>JABFTP020000185.1:68269285-70669285 GCA_013387265.2 Cryptolaemus montrouzieri | reverse complement strand
ATTCGAAAAAGGGATAAAATGTTTCATGGGCTGAAGAGAAAACAGCAAAATACAACTGTGAAAAAAGATTATACACAATACAGAAATAATGTCAACAATCTGATCTAACAAGCAAAATGTCCATATTATGAAGAAGAATTGAATAAAAATGCTCACAATATTAAAAAACAATGGCAAACGATATATTCAATAACTAATTCAGAGAGCAAGAATCAAACTATCGAGACAATATAAGGTGCCGATGGTAGGCCTTTATTAGATCATAAATATATAGCGAATGAATTCAATCATCACTTTGTTGAAAAAATTAGAGAAACGGTTGTAAAAGTAGATCAAGTCAGAATGGATAAACTGAGGCTGAGATAAATTGAGACTGATATTATAGAAGGCATAAATTCTTTGAAACAGGACAGATCACCTGGAATTGATTCCATCACCTCAAATCTATTGAAAAACGTGGAAGAAGATATCGCGCCTATTTTGACAACTTTATTCAATGAATCGTTCTCTGAAGAAGAGCTTTCCCAAATTGCCTAAACGAAGCCATAATGATTTCAGTACATAAAACAAAGGAATAAAGATCGAAATGGGAAATTATAGACCAATAGCGCTGTTATCAGTGATATCAACCACTCGAAAAATTAGTTCTGAAGAAATTGCAGAAATTTTTGGATAAAAACTGTTTTTTCAGCGCAACAATTCGGCTTCTTGGAAAACAGAGGAACCGAACTTGCTCTAACCAAGTTCAGTTCTGAAATAAGCAAGGCCCTGGATAGGGAAGACTTTGTTACAGGCATTTTCTGGACATCGCTGAAGCTTTCGATACAATATTTCACGACATACTTATGGAAAAACTGTTCAGAGTAGGAATTAGGGGAAAAAGCTTTCACTGTTTCAAATCATATATACAGAACAGAGGACAACACGTGAGGATAGGAGAAGAGATCAGCGATAGGATGATTTTGGAGTGCGGAGTACTACAAGGGGCAAAACTTTCACCGACATTGCTTCTCATATACATAAACGACTTATGTGACAGTCCTTTGAAGGGTACGGTGTCAACTTTTGCGGACGATACGGCTTACTGATACCTTCAAATTCGACTCACCTATATATATATATATATATATATATATATATATATATATATATATATATATATATATATATATATATATATATATATATATATATATATATATAATATATATGCAAGAACAAGTCACGAGGACTAAATATTTAGGATTAACTTTCGACCAGAATTCAAATTGAAAGAGCCATGTTGTTAATTTGAAGGAAGAGCTGAGGACAATTTTGCCAAGGTTCTATTTTCTCCGGAAGATTGTTCCGAAGAGTACATTGAGAGTAATCTAGAGTAATCTACTGTTCGCTGGTTCAATCTGTCCTTACGTATAGGATAAGTGTTAAGGGGGGAGGGGTAGTTAGGTGGTATTTATCGAAGAAATATAAAACCATTTATCACTTTACAGAAATGCTTCGTGCGGGTTATCTCTAATGTAGGCAGAGTGCACCCCTCGAGACTATTGTTCGAATCACTGAGTGTTCGTGATATGGATGAGCTTCATCCCCTGTATTGATGCAAGACAGTATATAAATACAGATTAGCACTCAAAATTCCATTGATGCCAGGACGCCTAAGGCATATGAAATTTTTCCAACCTCTAGTAAGACTCACAGCGACACAGAACTCGTTTTATTAACAGGGCCAAAACAGTTCAATAATATGAAGGTACCAGCTCACACCCATGCCAAATATGTCGAAAAAGTGATTAGAAAAATATTTTTATTTGTATGTTGTTCTTATTGATGAATACATTTAATTTGATTTCGATTTCTTAAGAAGGAGTACCTTATGGTAAAGATTTAGGAGGAAATGTGAAAACTGTAAATTGTTTGCATTTGGAAATATTTTTTTGGTATAATTCAAAAGATCTGCTCTGTCTAACAAAAATAACGATAAAGAGTTGAAACTTATACCAGATACTCAGGTCTACAATCTCTACTATTTACAAAAAACTCAAACCAGAATCATGGAATTTTGCCAGAAACAATGTCGGACTAATCAAGCTTATCTTAAATCTATCTATCTTAATGCTCAGGTAGCGGACAAAATGGAAAGCTGTCGATTCAAATTATAATATTAGAAAATAATCATTCATTTCTGATGAAATAAAAACTCCTCATTCGCGGAGAATAGTGTAAACTGTGAATTCGGAGTAGTGATTTGTTTTGTAAGGAAACGCTCATAGTTTAAAATTATTGGTGTAATCATCCGAAGACATGCCATAAATTACGAGTCGAAACAATCACAGTTTCTGCGAATGTCAACAGTATTTGATGATTTAGACGGATTTGCGGTGCTATTCGTCATATGTATATCGGAAATCTTCGAGGTATCGAATTTCACAGTTAACGTCATAATTTTTATCATTAGTTCCATAAGCATGAAACTATTGATATATCTTCAAGCCCTACGTAGCATCGCACACCGCGTGATACTCGCACTTGACTGAATTTTAATTCGAAAAGCACTGTCCAAGGCTAATTAATCACTAGCAACAGTTTCTTATTATAAGAAAATCTTTGCTTTTAATATTCTAGTTTTTGGGGTTATACAAAAGACATTTAAATAATTTCATACTAGGATGAGATCCATGTACTGAATGATTTTTTTTCTTGCTCGGCGCCCTCGAGTTCAAATGATGTCGACCTTGAGCAGGTTTTTTGACACTTTGATGCTTCAGATATTTCATCTTGCATGCCCACAAGTCTGATAAGTCTCCTCTAATTGCCTTTGGTTTTTTTTTGTAGTGATTTCCTCTTCTCCTACTGAAACAGGATCCGATGTTTTATGTCTTCCTTGTCACAACTTTGGCATAGTAGACTATTGTCATGATTTCCAATTCAATGTAGGATATATCATCTTTGTGAGTAGAAAAACAATTCTTCTGGCTTAGAAAGAGCAGATCTGAATTGAGCTTTCATAAAAGAATATTCAACTGAATGATATAAAATTATTCAGAATTGTATAGAGGTACGTCGATTAAGTGTATTTGTGTTAGGTTAAAATAAAGTAAGAAGACTAGTAAAGTAATTTTATTATGGTATTATGTTGCAGTTAATAATATTTACTTTTTCTTATGTTTAAGCTATTTTATGGAAGGTCAATCACACAATTTGTATTGAAGGAAAATAACTACCTTACTGTGTTTTATTCTTCAAGATTTTACTTACTCTAAGATCCTCATAGAAGAAATGGTTCATGGCCTTCAGCAAGCATATTGAGAACTCTCAACCGCAGAAAAATTATATCAAAAATCTTACAACTAGATATAAAATCAAATAAAACTTGTCATATTTTTGAAGATCACAGCATTCTTCTGTAACGAATTTTCATTCCTTCATACAAAATACAACCTAAGAGTGTAACTACACTCCCCACAAAAATTGACGCATTACTCTACTTTACTACAATACTATATAAACTTTTAAATTAGTCATTCAATAGTCGCTTGGTTACTTTCAGAAGTGTAAAATAAGAAGATATCATTCAAAAGAGATGAGTTTATGATGGAAAATATTAACAGTTTTCCGTTAATGAAAAATTTAAAAGTTCTACCATCTTCAAGCATTCACGAAGAGACCAATCAACTAGCATCTAATGGTTACTAATCATTTTCAAAATCAAGTGTTTCCTCCCCGGGCCCTAATTACTGCCAGTTAACGTCTCGGAAGCTTCTCAAACAAATTTTGGATGTACTCTTGAGTCACTGAGTTCCAAATTTCAGGAAGCAGATTTTTTAGTGGCCGGAGTGTTCTACAAGGCATCCTACGTTCTGGTACTACTGAAGCTGCATGAGGCTGAGCATTATCATGCATATAAATGAATTTTTTGCCAATCAATGGGTCAGAAGGTACAACATGGGGTTCAAGGATATCTGCGATGTATCTGGCCGCTGTCATTCTACCATTATCCCCTAGGACTAACTCAGTTCGACCATGGAAAGAAATGCCTCCCCACACCATTATTCAGCCCCCTGCTGATACCTTTCCCCAGGTCGTCTGTATGCAGGCATGCGTCTATTATTTGATACTAGACATAACCTGGACTCGTCGGAAAAGGAAAAATTCGACCATTTTGGAATACCCCAATTTGCATGTTCCCTCGCAAACTGACTCGCTTCTTGGAAAACAGAGGAACCGAACTTGCTCTAACCAAGTTCAGTTCTGAAATAAGCAAGGCCCTGGATAGGGAAGACTTTGTTACAGGCATTTTCTGGACATCGCTGAAGCTTTCGATACAATATTTCACGACATACTTATGGAAAAACTGTTCAGAGTAGGAATTAGGGAAAAAGCTTTCACTGTTTCAAATCATATATACAGAACAGAGGACAACACGTGAGGATAGGAGAAGAGATCAGCGATAGGATGATTTTGGAGTGCGGAGTACTACAAGGGCAAAACTTTCACCGACATTGCTTCTCATATACATAAACGACTTATGTGACAGTCCTTTGAAGGGTACGGTGTCAACTTTTGCGGACGATACGGCTTACTGATACCTTCAAATTCGACTCACCTATATACATATATATATATATATATATATATATATATATATATATATATATATATATATATATATATATATATATATAATATATATATATATATATATATGCGAACAAGTCACGAGGACTAAATATTTAGGATTAACTTTCGACCAGAATTCAAATTGAAAGAGCCATGTTGTTAATTTGAAGGAAGAGCTGAGGACAATTTGGCCAAGGTTCTATTTTCTCCGGAAGATTGTTCCGAAGAGTACATTGAGAGTAATCTAGAGTAATCTACTGTTCGCTGGTTCAATCTGTCCTTACGTATAGGATAAGTGTTAAGGGGGGAGGGGTAGTTAGGTGGTATTTATCGAAGAAATATAAAACCATTTATCACTTTACAGAAATGCTTCGTGCGGGTTATCTCTAATGTAGGCAGAGTGCACCCCTCGAGACTATTGTTCGAATCACTGAGTGTTCGTGATATGGATGAGCTTCATCCCCTGTATTGATGCAAGACAGTATATAAATACAGATTAGCACTCAAAATTCCATTGATGCCAGGACGCCTAAGGCATATGAAATTTTTCCAACCTCTAGTAAGACTCACAGCGACACAGAACTCGTTTTATTAACAGGGCCAAAACAGTTCAATAATATGAAGGTACCAGCTCACACCCATGCCAAATATGTCGAAAAAGTGATTAGAAAAATATTTTTATTTGTATGTTGTTCTTATTGATGAATACATTTAATTTGATTTCGATTTCTTAAGAAGGAGTACCTTATGGTAAAGATTTAGGAGGAAATGTGAAAACTGTAAATTGTTTGCATTTGGAAATATTTTTTGGTATAATTCAAAAGATCTGCTCTGTCTGACAAAATAACGATAAAGAGTTGAAACTTATACCAGATACTCAGGTCTACAATCTCTACTATTTACAAAAACTCAAACCAGAATCATGGAATTTTGCCAGAAACAATGTCGGACTAATCAAGCTTATCTTAAATCTATCTATCTTAATGCTCAGGTAGCGGACAAAATGGAAAGCTGTCGATTCAAATTATAATATTAGAAAATAATCATTCATTTCTGATGAAATAAAAACTCCTCATTCGCGGAGAATAGTGTAAACTGTGAATTCGGAGTAGTGATTTGTTTTGTAAGGAAACGCTCATAGTTTAAAATTATTGGTGTAATCATCCGAAGACATGCCATAAATTACGAGTCGAAACAATCACAGTTTCTGCGAATGTCAACAGTATTTGATGATTTAGACGGATTTGCGGTGCTATTCGTCATATGTATATCGGAAATCTTCGAGGTATCGAATTTCACAGTTAACGTCATAATTTTTATCATTAGTTCCATAAGCATGAAACTATTGATATATCTTCAAGCCCTACGTAGCATCGCACACCGCGTGATACTCGCACTTGACTGAATTTTAATTCGAAAAGCACTGTCCAAGGCTAATTAATCACTAGCAACAGTTTCTTATTATAAGAAAATCTTTGCTTTTAATATTCTAGTTTTTGGGGTTATACAAAAGACATTTAAATAATTTCATACTAGGATGAGATCCATGTACTGAATGATTTTTTTTCTTGCTCGGCGCCCTCGAGTTCAAATGATGTCGACCTTGAGCAGGTTTTTTGACACTTTGATGCTTCAGGTATTTCATCTTGCATGCCCACAAGTCTGATAAGTCTCCTCTAATTGCCTTTGGTTTTTTTTTGTAGTGATTTCCTCTTCTCCTACTGAAACAGGATCCGATGTTTTATGTCTTCCTTGTCACAACTTTGGCATAGTAGACTATTGTCATGATTTCCAATTCAATGTAGGATATATCATCTTTGTGAGTAGAAAAACAATTCTTCTGGCTTAGAAAGAGCAGATCTGAATTGAGCTTTCATAGAAGAATATTCAACTGAATGATATAAAATTATTCAGAATTGTATAGAGGTACGTCGATTAAGTGTATTTGTGTTAGGTTAAAATAAAGTAAGAAGACTAGTAAAGTAATTTTATTATGGTATTATGTTGCAGTTAATAATATTTACTTTTTCTTATGTTTAAGCTATTTTATGGAAGGTCAATCACACAATTTGTATTGAAGGAAAATAACTACCTTACTGTGTTTTATTCTTCAAGATTTTACTTACTCTAAGATCCTCATAGAAGAAATGGTTCATGGCCTTCAGCAAGCATATTGAGAACTCTCAACCGCAGAAAAATTATATCAAAATCTTACAACTAGATATAAAATCAAATAAAACTTGTCATATTTTGAAGATCACAGCATTCTTCTGTAACGAATTTTCATTCCTTCATACAAAATACAACCTAAGAGTGTAACTACACTCCCACAAAAATTGACGCATTACTCTACTTTACTACAATACTATATAAACTTTTAAATTAGTCATTCAATAGTCGCTTGGTTACTTTCAGAAGTGTAAAATAAGAAGATATCATTCAAAAGAGATGAGTTTATGATGGAAAATATTAACAGTTTTCCGTTAATGAAAAATTTAAAAGTTCTACCATCTTCAAGCATTCACGAAGAGACCAATCAACTAGCATCTAATGGTTACTAATCATTTTCAAAATCAAGTGTTTCCTCCCCGGGCCCTAATTACTGCCAGTTAACGTCTCGGAAGCTTCTCAAACAAATTTTGGATGTACTCTTGAGTCACTGAGTTCCAAATTTCAGGAAGCAGATTTTTTAGTGGCCGGAGTGTTCTACAAGGCATCCTACGTTCTGGTACTACTGAAGCTGCATGAGGCTGAGCATTATCATGCATATAAATGAATTTTTTGCCAATCAATGGGTCAGAAGGTACAACATGGGGTTCAAGGATATCTGCGATGTATCTGGCCGCTGTCATTCTACCATTATCCCCTAGGACTAACTCAGTTCGACCATGGAAAGAAATGCCTCCCCACGCCATTATTCAGCCCCCTGCTGATACCTTTCCCCAGGTCGTCTGTATGCAGGCATGCGTCTATCATTTGATACTAGACATAACCTGGACTCGTCGGAAAAGGAAAAATTCGACCATTTTGGAATACCCCAATTTGCATGTTCCCTCGCAAACTGATGTCTTGCAACTCGATGCTCTCTGATGAGACGTGGGCTGGTATAACCAACCTTGGTCTGATATCGTCTTCTCTGAGCCTCTTCCTAACAGTTTTCAATGAAATATGCACATTTCTGCATTTCTGGAAAGTGCAAGTTCATTTTGTAGCATTCTAGCCGTACAGTGCCGAAATCCTAGTGCAGTTAAACGAGGTCAACCATCATCAACTTGTGTGGTTATCCGATTTCTTCCCTGTCCGGCCCTTCTTCCATATTCCCCTGTATCGTGGTACCGACTAATTGCTCTTAAAATAGTGCTTTGGATATCATTCAACAAGTTAGTCACCTAACGTTGGCTTTGCCAGTCCTCTAGAAGTGTTACAGTTCTTACCGCATCATGATCACTCAAATAGCGTCCAGGACGTTCAGCAGCCATTTCAATAAATTCAAAGGTTCGAGAATCAACAAGAAACTTAGAAAAATTCCATTAATTTAACATGAAAACTGAAGAGAAATTGAATGAATACTCATTTTTGTTTCAGACGTGTTTGAGATCATATGGAAACAAATGTTACTACATAGATAAGATTTTTTCCCCTCATATGTCCAAAAACATATGTTGACAAAGAAACTGCGATCGAGCTGCTTAATAGAATGTGGAATTCAGAATACTAGGTGATACGACAATTTTTGTGGTGTGTGTATTAATCGTTTCACTTGTACCTCGTGTTAGAAAGAGCCAAAGAAAATCTGGCTCCGAGTCTTCAGTTAGCGAACAAACTTGGCATGCCATGTAATCATACCACTGTTTTATATTATCCTTTCGTGGCTGACCAGTGAACAGTTTTCAATTAGCCCAGGTCAGAATTGAGGGATATGGGTTCAACCAAGAGGGAAACAACTCAGCTAAGAGATACCATCTCCCTTTTTATCAAGCAATCCCGAACTATCAGATTAAGAATCCTAAAAACTCAGACACAGTAAAGATGAAAAGAGTATAATGAACTGTTATTGGCTTTTCGCAAGTAAAATAAAACAATAAATAATAAATTCTAAACACTAATCGAGGGACATGAAAACTTTGTACAATAATTATATGATTAAAAGGAGGAGAACTACTTAATATAATTTTAGTTTTACTATGATGACACAATTAATGAGTGCTCGATCAAATAATCAAAGTACACACAAAATTTCTGGGAGCTACTAAATACTTGAAACTTATTAGTAAGTACTTCTGCGGATATTCGAAGGAAAATTACTTCTCCTCTGAAATTTATTTGATGAGGTCACACTTATTCTAAGAACCTCAACAAAAAATGTTCAGGTTTTTAATTACAGCATTAATTTTAAAGGGCAATATTGAAGAAACAAGTTTCTCCATCTAGAAACGAAATATCATAAAATGAAAAAAGTCAACCAAATTATAAAATCGTTGTCTTGCAACCAAGCTTGTAAGCACCAGCTTGTTGAACTGTAGATTTCAACTTCTATTTCTGTCACTCTCTAAACCTTTCTCAATGCAATGAATTATACAACCGTTCAATGTTATCCTTTTGTGGCTATTCAGCGATCATTTTTCAAACAAGTTCGAAATGATGGATATAGATTCAATCAGTAACCAAACCAATAAGGAAATATAACCTTTTAGTGACGAATCCCAAACTATAACATCAAGTGTGCTTTCACATACAATTTCTTAAAGAACAGAACCATCCGAGTCAGAGTCAACGGTATAACATCCAGAAGTAGACCACGAGATAACGGAATCTCACAAGGGTCCGTCTTGAGCACGACACTTTTTCTAATCGCTATTGACAAAGTTACTCAATCCTGCAAAACATCAATAACATACATCATTTTTGCTGACGATCTTGTGATGTACATGGCAACCAACAATCTATAAACCGGTCGAGAAATCTTACAGAAAGGTCTAAACGAACTTGAAAAATGGACTTCCGCAACAGGATTCCGATTATCAGAGGAAAAAACAAATATATGATATTTACCAAACCAAGATCTACTGCAAATAATATTACTTTGAACAACCGAGCCTTACAAAGAGAAGAAAACACAAGATTTCTTGGCATAACATTCAATAGTCATATGAAATGGGACGAACAAATCAATCAAATCATATCATCAAGTCAAAAAAGACTGAACCTACTGAAGATACTAGCCAGCAAAAAATAAAAATGGGGAAGAGATACTGCTATTTTCCTTAGAATCTACTTCCTAACCACAAGTAGTGTAATCGACTACGGGTGCATCTGTTACGACAATGCAAACAAAGGGCTGCTGAACAGACTTGAAACAATACAAAATACAGCAATAAGAGTGATCACAGGAGCACTTAGAACTCCAATAGAGAGCATACACGCCCTGGAGAACGAATCTCCTCTACACATACGCAGACAACTCTTATATCTCTGTCCTATGCCTTAAAAATACTAGGAGCCCTTAATTTCGCTGAAACTATACAACAACATCAAATCTTGATGATCTCTGACTCGATGAGTGTTTTTGAAGGTATCAAACAAGCTTAACAATAAAACCCAATTCTACAAACTATCAAAAGAAAAATTACATCATCTACGTAACATCAATAAAATCGTGAAATTTTCATGGGTCCCATCCACATTGGAATACCAAGAAATGAGGAAGCAGACAGATCCGCGAGAAAAGCAATAGAAGAAGGAGTCACCTACGATATCAAAACAGCATATCTAGATCTCAAATCGGTTATCCGAAAATGCAGCATGAACGCATGGCAAATGAAATGGTCACAAAGTGAAAATAAACTCTCCGAAATACACAACCTGATCGGACGAAACTAGAAATACCAAAAAACAGAAATGATCAAGTGGTTATTGCGCGTCTACGAATCGGTCATACCTTATTAACACACAAACATATATTCGAAAAAACAGAACCACCGATTTGCCAAACATGTGCCACCAGAATTAGCATAAAACACATTCTCATAGAATGTCCCATCTACTAGAACCAAAGAACTACATACAATATACCCTACAATATAAAAACAGCTCTGACTAAACATTTACCAAATGTATTATCATTTCTGAAAAACACTGATTTGTACAATCGATTATGAATAGTATTTACCATACTGTTACTTATTCATGACTTTGTTATTATAAATAATATTAATAATGTACATATTCCGCTGTCAATGACCCTATGCGGTTGACAGCTTTATTTTTCAAATAAAAACAAAACAAAAAGAAAATAAATCAGTGAAATGAATTGTTATTGAGTTTTTCATGTGAAATAAAATAATGATTCATCCCGGTTGACAGTAATACCCCAAGTATATTATTTTTTTATAATGTGTCATAAATGAAATAATACTTATTCTCAATAAACAATAGATGATCAAATAAGAATTTATTTCAAGCACGCTGGTGACATTGAGAGGGGGGTTCAGTCAGCTGCGGTAGATGAGAATATCATGTGGCTAGCCAGCCGCAGTTCGATGCTCTTCTCTAAGTTCCTTAGTCAGTATCACCGTGAGCAAAAGGTACACCGCAGTGCTGCACAACGCACCATTATTAAATATCTTAGGATTAAAAGCAATTAAATAATGAATCTGACAAATTTAAAAACAACTGGAAATGTAACCCAGATGAGTAGAACATATCAGCATATAACGCAAAAACTTTATTAACAAACGATTAAATTATTGAACTTGAAGAAGAGCTCAAAAACATAAAAGGGGATATGATAGGTCTGAGCGAAATTCGTAGAACAGGAGAAGGCCAGATCACACTTACTTCAGGAAACTTCCTCAGCTATGTGCGCGATGAGAATTCAACAAGAGAAATAGGTATTCTTGTTCTTGAGAGGCACGTTAATCAGATAAGAGAAGTTAAAATAATAAGTCCAGGTGTCATGTACTTGGTGGTCCAATTGAATCAGAAATACTCCCTAAATATATTTCAAGCCTATGCACCAACAAGCAACCACAGTGAGGAAGAACTAGAACTCTTTTACAAAGATGTTTCCAGGGCAATAGAAGAGGGAAGATCGAAGTACATGTTTTTAACTGGATATTTTTCGAACGACTGCCAAAATTTTTTCGCAAATTTTTCTTTTATAATTAAACGAGTTCCACGGAGAAATAATATATGGGCGATGTCAACCCAAATTATTGTGTCCATAATGATTCTAAAACAGCTATAGATCATAATGGGCATCACTCGGAAGACTGAACCTGGCCATCGAGGCTCTCTCGGTTAAACAGAGATAGAATTTCAGGAAATATCGCAGGTTTTGTATTTTTTTAATATCTCCTTAGACCTTTTCATGACCTTGCTTGCTATGTAAAATCTTTTCTTAGGTTTTTTTTTAGACATATAAGAAATCTGATTATTGAAATATTTTCCTCCTGGTTTTCTTTTTCTATTATTACAGATTACTGTCCCAAACACCCTTCCTTTCACCCTTATCTTCGTTTGGAAATCATGGAATGCAACAGAGAATGAAGCGGCTAAGCAGAAAGATCTTTGGTACTCTTATGTACAGACGACACTAACACCACATAAACAGACAAGCTATTGCTAGTGCAATAGCGACAGGGAAACAGGGAAACAAGTTTTTTCCTCAGGTTTTTGCACTCGTTTATTGAATCATATACAAGATAGTATGGTCCCCTTTTACATTTCCTGAGCTCACACTTGTGTTATATATATATATATATATATATATATATATATATATATATATATATATATATATATATATTATAAAAAGAGAGGAATTACAAAAATTTGAATAATTGTATTTACAATAAATGCTTGTATCTATAATTATATATATATATATATATATATATATATATATATATATATATATATATATATATATATATATATATATATAATAAATGGACTTAGTCAAGTCCCGATGGCAGAACCAAGAACGCGATAAATTTCATAATCAGTGATCGAAAAGATATTGCCAAAGACGTGAGTGTTTTAAACAGATTCTCCACAGGGAGTGACCATCGCTTCGAAAGGGCAAAAGTCAGGATAAACCTGAAGAAGCAGCGGCATAATATGATTTTTCATAAAATAGACAATAGATGGAAATTTCTAGCGAACGTAGATGAGTACAAAATGAAATGGATAATACTCTGGAATATAACGAGAATATGTCAGTTAATATCTTGTTTGGAAACATAAAAAACACAGTTACAAATGCCAGAGGGAAACATTACCACAAGCCAAATGAAGAAGAAATTGAATCAAAACACCAAACTCCTTTTGAGAAAACGAAGAGAAATGTCAGACAAAACCGCTGAAGAATACAGATCCATAAACCGAGAGATAGCCGACGAAATGAAAAGATTCAGAACAGAGAAAAACCAGGAAGAAATTAAAACTGTCATTGAAAATAATAAAAACCTCAAAGTTCGAGGAGGACGAACCGAAATCGGAGGAAAGGAAATACATAAGGTCAAAAATAAACATGGTAACATTATAACAGACAAAAAAACAGATACTACAAACTATAGGAGACTTCTATCAAAAACTGTATATGTATAAAGATAGAAAAATAGAAATCATAGGAGAAGATGGTATATATATATATATATATATATATATATATATATATAGAGGCCATCAAACATTTTGAAGAGGAACTTATCAAAGCCCTAAAGATACTACTGTACCTTCAGGTACAGTGTATAGTATCTTAGTCAGGTTTATAAACTTTTCACGAAGATCCTAACAAAACGATTAACTAACAAGTTTGATTTCTCTCTCACGAAAGAACAGGCAGGTTTCGCTCTGGATATGGGACAAATGACCATCTTATCACCTTGAAAATTCTCATTGAAAAATATATAAAATTCAAGAAACCTATAATGCTCATCTGCGCTGGTTTCGAAAAAGAATTCGACTCAATAAACCAGGGAAAACTTTTAGCAACGATTGCCGAGTGTCGCATTGATCACCAATATTCTACGATAATCAAATACATATATGAAAATGCTTCAGCAACTGTTAAAACATCGCAAACCAAATGTACGGTTGAGTTCAGAATTGAGAGAGGAGTCAGACAGGGAGATACGTTATCACTCAAATTATTCGTAACATTGCTTCAGAGCATGCTGAACAAAATTAAATGGGAAAATACAGGCATCAATATCGATGGACAGAAAATTAACCTCCTCTGCTTCGCCGATTGTACTGATACCAGACAATGTAAATGAAGGGCTATGCTTCAACTATTACAAGAGACCTCGAGTGAGTTCGGCCTAAAAACCAACATGACGGAGACCCAGTATATGACAAATCTTGTTCTAAATGACTCATGGAAAATAAGTGACATAAATATGGAGCAGGATCATGCATACAAGTACCTGGGACATGAGATCGGTATCAGGCGGGATAATCAAACTCACGAAATACAGAGAAGAATAGGTCTTACTTCGGCAACTTTCGGAAATTTGCGGCATATACTTAAATCCGAAATTCCTGTGTGTCTGAGAAGAAAGTTCCTCCTCAGACATTAGTGTGTTCTTCCTGTTTTGACATATGGAGCAGAAACACTCACGCTGACAAGAAGAAACAGCAGAATACAAGTGATGCAAAGGAGAATGAAAAGATCGATACTTGGAGGTACTCTGAGAAACAGAATACCTAACCAGACTATCAGAACAGAACCTGAGTGAAAGACGCTGTCGAAGCAATTCAAATTGAAATGGAACTGGGCAGGACATATTTCCAGAATGCAGTATGGTCGATGGTCCAAAAAACTTGTAGAATGGAGACTAAGAAACGAGGCCTACAGAAACCGAGGAAGACCGCCCACCCGATGGACTGATGATATAAAGCGACTGGCCTGGAACTGGAATCAGAAGGCCAAATACAAAGAAAGACGGATTCAATTAATCGAGGATTTTGTTCAGCAGTGGACAGTATAAGGTAATAATGATGATAATGATGAAAGCAAGCACAAAACCATCCAAAATTTTCCAATGTTATGAAATACAATCCATGAGACATGGTTCCTCCATATGAAGTGAAGGTGAACGGAAAAAGGAAGACTCGCCCGTCTGCTTAAAAAGTCCTTCCGACTGTTTTTTGGAATTTCAATGACGTTTTGCTCGTTGACTTTCCTCAAGAACAGCTCACCATTGATGATACATATAACTATTGAAAGAAACAAAACTTGCGTATAGTCAGAAAAGACGTCAACTTCTGATCAGTAAAGTAGTTTTCCTTCACGACAATATCGGATCCTACACAGACAACCTACATATTAAAATTTAGAAGAAGTGGGTTGGATAACACTCTCCCTAACGCCCCTATTTATACCCTTGTTATTATCTTATGTTTCGGCTTTTGAATGAAGCATTAGAAGGTCACTGATTTGACAATGATGCTGTTATTGTATCCATCGTGCCCAAATTAGTGAAGACACACCCATCTTTCTTTTACCATCCATAACTTCCAATATGTTTTAAGAAATGAGTCTCGAAATCAAGAGATTACATATCAAATAACATAATTCCAGTTTATATTTGATTCACCCTCGTATTATCTCATAATAAGACTAGAGAATTATAAGGCAGAAATATTACAGCCATTAAAATATCCCTAATTCATCTAGAGGTATTAAAATTAAAACTCAGATGAAAGAGTAATGAAGATCAATAAATATGAGCGAACAATATTAAATTGTATATGTTGAGAATTATTATGATCCTAAAATATGTTAAAGTGATTGTTAAGGTTATAAAGTTTTCACAATTATCTTGGCATTGTCTGCTCCTTCTACTCAGTTGCTCCTTAATTACAGAGAACATTATTTTTCCAGTACGATGCACTTCTTTTCCCACATTTTTTGGAATGTTACCAACAGCAATTCGTTGATGAGAACCAATTTCCCATTTTTATTACATCAGGATGGATTCCCTACCGAAAAAAAATCCATTTGAGTCTTCCAAATTACATCAATTAAGCGACGCGAAATCCAAGAAATATACCTACTACGGTCAGTCGAACCAATCAGATACGGCGATAAAAATAGAATGGACAAAAAATGCCTCCTCGATAATCGCTGTGAAGGAGCTTATTTACGGTTTGATGCATGTGGAAGGATGTATTTTACGATTTCGAGAAAAGGTCAGACAAGCGTCTTGTTACTCGTTGCATTGTAGAATCTGATTTGTGTGCTGAATGCTGAAATGCCACGACAGAAACCACTTTTGCCGAAGGAATAAAAGCTCCGTAACATTTATCTTCACAATTATCCGAATATCTATTTAGAATTGCGCCACTTATGCAGATTACTTCAGTTCTTGAAAAATACCAAATTGAAATATCTCTGTACGCTGCTATCATTTTCTTGTATCAATCGAACTAGGCTCTGATGAAAATATACTTTTAATGATTACTCATCACTCCACGTCACAATATAAATAATTCTTTTATAGTATTTTTATTGTGTTTGTGAACTAAATAATTTCATTCGTAACGAATTATTCTGAAACAATTATTTTTAATCGTACATAATTGCGTATAGCACAGCAAATTGCTATTCGAAAAAAATTACTTTATTCCAAGTAGAAACGGTCGATATCCAATGACTCATATCAGTAGAATATTGCTCACGATGTTCATATTTCAATATAGAAAACAACCGCAACCGGATATTTTTCATCAGTAGTAAAATTGATACAAGCTATTTTTTGCCTCAGAAATACTTACGATGTTCATATTTTGATACAGGAAGCAACCAGATATTTGATGGAACCTATTTTGTGCCCCACAAATCTTTCAAAACTCCTTTGGAACATTAAAGAGCGTGTCCATTCAGACCACAACTTTGTTGTTGTTGTAGGATATATTGTATAGAGTGCGTTCTAATATAGAAGGCATTTTCCTGAAAAAAATCGATTTTCAATCAGAGCGGAATATCTTTAGGCAGCTATTTCGTTTTCCTTCTATCAGCACGCTACTTCTGGCAGCTTCGATACCAGGTATCTGATCAGAGAAAGTGGTTGTGTGACACATTTTTGGAAAGGCGATTCCATTCACTATACAACCACGTAATTAGTTTTCTAAAATAATATGTGACGCATTGAAATGGAAAATTTCATGGAAAAATTTCAAGTTTTCATCATTTTGTTAGATCTCCGTTTGAGGAAAAAATTTGATCAAAATCGATTCTTTTTGCTCAGATAAATTTTTCTCCCTCATTTGTACGGTTGCGCATCATCACTGTACCCCTGTCAACTAGCACCCCGAAAATCGCCATATGAGAAAAGGGTTGTGTGATAGTTCTTTGAAAGGTTGTACAGTTTTTTGCATTCTTTTAAATTCATGGACGATCAAGCAGTACCATGATCGTATAGAGAATCGAATCACAGTTTTGAAGAGGAATCATATGACTTCCTTTTACCTATTCAAGCATTTCTGATAGAAACGGTTAGGAGTAGGGTTGATAGGGAAGGAACAAAAATTTCCCCTTCCAATAAACAATCGACCTGTTTCAGAAAATTTAACAACAATCTAATTTCTGCTAGTTATTCAGGTTGTTTCTTATTCATTGGAACACACTGTATACAAGAAGTATAAAACACTAATTTGCTGCATTTCCTAAATTATTTTCAAATTTACAAGATGTTTTACTACAGACATTCATATCAATCAAAATGATGTTATTTTTAATCCGATGTCCTATGTATCTCATCTTTTTTGTACGATTTAACTCCAGGGAAGGTCAGTTTCTTCAGATCAGTATATGCGTGAACTCAACCGTTTTGTAATTTATTTCGAATAGTACACCCTGTGTTCAGTAACTGCCAATGAAAGAAAATTCCAATACTAATTGGAATGTATTAGGTACCTCTCTACTTATATATTATAGATTCAGAGTTTGAAAGGAAATTACATCAATAAATCAAATATTATATATTAAATTATCAAGCAATAATCAAGAAACGGGTAACTTACACAAAGTGAAATTATGGAATCCATCTCGGACAGTTGGTATTCTATCGTCTTTTGTAGTTACTTGATCTTGTAAACCTAAAGTTTTACTGATCCCCATAAATAAAAGTGTCAGGATATTGAATTTGAAGATCTAAGGGCCATTGAACATTACTTTCTTGATCCACCGATTTGTTCGACAATATGGTGTTTCATCTGTTTCGAACATCAATGAAATAATGTGCAAGAGCTCCATCCAATTGCATCACCATTTCATGTCTTACTGTATTCAAAGGAAGTCCAATTAATATTAGAAAATCTTCCCTTAGAAATCGCAATAATTCTTCGCCAGTCAATGGCTTACCGAGAAAATGTGGTGCGACCCCACAATTAGCAACACTCCGTCCACAAGCATTGAGGGACCTATGTCAAAACCTAATCATACAAAAAATTATCTGGTTTTCGGAATTGAAGTAATTGTAGGTGTGTATACAGAATGAATCTCAAGAAATTTTCCCTCTCAGTGGTGTAGTTAAATATAGTATCGATGATACTTATTTTTCTCTAAGATTTTGGAAATAGAAGATTTATTATATCCAAGTCTTTGCTCTATTCCCGTGCACTTACGTACGAACACTAGACTTGGGATTTTCTTCCTTAGACAAACAAATTTCTGATTCTGTATCTTCTGTCAGAAGTATTTTCGTTTGGGATGTTTTCTCGTAAACCATATTTTGTCATTTTTCGAATAATTCGCCGAATAAATTGTATGGTAATGAACAATTCCCATGAATATCTCCTATGCCATATACCATGTTTAGCAATTCATGAGTAGTATAGCTAATAGTTTGTCAAGAAGGAAAAACAAACTCCAAATAACACAAAACAATTAAAAGCTCAGAAAAATCAACAAAAAAAACTCAAAATCAGCAATTTATTTTGAACAATAAAACATCAAGAAAATTTTCAGAATGAAAGATAATCAACGAACAATTTGGAAATTCACTGCACCAAGAAATTTTCGCACATCTAAAATTCAAATTTATTCGGAAGAAGTTTAGATATCTTGAAGAACCAGCAATCCACCTGCACTACGGAAGGATTGAGAACAATCGAAATGAAAAAGGTTGTCATAAAAATTGAAATGAAACTAATAATGATATGTGAAAATTTTTTAGAAAAGACAAAGTGCTTAAAAACCTTTTTATACCTGATATGTCAACCCGTGGCGAGAATTAAATCATGATATTCACGATTCATGCTTTGAATCAATGTAGACCTCATAACATTCAGATACATTTTATTTCTAAATCAGTCTATTCCGAACCTCATTCACGGTGGCTGGATGGTTTTGCTGGCTTTTTAATCTTCTATGTTCGACATGTTCGAAACGTTTGACTTCTAGACTTTGTGCAGGCTACTTCATTGAACAGATTTAGTGATCTGGAAGATACGAGCTTGCCACGAATGGTACAATACGTTTTTCTGTCTATCACGTATCTTTCACCACGTATCATCAAAGAAATTCCTCCTCATACAATTATTGAACCTTCACCAAAACCATAGAAAAGTGAAATGTTGCACTAGGCATATCTCTCATTTCGACCTCTGTACACTAGAGATAGTCGATGGCAATAAAAAACAAAATCTCGACTCATTTGTGAACTATTCTCTATCTTAGTCAGCTTTTAACCAATTGACATGTTTCCGATTTAACTTCGATCGGGCTCTTTAATGTGCTGCAGTTAGAGCTGGGCTTCAAAAGGCGACCCAAGGCCTCAAACCAAATTCCCTGAGGCGTTGTCGTATCATTTCAGAGCTAATTTGCACTCCACTCTTCTGTCGAAGCTGCATTAAAGGTGCCTAGTAGTAGTGAACCGTTGTTTCAACAAAGAAATTCCTAAAAAACGGTCACGAACTTTCATGAATACCAGCCTCTGTACCTTTTAGAAACAGTTCAATGGGACATCCCAAGCCTTTGATCTCTTGTGTAAGTCCAATCTAGGTCATCCAACATCACAACCTCAGCACATTCTTTGTAACGGTTTTGTTTCTAATTTTATCTAAAATTGGAGGAATATTTAAATTCTACTGGAACTAAGAAATTTAATTAATGAAAGTTAATGAGATTCAATTATGGAAAGGCTAGTTGAAAGAAAATTACAATTGACACTACCTATTAATACCTATGCCTAGCTAGATCAGAGTCCCTTCATCTCAGTGTGTGAGATCTTCGTCTAGAGCCTAAGTCCTAGATATAGCCTTAGGAATAATACTCATCACTTCATTCAACTAGCTTCATTACAAGATAAATATCAAAATCACAGTAACTGATTAAAAAATTACTTACTATTATTAAGGTAACTAATACAAAAAAAACTTAACTAAAAAGTTTAACCAATAACAATAAGAAAAGGTCTCTCAGACGAGATAAATTCAGATTACCTGGTACAAATTCTCAATTTAAAAAAATCTGAGCTTTTCAACGAATCGAAACACAATGATAGAACTCAGTCAACAATTAACGAAGATAGAAAAGAAGATTTCATCATAAAGAGAAACACTTAGCTTTTTAGGAATAAGATTAATTCCCACGATGATTGGATTTGGTGTTTCACATCAGATTTCTGGTATTCCTGTATCTTACAGCTTACAGGTTATTTGATTGGCTGAATATCGTTCGCAAGGTGACTGCCCTAGGTGGCAAGACTTGTTCCTTTAAAGATGTGGTTACCCCAGTCGTGAAATATTAAGGTTTGGCATAAAGATGACTCAAAATATCTTGTCGGTGAGAAAAATCTATAACAATACCATACCTCTCGAATATATATTTTTAAAATTAACAGAATGAATTTGACTTACCCTTGGAATAGCAGATATCGATCTAGGTTAATTTACAAAAGAAAATTCGACATCTCTCCGCTCGATAATTGAATTGGTTGTCGAGGAAATCCGGCAAAATTACCGACTACTTAAAACGCTTCAGACGATTTGAATTTATCCAGAAAATCAAATAATACTTAATTTCTATTAAATTTTCACTGCATTCGCTACAACACAGCTCCAATAAAATTACAAACGATTCCGAAGATTTCTGAATGAAAAAGGGAGAATCTAATGAATTCCGAACTTATATACACTCGGTTCTATCAAAAAACTATTGATATTCAAAAAAAACTAATAAAAAGCGAAATTATTCTCTTCACAACAATAAAGTAGAAACGAAACATAGAATGAGTTACTGTTTCCCGTTCTCTCACAGAAACGAGAAAACGATCTTCTTTCAAGTACTGACTTCACAATTAACTGGTGAACAATCAAAACAAACAAACGGATATAACTATAATTTCCATTGGGTATCATAACCTGTAGATTCCTGATTCGAATTTCAAACTGTTTGAATATTTAACTTGATGAAATTGAATTAGTAATAAAATTATGAAAACTGAGTTTAAAAGATATAAATGATTAGTTCGAGAAATCGGACTGTTACATCTGTCAGGGTCAAATTTCGTGATTCGCATTGCATTTTTACCGAAAATTAAAATTTTCAAGAAGAATAAACGTTACTCGCAAATATTTATCAACATATCGAACATATCTGAATAAGAATATGTCATGTAATAATTAGTTGCCTACTTGAATATAAATTTCGACATATGGAATAGTGCTTTGATTTGTTGGCGCAGTGTATTAGAAAAAGGAATGGATAATACAAAAGAAAATTCGTATAATATTTATAGTCAATCTGTCTTAGAGCAAAAATATTTTTATCGAATATGATAATAATGATTTTTAAGGGTATGAATGGTAAATTCATTCGGAACATTGCAAATAAATAAAACATAAAATAATTTCATTCTTGTATATGATGGAAATATGTTTAGGATGACAAGTTTCAATAAGAAGTAGTTCTGTTTTTCTATTTGTTATTATTAAATACAGGTGAGATTGAGGTGAGTTAGACTATTCCGATTGATCTCTATAATGCGAGGAAAAATTTTTAGCATTGAATCGAAATTTGCATGCGAGAAGATAATTCGAACATGTTCTATAGTGTGTGTAAGTTACCCTTTTCTTGGATAATGTTTTCTATTTAGACCATGTTTGAGAATAATATTGCTAAGTTCTATGAGATGGGATGAAAATTCTTGCATAAAATCATTTCCAACTCTGAACCTAATGAAAATATGTATTGTATAGAGACATTTGCTACATTTCAATCGGAATTAGAATTGTCTTTCTAAATACTGGTTCCTTTTGAATTGAGAAAAATGATGAGCTTTGAACCTGATCACAATTCGACATCAATCGCAGAGCACTCTGTATAGCTGCATCAACGAAAACTTATTGTGCATGGATATTCAGGTTCTAAAGCGGTTCAAGTTCATACATGATATATTAGAGAAAATGATATATTCAGGTAATGTTTCTCAATTCGAAAACGGTTCAGTTAACACCCTGAGCCCTGGGTGGAAATCTAACCTGATGCTTCACGTCATAGGACCTCCAGGACATCGTGGCATCAATGTTATACAACACAGTCGTTTTTCTTCTTGGATCGCGTGCCACCACGGATACCACACGCTCTAGTGAAAACTGCATAGATACTGAAAGCGCCTGGTCTGAGGAACAAAACAGTGTTTGCTCTTTGGGGGTAGCTCAATAGTTTTGAAAGTTATATAGATTTCTATTAGAACAGCAAAATAATTCAACATAAGAGAGGTATTTCATGAAAAAATCGAAGAAAAGGTAATAAGTATAACTTATAATTTTTTATATTTATCTTCTTGCAAATATTACATTGATATTTTAACCAACTGTCTTTGCTTTGGGCTTCTTTTCGGCCAACTTCGTTCTTCATTTTTGCATAGCAGACGACGCACCTCTTTTCTTAGCTTATATGAGTTTATGTTTTTTCTGCATTAGAGTTTATTGAAATCAGAAAAGTCTACAAGTAGGCCTTGAGCAAATTGCCTCCTGAAGTGTGTGATGGAGATCTTACTCTGAGTTACTTCCTTATACGTTATATATGCATTTACCATAGCGGAACCGAATAGTATTTCGGTTGCTAAATTGCGGTACCATTTATTCCCCCTCCCCAAACAATAGGAATATGCTTTTATAAAATAAAAGTAAAATCGCTGATAAAGCAATGAAAGCTTTGGATTCATTGTAAACAATGACAATTATAGGCTTTTCTATCTCTCTGCCTTTTTGTTGAATTTTTCTCATTTCGTCTGTATGTTTTTTGCTGAGCATGAGCACTTTTGTCGAACCATTTCAACATCGTTATGACTGTTTTACTCTGTCTCGCACACATTTCATTATTTCTCAATTTTTTCTTTGTAACATCGGTGCAATTGAATTTCCTATTTGATCTTACAGTACCAACTAGATGAGTTTTCCTCTTCATCAGCTTATGTGCGAAGGTTACACTTGTATAATAATTGCCAGTGTAGACGGTCCTACCAGAGTCAAATAAATTTATCATCAAAGACATGACTTCATTAGAAGACGCATTTTAACCCTCATGAGTATCTCTTCCCCAATTAACTTGCAAATCATATGTGTTACCACTTTCTAGACATAGTTTATACAATTTGATACCAAATTTGTGCTTTTTGTTTTTTTTTATACTGCGTGAATTTGAGACGACCACGAAATGGTACCATCGTCTCATTTATACATACATTTTTCCCAGGACTAATAACGAATTGGAATCGTTCTATGAGTTTCTCAATCAAAGGCGACATTTTATGAGGTCGTTCCAGTTCCCTGTTTTGCTGAGTTTCATCATCAGTGAAATTGAGCATGGATAGAAGTTTCTAGAAACGAGTGATCACTTTTCCAATTTTATTTTGATACAAAAAACTCTTAATCCAATAATACCGCAATTGGTTTTCAGTAATCCCATCGAATTAATGATCCCAAAAAAAGTTCCATTTCTTCGCAATTGGTAGGGAACCACGGTTTTGATTCAGTCTTCCGATTTATTAGCTGTTATGCTAGTTTTTGCTAGGCATAAATATTTGTTTGCTCTACAATATAGACGATAATTTCATCAGTGACAAACAGTTTGAAAAAAAATAAGGCTCTCTATTATATTCTGCATAATACTCGGTTTTTATTCCCACTTTTTCGACTTCAAAATCAAATTACTTCAGTTTGAACCCTTCAACAGTATTCCAGCTCAAGTTAGAAACACTATTTTCGTCGTCTTCTTGCTCTGATTATCGGAGTCTATAGTGAAATTTGATGTGATAGATTCAATGGTCCTCTGAATATTGGTGTTCTGAGCAAAAAGAAATACCGATAGTAACGACAGTTACAGAACCGTTTGATGATTTAGCACAATTCGAAACACCTGGCTGACCATCTTGTGTGCTCTCGTTTACTTCTGATTTTTTCAATCTATTAGCTTTTTTAGGCAGTACTTTGCAATCATCATTAGAGATTTTACTCTCGCTAGATTCATATTCATCAGATGTGTTACAGTCGGCGTACGGATCAGCCACATCGATATCATCATTCGACTTAAGTTCATACAGTTTCTGAAGATGTTTCATCAATCTATTAGCTTTTTTAGGCAGTACTTTGTAATCATCATTAGAGATTTTACTCTCGCTAGGTTCATATTCATCAGATGTGTTACAGTCGGCGTACGGATCAGCCACATCGATATCATCGTTCGACGTAAGTTCATACAGTTTCTGAAGATGTTTCATCTCCTCTTCATATGATCTACTCATTTTTATTGCACAACGAAATGCACTCCAGAAACAACAGTTTCATTTTGCCGCGTACAAGACGATGCATATGCATAGATCACATAGCAAAAGATGACATAAATCGTCATGTCTATGTGAAGCATTGTATTCATGCCTCGCTGTCTATAAGGAACACATTTGTGTTCAGACCGCGAGGTATCTATGTGATGCCTCATTGTTCTTCTAATTTACAGCCGTAATTTTTCTTTTTTGAAAAAATCCACCTTTGATATGAATTTCTGACAGATGCATGAACTCTAAACAGCCATAAAAAGTTACCAGTCCACCGGACCGAAAAATTTTTTTTCATTCCGGGGCTCAACTTGTTAAGACATATACCGGGTGAGGCAATAAGGCGAGGAACTTCTGAATCTCGGAAACAATTTGAGGTAGAAGCAAAATTTTTCCTGATTATTGTTTTATAAGTATGTGTGCATTCCTTAAAATTATTTTCGTACATACAGGGTGTTCCATTTTTGCTCCATGGACAAACATAGATTTTTTTAAATGGCACGCCCTGTATTTTTTATCATGTTCTGATTACAATTTTGATGCTCTCTTCAACGATATCTGTTTTGTGCCTAAACAATTATCGGTAGATTTTAAATTGGTTAGAATATCGATAATTTCGGGAATTTGGAAGTTTCTTCGAAAGTTCTCAAATGCCTCATTTCGCATAATTTACGCATGATATTTTTGTTTCTTGAGGTAAAAGTGTTGTACCTTATCATCAAATGAAGAAAAAAAAAATTATACCGAGTGTTCCTGGTAACCCGGCGAAAATGAAATTCTTCAAACATGAAAAACTTTTTTTTTTAATGTAACACCCTGTACCTTTTTCACGTGTTTTGTTCCCACTCGAATGAGCTTTACAACGATACCTTTTTTTCAAAAATCCGATGGAGATTTCCCAGAAAATTTCGAAATTAGTGTGAGGTTTAGGTATTTCTTGCAATAAACATGCTGTTGATAAAATTCAGACATTGATATATGCAAATTTCCACACAAAATTACATTCTTTGCTGTTCAATGAAATTTAAACATCAAAACTCTCAAGATGTATCTAAATTCCTTCACAAGAAAGGATTTATTTGCGATTTTATCAGTTGTGCTTAGAGCTAAGTCTTCACTTAATCGAAATTACTCAGTTCAAAAAGTCTATTGCGCTCAAAACAACCTGCATGCTATTCTCTTCATTGAGTACACGCTTAGCTATTTCATTTTTCTCATATCCAACTTGTGATTAAACCATAGAGATAAGTATGACTTCTATGTGCATACCACATGAAGATAGAAAATATTGTTCGATAGTCTGTGGTTTGAACCACCTGTGCCCATAGAAGACTTATTTCTATGGTTTACTCACAATGCCCCAAGACTTGACAGTTTTGAATTGGTTGATTCCAACGTCATATGAGTGAGTCTAAGTGAGAAATACATAATATTATTGCAACAATGAATTTTACCCAAGAAGAGTTAATTATTATGATTCATTGTTTGGGAGAAGGTGAGAGGAATTGTTTGTTGGCGACACATATTTATTCCCAACGTTACCCAAACAGTAGACATCCTAGCAAAGAGGCATTTGAGAGACTGAAGGAAAGATTTGAAAGAACTGGACAAGTTGGATATGAGAAGAATGAGAGAGCTAAGCGTGTACTCAATGAAGAGAATAGCATGCAGGTTGTTTTGAGCGCAGTAGAGAATCCTCATGTTAGTACAAGAGATGTTTGTCGAGGCTTGGGCATTAGTCAGACATCTGTATCAAGAATTTTGGGGAAGGAAAAGTTCCATCCTTTTCATGTTCAACTCCACCAACAGTTGGAGCCCCTGGACTTCGCGCGGAGATTGGATTTATGAAGATGGTCTTTAAATAAAATAGCAGATCAACCGAATTTTTTCAGCGGGGTACATTTCTCTGATGAGGCCACCTTTCATAAGAATGGATTGGTGAACCAGCATAATTTTTATTATAACGATACTCAAAATCCTCATTTCATGAGAACTGTTGACCACCAACATCGTTGGTTTCTAAATGTCTGGAGTGGTAAAATTGATGATTTTGTGATCGGACCCTTTTTTTTTCCAAGAACATTTGAACGGCGAACGTTATTTAAATTTTTTGCAGCATGATCTGGAGTCTTTGCTTATTAATGTTTCCCAAAACATAAACAATATGTGGTTCCAACACGATGGGGCACCAGCACACTACAGCGTCAATGTCCGCGATTTTTTAAATGATAGGTTTGAGGGCAATTGGATAGGCCGTGGAGGTCCTGTAGGATGGCCTCCTAGGTCTCCGGACTTGAATAAATTGGATTTTTTTTGTAGAGGTATGTTGAAGAGGGTATATCGAGACCCTCCAACAACAGGGAAAATGTGATGGAGAGAATTACAGAGGCATTTAGCAGTATAACGCCGAATGTTCTCCAGAGAGTGCCCGAATCATGAAACAATCGTGTTCGATAATGTATTCGTCAAAAATCGGGGACATTTTGAATATCTAATTTCATTTGAAAACTTATTGAAATAGAATAAAATTGGTGTTTATGATTTTGATGTGCATTTTTTTCAGTGGAAGTTTCATTCACGATAAGTAGTTCAATTTCGTTTCTTAATGATAATTCCGGAATATTTTGGGCAATTGTAAAAGTATTACAAGTTCAGTGAAGGGAACAGGGTGTTATATTTAGAAAAAAGTTCTTTCATCTCGGAAATTTCTATTTTCGTTGGTCACCAAAAATGCTGGGTATGAAAAAACAGATCTCTTACTTCGATGATGAGGAACATATTTTCTTCAGAGAATAATTATTGTCACACTCAAATGATACGGAATGAAGATTGTGAGAAGTTCTGAAAAAACTTCCAAATTCTCGATCTTTTTGATATTTTGACTTTTTGAACATTTATTGAGATAATTTCGAACTGAGTAATTTCAATTGAGTGAAGACTCTGAGCACAAATGGTAATATCGCAAATGAATCATTTCTTGTGAAGAAATTTCGATACACCTTAAGAGTTTTGATGTTTAAGTTTCATTGAACAGCAAATAATCTAATTTTGTGTTGAAATTTGCATATTTTAATGTCTGAATTTTATCAACAGCATGTTTATTGCAAGAAATACCTAAACCTCACACTAATTCCAAAATTTTCTGGGAAATCTCCATCGGATTTTTGAAAAAAAGATATCGTGGTGAAGCTTATTTGTGTAAGAACAAAACACGTGAAGAAGATACAGGGTATTACATTTGAAAAAAAGTTTTTCATATTGGAAAAATTTCATTTTCGCCGGGTTACTAGGAACACTCGGTATGAAAAAAATTTTTTGTCTTTATTTTATATTAAGGTACAACACTTTTTCCCCATGAAAAAAAAAATATCATGCGTAAATTATGCGAAATGAGGCATTCGAGAACTTTTGAAAAAACTTCCAAATTCCCGAAATTATCGATATTTTAATTAATTTAAAATCTACCGATAGTAGTTTGGGCACAAAACAAATATTATTGAAGACAGCATCTAAATTGTAATCAGAATATTTTCAAGAATACAGGGCATGTCATTAAAAAAAATCTATGTTTGTCTCTGGAGCAAAAATTGAACACCCTGTATGAACGAAAATAATTTTAAGGAATGCACACATACTTATAAAACAATAATCAGAAAAAATTTTGCTTTTATCTTGAATAGTTTATGAGATATAGAAGTTCTTCGCCTTATTGACTCATCCGGTATAGATCTGACAAAACTCACCTAATATTGGGCTAACACGTTTGAGATTGAAAAGAAATGGAGGACGTCTCATTTGAGAATAAACATGGAAAGGACATGCAGCACACAAGAAACGAACTTTTTTCTTTGAATACTCCTTCAATATATTCAAAGAATTACGCCTCATATGGTCAATCGGCTTATCGAAGAAATAGCTATGAACCGTCTTTATGGAAATTTTTCATTCCTTGTTCTATACCATTAATATGTAAAAACAACAAAATGATATACTTTTATATATTCATTGAACAGAGATTGTGTTGATCGCACCATAGGATGGGAAGAAAATATTTCATATTCCCCCAAATAATTACTTTGAGCAGTCCATTTTGAACCCGCAGATGATGGTAATTTATACATTACGCGGAGAAATTTTCAAAACAACTATTATTCAATAAATCAAAAAATGACATTCCATGCTATCAAGACTGTATACTTGAGGGCTTTTAACTATAACACGTCTTAGATTTAGAATCATGATCGAGCATTTTTAAGACCTGATCCGTTGAAGTACAAAGTTCAATCAAATGACTTGGGAGATTTGCAAGATCTCCTTCAGGTGGATTTATGCATCGTGCTCTTTTTCATGGGATCCCATATGTCATCAATTAGATGCAAATCAGGGCTCCGTCGAGGCCATCTCATAAAATCAATACCAATTTCATCAAAGTAGTTTCTCACCACCACAGCACTATGTGGTCTCGCATTATGTATATCCAAGAACTTCGGAGTCCATCTATTCTGAGATTGAAATCTCGGAAAACAATTTGGCTTGCTTTTCTCCGCTCCTTTCGATTCTCTAGCCCTTTGAAAAAGTGAACTAATTGACATTGCTATTTTCGATTAGTTCCTCATAAAGGATCGTACTCAGAAAGGTTTAGATTTTGGTCTCAAGAAATGATTGGTATACCTTTGATCGTTAAAGAACAGGTCATGGAAGTTGCAACAGTATGCTTTCGAAGTGAAATTGTGTAGACAGTCCAAAGGTCGAGAGTAGTCAGACAGAGATTCAATATTTCTGACTGTGTTATATTTTGATATCCAAATGGTTTTCAATATATACTTATGGAATCAGATTCTTTTTCTGTTTAGGTAAATACATTAAAATCCAATCAGTATTATCGACATGCTGTTTTTCTGCAATTTTCTTTTCATTTTTCAGAACACTGCCATCCCATGATTGCTCATTCACCAATCGAAGCTATGATAAAATGAAGAATGAAGCATTAACACAATCATTCTATTTCGACTTTTTGTTCACAATACTCCTACAGACAAGTAGTTACTGATGTATCAACGACAGGTGAGTCAGAGTTTTTCCTAGGGTTTTCTCTCCCTATTTTCTTGAATCATAAAAAAAATTTGGTTCACCCAGTTTTCTTCATTCTCCTGAGTTTCCATATCAAGTTCGATGGTGGGAAATTTAGAGAGTTTTGAATGATTATCTATACATACTGTACTTTCTTTGATCATCTTTCCCATCAAAACTGGACATCAAGCAATATAGCTCTTTTTCTATATGTATATTTCGTTCTTTCATTCGAATAAATTAGTAAATGAATTCGCAATCATATAATCGACAAACATATTCTTGAACACCACTGATTTCATAGGACATCATGAAGAGCTCGCATCGTTTACCGTTCATTTATTGTAAATTTTCTACATATTCTAGGTACTACTCTAAGTAGATTTATTAAATAGACAAATGTTTGGCTCATTTGAAAATTTCTTATTATTTTGGAACAAAAATAAAAATATTATAGTTATGGATAAATACTTCTTTCATCTTCTTGTCTACACTTATAGAGCATGTATATTCAGATGATTTAATAATTTCTTATTGAATGCATTTTAATTCTACGTATACATATATCAAACAAAAGATGTCATTAACAAACATGACGGTAGAAGGAAAACATGTGCCTCACTCTAGTGAAATTTATTCTTCTTTCTGCAAAAAATTATTTGTATTGCAAGGGGAAACAATAAAGTATAATAATCATTTTCAATTCTTAGAGCTGACTGACGGAATATTATTGATCACTAGATAGATCATCAAAATTATTTAAAGCATTAATCGGTTTTTCTCTGACTCGACCACCTACTTTGGAATGATTTTGTTTTTTATCAATAGCAAGTGTGTAATTTCCTTATCTGCCTCGTGTCTCCTAATTCGTTATTTTGAAACCTCAATAACTAATATTTATGAGTAAGGTACCCATTAGTATGAAAGTTATGTACGATATTGGAACCTGTTTCGAAGACATGAATTGTGTTTATTTATCAGCATTATACACGTGTACTGTTCAACCTGGATGATTCGGTGTTTATAAAAAGAGCAAAAATAGTTTCGAAGAGACAATCATATTCTTCCAGTCGATAAAATGCTATCAGTGGTTCCGAGAACGATAACGATTGGGACGAAAGGAAAACAGTCAATTTCTTAAATTCTCATAGAAACTATAATGTTAATTATGCGACGTGAAGACACAAAGATATATTGTTACATACAAATTGATTCTGTGAATGATTTACTTTTGTCTATTTCTTCTTTCACCATTTTTATCCACGGAATGTGAGAAGAGATTATAGACGCATAACACCTCTTTGATAAAATTAATTGATTGATAGGTATTTCGTGTTGAAAATGGTGCTTTCTGATATTGTAGGCAGAGATGCTACTTAGTTAACCCTAAAAAGATCAGAATACTTTGAAAGTTTGAAGATGTAAGAAGGATATCTGCAAAATTTCTAACTCAATGACTGATGAAGCGGAAATCTACTTCATTGAAAAAATTTAGATAAGACTCTTGGAACTGATTAGTGCAAGCAAGTTTTGCAAGTTATCCTTCCCCCTTTGATTATAGTTGACGGTTCTACCGCATCATCACCGAAGCAAAGGCGGATCTATAGACAAAAATGTTTTCGCAATATTCTGCCATAGATACGTCAAATACATTACCACCAAGCCCCCAGAGTCAGCACCTGTTTTCAATTGTCATTGTCAGGTTTTGTATGAAAACCAGAAGTTCTTGGAGTGTTGGATACTCAATAAAGTACAACCGCTACCAAAAAAGGAAGAAATCGCTACCCCAAAATTACCGTCCAAAAGCATTGTTGCCCATTGTGTCGGGAAGAGAAAGAATGATGAAAGATAAGCTAATAAAATAACTCGAGTTGCAGGGCATCATCAGTGATCAACAATAAGGTTTCTTTAGACAAAGATCAACTGGTGACGTGTTCGCATACGTTACGAATTTGTGGACACCTACAATTGGAAAGCATGGTAAATTAACAGTCCTTCGACAGGATATGCCACGCAGCTTTGATGAATAGAATAATAGTGAAAGAGATCCGAAAAATTAATTGTTTGGATTAGTAGCGTCCTCTTCATTAGATCGATTTAGGTGGTCTGCTCCGCACCACCAAAAACAGAATATTTGGGTTTGCGGACGACTGTAATCTAGTGTCCTTGTTTTCTCAGTCTTCTTCTCAGGGCTGAGCAGTACTTTACGCCATCACACTTGAAGATTTTCCACAATATTCAAGTGTAAGCTTGTCTGAAATAGTGTTTCTATGTGTGAATTTCCGCACCCAAACAATCATTACTTTTATTGGTGGAGAGGCAGTGCGCCTCGATGACTCCTCTCGCTGAAAAAGCGACCCAGCTAGCCACGTACCTATATCTATAAAATTCATTTGTTTACAGGGTTAGTGTGCTGTGAAACTCACTCCCATCGAACATCCTTCCGATAACTTACAATTTGGCGAGTGAGCACACACATTGAATCATTTTGAACGACCACTAAGTACTCGAGAATAACAAATATGAAATAAGCTCTACACAAGAATGCACCAAAACATTGAAACTCCGCGGCAATTTCGACAGAGAAATCATGTCAATCAATATCAATCGTTGATTACTCAATTGAATCTTTGCAATTGAGTTTTGAAATCAAATATACACATATATTCAGAGGAGAGCAAGTGAACGGAGACGAAAAGGCTAAATATGCCGAAAACTTGTCCTATGTGCTCGAAACCCCTGCTTGATAAGGATGTGTCCGTTTCCTGTAACTCTTGTAGGACTTCTTTTCATGCGAGCTGCGTAGACTACACACCTTCTGATATTGAATTTATGAAGGATAACAGCGGTACGTTTACTTGCGCTAAATGTCTCACGCGATCTAAACTGAGGAGTTATTCAACTGCGTCGAATACTTCTGAACAGTTTCCTTCTACGGTGTCATCTCAGGATGAGCCTATGTCAGTTAGGCATTTTTCGCAACTAATGACCAAAATGTCGGCGATGGCCGATAGCCTGGCGTCAATAACTGTTCACCAGCGTGATCTCTCTGCTGATATCGCGGAGATCAAAACTACTCAATCCAAGCTAGTAGATGAAATATCTGGTTGTCGTGCACTCCTGGAGGAACACTCTACAACACTCACGGAGCATCGTGTTAAGATTGACCAGCACAACGATACGTTACAACTCCTGGAAACTCAGCATAATGCCCTATCTACTGAGATGACTTCTCTCGGTTCCGAGATAAACTCCATCAAGAAATGATACACTTCAATAGCTCATCTGACATTGTCCCTCATCTGAAATTATCGAAAGAGTGAAAAGGTCCCATAACATAGTGGTCAGGGGTGCATCAGATATTGATTCATCACGTTTCACAGAGATATCTAAGATAATTGCTCACATCGACCCTGGTGCGGAAAAACAAATCGTGGATATGGTTCGTCTAGGGTCAGGTAATAGGATTATATGGAAAGTAACATTCAGTACTTCAAGTGCAGTATCGAAGATATTACGCAACAGAAAAACGCTACTCGGAAACACTGCTTACAAGAACGTAAGAATTTCGGATGACCTAACTCAACTTCAGTATGAAGACCTCAAGAAGCTTCGCGTTGAATTGAAGAGAAGACAGGATGCAGGTGAAACTCACTTAACCATAAAGTATATTTAAGGAATACCAACCATTGTATCATCCGAAACTATTCCAAAAACTCCCAACTTCAGTAAGGAATGGTTCTTTCTGTATACAAATGCCATGTCGTTATCTTCAAAGTACCTTGAACTTTTGGGCCTCGTTCAGATACAGCAACCGTCTTTGATTTTTATCACGGAAACTTATCTGCATCCTTTGATATCGGACCAACAGGTAGCCATAGCAAATTATACAATTTTTCGAAATGATAGCCGAACGACTGTTGGACATGCTGGAGTATGCATCTATATTCATAACAGTATCATAAATTCGTTCACTGTGGATGTCTCTTCGTTGGATACTCCGGGAATTGACAATATCTTCTTAAATATTCGAAACAAAGATTTCAGTATTTATATCGGTTGTGTGTACCGACCTCACCAGTCAGTTTTCGATGCTAAGATGGCAGAACATCTGAGAGTCATGTCCTCAGAAAAAAAATACCCTATTTGTTGGAGATTTCAATTGTCGTGATATAGTTTGGCCAATCACTTTATCCAACATGCCTTCCGAGCTGTCGACCTCTTATACTATTGCTTCGATTTTGTTAGATTCAAACTTGACCCAAATTGTTGATAAACCTACTCGCTTTCGCCCTGGTAATAAACCTTCTCTACTGGACTTGATTCTGGTGAATGACGCAAATCTCTTATCACCTGTGAGCTATTTAGCCCCACTTGGAAAATCAGATCACGTCGTTGTGAAGTCCAGTATTCAGTATACAATCTCATAAAGTTATATCTACTATCAACTACGACAAGCTGAATAGCATGCTTGGTGCAGTAGACTGGAAAGATGTTTTGAGTGGGAATAACATTGATGTTGTATGGAAATGCTTTTTGGACTTGCTAAACTCTAAAACCAGTGAGTGCACAACTAAGAAGAAAATTTTCTCCAACCCATCAAAACCATGGCTGAATAACAAAATAATGAACATGATTCGTCAGAAAAAATCTTTGTGGCAGAGATACCTCCGTTATAGATCCGATAGAGATTACGAAATTCACAGATATTTTTCGAATGCGTTGAGGGTATCAATAATAGAATCTAAACGATCATTCGAGGATAATCTTGCGAGAACCAAGGACAGAAAGAAATTTTTCAAATACATCCGCTCAATAATGAACGCAAAAGTGTCGACACCCATGCTTCGCAACTTTGCACAAATAACCGCGAATCTGCTGAAGTGCTCGCAAAGTCCTTCTCAGCATCTTTTACCCACGAACCTAATGGTCCTTTACCACCCATTCAATCCAATCGATGTTCTTTGGATCTATCACACGTTACCTTCAGTTCAGCAATTATAGAGGAACAATTGAACAATCTGAGTGATTCAGCCCCTGGTGCGGATGGTCTATCTTCTACTCTCTTGAGGAAATGTGCATCTACATTGGCAACACCGCTGTCTATCATCTTCACCATATCTTCCGAAACAGGTGCTCTTCCGGATGATTGGTTGGTAGCAACAGTTACCCCAATCTACAAAAAAGGAGATAAATTCTCAGCAGATAATTACAGACCTATCAGTCTTGTATCGATTGCTTCGAAGATATGTGAAAGAATAATTCACCTCCAAATGCTCGATTTTCTCCTTTCCAATAAATCGATTCCTGAAAACCAGCATGGTTTCCTTCCCGGTCGTTCAGTGATTACAAACCTGCTTCTATGTATCAACGATTGGACAAAGGCTGTAGACTGCGGGGTTCCAATTGATGTAGTTTATTTAGATTTTTCGAGAGCGTTTGATAGAGTTCCACATCGACGACTGATGTATAAGATTGAACACCTTGGCATAAGAGGTCGGCTTTTAGAATGGATTAGAGCATTTCTACTTGGGAGAAGATTTCGCGTTAAAGTTTCGGATGAGAAGTCTTCACTCAAGCCGGTTTCAGTGGTGTTCCTCAGGGTTCCGTTTCAGGCCCATTACTATTCCTACTGTATACTGCTGAACTTCCTTCTATACTTTCTTCCACCTGCTGTCTCTATGCTGACGATACAAAATTATATAATAATCCATTTTCTGACTTCCACACTCTTCAACAAGATCTAGATCATCTGTCCAGGTGGTGCACTGACTGGCTTTTACCCTTGAACTTGGATAAGTGCAAGGTCCTACACCTTGGCAAAAACAACCCCATCGGATTTACAAAATCTCTGGAACTGCTCTGATCACCACATCGAAGCAAGTTGATCTTGGAGTTATCATCTCTAATGACCTAACGTGGACTGATCATATTCAAAGTATTTGCAGCAAGGCTTCTAGACTTTCGTTTCTGCTTCAGAGATCTTTCAAAGGTTGTCAGCCCAAAACTTGTAGTCTCTTATATAAAACTTATATTCGTCCATTAATGAAATTCGCAGGTCCTGTGTGGTCTCCCATTTACAATTACGAGACGAATTCTCTCGAATCTATTCAGCGGAGGATAACAAGAATTCCGTACGGGCGTCGGCGACCAAGTTATTCCGAACGCCTCAAAATATTCGATCTTCAACCTTTCAATGATAGACGGCTTCGAGGTGATCTTATAATTGTCTACAGGGTCTTGAATAACAGGTTCGGTGTGGATTTATCTCCACTTCTAACGATCAATCACAACAGACGTCTACGAGGCCACAGACTGAAATTGTATCGAGAAAACTTCAAATCCATCCCAAGACAGAATTTTCTTTCCAATCGTGTATTTACGGCATGGAATGATCTACCACCACATGTAGTTTCTTCTCCTTCTGTCAATGCTTTCAAGAATGCCTATGATTCATGGATATTATCTGAAACAGGCAACTGAAGATTTCTAAGTACCTACAACATGTTTTTGATAAGCAATTATTGTATTTCATTTGAGTTTTCTGTAGGTAGGTTGAATGTTTGATCTACTTGCTTTTGAGAATCTTTTATTTTGTATTTACCAGATTAGAATAGCCTAACCTATTTTTAAGTCATTTTGTGTTACTTTGTTTTCACTGCTTTGCAACCTGTTAGACATAATGTATATTATGATTTTTGAGTTATATAGGCATCACGCCTCAACTCTAATTTATATTAAATAATAATAATAATAATAATAATAATCAATGCCTATTAAAAGAGCGATAATGACACTGAAATGATAGAATCAGAAGTGTGTGTCAAAACAGATGGACAGAAGTTTGAATATTCATTTTCAAAAATATAAATAATAATATCATAAATGGAATTAGTTCCTTCAATCTAGTCTCGGGTCGGTATTTGAAAAATAACTGAAAAATTGAACTCATGATGAAAATATGGATCGACACGTTGAAATTTTGATCAACGAGGATGATGATAATGTATATTATGCTTTATTTATTTCATGGAAATTATTTTTCAATGAAGATGAAGTAAAATATATTTTATACTTTCCACAATTTGATTTTCACAAACACGACTGGTTTTCATTTTTGTGGTCAGCTACAGGAAACGAATTTTCATATTATTTCATGTTATGTAGTGGAGATGTATTAATGTTTAGCTGGCAATTGAGAATGATTTAACCGGAGTTCATTAATTTTCAAATAATTCAAGAGGATAATTTTTTTCCTTTGTCGCAATTATGAAGAATTTTGATATTATCCGATGTTATTGAATGTTTTGTGGTCTTTATATGTCCACATGTTGGAGAATTATTATCAGAGGATAAATGTTCCTTGAATCTGCTTTTGAAATTTCTACCAGTCTGCCCAACATAATCTACAGTACACTAATTGCAAACAATTTTGTGAACTCCTGATTTTTTGAATTTGTCTGTTTCCAGTTTAGCATTGAATAGAACTTTTATGGAATATAATAATTGTGTTATTCGATGTTTTTATTACAATGGTTGGATAATTTTGTCTATGAAAACTAGAGGTTTTGTTATTTAAGGCAATTTTTCTGATAGTATTCGTTTCAATTTAGAAGTTTGTCGGTGACAGTGAAACAGAAAACGCCCTATCTATCAATTTTACGGAATAATTGCACTTTGATGTTAGCGTAATAAATGTTCGAAGTGTTGTGCACCCACTTTCATACGTGAGTACAAATTCAGCACAAAACGTTGCCGCATATTTAGGAAAAATTTGGTGGTAATACGATTGCGTTCGTCTACAATTCGTTGACGTAAACCATGCAAGTCTGTTGGATCTATAAACCTGACTTTCCAATTGGCCCCACCAAAAAAATCTGATGGAGATGGATCCAAAGAACGTAGAGGTCAGTTGGTAGAGCGTGTTCTACCGATATAACGACCAGTAAACTTTTCATCCAAATAACGCTGAACAAATTATAAGCTGCTAGTTTATGATTTGAATGACTGAATGAGCCCATAGAAATAGTTGAGTCTGTGAAGATTTTCTTTTCTGCAGATGTTATTAATCAAATTGTTAGTCGATTTTGCTGTTGTCAGGTCTGAAAAATTATAAATTTATTAATTATTAATTTCTATGTCTTGTTTTCAGAAATCATAGAAATTTATCGCTATGCCTGTATGAGCCATGGAAACCTACCGAAATATCATCTACATATCGGTACCAGAACACTTTATGTTTTTTTTACTAAGTGGCTATCTAATATTACTATTCTCTCTAAGTTATCCATAAATACATCGGCTGAAAGGGGGCTAAGAGGTGATTCTGTGGGAAGTCCTGATGTTTGTTGGTAAAATTTTGATTGATGTCGAAATAATTTTCAAATAGGCAGGATTTTTGAAGGTAACAAAACTCATCATCAACGTGTGGCAGCGTCTTATTTTTGGTAAATATTTCTTTGACTATCGAAGGAGATTCATCTGTTGGAAAATTCGGATACATGTTCTTTATTTCAAATGAAACAAATATATCTATTCTGAAACCTCAGAAATTAAGAAACGCCGAAATTTACAATTTCGGTTTTTTATAATTTGGGGCGAATCTATCGGAACTTGCGAAAATTATTAGATAAAATCTTAATTTTATAAACTTCAACACTCTGTATCTTGAACATGAAGCGTTTGCAAGCTTATCATGTTGAGAGGAAATTGTCTCAGATAAAGCATTCGACTGCAGAAGTCAAACTATAAAATGTTAACCTCTCTATATCTATTATGTCCTCAACTCCAAAACTAGAGACGTATAATCGAAGCATATCCTATAAATGCATCACAAGGCATCTTTGAAATTCAAAACTGTGCTATTCATATATTTCGGTATCTAGTAATATAAAAACTCATTAATTCTCTTACTTTCTCCTATTCTCTTAAAAGAAAAATATAGTCTTAATATCAACTGCAATTATTAAGATTCCACAGGAAATCTATTATTCCCTAATTTCACCTTTGTATTGGTAGATGCCACGCGCCTTGACGATAAGAAATCGAAACTATGAATCAACAATAAACTCATTAACCTCTTTTATTTCCAATAATTATCATTATCAAAATTTTCTTAACCAAGCACAAACTGTGATGTGGAATTTATACATCACGTGCGGAGAATCGTCAATGCCCTCTTTTCAAATCGAAAAATCTCTACTCTATTCAAACTTTGATTATGTTGTTTCTGATAAGTGAATTGTTTGAGTAATTAGCGCTGAAGACACGTTTCAATCGTTTGAATGAATATGACTGTACATCACGTTCGATCGTAGGCTTCATCAATAGCGACAAGAAATTTATTTATATTTAATCAGTATTAATTGATAACAACTAGGAAATTATCTATCGTTCAGTTATCAATCGTTCATAAGAATAATATTAGAGTATGGTCAATGAATACTGCGCTTCTTGTTTTAAAGCTTTCAATCACTGGGAGATTCTTCAGTCTTTGAAAAAGATACTTTTGAAATATTGAAAACATTAAATATTATATTGAATAAATATTGAACGAAACTCAGTGGGAAATCAATAGTATATACATCTGGTTCACATCATTTTTATGATGACCCGGAGCACCATCTTGCCCATACTAAATGTCATTTGAAATATATATATATATATATATATATATATATATATATATATATATATATATATATATATATATATATATATATATATCACTCAGTTCGAAAATGAATCAATTATTCCAGGATCAATTTAATTATGTGAAAATTGTGAATAATTATAGACTCTTTCGCCTTTGAATTTACTTCGAGAGAAAATGAACCGATTATGTGTCATGGTTCTAATTAATTGATTATACCTGCCTATACACCCAACATTTAATAAAATACTGACAGTTGCTCTTTCATCCATTGAAATTTCTCAACCCCGTAAGGACACTAATACTAATTAGCAAATCCAAAGTTTTTAAATTGTGATATATCATTCTTATACAGGGTGCTTCAACGAGAACTAAACAGAGGCTATATCTACCATGATATTCATTTCTGATCAAAACGCAAAAACACGTCTATTTCTGTTTCAAGAGGGACATCTTCTGGGGTATAAAACTTGCCTGAAATATCAACGACCTAAGCGGGGGTTGCAATCCTTGAACATTTTGAATGGGGAATATGGATCGAGTTATGACTCAAAATAAGGGCGGTATCTTTGTCTACATTGGCTTGAACGAATTTCCATTTTTAATTGAAAACTGTAAGAGATACAGGGTGAGCAACTGAAAGATAGGGAAGACTATTTCCCTGAGACTATTCAAGTTTTAGTGAGGTAAAATGGAACAGATCCATGCTGATCAATGGCAGTCATTCATCACCAAGTACCATTCTCATCTCGAATTTCAACCCCTGGAGCAGGGGTGACAACCCTTGAAATTTTGGAAGAGAGTAGATGGGTCGAGTGATACCTCGAAAAAAAGGTATTATCTTTGTCTGCATCCCCGTGAACGAATTTTCAATTTTGATTGAAAACTGCAGAAGATACAGAGTGAGCTACTGAAAAATAGAGGAGACTATCTATCGCCCTGAGGTGTCACTGGATCGAAATAATACCCCTGCTCTAGGGATTGAAATTCGAGATGAGGGTGATTTCGGAAGATGACAGCCTTTGATCTTAAATGAATCTATTCCAGTTTTTCGCTGAAATATCAACCCCCTAAGCGGGGGTTGCAATCCTTGAACATTTTGAATGAGGAAGATGGGTCGAATGATGACTCAAAAGAAAAAAGGTATCTTTGTCTACATTGCCTTGAATGAATTTCCTTTTTTGATTGAAAACTGTAAAAGATACAGGGTGAGCAACTGAAAGATAGGGAAAACTATTTCCCTGAGACTATTCAAGTTTCAGTGAGGTAAAATGGAACAGATCCATGCTGATCAATGGCAGTCATCATCAAGTACCATCCTCATCTCGAATTTCAACCCCTGGAGCAGGGGTGACAACCCTTGAAAATTTGAAAGAGGGAAAATTGGTCGAGTGATAACTCAAAAGAAAGGTATTATCTTTGTCTGCATTCCCGTAAAAGAATTTTCATTTTTGATTGAAAACTGTAGAAGATACAGAGTGAGCCACTGAAAAATAGAGAAGACTATCGCCCCAAGACTATTGAAATATTAGTGCGAAAAACTGGAATAGATTCATTTCAGATCAAAAGCTGTCATCATCCGAAATCACCCTCATCTCGAATTTTAATCCCTAGAGCAGGGGTAATATTTCGTTCCAGTGATATCTCAGGGCGATAGATAGTCTCCTTTATTTTTCAGTAGCTCACGCTGTATCTTCTACAGTTTTCAATCATAAATGAAAATTCGTTAACGAGGATGCAGACAAAGATAATACCTTTCTCACTCGACCCATCTACACTCTTCCAAATTTTCAAGGGTTATCACCCCTGCTCCAGGGGTTGAAATTCGAGATGTGGATGGTACTTGATAATAACTGCCATTCATCAGCATGGATCTGTTCTATTTTACCTCACTGAAACTTGAATAGTCTCAGGGAAATAGTCTTCCCTATCTTTCAGTTTCTCACCCTGTATCTTTTACAGTTTTCAATTAAAAACTAAAATTCGTTCAAGGCAATGTAGACAAAGATACCACCTTTCTTTTGAGTCATCATTCGACCCATCTTCCCTATTCAAAATGTTCAAGGATTGCAACCCCCGCTTTGGGTTGATATTTCAGGCAAATTTTGTACCCCAAAAGATGTCCCCCTAGAAACAAAAATTTACCTGTTTTTGCGTTTTGATCAGAAATGAATATCTTGGTAGATATAGCCTCTGTTAAGTTTTCGTTGAAGCACCCTGTATACATGAATGATATTGTTTTGGAGTTATTTCATGGAAGTTTATTTTAATATAAGTAAAATAAACCCATCAACCATATCATTTTCATTTGGATATAAGTAAAATGAAATACTTTTATCTGATTTCCACAATGTTCATTTTCAATGCACAAGATCAGTTTTGACAATTACGTCAATTTCTAGTTTTATATACTTGAAAACGGCGTAAGTCTCGAAACCAGTCGTTCTAGATACTTGAAATTACGTAACTGTCAAAATCGGTCGTGTGTATTAAGAATGAACATTCTGGAAATCAGATAAAAGTGTTCCATTACATTTAAATTAGAAAAAAGAAGAATCGAATGATTGCAAAGTATGTGTTGTATTGGGATGAATTGCTAGATGTTAGGGATATATGGGACGCCAAAATAACCATGAGGCCCCAGTGAGTTCTATCAGAAATATAAGTAAAATATTAGTCAAATATTCAGAGAAGTGTTTGCTTTGTATCCATCATATTTCAGAAACTTCTATTCCCAGATCTTTGGGACAGTTTATGATACTTTCTTGGAAGTCGTTGGAAATTGAATAAGACCAGTGTTCTGACGTTATCTTTTTCAGATGAAGAAATTATATTATATACATTTTTATCTTTTTCATCGAAAACATGTTGCCATTAGGGGTTAAAAATTTTTAGTGTAATCTATATTGAAAACTGTAGTAGGATTACAGAGAAATATGCAATCTGGGCTCAAGAGCTTTTCACTTCATAAAGCCTAATACTTATTTCTGATACTGTTGGCCTACCATATTGATATATTCCGAATGTTTTCTACAATAGAAATTCTCTTCAAAATTAATTGAACCAGTTTCTTACGAGAAAATTGTTAACCCGGCGCCAATGACGCTGGGTCATATTGACCGGAAACGTTTTTTAATGAACAAATTTTTTGTTTATCCGGTTTATGTGATTTAAGCGTCCGATTAGCTGAAACGATGCCTCACCGCTACCCGTCTCGATGTATCGCTCAGTGCGACGCAGCCCGCGCAAGGAGCAACACGTGCGCAAGTCCAATCGGGTTAGTTTGACTCAGCGTTATTGTAAACGTACAATTTTCGTGATACTTTTTTTTTCTATTAAGTATTTTTATATTTATATTTTGTATTCTTTAATAGGTTTTACAGGAAAATGGCACTGACAAATGTTCCGCGGAGAATTTTTGAAATACTGAAAGAGTCAGATGAAACACAGTCGAATTCTACTTCGGACTCCGAAGTTGATGATCATTTATCGGAACGAAATTAGTGATTCCGATGCGGACTCTGATTCATCAATCAGTCTGAACCTTTTGACATTACAAAGTCAACAAAATCGGCATGTGTTCTAAGGAAAAGATGGAACGTTGTGGCAAAAAACACTAGCACGATCAAATGCACATACCAGATCAGAAAATACTATGTCCGATTTACCTAGTGTAAGATCCGTTGCTCGAAGTGCAAATAATATATCTGAGTCAAGGAACTTATTCATAACAGATGATATATTGAATAAGATTCAAACTTGTACTAATTTACATATTATAGATAGAAGAACATTGTATGCAGATCTGAGTAAACATATTTATATGGAAGAAATAGAAATTAGCGATTTGATAGCATTCATAGCCTTCTATATATTGCCGGATTTGACCGTACCAACAAACAAAATTTGAGTGATTTGTGGCAAGTAGAAGGTACTGGTTTAGAAATCTTCAGGCTTATCATGTCAATCCAGCGATTTTACTTTATACATAGCTGTCTACGTTTCGATGACAAACCTACACGTGCTGAAAGACGTAAATTTGATAATTTAGTGCCGATAAGGAATATTTCTGAGACGTTTGTACAACAGTGTCAAAAAATATATTCGCCAGGAGAAAACTGCGCCATTGATGAGATGTTGGTTGCATTTCGAGGACGCAAATTCCGGCAGTATATACCATCTAAACCTGCCAAATACGGAATTAAAATATCTGCTTTGTAGAAGCATACAGAAATTATGTGACCAATTCAAAAATATACAGCGAAAAGCATCCAAGTGGCCCATAATTACTCAGCAACAAACCTATTGATGTAGTAAATCGCATCGTCCTGCCCGTCTATAAAAGCCACTGTAACATAACATTCCACAATTGGTTCACGAGTTATGAATTAGTATCTCATCTCCTAATGGAACATAAACTGACTGCAATTGGTACCTTACGCAAAAACAAACGACAAATTCCACCTCAATTGATTGCGACACGTTGAAAAAGTCTAGGATCATCTACCTTTGGGCATCAAAACGACATAACTCTAGTCTCCTACATTCCAAAGAAAAATAAAGTTGTCTCATTGATGTCCAGTCTACATCATGACGAAAATATTGATGAGTCAACAGACGACAAAGGAAAACCTGAAATCGTATCCTTTCACAAACGCACCAAGAGCGGAATGGATGAAGTGGACGAACTTTCTGTGTTCGTGAGTAAAAACACAAGAATGGCCATTGACGATTCTTCTGCAATGCTTAATATATCGGGTATAAATGCAAGCATAATATATCTGGCTAACAATGATGATACACGCATGAAAAGGAAACACTTTCTATAAAATCTGGTACTCACCATGGTGCAGGAACATTTACAACTTCGACGAACTCGAGTGAATTCACCACACCAACTGCGTAAATGATTCGCATAATTCTCAGGTGAAACCACAGATGAACCACCTCATGCAACCACAGATGAAACACCTCAAGAGATTCCAGGCGTTCGCAAGAGATGCCAAATATGTCCGTCCAAAAAAGAAAAGAAGACAAGTCATACTTGTCATGAATGTCAAATTTATATATGCCCAGATCATTTGATTACCTACTGCAATAATTGTAGTATTTCGATGTCAGTTAATGATGAAAAAGAAGACTCACTTGCATTGATGATTGAAAATTTACTTAATTGGATCTCTATAGTATTATAAGATATTCGTTACAAATGATTATTAATATTACTTAACCAAAATTTATAAATTACGTATGTTGTCTTTTCAAAGTCGATTTTGCACGTCCTGTTCAGTATGTCGATAAAAGTTTAAATACTACATATATAATAGTTTTATTCTTATCTCTTTTTATGCAGAAAAAATCCTTATTTAGTAAGCATTAATTATGATCCACTTAAAGTATATATTTTTTATTATAAATCCTCGATAAAACTTCGGGTCAAATTGAACTGACGTCATCAACTTTGCCACTTTTTTCGCGTTATTGCCGCCAGGTTAATGGGAGGGGATTGAATTCTGGAATGACTCAGAAACACAATATCTAAGTCATTCACGACATATAGAGACTCTCCTAGATATTTACTTCAGTTGCCATCTTAATAAATTTTTTTCAGATTCTAACTCGCGTCATGATTTGGTCATACTCAACTACAGTCGTCGGATGTTTTTCCGGACAGTCTATTCCTAAGATTTCCAATAATTTTCATGAATTTCGGTGTCTGACTGTACAATGTCTTTCTTAATATATACCGTTTGTAAAGTATTGAAAGATGCTTCACTTTCATAACAACTCTCAATAATTTCAACATGAATAAGGCAACTGGCAAACACGTGTTCCGTATTAGACGTATTATTCAAAACTGTCTCAATTGAGTTGATTTTAATTTCGTGTAAGGGATACTAGACATATTGCTTTTACAATGGTGATAAAGATATTGCTGCCACAATCAAAACAAGTTTTAGTATATCAAATTTTTCCGTACAATGGCCACAAAATGGTGCTTCTATCCTGCGTCTGTGAACAAAATGTGGTACAAAGAAGATAATTTACATGCAAAATCAGCCTTTGACAATAATTAAATGGGAATGATTTTGACTGAAAGCTTCAATTCAGCGAAATCACAAATAAATTGTTATCAAGATGAGAGCTTCGTTTCAAATATGTATTGTATTCTTCGATGAAGCCACTTTTTACCTCAACTGTAAAACAAACAGACAAAATTGTCGATATCGATATCCATTTATGATTCGGGAAGCTCACAGTGAATAACTAACAATACTTAACGTATGGACCGACATGTTTTATAATTAAATAATCATACCATTTAAATAAAATCTCATGGGTGGAACCTATTTGAATTTTTTTCGAACTTCTTTTTGTGGAGTTATTTGCAATTGAAAGTTCTTCAAAAATACCAAAAAATATTGAAAATCTAAGGTGCTGCCAAAAAAAAAACGAAAAACAATATACTCCATCAAAAATTAATACGGAATTTTCTTCAGTGCTTAGCTATTGTAAAGTTGTCATGCAGAGCATTTACATAGATGATATCCTACTATTTATATGATCTACCGTCAACACATCACTCTTATTTTATAAGGTATTGTTTGCCGAATCCTACTTTTGTTCTTCTCATGTTATTCACTCTTGAAATTAATATCATATTCATGTTTTTATTTTAGATATTCCAAAAAAGTAATGTTACCATTCTGAACGGCAGGACCGAGTCGTTAGAAAATATGGAAAGGTATAAAACAAATATATAGGTATAGGTATAGCGTTTTCTATTCATTTTGAAGTCTACCTAATGATTACTATTATTCCCACCCTGTTTAACTAGTATTACGCAGTAATTTCCGGATAAACAGTAATTCTGGATGCTTATCATTTTTTATTTCAATATATGAGAGTAACACAAAATAAACATCTTTGAATATTGATTGAAGATAATCAACTATAACCTGATAGTCCAAAGACTTTGTTCACAAATATTTGAGTTATGTAATTATAATGTTCAGTGTTATTTCTCATGATGATAATCCCTAATAGTAGGATACACGATTCTTGAATGGTTGTGAATGTGAATACAATAACAAATTATTCATCAACTGAATTCACCATAAGGTGTTTCTCACTCCCTCTAAAGAAAACATTCACTGATCCCAGATGTCTTCGATATCAAAAAGATTTAGCTCTGTTGTGACCCTTTCCAGGTTATTAGGTGATCATGGCGTATTCCGGTGTTGATGCGATGTTGTTTTCCATATACTTCCTGACGGTTCTAGCTGTCGCCAACAGTACAGTTTCTCAACGTTCGTTTGTAGGTTTTTCGGTATAATTCCCGTTGTAGACATTATCATTGGAAGTGTTTGAACGGATTCCATTCTCCACTCTTTTCTTATGCTTTCTTCCAGATACTTTGCTATTTTCTCGGCGCTTTTCGGCTCCAAATTGTTTTTGTTGGGCGTGACCACGTCTACCAAAGTTGCCGCCCTAGAAAATTCATTTATAAGTATGATGTCAGGTCTATTGTGCGCAACTCGTAGATCGGTGCGAACTGTACAGTTTATAGTTTTCATCTTCAAGAGTTGGCTCTGGGATATATTGGTAGTAGGAGACCTTAGTTGCTTCCGTGAGCTTATGCTTTTGTGCCAATTCTTGGTGTACGATTTTGGCCATCACGTCGTAGTTCTCCTTGTATTCTGTCGACGCACACATCTGACATCCTCCTGTTATGTGTTGTATCGTCTCCAATGTCTGGCATCCTTGTCTGAATGTGTCAGTCGCTACAGATGCGTCTCTGCCGATGAATTTTAGATAGTTTCTGGTTGAAATAACTTGGTCTTGTATCTTCAAACGGAACTCGTCTGTCTCAGAAAACATCTGTCCGGAGGTCAACCAGTGGTTCGACGCAAATTTATTGTCATGTGCCATGTGGGCCTCGTTGTGATGTTTCCCGTGTAGCGGTTTTTCCTTCCACATTTGTAGTTTTTCATCATCGGTCTTGTGACGAGTCCTATGTTCGTGTTCGTTTAAACGTAAAGGAGTTACGTCATCTACTGCGAAGATAGTTCTATGGAGAATTGAAATATTCGCTTTTTATTGGAAATAGTTTTGCAAGTTAGAAATCTGCTGATCCAACTACTTCGTGATATCAGCTAGTTCTCTGCCTCCGCTTATTTAGTCCTTTCGATAGCGTTCCTTGGGTGGCGTTTCTGTGCATTCGTCAGCAGCGTTCTCACCTTTCGCTGTAGATCATCGATATTGGTATTGCTCCATGCAATTATTCCATTATTATAATAATGAAAAATAAATAATGCAGGGTTGAGTATGCGTAACTGTTGATTGCTTTTAACATACTCTTGTTATTAAAATTTGTACAAATTTGTTGTCTAACTCTCTTAATGATTTCGTTGGTCAAGTCTTTTTCATTTTTCCGTGATCCATTCAATCTATTATTATTTCAGAGTTTTCACACTTCTCAGCTGATCCTGGAGAAATTCACTTATCCCGGGTGATCTTACCAAAGGAATAAAGTTGACTCAAACCTAAAATTTCTGTTCTGTTTTCTGAAGGATAGTCTAGTTTTTTGCCCAGTATTATCTTCGAAAATAATTTTTGAATAACCTCCAGCTTTTCGAGATGAATGTTCTCTACTCTACCCCATACAAGAGTTCCATAAGACAAGATTGATTGCACCAAAGTAAACACTTATAAGCTGTTTATAAATACAAAAGGTTATCATGAAGATAATAAGAAATTAAACTACGATCACATGAGATTTATTGAAAATCAGTATTGCAATTTTGGTCTCTTGACCATCTTCCGCCTACAATTCAATACTTGTTGTCAGCTATAGATGGTCGAGAGACTGAAATCGGATCTGTCTAGTTTTAGTATCTTCGGTCTTAGTATTGGATTTGCATTTCGTTTTGAATTGCGTCGACATCTTATTAGGTGCATTCGTGACGTAATTTTTGTCAAGAATTCAGTGTAGAACATCGAGATATACAGTGATTATTTCTACCATACAATGATTTCGATGATGAAAGCTCTGATGTGAATAAGCGTTATTACAATTATAAAGTTTCCGAAAAAGCCGTTTATTCTACACAAATGATGAAAAGCTATATCTGTTCCTCAAAATCTCTGCAGACAATCCGAGATGTACATTTCTCAAATGGCTCTTTTCATAGCGCACAGCTTCTCATTACGTGTCAAGATAAGTATCGTGAGCTGCCAACCTGAATCCGTATATAGGTACAGGCGCGAATGGTGTTATGCGAATCCGTCACCAAGTGGATATCGTTCGAGATATATGGTTTCAGAATACCAGCAAAAGAGTTTTTTTTTTCTGAATAACCTTGAATCTCACCCTGAAGAATAAAACATGAGCTTGACTTGATTTCAAGTCAAGACAATTCGAGCTGTTTGATTTTCAAGCTGAGCCCTACTCATGTATTCATCGAAAAAGTATGGCGTGAAAATCATTTCATTATAAGCACTAAAGAGGAACTTATTCCTAGAGAAATTATTGTCCTTGTAAGAAAAACTCTGCTCACTTGTAATTACTTTCTGAACTACGTGTACCGAAATCATTAAGAGATATTCATCCTAAAGACCTTGTGACCTTAAACTGAAAATGAACATTAGCATACGTTAATGTGGAAAATTTTATCTATGATTTACATATATAATGTTTCCTTGCATATTGAACCAGAACTCTATTTCAACACACTGTTATAATTTATAACAAATAATGAAACTCAGTTGAACGTGAGTCATGGCTTATGTTACCTAATGGAATTCCAATGCACGTTCATAACTGCATAACCCTAATGTCCGGTTTTGATATGAAAAGTTATTTTCTAGTTTCTTTTCATCAGACCATAGCTGGCACTACTAAATGAAACAAATATATTGAATTGTGACATGGTAATTCATCATCACGTGCTATTCTGATAATGAGCTCTAACCACGCAACTGATATCGTGTTCAGCAGCAACCCATACGTTAATGAAGAAAAATTAATAACTCTTTTTTTCGAAATATGCATAAATTGTTTAGATTTTTATAATTTGATTAGACGAAAAACTCGGATATATACAAAAATTTCTTGAAAATATTTTATTATTTACGTTCATGGCTCGATTCGATTCTAACATATCGAAAGTATCGAATGATAAATTTTCTCCATTTTTCTACGAACCGAATTTTCTCCAATATATGCAGATATACACTATAGAAAGGGTTTTCAAATTTGAACTGCTGGCGATCTACTTCAATATTTTCAGACTACTTACGATCGACTCTGAGAGGCTGCAAGTATGTGTGATACAGGGTTGTCGTACATACACGATACACCCTACCTACCTACCTACCTACCTAAGTAAGGGGTACTGTAGCATATATAGATATTAGCTTTCCGCACAATAAACATTATTTTCGTCAAGGTTTGGGTTAGGTTTAGTTGGGTTTTTCTCTATAATATCATGGAAAAACACACAGTTTTTCAAAATTTCAAAATTGCGACTTTATTGGTTGTTACAAAGCAAAAGAGTTACATATAGTGTTAAAATTAACTAAGAAGTGACTTTGGATGTAGAAGCGTGGCACTGCATGTCCTCAGCATACTTTTCATAAGATGGTACGTAACCACTAAGTGCTAATCGCATGCATGATAATAAATGATCGTCATTTAGTCGATTGCCATATTTTGACTTAATTATCCTCATTTCAGAAAATGCAGACCCGCACAAGTAAGTTGACCAAAAAACGGCCGTCAGTTGAAGTGTGATTTGCCTCAGATTCGGATATTTATCTCCATATATATGCTGTAGCTTTGAGATGTATATCTGATATAATCTGCACCAACTCATTTTCAACAGAACATCATTTTGAACTGACTTGCTATTTCAGTAGCTAATTCCTTTATGTTTTTACATGTAAAAAGAAAACTCATAAATGATGCTTTATTTACCGATTTACTGCAATCATAAAAACGCATTTCGAATTTTCCCAAAATATTTGATAATTCAGCCTCATACAAATCATAATTCAATTGAGGAAGCCTTGCTTTCAAAGACGGAAAATGTTTCAGATCGTTTCTTATCAGTTGATCTATCATCAGTTGCAATTTACTTTCGAATGTGTTACTGCGCTAAAAGTCTCAATAATAGTTTTTCCTTTACCTTGAAGCTCCAAGTTAATGGTGTTTAAGTGCATTGTGATGTCAGTCAAAATGCCAAATAAGTCAGCCATTTTAAGCAATAATAAGTCTTGAAACCTTTTATTTTAAACCTCCTGACGTCTGCGTGAAGAACTAAATCAGTGTGTTCAGATAACTTGCAACTTAAAGAGCCGCCGTTGCAAACTACGTGCACGGATGAAATTCACAATTTTTGTTGCAATGCCCATAACTTCTTCCGTGTTCAAAAAAAACTTTTGAATACAAAACTTGTTGATACAAAATGCAATGGAATGAAAAAAATAAAGGGAAATCTTCATTAGCTCGACACAATGCCACGAGACCGTTTTTGTTTCCAGTCATTGCTGGTGCTCCATCGGTTGTAATGCACACTAGTTTATATATTGGTAGCTTGTAGTTTTTGAGAAATAGTAGAAAACGTCGTATATATCTTCGTCAAGGTTCTTCCTCTTCAGAAGAATATTTGTAAATATTTCTTCCTTAGCCAAAGTGTCATTGAATACCATCCGAATAAAAATACTTAGCTGGGCAGTGTCTGTTATATCGGTGGATTTGTCGAACTGTAAAGAAAAGTATGTATATTTCATGATATCATTTTTTAGTTTATCTGCCATGTCATGACTCATGACTTCAATACGTCTTGTGACAGTCGGACGAGATAACTGAAGTTTTCTAATATCAGACATGATTTCTGTTTCATTTTTAAAATCTGCAAATAAACTCTCACCCGCTTCAATAAATGCCAATATATGGGTTATTTTGAATGACGCGATCGTAGCAGCTTTTGATTGTTTGGCAGGTCTTGTGAACATGGTTTGTACTTTTTTCGAACAAGATATCAAATCATATACTTTCCGTTTTCTCAATTCACTCTGTGGTGGAAAATCCTTTTCATAGTTTTTATGAACCGTTTCATGATGTCTCTCTAAGTACCCACGCTTAGGTATTGCAACTGACGCACGACAAATAAAACAAATGCACATATCCTTCACCATACAAAAGAAAAATTCTTCCTCCCAATAGTTATTAAAATTATAAGTTTTAGGTTTCTTCGTTGCAATTATGTTGTACTATTAAATACTAAATTTTGTATTGACGTAGTATTGCCTTCAAGTTACAATTCAGAATGACTCCAATTCCTGCAGGCGCAACATTTATATCGGCGTGAACGAAAGTCTCGAATGTTCCCGACAAACGCGCCGCCTGAAATTTCTAAGAAAGCGGCAAGAATAAAAAACGCGGCTTTTCTTTGACAAGTACCGCGCATTCCTGTGATAAAGCCGCCTTTTGCCGCTAGGAGAGTGTTATTGACTTGACATGACTTTAAACCAAGTTAAGCTCAAGTCAATATTTTCATTTCACAATTCGAGTCGAATCACGCTCCCCTTCTCACAAAAATTGGGGAAATTCAAGCTTCTTCAATTGCAAAACTTGTATCTGAATACAATAGCAAAGAAGCATTGAATTTATTCTTATATTCCATGAGAACGAGAATAAAGGTTTGAATAATACTGAATATTTGATTGGGACATATTTGAATAAAATTAAACATAAGAATTTGAAAAGAATTAACTAAGCTGTTGAAGGCAACACAAATACAGAACAAGAACAAGAGTGAAAGTATATATTTTCAAATAAGACAATCACAAAAACAACATAAATAAATATTTCCATAAAAAACAGAAATAAACTTGTGAAAATAAAAGAAATACATACATTGAAGAAACTTGACTCCAAAAATAAGATTAAGCGAAAATATATTTCCACTTTATCAGTTCGCTTGTTGATTGATTCCGCTGTTACTACATCATAGTTAATCCTGATGCTAACAAAAATTAAACTATGTATTATCATAAGAGATTTATTGAAAATCATAATACTTGTTGTCAGCTGAAGATGGTCGAGAAACCGAAATTGCAATTCTGATTTCCAATAAATCTCTTGTTATTTAAATCTAACATAGTTCAAATTCTTATAAATATCATGATAGTTCGATATTTTTGAATAGAGACATATCAATGTCCTAACTGATTTGAGACTCAATTTGTTACGAGTCTTGGTATAAGTTAACGCAGCTCTTGAGACCTGCCTCTCTATAAGAGTCGAACTTGCAGAAGTGGCCAAAAAATTACTTGCCCTATTCGCCAAATTTGGATATATAGCTTTTCCACTACTTGAAATGTCTAGCGAGCTCTCTGCACTGGGGCCACTCAGGTATTCATACTGGGTGATTCATCAGTGGTGCGGTGCTCTGTAGCTCGTACACTCTTGAAGATTTCATTTTTGTTCGAACGGTATTGTATGTAGAAAGTAAAAACTACTTCAGCAATTTTGGGAGGTTTTGTCACATTGGAAGACCACATTTTGTTGAAGATTCGAGAGCGTCCTAAACTCTGCTATAATGACTTTAAGTAATAAGTTTTTTAGTGGGTAGATTTTTTTCCGTAAAAATTAAATAGGCTCTCACATCATCGCATGCTCCTTCAGCCAGAGAGGATGAATAGTTTTTTCCTTTCGTTTTCTTATAACTTATATCTTATATAAAGGATAGCTTAATTGATGAATTGAATCATTTTATATAGGAGTGACTCAAAAAATTATTGGTTATTGTAATTTTAAAATATCATATCTTGATTTTTTCAAATGGAACATCCTGTATTTTATTATTCACGTCAAAGCATAAAATATTGTGCCATAGTTTTGCAGAAGTAACATCATCTTTATCTCCGACCATTTGCGGAATAAAAGAAAAATAAACTTAAATAATAAAATCAGAGGTTGCGAAGGAAGAGATTATTAGTACAGTTACTTGTTTTTTCAATATTATTCGTAATAGAGACCTTTGCGGATTAACTGACTGAGAGGCGTCGACTATTCCTGTATCATCTCCAACTGTGTTGCAGACGGAATCTGGAACCTAGACTTGCACGGAGACCTAGCTGGCCATCTAACAGGACCACCACGTCCTATCCATTTGTTTGGAAATACATGATTCAAATGCTCCCTAACCTAATGTGAGTAATGTGCCGGTGCTCCATTCTATTGAAACCACAAATTTTGTCTTATATGCTCTGGTACCTCGGCAAGTAACATTGGCAGATGAATTTGCAGAGAATCTAAATATATTTCACTATTGAGGTGCTCGCCAAAAAAGTGTGGCCAAATTAGATATGCTCCTACTATAGCGTTCCATACATTCAAGGACCAACGATGCTGGTAATCTATTTGTCTCATGAGGTGTGGATTTTCCGTGGCATAATAATAACAGTTGTGCCTGTTAACAAGCCCATTCTCGTGGAAAGTTGCCTCGTCCGAGAAAAGAAATCTGCTAAACATATTTCGATTTTCCGCTACTTTGTCACTTGCCCTCTTACAAAAATTGATTCGATATTCATAGTCTTGATTTATCAGTTCCTGTTGTAGCTGTACATGATATGCATGAAATTTATTCACTTTCAAGATTCTCTGGACGGAAGTTTGACTTATATCTGTCAACTGAGAAATCTCTCTTTGGCTTTCATATGGGTCCTCTGTCACGGTCAACAAAACTGACAACTGGTTACTTCAGCTCTAGGAGTTTTTGGTTTTTCATGTTTTTTGTAAGCGATATTACCCGTTTCGATAAATCTAATTAGAAGTTTTTCGAACCATTTTGCATTAGGATGCCTCTTATCACGAAACCTTTGTGCATAAACTTTACTTGACAACAAAGAATTTCTATCACACTCACCTAGAATAAAAATCATATCAACCATTTCTTATTTGGAGAACTTCATGGCAGTCAATTAAGAAAATTGGGTTCAAACCTCACTTTAACTATGTTTAATGACGAAACACTGATTCTGAACTGGTGAACTGAAGTTCACCATGTAAAATGTAGAATATGACATGTCCGGACACCTGACAGAAGGCACAAATAAAAAAAAATGTCTACACATACCTCGATTTACAATTTAATCATTTTGATTTTATCATTCCTTAAAAGAATTATTTTGTTTAGGTTTAATTTTTATTACTTGAATCATTACAGAAAAAACTTCTGTGCGAATAATGATGTTGATGAGCTTGATACGGTTTGTATAATTTTCATCAGAAATTTTTACAAATAATCGAATATTTCGAAAATGATCAAAGATTAAGATAAGGTTACTTCTGCAAAAATATAGCACAATATTTTATGCGTTGACATGATTAATAAAAACAGGATGTTCCATTTGAAAAAATAAAGATATGATATTTTTAAAATCACAATATTCAATAATTTTTTTGAGTCCTTCATGTATAAAATAAGGATGATCTATTTCAATTGATCAATAACGCTATCATTGGGCAATAAGAAAACGAAAGGAAAAAGTATTCATCCTCTTTGGCCGAAGGACCATGCGATGATGTGAGAGCCTATTTTCATGAATTTTTGCGGAAAAAAAATATTGTGACGAAACTACTCACCAAAATAACTTATTAGTTAAAGACATTATAGCAGAGTTAGGCCGCCCCTGAATCTTGAACAAAAAAGTGGTCTTCCAACCTGAAAAAACCACCCAAGGTTCTTTTATAGAAAATTGGGACATACTGTTTACTGCAAAATAAATTGCTGAAGTAGATTCTTACTTTCTAAATACAATACCGTTCGAACAAATGAAATCTTCAAGAGTGTACGAGCTACCGAGCACAGCGCCACTGGTGAATCACCCAGTAGATCTCTTATCTCCACATATCATTATTCAGTGCTACTCTGGCGTGGACTTAGTAGTTCTATCTTTAATTGAATCGACTGCAAGTCACTGCATTTGCCCTGCTTCGAAGCAGATGTAGTGAGTGAAAGATGTGGGCTTGGGTTGGGCTTAAAATATTTTGTTTCATGAATTTTCTCGAGGTAATTTTTGGTTTTAACCTGGAATTCCTTTTCCGATTTGAATACAGATACATTTCCACCTTATAGCGAGAGTCCAAAATTAAAACTACTCAGTACATCCAATTGCTCTTATAATGTTTAACGATTTCATTCCTCATCTCCTCTATGCTGAGCTTTAATTCTTCATCGATTTTATCCCTTTGTGGTTTATTGTCAAGCTGAATAGCCCAGTTTTCTAATTTTGCAAGGGGCATGTTGATACCAATAAGCGGATGAAATAATTTTGATGATTTTGAGGTGTCAACACAATTTTCTATTAATGACCAATCTGTGTCTGCCAACTTGAGTAATGTCGAAGTACTTGTTTCTGTATTATCGCAAAGTATATTTAATAGCCTTTTGATCTTTGAAGCCCACTTCAACATTTCAAAGGAAGATTTCCAGCGAGTAATGATGCAAATTCTCAAATTTTCTTTCCAACTGAGGCCAATTTTCTCTTTGTATCAGATGATTTTTTCCACTTTACAGAAAAATCTATGGCAATTTTAAGAAAAAAGTTTATTTAAACATAGGTCTTCTTACCCAGGGTGTTGAAATTTCCTGATGGGTATTTATTTCAAAACACCTCCATTTGTATCATATCAAATCCTAGATTTTCGCTGCCCTTTCAAACTTTTGCCCTTTCAAACTTTTTGCAGTACGCCACTGATCAGCGTACAATCAATTTTCGTCATCTACAATTTAGAAACTTTTTTGACACTTGTAATTGTTTCGTATCTCCAACCGTTTTCGAGTGATAAATTATTGAATTTGAATTATTTGAATTAGTTGAATTGTATATTATTCGCTAAATGAAAAAAAAACAATGAAAATACTCGATAGGTATGCCCAAACATTGCCTTTATTTTGAAAGCTTGCTGGACGTGTCCTCCACTTGCAAAAATACAGGCCTCTGTCCTTCTTCGCATATTATCACGCACTCTTTGAAATATTCCTGGGGTACTTCTTATCGTGTTATTATGTTATTATTCGATTTCTCAATTCTTCTACAGTGTTCACTGGAGTGGTATAAATTAAACTTGGGAGATATCTCCATAAGAAAAGTCTAAGCTATTTAAGTCTGGGGACCTATGAGGCCTATCGATCGGTTGTTGAATATATTATTCAAGAATTCACACTCAATTTTCTGAATAGGGAAGATAGGTCGAATAATATCTTATTGGAAAGCTCCTTTTAATTCTCAACACAAATGTGTAATAACTTTTGAGTTCTTACATATTCGGATGAAAATACAGGCTGGTTCGTCTAATGACGAGTTATTTTCACTGATTGAAAAATCTGTCGATTCTGAATGAACATCCACCGAAAAACTGTTGTATTTTGGGGAAAAATATCTTTCAGCTGAGGTGTTAACCCGTCAAATCTTCGAGTTGATCAGTTAGTTTGAGTAATAACTCATTAGAAAGGTTTTAGAATTTCTAGAATATTGTAGACAAAATTTTTGCTTCTTCTGCATTGTGATGAAGATTGAGTTAATAGAGAGCAACACAATGTTTGCGAGGTCTGATGATTTCGAATGGAGATTCAGAACACGTTTGTTTGGTTTTCAATAATATTGCTGATTCATTGAATTATCTACATATTGATGAGTAGGGAAAAATTGAAAAAACAATTGAATTTATTATACCTCATATATTTTATAGGTAAACTTGGTGTCAATTGAACGAATGTTCAAAGTGTTGCCGCCAACTTCCAATTACAAATACAGATGTTGCTCTAAACGTTCCCGGACATCACGTAGCATTTCAGGGGTTATACGATTAGACTCAACTACAATCCGTTGTCGTAAAGCCACCAAATCTGCTGGATCAATTTCATGAATTTGACTCTTTAAGTGGCCCATAAAAGAATCCAATGGTGACAAGTCAGGAGAAAGTTTGGGCCATTCTGTAGGGCCTCTCCTTCCGATCCATCGATCAGGAAATTCTCAATCTAGATATTGTCGAATAGGAATGCGAGGGCGCACCATGCTACTTAAACACAACTTTCTCTTCTAAATAGCTAGGATCGATATCGGTTATGGGCGGATTGATTAGTTCTTCAAGTAGTTGGAGATACATTTCTCCCCTTCAGATTTTCTGGTAAAAAAAATGGCCCAATCAGACGCTTTCGTTAAATGCCAACCCAAACATTCAGTTTTTCAGGATATTGGATATGTACTACACGAAAGATTATGGGATTAGAGTCCGACCACAACCAGCAGTTATGAGGATTTACAGTGCAATTAAAAAAAGTTCATTCATCCGAAAAGCAATTATTGTAGAGAAAGTGGGAGATGTTTGCGATTGGCTCACTTATAATTTCACAGAATTTGACTCTGCGGTTGAAGTCATCCTCATTCAATTCCTTGACCATCTTCATTTTATACGAATGGAATTTGTATTGTTTGGAAACTCATCCAATAGTTCTTCGACTCATACCAATTTCACTTTCCAATTGCCTTGTACTCAGATTGGGATCAATCACTATTTGCCAAGCCACACAGTTTACATTTAATTATTGTACGGTTCGTTGGACATGCTCTCTTTTACTTTTCTGAACAGAGCCATTTTCTCTGAATTTTTCCACCAACTCCAAAATGTACTTGGCACTTACATGTTCATCGTCATGGCGTTCATTGAAAATAGCAGCTGCCCTATTTGCACAAGTATTATTGCTGAAGAAATTTTCAATAATTTCTACTCTTTCAGCTTTTGACTAAACCATTATACTGGTATATGGTATATGCAACCCGTGAGTATGAAAATCAGCTTGATGATACACAAACAAACTTATTCGAATCTCATTCATCACATACAAGCAATCTGGAAAAAAGAACAAAATCTGCCGCATTCATCGTTGAGAAGTTTGCATTAAACCTGTGTGATTTCGTTTCATTTCAACCTTGTATACCATGGTGTTAGAGGCTTTTCACATACGCCGATCGGTTGCGTATGCGGTCGTGAGGCGTGCGGGTCTTTACCCTAGTGGTTGTTTTCGATGGTCTGATGATATGGGGAACATCTTTTGCGTTTCAACCGATGACCGCATCGGTTAAAAGAGGCTCTTATTCTGTGATTGAATTTCTCAATGGTCCACCCTATATCCTCACTGAAATGTAATCGGATTTGAAAATTCGTTCACTGTAATCAGATAATTCTGAATACCTATCCAATGAGCTATAACTCGGACTAACTGACCAATTCGAAGATTTGAGAGGTTGACACCCTCATCTCAGAGGGTGTCTGAGGGAACGTAGTGGAGGCACCACTGCTTGAAGATATTTTTCTCCAAAATACAACAGTATTTCGGCAATGTCTATTCGAAATCGACAGATTTTGCAATCACTGAAAATAACATGGCTTTTGATGAATCAACCTGTATCTTCTTCCGAATATGTCAAAACTCAAAAATTGTTACACATTTGTGTTGAGAATCAAAAGAGCTTTCCAATGAAGTATCACTCGACCTATCTTCTCTAGTAAAAAAAATTGAGTTTTGTGCACCCTTGGTTGATGTAAAATAAAATTACCGTGTGTTAAAAGATGTCCCCCTGCAGACAAAAATTGACCTGTTTCTGATTTTGTCCAGAAACGAATAGTTTAGCAGTTATTGAGTCTTTTTCGTTTCACGTTTCAGTTGCCCAAACCGGTACACATATATATATATATATATATATATATATATATATATATATATATATATATATATATATATATATATATATATATATATATATATATATTACATGGCTCTTGATGAATCAACCTTTATCTTCTTTCGAATATGTCAAAACTCAAAAATTGTTACACATTTGTGTTGAGAATCAAAAGAGTTTCCAATAAAGTATCACTCGACCTTTCTTCTCTAGTAAAAAAATTGAGTTTTGGGGACCCTTGGTTGATGTAAAATAAAATTACCGTGTGTTAAAAGATGTCCCCCTTCAGACAAAAATTGACCTGTTTCTGTTTTTGTCCAGAAACGAATAGTTTAGCAGTTATTGAGTCTTTTGCGTTTCACGTTTCAGTTGCCCAAACCGGTACACACATATATATATATATATATATATATATATATATATATATATATATATATATATATATATATATATATATATATATATGGCTTTTGATGAATCAACCTTTATCTTCTTTCGAATATGTCAAAACTCAAAAATTGTTACACATTTGTGTTGAGAATCAAAAGAGTTTCCAATAAAGTATCACTCGACCTATCTTCTAATTGAGTTTATATATATATATATATATATATATATATATATATATATATATATATATATATATATATATATATATATATATATATATATATATATATATATATAGTATATATATATATATATATATATATATATATATATATATATATAGAATTATAGCACCTCGAGATCGAAAACCGCGATCTCAGGTCTGTTGTGCAACGAGTAATCAGGGTTGTATCCCAGTACATCTTATATTTTGTGTTTTCAAGTACTGCCTTGGGTTTGTATTTGTAAGCTGGAGTAGTTTCTTTACATAGCTCTAGGTTGACAGCGATACTTTGGTGATACACCTGGCCACTGCATTATGGCGTTCAAGGTGATCCTGAGGTGCTAGGAAAGGGCAGCTGGATGTTATATGCTGAAGTGATTCCTGCCCTTTCCGCACTTGCGACACTGCTCTGTTGGATATATATATATATATATATATATATATATATATATATATATATATATATATATATATATATATATATATATATATATATTATATAACTATCTGAATGCAAGAAAAGTATTTTTGTATAAGTTTGAACTACTTAGCAAAAGGTTTTAAAATCAGACATTCATGTCCATCCATTTTCAAAATTGACACATATCCTTGAAGATTAGGAGATTGAAGATTCCCTTTTCTACGGAAAACTGTATATAAAAAGTTGACCAATGTAAAGTCTAAGAGCATAATATAATATATAAGAGTATAACTTTTAAAACTATGAAAAGAAGTAACACTCGATTGTGGTTTTATACACTCAAATCGATTTGAACCAATCAGATAAAAAAGACTTCCAGAGAAGAATTTTAATATCTACCGTCTAACACAAGATATGATTACATTTTATTCAGAAACATATGGTCTTGCTTACTTTCAATCATTTGCAGTGCAAAGGATACTCCGTATGATGTTTTTCTGGCAGTCCTTCAAAGCATCCAAAGTGCATATAACTTAACGACATTGAACTGACTCCTAAATATCCCATTTCAGAATTTTTTTCGGTTATGAATCGAAATTGATAAGAGCCACAATTATGATAAGAGTTCGTTGAGTTTTCTTGTCATGAGTAAACACCCACGCAATTGATATTTTATTGATTTTCACATAGTTATCACAACTCGATATCTGATAGGGGCACATGTGGGTGCAACTGATTTTAGAGGGGCCTTTATTTGCTCTCGAAAAGTTACCCAACGAGCTATTTTACCTCTGAATTGAATTTTCAATTTTTTTATTTCGATATAACATAAAACTCAGTTGAGTAGAATACGGGGTGTCCACGCGAGATTGGACTTCAAAAGTATATGGAGAAAAGAATTACCAAATGAAGAATTTTTTTGTCTTGAATGTTATTCGAACTAAGTTCCGAAAATGTTTTCAATGCTATGAAGTTTCCGGTTATAACTTTTCTGAGTTTTTCGCGATCTCAAAATCTTCATCGAAGTAATTCTGATCAGAATTCCGAGAGAAAAATTGCGAAATCAAATACTATTGAAATAAATTTACTTCTCGTGTTTCTTCTTTTCTAGTAGGTTATTCTCGATTACATCACTTCCTTGTTAGGAAAGTCATCTTCGAATTACCAGAAATGCCTCGCTGAATGAAACATGTCGACTTTTTTTCGCCTCCTTTCAGTTTTTCTGAAATCATTGCTCTCGTCTTCCAAAATGACGTTTTTTAAATCCAAATTGTCCTGAAACAGAATATTTCAAATATTAACATCTTCAACATTGAAGAAATACGTCCATGGTTTTTTCGGTTGGCAACATTTTGAGAAGTACCTACATCTAAACATAAAAAAAAATCGACATGCTTCATTCAGCAACGTATTTCTGGTAATTCGAAGATGACTTTCCTGACAAGTAACTGAATATACCTAATAGAAAAGAAGAAAAACGGGAAGTCATATTCAATCCACTTCAATGGTGATTGAGTTCGCACTTTTTTCTCGGTATTCTGACTAGAAATACTTTGATGAAGATTTTGAGATGGGCCTAGTATTGAGAGATCGAAAGGCATTATCTAAAAGACTTCCGGCCAAACGTTCTGCGAATTTCAAGGTCCTCGCGCGAAAAATGGTAACTTTTGGGATAAAATCGCGAATTGCTCGGAAACGATGCATTTTAGGTGAAGAAAAACTTAAACCAGATCGATGGCTATTAATATTACGAGTAAAATGGTGTGTGCAAAATTATGTAGTCTAATTTTAAAGAATGGACTTTTGTCCCATTTAATGTACTACGATTTGACACAAGCCTTGGAAACTCCCTATATGTCGTAAAACCTCTTTATGCATTGAATTCTGCTGAATGAGCCTCTTTACTTACAACGAGCTAGAAATGATCGATATTGAATGATCTTCATTATTTTTATGATGCCTTCCAAGAGACAACAAAAATCGCAAAATTCCGATTCAAAAATTAATATCTTCCTTTCTGTTGATTTCAGGTGGCAATAATATGGTAAAAATTGTCCAGAATTTAATCATCTACCGTGAAAAAGTTGAATCATACATTATGATATTTGAAATAACAAAGATGGTGCCAACTATCGGTATAACCGGAATTGCTACAGCACTGAACATGTTTTCCGGAACTTACTTCGAATAACATTCAAGACAACAAAATTAAAATTTCTTCAATCGGAAATTCCTTTTTCCATATACTCTCAATGTCCCATCTCGCGTGGACACCCGGTATATCTGTCAGATATGATTGAACAATTCATCCATTAATTCAATTTGTCATTCAATAGTGGTAAGATGACAAACATCATTTTGTTCATTTCGCTATGACACTAGAGGAAAGTATCTTGATTTAATTTGTAGTGACGCATTGAATTTTTTGAAACTATTTTCGAGTTATACTATAAACTTGCATTTTCATTATTTGAACTATGGGCGGTTTTGGTTTTATAAGACGAATCTTCATATTCTCATTAAATATATAACTACATATTCAATTATTTGCTTTATTCTGAAACACTGAAAATATTAGAAAGTAATGTTTTATTTGAAAGAATTTTGAACGAGAGCAACAGGAACATTTATAACAATCCGGGACATTTGTAACTCAACAATTGGTAAAGCGAAATCCTACTTTAATGAAAGAGTTAAGAATAGACTCTTGGAGCTAAACTCTTTGGCATAGACAGTCAACATCAACTTTTACAATACATTCTTCCCATCTCTGATTAAAAATGATGTATCTATCGCATCATCGCCTAAAGCAAAGGCAACATTCTGTTTTAGATACATCAAATGCAGTGCCTCCAAGCATCAAAATCGAATGTGTCTGAAGTGAAGTTAAGAGTACGTATGGTAAGGCGCGTTCTTCAACATTCGAACTGTAACAAAGCAGTGGGTCTTGATGTTATACCACCACTGTTTTGAACAAATCTGCTCCTGAGACAGCACTTGCTTTTAATCGTCTGTTTCAGATTTCGTATCAGAGCCAGAAGTTTCCGGAGTGTTGGAAAGTTACGAGAGTACAATCGATTCCTCAGAAAGGGAAAAAATACCTATCTCGAAATTACTGTCCAATTGCATTGTTTTCCGTGCCATATATAGTCATGAAATGACAGATTAATGATGAGCTCATAAAATATCTCGAGTTGCAGGGTATCATCAGTGATCGAGAATACGATTTCCGTAGACAACGATCAACTTGTGACCTCCTTGCATACGTTGAGCATTTGAGGACATCAACAATCGAAACACTTGGCGAATCAAGAGCCAAGAGCCATAGCCATTGATGTATGAACAGGGTCTGGTATGTACTCATGATGAACTAACTAATCGGATATGAAAAATTATTATTTATATATATATATATATATATATATATATATATATATATATATATATATATATATATATATATATATATATATATATATATATATATATATATATATATATATATATATATATATATATATATATATATATATATATATATATATATATATATATATATATATATATATGAAACTCAACGATAATATATATATATACGAAGGTATAGGTGTGTTTATTTCTGTCAAGAAAACAGAAAAAGAAAAATATTGCATTTCTTGCATATTGCGATTACAGATTTGGGCCAATTGCAATTGTAATGTTCTTTGTGCAATCTGTAGTTACTATATCGTCAATTTCACTCCAAAATGAAATATGAAATTCGTATTTTCGAGTCCAAACTCATACATTCAGCTGAACTTACACATAATTTCTCAAGCATGTGCTTAATTCAGTACTTCATGTTCTGTGAAAAATCTACTATGTGATCCTGGCAAGTTTGTTCAAAAGATGGCATATTTATTGACGATTCCTAAGAGGTCAACACTTTACTACTTTTTCTCTACAAAATAGAAATATGGTTGTGTTTACGCAATAAGACTTGAATATTAACTTAAAAATAATTATTAAGAATATCTATGCTCATCAGTGGTTCGGTTATTGAATTCGACCAGCCACTGAATTTTTCACTGTCAGAATAAATTAAAGAATTGATTTGACATACACTGCATTTTTTCTAAATCAGTGATTTTTTTGTGATTTGCATAATTGCGCTATGCCGTTTTTATATTCAGCACTAGAATATGCAAAAATGCATTTCATTTATGGAGAATGTGGATGCAATATTAGCGCTGCAGCCAGACTCTACAGGGAAAGATACCCAAATGCCGAACGACATCCTGATTACCGGGTGTTCGTGCATGTGCATCAGTAATACTCAGGGTGAAGATTGCCTCAGGTTCGTAAAAGTGGTGGTAGACCTCAAGCAGACTACGAAGACATGGTTTTGGACGAAGTCGAAAATGACGCTGGCACTTCAGTGCGTGCGATTGAAATGAATACAGGTGTACCAAAATCTAGTGCTCAGCGTATTTCAAACGACACCAATACCATCCATACTACGTGCAACGTGTGCAAACCCTACTACCGCAGGACTACTTACCCAGAATGGAATTTTGTAGAGGAATGTCAGCCAAAGATCAAGAAGATCCGCAAGTTTTGGACAAAATACGCTGGACGGACGAAACAACATGCAAGAAAGATGGCTTCTTTAACCTCCATAACTTACATGGATGGTATACTGAGAACCCACATTTAAAGCGAGAGGACTGATCCCAAAACCAATTTAAAATTAACTTGTCGACTGGCATTTCAAACGGCCAGACTGTTGGACTATTTAAACTACCTGAAAATTTAAATGGCGAGAACTCTCTGAATTTCCTTCAAAATGATATAACTATACTGTTAGAGGATGTTCCGCTGAATATTCGTAGATATATGTAGTATCAGCAGGATGGTTGCCCTGCGCATTACGCTCGTCCTGTTCGGGATCACTTGCATAATGAATATCGAGGACGATGGATTGGGGGTCTCGGACCAATTTTATGGCCGCCCAGTTCACCGGACCTAAACTCCCTCAATATTTTTTATTGGAGTTGTATGAAAGAAAAGTCTATTCACAACCTGTGCAAAATGTGGATGATCTGCGCCATAAACAAAATTTCTGATGCCGCAGAACAAATTAATTTGAGGAACTATGCACGATTAGTGAAGCGGTTGTTCTTGAGACGTAGTAGGGCCTGCATTCGTGCCGAAGGAAGGCAATTTGAACATTTGGTTTGATCGCTTTGAGTCCCAATATAAATGATTAACTTTTTTGTAAATGAAAATTTGTTGAAAATACACTGATAGTTGAAGAAGCGGAGGTATCATCATTAAGTTGTGAATTATTTTTATAAAGAAAAAAGTGTTTACCTGAAATCGTTCGTCATTCAGGTATCTTTTCCTGAAAAGTATGACTGCTGTGCTAGAATTGCATCAACAATCTCTATAAATGAGATGAATAATTGCGTATTCTTGTGCTGAATATAAATATGGCTTAGTGCAATTATGCAAAACATGAAATAAATGCACTTATTTTAAGAAAATCTGCAGTGTATTTAAGTATTTTACAGTAATCAGGTGTCAAATCAATTAGCTAGATATCCAATTCATTCTGACATTAAAAATTCCTTGCTTGTTTAAATTCAATGACCAAACCACTGAACCTAGATATTTGTACTATTATGTTTTGTATAAATTTGGATATTTAAGTCTTTTCGCAAAAAGACAACCATATTTCTATTTTCTAAAGGACAGGTAGTAGGTATTGTACCTCTTTGAAATCGTCGATAAATATGCCATCTTTTGAAATAACTTGCCAGGATCCCGTAATGAATTTTTCATATAATATGAAAGGCTAAATGAGGCACACTCTTGAAAACTCATATAGAAGTTCAACTGAAACTTATAATTTTCGACTCAAAAATCCGAATTTCAAATTTTATTTCGGAGTGAAATTTATGATATAGTAACCAGAGATAGCTCAAAGAACAATACAATTACAATTTGCGCAAATCAATCTTTCAGAGCAGTATACAAAAGTTAGGAGGAGTGATGCGATATTTTTAATTTTCACTAAAATGACTATAACTTCAAACCGTTGAACTTTTGGCAGAACTTCTTTTCGTTTTCTTGATAGACATAAACACACCTTCTTCGTGGTGCTAGCTTAACGTTGAGTTTCAGGACATCCTATATATATATATATATATATATATATATATATATATATATATATATATATATATATATATATATATATATATATATATATATATAGGGTATCCTGAAACTCAACGTTAAGCCAGCAGTTAAGGCTTTCTCCCCGAAAAATATTATTTGTTATTGGTAAAGCAGCAATGGGAAAATACTCTTGTTTTTTTTACTCGAGCGTACGACTCTATTTTAAGTTTTCATCACAAGAAGAGTCTTACCATTACCTAGGTGTTCAACAAGTCCTGTAGATGAAAACAGCTGAAATGAAGAAGAATTTGAAAGCAAAGCTCTACTCGCGTATCAGTATGATCATCAAATCGCGATTGAACTCGAAAGCGCTCTTCCAAGCAATCAGTGCTTGGGCAATCTCCAGTAAAGCATACTCGTTCGGGGTCTACAAGTGGTCTATAACAGATCTGAAGTCCATAGACACCAAAATGAGGACAATACTGACGAGTCATGGAATCCACACTCGACTCTATCTCCCACGAAATCTGGGAGGACGAGGACTCTCATCGGTTGAAATGACGCATAAAGGAGATTTTGACACACTGAGAAATTATTTTATGTCAAAAAACTCACCTTTCCATCGCGCCATTCGAGAAGCTGATGAAAATCATTCGGCCCTGGGACAATCGGAATCCTTCTTCAAGGTAGAATCTTACACAACGGCTGAACTAACTGCAAAACGGCACTGTATGGAATTACATGGCAGGTATCCAAATCAATCAAAAATTAAGATATAGAAAGTAAAGAATCGCTAACTTACCTGAGAGCTGGTTACCTGTTCCTGAGACGGAGGACTGTGCGCAATCCAGGACCAGGTAGTGCCTACGAGGATGTATTTATTTATTTATTTATTCATTTAAGTACAATATAAGGAATGTCCACAGCCGAAGCCAAAATGACATGAATATTAGTTACATAGAATCTAGTACTCTAAAAAAAAGAAGTATTATATAGGACATTAATAGTGAGTTGTATTCACAGAAAGATTGAAAAAAGAAATACAAAAGAAATATTACAAAAACGAACGATTGAATGAATTTGATGTAAGTCAGTAAAGAGCAAGCGTAATGATCTCTTTAAAGAGGCCAATGTGACCCCAAACAAATTGATACTTCTATGCGTGTAGCGTAGCGTCCTATCGATAGGGGACTTCTGTGCACTATTCGTTTTTCTAAAAGTTTTAGAGAAGAGGTCGTGGTGCCTCAAAGATTTCATAAGAAAATTAAAAGTAACCATGTGCAAGATCTCAGGTACCTGAAGTACGCAGTTCATTATTTTAAACAAAACCAAAATATCAGATATAGTTCTACGATTTTAAAGTGACAATAAATTGAAATATTTACGGGCAGGAGCGTAGTCGTGATTCTGGATATCAAAGTTAGTTTTGAAGCATATGAACCGTATGAATCTATTCTGAATGCGTTCAAGTCGGTAGGATCATAACGAGGGTTCCGAATACATGAGTCAAAATTTAATTTACTGTAGATGTAAGCATAATACAAAGTGATAAGTGATTTTACATATTTAAATTCCTTACTTTTCCTGAAAATATAACTCATCATTCGACTTGAACTATTTGCTATGCGATCTATGTGCACATCGAAGAGCAACTTCGAATCGAAAGTGACACCCAGATCAAAAACGGTGGACACATATCGCAACAATGAATTTCCAATTGAGTACTGAAAAGTGATAGGGGAATGGTTTCTAGTAAAAGTTATCGTGAAACATTTATTTAAATTCAAAAATAATTGGTTTTCTCTACAGTATTCAACCAAGTTATTCAAAACTAGTTAAAGATCAAGGCAGTCCCTTAAGCATCTGATAGATATAAAAACTTTCAGATCGTCTGCATAGAGCAAGAATCTGGAATGCCGGAAACATTTATCTATGTCATTTATATAAATTGTTATATAAATGTATCTAAAATATATCACCAAGCAGGACATCCCGACAGAGCTATGTCAGAGATGTGGAAAGGGCCAGGAATCTTTGCTGCATGTAACATCTAGCTGCTCTATATTGGCTCCAAAAGATTACTTTGATCGACATAACGCGGTAGCGAGAGTCTACCGCCAAAGTATTGCTGTCAATTTAGCACTTTGCGAAAACCTTATTTTCGTTTTATTCATTCAGTATTCTACTGAAAATAATTAATGTCCAAATTAATTTTGACTTGCATAAAAAACTGTATCCAACACAATAATTTTACCCTTTACTAGAAGTTTCTTCATATCCTTTCTTGGAGCAGTGTATTTTACATTTTACGAACTATGTTCATACATTTCAGTTCAGAGTTTAACATTCTTAGCCTTCTAAAAGATATTATATACTTTCTTAATTGCAATATATTATTTGGAATTAATTAATAACCAAGATTTACGATTTTTGAACTTAATGTTAAATGAATAGCATTTACCATTATGCTTAATTGGAGCTCACTACTTAACTTATTTACATTTCATGCTTATCAAGTTACAATTTATTAATATAGATTACAGTTTTAGATAAATGTCACCCTTATTGCACTAAGGATAATAAAATAGAAATGGTTGTAGATCGTTGAAAATATAAAATACCGAAATAAATTTAACCTTTCCAGTGTGAAATATCAGCTCGCCAATATATTAACTACGTTAGTAGTAAACCAGTCAGTAAACAATTTAGAGAAAATTTGATCGAAAATCTACAGCAAGCGCCCCTAACTATATAGGTGTCAAGTGTTGTTGTGATTGAATAAGCAATTAACTGATCATGGAACATGATACCGAAATGGATAATTTTCTGAAGCCTTACTATACCCTGGATATGAGGAACTATGGGGGCAATTTGAGGATTCAAAACCGAATCCATAAAATATTATACAATATTATGTGATATCAACAACTTGAATCTTAATTTCTATTCATTTGGCATATGATTATACTTTCTGAATAATAATACCAATTTCGATAAAATTTTGGTGGTTGGTACATGAATAAATAGACTAATCTATATGAGAAATATATTACGCATAAATTGTAGGGAATATTAGGTATCATCTAAAATTTATTGCATTTAGTTTATTGAAAGATTAAACGATTAACCCATAATATTATCTGAACGACAAAATATTACCACAGATTCAATTGAAATAGAAGGAACACGTTTTCTTCCGTAAAGAAATGCTGATTGAATAACTGGATTAGTTTAGTTTGAAAAGCACCATGAAATTAACACACAATATTAGTGCAAGATAATATGTGACAAGAAGGCTGTGAAATCCGTTTTTGATAAAAAAACTTAGAATGTCTCAAAACGATTTTTAATTTTCGAATTAACCATCACGCGAAATTTCTTTATACGTGATTCCAAAAGATAAATAGTTTAAATGCAGCCCAAGATCCTCGGATAATTGAGCAAGTTATGCATTCAATACAAATTTTAGGGTGTAATTTTTGAGAGTTCCTTCATACTGAGACCTGAACTCGGTAAATACGAACAATGCAACTCCACCAAGATCAGTAGCAAGGGCAACACCAATGATCAAGTGATAAAATGAAACATCGTACTAGGAAATAATACAAGATTTGGTTATTGAAGTCATGATGGATTCGTATTCATGGAGGCGAGGACAAGGAAGGCTCACCATACATCAGTTACCTAGGGGACCCACCAGTGGTTTATACTGCTATTCATACGTAACATTTCAAAGCAGTGGATAACATTATCGTCAGTGTGAGGACAGTCAGAAGACGATTAAATGAAGTTGGTCTGAGATCATACGCGCAAGCAAGAGCACCAAGACTCGATAGAGCCCATCGGGTAGCAAGATTGGCGTTTGCTAGGGAGCATGTAGCATGGACAATCAATCAGTGGAGACGAGTTTTATTTAGTGGTTGAGGAAGAGAGAATGTCGTGTGGTATGATAAACTCAAGATACAATTTCACGAAATTTTCAAGACTTCTGTACCACGGTGGAGCAAACTTTTCTGGCAAAGAAGAAGAAGAGAAATTCATCAACAACAGTTTCAGCAATTTCACTCTGAACACTATGTTGTGCCTTTTGCTGGTACATATAAAATTTTTTTGCACGATAACGTGCGCCCTCATAAAGCGCGCATAGTGATGGAATCTCTCAATGAAGTTGGGATCACACGAATGGACTACTTCACCAAATTTTCATTCTTGGAAGCCACTCATGGTGAAATCTTCAGTTGACCCCATGGTCACAATCGTCAGAGGCAGTAAGCTGTTAAGCAGCTGCAGGATCATGCAATCGCTCGTGATCCATTTTCTTTACTTTCATTAAATCTAAATCCTATCAAACATACCTGAGATTCACAGAGACGAACTCTTTATGAACAGCAGCCACAGCTAAAAATTGTTCAGTAGTTGACAGAGACATATTCGTTAATATAGTAGCAGACTATTGATTTCTTGATATAAAATTTCTATCTAACGATTCGTCCATCATTCTTGATATTTTATTTTCATATCAGATTCATTCAATTTCTGGAGCCTTTTTATTTCGATGCCAATAAATACCAAATACGAAGTATGGAGGGATACTTTAACTTTCTTTAAATTTTCGAAAGTAATGAAATATATACAACATTTCAGCGGATTAGATTGATTTCGATAATAAATACATAGCGGCGAAATAAATTTCGAATGTGTCGATTGGTTTTTTCATTTATGCATTTTTTTTCAATGACTACTTCTTGTAAAAATTGTGTCATGTACCAGCGGTCAAAACCAAGTTTGATTTTTAAATGCATTTGTGTTAATAACTAAATTTTTGAATTCCTCCAGAAATAGTAGTCATAATTCATACACAATGTGTTTTCATATTAATCACGAAAATTTTGGCTAGTAAAGATGAGAAAGGAATCAATTACTACGGCAGTGTTCCTTTTTACTGAAATAAATTAAACAAATGTGCTTTCAGTTTTGTTTCCTTTGGTTTAATCGCCTGGCATTAGCAAATTTTCGTGACACTGCAAGACATTAGCTGTCTGTGTAGCAGTCATTTAAATTTAAATGCTTCTAAGAAAAATGGATCATTCAACGGAATTCCACTGAAGAAAAGAATTGAAGACGAGCTTTTAGTCTACAACGAGCCCAATTTGTCAATGTTACCCATTAAACGACGTTTAGAATATCATAAGAAAACGAAATGCATTTCTTCAAAATTTTACTAAATCAAGAGCACATGGTAGTTGATTTTGATACCAGAAGGTATTTTGTTAACAGATAATGCCAGTGCGGGACAACAATATGATTCAATGATGAAATGTGTTGTTTTCAGATGGATGCACTTACGATTATGCCAATCGTGAAAGCTAGAGTTATTTGTTTGAGACGAATTCTTACTGGATGGGAAGAACATATGCAATATACTAAGGCTCGAGCACACAGGGAGCGGTCTGCCGCGGTCTGCGATATCCGACCGCGGCGGTCAGGCGGTCTCGTTGTATAGCACAATGTTGCATTACCTCGATCACACAGAGCACTTCTACTTCTACTGTATACCGTCTTCTTGGAAAATATATCGTGACGACAAGCGGTCTAATAGTACAAAATTACAGATATCGCGTAACCGCCTTTCTACAATGAGTGACCAAACGGAAATGTTAATAGAAAGTGTTCGAAAATACCCGTTTTGTTCGACAATTCTCATTTTGTTCATGTTCTCATTCTACAAAAATTCATTAAAAAAGGCAGAAGCATGGAATGAGATTGCTCAAGAGCTCATTATGACCGGTAAGTTTCATTTATTGAAACAAAATTTAACACAAATAATAACGTTAGTTCACTGTACCTTCTTTTGCATAAAAATTACATTGATGTGATATTTTGTGTAGCGTTGTTTCTTCACAGAAATCAGCAAAACATTCGCCTTCTTAAATTGCCGCATTGGGTGACCTTCGATTGGTTAATCTAGTTTCCTCGAATGCACGTATAGGCTCGCACTCTTTTTCAGCTTCTGCGGCTGTCCACGCTCTGTTGATATTCTTTGTTGTAATATAATTATGCAAACAGCAAGCTGCTTTTACAATATAATTCGCAGTTTCAACATGTGTCTCTATAGGTCTCAAAAATACGCGCCATTTCATTGCTAGTATACCAAATGCGTTCTCCACTACACGACGTGCTCGACTGAGATGTGAATTGAAGTTTTTCTTTCATTCACTGTTGATTACTCATGTTTTGGATATGGTCTCATTGAATAAGTTTGCAGTTCAAAGCCTACATCACTAACCAAAACATGAGGAACAGGGTTGTCTGTACCAGGCAGTGGCTTCGACGGAAAACTAGTTTTGCCATCAATGTACTCTCGGTAAAAAACTGAGTTTTAGAAAATGCCGCTGTTGCTGTGGCGTCCGTAGTTTCTTATATAAACTACCATAAACTTGTAGTATGGAGCAACTGCCGCTAGAAGAACGATAGAAAAAAAATTTTGTAACTAAAAATCTGCGGGCCACTGTTATCTGGGCATTTTAGTTCGACATATTTCCCGTCTATGCTTCCAATGCAGTTTGAAAATCCCCAAAGCACTGAGAATCGTTCTTCAGTTCTCTTCCACATTCTTAACGTAGGTTTAGGTAAATATTTTGGCTGTACAATATCCCACATTTCTCGGCATTCTTCCTTCACAATTTTGGAAACGGTAGAACGTCCCAACCGAAAAGAGAAATCAATAGTCAGATGAGTGTCGCCCGTAGCCAAATTTCTATAAAAAGAAAAAGAAAAAATAAGAAATAAATTATGAAAATAAAACATTCACATGAAATTCAAGAAGGGTTTAGAAGGTCAGACAGGGCAGGCCAAAAAATACTGCCATGGAGCAGGCACATGTCTTTCATAGATGGGACATTTCTGTATAGTCAACATAGTAGTAACATACCCGAGGACATACAGAATGAGAATGACATCCCCTCAATCCTGAAGTGAACACTAACGAAAGGCCCTCATCATCACAAATGCTTCCTCCAGTTCCACCAAAGAAAAAATTGAAGTGTCGAAGTGTCTCAGAAGACTCGGATGTGATGAACAATATAATAAATTTAAAAAGAAATAAAAAACCCAACAAAAATCAGATGGACGAAATAGTTCATTCATTTCCTAGTTACGCTGCTACTTTTAAAACATTCCGGCCAAAGACTCAGGTAATGCTCAAAATAAAACTTGCTACTCTATTTTCAGAAACAGAAACTTCGGAGATTCAAGAACAGGAGGTATCACTGACAACATTTTCGAGTTCAACCTCAAGTCGATTAACTACAATCTTTGAAATTCCCGAGGAATATAGTAGGGGATCCGCCCCCAGTGCTAGTATTGATAATCCAATCCAATCAATGCGAGATGTGTAGGCAAATTTTGTTTCTAATAATTAATTCTTTTTTAGTTCTTGTTTTGTGTTTATTTCTTTAGCAAATTATGTTATTTTCTTTTTTTCCATAAACATTCCTACAATTTTTTGTTTGTATATCTATGTTTTTTCATAACTCACCTTCAACAAATTACTAATCTTTGCCTCGTCTCAATTGGTTTTCTCCAGTTCGTTGTGCACTTTCAAATCCTTCATTTTGTCAAATCATAAAGTTCCTCGAAACATTCTCGCGACATACGAAAATACTTGAAAAATTTATCTTCATGGGACTCCAGTTCGATGCATAAACGATGGTATTCCCCTGATTCTTGTCTTTTCTGATTGATTTCATGTACCCAACATCATCTTTTTTTTTTCTTCGTTGCATAATGCAATGCTAACAGCAGAAGCAGTTGTTTTTCGTCCGAACTCATATTCCATAACAATATGAAAATGCAATACGTACTCACTGGAAAGTAGTGGTTCAGACTGGACCCGGGACCGCTCCGACAGATATCGCGTTCTATATGGCACCCCTATACCGCAGACCGCCGCGGCAGACCGCTCCCTGTGTGCCCGAGACTTAAAGATTAATTTGAATACAGAAATTATTTGAGACAGTAATTTTAATGACGATAATTATTCAGCAAAGATGTAGAATATTTTCGTACCACATTTGAGAAATTGAGAAAGTGAGATCCTCATACAGCAAACTTACAAGTTCAACATGATTGTTGAAGAAAATGGCATACCACCCATGACCAAATCATTGAGCAGCAGTACTTCAACCGACTATTTTCAAATAGGTGGATAGGGTGATAAAGATTTCCTGATCGCACGTTATTCGACTTTTTTTATACAGATATTTCAAAATTATTGTATAAAAACTAAACACTTGCGATTAGATCTGTCATGCCTCATACAATCCAAAATTAAAATCACTTTTAATGTTATAAAAGTGATTTTAATTTTGGATTATATGTAATCAAACCTCCGCGATGAGCATTTTGAGTATTTTATATGTAAACTATCTTTTCTTTGATTTCTACATTATGAATATGGAACAGTAAAAGTACCAGAAAGCTATTTAAATATTAAAAGTCATCAAAAGTTACTTATTAATATTCTAGTGTGTTTTCTGCGTTTGAATGATTATATTCATGTTGATATTTCAATATATCATATATACAGAGTGCTTCAACGAAAACTAAACAGAAGCTATATCTACCAAGATATTCATTTCTGATCAAAACGGAAAAACAGGTCAATTTTTGTATCATAGGGACATCTTTTGGGGTATAAAACTTGCCAAAAATATCAACCCCCTAAGCGGGGGCTGCAATCCTCGGACATTTTGGATAAGGAAGATGGGTCTAGTGATGACTCAAAACAAAGGTGAAATGTTTGTCTATATTGTCTTGAACGAACTTTCTTTTAAATTGAAAACTGTACAAGATACAGGGTGAGCAACTGAAACATAGAAAAAGACTATTTCCTGAGACTATTCAAGTTTCAGTGAGGTAAACTGGATAAGATCCATGCTGATCAATGGCAGTCATCATCAAGTACTACCTCATCTCGAATATCAACCCCTGCAGCAGGGGTGACAACCCTTGAAAATTTGGAAGAAGGTAGATGGGTTGAGTGATAACTCGAAAGAAAAGTATTATCTTTGTCTGCATTCCCGTTAAAGAATTTTCATTTTTGATTTAAAACTGTAGAAGATACAGAGTGAGTCACTGAAAAATAGAGAAGACTATAGCCCCAAGACTATTGGAGTATTAGTGCGAAAAACTGAAATAGATTCATCTTAGATCAAAAGCTGTCATCTTCCGAAATCACCCTCATCTCGAATTTCAATCCCTAGAGCAGGGGTAATATTTCGATCCAGTGATACCTCAGGGCGATAGATAGTCTCCTCTATTTTTCAGTAGCTCACTCTGTATCTTCTACAGTATTCAATCAAAATGAAAATTAGTTTTTACTAAATCAAGAGCACATGGTAGTTGATTTTGATACCAGAAGGTATTTTTGTTAACAGATAATGCCAGTGCAGGACAACAATATGATTCAATGATGAAATGTGTTGTTTTCAGATGTATGCACTTACGATTATACCAATCGTGAAAGCTAGAGTTATTTGTTTGAGACGAATTCTTACTGGATGGGAAGAACATATGCAATACTCTAAGGCTCGAGCACACAGGAAGCGGTCTGCCGCGGTCTGCGATATCCGACCGCGGCGGTCAGGCGGTCTCGTTGTATAGCACAATGTTGCATTACCTCGGTCACACAGAGCACTTCTACTTCTACCATATATCGTCTTCTTGGAAAATATATCGTGACGACGAGCGGTCTAATAGTACAAAGTTACAGATATCGCGTAACCGCCTTTCTACAATGAGTGACCAAACGGAAATGTTAATAGAAAGTGTTCGAAAATACCCGTTTTTGTTCGACACTTATCATTTTGTTCATGTTCTCATTCTACAAAAATTCATTAAATAAGGCAGAAGCATGGAATGAGATTGCTCAACAACTCATTATGACCGGTAAGTTTCATTTTATTGAAACAAAATTTAACACAAATAATAACATTAGTTCACAGTGCCTTCTTTTGCATAAATGTTACATTGATGTGATATTTTGTGTAGCGTTGTTTCATAACAGAAATCAGCAAAACATTCGCCTTCTTAAATTGCTGCATTGGGTGACCTTCGATTGGTTAATCTAGTTTCCTCGAATGCACGTATAGGCCCGCACTCTTTTTCAGCTTCTGCGGCTGTCCACGCTCTGTTGATATTCTTTGTTGTAATATAATTATGCAAACAGCAAGCTACTTTTACAATATAATTCGCAGTTTCAACATGTGTCTCTATAGGTCTCAAAAATACGCGCCATTTTATTGCCAGTATACCAAATGCGTTCTCCACTACACGACGTGCTCGACTGAGATGTGAATTGAAGTTTTTCTTTCGTTCACTGTTGAGTACTCATGTTTTGGATATGGTCTCATTGAATAAGTTTGCAGTTCAAAGCCTACATCACTAACCAAAACATGAGGAACAGGGTTGTCTGTACCAGGCAGTGGCTTCGACGGCAGAATAGTTTTTCCATCAATGTACTGTCGGTAAAAAATTGAGTTTTAGAAAATGCCGCTGTCGCTGTAGCGTCCGTAGTTTCTTATATAAACTACCATAAACTTATAGTATGGATCATCTGCCGCTAGAGAAATGGTTGAAGAAAAAAATTTTCGTAACTAAAAATCTGCGAGCGACTGTTATCTGGGCATTTTAGTTCGATATATTTCCCGTCAATGCTTCCAATGCAGTTTGAAAATCCCCAAAGTACTGAGAATCGTTCTTCAGCTCTCTTCCACATTCTTAACATTGGTTTAGGTAAATATTTTGGCTGTGAAATATCCCACATTTCTCGGCATTCTTCCTTCACAATTTTGGAAACGGTAGAATGTCCCAACCGAAAAGAGAAATCAATAGTCAGATGAGTGTCGCCCGTAGCAAAATTTCTATAAAAAAAAGAAAAAATAAGAAATAAATTCTGAAAATAAAACATTCGTGAATAACAACGAAAAAATTATAATCGCTTTGTCAACTTAACAAAGTTACTGTATTTTATTATTATTATTATTTTTAGTATTATTTTTATATAAAGAATGCAGCGAAAACTAAGTGGAAAAATCTACGTGACCCTCACATGAAATTCAAGAAGGGTTTAGAAGGTCAGACAGGGCAGGCCAAAAAATACTGCAAGTGGCCATGGAGCAGGCACATGTCTTTCATAGATGGGACATTTCTGTATCGTCAACGTAGTAGTAACATACCCGAGGACATACAGAATGAGAATGACATCCCCCCATCAGTGGGTAACTCCGCGACGCCTGAAGTGAACACTAACGAAAGGCCCTCATCATCACAAATGCTTCCTCCAGCTCCACCAAAGAAAAGTTTGAAGTGTCGAAGTGTCTCAGAAGACTCGGATGTGGTGAACAATATAATAAATTTAAAAAGAAATAAAAAACCCAACAAAAATCAGATGGACGAAATAGATCATTCATTTCTTAGTTACGCTGCTACTTTTAAAACATTCCGGCCAAAGACTCAGGTAATGCTCAAACTAAAACTTGCTACTCTCTTTTCAGAAACAGAAACTTTGGAGATTCAAGAACAGGAGGTATCACTGACAACATTTTCGAGTTCAACCTCAAGTGGGTTAACTACAATCTTTGAAATTCCCGAGGAATATAGTAGGGGATCCGCCCCCAGTGCTAGTAGTGATAATCCAATCCAATCAATGCGAGATGTGGATGCAAATTTTGTTTATAATAATCAATTTTTTTTAGTTCTTGTTTTGTGTTTGTTTCTTTAGCAAATTATGTTATTTTCTTTTTTTAATGAACATTCCTACAATTTTTCGTTTGTATATCTATGTTTTTCATAACTCACCTAGAACAAATTACTAATCTTTGCCTCTCCTCAATTGGTTTTCTCCAGTTCGTTGTGCACTTTCAAATCCTTCATTTTATCAAATCATAAAGTTCCTCGAAGCATTCTCGCGCCATACGAAGATACTTGAAAAATTTATCTTCATGGGACTCCAGTTCGATGCATAAACGATGGTATTCCCCTGATTCTTGTCGTTTCTGATTGATTTCATGTACCCAACATCATCTTTTTTTTTCTTCGTTGCATAATGCAATGCTAACAGCAGAAGGAGTTGTTTTTCGTCCGAACTCATATTCCATAACAATATGAAAATGCAACACGTACTCACTGGAAAGTAGTGGTTCAGACTGTACCCGGGACCGCTCCGACAGATATCGCGTTCTATATGGCACCCCTATACCGCAGACCGCCGCGGCAGACCGCTCCTGTGTGCCCGAGACTTAAAGATTAATTTGAATACAGAAATTATTCGAGACAGTAATTTTAATGACGATAATTATTCAGCAAAGATATAGAATATTTTCGTACCACATTTGAGAAATTGAGAAAGTGAGATCCTCATACAGCAAACTTACAAGTTCAATATGATTGTTGAATAAAATGGCATACCACCCATGACCAAATCATTGAGCAGCAGTACTTCAACCGACTATTTTCAAATAGGTGGATAGGGTGATAAAGGTTTCCTGATCGCACGTTATTCGACTTTTTTTATACAGATACTTCAAAATTATTGTATAAGAACTAAACACTTGCGATTAGATCTGTCATGCCTCATACAATCCAAAATTAAAATCACTTTTAATGTTACAAAAGTGATTTTAATTTTGGATTGTATGAGAGTCAAAACCTTCGCTATGAGCATTTTCAGTATTTTTATATGTAAACTATCTTTTCTTTGATTTCTACATTATGAATATGGAACAGTAAAGTACCAGAAAGCTATTTTAATATTAAAAGTCATCAAAAGTTACTCATTAATATTCTAATGTGTTTTCTGCGTTTGAATGATTATAGTCATGTTGATATTTCAATATATCATATATACAGGGTGCTTTAACGAAAATTAAACAGACGCTATATCTACCAAGACATTCATTTCTGATAAAAACGGAAAAACAGGTCGATTTTTGTATCATAGGGGACATCTTTTGGGGTATAAAACTTGCCAAAAATATCAACCCCCTAAGCAGGGGCTGCAATCCTCGAACATTTTGAATAGGGAAGATGGGTCTAGTGATGACTCAAAACAAAGGTGGTATGTTTGTCTATATTGTCTTGAACGAATTTCCATTTTAAATTGAAAACTGTACAAGATACAGGGTGAGCAACTGAATGATAGAAAAGACTATTTCCCTGAGACTATTCAAGTTTCAGTGAGGTAAACTGGATAAGATCCATGCTGATCAATGGCAGTCATCATCAAGTACTACCTCATCTCGAATATTAACCCCTGCAGCAGGGGTGACAACCCTTGAAAATTTGGAAGAAGGTAGATGGGTTGAGAGATAACTCGAAAGAAAAGTATTATCTTTGTCTGCATTCCCGTGAAAGAATTTTCATTTTCGATTAAAAACTGTAGAAGATACAGAGTGAGTCACTGAAAAATAGAGAAGACTATAGCCCCAAGACTATTGGAGTATTAGTGCGAAAAACTGAAATAGATTCATTTTAGATCAAAAGCTGTCGTCTTCCGAAATCACCCTCATCTCGAATTTCAATCCCTAGAGCAGGGGTAATATTTCGATCCAGTGATACCTCAGGGCGATAGATAGTCTCCTCTATTTTTCAGTAGCTCACTCTGTATCTTCTACAGTTTTCAATCAAGAATGAAAATTCGTTCACGGGAATGCAGACAAAGATAATACCTTTCTCTCGAGGTATCACTCGACCCATATACCCTCTTTCAAATTTTCAAGGGTGGTCACCCCTGCTCCAGGGGTTGAACTTCGAGATGAGGATGATACTTGATGATGACTACCATTGATCAGCATGGATCTTATCCAGTTTACCTCACTTAAACTTGAATTGTCTCAGAGAAATAGTCTTTCTTATCTTTCAGTTGCTCACCCTGTATCTTTTACAGTTTTCAATTAAAAATTGAAATTCGTTCATGACAATGTAGACAAATATACCACCTTTCTTTTGAGTCATCACTCGACCCATCTTCTCTATTCAAAATGTTTAAGGACTGCAACCCCCGCTTAGGGGGTTGATATTTCAGGCAAGTTTTGTACCCGAAAAGATGTCCCCCTTGAAACAACAATTGACCTGTTTGTACGTTCTGATTATAAATGAATATCTTGGTTTATCTCTGTTTAGTTTTCGTTGAAGCACCCTGTACAACACAAATTATTTCCAAAACAGTTGCAGAGCAGAATATCGAATATTAAATACCTCTAAAATATGTACAATTAAGTTTTCATTGCAATAAATGCACAACCTTAAATAACTTTGGATATAAACGTTTAACATCAGGCACGCAAAAGTATTCAATGAGTCGTAGATGATCGAATCAATTAGTTTCCTGGTCCATCAATCAGAATTATCGTCGCTAAATCTTTTTCCATGTGAATTGCTTGGATTTGTAGAAGAGTCCTACGATCATAGAAATAATGAAAACTATTCCATTGCTTATGTTCATTAAAATAAATGAATCCATAGCAGAAGTAGCCAAAATTTTATATTTATCAACTTGACCTATTCATAAATTCGATAGTTCAGTTAAATATGTTTGTTTACAAACCGAAATCAAATTTCAGGTAGTTCCAATTTTGATCGATTGGGAACACCGAAAATGAAGTTAGCCCTATCAATTTGGAGTATTAGTTATCGACCATATTGTTTGCATATCTGAAAAACTTTCATTTTTAGGATTCCGTACTCAAAAATTAAAAAAAGACCCTTATAGGATCACACAGTTGTCCGTCTGCCTGTATGACTGTGTGCGATACTAAGCACAAGATCGTGTGTAGATACAGAAATGAATCTAATACTGAATATTCATTTCGACAGTCTCTTAGTCATCATAATAGAAAGATACGGCCATTTATGTTGCGATTTCTGGCATATTTGGACCCTGTCGAAAGAATCAAACCCTTAGGGCACTTACTGCTGATATAAAAATATGATATTTTTTGAGAAGTATCTTATAGAATAGCTATAGGAAAACCCGAAAACTGCATATTTATAGTGACATCAACAAAAAAAATTATTTTGCTACAATAAACGTAATCATCTCTTCCTTATAGATGCCTCTCAATTTTAGGTGATATCGAATATCCATGTCGGTAATCTCTCGCAACTGTAAAAAATCAGCTTCTTAGTTAACGCTGTTCAAATTACAGTCGTTTATGATGCATTTTGCAGCGCATAAATTAACAAAGACGTTTTTCAGGTTAGATTTCATACGACTTTTTGGTCAAATTTGAAATTGGGGACAACGAGATGCTAAGTATGACGTCTGATATAGCAATACCAAAAACCAATATAGAACTGCATTTCAGATCATTATTTCTAGTAGACAGACAGGGGCAAAAACAGTCTACCTGAGGCCCCCTCTTGGTTGGTTCCACCCAGCTACCCAAGGTATTGGGCCTGATGGGTATGTTCAAAGTGCTGCCAAGCAACAGTCTATCCGTGTTAGCGTGTTTGCGACTGTTTTTAAAGCTGTTAGTCCCACTGTGCTAACCCCCTGTTTGTAGGGGGATTAACAAGTGGGTCAATAGAAGATATCACAAATATCCAAGCAGCACTAGAGAAATTGGTATCTGACAACTGCACGTCTCTTATTAAACAGGAAAACGGAATAGCCTCCTTCTGATATGGGTCCCGAACCTCACAGGCATTCAGAGTAATAAGAAGGCGGAGTGATTAGCCGCCGCTTGAGGAACAGCCTTGAGATTTATCGGACCGGAGCCTACGCTAGGAATTCCCTTGGAAATCGCAAAGATGAAAATTTAGCGAAGGTTGTACCTGAAAGTACGGGAGCATTGGCTGAACCACACAGATTTTAGACACTTCCACTACGAGAGTTAAGGCTTGGCTTAAATTCTCCAGGCTTTACCTGAGGGTTCGAATTTCTATAATAACGGGGCTCTGCCGCTTGTGGAATCACCTAAGTAAGTTGGGATTGATCGAGTACTCTCCGTGCAGATAATGTGAGGAGGAGATGGAATCAAGTGCGATGCCCTGCTGGAGACAGAATCAGACAGATCTAACAAACTGAAGCTGAATTTGCTTATTTAGCTCTAACCCATATAGCTTATAGCCTTTGCCAGAAGGATGTAGCTCTTCTAAGTGCAATTTAGGACAGAGTCTTCTACAATAGACCACTGGGTCGTAGTAGCAGAGATGTAAATCAGCTCAGACTCAATTTTATATCTATATATCTATCTATCTATCGCATTGTCGAATAGAGTAGAAATCAATTCTGCAAGATCAAATGTTTTTAAATACACCACGATAGGAAATGAGTATATTTAATCGGAAACTATGCAATAAATCAAAATAATTTGAACAAAAACGTTTTTTACGAAAGTCAGCAGTTAGTTGATGATTAAGACAGATGTGAGGTGCTTTGGCGGAATATAAGGAATTTTTGAGGTATAGAGTTCCATCGGACAATCTACTATTTTGAATTATATGTGTCAATTTATTTAGTATGTTTTTAATTATTGACATGCCTCATGCTTCAACGGAACACTAGGTGCGCAAGTCCTATCCACACTTGAGGTATTTCTCTGTTATCATATATCCGTGTGCTCATGAAACGAGAATGTACCTATTCATTCGTAAGCAATAATCCGTTGAATCCGTTCCAAAATAAATAATTATTTTGATAAAATGAATTCATTTCAATACGAGTACATCATCTTCACCAGATAAAAAAAATTAATACCATGTCGTTACTATTATTTTCGCGCTTCAAATATGATTTATTCTCACAGTATTTAATTGCATCTGTATTTGAGCTGGATTTTATGAGATATTAGTAAGATTTTCGATAAAACCCTTGCGATAAACTCATAAATTATTGAAAAGATTTCATCCGAAATGATATGAAAGCAACAGCGCAGAAAGTTGACGAATGATTTTGTGTAAAATGAAACGAAATACGTGTAAATTCTGAATATATCGAGAGATTTAGTAGAATGAGTAGAAAATGAAATAAACGAACCAGTGTTATGAGAATTCTTCAGAACAAAATATTTGACCAGATAAAATGTAATTTCATATCATGCCGAATTGTATGAAGTGATGTTTTGAAACATTCAGGTTAACTGTTCTCTAAATGAATAAATAGGAATTCCTTCGAACATGTCAACCTCAGCTTTAACGAAGACATATTCAATTTTCACACTTCTCAAAGCAAACCCTTGTTGTTGTTTCAAGTATTCTCATATTAGTAGGAGAAACGAGTAGATCATTTTTGCGAAAAAGATTCTTCGAAAATACTTTTCTCATTTACCGTTCTGAAGATACTTCGGATAGCTTCAAGAAGAGAAATACTCGACCTCAATTTTGAGGGGCTGTATATTATATACTCAAGATCAGACAGGTATGATCTTGAATTCATGAGTGAGTTATAGTACAGTCCTTGGGTGTTTTGACTTGGAAAGTTTTACGGGAGTTTTGAGAATTGGCAATTTCATAGATTTAGACGTGCTCTCAACGAAATTCAACTTTGCCACCTCGTATCTTTGCCGCTCGCGCCGCCAAATTGCAAAAATGACGCCTAAAATCAGTTTTTATGATAACTTAATTCCGACGCATTTTACAAGAAAAACATATATTCACAAAATAATAATAAAAAAATTTCGTATAATTTATTTTTTTTATAAAATCAATACTTTCGGCGTACTAGCGCCGTAAAGTGTAGTTCAACACACGTTTCGGATGAAATACTCATTTCCACATCACCATGAGGTAGAGAAAGCGTTTTTTTATCATGTTATTCCCAGTAGACCTAATCCACATGTGACTCACTACTTCAAAATTTAGTTCAATCTCCGTCGCTTAATTCTTGTTGACGGACCAGGTGTTGTGTTCTCATCGCCTTCAGTACTGAGTGAAATATCAAAGACGGAAGTTTCTTCTGCATCATTGGCGATGGAATTATCAGTTTCACAGCGGGCCTCTTCGTTCTTGATTTCGTCGTTTATTAGCTCAATAATAGTGTCCGTTTCTTCATCTTCACTGCTTTTTTATGATGGTAATTGCGAATTATCACAAGAACCACCATAGTTCGTGCACACAATGGAGCACTTTAGCTCTGCCTTTCTGCATCCGCAGGCTTCTTGACAACCTTTCTTGCATTTGCAGGAGGCTCGCCTGTAGCAAAAGAAATGAGCCCGTTCTTGTCTTTTTTCCATCCCCATTGTTCTGCATTTTGTTCGTTCCCGTACCACTGCTGAACCTGGTAGTAAGATCGAAACGAATGTTGTGTGCTGCTACTTCTGTTGGTGGTAGCCACGTAATACTAAATATTCTTTTATAAGCTGATGCTGTGAAGCATGCAAAGCTATAATTATTTAAAGATGTGCTTTTACGAATTTTCACATCAGTGTAGCCGTATAATTTGATGCGGAAACGTTCTCCAGTTTTGGCGTGGTTGTATAATGGTTTACGACGATCGTATGCCGAAACTATTGATTTAAGGAAAAAAGAAGGTATTTACATAAATTGTAGGAAATATTTTCTACAATTATTTTGTATATGTATGTTTTGGTTGTAAAATGCGTCGGAAAGCAGTTATTATCAAGAAACTGTTTTTAGGCACTTTTTTGCAATATGGCGGCACGAGCAGCTAAGATACGAGGTGGCAAAATTGAAATTCGGTAAGATCGCATCAAAATCTGTAAAATTGCAAATTTTCAGAACCATCGGATAACTTTCCAGGTAACCTCTTAATTTTTCGACCAAATGACTGTAGCACTATTGGAGTTAATGGTTGAAGTATCGGTTCTCGCCTGCCTGTTGTATGGTGAACTGCCCAACTGTTGCGGTAATGCAACTGTAATGACCAGTTGACCATGTATCTCTCATGCTTTCAAAGCGGTAATTAATACCATTACCTGGCAATATATATGATATGATATATATATATATATATATATATATATATATATATATATATATATATATATATATATATATATATATATATATATATATATATATATATATATATCTATATCGTTTTTCTTAGATTTATTATCCAATATATCAAAATCAATCTGTTGCATTGTCAAATTCAGAGGTGTAAAATTATAGTCTGAAGCAAAATTTGCAATTTAGACGTTCTGTGCTCATTGTGAAAATTATTGAAATCTATTCAATATAAAATTATTCGAATCAGTTAAGCCACTACCTCCAAGCTGTCTAGATTAGATGTAACCCTCTGAATTGCTGACGTTGTGGTGCTTGAGATATTCACAGAATAATTTTCTTGTTACACATGCCAGTTCATTTAGTTTACACCATTTAATCATACCAAAAGAGGTTGCTATTATTGGAACCGCATTAGATTGATAGCACTGAGAAGGTTTTCAACAATTCAACAAAAATTTGAAAATGTCAAAAATCAAGTTAATACTCAAATTGACCTCCTCTATCTAACCTCCATACAATGATGCAGAAAATTTTCGAATTGCCTTTCATTGTTTTGAAGAACTCCTGGTGTCAAAAGTGTGTATTCGGTGAATATTCTCCGCAACTCCAATTTCAGGTTGTGAAGCATAGCTTCTCCATTAATCTAAGGGAATCGAATCAGGTGACCTGGTTGATCGCCCAACTTTGCCTTTTCTGCCAATCCACCGACCAGGATAATTTGCAATCAAATATTGTCAAGCACGAACATCGAAATGTGCAGGAACACCATTTTGCAGGAAACGTATCACATTCCTTAAAAGACTTCCATCATATTTAGTTAAAAACTTGGAAGTGCTGAAGGACAGAATCGTCAGTTGAGAAAGATAGCAGAGAATTAGAATTGTACCATTGAATGGAAAGGGTTATTCTGAGAACATAATTTGCCTTCAGGCATCACCAAATTTTCATTGTAGAATAAACTTTTGTATAATATTGAACTTTCATAAGGATAACATTTTTATAATAGAAAATTAAAATACCTTCCGAAATATATGTCAATTGATCCATATATATATATATATATATATATATATATATATGTCCTGGTGAACGTTCATCAATGACATTGAATAAATAATCATATAAACAACGTCATATCTAGAATAGAATATACATATCGAAAGAGTATGCAGATATCAGGTAGATCAATGCTCGTTTATCAGTGAAAAAATATGCTTTCTATCAATTTCCCAGAAGACTGATGGATGATAAGGTTGGGATTTCGTAATAGAATGCAATATTTCAAATTATTCAAGGTAATGGTGTTGATAAGGATAAGTAACCTTAATTGACATAGATTATTAAATGGAAATTGCTAGAATAAATTTCAATTCAGGAATGGATCCTATGAAACTGGATATTGACATAATCAATAATTATTTATTTTCAATTATTATTGCTCATTTAAAAAGAAACCTCATATTATTGTTGTGAGTTATTTCCTATTATACTATTTCGTTTTCACGAAGAGATATTCACAACTTTGGGGTTAAATCTTAGTGTAATTTCTAGAAAAAAAATTAATATAAATATAGGTCCGCAAAAGCTTCGTTACGGAGCTACAGGGTGTCGAAATTTCTGGAAAAAATGGTTTTTTTCTTCACGCTCCTGAAGTTGTCGAGATATTCAGTTCAAATTTGGAATGCAAGCTATTTTTACAGTCCATCATTACGCTTCCTAAATTTTACCTAGAATCTACAAAGTGTTTTATTTTCCGGAGCCATGTCTTTTTCGACCTTTCAAACTTTTTTGCAGTAAGCCCTGATTAGCATACAATCAATTTTCGTCATCTTCGTTCCCTTTAGAAACTTTTTTAAAACTAGTATTTTTTTCGTGTCTCCGTTATCGACCAAAAAGCTATTAAACTATTGTATGCATTCGCTGAATTGAAAGCACTTCGAACGAATAAAATGAGTAGTGATTTTTTGATTCATTTATTCATTTTGACAGTTGCTAAAGTTAAACCGAGTTGCTCGAATTGTTCATTATAACAGTTTTAAGTCTTTTGAAGTTATTGGAAAAAATGGCTAATTTTACTAAAGTCGAATTGGCTGATATCAATTACATGCACGGTCTGGCTGACGGAAACACAACAGAAGCTAGGCGGTTATATCAGGTGCGCTTTCCAAATCGAGTAACACCAGATAGGCAAACATTTTCAAATATCCACAGAAGGTTGAGGGAAACTGATACTTTTACTGAAAATAGTCATTGAAAAGGTGTAAATCATAGTATGAGAACTCCAGATATTGAGGAATCAGTTTTGAATTGTATTGATTTGAATCGTCATGTGAATACAAGAAAAATTAGAAATCAGTTGAATATTTCACATGTTCTAGTTTGAAGGATTCTCCACGACTTTTTATTGTAGCCGTTTCATATTCAACGCTTCGAAACTCTACTTCCTCGAGATTTTCCTTCAAGACTTAATTTCTGCCGATGGTTCTCAGATGAAATTAGAGAAACTGCCCATTTTGATAATGAAATAATGTTCACAGACGAATATTACTTCTAGCGAACTGCTATCACAAATTTTCACAATAACCATTATAGGGCTGAGGAAAACCATTTGATGGAAGAATCTCATCATCAAGAACTATTCTCATTAAATGTCTGGATCGGAATAATTGGAAATTTTTTGATTGGGCTATTTTTTTTGCCTAACAGACTAAACGGTCCCAGTTAGCGGCAATTTCTTGAGGAGGAGTTCCCTTTATTACTCGAGGTTGTGCCACTTTTGGTGTGAAACATAGTGTGGTTCATGCATGACGGGGCACCAGCACGTTTTAGTGAATAAGCTAGGGAATTCTTGAATAATACATTCAACAATCGATGGATAGTTGAGACTTTTTTTTATGGGGGTATCTCAAAAGTTTAGTTTATACCACTTCAGTGAACACTGTAGAATCTCTTGTGACACGACAAGAAATACCCCAGGAATATTTCAAAGAGAGTGTGATAATATGCGAAGGAGGACAGAGGCCTGTAATCTTGAAGGTGGAGGGTACTCCAGCATTTTATTTAATTTTTAATTGTTCTTATTGTAGAAATTGAATAAGTATAAGTTGAGTCTCAGAAGACAAGCTATCAAAATAAAAAAACAAAAGCAAAATTTGGGCATACCTATCGAGTATTTCTATTTTGTATTTTTAAGCGAATAACATACAATTCAAATAATTCTAATTCAATAATTTTTCTCTCGCAAACGGTTGGAGATACAAAAAAATATCATGTGTCAAAAAAGTTTCTGAATTGAACGAAGATGACGAAAAATGATTTAACGCTGATCATGGGCGTACTGCAAAAAAGTTTGAAGAGTCAAAAGGAGACAGGGCCTGGGAAAACAAAACACCTTGTGAATTTCAGTTGAAATATAGGACGTGTAATGATGGAGGGTGTAAAAAATTGCTTGCATTTCAAATTCGGGCTGGATCTCTCAAGAACAGAAGGGTTTTGAAGAAAAAAACAAATTTTTCCAGAAATAGCAACACCCTGTAGCTGCAGCTCCTCAACGAAGCTTTTGAGGACCTATAGTTATATAAACTTTCCTTCCTTGTACATATATATATATATATATATATATATATATATATATATATATATATATATATATATAGGGCTTTACCCGACGAGTTGCCCATATATCTGTTCATGCAATCAAACTGATTTCATGAAAAATATAAATCCACCACCCGGTAATTAATACCATTGCCAGGCAATGATTATAATCATAACATATCCTGGAGTAATTATATATTAGGATAACGTTAAATGTTATGAGAATATATCAATCTACCAGAATATATACATACTATAGCATCATCAGACAATGATATCAATGTACCAACGAGTAGTGTCAGAGGCTTTCTCCCCGGAAAAATCCAGTGTACGGACCTTAGTAAAGTAACACTGAATGTTACTCATTAATAGTTTCCTTTGTGTGAAGTGGTGAACGTTCGAATAGAATACTGCTCTGAATATAAATATGACAAAATTGTCAGTTAATTATATTACATTTATATAAACAAATAAATAAAATATGAAATGAGATTCTGAGCAGTATAAACTAAAGAGAAAACCTATGACTCTACCTCATTATTATTTTCGGAAAGAAACCTACGAAGAATATTACAAGATTTGATGACTGTTATCTTTTGTAACTGTTCAAACAAATTTTTCTTCAGACCCAAAATCTCAATACTTTTGTGAAGATTTCTAGGAATAACGCCTGTTGTAGAAATAATAATCGGTAGAATAAATATTTTCTTCATTTTCCACATTTTTTAATCTCGTCGCCAAGCATCATATATTTAGAAATTTTTTCATTGTATTTATTTTGTATATTATGTGTGTCGGGTATAGCAATATCAATTATATATGTTATTTGATTCTGTTTATCATTAAGAACGATATCTGGTCTATTGTGTTTTACAGCTCTGTTGCACAGAATTGTTTTATCAAAATAAAGTTTATATTTGTCATTTTCACAAATAATCTCAGGTTCATATTTTTGAAATTTTTTCTTTTGGGAATTAGGTCATGTTTAATTCCTAGATTGAAGTGAATAATATTAGTGACGGCATTATGTCTTTCTAAATAATCTGTTGAAGCAAGGACTGAGCAAGATGATAATATATGAAAAACTGTTTCTGAAGAACAGAAACATCTACGGTAAGAATCATCTATATTTTGTTTGATGATATGTTTTCTATAATTCCTTGTGAAAACAACCTGGTCCTGGATCGCAATTGCCAAGCCTTCTGTTTCAGCAAACAATTCTCCAGATACTAACCATTTATTCGATGCAATTTCATCAATATAATCATTTTCAATTCTTTAGGTGCTTTCCGTGTAATTCCTTCTGCATCCAACTTTCTCTTTTAGAATTATCATCACATATATCAAAATCTACCTTTTGCATTGTCAAGTTCAGAGGTGTAAGATTATAATCTGAAGCAACAACAATATCATGTAATTTAGACGTTCTCTGTTTATCATGAAAATGGGAACGTAGATGAAAAATCTGTTTACTATGTAGATTATTCAAATCAATTAATCCACGACCTCCAAGTTGTCTAGGTAGTGTAACTCTCTGAACAGCTGACTTTGGGTGGTGCTTATGATATTTACAGAGCATTTTCCTCGTTTGACATTGTAACTCATTTAGATCAGTTTTAGACCATTTAATAATTCCAAAAGAAGATGTAAGAATAGGAACAGCATAGGAGTTGATAGCTCTGAAAAGGTTTTTACTAGTTAAATAACTCTTGATGATAATTCTAAGTCTTTTGTAATATGAACTTCTAATATTTTCTTTAGTGCTGCTATGGTTAATTGTCTTCTCTTGACAAAATCCAAGATATTTATATGTATCTCCTTGATGCATTGGCTCGATTTCGATATTGGAAATCTTTATATAATCAGAGGTGATCTTTCCTTTTCAATAGAAAGATTTTTACATTTTGAAGCCCAAATTTCATATATATATATATATATATATTGCTTTCTGAGAAGAAAAATATTCCTACAGCTTTCATTGGTAAGCAAAAGGCTTTCGACAGTTCTCCTCATCCATGGCTTCCAGAAATTTTGGAAAATTATAAAATTGATAAGACACTTTGTATTTTTCTTGAATTTTTAATGAAAAATTGGAGAACCAATTTTCATTTGAAAATTTCAAAACAATCCTTAACATTTGGAGTCATTCCAATCGAAAGAGGCTTTTTCAAGGAAATTCTTTAAGTGATCTTTGGTTTTGTCTTTGCCTTAAACTTTAATAAAAAGTCTATCAACTGAACTCAAATTAACTTACTTAATTTATTTAGACAATATTAAATTATATGCTCCAACTAAATCTCTTTTAAAAGTCTACTCGAAATTACTTTTAACTCTTCCAATAATATTCATATGAAATTTGGGCATCCCATATGTAAAAATCTTTCTTTTGAAAAGAGAAAGATCACCTCTGATTATATGAAGATTTCCAATATCGAAATCGAGCCAATGTATCAGGGAGATACATATAAATATCTAGAATTTGTTCAAGAGAAGAGAATTAACCATAGCAACACTAAAGAAAATATTAGAAGTTTATTTATCAGAATTATCACGAAGAGTCATGAATTGCAATGTCAAACTAGGAAAATGCTTTGTAAATATCATAAGCACCGCCCAAACTAAGAAATTCAAAGACTTACACAAACTATACTTCTTGGAGGCCGTGTACTAACAGATTAGAACAATCTTCATAGAGAACAGAATTTTCTACGTTTCCATTTTCAGGATAAACAGAGAACCTCTAAATTAGATAAAATTGTTGTTACTTAAGATTATAATCTTACACGTCTGAACTTGGCAATGCAAAAGGTAGATTTTGATATATTGGACTATAAATCTAAAAAGTTAGATGTAGAAGGAATATCATGGAAAGTACCCTAAAAAATTAAGAAATGATTATATTGATGAAATCGAATCACATATATTGTTAGTATCTGAAGAATTGTTCTTTGCGACAGGAGGCTTGGCAATTTCGATCCAAGATCAGGTTGTTTTCACACGAAATTATAGAAAACACATCATCAAGCAAGATATAGATAATTCTTGCGGTAGATGTTTTTGTTCTTCAGAAAAAGTTTTTCATATTTAATCATCTCACTTAGTACTTGCCTCAACAGATTATTTAGAAAGACATAATGCCGTCGCTAATATTATTCATTTCAATTTATGAATAAAACTTGACCTCATTTCCAAGGGAAAAAATGTTACAAATATAAACCTGAGATTATTTGTGAAAACCACAAATAAAAAGTTTATTTTGATAGTGCAATTCTTTGCAACAGAGCAGTGAATCACAATAGGGCAGATATCATTATTACGAATAAACAAAAATATAGAGATTTAAGGTCTAAAGAAAAATTTATTTAATCAGTTACAGAGGATAACAATCATTCATCAAATCTTATAATATTCTTTGTCGGTTTCTTTCCTAAATAAATAAGGTGATAGAGTCATAGGTTTTCCTTTAGTTTATACTGCCCAGAACCTTATGTCATATATTATTTATATATATATATATATATATATATATATATATATATATATATATATATATATATATATATATATATATATATAGTGTTGGAATGTTCTCATATCTGTTTTTTATTGTCCGTTGCTTTCTCGAAGTCAAGTCCTGTAGCGCGTTCACCGTCTCGGTCCATAGAGGGCGAATCTCGTGCGTATATACGAGATGCATCTTTTCTGGAATCGTTAGGGTACTCCGATGAAGCTGGTTAGGATGCTGAGAAGCGATGACACTGATGAGCTCCTAATAAGGACGAAACTGTAGTCAGCTGCGTCGTTTATGAGGCACCATGCTCTTGGGGGCTGCGTGCAAATTTGAGAACTAGCTCTTGTTAGCTCTGATCTACGGGTTAAGTATACTTAATAGTAATTTTTCCTCAACCGACATCGAAGGCTTCTATGCGATCAGCTACGTCGCTTGTAAATTATATCGGAATTGCTGAGTAGTCTGGAAGGCTCTCCATCATCTTCACTTCTTTCAAAGCAAATGTTAATGAGATAGTTACGAGTGGAATTTATCTATGTATCCCCCTTTCATGAAAACATAAACATGCTTCCAATTATGAAGCCATGTTTTTGCATTAATTGATTGTAAAATTTTCAGGATAACATCATAGAAATATAGGCGACAAGAAACCTGAAAAAATACATTTCACGAAGATATATTATTCTAATAAAACAGCTCTATGTTGTTAATGCAACAGCATTACCGTTTTAACTTGATCGAAGAACCTTTACATCTAGTCTTCGTCGTGAAAAAACATAATGCAGGTGGGTTAATCTACAGGTAAGATCGCTTGACATCCATTTCAGGATAGCATGGCGATAGGCTAGTGCGAGTCTTCGCGACCGGCACGGCGTGACTTGCCCCCGATCAAGGTCCCTCCGTCGGTTCAGCGTCCACCGGTGCCCCACATTGTCACGAGTTAAGAGAAAACACCCTTCATCTCCATCGTTGACCTCTTCTGCGTTGGATGTGAAATTAAAATAATTATAGTTATTTCTGTATGTATAGTCCTTAGAGCATATTCTTATACTCGAAGATACATTGCATTCAAGAAAGAAATTACTTCTTTGAATTTAACTCCAATATAAAAAACAAATTTCATAAGAAATTGTCTATTGCTAATTAAATGAACCTTTCATTATCAATGTTCAATGAAATCTAACCTAATTTTCACATTGGTTCGACCGGTTTGAGACGACAGGGGTCTGTCTTCAGTAATACAAAATTTTTGGTACTGAATTGTTAAACGTTATAACCAAACTCCTATTAATCAAAATTAATTATAAAGGGTAAAATAGTCTGAAGAAACTTTACGGATATGTCATTAGATCTACCTGAACAAATATAAGTTTTTCCGTTTCAAGTTTAGTTCCATCGAAATTTTCATACATTTTAACTACTGCTGTGAACTCGATCAGTATAAACTATTTCTTGGAAAAACTGCGGATTTTCCGCAGATATTTGCAGGAACCAATGGCAAAAATTGAGTCGACGTTGAAGACTCTGGATGCAAAAACTAGGATATTCTTATTTCATTAGATTATATCTATTTTTCTTCGTGATATTGAGCGCTCGACTTTTAGATATCCTTGTTTTCATTTCAATGTGCCTCCTCGAAAGCGTTTACATCTATTGCTGCATCTCCTTTATCAACTACATAAGGGGCCTCAAACGGCCGATCGCGAGTGCTTTTTGAGTAGATCTCGAGAAGAAAAAAATTTTGATAAGTAGGTAAATAAACTGAAAAAATTTACTACGCAGTATAATAACACTCTGCTAGCGGCAAAAGGTGGCTTTATCAAAGGAATTCGCGGTTTTTGTCAAAGAAAAGCCGCGTTTTTTATTATTGCCGCTTTTCTAGACATTTCGGGCGTTTAATGTTTGATGGGAACATTCGAGACTTTCTTTCACGCCGATATAAATGTTGCGCCTCCAGGAATTGGATTCATTCTGATCTGTACCTTGAGGGCAATAATACGTCGATACAAAGTTTATTATTAAATAGTACAAATTGAATGCAGGAAAAAATCTAACACCTATCATTTCGATAACGATTGGGAAGAACATTTTTTCTTTTGTATGGTGAAGAATAAGTGCATGTGTCTTATTTGTCGTGCGTCTGTTGCAATATCTAAGCGTGGTAACTTAGAGAGGCATCATAAAACGTTTCATAAAAACTATGAAATGGTGGCTAAGGAAGAATTTTGACAATCATTCCTCTGAAGGGCAAGACCCTTGCCGAAGACATATATAACGTTTTCTTCAATTTCGTAAAAAACTACAAACTACTAATTCATAAATTAGTGTGCATTACAACCGATGGAGCACCAGCAATGGCTGGAAACAAAAACGGTTTTTTGGCATTGTGTCTAGCTGAAGAAGATTCTCCTTCATTATTTTATTTCATTGAATTCTACATCAACAAGTTTTGTGTTCAAAGGTTTCAATCACGGAAGAAAAATTATGGGCATTGCAACAAAAATTGTGAATACCATCCGTGCAGCCTGCAACGGCGGCTCTTGAAATTGCAGTTGAAAGATAGGCAGTCAGCTGAACATACTGATTTAGTTCTTCTCACGGACGTCAAGTTGTTGAGTCGCGGAAAGTTCCTAGAAAGGTTTTAAGGGTTATTTTCCGAAATAACAGCTTTTCTAGACGAAAGAGGTGAAAACACTCAGATGTAGAAAAATAGCTAACTGATTCGGCATTTTTGACTGACATCGACATCACAATGCATTTGAATACCATTAACTTAGAGCTTCAAGGTAAAGGAAAAACTATTATTGAGATAATTAGCGCAGTAAACGCATTAAAATAAAACTTTCAACTTATGATAGATCAACTGAGAAGAAAGGATCTGAAACATTTTCCGTCTTTGAAAGCAAGGATTCTTCATTTGAATTATAATACATATGAGGCTGAATTATCAAATATTTTGGGACAAATCGCAATGCGTTTTTATGATTGTAGTAAATTTGCAAATTAAGCATCATTTATGAGTTATCCTTTTTCATGTAAAACATTGAGGAATTAGCTACTGAAATAGCAAGTCAGTTCAATATGCACTCATGTTCTGTTGTAAATGAGTTTGTGCAAATTATATCAGATATATATCTCAAAGCTACAGCATCTGATACAAATTACTGGTGTTCTATCTCCTAAGATAAATATCCGAATTTAAGGCAAATCACCCTTCAACTTGTGCGAGTCTGCATTTTCTGAAATGAAGATATTATGTCAAAATATCGCAATCGCCCATCTGACGATCATATATCATCATGCTTGCGATTAGCACTCAATGGTTACGTACCATCTTATGAAAAGTATGCTGAGGACATGCAGTGCCACGTTTCAATAACATATAACACCATATGGTGTTGAACTTAACTAAGGAGTGACTCTTTCGTTTTGTAACAACCAATAAACTCGCAATTTTGAATAATTATGAAATTTTTCATTGATATTATAGAGAGAAACCTAACTAAACCTAACCCAAACCTTGACTAAAATAATTTATATTACGCGGAAAGCCAATATCTATATATGCTACGGTACATCCTACCTAGGTTGGTAGGTAGTTTGGGAGTATCATGTATGTACGACAACTCTGCATCACATATACTTGCAGCCTCTCAGAGTCGATCGTAAGTAGTTTAAAAATATAGAGGTAGATCGCCAGCAGTTCAAGTTTGATCACCCCTGAACTACATCATATTCTTATTGCCTTGGGACGTTGAATGTACCATGGTTCATGAGGTTTTATTTATCGAATATATTTATGAGGCTGCCGACTATCAACAAAACGATCCAAATAAGCAGCTTTTAAAGCATCATAATTATTTTGAATATAACATTCAATCGTATCAAAATATTCTTACATCATGATCGCTTGGTTATTGCAAACGACACTATATTCACACAATAGTTGAAACTTGATGAACAAACACTGAAGAATTTATATGAATTGTCATTGCAAGAATTGATTTTCGAAATATAATAATCAGTGCATCAGTGCATCAGGGCATCAGTGCATAATCAGATATCATTCTTCATTTATGTCCATTCTGTGAATAGACATATAGTTTGTGCATGTACAAAAATTCACTACATAAAAGATAAAGTATTTTCGGTTTTCATTGTACTGGTTGAAACGATTGAGTGCACATATGAAATATTTTTGAAAAGGAAAAATAAAACTCTATTCGACAAAATCAAAGTCGAGTAAAGTTCCAATTCAATAAAACGCAAATTTGCATTATAACTTAAAAACCGTTGGACAAACAAAAAAGTCCGCTTTCGACTTTACGTAAAAAAAGGCCACTACAAGGTTGAAACTAATTTTACGTAACTTAAGAAGCAATCTAGCAATTGGCACTCGACTGATTTCAAAATTTTTGATATTTTCCAATAACACGAAAGCAGAAATAGCTACCTTGAATCTGTTCGCAATAATAAATTTTCACGCAAAAAAAGGAGAAATGGGGTCATATTTCTATATTCACAATATTTCACACCCAACTGCGTACTAAAACGTCCAAATCCTTCCTGTCCGTATATTATTTTGAATCTGTTATATCTCATTTCAGATATATACATATATTGTATACATTATGTGGCTTGATTTTGAATACCTGAATATGAAAAAAAGCGAAAACATTCAAGTTTAAAGCACTAAAGGAAGTATTTATAAGTTCAAATTATTAGACTTTGTTTTGCATTTTATATTATTTAATTCAATATTCGCAGAACAAACGCCAATTTCGAAGCTGACTTCGAGTAACCGCATAATTAGCAACTGAAAAACATGTTTCGCCAATTATAATTATAAGCTTGGATTGATGCCATGATAAGAGGAACAAAATTGAAATTATTTCGACAAACTAGCAGTTCGTCGTACGAACTAGAGGTTAAAAATATATCATGAATGAAAATAAATTTGCGTTCGGGTTTTCCTGACCTTCGGCTTAACCTAGAGCAGGTTACTTAATACTCTAGGATGACTTTCAAGTTATGTCAGTGATTTCTCGACGAACAGGTTGCATATGACACTAAGATGTTCAGCCGACTAGCTTCCATCAATAATCAATAATCGGTTTTATAGGCAAGGATATTCTAGATACAGGTCTGTGACTTTTCCAGACGTTCATTGGAAGCATTTGAAAGTCGTTATGCTATTGTAGAACATTTTTCTACTGAGCAAACTATTTACTTTCTAAAAAATTAATAACTCCTAAACTTATCAAATGAAGTCTATTTAACCCGAATATATAATTTGAATTTTGAACATTTTAATGAAATTACTTTCATTCTCACACATCTACTATATCATTAAATGATATATTCAATTGGAAAAAAATCAAGTCGAGTCATGAAAGAAATTCACCATGTATACGGGAAATAAAGATTCTAGTAAGGATTTCATAAAAATACAATCTGGAAACGAAAATTTTAAGCTTTCAGGATTTTTGTTTGTGCTTATTTTCAATCCGCAGTATATCGTATGTCAATAAATGATAATGAATTCATAAACAATTGTTGGCTGTTGTAAAACTATTAGAAATTGTCCTAGAATTTTTGAAGATTTCGCTGATATCTCAGAAGAAGAGGTGAAGCATGCTTTATGTTCATGGTGTCCCATTGTGTAACTGTTTACAGGGTGATAGTTTTTAACGGGTAATGATTCCTTTTTTCACCACAACGTTGAATTGACATGTTTGATATATGAAATAGAATAGGTCAATCATTTTTCAAACGTTTTCAATTATTGCATTTTTCCGTATCTATCGCCGTTTTCGAGATATTGATAATTGAAAATAATAATTCAATAGTTCTAGTCATATCGAAAGAATTCAGATATTTTATCGATAATTCTTACGACTGGTGAGATTTCTAACTCAAATTAGATACACGAGTCATCTATGGAGATCTACAGCACTAGATAAGACGAAGTTATGTGAACGTATACAAATTGATATTTTTTCCGGTTCATGCCCTTTTTTTTGCCCTCAAACTTTTTCTGATACGCCACTGAAATATTCTATAAACCAAATCTGACAACGTGTCGAAATTCAAAACTTTTTTGTTGTTTGTATTTATTTTTGTATCTCTCACTGTTTTCGAGATAAAAATCGTCGAAATGTCTCTTCCATTTCAAAAAGTGTCAGTGACTTCAAAATGCTAGAATACCTAGCAGGATTTAATACAATAATGCAATCTTAGAGTAAACACTGTGGAATTTAATGATTGTGGGTTTTTTTTAAATATTATATATGATATTATGTATTTCTTTCTATTAATACCTTTTGAAATGGTTTTCGCTCATGCCGAATACACGGATATACACTACCGGTATGGTTTGGCTGGTGGAAATGTGGTGGAAGCTAGGCGTTTATATAAAGAGAATTACTTCAAACAGAAGAAATTCTATAAATGAGATAAAAAACACAAGGTTTAACTTTAATCTACACTTTATTTGAAAAAATTCGACGTCGTTTCGCTGACACAGCAGCTTTATCAAGAATGAAAAACAGAATGAAGAGTATGGTATTATAAACAAATCGTAGAACAAGTTGGATGAATAACAGGAAAATCCACACCGAGCCATTGTACAGTTAGTATGAAAGGTAATAAAAACTAATTAAACAAGTTAAGTAGGGGTGAGTAATTCACATCTACCTGTTCATTCAAAAGCTTGTCCGAATGTTTGTATCTATTTATTTCTAATGCTTCTAGGAGATCTAATTTTGAACTTTTTGATTTTATATGTAATATGTCAAAGTTTTTATTGAATGAATGGTTTTCTTTTATTAAGTGGTTTGAATAATTTGAATCAGATTTATTTTTATCGAAGCTACGTTTATGTTCAGATGTTCTTATGCCAAAACTCCTATAGGTCCTACCGATATAAATTTTATCACAAGAACCGCAATTGAGTTCATAGATTCCTGATTTACTTGATTTTTCAACACGAGATTTATTATTTTTAATATGTTTACCTAAGTTATTAGAAGTTTTGAAAGTTATATTAAGATTTTGTTTGACGAGAAAGGATTTAATATTTGTACTTGCAGAACCGCAGAATGTTAAACTGGTTCACATTAACACGTTAATGTTATCCACTGCTTGTAAAAGGTTACGTGCCTGAACAGCAGTAAGACGAGGATTCCTTATGGTTTGATTGACGTTGAAACGGTCATGTATAGCGCGGGTTGCCCGATTTCTCCCTTGTCCTAGCCTCCTCACGTACAATCCAGTTTCCCTGTAACGTCGGTAGATTCGATGGATAACCGACGTCGAGACACCCAACATGGTACCGACTGAGCGGTAGGTGCGCCCTTCCTCGATCAATGTAACTGCCCTTGCTACTGAGGTTGGTGGTAAATCTCTCATTCTGAATGAAAAATACCGTTTCGAATCGTAAACAGTAAAAGAATCACAGAACACCGCAACCGATCGAATTTGTATCAAAACAAAGAATGGAAAACTCTCATTCTTTAAACAAGTGCAAATGTGGTCATATACAAAAAAACGTGTGTTGTATTTCATATTTGATAAAAAAAGGTGTGCACATGTGTAAATGAAAAGTTTTATCAATGGTCCCAGAATTCGGTTGTGTATTTTAATACCTACCGACTGTTATCTCCTATGAATTCCTAATTTTCACCAAATTAACCAAATTGTCATCAATATCTAATGCAATTCGAACATGAAAATCGCAAACGACAATTTCTACACGCCTGAGTGATAATAAGAAAATTCCAAATTGAAAGACGAATTTTAATGACAATTTCTTGATTCAATGGAATTTCTCCAAAATGGTGATTTTTCACTTGAAATTAAATATATTTTGCAAAAATAGAGATAAACGCACGAAACAAGAAGGGCGTTACTGTAGGAAGATGTGTCTTGACATACCATGATATTGTACGTTTCAACTCGGACCACGAAATTCCACAGGGTGTTACGAATTTTTGACAAAAAAAACACTTTTAGTTTTGCCCCCGTATAAAATTTTTTTCAAATTTTTTTTGTATTCTCTTATAATTTCTACAAAGCAGAAGAGTTGATCTATAACTTGCCGAAAAAATCATCTAAATCGGTTGAGAATTAGGAAAAATATCGAACTTCGAATTTGGTTAAATTTTCGAGTGTTCCGCTAATTTTGCCTCCGAGTGTAGTATGCCATTGCAAAACTACACAACACATAAAACATTTTCAGTCTTATGCTCACAACCAAGTATTAAAATTAATCGGCTATTCAATTCACATTGTAGACCACCAAATACTTAGTGATTGATAAAATGTTCGAGAATTTTAGAAACTTTGAAAAATTGAAGAATGTCTGATGCAGCTTCAGAAAATTATTCTGTTCGTTTACCTTAAAGAAGGCAACCTCACAAGTATGTAATTCGAAGATTGAAACAGAATCTAATATGCACTGATTCTTCGAGGGGTTTTTCAATGAAATTCATTGGGCTCTAAGAAGGTTAATATATTTCCAGCATAAAAGTGCATTCCATACGAGACGAGGAACTTAGAACTTTCAAACCGGTTTTTGATGATAACTGTATGAGAACGAGAGAATTAGTAAGATTTCCACCTCGTTCACTAGATTTAATCGCGTTAGATTTTTTCCTGGAGCTTTGTTGATGACTTATTAAATAGACAAACTCAAAGTGATTTAGAAGAATTGAAACAAAACTTTAGAAATTGATTAGTCTCAGTGACCAATATTCAACTTCAAAATGTATGCAGAAGTGCTTCTGAACGTCAAAAATAATTTATATTTCGTTTTCTATTATTTTGAATATTTCTTCACTCATGAGTATTGAATGATTTCTCTATGTTTTTATTATAGATATCCTTCAATTTTGTGAGCATTGAATTGAAAACGTATGGGATGTTTTCTGTAAATTAAAACTGAATAAATCTACAGAATGCTAATAGAAATTTAGTTTAAAAAAAAATCACACCTATAATGGAATTCGTTAGAAATGAGATATATTTAAGAAATTTAGAAAATACTCTTTTCATTTTAAACATGGACAGGTTTTCTCTATTTGCAGTATTTCACATAGCTGCCGTACTGAAACTTACAAAGGACTCCCTGCTCTTACGCGAGTTAAACTCTTGGCTTAATGTAGTTTTTTAAATTGTTATTCAATACTGAATGGATCACTCTAAGTTTCCTTCAACTGTACCTGTTGAATAATTCCATCGAGGAGAGAAATGTTAAGTAAAAGATGTATAATCTATCTCAAAACTATGTAGGCATCGCAATATCCTTTCCACTTCTCATCATCAAAAGTTCCTTTATAGAGCTAAATTGTGATGAAAAGCTATTAAACAATATTCTAATATTTTCAAAGTAGAAAGGATGAAATGAAATTGAATTGGGCGATTTATTCAAAATAGGGAGGTAATTACGCTTTCGGAAAACTTCAGAACTTTGAAAAGTAACAATCTACTTTCCCAGTTCTAATATGATACATCGTTATTATATTCGTCGTTAATGCATGTTTATACCCTTTTGCGGGTCATTACCCCACGTGTGCCTATCCATTTTCGAGAGCTGAATTATTGAAAACTATGATTAAATGCGTTTCAGCTTTTACATTAGGGGCTATCGCTTGCGTGTTTACTGACACCAGTTGCCGAAAGCCATGTTACTCTATTCACTTATGTTTATGATTTGAAAGAGAAGCTCCTCAAATTAAATTGAGTTTCGATTGAATCAATAGTATTACTCAGAAAAAGTTTCTATAAATGATAACCATTTAGAATTTCTGGGGAATTTATTAATAGGGAAACATGAACTATCTAATCGTTGTCATAAGCTTAGAATAGATGTTTCATATAACAATCGAAAATAGAAGACCCCTCATTTTAGTTATTATGATTATGACAATTCTTGAGCTACACTTCTTGTAAGTTTGGTTTTGGTTCATCATTTTCTAAGCAATCACGTTAGTGTCTGGTCTTCGACAGTTTCTTGACGTGAAGTTGTTTATTAAGATGATGTCTCGTCATAGTTACTGGTGAATTATCCAAAGAATGGTTGAAATGCTTGTCAATTAATAATTAGGGATGTTAGGATGAAGTTATTGTCAAGGTCGTAATCAACGTTATATATGATTTGAATCAAACTCTCTTTTTTTGCTCTTAACTCATTCATTTTTTAGGGTTCGAATAGGGACTTGCCTCTTTCTCGGATCGAAAACGTTTTCGTCTAATATTTGAGGTCCTATCTCAATTTTAAAGTGACCGTGCCTGGATCAAGAACAAACAAGGTCACCTGTGCACTACTTCACTTGCCACTGAAAATGTATTATCCGAAACGTAAGCAGCTTTTCCTTCACAGACAAGCCAGACATTCTTGTCCAATCAACTCCATATCATTGGTTCTACCTTTTCCCTTGTTTTTTCCCACCCCTTCCCATCCTATTTTTTGACTTCACCTTGGCTTTGTACCTAGTCCATGTCGACTTTATTTACTTGCACTTTTCTCGAGCATTCTCGAGTGTCTTCCACAAAAGACTGTTACTTATACTGCAACATATGGGTTAAAGAGGAAACTTGTAGCATTGGATTTCAGAGTTGCTGATGCATTATAAGTTCCCAAAATAGTTATAGTATTGTTCCCCTAGGCTCTGTTTTGCGATCCCTCTTAGTTCTTTTATTCATCTCCAATCTGTTCCGTTTTCTTAATTCAGAATGTTTCATGTTCACTGACGATAAAAGATCTACAACAATCCCCTTAACTGCGGTCACGTGATTCAGAGCGACCACGACAATATTGTCGTGCGATCTGAAAATTCTTGCGTTGATGATGACTTGAATAAAAGTCATGATGATGACTTGAATAAAAGTCATCATCAACATGAATTACAACTGAAAAGAATAAACAATTTTTTTGTATATTAGAAAATTCCTAATGTAAATCTGTACAAATGCACACTCCACAAAATTGTCGCATCACCTGGTATTCTGAATTCCACAATGGATTGAGCAGCTCGATCGCAGTTTCTTTGTCAACATATATTTCTGGACAAATGAGGGGAAAAAATCTTATCTTTGTAGTAACATTCGTTTCCATATGATTCATTCAATTTCTCTTCAGTTTTCACGCTAAATTAATGCAAGTTTTCAGTGTCTCTGGTTGATTTTAGAATCTTAAAATTTGTTATAATGACTGCTGAACGTCCTGGATGCTATAGGAGTGATCATGAAGTAGTAAGAATTGTAACACTTTTAGAGGAGGGGCAAAACCAACGTTAACTGGCTAACTTGTTGAATGTTAACCAAAGCACTATTTCAAGAGCAATTAATCGGTACCACGAAGCAGGGAAATATGGAAGAAGGGCTGGACACGGAAGAAATCGGATAACAACACCAGTTGATGATAGTTGGCTTCGTTTAACTGCACTAAGAGTTCGGCACTGTACGGCTAGAATGCTACAAAATGAACTTGCACTTTCCAGAGATGTGCATATTTCATTTCAAACTGTTAGAAACAGGCTCAGAGAAGACAATATCAGACCAAGGCTGGCTTCTACCAGCCCGCGTCTCACCAGAAAACATCGAGTTGCAAGATTTCAGTTTGCGAGGGAACATGCAAATTGGGGTATTCCAGAATGGTCGAATGTTCTCTATCCGACGAGTTCAGGTTCTGTCAAGTATCAAATGATAGACGCATGCCTCTATACAGACGACCTGGAGAACGATATCTGCAATGCAATATCCGGCAAACCGAAAACTTCGGAGGGGGCTCAGAATAGTGTAGGGAGGCAATTCTTTCCATGGTCTAGCAGAGTAAGTCCTAGTGAATAATGGAAGAATGACAGCGGCCAGATACATCGCAGATATCCTTGAACCCCGTGTTGTACCCTTCGGCCCATTGATTGGCGAAAACTTCATTTATATGCATGAGAATGTTCGGCCTGATGCAACTAGAGTAATTACAGAATTTCTGCAAAATGACGAAATGGATGGCCAGCCAGAAGTCCCGACTTGAATCCCATAGAACATGTTTGGGACAACATGGAGTGGCAAATTCAGTCAGGCAGGATGCCTTGTAGAACACTCCAACAACTAGAAAATCTGCTTCGTGAAATTTGGAACTCAGTGACTCGAGAGTACATCCAAAATTAGTCCGAGGGGCTTCCGAGACGTATACTGGCAGTAATTAGGGCCCGGGGAGGAAACACTCGTTTTTGAAAATGAATAGTAACCATTCGATGCTCGTTGATTGGTCTCTTCGCGAATGTTCGAAGATGATAGAATTTTTTAAATTTCATTAAATCGAAAATTGTTGATATTTTCAATCATAAACTCATCTCTTTTGAATGATATCTTCTTATTTTACACTTCTGAAAGTTACCAAGCGACTCTTGAATGACCAACCTAAAAGTTTATATAATATTGTCGTAAAAGTAGGGTGATGCGACAATTTTTGTGGGGAGGGTATATAGAAACCAACTTCGACATCAGTATATGTTACCAATACTTATTAGGAGGTAACAAATCGGAGCATCAATAGACCTGCATCTTCCAATAATATTCAAAGAAAAGTATTATGGCAAACAGAAGAATAATAAAATTTTGTAAATTTTACTATTAATCATTAATTCATTAAATCAGTGCTGATAAATAAATTGCAGTTATCTTTCTCGATTATCGATTCGCCAAATCACCTCTATTTCTTATTCATATTGTGTTTGTATAACTCAAGTTTGCCGGATGCGTTTTGTAATTAGGCGGTTATTAACTGTAATATCGACAAATTTTGGACAATGCTAAGAACGAAATACGCTCACTTTTTTCAATATTCTTCAGTAAAACAACAACTCGAATATTCACTACTCTTGGACCCAGTCTGAAAAATAATAGACAGGCGACGCCATTGTTCGAGGTTATACTGTCAACATAAAGTATCAATTATTTCATCCTAAGTTCTGTCTTAAAAAAGGAGATCGATTTATGCCAAATAATTTATTTTTACGTATCCTTTATTTGAGATAGTTGACATTAGTGTTAAGCAATTGAATTCAATATTATTTGTTTATATAACAAGTCTTCCGAACTACATACAGTACAAGCTCTTCATTCGCGAGGTATACCGGGTAGAACGGAAGCCATCGAAAAATTCATAACTCATTGATTGTCGGTTTTAGCCGAAACGCTCGCAGAGGTCGATTTTTGATTTGAGAATTTAAGGAGTCCAAAAATCGAAAATCGACTTGTGTGAGCATTTCCGCTAAAAAACGATACTCACTGAATTATGAATTTAACTAAGGTCTTTCGCGCAACTCGGTATGATCCAGATCACCCAACCGAATTCCCGAACGTCTTGGATCTCCTTTTGATATCAGATCCAGACGATTTTGGAGTGTGGGTCTCAGCACCGTTAGGCAGCTAAGACCACAATCTTATATCTGCTACTGGAACCATTGTGCTGCCACAGAACCAAGAACCTAAACCACCCAGACGCATTTGGCACTATAACCGTGCTAATTGGGATGATCTGCGTGAATTCGTTTCGTGCTTCCCACTCAGTGATGTTTTTCTCTCAGATCCTGACATCAATGTGTGCACTGAATCTGTTACAGAAATCATTCATGCAGGAATGGATCTCTACATCACTCTTTCCATGAAAAAAACAACAGCACAAAAGCCATGGTCCAACAAAGACTGCGAAAGAGCCTCTGCAGCCAAGAGCAGAGCCTACAAGTTATGGAACTGAGAAAACAAGAACAACCTTCGTACGAATACGAAACGTCTGCAACCTGACAACTACAAGAGCAAAGGTCAATTTCAACGAAGGGGTAAATGATAAACCCTTTGAACAGGCAAGCGGGACTAGACAATTCTGGTCTATGGCGACGACTGTCAGTTCCAATTTCTGCATATCTGCTTTTCCGCCTTTTGTTGGAGAAGACGAAAGTATAGCATCATCTTCGAAAGAGAAAATCGATCTCTTTGCTCTCTTGTTCTCAAAGAAGTCTGTGTTAGATTCATCTAACGCAATACCACCGAACATTCCACCTATAAATTCTATCAAAGCAGAAATCGAGTTCAGAGTCGGCACTGTGCGACGGGCTCTCGAGCAACTGAACTGCAAGAAGGTAGTTGGTCTAGACGAAATACCGCGAATCGTCCTGAGAAAGAGTGCTCCCGAACTGGCACCCATTCTTAACCGTCTGTTTCAGATTTCTTATGAAAACTACCGCCCTTTTGCACTCCTTCCCTTTAGGTCCAAAGTGATGAAGAGAGTCATAAATGATGTACTCATCAAATATCTTGAGTTGCAGGGAATTATTAACGACCGTCAGTATGGTTTTCACAGGCAAAGATCGACAGGAGATCTGCTCGCCTACATCAGTCATGTTTGTACATCAACGATGGAAAAGCATGGGGAATCTAGAGCAATAGCCCTAGACATCTCTAAAGCCTTCGATAGGGTTTGGCATTCAGCCTTGTTGAATAAACTTGCTCCATATGGGCTTCCCGACAAATTGTGGTATTGGATAAGTAGCTTCCTTTCAAATAGATCAATACAAGTTGTGGTCGACGGTATAACATCTAATTGTTGCAAGTTGCAACCAGGAGTACCTCAGGGATCCATTCATTTTTTCGCCAACCTTGTTTCTGTTGCAAATCAACGACCTTCTGTCATTTATACAGAACAAGATCTTCGGTTTTGCAGACGATTCTACTCTGGTTTCTTCTTTCAGTAGTCTGCGGCTGATTATAGCTGCTAAATCTCAGCGTCAGAGATGTCAACAAATGAATAACTTAAACTCTGACTTACAGAGGATATCAAAGTGGGGTCGGTCGAACCTGGTGAGCTTCACCGTTAGCAAGATGCAAGCAACCACGTTTTCTAACTCCTCGCTAGAGAACCTCCTCTGATGATGCAAGGTGAACAAATTTTATCCGAAGGTTCGATGCACCTTCTCGGAATTACGATCAACTCCGGGTTTTGCTGGCATGAACATGTATCAGCAATAGCTAAGTCGCCATAAGTTAAACTTAGTTTTCTTTTCAGAACCAAGCGACACTACACGTCATCTCAGCTGTTGCTTTTATATAAGGCGCATATTCGACATGCTTTGAAATATTGTTCCCATGTATGGGGATTTGCTCTCAAACTTTCGTTGCGGATGTTGGATAGTGTGGAAAACCGGGCAGTGCGCCTCATCGACCACCTGGAGATCACCCGTGATCTCCAACTGCTGGCTCTTAGAAGACAAGTTGCTGACCTTTCTCTGTTTTACAGATACTTCCACGGAAGATGTTTCAAGGAGCTGAAAGACCTTGTTCCACGAAAACTCATGTTTTTTTCTGCAACACTATGCTGGCAAGTAGTCCCCATCATATGGCGGTACATTTAGCGATCCCTCGAACCTCTCTCTATAAGAATTCCTTCGTTTACAGGTCAGATGAGCTATGGAACTCGCTTCCGCCCAACATCTTCCCAACATCCTACCATTTGGCCCTCTTCAAGAAGCGAGTTAAACAGACACATCAATTCTTCTCAGGCGCTCACTTATGTGATCTAACAGGTTCGCCTGTTCCTGGGACCATAAATATGGAGCGAATATAGTGATCCTTGAATTTGGAAAGGTTATTTATATGGAATTACATTGGAATGGTTTCTAGGTGTGTGTTCCGAAGAATTTTGTAATTTTTTCTTGCTTGGCAATTCCTAAAAGTTCCTTCAATTTAAACTGATATTCAGCAGTGGAATGAGGAATTTGCCTTTCAAAAATGAGAATTCGTTCTAGACGGATCAAGTTTCATGAATTAATCAAAAAGCTCATTAGCCATTCGTAAACCTTCACTGAGATTTTTAAAATTAAATATCACGTTTCCAATGCATGTCGAAGCCTCGTCTTCAATAGGCGGTGAATTTAACATATCCTCCAAGTCGGTTTCAACCAAATCTTCATTTTGCGAATCAAGCAGCTCCTGAATATCACTTGCTTCCATCTGTTCGAACCCATCTCGTTCTATTCCATTCGCGGCAATGTTAAAGTCTAAGTTTGCACAAATTCTTCGCTATTTTCCGCAGTCAGAACAGACCACAGTTTTTCTCAGCCTGATCTCCATGAGTACATGTCCGAGATACATTTTTCAACGATAAATTTCTTCAGTATCAGGATCACATTCCATATTATCCAATATGATTTCGAATGTTCGTCTGATGTAATAGAGCTCAAAGGCCTGGATTATTCCTTGGCCAATAGGTGGAAGCAAATACATCGTGTTGGGAAGTAATGAGTTTCAACTTCTTTAACAAAACAATTTCCGAACCAGTCACGAAAAATAGCGCTTGTAATCCACGCTTTTTATTAGCACGCCAAAACAGTGGTTGATCTTTTTTTTTTTGATTCAATCGTCTGTAAAGCATTAGTGGTTTGATGATACAAATGCATTAAAACACAGCAGCAGTGTAACTTTATCATTCTTGCTTTTCGATTTTTCTGGTACGTTTCTGCTGAAGCAGTTTTCACAGATGCAGCTTTTTCCAACGATTTTAATCCTATGCAATGATTGTGGCACCTTAAATTCATTGAACCATCATTCCGATGCTCAAAATCCTCCACTGCTATAACTACCACCAGGTTCTTTAAATTATGTGTAAATATGCTTTGTCTCTTCCGGGATAATTGGACCACTCAGGGGTACTCTTTTTTGGCTGCAGTCTTTGATCCATAATGACAACGCTACTTTCATTTATTCTACCATATTGCGGGACCACGAACAATTTACGCTGACAGTGAAGTCGATGCTACAGACGACGTTATTTCATCTTTTGATATTTTTATCGATCGTACAGTTGATTCGTTAACATTGAATGATCATAATATGGATGAAAACGACTCTTCAAGGCGTAAACCATCAACCATTTCAATGTTCACCTAAGCAGTTACACTGATTTTCTTCGTATCTAAACTCGTTTTTCAATTTCTTAGGCAACATTACAAATTATAAAGACAACGATAAAGACGTTTCACTCGATCACAACTTTTGTGAAAATTGAAAACATAAAAAACGCAAAAGCGGGTATTACCAAAGGCTGGACATATAGTGAGTGGTATTTAACAACACACTTTATGAATTGAGTAATAGGGTCACTCTACTTGAACAGTTTATTCATTTACATTGTCAAAAACACCAACCGCGGGGAAGGCGGTTTATGTCAAGGGAAAAATCAAACCAACGCAGCGGCAATATTATGAAAAAAACATACTTATCCGAGATAGTAATAATGTCCATTTAACTTTTTTATGAGTCCATTTCTCGACGCATCTACAAAGGGCACTTAATTCTATTTATTGATACAAATGTATGTAGCGATGTAAAGATTAGGACCGAAGAAATCTTCAGCCGCGGATATAGGAATTGGGTCGCTCATTTTTAACCGCGAATAGTGAAAATGCGAATGTAGGATGCGCTAATAAGGAGATTTTACAGTACTTAACAATTTAAAGGTAGTCCAAAACTTTGTCTATTTTCCGCTAGGAATCCAATTAGGCCTTTTGCATATAACCTATAAAGTATTTTTCATAACAGCTATACATAAATTGTTGAATAAGGACTATGTACTGTATTTCTGAAACTCGTAATATAGTAAAATCATTTGATCGTTAATTTCTCTAACAAATATTTCAAGCATTACAATTTTAGTTGCGATACTCTATTTCTAGCCTCAGTTAATGAAAGTAACAAGGCTCTCGGCAACTATTATGTTAATAAACATACAAATAATAACCTCTAATGAAAAAGATAAAATGCACTCAATCAAAGTTTTCAATAATTCAGCTCTTGAAATGTAGGCAAATGCAGATTGCAGGTCTCTGAGGGGGTATAAGTCTACATTCACCAAAAGTATAATGCCGATACTTTATTGTAGAAGCGAAGATTTAAATGTCTATTTTTCTAAACTCAGAAAATACCTGAACACAATAATATAAACCAGTGTAGAAGGTAGTATAGATTTATTCTAATAATTAGGTAGTCTTCACGTTTCGTGGAAAAGCTATGAAGAGGTAGGTTTTGTGCTTTATTGTACAACCTCCTGATGAAATTTGAATTTTATTCGAAAGTTTAATGATATGAAAGTTATTAATTCATCGAATTTAATTTTAAAGGGCAATACAAGGTGGTCTGAACGTTTCTGACCTAACAAAAAATGCAAGACATTTTTTTTTGTTTTTCAATATAGTCTCCTTGTAACTTAATACACTTTTCTCAGCGATGTTCCAATCTCTGTCAGCTTCCAACTAGTATTCGGCTAATTTCTCTGAAAAATAGTAGTTCGAGCTCTTTGCCCCATTTGATAAAATCTCTGTCTCTAGACGAGGGAACCAAAAGGAGTCGCTATGGGCTAGATCTGGTGATCAAGGTGGATGGTAAAGCAGTTCAAACCGTAATTCATGGCGTTTTGCCAGAATAACCGCAGAGGTATGAGACTGTGCGTATTTTTGTTTCTGGCCTATAATGGTGTATCCAAGTTTCTTCCACATTAATCATCTATTAACTAATTACGCGGACAGCTTTCTCATGTGTAAAAATTGATTTAATATGTGACAAACACTCGTTCTAACTCTAATATTTTGGTCGTCTAGCACCATTTGATGAACTTAGGCGATGTTATCGTTGGTAGTTTGTAGTCCCGTACGTTAATCTTCTCCCAAGCTCTTACGGCCACGTTTGAATTCAGATGCCCTGAATTCCAGTCTGGTAGATGATGCTGCAGAGTCCACATACATAGAATCGAACAGAATTTCAATTTGCATAGGCGTAATGCCTTTCAAAACCAAATATTTAATGATAGCTTGATACTCTATTTTGTCCATTTTCACAAAAACACATCAACTCACTCAAACAACTGTTCCATAACAAAATGGTTGAAACGTTGGTGAGTAACTATCAACAGATGAACAATGAAATTTCACTAGATTTTATTTACGAGTACTGCCATCTTCACATGGAGGTCGGAAACGTTTTAGACCACGCTTTTATATGGTATGTATTAAAACATTGAAAAGCTCTTGTTTTTAGATTTTTGTACGACTCTGTTGTGTCTTTCCAAAATAGTGGCATTCCAGTTGTGAAATTTCCCTAAATTTGATCTAAGTAAAGCAATTACTTATATTTGTTCTTTCATAAAAAACCATATATATAGTTTTGAAATCAAGAACGGATGACATAAGATGCCGAAAGAACATAAATCAATAATAAAGTGAAAATGATATGCAAACGTATATCAAAATCTCATCTTAGTAAATACTCAAAATGACGATCGTTTACAACTGGATACTGACTAAGTCTTGAAAAAGTAATATTTCTGGTGGAACATATTTCATTTCCGTTCTTTAGCGTTCTTCGGGTTTTGAATATTTCTTGATTCATTCAGAAAACCTCAGATTTCGAACAACTTTTCTAGAAGAAGTCAATAGAGGTCATAAGAGGAGACATAGATGACCATTCAATTGTGCCTCTTCGGCTAATTCCATCAATAAGGATGCATCAAGTGCTAGTTTTCGTCTGCCTTTATGTGGATTTCCTTAAACTACTAAAAAGATGTCAATCTGGTTAATACCATCCATCTATCTTCCACCTTAGGTCAAATCTTTTAAGTGACTTGTTGAATGCGAAATCATTTCTCGGTCTAGATAAATTTGTTCAAAAAGATCACCTATTAAGTAGTTTTTGGACGAGCCCCGTAACCAATATCATAAATTCAATTTCGTCTCTTTGACATTGCGAAATAAAATTTTTGTTTCAATTTTTTTTGTTTTTGAGCCCAATATGAATCGTTACGCCATTATTATGTTGGCAACATAAGCACCGCCATCGCATTCTCTTGATTCCAATAAGGTTTTCTCGTTATTTTCTTTGGTTCCATTTCTTGAATAAAAAAACATTTTCATATTTGCTGAATTATGAGAAACAGTTATGTATGTACCAAGGTAAATATCACTATTTAACGGTGTTTTGAAATGGAACAAGAATCTAGGAGGTACAGGGTAACATATAAAATGTCCAGTGATGTAGTACACACTATACACGGCGTCGACGCTAAAGGGACATAAGAAGTATCTAGGGATCGAGTTTATCGATCAATTTCGAATTTTGGCATTAGAGTAAATGGATACTGATCCATAATTTGCAATTGTTTTCAGAGCGGGAGCACTTCCGATTATACCGAACATCGACAACAAGTTGGCTATTTCAGATAACATAGTGAAATTTTTAATTTTTCATTGAAGGGTTCACCACCAAAAGTGATATTTTTGAGGTAACATATTTTTCCATGCTGTTTTATATATTAGGTTCTGAAAAATCACTTGTCAACTCAATAAAACTAATATGTGAAGAAAAGTTTCTTGCATATACGAGTACCTTATTTTGTTTTACCCTATTAGAACCGTATTTCAAATAAGTATTGTTTAGTATTAGGGTTCTCTATATCTGAAATGGCTAGTTTTAATTTTATTCGAGATTCTCATGAAAAGCCTACAGTTCCTTTCAAATATCAATTCACCGTGGAACAAAGAAACAGATACAGTGAATTTAATTCAGATGCCAGTTCCTATGTTCCACAATGTTCGATGTTAGGTTCTATAAATTTCGGCGTCATTTTGAAATTGGAAAATTATTTAAAAATATCAATAACACTAATAATATTTGTGTATAGTTTTTCGTTGAATGAAATGTCGAATAAATATTCAAACGAGGATATTATGAATTTATTCATTATTTATGGCCAATATCAAAGAATAATAAGTGGAACTTGCAATACATTCAATGAAAACTCCCGAATTTAAAACCAATGTATGTAAATTCGAATATTATTTATATTATGAATATAATAATAAAATATATTATGAAGGAATTCATCATATGCTCGTTCGAGTATTTAGTGGCCATTTTATTTAACAGAAAACTATTTACAAATAAAATTAGTGGTATTTCTCTATTTGGATTATTTCCTAACGTTAAACTGTGGCCGAAATTCATAGAACTCTACATACATTGTGAAACATAGAAACTGGATCGGAAATAAATTCAGTCTGCCTGGTTCCATATTTCACGGCCTAATGATTTAGTTTTCCGTAGGAGAAAATAAGACGTCTTAGGTATAGGGTAACAGAATAGCAATCAAAACTTATTTGTGATGCGGTTCAAAGTAAAAAATAAAATAGGATAGATTACGTATTTAAAAGAAACACATTTCAGCTTTATTGAGTTGTCAAGTGAGTTTTGGCAAGAAAAAGTTATAATCAATCTGAGTCAATTGTTTTGAGCGAAGATGATGGCACTATAATTCCAAAAATTTTGATAAAATAAATCATAGCTCAATGGTGGCTACTTTTAAAAAGAACAATTGTTATCAAAAGACGCTCAAAATATGATGTCATAATTATAATTATAAGTTTATGGCAGCTGAGGGTGAGAGGTTGATTTTACATGATCGAAAATAACCTCAGAACCGGATTTTAGATCAAGTATTGAATCACTATTTTCATAGTTAGACGAGGGGCAAATTTTAAAATACAGTGTACATTATATTATTATTCGTTATTTATGTACAATGTTCTCTTGAGATTAAGATGAATTCTCTTCTCTACAATAGATTACGCTATGTTGTAATTAGAATGGATTTGAGAATCTTAGTAAGCCGCTTCGTGATGAATAAAGAATTTTCTTTATTATATCGAGGAAATTGCGGTAATCTCTCACAAACATTGTTTGGTTAATGGGATTGGAAGATCTAACATCTCTTAAACTTTACGGTTTCTTGAAACTTTGATGAAATTTCTCCTTTCCGTGAAGTTTTGAATATTTTTTAATGCCAGGTGAACTTCTTAGAGTTGATAAAGTTTATATCCATCAAACATCGAGATTAATTGATCGAGAATGGTGTCATTCAAGAATGACTCTGGCGTAATCTGTTTTCAAGATATCAATAACATTTGTTGGAATATAAGAAATACGTATTTATTTCATAATCGTCAAAAAAGTTAACTAATATTATCGCTCTTCATCTAACATTGATGCTGATTCTTCTGTTAGTCTATCAGTTGGATTCTACTTTTCAACTCCTGTACTTGTGGAGAAACTACTACATCTTCGTAATTTCTTTTATTTGGGACTTCATTTAATCCAGATTAAATGTTTCCCGTATACCAATTGTTAAACAACTCTAATTCATAAATGGGAATTTCGTGATTATTCTTGATAAAGCTCTTAAAATATGGGCACTACCTCTTTCGATGCGGAATGACGTCCAAAAATGAATTCAACAGTTTTTTCAGAACAAAAATTTTGTAAAATTTTTTATCAAATTGAAAATACAGTCAACTCACAATAACTTTTTTCATTTCAATGAGAATGTTTCGACTACTAGGTCTTTACATTGTAACGAACTACAATAAGATATTAATGTTGTCTTCGTTAGTGCTTCTGTTATGCTGTCTGCTAGGTACAATGCTCTTCTTTTGTCACTAAATTTATGGCAGTCCAAGATAAAATGATGCTTCACTGTGTTTGGGGGTGTCCCTAATCCGCATACGGGGGAATCTTCACGTTTTATGTGGTGTGAGTATATATATATATATATATATATATATATATATATATATATATATATATATATATATATATATATATATATATATATATATATATATATATATATATATATATATATATATATATATATGTTTTATGTAGTGTGAGTATCTTCACCTAAAACGTGAAGATTCCCCGTATGCGGATTAGGGACACCCCTATATGTATATATATTCGTAGGGAATGGTCTTAGTGCCATCGGTGGATGACGACATCGTGGAGTAACTAGTTATATTTTCCCTCCCTCAGGTCAGCAACATTAGTGAGGTGCATTTCACAACTTCTCCCACGAGAAAGAAAACATAGAGAGGTAGGGAGACTCGGGCTCCCATCGGGCCCGTCTGGATGTTGCGCCTGTAGAAGGGCCGTGTGGACCAAGCAGCGCACTCCTTCGAGATGAATCTGCAAGGCCGCGATCTGACTCCCAAAGCAGGGAAGTTGCTCATGGCTTGCTGGAACCTCCTGTTCCCGCCGCCTATGCATTTCGACGGGATAGGCGCACGAAATGGAGTAACGACAAAAACGTTTTAGTTATGCGTGCACATTTTGTCGCTATGAGCTTAATTAGGTTCGAACATATAGGCAATTACTTGTAGAAAATTGGAACGATATGCGACCTGAAAGGCTGCTCTATGCTACACTTCCCGCTAACACAATGCCATGGATACAGGATAACCAAAAACTATCTAAAGCTGAACTGCAGCTAATTAAAGGTAACTTGTGGCCTTGTTCGGGCTAAAGTTCTCCCAAGAAAGATAAACAGTCAGAGACAATTGCAGAACTCGCCACAAGAGCTAGATCAGGAAAATCTGAAAGTAAGGGAAGCATTTGAGAGGAAGCGGCTGAAATATGAGCGGATAAACCCTATTGACCGCCTTGCAATTCGGAGACTGAGATACACAAAAGCACTATGCGACATGGAGACAATGAATAAAATCATACCAAATGAACTAAAAGATGATTCATCGCTTGGCGAAATTGTAGATCTATGCAGCCATCTCGATCTGTGAACTCCAGGGTGTGGAAATAAGAACTTCTCAGGAACGGCAAAGACCTCGAACTGCCACTGACCCGCTGTGAAAAAAACGCCTTGAAAATAAGATCAAAATTGCCAGGAAGAAGAGGTTTTACATACTTACCTAAACACACAAAGTCCTTCGACAAAACTGACTAGGAAGGCTAAGGATGCTATCTCGAAATGCCGCCGTGATGTGAGGAGTAAAAATCTTAGAGAAAAAGCCACCTTTGTGCTCAATAACCTGAAACAGAAAGTAAAAGCGTTGGAGAATCGAAAGCATAGATATAATGAAAGAACAAAGCGCTACAAAAACAACAGATTATATTATAGTAATCAAATCCAATTCCTTGGAGAACTCAAAGGAACAACGAAAGTAGCGCCACAAGCAGACTCAGAAGCCATGCACGACTTCTGGAGCGGGTTATAGACTGAGGAGAAACAAAATGATCACCAGGCATACTGGATTGAAGAAATGCTAAGCACCACTCTACGGTACAAAATGGATCTCAAAATATTCAAAGGAGATATCTCGAGAGTGCTGAAGGAAGCTAACAACTGGGCTTCCCCTGGGCTTGATAAAATACGAAATTATTGGTGAAAGAATTTCACCAAAGTCCATCCATTGCTAGCACAATGGTTTAAGCATTCGCTTCGGAGCCCAGAAATAATTCCGAATTACTTTACCTTACTTACATGATTTTCCAAAGAAGAGGACACCAAAGACCCAAAAAAGTATCGGCCTATTACTTTCCTCCCGTCCATTTACAAAGCCATCACCAGTACACTTATGTTGTATATCAACAAATTCATCAGAGCTAAACATATATTAACGCAGAGTAAAATGGATGTAGGTACGGATCAAGAGGCTGCAAGGAACTGCTGGTCATCGATAGAATAATTGCTAAGCAGGCTGAGAAGAAAAAGCAAAATTTATCACTCGCCTGGATTGATTACAAAATGGCTTACGACTCGATTCTTGGCTCATCAGAGTTCTCGAAATAATAATAATAATATAATAAAGTTTTATTACAATTGATTTGATACATACAGAGTAATAAACAATAATAAACAATAAAATATAGGGCATATCCGAACCGAACAAGGCGAGGTAACTACGCCTGAGATAAACATCAATTCAGGTTGACACACTGTGCCCTATGTGGTTATGTCTTGCTATCAACCCTCACCATGCTCAATAATAACAACCTGAACAGCTACATCATATGTATGATCTGAAGATTTACACTGGAAGTTCTGACCAACTAAAAAGACTGCTTAAGACGGTAACAGCCTTTCGTGAGGCAATCCACATGGAGTCTGGCATTGAGTAATGTCCGGTGGTACACATCAAAGAAGGAATCATTGCTGAGGGGCAAGTGGGTACGACATTAACGGACAACATCACTATCCCTGAGCTTTCACAACAAGAGTCGTACAAATATCTAGGTGTCCAACAAGTCCTGGAGATAAAAACAGCTAAAATGAAGAAGAATTTGAAAGAAGAGCTCTATTCTCGTATCAGTAGAATCATCAAATCGCGATTGAGCTCGAAGGCGCTTTTCCTAGCAATCAGAGCTTGGCAATCCCCAGTATAGCATACTCTTTTGGGGTCCTCAGGTGGTCTATAACAGACCTGAAGTCCATAGACACAAAAATCATAACAATACTGACGAGTCATGGAATCCAGCACCCGCATTCATTTGTGAATCGACTGTATCTCCCACTAAGTCAGGGAGGACGAAGACTCTCATAGGTTGAAATGACGCATGAAAGGGATGTTGACACACTGAGAAAATATTTTATGTCAAACAACTCACCTTTTCACCTCGCCACCCGAAAATCTGATGAAAATGATTCAGCCCTGGGGCTATCGGAACCATATTTTAAAGTAGAATCTTACACAACGGCTGAACCAACTGCAAAATGGCACTCTATGGAATTACATGGCAGATATCCAACCCACCTAGAAAATACAGAAATACATAGTAAAGAATCGCTATTTTACCTGAGAGCTGTTTCCTGAGGCGGAGGGGAAATCTGTGGGCAATCCAGGACCAGGTAGTGCCTACGAGGATGTATCTAAAATATATCACCAAGCAGGACATCTCGACAGAGCTATGTAGAAGATGTGGAAAGAGCCAGGAATCTTTACAGCATGTAACATCAAGCTGCTCTATATTGGCTGCAAAAGATTACCGTGACCGACATAACGCCGTAGCGTGAGTGTACCACTAAGGTATTGATGTCATTTCAGGACTTTGCCAGGGAACAGTACCAACTTACCAATATCGACCTAAATCAGTGACTGAACGCCTACGCACAAGATGAAATGGGGTACTTCCCTATTGACGGACAGACCGGTGGCACACAACAGACCTGACATAGCAATTTGGAGCCATGATGACGAAATGGCTGTCAGTATACCAGTTGATGAAAATGTGATATATATATATATATATATATATATATATATATATATATATTTCGTATAGTGAAAAAATTACAAAGTTTCAGGATTTGGCATTCGAACTGAAGAAAATTTATAAGCTCAAGAGAATGACGATATTGTAACACTGATCATATCGGTAAATGGGCTTCTTGAGGCGCACTTGAAGGACAACACCGTGAAACAACTATAACTGAAGGCAGACATTGTATACAGTGCACAGGAAAAGGCGATACTGGGAACGACACATTCCCAGAAAATTTTTACAAGGCTCATAGTTGTACCGTGTGTTCCTAGGCGAGACCTCGCCAGGTACACATGATGAGGGCTCAAATGGTGATAACAAAATATATATATATATATATATATATATATATATATATATATATATATATATATATATCGTATATATTATATAGAGAGGCTCATAGTTGTACCGTGTGTTCCTAGGCGAGACCTCGCCATATATATATATATATATATATATATATATATATATATATATATATATATATATATATATATATATATATATATATATATATATATATATATATATATATATATATATATATATATATATATATATATATATATATATATATATATATATATATATATATATATATATATATATATATATATATATATATATATATAGTCACTCACACCACCTAAAACGTGAAGGTTGTCGTCAGGTTAGCTTTCAGAGAGCTTGTGTTGTACTGGGCTCATAGTTGTACTGTATGTTCCTTGGCGAGATATCGCCAGGTACACATGATGAGGCTCAAAATAGTGATAACAATATATATATATATATATATATATATATATATATATATATATATATATATATATATATATATATATATATATATATATATATATATATATATATATATATATATATATATATATATATATATATATATATATATATATATATAGTCACTCACACCACCTAAAACGTGAAGGTTGTCGTCAGGTTAGCTTCTAGAGAGGCTTGTGTTGTATTGATTCTCCGATCTCTCTTAACTTTCCATGACTTGTCGATCATTCAGATTGCCATGCTTTATACATGTTTTACTATGGTAGGTCCAAAAATCTTCATTCATCATTTTCAATAGTCCATGATATAACTTAACAGCGCTTTCTCCTTTTCATAATGATCGACTTTTTCATAATTTTCTAGTTCTAGTCTACATGTCATAAGATCTATAGGATAGTTATGTTTGTTTTTCTAGCAATAAGATTCTGAGTTGTTTCTAGGATTTTTTGATGATAGGATTATTCATATCGATATTTTGTATAGACGTTATGGCTGATAGTGAGTCAGAACAGAATGAGTATTTGTTTACCTTTCATCAACAGAGAATCTCACGATCTGTGTAGCTTTTATTATAGAAAAGAGTTCTGCAGTGTATATTGCGCATATTTAGTTAAAAACTCACAAGGTATCGCGCATCCGATCGCATTTTGCATTTTTGAGTCGTCTGTATAATAGATCGTATTCTCATTATATTTGGCTATTTGATAAATTTTATATTAAGAAGAGTAGTTGGGATGATTGTTTTATCATATCAGGGTAGCGGCGATAGAATTGTATTTTATGGTTTCATCAATACCGTTCAATATGCGTTGTGATTCTTTCTGTTAGATATGTTTGACGTATATCCATGATGGAGGTTAGGTTAGTTTCGGTTTAGTGGCGGTTCGTTCGCCTCTCTGAGCATTGTTTGCACTGGACTCGTCGAAAAAGCTGCAAGGCATATTCTTAACCCTGCATGGTGTATTGTGTCTTATTTTTTCAGGTCTATGTTGTACGCTGCTCCATAAACTGTTGCGCTATAATCGAGTTTCAACCAACCAGACCAGACCAACGTCTGGTATGGTTTCAAGAGGGTTTCCTTTTGCGCTTGCAATTGCTCTGAATTTTGACCATAATCTTCATTGGTTGTAGGATTGTTGGGGCTCTTCTTCGCGAGAATATCATTGTTTAAGCTCTGGAGGCCAAATTATTAGACGAGTGGACTCTGACCCAATTTGGATTTGATTCACAGCTGTTTGCATTTGATTTTGTATGAAATCGATATTTTTCCTCTGCACATAAGGTATAGATCATCAGCGAACTTCATGTATTTGATAGGTTTCATAGTTATATTTGGTGAATAAATCAATTACTAAAGTTGTACTCAACACTGATCCCTGCGTTACTTCATGTTCTTGTACCATAGCGGCCAAAAGTACGCCGTTAATTCTCATGTAGAATTTGTTTTATCAAGATATTTTTCAGGTATGAAATCATGTTACTATTTATACAACCATTCATCATATTTTTCAAGATGTTTCTTCTCCAAAATCTATCGAAAGCCTTGTCGATATCACAGGAGGCTGCTTATACAATTTCGTTATTTTCAAAAGCATGATGTACTTCTCTATGTAGTAGAATGAAAGTATCCAGTGTGATATGTCCTTGCCGGAAGTCCATCTGTGAACTACTTATTAGTCCTTGCGATTCCAAAATCATATCAGTATAGTATTTTCAATTCGTTCCATAATTTTGCAGTTTGTGCATCTAAGAGTGACCGGCCTATAAGATTATGGGTCTAGTTTCAGTTTGCAGTTCTATGTATTTGCAGAATACATTTGAAATTTTGGTCGCTAAACAGTGCCTGCAGAGTACTGGTCATATGTTGTGCGATATCGATAGGTGTTGTAATAATATCACCATTTTCTGTTTTCAATGGTGGTATTATGTATTTTTACCTTGAATATTTTTTATTCTGTTCCATACTACAGTAGTTTCTATTGAGTTTGAGATGGTGGAAACGTATGTTTCCATTATACTTTTTGTTATTTTTACCAAGGGACAATTTTCTTTAAGTTCATCATTTAATGTTTTCCTGTATGTTATTCATCGGATGCGATCAATTTGTTTGTGAATACTTGTTTATTCTACCAGCTGTTAATGGTTCACGGTCCTGTTCTAGTTTCAGTGTAAGTCCTTCCCAGTCTGCTCGTTTTATTCTCCAACAAACTGATGTTATTCCCTGTGGAATTGTTAAATGAGTTTCGATAAGGTTTGGGAAATAACCACAGTCATGTAAGTTAACTGTAAAGTCCAAGGTTAGAAGGGCAGCATTTCGAGGTTCACTTATAGTAAAGACAAAATTCGATAAGGTTTGCATGCATGCACTGGTTTCAAGTATAGTTTCCACGAAACAGGCTTTGATAGATCCCCATAGATCATTGGGTGCGTTGAAAACAGTTTCCAGGATGACGGACTGATATATATATATATATATATATATATATATATATATATATATATATATATATATATATATATATATATATATATATATATATTGAGTCGTAGATTTTGCGGACGTAGTTAAATGTGGATTCTTTCTTCCGGTTTCTCGTCTGTTGATCCTGGTATTGACCATTCGTTGGTGGTAGTTGACGACGTCGACGTTTCGGCTGGATCGCATCAACCATTCTTCTTCACAGAAGAAGAAGATATATATATATATATATATATATATATATATATATATATATATATATATATATATATATATATATATATATATATATATATATATATATATATATATATATATATATATATATATATATATATATATATATATATATATATATATATATATATATATATATATATATATATATATATATATATATATATATATATATATATATATATATAAATAAGAAAATTCCCCAATTGCTGTATTTCAGAACAAAGTATTGCGAATCAAAGACGGTATATTGAAAATAGAAATTTTATATCTGAATCAGAATTAAAATCAATTAAAAACAACATTCAACAAGAAGAACATTTAAATTTTGAAGTTTCAGATGAAAACCTAGTCCCATTCATGAAAAGCATCGAAAATAAATCAGAAAACTCATCTAAAAATAATGATAACAAAGATATAGAAAATTTATTTCTCAATCAAATGAATTTATTTGAAAATATTGACCCAACTTTTAGACCTAAACTTCCTAAAATTCATTATTCAAAGAAAATTTTCGATTGTATAAACGAGCTTAATGAGAATATTCTTCCAAAGCAACTTGTTAAAGTAATGAATATCTATACACTTCATCTGATTATATATTGTGCCGCTATTACAGTAGTTAAACATTCTGGATACAAATTAGAAAATTTTGGATCTAATTATAATATCAAGAAAAACCTTCATGGCAAAAAAGGTTAGAAGGTAAAATTTCTTCTATCAGATGTGATTTAGGAAGATTGACTCAATATTCCAGAGGTAATCGATCAGAAAACTTATGGCACATATTGGAAAAATATTCCTCAAATATAAAACCCATAAAAATAATGAGATAAGTAATGGACAATTGATAGAATACATCGATACTTTAAAACAAAACTTTCAGTATACTCCATTAGACTACGTGAATATAAAATAAATTCAGATAGAAAATTCCAAAACAAACTATTCAAAAATAATGAAAAACATTTTTACAAATTTATTTCAGGTTCAAATGAAAATATTTCTGGAAATGGAGTTCCTACAATTGATATTTTAACTGATTATTGGTCTTCAATTTGGGCAGTGCCAAGGCAACACAATTCCAATGCAAGTTGGATTTTAGATGAAAGGTCTCGATTTTCTAAAATAGAATGCATGCAATTCGAAAAATTTTCAAACGAAGATATAACATCAGTTATTAAACACACAAAAATTGGAAATCTCCAGGTGTTGATGGTATTCATAACTTTTGGTTCAAGAAATTCTCTTGCGTTCATGAAAAGTTGGCTGAATATTTTCATTTATAATAAAGAACCCTCAGCTACTCCTTTATTTTTCACACAAGGAATTACTTATTTAAAACCGAAAAGTGATAATACTATTGATCCGTCTCAATATAGACCAATTACTTGCCTTCCAACAATATATAAAATTTTAACTGCATGTATTACCCAAAAATTTATGCACATTTGGAGAATTATAATATTCTTTCCGAACATCAAAATGGATGTAGAAAAAACACCTTGGTACTAAAGAGCAACATGTAATTGATTCTGTTGCTTTGAATCAAGCTCAAACTAAGAAGAGAAATATTCATACAGCCTTCATTGATTACCAAAAGGCTTTTGATAGTTCTCCCATTCATGGCTTCAAGAAATTTTGGAAATTTATAAAATTGATAAGACACTTCGTCATTTTCTTGAATTTGTAATGAAAATTGGAGAACCAATCTTCATTTAAATATTTCAAAACAATCGTTAAAATCCGAAGTAATTCCAATCAAAAGAGGCATTTTTCAAGGTGATTCTTTAAGTGCTCTTTGGTTTTGTCTTTGCCTCAATCCATTATCTCATGAATTAAATGCTACTAGTTTCGGCTTCAAAATAAAGAGTTTATTAACTGAATTCAAATTAAGTCACTTAATTTATTTAGATGATATTAAATTATATGCCGGAACCAGATCTCATTTAAAAAGTCAACTTGAGATTACTTTCAACTATTCCAATGATATTCGTATGAAATTTGGGCTTCCAAAATGTAAAAATCTTTCTATTGAAAAGGAAAGATCACCTCTGATTATATAAAGATTTCCAATATCGAAATCGAGCCAATGCATCAAGGAGATACATATAAATATCTTGGATTTTGTCAAGAGAAGACAATTAACCATAGCAGCACTAAAGAAAATATTAGAAGTTCATATTACAAAAGACTTAGAATTATCATCAAGAGTTATTTAACTAGTAAAAACCTTTTCAGTGCTATCAACTCCTATGCTGTTCCTATTCTTACAGATTCTTTTGGAATTATTAAATGGTCTAAAACTGATCTAAATGAATTACAATGTCAAACGAGGAAAATGCTCTGTAAATATCATAAGCACCACCCAAAGTCAGCTGTTCAGAGAGTTACACTACCTAGACATCTTGGAGGTCGTGGATTAATTGATTTGAATAATCTTCATAGTAAACAGATTTTTCATCTACGTTCCCATTTTCATGATAAACAGAGAACGTCTAAATTACATGATATTGTTGTTGCTTCAGATTATAATCTTACACCTCTGAACTTGACAATGCAAAAGGTAGATTTTAATATATTTGATGATAATTCTAAAAGAGAAAGTTGGATGCAGAAGGAATTACACGGAAAGCACCCTAAAGAATTGAAAAATGATTATATTGATGAAATTGCATCGAATAAATGGTTAGTATCTGGAGAATTGTTTGCTGAAACAGAAGGCTTGGCAATTGCGATCCAGGATCAGGTTGTTTTCACAAGGAATTATAGAAAACATATCATCAAACAAAATATAGATGATTCTTGCCGTAGATGTTTCTGTTCTTCAGAAACAGTTTTTCATATATTATCATCTTGCTCAGTCCTTGCTTCAACAGATTATTTAGAAAGACATAATGCCGTCGCTAATATTATTCACTTCAATCTAGGAATTAAACATGACCTAATTCCCAAAAGAAAAAATTTCAAAAATATGAACCTGAGATTATTTGTGAAAATGACAAATTTAAACTTTATTTTGATAAAACAATTCTGTGCAACAGAGCTGTAAAACACAATAGACCAGATATCGTTCTTAATGATAAACAGAATCAAATAACATATATAATTGATATTGCTATACCCGACACACATAATATACAAAATAAATACAATGAAAAAATTTCTAAATATATGATGCTTGGCGACGAGATTAAAAAATGTGGAAAATGAAGAAAATATTTATTCTACCGATTATTATTTCTACAACAGGCGTTATTCCTAGAAATCTTCACGAAAGTATTGAGATTTTGGGTCTGAAGAAAATTTGTTTGAACAGTTACAAAAGATAACAGTCATCAAATCTTGTAATATTCTTCGTAGGTTTCTTTCCGAAAATAATAATGAGGTAGAGTCATAGGTTTTCTCTTTAGTTTATACTGCTCCGAATCTCATTTCATATTTTATTTATTTGTTTATATAAATGTAATATAATTAACTGACAATTTTGTCATATTTATATTCAGAGCAGTATTCTATTCAATCGTTCACCACTTCAAACAAAGGAAACTATTAATGAGTAACATTCAGTGTTACTTGACTAAGATCCGTACACTGGATTTTTCCGGGAGAAAGCCTCTGACACTACTCGTTGGTACATTGATATCATTTTCTGATGATGCTATAGTATGTATATATTCTGGTAGATTGATATATTCTCATAACATTTAACGTTATCCTAATATATAATTACTCCAGGATATGTTTTGATTATAATCATTGCCTGGCAATGGTATTAATTACCGGGTGGTGGATTTATATTTTTCATGAAATCAGTTTGATTGCATGAACAGATATATGGGCAACTCGTCGGGGTAAAATCCCTATATATATATATATATATATATATATATATATATATATATATATATATATATATATATATATATATATATATATATATATATATATATATATATATATGCGACCGAGAAGAAAATAAACAGCGTTTAGCAACAATAGTTTTATCACAGTTTTCGGAGGCTATGAAAATGGAAAATGTGATTTCTTCGAAACGTCGCCAACGCGGAGGAAACGCGGAGGAATCGCGGAGAATCTAACCTAATTATATATATATATATATATATATATATATATATATATATATATATATATATATATATATATATATATATGTTGCTAAACGCTGTTTATTTTCTTCTCGGTCGCATATTGCATGGCATACCGCAACTGCTTGTCTATGTTGTTCAAGAAGTCGAGAAAATTTTACAGTTCCAGACGATGAAAATATCATCAACATACCTCAGCCATAATTCTGGGCTCCTAGGAACACTTATGAGGGCTCTATTTTCGAAAATTGTCATATATAAGTCAGGTGAAAGAGGAGAACCCATAGGCATTCCTTTTATCTGTTTGTATTTCTTTCCGTTGAATGTGAAATATGTGCTCTTGAGGCAGTGGTCTGCAAGATCTATGAAATGCAAGTGCTCCTTTGAGCCCAGAATTATGGCTGAGATATGTTGATGATATTTTCATCGTCTAGAAACGTGGCGAGCTAGAACTAGAAAATTTTCTCGACTACTTAAACAACATATAACCATCCATCAAGTTTTAGAGTGCCAAAATTCCGCTAAGGCTGAAGTGTGCGTCTCGGTCTCGAATATCTTTCTTCAGGCCAGTATGTTCCGAAGATCAGTATTTTATTTCTCGATAACATTTTCCTACTTATAACAATATTTCAGCCCATTAAAAAATGTTCCGCTCTATTTCGTTTTAGTTTGTTAGAGTTTACGTCTTCGTAATTTGTAGTTCCCAGATTATTACCATATATGGTTTTCAGTATAGTTTCAGAAGTTTTGTGTTTTGTGAAAATAGGACCGTGCATTTTTTTTCAAATTATACGAGGCAAATATTTTATAGAAGTTATCAGATTTGCTTAGTGGCTCTTATGTTTTTGAGATTATAGATTTAGCTAATGGTTTTGCTTATCTTTTTTCATGATTCAGAATTCTTAGCCATGATTAAATCTGGTGTACCTGCAACAACTGCCAATTTCGCTAAGATTTTTTTTCGTTGTGCAGTTTGATATTATTTCATTTTATTCATATTCTCTATTAGAGAATACTCTGAAAGCAAAAGCGGATCTCCTCTCAGTGTCCGCCTGTATGTCTGCGAAAACAATTTTTTCAGGAAAAATGTAGGTTTTGAGTGTTGAGAACTTGTATATATTTTTAGAATTTAGGAACTAATCTATTTGTACAAATTAGCATAAGGTCGACACAGACGGGATGCACAGATGATAATCTCAAAATTTATAAATTATTTCAAGAACCATAAAATTTATCAATAAATTCAATAAACCGTCCCTTTGCTAGCTTTGTACACTAAGCCGGATGAGATATTATTACTGGGTTTGCCCAGGTATCTAGTTTTAGATTTAACCACTTGTCGGTAAAATTTCCGAAAATATATGATTCATCACTGAAGAATAATGAAATCTGTGCATCCCTTCCTAAATTTTAACACTAACTTTAGTTAGTTTGAGTGTACATATTATAGAGTTGTGTATAGAGAGAAGGCATGACAAGTCTGTTATTGTAACACGTCTAAAATCAAAAGAAAATAAAAATATGTAAGTAAAATAGTGATTCAACTTTATTCAAAACGAAATCAACATAACTAAAATAAATCAATTTCATCAAGCATAAAACAACCTTAAATCAATACGCTTTAGGAGGATATCAACGATTGAGTATTGATACTCCTGCGAACCTCAATATAGAGCTCAAATTGAAACCCATTCGACTATCTCTTCGAGCTCTGACAAATCAGACTACTATGTTAATTCATTCGAAAGATATGGTAATTTATGTTCTATCTTTCGCCTTATTTTGAAACAGTGAATCGAAATTGTAGTTACTTGGTGAGAAGAATATTTTCTGGCGATAATGAACTTATTTCACTTTTCTCAGGAAATAATAGAGCTATCAAGTTGAGATCGTTGTCTAAAGCAATCTCTAGGAGCTGTGAAAATACAAAACTTTTCTGTCTACGCAAACGCGAAATGTCGCCATCTGATGCATACTTTGATTCTCACAAAGAGATCAAAACCTGTAGGGAACTTTTCATTGGCTTAGTAATATGAATTTTAGCGACGAGCAATGTTCCATAAGATGGACATATGGGAAAATTCATAAACACAAAATTTTTAATTACATTACATACACTTTTTTACTATGATAAACTTATTCGACTTTCCTAGGTTAAGGTATCAAGTTGAGATAGATACCAGACTCTGGCCTGCAATTTCTTGAATGAAACAATCAAGTCTTCTGTCAACTCAATTTGATACGGTCGTTATGTCACCTATGGTAGAATGATGAAATTTGGCAGGAACCAATCTGTTGTATTAAGAGAAACTAAGAAGGCGGAAACTCTCGATTCACAGGGAAATTTGAGAAACTGAATTAAGTCGCATTTACTCAGGAAGACTTGAGCATATCTATTTGAAATTATTTAAAAATTCCTGCTGAAATTATTAAGTACTGCCAGCAGCAATACCCTATAAGCACGGGAAGAGGAAATTTTCAAAAACCACAAATTAGTAGTGACATAACAGAAGAAAAAAAAACTCCTATTTCGCGAAGAATAATAATTATTCGGTGGTTAGGGGGATTTCAAAGGAGAGAAATCATAACCGAAAGCCATGTGATGAAGTGAGAGTTGAGACAACCAGAAAATGACAATATCAATGTCGACACATAAATATGATGTAGATGTAGATGTGAAACTTAGCGATATCGATTGGAGGTATATATAAGAGGTCTCCAGTTATCGGACTTTATCGAAGAATTTCAATGTGACATCAAGAGAAGTTATTAATTTATCCTATACATATTTTATTGCGCCCTAGATTATTTTGCTTTGTTAGCGGTGAAACTTAGTATACTCAAAGATCAAAATTTAATTATTATCAAACGAAAACGAACCATTTATATAACCACAAGTTTCTACAAAAGCCTCGGTGTGAGTGTTTTACTCGTACATTGCGGATTTTTGCCATCATTTTTCGCCGTAGCATCATTTGTTTTCATAGTATACTTCATTTACTTATATTTTCAAATTATTGCATTCATTTCAAATTTCAGGGATACGGTTCATAACTATCTCATCACATTTCAATTTTGACTTAAATGCAACAGCAAAATCTTTAACACAAAATCCATTTTATTGATTTATATCAAAATTAAATCGTTTGAAAAACTGTTTCCCTTTGATTTCGTTACAGTGAATAACTACTTTAGTATCGAATAATTTGCATTTTGTTCTCTAGAATTTTTATAGCTTTTAGGTGACGAGTGACTTTCTATTGTAGTCTTCTTTCTAGAGAAAGTTTTAGACGTTAAGATGCTCACTTTTGGATTAACCAAACTTTTGGCTTATATTCTTGTTGAAATCAGTGGGAATATCCCATATGTAGTAAATCAACTTTTTTAAACTGATTAAACTAAAGCTCTTCTCTTGCTTGAAGTACATATCTTGGAAAAACCCTGTCACCTTTCGATTCAAAGTTCAATGCCCAGACTTGAAGTAGTGCTTCGTTTAATTTTTTAATATATCCAATATAAAATTTTGCAGAATCGTCTATCACTGTCCGGAAGAAATCTTCTTCAAAACTTCTAGCGAAAACATTTTCAACTATTCAGGAGTTCTCTTACACCTTTCTCCATTACGTCTGTATGATGTAATTCTTATTTCTGGTGCTGGACTATAATTTTTCAGGCAAGTTGTTTAATTATTTCATAGAGCATTTAATGTCTTAGTGTCTCATCTTAGATTAGTAAGACCTTATTTTACGTTCCTTTCATATTTTATTTTATTTCTTCCAAGCAGTGTCAGAATTTTTCTCCGTCCTATTACGAGAGTAGTCTGAAAAGTTTTCGACCTAACATGGATAAAAGACCTTTTATAAGTTTTTTCTTCAATATGATCTCCACTCCACACAGCGATGTTCCCATCGCTGTAACCCGTCCGAATAGTACTACGGACGGTTTTCCTCTGCAAAATTGTGGTTCACGAAGATAATTCCCTGTTTATTTGACGAAAATCTCTGTTTTCCGAGTGCACTTTTCAGATGAAGGAATTAAACGAACTTGCTTGGGGCTTGATCTGGGAGTAAGGTGGATGGTTAAGCAGTGCAAACCGTTATTCGTGAATTTTCGCCACGGAAACCGCTGAGGTGTGAGACGGTACATTTTCTCAGTGAAACAGGATTTTCTTTTCTGTGAATGTGGCAGTTCTTCTGCAGTAACTGCTTCAAGCTTGTGGAGTAATGCTGCTTAGTATGCTCCTATGATGGTTTTTCCTTTTTGAAGATAGTCGATTAAACTAACTCCATGAGTATCACTAAAAACAGTTGCCATCACTTTTTCAGCCGAAAAACAGTTTTTGCTTTTTTGTAATCGGTCCCCTTTGCAATTTACTATTTGTACTGTATTTTTTCTGGTATATAATGGTGTATTGAAGTTTTAGGTACAGTAATATATCGGCGCCAAAACTCGGATTTGTTGCGCCCAAATTGCGCCAACAGATCTTTGGAAATGTTAATTCGAACAAGTTTTGCTCAGGCAACGCAGCACTCAACGCGGGGGCAGCTTCCTTATGTTGAAATGTTGATTTAATATGTGACAAACCCATTCTTTTGAAATGTTCATTACCTGTGCTATCTCCCTCACTTTACTTCGGCGGTTGTCTAGTACCATTTGGTGAGCTATGGCGATGTTATCGTCCATAGTTGCAGTTTTTGGACGTACGTTCCGTACACAAAATCCAACTACTCTTTAATTTGAATAGGCATAGAGCCTTTCAAAACCAAATATTTTGCTACAGATCGATTTTTTTTATGAGCGTTCCCTAGGAATAGACGTACCTGTTACAGCACATAAGTGGGCGCCTGGAAAGAATGAAGGTGTCTGTTTACTCGCTTCTTGAAGAGGGCAAAATTGTAGGATGTTGGGAAGATGTTGAACGGAAGCGAGTTCCACAACCCACTGGCCCTGTAAACGGAAGAATTTTTATAGAGAGAGGTTCAAGGGGCGTTAAATGTACCGCCATATGATGAGAACTTCTTGTCTGCCAAGTGTAGCGGCAAAATATGAGTTTTCATAGTACAAGGTCTTTCAGTTCCTTGAAGCATCTTCCGTGGAAGTATCTGTTAAATAGAGAAGGTCAGCATTTTGTCTTCTGAGAGCCAGTGGTTAGAGATCGCGGGTGATCTCCGGGTGGTCGATGGGGCGCACAGCCCGTTTTTGCAAACAATTCAATATCCGCAAAGGATATTTGAGCGCAAATCCCCATACATGGGAACAATATTTCAAAGCAGGTCGAATCTGCGCCTTATAATGAAGCAACAGCTGAGATGACGTGAAGTATCGCTGGGCTCTGAAAAGAAGACTACGTTTAGCTGATGCCGACTTAGCTATTGCTGACACATGTTCATGCCAGCAAAACCTGGAGTTGACTGTTATTCCGAGAAGCAGTATTGAATTTTTGGATGCAATTAGTTGGCCTTGCATCATTAGAGAAAGTTCTCCAGCAGGAACCTTTCTAGAAAACGTAGTTGTTCGCGTTGAAGCTCACCAGGTTCAACTGACCCCACTCAGATATCCTCTGTATGTCAAAGTTTGAGTTATTATTTTGTTGTCATTTCTGACATTGAGATTCCGCAGCTGTTATCGGCCGCAGACTACTGAAAGACGAAACCAGGGTACAATCGTCTGCAAAACCGAAGATCTTATTCTCTGTAGATGATAGAAGATCGTTTATCTACAACAGAAACAAGGTTGACAAAAGAATGGATCCCTGAAGTATTCCTGCTCTCGCGTTTTTCCAGCTGCTCGGAAAAGTCTGGTTTTCATAAGAAATCTGAAACAGACGGTTAAAAATGAATGCCAATTCGGGAGGACCATTTTTCAAGACGATTGGCCGTATTTCATTTAGACCACCTGCCTTCTTGCAGTTCAGCTGATCGAGAGCCCGTCTCACAGCGAGGACTCTGAACTTGATTTCTGCCTTGCAATAATTTGAAGGTGGAATGTTCGGTGTGATTGCGTTAGGTGAATCTAGCACAGAATTTTTTGAGAACAAGAGAGAAAAGAGATCGGCTCTCTCTTTTGGAGATATATACTTGATTTTGTCTATTTTGACAGAAACTTTCACATCAATTCAGTCAAACGACTATTTCAGAACAACTGCGCATCCAAAATTGCTGAAATTTTGGTGAGTTACTGTCTGCAGAAAACGATGAAAATACTCTAGCTTTTATTCACGAATGTTGCCATCTTCACGAAGTGGTTGAAAATTTTTCAGTTCATCCTCATATTGTAGTTTGGGATTGCTTATAAAATGGTTCATAGTATTCAAATTGATAGGTTATTTAGCTACTTTCTGACCTGAGCTAGTTTATTTCCGGTTAGCCACCAGAGGATACCAATAGAAAAATGGTATAGTCTCCTGAAAATATGTTCTTGGTTACCGTAGCCCAGCGCATTTACAACAATTCACTCAGTGATTGTGAAGGAATGATACCGAGGCTATCATTTTTTTCAGAGGGAATTTTCTTTTATACCCACTAGTGATGTTCCGAATCGTCAAAAATGTCGGATACGGATCTGAATACGGATATTTAGTGTCAATACGGATCTCTATTCTCTTATTCGATTGATGTCAGCGCTCACAACCTTGAAACGATAGTTGACGTCATGCTTGCCGCAACGTCAGGCAGGACATGTTTTGACTTGCATTGTGCAGGTAGTACTTTCGTTTTGGTTATGGTTTAGTATGACACTGTGCCGCATACATAACGTTTATGGATTGTTTTGATACAAATTCAAAGTAATGTCTGCAAAGAAGTTTTCCAGTGTAACTTGGAAATATTTTGTGATAGTAAATGATGAATGTGCAAAGTACAAAATTTGTGATGAAAAGTTTTCCGTGAAGGTAAAGGCACAACTTCTTCGAAAAGTCATTTTCAAAGAAAACATTCTGAAGAATATGATTTATTTTTCAAGTAAGACTCCGCTAAAAATAGTACCACGGCCGAGAACATCTTTCAAATGGTGAAAACTTTTTTTGATGAATATATGGAAAGAGCTAGAATGTGGGATACTAAAAACCCCAAGTCACTCAGAATTGACTATTTGATTGCTGAAATGTTGGCTTTATCAGATTTGACGTTTCAACACGTGGAACAATTAGGGTTTTGACGATTGATGGATCATATTGTTCCAAACTATGTTCTCAAAGGCAGAAAATATTTTACGCAATTTGTTCGCATCGAGCTTTACGATAAAGTATCATCAAAAATAGAAAACATGTTACAAGAATTTGATGAAGTTTCCTTCAGATTAATATCTGGTCAGATTCGTTATCAGAAGTGTCATTGTTATCTGTAACATATCATGGTATTACTCAAGACTTTCAACGAAAATATTGTTTTGAAAGCGGAAGTTATTGAAGAACGTCACACCGGAGATTATATTTCGGAAATATTTCAAAGTATGTTTAAAGAATGAGGAATTGAGAAACAAAATGTGCACTGTATGGTACGAGATGGGGGACCAAATATGAAACGCGCCAGTTCTTCATTTGAAATACATAATATCGACTATACAGCTAATCAGTTACATTTGGTGGTTGAAGAGGCTATCAAAAACGTTGACAAAATCTCCGTGTTACTCGCAAAATATAGAAAAATTGCTGGACATTTCACCCATTCCACAATGACAAAGCAAGAACTAGAAAAAATACAGGTTTGATTCAATCAAGAAGTTTCAAAAGTTTTGCAAGACTCACCGACACTCTGAAATTCTAGCTATCACATGTTGGAAAGTCTAGATTGCATCAAATATTTCCTATCAATTTATGCTTCTTAAAACAAAATAGAACAATTTAATCCTGTTGACTGGACTTTAATTCAAGATTTAGTAAAAGTAATGAAGCCTTTAGACATCACAGGAACATTGAGCTCATAGAACTAATGTATATCAGACGTTATTCCTCTAGTACGAGCATTGAATATAATCTATGATAAGATTCAGGAAAGTCTCAATTTCAGTGTACCCTCTGTTCTGGATTTCGTGTCTGCTTTGAAGAATTAATCAGATTATCGTTTTTCTGAAATTGATAAAAATATTTTGGTTCAAGTAGCCACATTTTCAGACCCATGGTAGAAAAATAAATTCTTCAGTGGTATTCTCATAAAACAAATGAAAGAGAAATTGCGTGCATATTTAGAAATTGAAGAAAATCTCACAGCAACTACAAGTACTGGAGTCGAACCAATTATTGTTAGAAAAGAACATTCCCAGCGTTCAGAGGACTCTATTGCTAATATGTTAGATTGTGATGATGACGATGAGCAATTCGAAAATCAAATATCAGATACAAGTGCTAACACAGAATATATGTCGGAAAAAAGATAACCAAGAGATTAAGACCAGATAAAGTATTGTATGATTAACAGTAAAAGGTTGGGATCTCTCAGTCACATTGACAATTTTTCAGTGTAGCAGGAATTGTTTATGATCCTCCTCGTAATAGACTTTTGAGGGACAAACCTGCGAAGCTGCTTTTTTGAAATACAATTTACCATCACTTAATTTCAATTATGATCGATAATTTTTTCAAGCTCCTCTAACTTTGCTTGTCATTACTCCTATAAACTAATATTTAAACTTTAAGTGACACGCAGTATGAATTTACTCTATTATAATTATCATTCAATTAGAATATATTTTGGATTCCTCATTATCTCATAATTATAAAAATGATTTTATAACTTTCTATTGTATTGATCTCATAATTATAAAAACGGGAGTTTACGTTTTAATTTTTTTCATTAACACAAGAGTGATCAGGATGTTGTAACTTGCTATAATATTCCTGTAATTATATGAAAACGAAGATTTCAGTTTCAGTTTTTCATTGGCATAAAATGATGTTATAAGTTATAACTTGCTTTAATATTTACGTCATTAAAATTATAAAGAAATGATTTAAGTTTTAGTTATTTCATGGTCATTAAAGTGATGTTATAACTTGCTCTCATTTTGAAGATCTGTTTATCGAATTATCTAAATATTTGCAATATGTGCCGAATATTTGATTTCAAGTAATAAAATAACTCTTAATGGAGTTTTATAATTCTTCAATTTTACCTAATCATATTTTCAATGAAATGAAACTAAATTATTTAGATTTTCACTATATTAACACAACTATGACCGGTTTCACCACACTGAGGCTTCATCAGATAGATACAAATTAATGAACAGAGTTATTCCTTATATATCAGTCTTATTTCCTACTTAATATTATAAGAGGTACAAGAGGTATGTTGGAAAACCCATCGGAGTTGCTTACTTTATGAATTGAAAAGATTGAGTAAAGGAGAAGGATTTAGATCTAATTGACTATTAAGTAACCTACCTGAATTCTTTTCTTTGTTGATCTCTATAATTTCAATAGATTGAGTTTTTGTCTGTTATTTTCATTTGGTAAAATTTTGAAATTATGATTTAAGTTATGGTTTTCTTCGAGTAAGTGATTAGAATAATGGGAATCTGATTTATGATAATTAAAACTACGTTTGTGCTCAGATAATCTAACTTTGAAATTTCTGAAAGTTCTACCAATATAAATTTTATTACAATCCCCGCAAGACAGTTTATGAACACCGGATTTATTACTTTTATCAATTTTAGATTTGCAGTTTTGATATGTCGGCCTAGTTCGGAATGCTATATTGTATATATATATATATATATATATATATATATATATATATATATATATATATATAATCGATATATATATATATATATATATATATATATATATATATATATATATATATATATATATATATATATATATATATATATATATATATATATATATATATATATATAATTCAATTCGGGAGGACCATTTTTCAAGACGATTGGCCGTATTTCATTTAGACCACCTGCCTTCTTGCAGTTCAGCTGATCGAGAGCCCGTCTCACAGCGAGGACTCTGAACTTGATTTCTGCCTTGCAATAATTTGTAGGTGGAATGTTCGGTGTGATTGCGTTAGGTGAATCTAGCACAGAATTTTTTGAGAACAAGAGAGAAAAGAGATCCGCTCTCTCTTTTGGAGATATATACTTGATTTTGTCTATTTTGACAGAAACTTTCACATCAATTCAGTCAAACGACTATTTCAGAACAACTGCGCATCCAAAATTGCTGAAATTTTGGTGAGTTACTGTCTGCAGAAAAACGATGAAAATACTCTAGCTTTTATTCACGAATGTTGCCATCTTCACGAAGTGGTTGAAAATTTTTCAGTTCATCCTCATATTGTAGTTTGGGATTGCTTATAAAATGGTTCATAGTATTCAAATTGATAGGTTATTTAGCTACTTTCTGACCTGAGCTAGTTTATTTCCGGTTAGCCACCAGAGGATACCAATAGAAAAATGGTATAGTCTCCTGAAAATATGTTCTTGGTTACCGTAGCCCAGCGCATTTACAACAATTCACTCAGTGATTGTGAAGGAATGATACCGAGGCTATCATTTTTTCAGAGGAATTTTCTTTTATACCCACTAGTGATGTTCCGAATCGTCAAAAATGTCGGATACGGATCTGAATACGGATATTTAGTGTCAATACGGATCTCTATTCTCTTATTCGATTGATGTCAGCGCTCACAACCTTGAAACGATAGTTGACGTCATGCTTGCCGCAACGTCAGGCAGGACATGTTTTGACTTGCATTGTGCAGTTAGTACTTTCGTTTTGGTTATGGTTTAGTATGACACTGTGCCGCATACATAACGTTTATGGATTGTTTTGATACAAATTCAAAGTAATGTCTCCAAAAAAGTTTTCCAGTGTAACTTGGAAATATTTTGTGATAGTAAATGATGAATGTGCAAAGTACAAAATTTGTGATGAAAAGTTTTCCGTGAAGGTAAAGGCACAACTTCTTCGAAAAGTCATTTTCAAAGAAAACATTCTGAAGAATATGATTTATTTTTCAAGTAAGACTCCGCTAAAAATAGTACCACGGCCGAGAACATCTTTCAAATGGTGAAAACTTTTTTTGATGAATATATGGAAAGAGCTAGAATGTGGGATACTAAAAACCCCAAGTCACTCAGAATTGACTATTTGATTGCTGAAATGTTGGCTTTATCAGATTTGACGTTTCAACACGTGGAACAATTAGGGTTTTGACGATTGATGGATCATATTGTTCCAAACTATGTTCTCAAAGGCAGAAAATATTTTACGCAATTTGTTCGCATCGAGCTTTACGATAAAATATCATCAAAAATAGAAAACATGTTACAAGAATTTGATGAAGTTTCCTTCAGATTAATATCTGGTCAGATTCGTTATCAGAAGTGTCATTGTTATCTGTAACATATCATGGTATTACTCAAGACTTTCAACGGAAAATATTGTTTTGAAAGCGGAAGTTATTGAAGAACGTCACACCGGAGATTATATTTCGGAAATATTTCAAAGTATGTTTAAAGAATGAGGAATTGAGAAACAAAATGTGCACTGTATGGTACGAGATGGGGGACCAAATATGAAACGCGCCAGTTCTTCATTTGAAATACATAATATCGACTATACAGCTAATCAGTTACATTTGGTGGTTGAAGAGGCTATCAAAAACGTTGACAAAATCTCCGTGTTACTCGCAAAATATAGAAAAATTGCTGGACATTTCACCCATTCCACAATGACAAAGCAAGAACTAGAAAAAATACAGGTTTGATTCAATCAAGAAGTTTTAAAAGTTTTGCAAGACTCACCGACACTCTGAAATTCTAGCTATCACATGTTGGAAAGTCTAGATTGCATCAAATATTTCCTATCAATTTATGCTTCTTAAAACAAAATAGAACAATTTAATGCTGTTGACTGGACTTTAATTTAAGATTAAGTAAAAGTAATGAAGCCTTTAGACATCACAGGAACATTGAGCTCATAGAACTAATGTATATCAGACGTTATTCCTCTAGTACGAGCATTGAATATAATCTATGATAAGATTCAGGAAAGTCTCAATTTCAGTGTACCCTCTGTTCTGGATTTCGTGTCTGCTTTGAAGAATTAATCAGATAAGCGTTTTTCTGAAATTGATAAAAATATTTTGGTTCAAGTAGCCACATTTTCAGACCCATGGTAGAAAAATAAATTCTTCAGTGGTATTCTCATAAAACAAATGAAAGAGAAATTGCGTGCATATTTAGAAATTGAAGAAAATCTCACAGCAACTACAAGTACTGGAGTCGAACCAATTATTGTTAGAAAAGAACATTCCCAGCGTTCAGAGGACTCTATTGCTAATATGTTAGATTGTGATGATGACGATGAGCAATTCGAAAATCAAATATCAGATACAAGTGCTAACTTGCTCACAGAATATATGTCGGAAAAAAGATAACCAAGAGATTAAGACCAGATAAAGTATTGGATGATTAACAGTAAAAGGTTGGGATCTCTCAGTCACATTGACAATTTTTCAGTGTAGCAGGAATTGTTTATGATCCTCCTCGTAATAGACTTTTGAGGGACAAACCTGCGAAGCTGCTTTTTTGAAATACAATTTACCATCACTTAATTTCAATTATGATCGATAATTTTTTCAAGCTCCTCTAACTTTGCTTGTCATTACTCCTATAAACTAATATTTAAACTTTAAGTGACACGCAGTATGAATTTACTTTATTATAATTATCATTCAATTAGAATATATTTTGGATTCCTCATTATCTCATAATTATAAAAATGATTTTATAACTTTCTATTGTATTGATCTCATAATTATAAAACGGGAGTTTACGTTTTAATTTTTTTCATTAACACAAGAGTGATCAGGATGTTGTAACTTGCTATAATATTCCTGTAATTATATGAAAACGAAGTTTCAGTTTTTTTTCATTGGCATAAAATGATGTTATAAGTTATAACTTGCTTTAATATTTACGTCATTAAAATTATAAAGAAATGATTTAAGTTTTAGTTATTTCGTGGTCATTAAAGTGATGTTATAACTTGCTCTCATTTTGAAGATCTGTTTATCGAATTATCTAAATATTTGCAATATGTGCCGAATATTTGATTTCAAGTAATAAAATAACTCTTAATGGAGTTTTATAATTCTTCAATTTTACCTAATCATATTTTCAATGAAATGAAACTAAATTATTTAGATTTTCACTATATTAACAAAACTATGACCGGTTTCACCACACTGAGGCTTCATCAGATAGATACAAATTAATGAACAGAGTTATTCCTTATATATCAGTCTTATTTCCTACTTAATATTATAAGAGGTACAAGAGGTATGTTGGAAAACCCATAGGAGTTGCTTACTTTATGAATTGAAAAGATTGAGTAAAGGAGAAGGATTTAGATCTAATTGACTATTAAGTAACCTACCTGAATTCTTTTCTTTGTTGATCTCTATAATTTCCAATAGATTGAGTTTTTGTCTGTTATTTTCATTTGGTAAAATTTTGAAATTATGATTTAAGTTATGGTTTTCTTCGCAGTAAGTGATTAGAATAATCATAAATCTGATTTATGTAATTAAAACTACGTTTGTGCTCAGATAATCTAACTTTAAATTTTCTGAAATTTCTACCAATATAAATTTTATTACAATCAAAACTCAATCTATTGGAAATTTTATGATCAGCAAAGAAGAGAATTCAGGTAGGTTACTCAATAGTCAATTAGATCTTTTGAATCCTTCGGCCTACTCAATCTTTTCAATTCATAAATATATATAACCTATATATATATAACATATATAGTACCTATTGTAATATATAGGAAATAGGACTAATATATATATATAACTCTGTTCATTAGTTTGTATCTATCTGATAAATACTTTATATATATTGATATATATATATATATATATATATATATATATATATATATATATATATATATATATATATATATATATATATATATATATATATATATATATATATATATATATATATATATATATATATATATATATATATATATATATATATATATATATATATATATATATATATTTTCATCAAGTAACGACCTCCTCAATCAAATTTACCTAATCAACTGAAAAAGATCCGTAAAAGATCGGAGTGAAAAGTAAAGGGCACGGATACGGATATAGAGTTTATATACGGAGTAATATACCTACAGATGGTGGAAGTAAGGCTCCGAAAAGGATTTTTCTGGTTTGTGAAGTTGATCTTATGATATGTACCTCATCAAAATAAGCATAGAAGTTCAGTATTTTTGGGAAGATGTGAAAGAATCATGAACCTCAAATGATGATGAAAATAATTTGCTTGATTCAGTACGGAAGTATTACCGCTCGAACCTGATTTTGGCACTCTTTTATCATTCATCCTAATCCAATAAAGGTCCGTTAGTGACAAAACTAATGTTAAGAATTGATTTCAACTAAAAACTTAATAGATCTCATATTCAAAATTGCAGATCTCGTCAGAAGTCAAAGCTAGGACTTCTCCTTCCAAACAAAATCAATAAAGAAAGCAATTCAAGTGAAACCTAATTCTAATAATATGTAAACGGTAGGAGAGTGAAAGAAGTCGACAAAGTTCCACTAAAGAAATTTATTCTCCTCAAAATCTATACATTCCTTTTGGTCGTTATATTCAGGGCGATGAAAATGGAAATTCGTTGTTTACTCAACGCACAAAAGAAGTATATTACAGATCGAATTGACAGACATTTTGTCAACGATAGCCTTGGAAATGAATAGAGAAAAAATTCCCAATTCCGATAGAGAGCAACGGGGTCCTGCCTTTTGTATAAAGTTTCCCTTTCAACCGAGTGTCAGCCTTATTGATCAATCAATCTATGCGAAATACAATTTCCTCACATAATTAGTTTTCCTGAACGGGGTGGTCCCATTCAAATTGAAAGTGACATCATCCAAATAGCTGAATTTGCTATCCTTCGTTTTTGTCATTTTCAAATTGACTCTCTGAAGTACAGGCTAGGAATCAGGTTGATTTGGACTGATAAAAATCCAAAAACCAGATCCAAATTAAGCAAATTGAAGTGGTTGAGCTATTGGGACTATTTTTTCATCACTTTTGCTGCGTGTCACCTTATTGCTAACAACTATGAATTGGAAAATATTAGTAATAGATTTTACAAAATACGAAATTCGGAATAAGAAAGGAGCAGTGGGAATCACGTTGTACGTTCACTTCACATGCTTTTGAGCAATTTCAATATTCACAGTTTCGGTATATATTGTCTAGAGATATAAATATTCATAAACATGAGAAAGTAAGTCAGAGCTGTCATCTTTTTTTTCCATTTTCAGCTAATTTTTGTGAGATATTTGGTCTGTAAGGTATTCTCAATGTCATACCAAACTGAAATACCGCCTCTGGTTGAACTTAATCGTAATTCTTCCGATGTTTCCTCTAGCTCTCTGCCTCCTTATATTCTGTAAGTGATAAAATTAAAAATGTTAGCTAAGCTAAGTGAGAAATTGGTTCTCCTTCTGTAAAATCTAGCCAGTAACTGGTCACTGTTGTTAGCCCTAATAAAGCATTAAAGTACCGTTGAACCTTACTTCATTGTAAAATCTGAGTACACACTCGTAACAAGGGGCTCACATTCTATCCATAGTTTCTCTGCAGTCAGTATATTAATTCAGTTTTTACAAAACTCATAAATCTGTTTTTTAGCTCTTTCATAGACTTCAAATATCTACAAGATTTCATGTAGTCTTTTATCCTTCTTTGAGTGTTTTCTCTATCAGCTACTGGTTGTTCGTCTTCTCAAAAGAATGAGTTTTTCAAGCAATCACTCATATCTATGTAGGTATTTGATGCCGAGTGTGTTAACATTTTCATGGTTCATATTGCTCGACTTCCTTTACGCATCTGAGTTTGAGCACTGCTCATTCCTCAACTCCCATCTTCTTGCGTAAATAATTAATGAGTGCAGTTTTGATTTTGAACTATTGTCTTATTCGGTACCATTCAGCAGTGTTCTTCCATTTAAGGCTTACGGCTAATAGGCGTTTTCAATTCACCATTCTTTAGTTAAAGTTATAATTGAGAGTGTACTTCATAAGTACAAACCCATAAAAACCAAAGGAAACCAAACACTTTTCTGATAGGTTTTCAGTGCCCAAAATCGGTCTTTGTCTTGCAGTCTTAGTCTTGTTCTCATATTTTTGCATAACCAAGAAAAAACAATAACGCCCAATTGTACTTGACTATAACTAAGACCGAGCAAGATTTCAGAAGAAACAAGCTTGCGAGATGCTGGTGTCTCGCAGTTGAGTAAATATGACTATCTTTCTGTTTTCGAAGGACGTATTTTTCTTCTTCTTCAGAATGAGTTTGTCGGTGTTTACAATTATGAGCTTATTGAATAGAAAGTTTCGGGATAATAGGTGGTTGCAAAACTTGCGTGATTGTTACTCGAAAACCAACACTGAAAGCGCAATACTAACATCTACAGTAAGATAAGATTTATTTACGCAAAACCCATACCAGGACTGGCTAAGAGCCCTTCCGATCTATCTTTACGCAACGCTAATCATATGAATGGATTATACAAATATTAGGCCTGGTAGTTAATCACCAATAGTTCTTTTCTTAATATGTAGTTATTCTATTATCTATTTTAGTATAAAACGAAAATTTTATTCAAGTATATTAGTAGATATACAGTGAATGACACTGAGTCAAAATTTTATATACTACTGCACGTATACCGGGTAGGGCAACTAAAACAAAAAGACACAATAACTACTAAACTATTCGTTTCTGGAAAAAAACAGAAACAAGTCAATATTTGTCTGAAGGGACATCTTTCAACATACGATGATTTTATTAAACATCAACCCCTAAGCAGGGGTGCACAAAACTCAATTTTTGAATAAGGAAGATAGGTCGATTGATAGTCATAGTTTTTGAGATTTGACTTACTCGGAAGAAGATACAGGTTGGTTCGTCAAAATACAAGTTATTTTCAGTGATTGCAAAATCTGTCAATTTCGAAGGAACATTCACCGAAATACTATTGTATTTGAAAATATCTTTAAGCAGTGGTGCTTCCACTACACCCCCAGACACCCCGCAGATGAGGGTGTCGATCCCTCAATTCTTCGAATTGATCAGTTAGTCCGAGTTATAACTAATTGTATAGGTATTTAGAATTATCTGATCACATTGAACGAATCTTCAAATCCGATTACATTTCAATGAGGATACAGGGTGGATCATGATGAAATTCATACACAGTATAAGAGCCTCTTCACAAAGAACCGATGATCGCTCCACGTCATCGGTTGAATTTCAAAAATTTTCACCATCGGTGGACTGATGGAACGTAGACATGTGAAGACAACCACTAGAGTAATGACCACGCCTCACGACCGCATACAAAACCGATCGTCGTACGTGAAAAGCCTCTAAGAGCATGGTATCCAAGGTTGAAATGAAACGAACTCAAGTAAAGTTCTCGTTACAGAAAAACATTCACCTGAAATCACAGGTGTAATGCAGATTTCTCAACAACAAATGCGGAAGTTTATATTCTTTTTCCAGATTGCTTGTATCTGATGAATGAAATTCGAATTAGTTTGTTTGCATATTTAGCACCTCTACGAAATGAAGAAAATTGGAAAGTAAATTGGTGTGAGTCGAAAAACTTTTGTAAGGGTTTTCAAACAATACAAATTCCATCCTTATAGAATGAAGATGGTCCAGGAATTTAACGAGGATGACTTCGACCGCAGAGTGCAATCTGTGAATCAATAAGTTAGCGAATCGCAAACAATCCCCACTTTCTTTACTATATTTGCGTCTCGGATGAATGTACTTTTTTTTGAATGGCACTGTAAATCATCATAACTGCCGGTTCTGGTTGGACTCTAATCCCAGAATCTTTCCTGGAGTACATACCCAATATGCATGGGTATCTCTGGGAATAATCTGATTGGGCCATTTTTCTCACCAGGAAATCTGACAGGAGGAATGTATCTCCAACTACATGAAGAACTAATCAATCCGGCCATAACTGAAATTTTTATAAAATGATCCTTGCCATTTAGAAGAGGATTTTTGTTTCAGCAGGATTATGCGCCCCTGCATTTTGCAGTTCCTGTTCGACAACATCTAGATCGAGAATTTCCTGATCGATGGATCGGAAGAAGAGGCCCCACAGAATAGCCCCCACCTTCTTCCGACTGGTCATTGGATGTTTTTATGGGGCTACTTGAAGAGTCAAATCTTTAAAACTGATCCAGCAGATTTAGTGGATTTACGACTACGGATTGTAGTCGAGTGTAATCGTATAACCCCTGAAATGCTACGTTAATGTCCGGGAACGTTTCGAGCAAAATCTCTATTCGTGTTTGGAAGTTGGCAGCGAATATTGAACATTTGTTCTATTGATACCGAGTTGACGTTCAAAATGTATCAGGTATAATAATTCAATTGTTTTTTCAATTCTCAGTTTTTCCCTACTCACCAACATGTAGGTAATTCTATGAATAAGCTCTAATATTTGAAAACCAAACAAACGTGCTCTGGATCTCCATCCAAAATAAGCAGACCTCGTAAACACTCTATCACTATATGTTAATTCACCCTGTATCTTCATCACAATGCAGATGAAGCAAAAATTTTGTCTAAAATATTCTACAAATTCTAAAACTTCTCTAATGAGTTATTACTCAAACTAACTGATCAATTCGAAGATTTGAGGGGTTGACACCCTCATCTTGAGGGGAAGCACCACTGCTTAAAGATATTTTTCAAATACAACAGTATTTCGGTGAATGTTCATTCGAAATCGACAGATTTTGCAGTCACTGAGAATAACTCGTCTTTTGACGAACCTGCCTTTATCTTCTTCCGAATATGTCAGAACTCAAAAATTGTTAAACATTTGTGTTGAGAATCAAAAGAGCTTTTTAAGGAGGTTTCACTTGACCTATCTTCCTCATTGAAACAATTGAGTTTTGTGCTTAGGTGGTTTATGTGAAATGAAGTCCCGTACGTTAAAAGATGTTCCCCTTCAGACAAAAAATTGACCTAATTTGGCTTTTTGTCCAGAAATGGATCGTTTAGCTGTTATTGAGTCTTCTTCGTTTTAGTTGCCCCACAGATATAATAAGGCGAATACTATTTGATCCCAGTGTATATAGGTACATCGGGTGTTCACCTAAAATCGTTGATCGATTTCAACGAATCAAAAATCGAAGTGCATCCTTAATGATATTCTAACAGCGTGAAGTATTTTCATTGGTCTGTCTTTTTTTCTTCTATTACTCATTCAATTTCGAATGCTTTCTGTGCACTTGTGCATTCAAACACTGTATTGTAGTAGGTTAAATAAAATATTGAAAAATTTTGATGGAAAACCCACATTTTCAATTCGGCAATATAATTCGCAGAATGGAAAGCTGTTTGAGTTTGTGATGAAATTTTATTTAGAAAAATTTTGAAAATTATTTTAGTTCGGATAACACAGATTATTTTGTATATAGGACAAAGAGACTGACAGCTTAACAGAAGATTCATATGAGTCGTGAAGTAAGCTCTGGAGCAAAGTACCATAGTGAATGACAGATGAATCTTCATAGAATTATGATTGTCATTCAAAATTACTAATGAGAAATTATGACAGCTTTGGTATCTACCCGCTAATTCTTGTCAGTTTTTCATTTCGAGTCTTCCTCGAAGCTGAAGAGAGTGGAAACATCTGTTTCCTAAAACCAAAAACATCGGAATAAAAGAACTCAACATGAAGTTTTCATAGAGGTTGTTGAAAGTATCCTCCAACTGTTCAGTACACAATTGGCATCTCCTGGATACTGCTCGTGTTGCATTCAGAACGGCATCTGGAGGAATTTATAGTCAGGCGGTTCTTATCCTTCCTCTCAACAGATCCAAAAATCAGGAAAAGTCAAGTCTAGGAAGTGGGCTGGATATCTAATAGGACCTTTTTTCGTATTCATTGGTGACCAAAGTTATTGTTCAGACAGATCACAGAGTTACACCATTTTGTTGAAGGTAGATTTTTATTCTATCTTCCGGGGGACGATTATCTAGGAAGTCTTGTAATATTTGAGAATTTCATTACCATTATTCTACTTTGAGATTCTTTCAATGAGAACTTATTTAATCAAGCGATTCAAATAAATGTCTCTCTAGATCTTTACATTGAATCAAAGCTGACAATTATTGTTCATTATGTTATGTGGATTCTGCTGTCTTCAATATCTAAAATTAATTCTATTGAACCGATTGTTGTGAAAGCTTGAACATTTTGAAGAACATTAGGCTTGTATTTATGTTTCTTTGAAACAGATTCAACAGCCGTCCTAGTTTCAGCAGAAACTGTCGGACAGATCAGCGTTCGCTTCTATAGTAAACAAGAAAATCCTTTCCGTTTCTTCATCAATCCTCCTTTTGGAGGATTTCGTCTTGTCGAATTAATCGTATTTGTGTGAGTTTCTCTCCAGTATGAAACACTCGCGAAGTTCTGGTTCATCAGGCTCTGGAAATCGTTCCCGATAGAGTCCAAGTGCTCGAACATTATTTCTGTTAGAGTGACAATAGGTTAATATCTGTATTCAATCGATTTTCTGCTTGTATACTTAATAATTCTCCGTGGAAAAGGCTTTAACGAAATCATTATAAGAATTAGTGGGTAGGTGTCTAATCTATTATAATTTCTCGTTGTTAATAGAGAGTGATATTCGTTATAACTGTATGAACACAGTTCAGTGATTTTCAATGGCATTCCGCTATAGAGCTTACATCACGATTCGGATATGTGAAATATCCAAACTGGAATAATTACCAAAACAACTTCAATGACTGAAAAATCTTATGAAAATTCGAACAAGCGCCCATTCTACAAATTACATCGATGAATTGGAAATTATAGCTTTCTCCCAAAATTTTTCATTAATTTCTCTTTTTTCACAAAACACAGTCTTTCGAGTGATACTCTTTCCGCAGATGGTACTCAAAATTGAATAAGCAGTTGCAACAAAAGAAAATATGGAGTTATCATTCAAAAAGTACAAGTGAAGGTCAACTTCTGGAATTTCCAGAAGCAAGAGACCAACAAAAATGCTCCTGGAAGTTAAAATTTTTGAATAGTATTCAAGATACAGTCCGCTTCGGTTTGATTGAAATTGATCAACAATTGTAGAAGCTATAGTGGACGTTTTTCTACAGAACACTCTTTATATTCTCTTTGGAAATCAAATAAGGAACCAAAATCTCAATAGCAAAAATTAGTAACCTTATTTCCAATGGGACTGAATTGCTAGGTCCCGTGCTCCTGGTATTTGGAGCAGTACGTACTTTTTATGAAATGAAATGTGTAAAAAGGGAGTAAAATATAAAAGAATGAATGATAATATACAAAATAGACTTACTTTACCCTGGAATCTTTCATATTTCTCCAAATACGTGTTCTCATTGGTTTGTTTTCAGCAGAATAGAAATTCATACACTATTCAAAACCGATTGCAATTATTGACTCTTCTTAAGATATAACTATTGTACTAGTACTGTGGTACTTTTTAGTGCAGTATGCTCAAATACACAGTCTCAGACATTTATATGAGGGAATTATAGGCAGAGTTTAATAGAGCACGATGATTGTTGAACAACAACAGGAATAAAGGTGCAGATTTTGAAATTTTTGGGATAACTATATTGCAATGGAGCAATATTAGGTGTTTCATGCATAATCATGGCGTAAATTTAGGAAAAGAGACTTACGTTTCATTCATACGAAATAAAACTGATCCATGAACTCATTGAAGATGACTACGGTTGCTCAATGTTATTTTGTAAATTATAGGGTGTAATGAATATTCGATTATTTCTACCTAACCTAGTATAACGGTCAATATACCCCATAGTTTTAGAAATATTTTCGAATATCAAAATATGCAGCATGAATAGCGATATTTTTTACTGCATTGATTAAATAGGTCCTTTTCATCTACATGAAACCGAAGACCTTGATATTGGGTACTAATCTCAAAGAGATACATTCGTGCTGTCTTGAAAAAATGTATTGACGACAAGTGATGGACAGGTATTACTACAAAGGGTAAGAAGATCTAAATAATGAATATCAAATGCATTAAGTTTTCACTGAAGTATATATATTAGCAAGGGCTAAACCTTTTAGTTTGATCTGTTCTGAGTTTTCATGGTAAGGACTAGAAGATAATACGGGTAAGCTAGCGCATGAACTGCTGCTTTCGATTGAAAAATCATCGGTCAAAGAACGGGAACAACAAGGTTTGTCAAAATAGTTTGCCTCTCTCTTCCGCGATAAACTTTTTTCTTTTGTTTCTTCTTGTTGTTTTTTTGTTTTTGCACAGTTGTGTTTTTTTTTCAAATTTTTGTAAAGTATATATATATATATATATATATATATATATATATATATATATATATATATATATATATATATATATATATATATATATATATATATATATATATATATATAGGTCACATCGATACCGCCTGTCATCATTTTTCTGTCTGTTCTTTGGTCAATTAAGAAACTTGCTTCCTCCTTAGGAACACGACTACCTCCTACACAGTTACAATCACATATAACTTTGCATTTGCAACTGCTAATATCAAACAGTCTATGGGACTCTCATATAAATGTATTAATCTTTTCTTGGTATTTAACATTTGTTTGACGGCCAAGATATGGTTTCATTAAGCTTCTATATTTGCCGTGGTAGCCACGAATCAGTTATAAAATTCTTTTTACACTCACAGCTTCGTGAGCCAATCTTTCAGATATTTCATGAACTGTTGGCTCTTTTGTTGTTTAATCAGGCTTCAACTCATGTTTTATGAACAGATAATTCTTCATAACATCGTTATAAGTTGGTAGTTGCGATGCGGCAAACGAAAGACAGGACAGCTCGTTGTTTTTCGTGTTTTAACTTGAGACATATTTCTGCAAACAATACAAATGATAAACACTCTAATATTACAGTCAGGAATTAAACTAGAAGCATAAAATATGAGAATCACTACTTACAATATACGTCACAATCCCAGTTGAAGATAAACTAATACAATTTGATGCCTCAAATGAACGGCAAACAGATGAACTGCTATAAGCGCGCGAAATTACTAAATGTCACTCCATCGGTGTTTGGGTATGAAGGCGCGGGGAAAGGGTATTTTGCCGAAATACCCTTCCCCCGCGTCCCGGTACCTTAGAGTCTCAACACGCATGTTTCTACCGGTATTAACTGTCGCTCAGGAGTTTTATAAAATGTTTGCGATGTTTTGAAAAATTTTGGCAAAACTCATAATTTGCCTAAATTTTTCAGAACTTTATGACGATGGGGCACCTTAAAACATAGCATAAGCCAACTGATTTTTTTTGTGCTTAATGTTGACCTAAAATAGCAACTTTTTACAGGTATAACGAAGCGATAAAACATAAAAAATGAAATCGCTCCACCCTAACATAAATTCTAAAATAAATCTGAACAATATGCAATGTTTTCTCCGCCAGTCAATTTAAATGCAACGATTACGATATAAAACACATTTACAATTCATACTCTCTGATTGAACCTTTGCCGTTCCCAACAGAAATCCTAAATCCACTTTACTGTCAGAGATAATTATTGTACCGAAATAGGTATAATCTGTGATAAAATTTCATTTTTATTCGTTTGGGGATTCGCTGGATTTGGCACTCTGAAAATGAAAGTGTCTAGATTATTAGATCAAAGCATATTCCACGATGATGTAGCGTGTGGAGATTTGGAAAACGTTGCTTCGAACGTGACGAATTATCTTGTAAATACAAATTGAAAGCACTTAAATAACAGCTCCAATGATCTCATTATATTTTAAAAGCTAATCATGCCATACACGAATTTAGCTCTATTGAGCATTGATGAATTAATGGTTTTAAATTTTTTAGTTTGAAAACAAAAAGTGAAATCCACTGTGTGCGAGTGTCAACTACATATTTTTCCTACGTTGGTAGACACCTTCTTGAAATTTGCACAAAGTTTTTTGAATATTTAGTTGATTTGTAATGATCAAAAGTGCTTAACGTTAAATGAGTTTGTTCGGCGAAATTTTGAATCAAAGAAATTGATTTAATTACTGAGTAATAAAACGAGCTACATTAGGGTATGACATTGACAGTAATTTTTGGGTTAGGTTAGATTCATATTCATTCATATAGAAAATTGGGACCGTTACAACTTTACAAGGTGTTTCTCACCGGAATCTAATAGACAAATAAAAGAAAAATGAGAATAAACTTCTCATAGTCTATTTATCTGGACCGGGTTCGTATCATCACAACTCCCATAGACGGTTGAGGGAACATGGGGTCAACTTAATTGATCTCTCCATCTTAAAATATCTGCATGGGGCTCTCCAATCCAAATCATAACTCTGATTAAACAGATTTCAGAAGTAGTGTCAGATGCCTCAAAACTTATTTTGTAAGGGACGTCAGTTTGATTGATGTGATCAAAGCGAACCGACAAAATAACTATATTTACGTAAAATGTACTCAGGACCTCTGCAGTACAAAAACATGCTCCCTTACACTCCTTTACTGTTCGCAAAAATATTGAAATGAATACCCTTAAAGAAAGAATTAAGCGGAAACTGTGAAGTACTATAACACCTTTATCGTTTTCCTGTGGTTGTTTACCAGATTAAGATTTTTAATTAGTTAAAGTAGAAGAAAAGCCATGGGTTCAATCGTTCGAAAGGTCAAATCTATTATTAATCAAAAGGTCATAAAAATAACAGAAAATGCAATTTTATGGTCAAATATGAGCTGGAGATAAAAGTTCTAAATCGACGTTGAGTTGCACGATAAAAAATGGAAACTCTTGGCAAAATTAAGAGCTTATATAGGTTCCAGATCAAGAGGCTTTGATAATCTGTTATTCCAAAAGAAAAGAAGCCGTGAAGCGAGTCGAATGGTGTAGAACGCCATTCAAATCGAGGTCTTACCCTATGTGTTTGGTCTCAGCCAAATGCTGAATTACATCGTTGTCACATGATTTTATAATTGTTATTAGATAAAAACTGAAATAACAATTATAAAATCATGTGACAACGATGTAATTCAGCATTTTTTGAATTAGATAAAAACTGAAATTCAAAAAATGCTGAACGCTATATCGAGAAGTACTACCCAAGTTTTGAAAAAATGCTAGTATATTTTATTTGAGGAAACTAAATTAATATTAATTAACTAGCGGATCCGACAGACTTCGTTCTGTCGAAAAGAATTGTAATGTGGCAGTTTTTGTTCCTACCTATTTTATAGTCGGGGCGAAAAATTCTCCTGAATAGAAACCTCACCCTGGTGAGTAAGAAATAATTGAAGAAAACATATATAAGCATTTAAAAGTAAGTAATCGCTTTATTGTTAATCATGTGAATCATAATCATTAACGAAAATCATTTTTATTTTCATTGTGGTGCTTTGTGATATAAGATGTTTTTGTTTGATAACCTGGCACATAGACAAGCAAATCTGATGGTTTTCCAACACGGAAACAGGCAACATACAATTGACCATGTGAGAAACATGAGTTTTTCAGATTAATACCACAAACACTTCATGATTGCCCCTGGGACTTGTTTATGGTCATAGCAGAAGCAAGCCGCGCGGGAAACTGTCGTTTAAACTCAAATGGCACATCAGTCGAAATCATTGGGAAGCGCGGTATGAAACCATCTTCTCCTTCATACTTTCCTTTCAGTATAGTTGCTTCTATCACGCTGTTTAGTGATTTTTTTTTATCGCTAACCGTGTGCCGTTACGAGGACGCGGTTGGTTGATATTTTACAACATTATAACGTATCCAACCTTTAATTGAAGATTATGAGGTGGCAATCCTGGCAAATCAAGCGAGTTTAAAAATTCCGGTGGATAGTTGACTACATCATCTTGGTTAGTAACCGAATCAACTGATTTATATATCCTCGATTAGCCTGTTATTTGTTCTTGAATTTTGAAATTTAATTCATTTACATCTATGCTTTTTGCAGCCAATATAGCTCGTTCGCTCAACCAATCATGGTTTCTATAATTTTGAGATACATCTGGAAACACCGTCTGAATAAGTTAATCTTTTGATAGAGTTCACTGCCAGAAACTTTGAAGCAAGTTAATGCAAGTTAATTTGCCATTACAAATGTCAATGAGTTGTTTAGAGAATATCTTTCCAGATTGGTCATTTTGCAGCTCAAGAAGCATATTCTTGCTTGAGTGAAATACTTCGACATATTTCCACAAATTGGAGGACTTTAGACATGCATTGAGTTCATCAGCTGGTGTTGTTAGTGGAATCACTAGCAATGTTTGACGAAAATCTCCTGCTAATAAAATCATTGCACCACCAAATCGGTTATGATTGCGCCGTAGATCTTTTAAGGTTCTATCTAAAGCCTCCGAAGATTTTTTATGTGCCATCGTGCATTCATCCCAAACAATCAATTTACATTGCAGCAAAACCTTTGCCATTGCAGAGTTCTTCGAAATGATGCAGGTTGGAGTTTCATTGCTTTTCATATTCAATGTCAATTTTAGTGCTGAATGGGCTGTTCGACCACCTCCAAGCAAAGTTTTTGAGATTCCCGACGAAACGAGTGAAAGTGTGATTTCATTTTGTGAGCGAATTGTTGCTAATATTATTGAAATCAAAAAAGTTTTTCCTTTACCACCAGGTGTATATAAGAAGTAAATCCCTCCAGTTTCATCATTTGATACTTTCATAAGAGTATCAACTACATGTTGTTCATTTAACAGTGGAAGATTTGTTTGTATGAATTCTTTCAAACTGTTGAAATAATACAGTTTTTCTCGGTGCAACTATTGGTTAAAAGCATCATGCATTGGACGATTAGGCGCGGCCAGACATAATTGAATCAATAGTTTGTTTGACATCATCAAGCACATGTCCTCAATTGAAATCAATGCTTCGTTGTGAATTTCTTCGCTGATTCGTCTATTTGGATTTCCCATTCTAATCCGTATTTGATACAAAATTTAATCACACATTTAATCTTTGTAATTGATCCCCAAATCAATTCGGTTTCATGGGTAGCATGTAGATATGATTATAGAAAACAATGTTCATATTTGATGAGCGTGTGATGATATTACAGCATCCATGAGAGTTTGATCCCAATGATCATCATTTTCTAGCAATTGCAAACGTTGACAGCCTTCTCTGTAGGACCTACACAATTAACCATCAACAGTTCGTAAATGTTGGAATGATATAGGGCCACGTATATTGACTAATAGTAGTCGTAAATAAAAACATTCATTTTTTTGTTTGAGGAAGGAGGGACGCGGGCAGATTAGCCCACGTCCGTCCTTCCTTGACCTCATAGGCCATGGACTTATCTTTTAAGACATTTATCCAACAACGGTATAATTTTCGTGTAAATTGGATCAGGGACAAACATAACACCCATGCCTTTTGCCGGAATCGAACCGGCGACCTGCCGTGTTACAGCACTGCGCCATAGAAACGACCGATGTTCTGAATAAATTCGACCTATCGCATCGGTGGAATACACATCTCGTTCCTTGTTTCCGTCTTACATATCTCCTTGAGGATTTATTCCAAGTATATTATTTTGGCATTACAGAATATAGCAATGTTAGTGCAAATGAACTTCATACAATAGCAATAAAGCTCAAATTGACTCTACGTTTAGAATATGCTGGATGGGATAGCAGGTCGTAACCCAATTCGTGGATTTTGGGTATCGTGACTAGACAATTGTGCACAAGTACATTGTTTTGATGGAACAGCACTTTTTTCTTCACCAAATGCGGCCGGTTTTGCTTCAAATCAACGTCAAATCTATTCAAAAGCTTTGAATTATATTCGCCGGTGATCGTTTTACTTTTCTCGAAATAAATGAATGCGAACACCATCTGCATCCCAGAAAACTGTGTCCATGACCTTGTTGTCTGATGGACTCTGTTTGACGATTGTTGCTTGGTCTCTGGCGTATTGTAATGGATCCATGTTTCGTCCACAGTAACAAAGCGGCGCAAAATCTCGTTCGGATTACGGCTGAACATCGCTGAACAATCTATCGAGTGATCATACGATTGCGCTTATGGTCTAGTGTGAGTATTCGCAGCACTCATCCCGCGGAGAGTTTTTTCATATCCAAATATTCGTGTAAAATACGATAACGGTTCAGCTGAGATACCTACAAAATGAGACAATTTACGCACTTTCATTCTCCGATCGTCCAAAATCATTTTATGGATTTAATCGACCATTTCCGGCATGATCACTTCTTTTGGGGGACCTGAACTTTCGACGGCACTTGTGCTCGTACGACCAAAACGAAACTCTGTAAATCACTTCTTAACCATTGAAATTGATTGTGCCGAGTTCCCGTAGTATTTAACAAGCCTTTTTTTAGTTTCAGTGACGGATTTTTTACGTAAAAAGTAATGCTTAATCAGCAGACGAAATTCACTTTTTTGTCTGCCCTGAACGGCTATCAAATACCAACTGCACGACGTATCTTGCTAAAAATCAGAAAGTTATCCAATGATAGATTACAGTTGATGGCAGCACTATTGCATTCGAAGTAACTGCGCGGGAAATTTAAAATGTGACTGAAGTATCAAACCGCCCTCGTACTAATGGGTTTTTCAATAGAGACTTGACATTTTCATTTTTCATTGTGAAGGCAGTCGCAAAGAAACCACTAAATTGTTAATGTCAAAATATTCAGTGGATACAATTCCTTGATCTTGGTCAATTTCAAGAACGAAGAACGTTTACAATTGATTGAAACGTACCACCGAAATTACGAGTTGGTAAATAGAACTTTGAGGGAATCATTGTCCATTTTTGGATCTTAGTGAAGCCAATTACCTTAAAGTTGAGAGCTTTGTCAACAAACTAAATATTTCTGTTCATTATTAGACACGAACACTTGCTTCAAGAAATAACGTTATTTTTTTCATGAAAGAAAACATCATCTTACAGTCGGTATAAAGGGTCTTTCATTATGTGCATCTTATATTTAAATTTAAATTAAACAAAGTGTGTACGAGATATCTTCGAAATTTTTCATTCATTTGAAAGGCCTGTCGATGCCATTATGTATGTAACTTTATTCGAATGTCCGCCAAGACTTCTTTGTGCATTCGAATTGTCCAATTTACCACTTCTCAGGCGTATAAATCAGGCTGAATTTGACCGATGGCATGGGTTATGTTAACTTAGAGGGCCGTTGTAATTCGTAGCTTATTCGCATAGACTTGCGACTTTAGAAAACCCTACAAGAAAAAGACTAACGGGGTCAAATCGCCCGAACTCGGTGGTCAGTTCACATCACCAACACGTGAGATGACCAAGCCCTCAAATCAATAGTGCAGAATATCCAATGGGGCGTGAGCTGTGTTGGTATCCAGATCATCTAATTCAGGACAAAAATATTGAAAATCATCAACTAATAGCGCTCGCCGTAGATAGTGATGGCCTGACCAAGGTCGTTCTCAAAGAAATATGGCCCGATGACTCCGCCAGCCCAAAATCCACACCAACCAGTAACTTTCTCAGGATGCATTGGGCGCTCTTAGATCTCATGTGGGTTAGTATCATCCCAAATTTGATAGTTTTGTTTGTTCACGCACCCATCCATCCAAAAATGGGCATCATTGCTGAAGATGATTTTTCAATGAAAACTAGGATCAGTTAACAACTGTTCCAGAGTCCATTCATCAAACCCACATCATCATCTATGGTCGTTTACCTTCAGTTTCTGAATCAGTTGAATTTTATACGGGTTCAAATTCAAGTCAAGATGAAAAATTTCCAAGTTGTGGTCTGCAAAAGACCGAGTACTTGTGAGCGACGCGAAATCGACTGCTTCAGATTCTCACGAACAGCGGCAATGTTTTCGGCTGATCTTGCGTTTCGTCGAAATACAGATATTTATTAATCGATAACAGATCCAGTTGTTTCGAATTTATTCACCACTTTGCGAATAGTCCTCCCAGTAGAACGATTAAGGCGACAGTAGAATGGGCGAAGCGCGCGGTACGCTGCCAGAACAGAACACCCGTTTTGATAAAATCATTTTATTATTTGCAAGTATTGTTAAATTCTGTGTTAGTACACGGTAATTTAACAAAACAGACTGAATGAATGACAACTAATTTGAAAGATGTAGCTTCAACAAATGGCCACTTTCAACTATAAAAGTTCGAAAGTCCCTATTGAAGGACTTTTTTTATCGTTATAGAGAAATACACTTTACTGAGTTAATTCTTCGGTCAATTATATTGGTTAGACATTAATGATGTGCGGTTTTAAAAACATGGTCGTACAAGCCATACGACGGATAAAATAATAGATTAATGGAGATCTAAATTTGTTGAACCGTCTCTCAAAATGATTCAATAATTTAGTCCTCAGATAAAGAGTTAGTTAATGTACTAGTCTTTTGGTTTTTTTCAATAATCTTGTAATATTTGAATAGCTTAGAGCCAATGCAGAAAGAGAATTGAAAACCTTTCTAATCGAAATATGTGGCCGAATTATCGAAAATTGAGTTAAGCTGAAAACGTTTATGTAGTGGACATATGACGGGTGTCAAATTCCATATGTTTTGAATACGCAGATTGAATAGTGAAATTTTTGGAATAATCTCAACTGAAAAAGTTTGCGTTCTACTCAAAAAAAATTATCAAATACTCATTAGAACACCGTCAAAGCAAATATTTACCAATAGACTTACTCCATTTCTATCTCACCTACCTACTGCATCGCCCATTATTTCGATCAGTTGCAAACAAAGATCATAGCCAGAGACAAACCATGTCAAATAGTGTGCACGGTACAATACGCAACAGTACTTTCACTAACTAGATGATGACTAATTTTTTGAATGTGACTAATACAACAAAATTAGAACTTCAGAGTAATAACTCATATAATTCACAATATTTTCAAATTAACGCTTTCCATTAACATACCAAGTTCGCATTTATCGATGCTTTACAATAAAATAGAACATTTAAACGACAAAAATTAATTCGCTTGTATAAATGAAGCACTATTTAAAGTTTCCTACAAACAATAATGAAGCATTTCCATTATCTTATGGGAAACTGACGCTCTACATTGGGTAATTGAACCACTTGAAATCAAATATTCACAAACATACGTACTTCCCTTCAGACTCGAATTGAGGCAATGTGTACTTATGGCGAGACCTCCTCGGCTGAAACACATGGTGGTAAAATTTATATAGAACACATTGCATCTTAACGGATGACTGATGTAATGGGATAGTATTTTGTTACCCTTTTATGTTGTGGCAGTCTCGTTTAGATATTTCTACTTGTTCAGATATAAGAAATCGCTTTTTCATAAATGTCATAAATAAATACTGTCCATAGTTGACATATTTTCGTGTAATTTGCAATTTATTTATCTCTATTTAATACTACTGTACAGGGTGTACATATTTTGATGTCTTCATGCGTCGTAGTAGATAATAATCAAACGCAGCCAACATTAAACAAGTTAAAATTTGATTAGATACTAATAGTGCCTTCGACCAATTAAAAATATGGTCCGTCGAAAGCGTCTAGTAGCAGGGATAGATCAAGTTTAAATTCTGTCGAAAAAAAAACTCTGTTTGAAACGATTTTCCAATTTTTTGTTGTTGCTAAGTTGGCACAACTGTATATCATACTGACTCGGAGTTTAAACGCGATCTGTCCTACAGTGCTTCATTTTTTCCGCCTTCATAAGTAGGTTTTGCGTGCTTTACAATGAACAAAAATATTAAACAAAGAATTTGTCCCAAATTTTGTATTGCAAATAAAATTTCACATGCCGAATCACTGAAAATGTTACAAAAGGACTACGGTGAATCGACATTATTGAAAACATATGCATATAAGTGATACAGTGCATTTAATAGCAACCGGAATTTTGTGGAACTTCTGCCCCGCTCTGGTCGGCCTTCAACATCTTCAACTGAAATTAACATCGATAAAGTGGAGAGAATTGTAATTTAAAATCATCATTCAAGTTTGAGAAAGATAGGCAATGGACCTACTGTGTCTCACGAATCCATTCATACCATTTTGAACGATTGTTTGGGCATGAAACGCATTACCGCTCGACTAGTTCCAAACTACCTGAATTTTCTTTGGAAATTGAATCGCGTTAAGATATGCTAGGATGAGTCAATTTCTACCCCACATTATTGTGTCATGATTTGTGGCAATTATATATATATATATATATATATATATATATATATATATATATATATATATATATATATATATATATATATATATATATATATATATATATATATATACATTGATATCATTGTCTGATGATGCTATAGTGTGTTTATATTCTGGTAGATTGATATATTCTCATAACATTTAACGTTATCCTAATATATAATTATTCCAGGATATGTTTTGATTATAATCATTGCCTGGCAATGGTATTAATTACCGGGTGGTGGATTAATGTTTTTCATGAAATCAGTTTAATTGCATGAACAGATATATGGGCAACTCGTCAGGGCGAAAACCCTATATATATATATATATATATATATATATATATATATATATATATATATATATATATATATATATATATATATATATATATATATATATATATATATATATATATATCATATATAAGTATAATATTATATATATCATAGCAAGTCCAATATTCGACACAATTTATATCATCTTTTCAATTTGCATCAATTACTATATATATATATATATATATATATATATATATATATATATATATATATATATATATATATATATATATATATATATATATATATATATATATATATATATATATATATATATATATATATATATATATATATATATATATATATATATATATATATATATATATATATATATATATATATATATATATATATATATATATATATATATATATATATATATATATATATATATATATATATATATATATATATATATATATATATATATATATATATATATATATATATATATATATATATATATATATACATATATCCATAGATACTGGTTTAAAACAAATCACCATATGAAGACGCAGTCTGACATTCACTAAATCCATTGATTCATTATTATTGATCCAATAAGTTAAGTTAAAATTAGTATAAATTACATAGTTAAAATCACATATTCAAAAGAACATAGTAAAAATTACAATTAATACACTACATTTGAGATCTTTTTGGAGACAGTTTCACAAAAGGTAAGGTTACAGACGAACATTGAACATGATATCTGACATTTCGAACTCAGTCATAGAACCAGAGACGCTCTTTCTTTTCTTCTTCTTGGCAGAGTTGCTGTGATTCATTAAGCCCATGTTATACTAATTTCAATATTTTTTAGGTTGGTTCTTATCATCAAATTTCAATTTGTACGAATAGATGTTATTTAGGCCCTTGCTGTCACTCTTGTCGTTGATTGTTGTATATTTAGAGGTAATGATGTTAATGATGTAGCACATCTCAAGAAACTTCCTATTTTTCTCTTTGTTGCTTGTATCTAAAATGTTGACACCGTCAAAATCCATTGCACGGCTCTTGCTATATACATGTCTGGCCAAGGCACATTTTTCTGGATGCAGGCGTGCGTCACTTTTGTGTTGTGTGATACGTTTTTCCAAGTGTTGGTTTGTTTGGCCTATGTATACACCCCTGCAGTCATTACAAGATATATGATAAATGATGTCGTACGTTTTGTTTTTGGTGTTGGATCTTTCAAATTAGTGAATAGTTTCTTGTTGGTTCTCAGGTTTCTGTAGGCCAATTATATATTTTTGTAATCTCGGAAAACAAAGCTATTTTGTTCGTCAACTTTTCGATGAATGGGAGCGTGATAAAGGTTTTTTTTTGGTTCTCTCACCATTTGTTGCATTATCTGTGGGGCTGTTGTTTGATGGTGGCATGTTATTCATTGCGGCATTAAACAGGGATTTCGGGTGGTTGTTCTCTTTTAGTAGGGTGGTCTGGAGTTTTATGGCAGCTGTCCTTTTTTTTGGATGTGTTACTGACTGTATTCTGTTTTTCATTCCTGTGATAAAGTTGATTTTGGTTTTGAAATTGTGGTAAGAATTGTAGTTCAAAGACCTTCCAGAGCTATATGGCTTTTGAAACCAGTCTGTGATAACTGCATTGTTTTCAGTTCTAATGAGGACTACATCGGGGAAAGGTACGCTTCTCTCACTTTCCCGTTCTACAGTGAATTTTATAATATTTTTGAAAACATTGTTGAATTGATCCTAAATATACTGAATTTTTCAGGTGGAACTGCCAAAATCAAGTTATCCACATATTGGAAAAGTATTGGGACATCAAATTCAATGTTATGTTTGACTATCTTTATTATCTTAGTAACAACCACATTGGCTAGAATGGGACTAAGGGTACTTCCCATTGGGCATCCATATTTTTGTTGGAAAAACTACACTTTGTATGTGAAAAAATTTGAGTTGAACAAGTACCTTATCACCCTCAGGAATTGAGAGTTTTGTATATTCGTGCAATCTTTTATGGTGTCCCAGTTTTCTTCTATCACTTGTGTCACCACTAAATATATCTGGTAAGCAAATCCCAGAAAAGGTCCAGATAGAAGCAATAAAGAGAAAAATAGGAAGTTTCTTGAGATGTTCTACATCATTACCTTCAAATATACAATCAACGACAAGAGTGACAGCAAGGGCCTAAATAACATCTATTCGCACATATTGAAATTTGATGATGTGAACCAACCTAAACAATAATGAAATTAGTATAACATGGGCTTAATAAATCACACCAACTCTGCAAAGAAGAAGAAGAGGAAGAGAGTCTCTGGTTCTATGACTGAGTTCGAAATATCAGATAACATGTTCAATGTTCGTCTGCGCCCTCATTTTACGTGAAACTGTAAAAGATCTAAAATGTACTGTATTAATTGTGATTTTAACTATGTTCTTTAAATATGTGACTTTAACTATGTAATTTTAACATATTAGATCAATAATAATGAAATCAATGGATTAAGTGAATGTTAAGATTGCGTCATCATATGGTGATTTTTCTTAAACCAGTATCATCTGACAGTTCTTACCTTTTCAGTTCCTTGAAGTTGATGCAAATTGTGTCGAAATATTAGATTTGCTATAAAAGATAAAATGTAGCATTATTTCGTAGGCATTTCCTTGCCACACAATCCAAATATATATATATATATATATATATATATATATATATATATATATATATATATATATGATGAGTCAAATATCTTCCGCGATAAACTTTGCGGGAGTCTACATATGTAAACTTGAGACAAGAAGAATTATTAAAAAATCCGTAGATCAAGGAATAATTCTTCCTGACAAGAGCTAGTTTCCAAATCTGCCTGCCATGCGCGCATCCCCCAAGAGCCACCACAATAATGCAACTAAGCAGGATGCCGAGAAACGAAGCGGCAGACTGCTGTTTCGCCCTCATTAGTAGCTCTTCAGTATCGCATATCGCTTCTCAGTATCCTATTAAGCAACATCGGGGTACCCTATCGATTCCAGAAAGGACGTACCTCGTACATACGTACGAGAGTGGCCCTCTATGGACCAACATGAGAGAAATCGAGAAAGATACGAACAATAACAAGCAAATCTGCCTGCTATGCACGTGCATGGCAGGCAGATTTGGGAACTAGCTCTTACAGGAAGGATTATTCATTGATCTACGGACTTTTGAATAATTCTTCTTGTCTCAAGTTTACATATGTAGACTCATCGCGAAGTTTTTCGCGGAAGATATTTGTCCCATCAAATATTTACCGACAGGAGGTTTTATCTCGGAAACAAAGGCTCAGAGCACTATTTCAGCGGGATTATTTCGCTCGTTTTCTACCGTTGATGTGATTCACGGAAAGGCGAAAGATGTCTCCCAAATGTTGGAATTTTTAGCGTTCTCACATATGTTTGTTATTGTTCGTATCTTTCTCGAAGTCCAATAGCGGGTCCGCCGTGTCGGTCCATAGAGGGTGACTCTGGTACGTATGTACGAGGTACGTCCTTTCTGGAATCGATAGGGTACCCCGATGTAGCTTGATAGAATAGTGAGAAGCGATATGCGACACTGATGAGCTCCTAATAAGGGGAAACTGCAATCTGCCGCTTCGTTTCTCAGCATCCTGCTTAGCTGCACTATAGTGGCTCTTCGGGGCTGCGTGCATGGCAGGCAGATTTGGGATTTATCGATCTACGGATATATATATATATATATATATATATATATATATATATATATATATATATATATATATATATATATATATATATATATATATATATATATATATATATATATAGCACCAGATTTCTTCGACCTCCTGCATCCTTTCAAGGTAATTGTACCATCCAGAGAGATAGCTGCAGAAGGCTAATTATAGGCAGACGCAGACACTGTACTGTTTCTCAGTAACGTACCATTGACAATTATACCATTCTGAGTAGGCCCTGGAGAAATTGGTATCGAAGAAGTGGTATGCAAATGCCTCCAAAGCAAAAGCAAAATAAACTACAGAGTACAGCGTATGAATGTGGACAGACACTGCACGGTTTACCTGGAATATATCATTGATAACTTCGCTCAGAAAAAGTAAACATTGACCTCCACAACAGGATTATTTTAGACTTTCCTATTAGAAAGTAATAACTCAACTATGTTGAGTATAGGTTAAAGCGCTATAAGCATAACTCAAAACTCCTGAAAATATCCAGGATTGACAGTATGGCCTAAAATAGTTTCACTCTAAACAATAGTGACACCATACCGTAGAATGTAGATAACTCAAACCATATATTTAATCAAAAGTTGAAAAATAGGTTGAGGACCCATTATTCTGCTTTTGGCTCTTACTATGGAAGAGCATCACCAGAGTTGAATAAATGGACGGCATAAAATTGACTATTAATGCCTGAAGACAGAAGCTTGAAGAATCTAGGAGAAAGAACACTTAGGGTGTGTTTTCATTGAGTAGAAGAAAATGAGAACAACTTCTTGGAAGACACTGCAAGCTGCGCCTACTACCTAAAATGAAATCCACCAGGATGGTGATTTAAACCTATGTTGTGTCATGGAGTAAGAAAAAGCAGAACACGTGCTAGTTGTCGAATGAAATCTGGACTCTTAGCTGGCCAGGTAGAGAGATGGACCTCGCAGCACAGAAAAGCCACATGAAAAAATTACTGGTTTACCCAGGCTGATGTAGTGTGAAACTGTTCCCTTATAATTTATCCGGCTCACAGGTATATATAAGTAACCAAATAAAATGTATATTGTAGATTTCGATATTCATGAAGAACGTATTTGTGCTCTGAGTCGCCCATAAAAATATATCCTTGATACGAAGACACGCCTCTGATATAGAGTCTATTAAAAATAAATTTCTTTCTGCCGCTCCCCTATAGTAATAACTGGTGAGCCAAGTTTACAATATTAATAACACTCCGTAAATACTACGGGAGGGTCAGACGGGTACAACACAGTGTTATTAGAAGGACTAATTAAACCAGTTTCAGCGGATATTCACACACCTACCCGATTTCTTCACACAAACTACGCCGAGGAATCATTAATTTGATGTATTATTATCAAATGTACTGTGATATCTGTTTCGGAGATTGGTAACAATATGTAATTTCCGTGTTGCATTATAATATTATGGGGTATTCGATTTTTGGTAGCGTAGATCCGGTTACATGTGATTGCTTCAATTGTGAAGATGCATATTATTTCACACAAACAGAAATTGTTTTATTCACTTGAACTAAGTGGAATGCAAACGAATATAAAATATATCATTCTAATGTAGTTTGTAACCAAATTATCCCTTCAACTTCCTTTAAAAGAATTTAATCACCCTTCATCTTTTTTTTATTACAACCACATACATATGTATATCGTATACGAGGTGGGTGTTTCCGCTATTAACTTGAAAAAATGTTCCAACGGATTGATTTTATTTTCGATGGGGATGTAATATGTCAAGGAGCCATGTATGAGTATATGTTCTGCTTGAAGTCTTACAATAATTAATATAACTTCATTCAAATAGGGACCTACCAAAAAATTTCAAATCAATACAAGAAATGTCTTCTCGCATGCACTACTTATCAAATATCAGTACCAAAAGGCAATACATATTGTTGATTTGAATCCAATGTTTCCTTGATGTACGTATAGTTCAGCAACAACGCACTGTCGAAATTGGACCAATTGCTTGAATGATATTGAATAGAAATTACTTTCACGCTGATATCTAAAACGAAAGAGACTAAAAATTTGTTAAAACTTTTCAATTCTATTATATTCTATTATAATCTCATGAAGATACAGGGAATTCCATCAAAAGATGAGCTATTTTCAGTGACTATAAAATCTATCGATGTCGAATGGGAATTACCAACAAGTCTGTTGAATTTCAAAGAAAAACAATTTGGATGACATTTTAATGAGAATACAGGGTGAATCATCGTTTTATTTGTATAGTTAATAACGGCGTACTAGTTAACTTTGTAATTAAAACTAAGCACATAAGTACAACAGCGTTTCTGTCTTACTCTAATAAGGATTTCTAATCTGTGATATAAGAAGACATTCGTCGATAATCAGACGAAAGTCAAATTTTGTTCGCTAGTGATTGATCATTTTTTTTATAGTGTGCTCATTGATTCAATTGTTCTTACACTTCCGGATTGCAATCATGGTTTATTCAAAAGCAGAAAGGGTAGAAACTATTGAGCTCAATACTAATTATTATCGCTGAAGAACCGATCAATAATATCTACCTTCAATCTTAACAGTTTATTAAACAATTATAATTATGCCAATAGGATAGCTACTATTTTTAAGAATCGTCGAGAATAAACTCGTGGAGGGAAAGTTTATTCTGGGATTGGAGGCGAAGTTCAGAGAAACTGGATCGGTTCAAAACAAGAAAAAAACCGAAGGCCCATAACAAATGAGGAAATGGATGTTGGAATTCTTGGGCGAAATGTGGTTGAATACAACTCTGAGTACTAGAAAATTGGCAAGCGAAACTGGATTGAGTGAAATGTACAACGAATTTCGAAGCAATATAAATTTCTACCGTATAAAATGAAGTTGGTTGAAATTAAATATGAATAGTTTCATCGTAGAGTTGTGAATTAATGGGTGAACGAATTGCAAATAATTCTTTAAAATATAATATTTGTTTTTCAGATGAACGTTCTCTTCTTCGAATGGTACTGCTAATCGCCATAATTTACGTTATTGATCAAACTGTTGTCTCTGCTTTTTCATGAAGTGCATACATAAGGATTATATAAATTGAGTGATAACCGATATTACCGAATACGTTCCTATATATCAAAAGACGAAGTTGTAATCTGACACGATGGTGCGCCCCATATTATGCACGATTGGTTCAGAAAGATATGGATGAAAAGTTTCCTGGTCGTTAGATCGGTAGAAGACGCTTTACCAAATGACCACCATGCTCTCCGGATCCATCTTCATTTTTTTTGTGGGGGCCAATTGGAAAGTCAGGTTCATAGAACCGATCCAACAAACATGCATGATTTACGTCAACGAATTTCAGAGAAACTACCGAAATTTTTCTAAATATGCGGCAACATTTCGTGCTAAATTTATACCTACCTATAGAAGTTGGTGGCCAATAATTCGAACAGTTATCAAAGTGACTACCAATTAAATTCAGCAAATTAAGTTTGCACTTAACACAAATTTAAAATTTAGTATATCTTGCAGAAACTGTTTAAATAGATTTGATGATTCACACTGCATTCTTCGTAAAATATATTAGAATCGAAAATTGTATTTATAGTAATCTAGACATTCCAATTGCGTATCTAATAAGGCAGCACTCGAGCCAACTTATCCATCCAAGAAAGTGAAGGATTGGTGCCACCATTTTTGACTAATGTCATCTTCGACCACAGATTTGAAATCGTCATGAAAATCTAGAGTAACACAGAAATTCTGCTGTGCAGTGTTATTTGCCATTGTTTGTAGCATTAATTGAAAACTGAAATAATATACAGTCATCAACTATATCAAATCTTCCAATGATTTACCCAGGACCCTCATTAAAATGTAATCTAAAATGTTTTCTTCGATATCCTGTCCTAGATATGCATTCGAAATCGAAATATTTTGTATTCCCTCAGAGTAGCTCGTTAACTCGCCTCTTGATGAAACACCCTGTATCTTCTTCAGCATACGATAGAATTAAAAAATGTTCACATATTCTTGTATAAGTTTAAATGAGGTCTCTAATGCGGTCTCACGCGACCTATCTTCCCAATAAAAAATCAAGGGATACGCGCTCCTGTTTAAGGAGTTGATGTAAAAGAAATTCATCCAATTTTTGAAAAGCAAAAATCGACTTATTCTCATGTTTTGATAAAAAATGAATAATTTTTCAGTTATCGAGTATGTTTCATTTCAATTGATGCACCCCAAATAAATATAAATTCCTTACTGAACTGGAACATATCATTTGAACAACAATGTCGAAAGATATGAAAATTAATAAAGGAAGGTTCTGAGCCCGCTTTTATTCACAATCGCATAGCATATTTTGCTATAGATTTGATAAAGTTTTGAAAAATAGCATAGCATATGATTCTTGCAAGGCGCCTTGTGCTAACCTCTGACGTTTTTCGTTTCATCCGCACGGCTAGCATCTGGTAATTCTTTCCATTATTCCTCAACAGGAAAATATCTCATCACCATACTTTAGTGGATGTATATCACAGATTAAACATATTGTCAACTTCTTTTTAGGTTTTATTATATCCTAAAAAAGGTGCATGTAACCAAATTCGTACAAGGAACGCGCGTTTTATGGTTATAGAGGAGAAAATTCTAGAAGAGGCTGCTGAGGAGCTTTTCACCAGCAAGGTTAAACTCAATTCAATTCATAAAAGAGGTGTGGTCCACAGGATTATGAGAGAAAAGGTTACTTCACCAGGTGACAATTTGGGGCTCCCCAGAAGACTGTGTATTGGTGTTTGAATCAATATGAACAAATCACTTCCTTAGTTAGGTTAGGTTAAGAGCGACGACACAGGTTTTTGGAGAGACGGTATGACAAATTCACATGCCATCACTCGAACTTAACACTACCAACGGTTCCAGTCCATATCTGCACTGGATCTGTTGGTCAAGTCTTCCATGGGCCATCTGCTTTGCCACCTTCTCTAAATGGTAGAAATAATTTGGAATATTTACGAAAAAACTTGCCTAAACTTTTGGAGGAGGTTGCTCTGGAAGTCGAAAGGACATGTGGTTTTTGCTCAATAGTGCTCCACCACATTTTCGTTTGAAAGTTAAAGAGCATCTAACCATGACCTACTCAAATCGGTTGAGAGATTAACAGTTACCTATCGCATCACCTAGCTGACTTGACCTGAATCTTCATGTTTTTTAGTTCTGGAGCCACCAAAAGAGAGTAGTATGCGTTCCCGATAACGAATAGATAGATGTCCGTCGAAAGAATGATGCATTACACCAATGAAGTAGGCAGCGACCACCAAACTCCTGCCAGAATGCAAAGATCTCTCGTTGCGAGAGTTCAGACGTGCATTAGAATTGAAGACTTCAACTTTGAACAGCTTCTATAAAAAAAAATCAATTTTCGTAGCAACCTTCTAAATATTGTAATATTAAAGAATTTTTCAAAAAAAAAGTTTTGCGCTTTTTAAGGGAATTGATATCCTGGTGAAAGTAGATTTTCTGCATAATTGCATGTTTTCGTGGATATTTGATTTCAGTGATACATAAATTCATTATAGGATTTCAAAGCACATTAGAGTTCATTTTACTTGTTACTTGTGAATTTTTTAGACATCTGAAAGGAATGTTTTTCTCTTTGTCCAGTTATTGAAACAATATTTAAATAAAATAAGATTTTCAAGAAGTTTATATCTTCTTGGGTTTGAGTGTAATAAATGAAAGTTTAAGGGTTGGATTTTATTCCTAGCACCTATAGGAAGCAGCTGAAAAACAAAGACTTTGGTGTTGTAGAATTTCTTCAACGTGAATATCGCAAGCAGGATCTGACTATAAGAAGTTTTGTTTCAACTATTCGTTGTTATAAGACTGCTGATATCAACGAACCATTCAGTATTAAAGTCCGCAGGTTTGATGGAAGCAGTTTCAAGAACGAGCTGTGGCAACAGTTCCTACGAACAATATACAGTCTGTTCCAACAAAAATACGCCACCCCTTCTATCTCAACATACACTGATTTTGGAGGAAAAGCTCAGCCACATCAACTTTTGATTTGAGGGGGACCAATTTTTGAGTTGGTTCGGAGCATGTAGGTCAAAATTCATTATAGGGAAATTGGTTCGAATGGCATAACTTTATGAAAGTCTTTTAATTCTTTATTCAAGAATAGTTTGTTAATGAACATTCAATATCTCACAGAATGTCCAAACACAACGAATGTTTGTATTCTAACATAAGTTTTCCACCCCCGATATGTCAAGAAAGGCTGATTGTAGCGGAAAAAAGCTGAGACACGTCAATGTACGATTTTAGGGGGACCAATTTCTGAAATGCTTCAGAGCATGTGAAATCAACCCCCTACCCTCAGCAATAAATATTCAATTGAGTGAGTAGAGCGACATATCTTTGGAAAAGTCTTTTAATTCTCTATTCAAAAAATGCATAATGAAAATTATGAAAGTCGTTTAGAGAAAAAGATATGTTTCCAGCAAGATGGTACTCTTACAAATTTCGATGTTTCTGTGTGACAATATTCGGATTCAAATTTCCCAGATCCGTGGATTGGCAGGCGTTGATTTTACATGCTCCGAACTACCTCAGAAATCAGTCTATCTTGAGATAGAAGGGGTGGCCAATTTTCGATGGAACACAAACTTCCGTTGTGATTGGACTTTCTGTGTGTGATATTAAATGCTTATAAAGATACTATTACATACTGTATATATTAAATATTTGAGATAATGTTGAAAAACGTGGATGGAATAATCATCAAGTGACACATTTCTACAAATGGTTTAATCGAGATTAGATGACAGGTTTTGTAACCGATTCGGTCCAATATCCATCAGGTAATTCAATGAAATTCTGTTGCTATTCATGAAGGTACAGTTGACATAATATGTTATGAAAAAAAAGATTTCTCAGAATGCAGTATCTCTGATGACGGGCCGATGAAAATCTCTCCAGGTTGGAAGATTTAGAGTGTGGCATTGAATCAACTATCTGAAGTTCTGTCGAACAACAATGAATCATTTCGATTTTCTTTGTCCAATGTTTATTTTATTTACTCTGTATTTTCATCAAAATTTCTACGTTTTATTGGTACAAAATAAAGAGCGAAATAATCATTATTGTATTTGAAAATCATTCGTTGATTTATTTGAAAAAACTCAAATCTCCATGACTCAAGAGAAGTAAATTATTATTATTCACATGTATTGACACTGATTCGCTCTAATTGCCAGTAAGAGTGACAAAGTTAAAATCGTGCACCTTCATTACCTCTGCTGATAAACTCTTTTGATCAACAATATTGGAATAAGAAAGAATCTGCTGGAAGGTTTGGAAATTAATAAACTCAGGAAAACTCCACGTTATGCTACCTTCAATAGCCTACTTGAATAAATCACTCCGTCTACTCAACATTTAGGGAAAAATTAAATCTTTAATCATCTTTGTACCTTAGTTAGTGTTTAGCACATGAAAATGACCAAAAGTTCGAAACAGGTCGTGTATTAACAAATGAACGTAGACAACTGACAAAAGCGTATTTCTCTCTCATATTTTTGAATTGATTTCCACAAAATAAATGTGTCATTAATATCATTTATAAAATTTTCAGCTTCACTGAAATAGTGCAAATCTGTAATAAATTTTTGAGCCTTAAAAATTCTACAAAATCTATTAGGAACCGAAATAAATGTTTGCCATTAAATTTTCTCAATAAGAAAAATTGTATAATTCAAGATACCAAAACGGCAGACAGTCTGCTATTACCTTTTGAGAGTCAATTTTGATGTTTTTTCACTTCAAGGCACGCTCAAAGAACTCTAAATGATGATGTAACTCCCTATTTCACTTGGGGCTGGTAAAATGGTATACCTACCGTTAATAAAGAGTTTGCTACTATGCTGTAAATCTGCAGAACGCGGGCTCTCAGTCCACTACGGGATAATTCCCGCTAATTTAGAAACAGGAAATTTCATGTTTCAATGTTATACTTCACGAAAACAGGAAAATACTATCTGTAAACGATAGCTCTTTTAATTTGAATCAAGGAATTTTGTGAGCAGCATTGTCTTGCATAACAAGTAGAACTGAGATACAAGTTTTTCTAGTAACTGTGAAAAACATTTTCTGATGAACATTTTCGCATTGTTTCTGGAACGTTTGGGGTATCAAGTTGAGATAAATTAATCATTTCTGCTGCTAAAATCAAGGAATTCTACAATAAGCAATATCAGAAATATTAAGTGAAGGGAAAAATTCGAAAACCGTCAATTTGTAGTGTATAACAGAAAAAATCACTCAGTTGAGATCAAAACTCCTCATTTGGGAGGGATAATAATATCTTCCTAAATATGTGGGATTAGGGTTATTTCCAAGGTAAGGAATAATGAATATGATAATCGATGTATAGAAACAATCAAAAATCGGATTTTTCCGATATCAGCAATAAGAATGATATACCCAATTTTTAGGTCATTGTAATTAGACGGAGAATCTAAATTAAAATTTGTTAAGTTCTATATTTTGACACTTAGTTGATTGCAGTGAAAACATTGAGAACTCTTGTACGAAAATAGTTTTTAATTAGAATATTGCTCAAAAGTACTACCAAATATAGAAAGAAACCATACGTTTCGAAGACCGATTTTCAAATAAAACTTGAAATATAATGCGATTACCTATTTATCACCGCTACCATTAAGTAAACTATCCATTTATTTTTATCGATCTATCCTCATTCTTGTAGCCATCACGTTGGGTTCTTCATTTAATTTGGAATAACAATGTTCGGATGTCCACATTTCAATTAATATATCCACGAGAAAGCAAAGAGTGCAGGTATGGTTGACTCAAATTATCTCACAAAATTTACGGCAGAAATATTGACCGTGAAATTTCATATATATAAGTTGATTAGATTTTCTGTGCAATGAATGAATGTAATTAGTTTTTGGTGCTTATCCAATTTATTTCTCATCGCTATTAAATATCTTATGAATGGGACCTACTTATTTGGTTATTTTTTATTTATTCTCTAATGTCCTAGGAAGTATATTATGTATCATAACGGTAAATATATTTATCCATCGTTTCATATTGTCTCTGGGAAAATAAGATATTTATCTTTAAGATATTTAAGCGCCGTATTATATAAATATTTTGCATACAAGAGATACTCCAGTCTCATTATTCACCCAGTCCGCATCTGGTAAAGGGATAACGATATTCTAATAGAACAAGGAGTTATTTACACCATTTCTAAGACAGTTCTATTTAGCGTGAAAACTATGTCTGAAATGTTTGCCGCTCAATTATTCCTCACTAAAAAGTTTCTAATAGCATCCTGACTATTTTATAATTTTGAATCTATTTTATCATTTCTAAATATTAGATAATAATTTTCTCATGATAATCTAAGTATTTGATTCGTTTTACCTGTCAGCTTCGACCTGAAAATCAATTGTCGTTTCCGAAGAATTATTACTGATTCGTTCCATATGTTATTATATTTCCATAGTATACCCGTTCTTTAAGTTGGTTTCCATAAAATGGAGCCGACGTTTCGCCAAAATCTCATTTAGCATTTTCATTCTAAGTATTAGGAGGGAAAAATTGTAAATGTTCTATTTTGTCTTTTAATACCTGGAGCGATATACTGTCGAAGCGATTTTATAAATCAACCACCAGTTAATCATTACAATTGCCAAGCAATGAATATATTCGAAACATATCCTGGAATAATTATATTATAGGATATCTTTTAAATATTATGAAAATATATGAATTCAACAGAATATATACAACATATAGCATTCACAACCAATAACATCAATGTATCGACGAGTAGAGTCAGATGTTTTCTCCTCGGAAAAATCCAGTGTAACTGGACACTCAATGCTATTGCATCATTACTCTTGCTTGAAGTGATAAATAATCGAATCAAATATTGCAAAGACTATAAATGATAAAATTTTCAACAAATTATATTTCATTCATATATACAAATAAATAAAATATGAATTAACGTACTCATCAGAATTAACTAAAATGAAAACCTATAAATTTATCTCATTATTTATTACAAAGAATGTTACGATACTTGATGACTGTTATTTTTTCAACTGTTCAATTTAACTTAAATCTCAATATTTTGTGACAGAAAAACTCCAGTTGTAGAAATAATGATGGGTAGAATAAATACTTTTTTATTTCTCAATTGTAAATGATCTTGTCAATTAACATAGTATATTTAGAAATTTTTCATTATATTTCCTTTGTATATTATACGTATCGGGTATGGCAATATCAATTATGTATCTTATGTTATTTTGTTCTTTCGCAAGAAAGATATCTGGTATATTGTGCTTTAATGCTCTGTTGCAAGGAATTGTTTCGTCATAATAAAGTTTATATATTTGCCTTTTAAAAAAATAATGTTGGGTGCATAATCGTAGTATTTCTTTCTCTTATGGATAGGATTTTATTGCGGAATTAAAATAAATAGTATTAGCGACGGCATTATGTTTCTCCAAATAATCTGTTGAAGCAAGTATTGAGCAAGGTGTCTTCTATGGGAGATAACCTGATCTTAGTTCGCAACTATCAAGCCTTCAGTTTCAGCGAACAATTCTTCAGATACCAACCATATAATAAAGGTAATTTCATAAACATAATTACTTTTTAATTCTTTGGGGTGGTTTCCATGTAATTTCTTTTGCATCCAACTTCCTTTCAGATTTATTGACTTTGAGTGTGCTTGAGTGCTTATGATGGTTCTATTCTAGATCTATTCTAGACCCTTTAATAAAACCAAGAGCTAGAACAGGAACCTTTTTAGAATGGATATTCCTTGAGAAGGTTGTTACTTGTGAAATGTCTCTTGATGATAATTATCTGTCAATTATAATATACACTTGGTGGTGCTATGGCTTATAAAGGAATTTTTGGGTTTCGAAGTGGAAGGCATAAGCATTGGTATTCAAAATCATAATTTTATAGTATGACATATGATTAACAATATTTTCACAATATATAAATAATAATATTTAGAATATTTGGAAAATCTTTCCTTAACTGTGCGGAATATGTATTTAGTTGTGTAGAACTCACATAATTTTGAAAATGGAGATATGAAATTTATTACATTGTTTTTTTTTTTTGATAACTACCCCTCAAGGTGCGTGATAAGGGTTAAGATTTGTTAAGTGGTTGAGTTAGAGATACAAGAATTTGTATTGAGGAACTTATTTAAAAAGTACGAACTGGCCTTAAATTGAGCGAAATGAGGGTTTAAAGGATTTAACGGAATTTATCTCAACTTGAACTTTAAAACTGAATATTGTAATTAGATCTTGGGAACAAAGTGAAATATAGTATTTCAAAATTTCTGGAATCCCAAAAAGGTATGAGAGAAGAGCAAAAATATTGCTAGGTCGCTTAGTATGAAAGTTGGGAACATAAAAGTATGAATTTAAAATTTCAAATACAACTTAAAACAATATACCAATAGTACGAAATAGGGGTTGAAATGTATTGGATTTCAAACTTTAACAAACCCCACCATAGATATAATCTTCTGAACAACCAGTATGGCCTGGCTTATTCGTCCTTATTTGAAATCTTTAAATATTACCTGCTTTTATCATAATTAGTTTATTGCATCTTGTTTGCACCCTTATTAGTTTTGTAGCTACCAATATATATGTATGTATTTTCAACGTTAGTTCAATACAGTTGAAAATGGTTGAGAGACCGAAATTGCAATCCTGATTTTCAATGAATCTCTTGTGTTAGTATGTTACATATTTTAATTTCTTATTATCATTATGATTAACTATCACCTTGTAACGGCGGAATCAATTAACTCTCATAATTTTGAAACACTATATTTCTGTTCTCAAGATCTACTTACAACTTTCAAGTTGAGATAAATTCCATTCAATCCATCATTTCACTCTACTTGTGGCTAGTTCTCCCTTGTTAATTGAGTTCTTGAATACAAATTCACCTATCTCTAACTCGAAAACTGAAAAAAAAATTCAACCCTTATCATCCAACTTGTGGAGTATTTTTTTAAGATCTGAAACAAATTTCATATTTCTTTAAAATTCGGTGTGTTCCACATAACATTTGAACATATATTTCGCAGATTTTCCAAATATTCTGACACCATCAAGATCTTAGATATAATTTTTCTTGTCTTAGACCTTAAAACTTAGGGAAATACCAAACAATCTTTTTAATCCTTAGTTTACCCTTTAGGAGTAGGACTTTTGAAAATAGCCATCCTCTGATTTCAAGAATTATTTGAAAAACAGATTTGCTCCGTTGGTTCAGCCGTATCATAGATTATCACTGTTTTTAATTTCTTAGGCTCATCAAAGAAGTATAGAACGATGTCGACGTAGCATGCAAATAACGGGTCCTCAGAAAATCTTGCTATCTCTATGGTAAATAAGGAACAGATTTCATATGGTTGTAAGAATAACTAGTTGAAGTACTTATCCGTCATCTGAGGACAACATCACATGCACAGAATGAACACTTCGCTATTTTCATTGTATCCAATGGCACATTGCTGAAATATATTCATCTACCAGTCTGACTTTCTTGAGATGTTAGTTTACCGGGCAGTGTACAGTAAGAGTAGCCATTCTAAGTGCTTTCCTTTCGAGAAAGAGAACTATTGGCTCAGTTCGTTAAATACGAGAGTAATGATTCCTAAACCAGTAAGCCTAAGTTTAATGGTCCTAGGGGAAGCCGCAAAATGGTTGTTGGACGCCATTTACCATTAAGAGTTAAGAGAGAGCATGTGAATTCGCAGAGGAGACTCGAATGGAAGAGAATGAGAAAGCGTTCGTGCATTGCACGTGATTGAGACAGGGGTCATCATAAATGACTTAAGATTGGTCAACATATTATCTATCACACTGTTGTTTTAGCCGATAATTTGGATGACCTGCAAGCTCTAAGAAACAAGATAATACACCGTAGTATCCAATATAATTTATAATTCACGAAATCCAGAGTACTGAAGGCGTACTATCTTCAAGACACATGATCCTAAACTTGACTAAGCCCTTTGAGTTCATACATCTTTTTTTTTGTCCTCAGTATAGATTTGTATCTCGAATGCCTAACAAAGAACATGAAATGGACTGTATTGCATTAAAGATGTGGTTGTTAAACTGGTCCTCAAAATCTCTTGAACAACCCGAGCAACTAATCAACAAGTTATCACAATAATGAAGAATGACCAGATAATAATATACACCATCAACACAACTTACGAAATGAAAACAGATAAAATCCCCCTAAATGATTATATGATGGACAATATTTGTAAAATGTGGCCCCGATATAAGAAGAACATCCTGACTGGAACACTTATTGACTTGGTGGAATAAATCTTTCTTCAATTGATTTCTATTGTTGGAAACATAGTAAAGGTTAACTTATCATGAATTGGTATTGTGAAAAGAAGAAATGTTAGATAGATAGATAGGTAGACTTATACGAGCTCTTTATTGAGGTAGTGGTCATACCTGTTTTGGATTAAACTGTTTGCAAAAAGAACAAAATGAAAATGTTCATTTTTATCAGTTATATATAACAATTTGTGCTATTAATACGTTACTGATGCAGCTGTGATTTTGAGAATCATCAGTGTAAGAGTGTTTCTTCGAGAAGACAGATAACAAGAACACAAGAACTATTTCTCTAAAGGTTATTACTCAACCAATATGCCAGCCCCCTTTCAGACGACCTTTCTCTCAAATTCTTTCAGACTTTATCTTCACTCATTTCTAAATTAAACTGATTATTTCATCGATTCAAGATTAAAATCTCTACATTAATTTCAATTTCAGTGTCAGATTGAGACTTGAAGAGAACTACAGTTTTATTACGCTGCGAGAAATCGACTATGAGGAAATTCACTTAGACTTGCAAATTTTTCGTATATTCAGCTATTGTTATTTGACTTGTAAAGTAGACAACAACGTGCATCCAAAACAGACAAGCGGAAAATCCTTATAGAAAATGTTACACGCCATGAAAAAGTTGATTATAATATAATGTGTGATATTTTCCATGACCTGCTGGCCGTTCCTCATCAATTCAAACAAAACGCAATCGTCGATGCAAAATAAAATGGGATCACTGGCTAGATTACAAATGCCAGCGGCTGCGTATTTCCGGTTAACACCCGCTTGCGGAAGTGCAGTGGTTTGCGTTTACATATTTATGCAGTATATGCAAATGACGGCGTCATTAAAAATGTAACATTGTGTCAGGTTATGGCTGCGGGGGACAGGGGAAGAGGGAGCTGAAAGGGAATGAACTGAGGGGACCCGTAACTACCCTCGTGACAATCACATTTTATTCTAGATTTATATCTAGCAATTCATTCCATTTATGTTCATTTGCAGTATGTTCTCATTTGTTATCGAGTGGCGTCTTGCAACAAAGAAGATTCTGATTATCTGATTTAATGGAAGAATAGAAGAAGAAAATGATAACAATTTTTGAGACAATTACATATGCTAGATAACCGTGAGGATCCAATGTGATTATCAAAATTAAAGAGAAATCCAACCACAAATTAAGGGTTTAAAAATATAATTAAAATTAAACCAAAATAAAAAACATAAATGATACATGTGACCTAGTATAAGACATATTATAGTAAGAGAGCCCATAATCGAGAAAATGGAAACATCTCTGCCAACTGCTCAAGGTTCTCTAGATGTAACTGATAGTCTATCGACACGATGGTAATCTAGTATAAACTTCAGATAGAGAAACCAAATTATAAACTATCAGATTTTGAGTAACGCAATTGCCACCTATAAGAATATATATTATACTAAGTGGTCCCAATCTCAATGTCGGAAGAGGTCATGAATTCTATCAATTCGATAGTGGTACGGGCGTCACATGACTCAAATAATACGCCAGTATAATATGTAACCACCACCTTAAGTTATGACCACAGTATAAGCTGCAGATCTCTAATTCTTCAAAATCTTATTCAGGAAAATAAAATTCCAATAAATATCCTTGATAGATTATGTACTATTTGAGTGATAAGCTTGCCAAGGCTACGTCTAACGATGACTGTCATAAACTCAACTCGATCTCCAATTGAGACAACTTACAACAATCAACTTTCCTAACAAACAACGGAATCCTCATAAATAAAACAACGAATTGATCTCTAAGCTTCCATTTTTTTTCATTTAAAACATTCCAATGTTTCGACAACAGATATGTGTCTTCCTCAGGGAACTACAAATAAATTTACAATTGGAGAGGGACAAACCAAAAATGGGACGATTATACAAATATTGCTTATATTGGGTACTTACATTGATTAAATCTTTACACTGTAGGTAATACATCTACAAGTGGAAGTTGTATAACCTACATTGTTTTATTTATGAGAAGTCCGCTGTTTGTTCGGAAAGTTGATTGTTGGATATTGGTGAACTTGGAAATGATTACATGACTGAGACAACTTTGTTCTCTTTGTATAGCGCTATATTCTGTACAAGCAGATCGGCCCCGCTTCGCACGGATATTAATCAAACATTTCAAAAGTTATAATTTCTTATAGACACACAAACACACACACACACACACACACACACACACACACACACACAAACACACACACACACACACTCTCCCATATATAGTTTCTCGTTTTTGCGTTATTAAAAAAGAGTAAAATGAAGAAAACTTGAATATGAAATATCAGTAATTCAATCTTATTTTTCTTTATTTTCCTTTGTATTATTTTTTCTTTGTATCATTTTTTTAGTATTATTTCTTTTTATATTTTATGTTTGTAAAAAGGCCTTCACTATATACTTTACACTCTCTGCTCCTGAAAATTTATTTATTCAGTCAGAGCTTCCATGTAAACGATATTGACTCCCTCCGGTACACTAGTGGCGCCTACTTCGCTTATTATTATTATGGTGCCTTTTAACCGAACAGAGTGAGTAGAAACAATGCGACATTTTTTCAATAACTTAAATGGTGATATCTTTCAAATGGAATGTCAAAATTGAATAATTCAAAAAGTTTTGTAATGGCTTTAAAGCTGCCTTGAATATTAAGTCATTTTTTTATAAGGATTAATTCCAAAGTATAAATAAAAGGCTTTTATGATATAGCGAAGGTATTTATACATATTTTTAAAATGAAAAACACTTATTGCCAAATGAATATAATAGATAGACATATTCTCTTGCGATATCTTTTGTAGATAATTATATTTTATGAAAAGTCGTAGTACATTATTTTGTTCTATAATTGAAACTTTTCGCAGCGCACACGATGTACGAAAGTTTTTGGTCATTTTTTCACATCTTGGATTACACTATTGGAGTTTTAGTATGAATCCCTAACTTTTCTTAAAATTTAATATAGCCTATATTCACCGGAGATAGTGTAGCTTCCCAACAGTGAAAGAATTGTTCATATCTGTCAAGCAGTTTCGGAGCCTATTCAATATAAACAAACAAACAAACAATTAAATAATTCCTTTTTATAATATCAGTACAGATTACGTTTACGCTAGTGCACAAGGGGAAAATTTCAACGCTAACGTTAACGTGTGCTTCTGGCAACACACACTTCATTAATTAGAAATAATTTTACTCATTTGGCATTGAATCAAAATTTGATGAGCAAGTCTCTATATTTGATAAACTTAGATTCTGGTGAAATACAATTAGAAAAGAAAGCAAGCGAATGAATATAGAGTAGGGCCTGTTTCCTAAAGATACGGGTGATCCAAGGTATCCACACTCTCAGTAGCTCAGTTCTTCCACCACTTCTAAGTATGATACAGCAACGCAGTGGGAAGTGGAGTAAAAGATGCTCAATTTCAATGATTGTATTTTGGCAAGCAATAAGTTGTTCAGTAGAGTAAACGCTGCTTTTAGCTCCAACCACCTTGAACAAGCCTCTTTAAATAGAGAAATAATCTTTGTTGAGGTTGATATACAATTAAAATATTGCAGAACTGATTCAAATATATGGACAGAACTCATTTTTAGATATTCTCATCTTACCAAGATGGTATCCCAGTTAAATAGATTTCCTTGAAAGAGTATGTTCGTGCCAACTCCCCAAAAAACTCCAAAATATTTGGTGAGACCAAATACTTCAAACAGAGCAACACAATATCCCAATCCACTTGAACGGCTTCAATTGCCATCATTTAATTATCACTATTGAAAAAACCTGACTTTCTAGACTATGCCACTAGTAAGAATGAAGAATTTTTCTTTTCTAGAGTTCAATTTCAATGAATTTTCATTCTGATAACCGGTAACAAGGCCTACATCAATCACTTGGAGCATTCACCCTTCCTCAATCGATCAGTGTTTTTACTCATATAATTAAGATACATGCCTCTCTCACAATTGCAAATGCCGTGGCTGCTCAGTTCATACCAATAACTATAGTTCAAATAAACAGTTGTCAGACCAACATAACCTGTCCAATATATAAATATGACATTGCTCCCACAACACACTATCTAAATAATGCTTTTAAATATTAAATATTGGTAGAATAGAAGAATAGTTACAATAATTACCAAAAAAATATTCTCTATCTATCCTAATAGTCCCAGATCAGATATATTACTACTGCTCTCCGTCAGGCGACTTTTGAACCTCATTTTCTCTTTCACACGTAACAAGCTCATCGTAGAAATTTGGGGGTATATTGGATGAGATATAGAGAACGTGGGAGTAACGGATCATGATCAATTCCGTGGCAATAACTGAATATCTAAATCTGAGGCTTTTATTTCATTATACCCTTACTTATAGTTTAAACCACACTCTGGTTTGAGGAAAAATGAAATCCACTTCCCAGTGACAGTGCTAGACATATTCTGAATACCAATCATACTTCCCACATGGGAAAAGTATTTTATGAGCTACCAGGCCAAAGATGTCGTATATGAGAGCTAGGTCTGAAGAGAACCACTAAAACTACTACTCCTAAAAAAATTGAGAGAGTTTAAGGCTTTGTATCTAAATTTCGAGACAGAAGATTACTTTAAACTGCTGATTGATTGGCAAAATGATTTGTTCGAATATCTTTTCATGTTCATACATATGATGAAAAATTAAAAAAATTGAAAGAAGTTTCAACGGATGTTAGAGATATCCAGATTTCCCCACCACACACACAAGTGAAACACCCCCAACCCCGATGTATGAAAGACGGTGCAAAATGCATCGCTTTTACGTAAATTGCAATACCTGAATTATTTTATTTTCTTCCCCATATTAATTACACCTGTGACCGACTGAAATCGGTCAAATGAATAGCCATGTGATCGTCTAGTACCTGAACTTGCCTTGAAGTTCTTTTTATAAAATAGGACGCTTTTCTTTGTTGTGTTGTGTATTCGTAGTAACCTACTCAAGTTCTTCTGTGTGAGGTTTGATGTGATACGACCAATTCTTCGTCGCTTAAACCATAGGTAAGGAAATTAGAAAATCAAAAAAATCAGAATTTAAATTTAAATTATTGAATCATTCTGGCAAATGACCGTCTTTTCACTGTAATTTTGAATTCAGATGAACAATATGAAATGTTATGTAGGTAGATCTACAAAATACAGTTATTACAACTGATGATTAGATCAAAACCAAGAAATATATGGATAGTTTTAGCAAATTAACAAAAAAAAATTGACCCCGTTTCTGGGTCGTCTCACAAGTATCAGCAGAAATACGAAAGTATCGGCTGATGCATTCAGAACTTGTAAGAAAATGTTTTGTCAAGATCAGGCTTTGATTGAAATTTGTGAGTAGTGTAGATCCAAAAATCTCCATACTATTAAACAGCCTGAAATTTTTAGCTGCACTTTGGAACCAGCCTGTATAATATAATATGACGATAACATACCCATATTACTGAATATCCTTAAATAGCTGTGCATAGTGTATTTTTGGACAGTGAAATAAAATGAAATAACGTTAACTTTTTTTTTATTCTATTCGCTTTATGTGTAACAGAATTTCGATTTGCTTTTTCCAGGAAATATAAGATCACGTTTCAATTCATAAGATCTTATCGATTTCGAATTGAAAAAGTATGCTTTGTCACGTATCTGCATCACCTTTCATATAGTTCCTTCCGTTGGTCGACTTTTATTGAATTCTTTTTTTTCCCTGATTCCTTTAAAGAAATGCAATTTAATGCTATTGCGGCTTGCCACGAATACTAACTTGACCTAACCTAACCTTTACAATGAATGGTGAAAAGTAGATCAATCCGGAACATCGAGCAAGAACAATTGCACGTCAATGATAGTTCCTCACACCACATCTAGGTACCGATGGAACAGTAAGGCAATTACACGAACAGCGTGAATAGAGGAAGGAGTAGGCATTGGAAGACTGATTGAATATAAAAGAACAAGATGAGTTTATCCGACAATGGTACAAATTCGTTGAAAGAGTTGCCATTTCCGCTGGATATGCTACAACTAATTCTACGAATCGATCATTTCTAGTATATCCGCCGAGGCTAATGCTCTTATCTATAATTTACATGGTTTGTGAGAGAGCAATAAAATATTTCTTCGATACTGTTGCATACAGTAGTGGACGGAAAAAATTTGTCTAACTCTCTGAAAATATTTTGGTGTAAATTCATTCAAATATGTAAGTTTCACAATACAAATATCACTGTTGTTAATATGAAATTGAAATGCGGATTTCATGTTAATTATATGATTTCATATTATTCTTGAACGTGTTAGTATGTATTTAAAACTTTCGTTCGAAAAATTTTTAATACGACCTTCCACATCGGGAAGGAGCAGTTGAAAATTTCCAAATGGCCATAACTCCGGTAATAACCAAGATCTTTGCAATTTTCATATTATCCTTAGACATAATATTAACTTCCGAAACGGAGTAGAGGAGGGGTTAAGATTTTCGAATCACTTTATCTGCGGTAGTAACCAAGATAAACCTACGTGGTTTTCCTTTGGCATGTCATAGGTTAAACTTCTGTTTGAAAAGTTTTTTACAAGGCTCCTAACTTTCGAATCTGGACGGAGTGGTTGAAAATTTTCATCGCCATATCTCTGGTGATAACCAAGATACACCTATGCGGACTTTATATTATCCTCAGGATTATTATTATGAAAGACTTCTGTTTGAAAATTTTTCTTTTCTTTTTTCTAGACAATTTACAAAAGTCTATATAGTTTTGCTAAGCTTATTATCCAGACTGAAAAACAAAATCTATCCTAGACAGAATGTCTGCCGAAAGGGTTATTTTTCAATCACATAAAATATGAAAAAATATTTGTAAATAGGATAAACTTTAATTCACCATGCGTTGCTAAGTTTTCATTCTTATATTTGCAGTTTAACTAATATTTATATAATAATGTGTTTTTAAGAGCAATATGTTTAATTATGAAATTTCCTCTAAATATAAACCAGTAAAGAAGTTATTTATATTTCTGTAAGAAAAATATGGTGCTTTCAGCTTAACTAAATCAATTATATAATCAAAATAAGGTGATGACGATACATGTGTTGCTAACGTAAAAAAATCTCAATTTTGATGTATAAGGTCCAGAGAGCGCCAGAGAAAACGGACCATTATTTTTCCGTTATAACTTTCGCAATTTTAGAGATAGTTCATTCGTTATTGCTTCATTGTAAAGCCAAAGGACTAGGTTTATCAGATATTGTAACAAAATTTCACTTCCAGTGATATCCAATATGGCTGACTCCGAGCAATACTTCAAGTTCGCTGGAACGTTCTTTTCACTAAAAAATATTATAATAATATTATAATTCAGTCTTTTCTTGAATTGGACATAGTGATCTTAAAAATATTCCAAGAATTGGTAAGACAGTAGCGTAAAGAATTTTTTTATTCTGATTTTCGGTTGAAATCGAAATATTTTTTTCACCTCATGGCGTTGGCACTCCTGAAGTTGTTGTGTTTTTCATTGATGTTCTAGAAAGACAGAGAAAATAAAACCAACCTAAAATTTGATTTCCGTTCGAATTCAAAATGACCGACTTCCTCAAATATTAAAATTTTCGCCGAGCGTTAAAAACTTTTTCACTGTCGTAATGAATCCACTGCGTAATTCAATAACTAGATCCAACCTTTCACATCATTTTGAGGGGTCGAACTCGAATATTGATTCCGAATTGTGCCAATTGTCGTCCATAATGTTTCTCTTTTCCACCATCACATGCACCCCCCGTTGTGAAACCTCTGAACATAGACTCTTGCATCAACTCTATGATAAACAAAAATAATGAAATGTCATCGAGTTTTAGACGACATCTGGTGTGAACTCGAATTTTATCTTGGTGTTGGTTGTTTTTGACGTTTAAAATTGTTAACAATGATTTTAACAAATGAGGATACGCGTTTCATTGAATGTTTGTTTGTGCGTGGCTATACTGCTAGGCGAATGTTACGCCAATTTCCAGCCTCTAATTACAAAGGAAGTACAATCTATAATCTTGAGGAGAAATTTCGGACAACAGGGTCATTAGGAAGAAGATCAGGATGACTGTTTCCCAAATATCTCAGAGATGTCAACTGTTAAAATCATTTGCCAGAATAATAATACGACATGATTTTTTTTAACAAATTACATTCAACAAAAAGTATCAAGTACTCAGAATGGAATATGACCTCCATTGGTTGGTTCAGAGGTTTCACAACGGGAGATGCATATGATGGTGGAAAAGAGACACATTAATGACGACAATTGGCACAATTCTGAATCAATTTTCGAGTTCGACCCCTCAAAATGATGAAAAGGTTCAATCTAGTGATTGAATTACGCAGTTGATTCATTACGACTGCGAAAAATTCTTCAATGCGCGGGGAAAAGTCTTAATATTTGAGGAAGACGGCCATTTTGAATTCGAAAGGAAATCAAATTTTAGGTTGGTTTCAGTAACATATTGTTCTTTGTCTTCTTAGAACGTCCATGAAAAACACAACAGCTTTAGGAGTGCCAACGCCATGAGGTGAAGAAAAAATTTCGATTTAAAATCAGAATGAAAAAAATTCTTCACGCTACTTTTTCACCAATTCTTGGAATATTTTCAAGATCAATATGTCAAACTGTTCAGAAAAGACTGAATTATCGACTGAATGTCCCATTCGAATTTTTCAGTGAACAAAAACGTTTCAGCCATCTTGAAATATTGCTCATTATCGAATGAGTCAGCCATTTTGGATTTCACCGGAAGTGAAATTTCGATACAATTTCTCAAAATAGCAAAAATTGCATCTATCTATTCAGGCTAAGATGATCTGCTCTTTAAACTATGAAACTGCTGGTTCAGACATAAGGGACAAGCATTTAAACGCTTTTGTTGTCTCAAATGCCGTACAAGAGCAATTGTCATATTTTTGTAGATCCGATCATTAAACCCAATACGCTCTTTTGGCACAAGGGTCCTGTACTTGGCGTGGTTTGATATTAGCGCGACTTTATAAAATCTGCCGTAATTTAAAGATATCTATTGTATCTTATGAATTACGAACACTTCTGAAATTTGCAAAATGAATCAATCTTCAATCTTATACTCTCCCAAGCATCAAGGGTAGAGTAGCGAGCGTGTCTTTTCGAAAGAACTTAATAAAGTTTAAGCATTTGACTTGTCAGCGTCGACGTCTAAGCAAAATAGAAGTTAAAGAATCCATTCTCAGAAATCATCAACCTCAAAAAACAATTGCATGAGTATGATTTCGACACAAAATTAAAATTTTGTCAAGAATGGTTTCTTGTTATTCCAAAGTAGGTTGGGGTATTTTTTGTTCCAATTTATCGACAGGGTAAACTTCATTCAATGCGATTCTACTTTGTTTTTTATTCAAAATATTGTTTATTATTTTGGGATTATAAGCATTATTTTTAGCTATTTTTTAATTAAATTTAATTCTTTGTTGAAATTTTCTGGAGATAACGGAATGTTAATCAATCTAGGAATAAAACTGTTGAATGCTGACATATTATGTTGATACGAATGACACGACGAGTTATGTATTATATTATCTGAATGTGACGGCTTATGGTAAATTGCGAAAACATGTTTTCCATTTTCATTCGAAATTGTTACGTCTAAGAAATTTATTGAATTATTGCTTTCTATTTCGGTTGTGAATTCAATTTTTGGATGTAATGAATTTATATAATCTTCGAAAATTTGGAATTATCTATCTGTTCCTGTGAAGCATTTAATGATATCGTCTACATAGCGATACCAGTATAAATAATATTTACTAAGTGGATGATTATGAATTAATTTATCTAAATTATTCATGAATATTTCTGCTAACAAAGGACTTAATGGATTGCCCATAATCAAGCCGTCTTCACTAGTATGATATTTGTTATTGAAGTAGAAATAATTTTGATCTAAACAAAGTAATAATGAAAGAATTTACGATTTAATTATCGTATTGACATGATTATTTTCTAATAATTCTTTATCTAAGTAGTACGTATCTTTCGGAGGAACGTTAGGAAATAGATTTTAACGTCGAAAGCGCATTACGGAACACAATTATTCAGTAAAATTCCTCAAAAAAAATTTATTATTTGATTTTGTTATTGATAATGAAATTCTACCAAGTGAAAGCCTCCCAAATTCAAACTTTTATTTTGGACATTTTCCATCTGTGTCATAATTTCCAGAACTTTTAGGAAACTTAGTTCAGATATTTGGTTTCAACCCGATAGAGCCACGTCGCACTGTGCAAAATATTCTATGAAATTTATTCGAATTGAAGAGAGAATTACAAGAATTGGAAGACATTATACATTAATTATGCCGAAATATCAAATTTTGTGCCAAAACACGATCGGTGGAAAAAGCGGTTTGTATAATGGGTAAGCATCCAAAACACACTAAGCTTCCTATGATAGCATCTACAGTGTAAGCTCAGAAAAATAAAAATAAATCCGGAAAAACCCCACATATGATACATCACATACAGGTCATCTGTGAGTCGATAAGAATCTAGTAAAATGTACAGTAAAAGAAGAGCTTTTGAAAGATGTATTAGAGCCCCAATAGTGTAACGTTGATTACATATGTCACCCAGAGCAAGAAAAATTCAGATCGTGAAAAATTTCCATCATTTTCCTCCAAAACTGGAAATTTATTATCAGGGAAAGGAAATATTTTTTTCACATGGTATATTCAAAACCAATCCTTATTATTCAAAATTTATTACTAGCTCAGCAACGAGATCTAATTAGCATTATTTTTGCAATTGAGTTTGATGATATAAATCTAATAAGAGCTATCCTAATAAGAGCTATCAAATAGTCTGAATAAATATTATCCGATTGAAGCGATACACATGCCAAAATATGAGTGAAATTTATAAGATAATGATAATTAATTATATCCATCATTTGTTTACCTAAACTTGTCGAGTGTCCATATCTCATTCCACGAACCGAATCGTTGAGTATGTAATGCGATATTTTCAATTCAAACATTCTGTAATTATTCTGTCTATCCTAAAATAAAAATGATTTTTTATCATATAGCACATCAGAGCTAGATAGACTGTACGACGACAGTCTTATCAGTTTTATTATCTTGGGTAAAATATAAAAATATGGTTTGTTTAACTTCAGGGTTACACTGGCCCACTAGACTATAAATTTTGTGATAAAAATTACGATACTTTATTTTGTATTCGTACCCTAATTTGTTCATGTACCGAATCCTTTTTATTCCATTTTCCAGAGTAAAAAATCCCAAGGTGTATACTGTGGAATGAAATGTATTTTTGAAATTGAGCGAATTTTCTTGAATATGAAACATATATTGACGAAGCTAGAGGTATTTCATGATACGACATTCAATAAGTTTGATCGGCTACTGATAACGCACCAAATACTAGTTAGGACCTCAATGTTCGAGAAAATTGATGAAGTGGAACCCAATAGTTCCGCTCAACGTCTGTTCAGAAAGGAAGAGGGTTTTTCAAAGATCGATTTTCGACAATCCAAAGTGACATTATTATTTTCCGGATTGTGAGACAAATTCTTGGAAACAATCTTTTTCGATAAAGAACATGGTCGAACGAAACTGTAGGTTATTGAAAATCAAAAATTTAAGCCATCAGAAATTAATATAAATTATAACTTATAGCATAATTATTAATAGCTTATGGAATTCTAACACTTAATCGCATACAAATTTTATGATTCTAGAATTTCAGGCTCAGTGGGATAGTATGTAATAATAATCAATACGCCAATTATAGGATGGGCAAGTTTTATCGTTTTAATCCGGCTGCTAAATAATGTAGACAAACTCAAGAGTAATGGAACATTTGGGCTTTTTTTTTGGTTTTCGAGTTATATAAATTTTTGGTATTTTGAAATTTCTCTGCTTTTCGATATTTCTACTGTTATTGAATTTCAGTGAAAAACATTTTGACGTTACACATGTATTATTTTGGGAAGAATGCAATAACGTCCTGAAATTGTTTTTGTCCAAGTGTTCTAGAATTAAGATTCAGGCTCCCTTTTCTCCTAATTGTAAATCACACGTGGCCTTTTTCGTAAGATGAAAATTTTCAAGAACAAACTTGATATATCCATCTAATCTGTGATAAGGTACCTTTTTGTCAGAAGATGGAAATATAGTTATTCATCCTAGAAAGCCGTCATCAAGAACGCGTAAATCGATCGTATTCTATTTCATAAGCATTGAGGGTTAAAATCTTATAACATATAATAGAGAACACAGGCTCATAGTGGGACACATCTTTATATTGTAACTAATTGATTGAATAGTATGAATACATATTTTTTTAATTTTTAATTCTACTCCGTGAAACACTAGTTTTCTCTTCGATTGACTGTGACGTCAGATAACATCAAGGGTTGTTTCTTTTCCATTTTGAAGATCATATTTTCCACTTTCTTTTTCATTGAAGGAACTGCTATTAACGATAATCTTCTCAAGTTTCGGAAAATATTTCTGAGGCTATCTCAGTATAATATTTGAGCACAAAATGAAAGCCTTATGTATTATTTCACATCTGCTCACTGGAAAATATTCCAATACTTTATCGTAATTCCATAGAATACACAGTAAATGTTGTCTCTGGTACGTGAAGTATTTCGAGAGAATATATTGTCTATGCTTCGTGAAGATTCGAAACTCCATAGGATTCAGTGCTTTTTATGAACGAATGGGCAAGAAATAGATACTTTCATTTTCATTTATTTCATCTTTTTATTTAGAAATTTACGTGTCTCGACACCATGGTCATTGACACGGGAACCAGTAAGTTACATTTTGAGTTATTTGAATATTACATTTTGTGTTCTGATGAAATATATGACAATGTTTGTGTATTGTAAGACTAGATACTATGGTATAGTTGTATATCTTTGAGGTAGTCCAGTGTATTCTTCAGTTCTCGGGTGTTACTGAGTATTGTACCTATCGTTCCTCGGATGGTGTGCTGTTTTCTCCTTTCAGAGTACATAAAGCATTCGGCAATGATGTGCTTGAAAGTAAGAATTATGTGAGAACATGATCTGCATTGAGGGGAAGGTTCATTGGTCAATTGGTACTCATGAGTGGATTTCCTGTAGCCTATTCTCAATCTTTTGATTTTTACTTTATCTTCTTTTGACATGTTGGGTAGTTTGATTAAAGGTAGGGTTGGCTGGATTTCTCTGAGTTTGTTTCGTTTCGTATTTCAAGTTTCTTGCCATGTTTTCGTGAATATTTTTTTTGTTCTTCTTTTTACATCATCAACTATTTGTAAGTCTACGCGGGGAAATTGGCACATAGACGCTTCTTTCGCATCCTTGTCTGCTCTCTCGTTGCCAGTTATTCTGACGTGGGATGGTGTACAGATGAATGTAGTTTCAGTGTTCTGTCTTGCAAAGTCATTGGTAATTTCATGTATTTGTTGAACTAGTATATGTTTCGTGTAAAAATCTTTTATAGAGTCGATGGATGCCATTGAGTCGGTGCATATTGCTACACTATTGGTGTGACAGTTTTGAGTGCTTGTAGAATTGCAAAAAGATCGCCCGTGTGCATGCTGGTTGTTTCATTTAGCAGGTCTTTTGTACAGTACTGTCTAGGCTAGTGACTGCTGGGCACACTCCATGTTCATTTTTGGAGGAGTCCGTATAAAATATTCTATCGAACTTTTTTGGTGGAGTATATCAATAAACTTTTGATGAAGCATGTTCGTCGGGACCTTGAAATTGTGAGACTTACAGTGTTGTGTTGATATTAAGTAAGATTTTGGTCCATGGTGGCATAACCGAGTGTCTTATGGTGCCAATTTTGGATAGATAATTGTCTTTTATGTAAGGATATAATGCTTGAAATACTGATTCGACAGATCTTGGCCTAACTGTGTCATTATCATCTGGGCGCAATACTGGAGATGTGAAGATTTTGTGGAGAAGTTTATATACATTAAAAAAGATATTTGCTACGTAGGATAGTAGGAGTTGCTTTCGTCTGAGCCATAGTGGTGGCTCAATCGCTTCACAGCATAGACTTGTGGCAAGACTGGTTCTGAATGCACCTATACAGTAACGCAGTATTCTTCACTATATTCAGGGATTTCAAAAGTGATTTGCTAGCAGTTGAGTAAATAAATGATCCATGATCTAACTTGGAACGTATAAGAAACCATTATACACAGCAAAGTGTTTGTTTTTCTGCACCCCATTCCATTCGTAGTGTGATAGTGTCTTAATGATGTTCAATCGTTTCATACAGTTAGTTTTCAATTCTTAGATATGCTCTGCCCAGGTGAGCTTATTGTCGAAAGTGAGGCCGAGGATTCTGTGATGCTTGACTGTTTGTAGGATTATTCTGTTGAGTGTTAAGGGTGTTACTTGTTGCAAAGATGTTTTTCTGCTGAAGCGGATGACGTTGGTTTTCGTGATGGAGAATCTGAATCCAGTGTTTTCACTCCATAAATTAAGATCGTTTATAGTTTTCTGAAGAATTTTGGTGGATTTTTTAGCGTTTCTTCTGCGACAAATGATTATAAGATCGTCTGCATAGAGGGCCTACTTCACTGGATGGTGGATTTTATCACGTATGTCGTTGATTGATAATATAAACAGTGTTGTACTCAATACGGATTCTTGGGTTATGTCATTTTCTTGAGGCAGGGGATTTGATGTTACACCATTTGCGATAACCTGAAAGGATCGACCAGAGAGGAAGTTTCGGATGAATGAGAATATGAGTCTTTTTGCGTTGCATTTCGACAATTTTTTCAGGATCATAGATTTTAGCGTGGTCTCGAACGCACTATCTATATCGAACATAACTGTGCATTGAAAATATAAGTGCATTGAAAATATCTGTTTGTACACGAACAAGATTATCTATTGTGTTGCGATGCTGTCTGAAATCTTATTGGACTTCATTCAAAAATCCATGTTTCTCGAGGTACCACATAAGACGTTTGTTCACTATACTTTCCATCAATTTGCTCATAGTATAAGTGAGAGATATCGGCCTATATGACTTCGCTTCTGTTGAAGGTTTGTCAGGTTTCTTAATGGGTATGACTAGTGACTTTTTCCAGATGGTTGGGAACTGTTGTTTGGTCCAAATTCTATTAGAAAGGTTTAGGAATGCTTGTTGGGTCTGCAATGGGAGATTTTTCAAAAAGATGAAAGGAACATTATCAGGTCCAGCTGCGGTGTTTTTGTAAAATTTCAGAGAATGATGGAGTTTCTGCATTGTGAAAGGTTAAATGATTGAGTAGATATCGTTTTTTGTATCCGCAGATTGTTGAATTGGTTGGTTTTGTGTTGCAGGGAGTATAAGAGGGTGTTGAATCCTGTTCTTTGTTTTGTCTCTGAGTTTATGTGCTATGATATTTGCTGTGTCCCTGCTATTTGTAACAATGTTTCTTTTGTGCTTCAGCGCTGGAATTCATTTCATTGAAATAGTGACATTCTTTACTTCCGTGTGTAAAAGTGAGGGTAAGAGAAGATGTCAAAAAAGTATATCGATCAGGTCCACTATATGAGGTTTTAAAATGAATAATCTCTATCATATGATCAAGACGTTACTAATACATAATGAAATCGTTATATGCAATCTTGACATGTTACAGATCAATATATTCAATACATATTCAATATATATTTCAATATATTCAATAGTTGCACAATATTAGGAATACATGAAACTACACAGACTATGTTCGAAAAAGAAGAAAAATTATTCGTCTTGTGGAATCATACTCCCATATAATTTACATGTAACAAAAAGTACATGTTTGTATAGTAACTTACAAGGCTGTTCGAGATGCTGTCGGTCTGTCAGAGAAAACATAAGATTTAAGCCGAAGTTTGTATTTATTATTCAACATATTTCCTTTTAGCTCAATACACTTTTTCCAACGGTCTTCAAGAATTGCAATGCATTTTGAATAGTACGATTTATCATGGCCTTTAAAATACTCTTCAGTTTCGGCTTCAACTTCTTCATTGGTCGCAAATATTTTTCCCTGGAGCCATCTCTTCAAATTTGGGAAGAGATAGTAGTCGCTTGGGCCAAATCTGGCGAATTCGTGAGATGAGGAAGCAATTCGAAGCGTAATTCGTGCAATTTCGCCACTGTTTTGAACGATTTGTGAGCTGGTGCATTGTCTTGTCCTTTTTTTCTTCAATTCCAAAATTATAAAAGGCTGTAGTTTTCAAAGACTGGTGGCGCCATTTCTGAGAGGCCGGCAGCATCTTGAACAGCCTAGTATAAGTCCTCTGAACAATAAAGAACTACCTGCCAGGAACTTCATTTTGTTCATAATATGCTTCTATAATGTCAAAATATTTTTTTTTGGTAGGGAGGTTGTTACATTTTTTAATTATATAAAAAATAATGTTCCAATTTTCACTATAACGACAAATTGATGGTTCGTTTCACCACACTGTGGCTTCTTCAGATCAGTATTATATTTAAAAGCTACCTTATATATTACATGGTAAAACAAGGTACTTCACTAAATAGGAGGACAATCCAAACAGGGTTTCTTTTTTGAGAACTGAAAAGTTCAAGTAATGGTGAGTAATTTAGGTCTAATTGATCATAAGTTTATTGCTTTCCAATGCTTCTCATAGGTGTAATTTCAGTGTATTATTTTTATTAAGTAACACACAAAATTAATATTGAAAGTAAGATAATAAAAATTTTGATATTTTACATAATGGTAATAACAGCAGTCAGATCGCTGTTTCTTTGTCAACATAAGTTTTTGGACATATGAGGGGAAAAAAATCTTATCTATGTAGTAACATTTGTTTCCATGTGATCTCAAACACGTCTGGAACAAGAATGAGTTTATTTGACTATCAGTATTCATTCAATTTCTCTTCAGAATGAAGAATCATCGAACAACTCGTTGATATCTCGGTTAGATGCTTCCGAGTGGCCTTCTGCCATTATTTTCTTCCACCTGTATAACCCCATCTTCTTCAGGATCACTGAAAGCGTCACTGGAATCTCCAATCTCTAAGTTATCTACCTCTTTCCAGACATCCTCCATATCATTATCTGATCCATCCCCAATATCGTCTTCTCCTTTCATTATTTCTTGAACCTAAAAATCCAGAACCTTGTCAGTCAAGAGACCATTTCGTCGATCCAGTTCCTGACAACTTAAATCAATCATTTCATGAGAAAATGAAATAACCTATCGTTATATGCCTATACTGGGTGTAACTGGAAACAGGCTCGCCCCTATAAATTTTTTCCTGTCCAATATTTTTCGATGAAATTTTCTGAACTTAATTAAAAATTTATTTCAACTTGAATGGCACCGACAGTTTATCTGAAACGTTTCCGGTTTCAAAGGAAATTAGCCAAAGTTTCGATTTTAAAATGGCTCACCCTGTATATTTTATGAGAAATCGAATCAAACTCTCTTTGTCTATACATTCAGCATATTTTAAGACGAATTTGCCGAATTTTTAATTTTTTTTTTGATAAATTTGTTTTCAAGTCAAGGTGGCTATGACGACAAAAAAACTACGTGATTTATCGACCGAAATCGAGTACATTTGGATTCATCACCGAAACTGTAGAATTCCTTTTGTTATTGGCTTCGTAACATTCCAAACATTGTTTCTTTAAAAAAAATCTTATTTCCGCAAGGTATAATAGAGGCTCATTAGCACTATAATACGCAAAATATTTTTACGAATATTTTGATACCAAATTGATAATTTTTCGTTGAAAATTTCCATTCGTAATCCTGGACATAGTAAAATACTAGTTTTTCAACTCATTGTCTGAAGTGCTTTGGAAATGCATTGAAATCCTATCACAGGTAGATCACAGATCATAGAATTTTTCGTATTCAATTTTAAATGTAATAAGATAAGATTGTGTTGCATCTGAATCGGTGAGTTGGTATAAATTGTTCAGAGTATTAGAATTTTCACGGCAAAAAAACAGACGAAATGCTGTACACACAGAATTAAAAAGTAGATATGCTTCTCATTCATGGCGAATGCCGAAAAAACTCTACAGCATCAGCAATTCTATACGCTGAACGCTATCCAGAACGGCAACATCCTCCAAGGCACTATTTTCCAAAACTGGAAGTGAAGTTTCGTCAGCAACCGGTTGTTGCAGATAATCAAAATTTCATAGTAAGCGAAAATTCTAAAATTGATGTATTAGCGGACATTAATTTAAATTGTACGGCATCTACCAGAGAAATCCCACAAGAAATAGGGATAAGTCATCAGAGTGTTTGGAGAATTCTCAAGAAGCATAAATTTCGCTCGTTCAAATACAATCTTCATCAACACCTTTATGAGAATGATAATGGCCGAAGATTAGAATATTGCAACCAGTTCCTTCAAAAGATGGAAATGGATCCAAGGTATCCTTATAAAATCTTATATTCAGATGAATCCCGATTTACTAATAACGAAATGTTCAATAGAAACAATACGCGCTATTGGGCCCACGAAAACGAGCATTTAGTACGTGAGGGTAATTTCCAGGAGCGATTTGGGTTTAATGTATGGATGGAAATGGTAGGGCGACATCTCATAGGTCCAATCATTTTTGATGGACCATTAACAGGGGAAAGATATTTAGGATTTTTACAAAACGAAATAAGCGATCTGATTGATGGTTTACCACTGGCTGTTGCTAATAACTTAATTTTCCAACAAGATGGAGCACCAGCGCACAGCTGCAGGGAAGTTGTTCAATACCTAAATAGTAATTTAAATGAAAAGTGGATAGGCACCAACGGCCCGACAAGATGGCCAGCTCGATCGCCCGACTTGTCCCCATTAAATTTTTTTTGTGGGCCCATGTGATAAATCGTGTTTATAGAACTGCTTCAGAAAATCGAGAGGATTTAGAGAATAGAGTTCGGGGAGCAATAAATGAAATTTTTCTATATCAAATGGATGATATAGTACGGGCTACCATTTGCCGCAATAGGCTGTGTCAGGCACAGAATGGGGGTCTCTTTGAAAACTGTTGTGAAGTTATGCTCAATTGATTTGATGACATTCCATCTATGGTCCATTTGTGTATTTTGCGTTATTTATGTGTTTTGTTAGATTTTTATTCATCTGGAATGTACCATGATGAGTATGTGCGCCATGCCAAAATAAAGCTAAGGTTTGGCGTTTATGCTTTGTGTGCATTACAATTTTAGAACCAGATGAGTCGTCATAGCCATCTAGACTTGAGAACAAATTTATCAAGAATGAGTTAAAAATTCGGCAAATACATCTTTAAATATACTGAATGTATAGACAAAGAGAGTTTCATTCGATTTCCCAGAAAATATACAGAGTGAGCCATTTAAAAATTAAAACCGGAAGCTTTTCAGATAAACTGTCAGTGCCATTCAACTTGTAGTAAATTTTTAATCAATTTCAAAAAATTTCATAAAAGTATGGGATAGGAAAAAAGTTTTAGGAGCGAGCCTCTTTCGAGTTACACCCGGTATATTTGTAGAGAGGCCGCATTGATCCAAATAAAGTATCATTCAGACAGTCATATGTATAACAAAAATTTCCCTCCTCTGCTGAATCACTTTGTATATTGGATGATTTTTTCAACATCATTCTGTATTAACTGTAATTCAAAAATTTCTGATATACTATTCGAGAATTGAACAAATTAAATCAAATCTAGCTTATCTCTGAATTAGAATTAGAGTCACAAAGTCTAGAAACATGAGTGCAACGGTTAAAGGAAATATTGTAAACAATGCATCACCTGAGTTTTTCATTGGTACATATTTCTGTTATCTCATTTATTTGTCTATTAATCATTCCCGATATACTTACTTTCATCACATTGAGATAATGATTTTTCAACCCGATTGTATGAAATTCAATATGCACATGATAACCTAAGGCTGGCCTCAAGTATTTCAAATAATACCTACTATAGATTAAGATACTCTAAAAATATTTCAATACCTATTCAAAGCACTTGTCATGATTTCAATTCAACATACTCAATTTCAATATGAACTTGAAATAATGATAATTCTCAAACGAAATTTTTTCACAATTACTTCTCGGTTTACCACTTTATGATGTGCTCGTTGAGTGAGAACGAAATATAATATATTATAAACGAAAATTGGAAACATGATACATATTCATAAAGAGAACATAAATGATATTCTATACAGAAACCATATTCCACACAAACCTATTTCTATATTCTCATTTTAGGGTTGTGGCTTCCGACGATGACTTGTGTTATGAAAAAGGGAAAATGAATGAATATCTCTTCGAATTAAATTCGACCTTATATAGTACTGAGAAAAATTTTCATCCAATTCATTCAAAAGAACTGTATTTCGGATTGTAAATTACTCATAATATCACAGAAAACTCATAAATATCAATAACTGATGTATGGGGTAGAACTTGAAGGAAAAAGAATTAGGAATAGGATAATAACTAAAATAGTGAATATTAAAATGGTTTTTCAATAAAAGCGATCGACGCTGTCATATAATAAAATAAGGCAAATGTGAGATATGGAGAAAATTCATTTATTTAAAAACTTATGCCATAACTTGAAGACTATATTCTAGGTTTCTAAAGATGACTCGCACATGGAGAACGTGGTCTAAGTTCGCTTGTTCCCATATTAGGTTATTTTCATAGAAAACATTGCCATTCATTATACATTGTCTCTCGTCACTATAGCAGAATTGAGTCGAGATTACGGTTTTCTTCCAAACTTTTTGAAAGCCAGAAGGGTATTGGAATTGTCAAAAGTAATCAACGATGGGGGTCGCTGTAAGCAAAGGTGCCGATTCATACAGACTAGTCTCCATCCTTAACAGTTTGTACCCTATGTTACGTAGTGTGTCGTATTGTATTGGATTTCAATAATCCCAACCTAGTTAGGTCATTGTTTTTTCTCTTTATAAATACATAAATGAAAATTTATATGACTGAAGGGAACGCCGGAAAAGAAAATTGAACCATAGAAATTCAGTTTGTTGAAACGACAAAGACCGATTGCTTTGTGGAGAGAAACTAAATAATGAATTTTCTATTTCATATGGTGTGAAACTTGATATTTTTGAGGTAACTGAATACAAAAACAAAAAAAAACACTTTAATTAAAGTAGCTGCTTCTGCAAGTCTCGAGGAGGGTTGAGCAATGGGATGGCTGCTCAAATAAATCTACTGTGAACCTCCAAAGATTGCCACGGAATGGACTACCTATCAATTTTAACTTGCATAAGGAACAACTTATTGAATTAGTCGTATCTGATTCAAAACTAGGTACCTGGTATATCCTCCAATGCTCCAAGCAGGGAAAATGCAAGAAGAAGTAAATGAAATGGTTAAGCAGAAATTTGATCCTAAGCCATACAAGCTGTCTGACGGCTTATTTAAAGGACCCGACAGTGAATAAGTATAGCTGAGTACTTGATTCTTGATAAACAAAATAATGAAATGAAGTGTTCTTGACTACCAATCAATGACTGATCGGATATGAAGATTTATACTCAAGGCTGAATTCAGAAATGTTTCAATTATATCAGCCCACGCTACCACCAATAGAATTCCGACGAAAACAAAATTTCTGCGGCAAACTCGATGAAGTTCTCTACCACATTCAAAGATATCAGCCAAGAACTGGGCTATGGAAGATAAAGCAGCTGGCCCGTTCCCACTGTAACTACACAGTGAGAATGGCGAATACCTAGCAGAATTCGCATGCCGAAACAGACATATTATCAGTAGCACGACTTTTCAACACAAACTGATTCACCTGAAAACGTAGAGGATACCCAATACGCTGACAGTCAACCAAATCGACCATGTGTTGGTATCGTGAAGACATAAAGGCATTACTCCTCACTAACTGATATAGGATCTTACTGTGGATCATACCGCGACTCATTACCTGGTAAAGACTAGTAAAAAGAAAAGCTATCCACTTTAAACGCTAATAACTCCAAACAAATGAACTGAGACTTAAAAAAAAAGATCCTGAATAGAAAGAAAAGAGAAAGTTGAAATAAAGAAATATATGAGCTCAAAGACGTACCAACAAATCACGATAGAATTTTAAACCAATATAACAGGTTATAGAAATGAAAAAGCGACGAGAGGAAGACAATTGGACGATAGATTCTACACTTTGCAGAAGTTCTCAATAAGCAGGACCCAGTTGATGAGACAAAAAATGTTTCTATACCTGCTGAAGTCTCCTACAACCTTCAAGTCCACTCTGTGAGTGGCATGTAGAGCGCTCTAAGGAAATTGGGGAGATGCCATGCGCTCAGCGAGGATGGAGTTATTGTGATACTATAGAACGAAGTCTCGACATAAATACTCGAGGGATAATGGATGCAGGAGAAAATGTCTGATGCCTGCAGTAAGAGATTGATCTGCTCAATCTACAGGGTGGCTAACTCCCACTTTTCAAATATTCACTGCACAATAACGGGAGGCGCTAGAGTGGTGGCGCTGGTTTCGTTTAGAAGGGAGAATCTTGTACTTTGCAGTCTTGAGTATGTCTTAGTCGGTTGAACAGTGCGCGTTTGTTGAAGAGGCCTTTATCAAAGCAAGTGAATCTGTTATCGAGACGCAGAGTGCCTTCCGCAGAAAGTATTGTTTGAACTCCTCTCAGAGTCTTCCCGACCGGAAAACAATCTTGGCGTGTATGCTAAAATTCTGAGCAACAGGATCTACACTAAATATGGGGGGAATCAGCCCACCTGTCACAGTCAGAACCCCGTGAAAACATCGCTCGAGTGATGCGTCGATTGAGCAGTCTCCATCGCGTTCGGCACGCAAACATGCTTCTGCTCTTCAGAGTTCGGTTCGAATAATGAGACGAATTTTGCATACTGGTCTCAGGTTACACCAAGACAAGACCCAGACGGATTGTGGAAGGCGTGTGGACAGGCAATCCTTCAACATGTGCCTCCCACTGGGATCTTATGGACGAGAGACGAAGCCCATTTTCATCTTTCAGGGTACGTGAATAAGCAAAATTTTCGCTACCAAGCACAAAAAAAACCGAGAGCTTCACCAAAGTCCCTTCCACAGCCCAAAAGTCACGGTTTGGTGTGCAGTATCGAAAAAAGGCATCATTAGGCCTTACTTTTTGGAGGGCGGCGTCACAATTACCGTGAACTCTGACCGGTGCTGAGGCACGCTCGAGAATTTTTTGCGCCCGAAAATCGAGGAATTGGGTGAAACCTACGACCGACAGAGCTTCTGGTTTCAGCATTGTGCCACTGCGCATACAGGCAGTCGACCAAGATCAATTATTCAGGTTCATGTTCTCTAGGCAGGTTGTCTTCTTGCGGGAAACAGTTCAGTGCCCCCGCGCTCCCCTGATTTGAGCCCCTGTGCCTTTTTTTCTGTGGGGCCATCTCAAGGGTGAGGATTTTAAACATCGCCCAGAACCATTGAAGAGCTAAAAAACGCCATTGAAGAAGAAACTAAGCAGATAACCCCTGTCACTCTTGTGAAAGTCATGCGGAATTTTCATGAAAGGCTAATGTGTGTTGTCCACCAGGGCCATCATTTGGACGATATCATTTTTAAAACTTAACTGAAAAAACTACATTATATAACATTTCTGTTGAATGAAATATTTTTTGTAAGAATCCCTTATAGTGTTTCTACCAACCCTTTGAAAAGTGGGAGTCAACTGCGCCCCACCCTGAATATTAAAGGCAACAAAACGATATGTGTCCCCTATCGGGGCAAAATTTTGCTAAACACTGCATATAAAGTTATCGCTGCAATTATCAAAGAGGAAGAAGAAACAATTGAAGAGATAGCTTATAACAAGAATAGTGAATACCTATGTGGTTTTTGAGGTTTAAGGTGCACCACAGATCACCTTTTATTTTCTTCTTGTGAGACACACATCAGCGAAATGTTATGCATTTATTGTTTATTTAATTCCAATTGGCCTTCGACTCTTTCGAAATAGCATCTGGCGAAAAACAGGGATATGGACTTGTTGTTACCATATTTCTTATCATATCACTGCACAAATCAACAAAATATATGTTTAACAAATCTTCAAAAATATGTGCGAACGCAGATAACATTTCAATTGTTGCCAAAACAAAAGAACGACTGATCGATATCTAAAAAACTCTACCACTCTACGCTCCAGATCGGAAGACTGGAGGAGTTGCGAATGAAAATCGTAGGCTACAAATAAGTCAACCGTTTCACGGATTCACAACAAATTTCATTATACAACTGAATCAAATACTAGTTGTTACTGATGTGGAAGCAACGGGGTAGACAGGGTTTTTACTGACCTAGTTGAAGGGCCTTATTAGAAGACAGCTTGACTTCACATACCAATTTAGTGTCGGTAAAGGCCTTACAAAAATTGGCATCATGCTGATTTTCAATTTAATAAGTGATTTTTCAAAATATTCAAATAAACTTTGGTATTGATTGTTCCATGAAATCGTTCCGATAACCTTTTTTTCCGAAGGGTGCCCGCCCACATTTAAGGAACCTGGGTTTTTACCTTTACGTATTACGGGTTTTCATTGGACCAGTATCTCACATTTTGCTTGTTAACACCAATAGTTAGTTTTTTTTAGCTTAGTTGATTCATCTTCTGTTGATAAGAGCTACAGGGATTTACGGCAAATTGCTTCAAATTTCTACCCAAGTTATTTATTGTACCCGTGGTTCACTTTTATCTGAATGTCTTTAATTGAAAATTTTCTAAAAAACCAATAATTTTCACTCTTAAATACGTCATATTCACGACTCAAGTGTGAATAACAGAAGCTTCAAAAATGCACTATTGATAAGAAATAATTTATTATAGATTTTCATAGTTTTACCAACCATTTTCTTGAATCGAAGTTAAATTTTGCTCAGACATAGCAGGTTTAAATAGTGAACTCAAGAAAAAACATTCCAAACGTCTACATTTAATACATAAGTGAAGGTAGACTGGGTAAGGCTGAAACATTTAGGCGTTTATTGTTTCTATTGTCGAAATTAGTTTACGATGACAAAAAAAAATGGAAAACCATATAACTGTCTACTAATGAGAAAAATATATGAGATCAAAATCAAAAATACAAGTACTTGGGGTCAGTTGAAACACATGAGATTCATAAAATTACAATTAACGAACATGCTTTATTAATGAACAAATATTATTTTATTACCCATAATGGCACAGTTATGCAATCAGATTATTTTCCAGTAATATCTCACAATCTAAAATTTTTTCCACTCAGCCTGTAAGGATTTATATTAGGTAACTTATACTTTCAACTATTCGATGTTGAAAGCGTAAAACAAAACAAAAAAAACAAAGTAATACGTCTAATACATTCTTTTCAAGATATAAAATTTAACAGATCAAAAATAATTAGCACTTCAGCAATAACATATGTAATAAAAGCCTAAATATGTATTATTTTCATCAAAATTAATATAAGAAAAATACTAGGTGGCAAAGGAATTAATCGGTATCACAATTATGGCCAATATGAATAAGATATCCTTCAGTTCACTCGTCATTATCCCACATTTTACATTGTGTGCATTGTATTTCACTTTCTCCTCGATCTGTTCTCCGAATATGCTGACAAACAAACAATGCAGTAGCACATTTTTTGCCACGATGCCTATGATTTATGTTGCTTATTGGTTTTATTTTGTTCGTACCATTTGTTTGACTCTTTTTTTCATTCAATCTTTTCTTAACTCACTGAGCTTTAAATCATTTCATGTCATGTTCTGTTTTTATCTTTTTTTTATTATGTGTATCTGCGTAGATAGTTGATTTTCTAGTTTTTCGTCCGTTGTTCTTGCAGCTTTTGATAATGGTCGTACTGCTTACAGCAAAAAGTAAAGTGGTGTATCCGAAGCACAATAAGTGGTTGAAAACTTGTAAAGGGTTTGGGTACTGTATCTTCAATAAAGATCTCTTGTTCTCCGTGTGAAACTTGTTAACATTGTAGCATATTTATAGTTGATTGTTGTTCATAGAAAAACTGCAGTAAAAATCTCTTTCGACCGTTTGGATGTTGCAAGAGCTGAAATTGAAAGTGACAGTAGTGGAATTTTATCCTTGTTATATTAACAGGATTTTCCGCATTTGTTGTAAGTACGGGTACAAAAATGAGTTGAGTAAACAAATTTCGATTAAATAAGATAATTCCAGTTTTTCGAAAACCTGCTTGAATATAAGATTAGATAGGTGCCTGAAGCTAAGATCCCTGAAGTGGTCTTGCGGAGGTGGCTCCGCATCCATCGATCACAGGCCGAATTAACAGTTTAGTGCATTGATGTCAACATGTGGTGAGTGGTTGTCAAGTACAAGTAGGATTTTAGGAGGAGGAGAAACATTTGTATGTTTTCGAAGTGCTCCAAAAAATGAATAAATGTTTGATGGTGCATCCAGCCAGAGGAATTCACAGTCCCAGCAGATCCTATTGGTCCATCCCGGATAAGGTGATCTTAGTATCACACTCGCGAATGACAAAAAATAGAGGAATAGAATTTCCGATGGCATTGGCAGCAGAGGCTAGTGTGACACTTCTCGGATAAAGTCGCTGAAGCTACTTGTCGACCACAACGTCTAGCTATGATTCTGTCTGGCTTGTGCACATTTATTATGCCAGTCTCATATGTATTATATGTATTTTGAGGTTCAAATTTATATCAATCCATGACAGTAGACAAACTGTCTACTATCTACAAAACGATGTTTTGTTTTAAGCCAATCGCCCATGAAAGGTTCGTGGCCTGAGCTTCAGGCAGTTACAGTTCAGGATATCTACGCATAAGCATGCGGAACCATTTTTCGCTAGCCATTTTGATGTAATCTTCATTATTACTCAAGCTCTTCTTCTGGATTAAATATTCGATTGTGAGCCATACATCGGATTTCATGATTTTCATTGTCACCACTTGCATCTCGTTGACGTACATAACTCAATAGGTAACAGTGGTTCCATCCATTCTTTTCTACCGCAGTTCTTAACGAAGATCCCGCTTTTACATCTTCATTAGCTTGTTTGTACATTGATAAGTCAGCCTGAACTCTTCTCCTCTTTATTTGGCATAATCTTTGCTTCTAAAAACCACTAAATTTTCATAAATAAACTGTTCCAACCATAACCACATAAATGTTTCAACTGTCCCCAATCCCCCATGTCTAAAATGGTTTAATGTAGGAACGATATGCATTTTGGATTCAATTAACTTATATTTTGACAGTTAATAAATTTAACCTATATGATACACACAACTTTCAATTCATTAATTTGACCTATAATAATGAAAAGAAATATACAAAAAAAGATACTTTTCCGTCAAAACTGTGTATAATAATAAACAAGCACCGCACACAAAGTGATAATCAGACTAAAACTAGTGTTTTGATTAGTGGTACGCTTATTTTCTCCTATACCCCTCACCCTATCATACACCGTTCTCGAGATATTTTGTATGTTTCAACCGTCCACCGTTCTAATCGTAGCCAGTCTACCTTACTCATAATGATATAGACTATCCATTTAAATTTTTGAAGGAGGGGGTGAGAGGGTGAGTTGGAATACATTCATTTACAAGTCATAAATAGGTTGCAAATCCTGAAATTTACACATTTGGGCAAACTTTTTTGAACTGCTTCAGTTCTTGAAATATTTTGGGTGTATTGTTTTGAAATAATCACTCTGTATATATCTTACATCAGAGGGGTCATTGTTATCTCCTCCTTCATATGAAAAGATCTCAAATAAAAAATATTCTATTGATAATGCTTTTTTGATATTGGTTAAGGAAGTACTGTACGGTCTGACAATCTTATCTGTCTCAAAGAGTTGAATTATACAATCCTGCGGGATTGATCGGACACCGAACTGAAGTTTCGGCAACATTCCTAATTAGCACATGTTAAAATTGTATACCTTTCAATCAATATTTACATTTCCGTTTCTTCCATTGAGAAATAATGGCAGCGGATTCATGATAAATAATATATTTTAACCAGTAGCGAGTTTACGTTTCAAATATTATTTCGTTAGTTATACTCATTCATTTTGGATAGTAGATATTTAGGCTGAATTACTTATTGATAAATGATATTCCTATGCAAAATACTCTGATAATGTAACAAACTCAAAAGCCCGGTAGCGAGTTTACGTTTCAAATATTATTTCCTTAGTTATACTCATTCATTTTGGATAGTAGATATTTAGGCTGAATTACTTATTGATAAATGATATTCCTATGCAAAATACTCTAATAAGGTAACAAACTCAAAAGCCCAAAATGATAACATACATATATCATGAGTGTATGACAACCCCCTTCGTCAGAAAAAAAAACATTATAAAGAGGATTCGTATTCGCATAGGGAACTGAAATAAAAGGATGTTTCACATTCCAGCTTCCATATTCAAATTTTTGGGTTAGTGGCTGCGGAGGGTCAGTTGTTCATATACGAAGGTAAAAAATAGTAATGGCATGTATCCCTCTTCAATTTTAATTTGACCTATATCAAGAACGAAAAACACCTGCGTAGTTATTCAGCATTGCACGTATTGACTCGAATATACTGTATTTTAATCAACAAAATATGCTGAAAATATCTTACAACATGATATAATGGGAACCCGTTTTATAATTTCAGTCCAATATTTCAGTTAGCTTAGTATAGAAAAATAAATAGAATGCCCCAATTGAAAGAAGTGAAGATACACAGCTATATCCGTTATTCTAATCAGAAATTTCAATCAGTAGGGGTAAGAATTAAAACATGAAAATGTTCGGAATTCTATAATTGTAATGCATTGATATATGTTATTTTAGGAGAGCGAACTGAGGCTCTCCGAGTTCAGGACAAAAAGTTCACAGTGAATTTATATTGCGTTTTCCTATAATAAACTACTTCTCAGATAGATATAGCTCATATCTCTTCTTTAGTTGTCTACTTACATAGAAAGAAGTGTTCTCTTCCTATTGTACAAACGTTGATTCTTCGATTCCAACAACAAAGCATAAATAACTTCTACTTATTGCTGAGCATTTATAGAAGCTAAGAAATTCCTTTCGAAACTTTGCAACTGTTGAATCGTGTGTGAATCTATTTCCCAAAGACTATGGCTGAATTTCCAGTCGAAGGGAGAAGCTGGGGTCTAAGTAATTTTCCATCAGCTACTCTTATTATCAAATAGTACTTTGATTCGCGTTAGTTTTATTCGAAAGAAGAATAAGGAAGGAATAGCTTAAGTAATCAGTCTGCTGGGTAACACGTGAAACTCTGAGTCTAACGATTATTAGTCACAGTATTTACCCGAATTTCATATTGGGAGAAGTAATAAGTTTACTTCAAGGATTTGATTGAGGAGGTCATTACTTGATGAAAATTGATAAACATTTTTCAATTGGATAAGCCAATGATGTTCATATTTTCGAAATTATGAGCGATTCACCACACTGTGGCTTCTTCAGATATGTAGTACATTTAAATCATTAATACATAGTACAACCTGATATTGAACTAACCAGGAGAAAAATCCAATCACGGTTGCTTCTTTTGAGAACTGAAAAGTATAAGTAGAATTTAGATCTGATTGACTGTTGAGTAAATATCCGGAATATTCCTGTTTATTGATTTCCAATGCTTCCCATAGGTTCAGTTTTATTTTCATTATGTAAAATGTCAAAATTAATACCTAAGATACGGTTTACTTCTAGCAGATGATTTGCATAGCGAGAATCAGATTTCTGTTTGTCAAAACTGCGTTTATGCTCAGATATCCTAATGGATGTGCAGAAAATTGTGAATGGTAATATCTGTGTGGTATGGTTTATGGAAAATAGATAAATCATATCTGTAGTTCATTTTGGTTATAGTTGAGTTTAAAAAGTTAATTCTCAGTTGTCATTTCCAAAGTGAACCTCGCATAAGGGTAAATAGAATTTATGAAGGTACTAAAGGAATCTTATTAGCAACTTTCAACAGTAAAAGAACAGATTATGGCATCCACATATCTAAGCCAATTAATATAGTGGGTGATTATGATTCATTTTTCAAAGTTATCCATGAAAATCTCTGCTAGTAAAGGCTTTACCCATAATTAAACCGTTTTTCATATGTAAATTTCATCATTGAAATTGAAAAATGTTGTTCTAAAGATACTTCCGGAAGATTCATAAATTCTGATTGTATAATAAAATCCACATTATTATTCTGCAAAACTTGCTCAATCAATTTCAATGAATCATGGGATAGAACAGTATGTGTTTATAAGATAACGTAATAGTTTGGTGGCTGGCTCTGTAACAAAAGAGATAATTGCTCTGGTGAGATGACTTTTGGTAACTGTGGATTATCAAATCGAAGTTTATATTTTTGACTCTTCAGTATCAAAGATTTGGCATTCTTTAAGCTATATTAAAATTGAATTCAATTTTTTGAAAGGATCCTTATTGACATCTTGACAATTTCCAGATTGAAAAATTTTTTGTTTTGAGCAAATAATCTGCTCTATTCTATGCTATAATAATATGACCTTACTGAAAAAGTGGGATTTGTTCTCTAGAAGAATTAGTATCTGAAATATAACTAAACCTATCGAGAAACTGGTGATTTGAAATCACAAGTCTTATGCACATCCATATCAATATAAGATAAGTGCTTATTACAGTATGATACATAAACTCACCACGATACAAATGTCAGAAAAAAATTCAATGACTTAACTAAAAGTTAAGCATTACTTGGTATGAATTCTTGGAAAAAACTGCATATATATAAATACAGATATCATCGTAATAATAATGCCACAACTTCACATAGAACGAAATTTTTCATGGATAGAAAGTAACTGATCGTTTATGAAGCTAACAAACCATCAGAGTCCGGTGTTCATCCAAATTCGTTCAGCCATCTTCTCGTGATTAATTAACAAATACTCAAACAAACAGACTTTCTCAGTTACGGTATTAATAGGGTATTTAGAACTAGGTACTGATATGCTGAAGAAAACAAATTTACTCACTCAACTGAAAACGAAGGAGATAGATATTGAAAATTCGAAATATCAATTATATAACAAGATATCTGGAAATTGACCGACTGTCCAAGATAGAACTTCGAATTGCAGACTATTATTCGCTATACAAGTCTCGGACGTACTCTCAACTATAAGTGTTTGCACATTTTAGGATAAAATCACACATACCGGGTGTAACTGGAAAAAAGCTCGCGCCTAAAACTTTTTTCCTATCCAATATTTTTCAATGTAATTTTTTCAAATTGATTGAAAATTTACTTCAAGTTGAATGGCACTGACAGTTTTTCTGAAACGCTTCCGGTTTCACCGGAAATGAGCCAAAGTTTCAGTTTTTAAATGGCTCACCCTAGATATTTTCTGGAAAATCGAATGAAACTCTCTTTGTCTATATACTCAGTATATTTAAAGATGTATTTGCCGAATTTTTAAATCATTCTTGATAAATTTGTTCTCAAGTCTAGGTGGCTATGACGACTCAGCTGATTCTAAAATTGTAATGCAAACAAAGCATAAACGCAAACCTTAGCTTTATTTTGGCATGGCGCACATACTCATCATCGTACATTCCAGATAAATAAAAATTTAACAAAACACATAAATAACGCAAAATACACAAATGGACCATAGATGGAATGTCATTAAATCAATTGAGCATAACTTCACAACAGGTTTTCGAAGAGACCCCCATTCTGTACCTGACACAGCCTATTGCGGCATCTTGTTGGATAATTAAGCTATTAGCAACAGCCAGTGGTAAACCTTCAAACAGATCGCTTATTTCGTTTTGTAAAAATCCTAAATATCTTTCCCCTGTTAATGGTCCATCAAAAATGATTGGACCTATGAGATGGCACCCTACCATTGCCATCCATAAATTAAACCCAAATCGCTCCTAGAAATTACCCTCACGTATTAAATGCTCGTTTTCGTGGGCCCAATAGCGCGTATTGTTTCTATTGAACATTCCGTTGTTAGTAAATCGGGATTCATCTGAATATAAATTTTATAAGGATACCTTGGATACATTTCCATCTTTTGAAGAAACTGGTTGCAATATTCTAATCTTCGGCCATTATCATTTTCATAAAGGTGTTGATGAAGATTGTATTTGAACGAGCGAAATTTATGCTTCTTGAGAATTCTCCAAACACTCTGATGACTTATCCCTATTTCTTGTGCGATTTCCCTGGTAGATGCCGTACAATTCAAATTAAAGTACGCTAATACATCAATTTCAGAATTTTCGCTTACTATGAAATTTTGATTATCTGCAACAACCGGTTGCTGACGAAACTTCACTTCCAGTTTTGGAAAATAGTGCCTTGAAGGATGTTGCCGTTCTGGATAGCGTTCAGCGTATAAAATAGCTGATGCTATAGAGTTTTTTCGGCATTAGCCATAAATGAGTAGCATATCTACTTTTTCATTCTCTGTGTACAGCATTTCGTCTGTTTTTCTGCCGTGAAAATTCAAAAACTCTGAACAATTTATACCAACTCACCGATTCAGATGCAACACAATCTTATCTTATGACATTTAAAATTGAATACGAAAAATTCTATGATCTGTGATCTATCTGTGATAGGATTTCAATGCATTTCCAAAGCACTTCAGATAATGAGTTGAAAAACTAGTATTATACTATGTCCAGGATTACGAATGGAAATTTTCAACGAAAAATTATCAATTTGGTATCAAAATATTCGTAAAAATATTCTGCGTATTATAGTGCTAATGAGCCTCTATTATACCTTGCGGAAATAAGATTTTTTTTTAAGAAACAATGTTTGGAATGTTACGAAGCCAATAACAGAAGGAATTTTACAGTTTCAGTGATGAATCCAAATGTACTCGATTTCGGTCGATAAATCATGCATTTTTTTGTCGTCATAGCCACCTTGATTTGAAAACAAATTCTTCAAAAAAAAATTAAAAATTCGGCAAATTCGTCTTACAATATGCTGAATGTATAGCCAAAGAGAGTTTGATTAGATTTCTCAAAAAATATACAGGGTGAGTCATTTGAAAATCGAAACTTTGGCTAAGTTCCTTTGTAACCAGAAACGTTTCAGATAAACTGTCAATGCCATTCAAGTTTAAATGCATTTTTAATTAAGTTTAGAAAATTTCATTGAAAATATTAAACAGGAAAAAAGTTATAGGGGCGAGCCTGTTTCCAGTTACACCCGGTATATTAAAACGCAGCCAATGTCTAATACTATAAAAAAACATATACCGTTCCAATATTTATTGATTTTTCGTCATTCACAATACAAAATTGAAGTCCACAAAAACTAGTTAATACCGGATATATCCACCCCTAGCCAGAATTACTTTATGACATATATGATTCAATCTCAAAATCAATGACCTTATAATATTCTGATCCCTTTCGTTCCAAATTTCGATCAGTCTGTTTCGAACCATATCCGCAGTTGCTGGCTGGTCTTGCTGGCTTCTAAATCTTCTACTCAGGATGTCGTAAACATATTCGATGGATGTAGGTTAGGTTATATTTCTAACCTAACCTAATTTAAACTTATGAGCTTGATGGGATCTGGCGTTATTATGCATGAACAAAATGTTTTTGTCGCAAATGGTATAACATATTTTTATAGAATATCTTTAATGTACCTCTGAGTATTCGGGGTTCCATTAATTACCAAATCATTCTGAGTATTCGAAGAACTTTCGTCCCACACCAATAGTGAAACTCCACCAAAACAATAGAAAAGTAAAAAGTTGCACTGAGCATATCTCTAATCTATGTACACTAGAGAACGTCGCTCGCAATGAAAAAGCTAAAATCATCGATTCATCTGTGGAGAAAATTCACTCCCAGTCATCTTCTAACCAACCGACAAATACTTTGGCAAAATTCAATCGGTCTGTTCCATGTGCTGTGGTTGAAGCTCGGCCTCCAGATTCGTCAAGAGGCCTCAAATCAAATTAACTGAGTTGTTATCTTGTATCGCGTAAAATGTCACTTTCGATTTCTCACGCTTCGCTTCTATAATTTTGTCTTTGAGCTATTCCATTCGTACCGTGTAAAACTGGCATTACCACCCGGTGTACTAACCGTAATTCTTTTGATTTTGTGATACGTGCCCCTCCTGCGCATGCTATGGATTTTATGGTTTCAGAGCGACTCGACAGCGATTCATTTTTGCTTCCTGCCTTCTAACAGCAACTTGCTTTTCTGCGAAGATTTTGAGTTTTATACTTTTAGGATTATAGTTTTGAAAATTTTTGGACTTTTGTGAAACTAAGGCTTGTATTCGATCAATATATACGAGCTTTTTGGGAGGAGCTGTATTGCAACCCAAATTCTTTTTTGGGAGGACTTGTTTTTTAACCAAAATACTCTTTTTGGATGGAGTTGTACTTTAAAGACCCAAATACTCTTTTTGGCAGGAGCTATATTCTTACCATAAAATTCTTTTTGGGAACGAGCTGTATTGTAATACAAAATCTTTTTGGAAAGATCTGTATTTCAAGCTAATACTCTTTTTGGAAGAAGCTGTGTTCTAGAGTCCCATTACACTTACAACTACATACCCTACTCAATCTATACAAAGAAGTCTCTAATAGAGCAAATGAGTATCTTCCACAGATCACCCACTTCTTGCCAAAACCTCAGCATTCAACCAGGTGTCCCTATATTCTTCCGCTAGCTAGTTCCACAACTTTATCTCAATAACAGAGAGTTGACCACTCAACCTTATCCTATTACAGCATTGTATGCTTCTAGACAGATTAACATATCTGCTATAACATTTCGTCTGAATCTGGTGTGACCCGTAACCCAAAGGAAATGGATATGGCCGTTCACCACCCAGCTGTTCCAGTGCCAAAACGCACTTCCAGACCACCTTAGAAGTAGTTCTATGCACACCCAAGGCTCCTAGAATGGCCCGACTAACGGAGTAGACTGTGATCCACTCATTAAATGTACCCAATTCCACCAGGCTTGCAACACATCCATTTATCTCCATGATCTCCGACTGCAAAAATTTTATATGTTCATAGTATGAAGGTTAGGAATCTCTCTCATTTTTTCCGCTACCTAATCCTTCGTTGAGCCATTCGCGCACCACACCTGAAAAGGAGTCTTTCCTTTCCTCTCTTCTTATCTGGATGAAATTTTCACCTCAATATTATCACCGACGAAGTACACCTACTGTGTCACCTAACGCCCCCCAAGGGTGTTTCTTTGAGCACCCACCACATAGCTCAACATCAGTACTTTGAACTTAGTATATCAAAGTTTCCTATCCATTACTACCCCAAGTATGTATCTGATTAACTCATCTATCTAACTGATTCTATTATATTGATTTTGATACAAAGAAAGTGGGACTCTAATATGAAAATATCGTATGCAGTCTCGTGAAAACAAACAGTTACGTTTCTTTCTGGGTTAACCCCCAGACTCGACGACGTACATCAGAGTTCCATTGATTTCAAAGTATACTGTATACTATTCATACATCTTGTTGATCCTTTCATTTTATAAGAATAACTAGAACGTCCGTGCTGCGATAATAAGTGTTGAAGAAATTTAGGATGTTCAAAAATTTGTCAATAGTTAAAAAAACTACAATTGCTTCAAAATTCCGATCGGCTTCATGAGATAGTCTCAATAAAATAGCCGAGGATAGTGACCCTAAGTAGCTGCCTCTAAAGTGGGACATACTTTACTCTACTAAATAATGAACATCAAATGCGTATTATCTGCAACTAACCTTATATCATCGGCGTATTATCTGAAACAAAATATATCGATAGTTAATAACGCCACTGAAGTATTGAGTAGGGGGTTTATAATTCATTCTAATGAAATGAAATGGCTGGTAATATTTTGTGATAATTGAGTATCCAGTACTTGTCATTTAAGTGATAAATCCTAGCAACTATAATTTATCTCCTAATTTGACCTAGAAGGATAATGACCTTGGGTTCACGACCTACACTTGAATGGAATCTCGTTCCAAATATTCCCCACTAAATCGAAAAACAAGTACGTTATGTTTGGCGTATGTGGTGATCCTTGTACACGCGCCAAAAAAATCCGAAATCTCGTTTCTATTTCGAAGCACAGACCTTGTAGAATGCAAAGTGCAATGAAACATCTGTTTCAGAGTTGTCGTAAATCATTGGTGAAAAATCCGCTACGACACACGTTACACGGCAGATAATTTTGGATGAATTTATTAGAAGAGTGCAAATAAACTAGCGGGAAAAGGTTCAGTCCATATATATTCTGTCGGGAAATAACAAATATTTGCACTGGGAATGTTATGCTTTTCCATTTTGGTAATTCAGTTAATGATATACCGCAATCTCTGAAATGTAATTTCAAATCGTTACTGTTTGAACACATGTAATAAATTATATAGGGTGTACATAAATGAAAGCCCGCGTAATTATCACATCGCTTCTGGAACCTTCTAAATCAAAGGTAATAATAACATATTGAAATAGTATAAATTTGAATATAAAGAAAAGTTATAGCAATTTCATCAAAACCTCATTTCCCAAATATTGAAATTTTATCAGACAGTTGATAACTTGCGCACGGGGATAGACAGATAGGCAAAACGACAAGATAATGGTTCCTATTTTCCTGTGGGGCACATAACTCAAAAATATAAGATCTAATGAGTCCGATTTCAACATAATAATGTCTTGCTATGTCATGAATCAATAAATAAGAAAACAATATTTTTCAAACGACACACCCACTATATTTTCACGTTGAAATGGTTTTTACGCATATTGTTTTTCTCAGGATGATTCTGTTTCAGTGTTCTACCCGATTCATTGGCCACTATAATGAATGAATATTTCGGTATAAACTAGATTGTATATTGTCATTATCATATTGACGATTTTAGAAACCTTCTTTCATTAATTATCTTCTGTCTAAAATATGAACAGAAAATTGATCATAAATGTCAAATTGATGCATTCTAATATTGATTTATATAAACTAACTTTGTCGTGTTGTTTATTTGTTTGTTATTCCTTTAACGTGCTCTATTTCCGCCTTTCAGCCAATGACACGCCAGGTAATTCTGTCACCTCACTAGCCCGGGGATTTTGCCGATCCCCTCCGTGTCGAGAAAAAGGATCTTCAATGTCCAACACATCTCTGTTTGACAGGACCGACGTCTTTACATCTCCTCCGAAATATGGATACTCAAGCGATTTCCTGAATCCGACAAATCACACCGACTTTGTGGGGATTGAACCCAGGTAACTCTGCGCAGGAGACGAGCATCATACCCTCTACGCCAGCGAGCCGGCCTTCGTCATGTTAAGTTGTCACCGAATTGAAAAGTAAATTGCTTTTATGTATTCTATCAATGAGTGTTTTGACGTTTTGACTTTATATTTTGGGAAGTGGGCGAACATACAAAAAATTGTGACGACGCAACGCATAAAAACGCTTTCCTAATACAGAAAACATGTTCACCCCTTCCAGGCCTAAGGCCACTTATCTATTCCTCTAATCTAAATCAGATTTCTCGATTCATTTCCCAGAATTCTAGTCTAGTTTTGCTACAACACTCAGAAACGTGATTCCCCTATTGTTCTCAGAATGGCCACTATCCCCCTTCTTGAGTATGGGTATTACAATGCCATTCTTCCAGTCATTTGGTACTGTACCATCTTCCCAAGCCTTCTGAATAGCATTGTCAATAATCTCTTTCCATTTACTCCCATATATTTCTGCATTTCTGGTGTCCCATCGATTTGCTGAGTTTCAATCTCCTATGTGCTTCAACCTCTTCGTCACTTATATCATCCTTTGAATATCATTTATATATATTTGAATTTGGGAGGCTTTTACTTGGTAAAATTCCAATATCAATAATAAAAAACAAGTACTGTGTTTTAAGGAATTTTACTTAATAATTGCGATTCGTAACGCGTTTCACTATACCGTAGCTTCTTCAGACGAATGAATATACAGAAAAATATAAATGAGAATATAACTATAAATGTTCTTGAGTAATTAAAAGCTTATTGGGTTGCTTCTTCTTTAGTGGTTATTTATGACAGGTATATCCAATAAAATTAAGGAATAGATTGCTCCCCGAAAAGATTCAATAGAGGTGAAGGGCTTAAATCGAATTGTTCATTGATGAGTCTACCTGAGTGTTTGTATTTATTGATTTCTAAAGTTTCCCAAAGATCTACCTTCCAATATCTATTATCTGTATGCAAAATTTCAAACTGTGGGTCGAAAGAATGATTATTTTCTAAGAGATGATTCGCGTAATTTGAATCTGATTTTTTATTTGAAAAACTGCGTTTATGTTCCGATATTCTAATATTAAAATTTCTATGTGTTCTACCGATGTAGAAATTATCACAGTCATTGCAATTCAATCTATAAACACCTGATTTATTGTTTTTACCTGGTTTGGTTTTATTATCTTTTATATATTTGCCTAAATTATTATTAGTTTGAAAGCTATGTTGAAATTATTGCTACTTAAGAATAATTTCAGATTCTCACTTGTAATGCCAACGTAGGTTAAGGTGTTGAATTTTGTTTCAATTTATCGACAGGGTAAACTTCATTCAATGCGATTCTACTTTGTTTTTCATTTAAAATATTATTTATTAGTTTGGGATTGTAACCATTATTTTGGCTATTTGTTTAATCAAATTTAGTTCTTTATTGAAATTTTCTGGTAATAACGGGATGTTAATCAATCTATGAATAAAACAATTGAATGCTGACATTTTATGTTGATATGGATGACACGATGTGACGGTTTATGAGATCTTATATTAATAATATCTACTATTGAAGACGGTTTATGGTAAATGGCAAAATTATGTTTTCCAGTATCTATTGTTAGCAGAAATTTTATGAATAACTTAGAGAAATTAATTCAAATTCATCCACTCAGTAAATATTGTTTTGACTGGTATGTAGACGATATCATTATTTGCTTCCCAGGAACAGATAGACAGTTGAAAATTTTCGAAAATCATATAAATTCATTACATCCAAAAATTGCATTCACAACCGATATAAAAAGCAATAATTCGATAAATTTCTTAGACGTAATAATTTCGAATGATAATGGAAAACATGTTTTCGCAATTTACCATAAACCGTCACATACAGATATTATAATACAGAACTCGTCGTGTCATCCATATCAACATAAAATGTCAGCATTCAATAGTTTTATTCATAGATTGATTAACATCCCGTTATTACCAGAAAATTTCAATAAAGAACTAAATTTGATTAAACAAATAGCCAAAAATAATGGTTACAATCCCAAACTAATGAATAATATTTTAAATAAAAACAAAGTAGAGTCGCATTGAATGAAGTTTACCCTGTCGATAAATTGAAACAAAAATTCAACGCCTTAACCTACGTTGGCATTACAAGTGAGAATCTGAAATTATTCTTAAGTAGCAATAATTTCAACATAGCTTCAACCTAATAATAATTTAGGCAAATATATAAAAGATAATAAAACCAAACCAGGTAAAAACAATAAATCAGGTGTTTATAGATTGAATTGCAATGACTGTGATAATTTCTACATCGGTAGAACACATAGAAATTTTAATATTAGAATATCGGAACATAAACGCAGTTTTTCAAATAAAAATCAGATTCAAATTACGCGAATCATCTCTTAGAAAATAATCATTCTTTCGACCCACAGTTTGAAATTTTGCATACAGATAATAAATATTGAAGGTAGATCTTTGGGAAACTTTAGAAATCAATAAATACAAACACTCAGGTAGACTCATCAATGAACAAGTCGATTTAAGCCCTTCACCTCTATTGAATCTTTTCGGGAGCAATCTATTCCTTAATTTTATTGGATATACCTGTCATAGATAACCACTTAAGAAGAAGCAACCCAATAACCTTTTAATTACTCAAGAACTTTTATAGTTATATTCTTATTTATATTTTTCTGTATATTCATTCGTCTGAAGAAGCTACGGTGTAGTGAAACGCGTTACGAATCGCAATTATTAAGTAAAATTCCTTAAAACACAGTACTTCTTTTTTATTATTTATATATATATCATTAAATTTCCTTCTAATTTCCTCTTTCTCTAGCAGTCAGTTGTTTTCTTGTAGTGGACCTTCACTCCGTTAAGTAAATAGAAATTTTCTGATGTAAACTAAAACATTCTATGAGAAAGAAAGTATTTAGACATTCAAGCAATTTTCTAATCAGAGAAACTTGTGACAGTCTAGGACAATCATACAACGAATTTACTTTGCATAATTTTAAAAACGGTTCAAGCCAACAAGAAGGAGTGTAACTTAACATATTTCACTTTCTCCAAAATGTCGTTTTTCATCTAATTTTAAGTGCTAGACAAATATTTATAATAATAAGAGCAACAGATTTTGAGGAAGAAAGAAAAACAGAGAATATTGCGTTAAAGCAAGATAAATAATAAATTTAAATATGCAATATTACTAGTAGAGATGAAAAAATAACAGACTAAGCATATTTCAAAATCAAAACCGAAAAACATCACAATAATTAGGAAAAGTGGTTTGATCGAGCTGGTTTCAGGAACAGTAATTTTCACAGGTCGAGAATTCATAAATAAAGTTTCAGTGAATTTATGTTAACTTTGGTTTATTCTACCAGATAAGCACGTTAAAACATCATTTGAAATAAATTCTATCGGAATTCGAAACGACACTCCCTATCAAAATAACTTTCCCCATATTTGTCATTTTAAGATTCACCAAATCCTTTCTCACAATCTATCCGCAGAATTTTTGTACCTTATATCTATTTGCATAATATTAAGAAACTTATTAAATCCGTAATATCCCAACAATACTCATGATATCTTTTCTTGTGCTCATCAAAAAGCCTACTCCCCTTCTTTCTTAAATAACATTTCCTATTGCATTTCTTCTTTTCTTATTGCCTGAGTTTTTTTAGATACGCATTTTTATTAATTCGTTCACTCTTGTTAATTCAATTGATTTGAATAAGGCCTGTGACGATTTCTGAACCGAATAATGTGCTTTGTACAAAGTCAAATGATTATAATCTTTCCCAAACGAGAGAAATGCTACAAAACATAAATGTTTGAACGAGGGTATACTTTTTAGAGGGAGAATTTTAAATTGAAATAGAACACAGAAAAATGTTTTCAATATTCATGAAGTCTGCTTCATTTGACACATTACCTAATGGCATTAATTTTTAAATATAACTTCAAGCATGTCGCATTCAAGTCTCGTAAATGACGTAATCTGAAGTACAGCTTTTATTTGACACATGACAAGTCCCGAACTTAAGCTTCTTGTTCATTGCCGAATACATGCCACTTCACATACTCATAGAGAGAGAGACGTATAGCATCACCTCGCAAGAATGCATACATGTGGTACTCTCTTGCTGAAACCACAACATCGTCCTTGGTTTTGTTCTTGCAGTCTTATTCTTGTGCTTCTATTTCTCAAGACCAAAGCAGCCACACTGTAGCAGGACTAAGACAAAGATTTGAACAGAATGACTGAGGCACGAGACCTTTGCTTCTCGCTGTTACGTCAGTATCTATCTGTCCCTTTTTCGTACATCATAATTTGATTCACCAATGCTTATTCGGTGTTTTAGATGACTTTTTCAATAATTTTCCGACAAGTACTTGCTTTATCATAATGTTTTGCGTCGAATGTATTTGACTGTTCCCTACGCGTACAATAGCTGATTCATACTTCAAAAAACATGAGAACTCGCCTGTCTATTTGTCTGTCTGTCAAGATTCTTTCCACAGGAAGGGAATCGAAAAGTTTAAGATACTTCTAGTTAACTTAGAAACGTAAAGTTTGGTGAGAGGCAATATCTTTATACAGAAAGAAGAAGAAGATGAAATCCAGAAAAATACAAATTTATAGTTACTTATTCACATTCCCAAGGGAACACGCAAAGATGTCGAGCTGAGAGTAATATCAAATTCTCAAATCTACAATTCCTTGGATCTGTGAAATATTAAATTTTTCAGTCAGCACATATGAAATATATAAAGAAATTTGCGATAATAAACCCATTCGCATTTCTTCAGAAACAAGTATGCGTTTCAAGTTGAAATAAATTTTTCATTCCTTCTGTCCGGAAATCATGAATTTCTGCAAATTGCCACGTTTTATAGCATAGGTAAAGGGAAAAAACCTGAAAATCGTAGTTTCAAAATAAAAAAAATTTTTTTGAGTGTGATAAGAAAGTCCCCATTTACGGAGGATAATACTGTTCCAAATTCATCGCCGATTGTGGGAAACAAATTATAAATATGGAAATTGAAAGGCGTCTTGTGAATAACAAATTGAAAAAATGCAACATCAAAGACAATGTCAACATATATGGAGGATTAAAAAAGATGAGCAACTTAGCGATATCGATTGGCGGTATATATCATTGTTCTTTGAGTTATGGGATTATATCGAAAATATTTCTCAATCTCCGAGGAGATGTATATTTTCTTCGAAGAATGTCGATCTATCAAGATCCTAGAACCTCCAACTGAGTCTGAAATCATGAAAAGCAGAGCGTCGAAATATGTGTTCTGCTTAGGAAATGTGTAATTCCTCTGAGCTTGCCACTTGGGTATTCCACAGTAATGCATGTACATTGTTTAAGCTGCTGTACACTAGATTTAAAAATATCTTCAATTAATGGCAGATGCGCAATGATGAACCGCACATTTCCTGAGTCTGATCCTCCTCCACAATTTTTGGTCGAAATTAGAATCCCAAATATTTGGCTTAGTCGAATATAGTTCTCCTGCGTCCTCTATCCGTTTTTCGGGATGAGCATACAAATAGCAATTTCTATTTGAGTTTCATTCAAATGCAATTGAGACTGATACATTCACAATTTGAAATGAGTGACGAAAATTCAGATAGTTCTAGTAGAAGTTGAAAATAGTTGTAGAATTAGATCTCAACACTCTAAAAGACCTATGAGCGAATTTGATGTTTAGGATTATCGAATCTCCGCGAAAATAGGGAATGTTGCAGGTTATGAAATATTTGAGTTTTTTCGTAGTACTGTATATGATCTTACCTATTACAATGGGAATTACACTTTTAATTATAGTCGGTTGGTACGAAACTATATTCACCATATACACTATGTCTTTGTGTTGTTTTTCTCTACTATTTTTCAGACAGCTGCTTTTTTACTACAAATCCAAGGTATGGAAGGAATGCAGAATGAAACGCCACGACAATCGTTTTTTAGTTTGTTTTTGTTTGGACCTATTGTTTATAGTGAACTCCGAACTACTCATCTAGACCGCGCAATGATAACTGCCACCTCGTGGGATTACAAGTTATTTATTATTTGTATACATGGGATAAACACATCAACATTTATAATACATCGAAATCTTACCTAGGATTCGAACCCGGGCCTCGGAGTGGGAGACAGTACCTCTACTGACTTACTCAGGACGGTTGATAACCACAATAATTCTGATTACAATTTTTGTTGACAGCTCAATTACAGACTAATTGGTACTGATGTAGCATCAGTAACGGGTGAGGCTTTTCCTTAAGATATTTCTTTCAATAGTCTCGAAATATACAGTGTGTTCCAACGAAAATTTGACCCCCCCTCTAACTCCGAAATGAGTAACATTAGCGAAAAACACCAAGACACGTCGATTTTTGTTTCGAGGGGGAGCATTTTTTGAAATAATTCGAAACTTGTCAGATCAACCCCCTACCCCCAGCAACCCTAACTTTGAAATTCATCATAGGGAATAAGGGTCGAGTGGCACCTTACTGAAAAGGTCTGTCAATTCTCCACCTTGATTTGTCATTTTAGAATTTTAAATTAACATACAGGGTGTCCCAACCAAGGGTGAAGTTGAATTCTGGAAATCCCAAATACTAAATGAAATAGATTTATTTTGGCATAATGCAAGCGCAGGTTTATGCTCGGTCTAGAAAAACGACCTACACTTATGAATTTGGAGTTGGTGCAATCAACCCCTATTTCCAGCATCCCCAACTCAAAAATCATTCGATCGATAATAGGTCAAGTGGCACCTCGTTGGAAAGGTACTGCAATTTTCTCTTCGAATTTGGTATTTTCGAAATTCAGAATCATCATACAGGGTGTCCCGAAGCAGGAACATTGAAAATCCGAATAACTTTTTGAAACTGGTTCATTTCGGTATACGAGAACATGTTTGATCCTAGAATAGGACTTTCTTGTGTGGTTATAGAATTTTTGCAATCAACCCTTCCATTCAGCATCCCCAACTTGAAAATCATACAAATAATTCAAGTGGCATATCTTCAGAAAGGTTTTTGAATTCCAGAATGATTAAAGCATTTCATTCAGTTCGGCTCTCCATACAGGATGTCGCTTTCGAAAAATTCAATATCGTCATTTGAAATTATCAACTAAAATTAATTCGAAACTGTTAAAAGTATTGGGGTACGATGTGTTGAGCATCAATTACGAAGAAATAAAGCTGATTTCTGCATTGAAAATGTTCACATTTTTTCATTTCCATCTGGCGTGCAGTCATCTGTTATTTCTCATTTTGCAATGAAATATTATTATTATTCAGATCAGTTCCTCATTATTGTTGTTGTTCGTCAGTTGAAATTAATCTGAAAATGGTTTATTCCACTGAGGAAAGGGTCGAAATTGTATCGACGTATTTTCGAAATAACAGTTGTGCCAAAGAAACGGCAAGGATATTCGATAGGAACCATCCTGAAAGAGAAAGGAGTCAGTCACCAGTACGTTAAATATTTGGTTGACAAATTCCTAGCTACGGGTTCGGTGGCAAACAAAAACATGAAGTGGCATGTCCTGTCAGAAATGAGGCAACGGAAGTGGCAGTAGTGGGTCATCTACAAATGGAGAATACTACTTCGATCAGAAAACTATCTCGTCTGACTGGTGTATCAGCTACAACTGTCCATAGAATCGTGAAACATCACAAACTTCACCCTACAAGGTAAAATTAGTGCATGAAATAAACGAAGATGATCCAGATCGTCGTTTACAGTTTTGTGAAAATCTAAGTGAAAACCTAAACGCTAATCCAAATTTTCTGAATAACATCTGTTTTTCTGATGAAAGCACCTTTATGCTCAGTGGTGAAGTGAATAGACATAATTGTCGATATTGGGACACACAGAATCCTCATTGGTTTAGAGAGGCCCACACGCAAAGGCCTCAGAAGTTGAACGTTTGGGCAGGAATTTTTGGCAATCATCTAGTTGGGCCTTTCTTTATTGAGGGTAATCTGAATGGAAATGGCTACCTACAGTTGTTAGAGGAACACATACATCCTAGATTGACAGAAATTTTACAGAACGATCCAACTCTTTCTGAGGACGAAATGCGTTTTCAACAAGACGGTGCTCCTCCGCATTATGATGCTCGGGTGCGCCAATATTTAGACGAAAATTTCCCAGGAAGGTGGATTGGTAGAAGAGGACCTGTTGAGTGGCCAGCCAGGTCACCAGATTTAAATCCCCTAGATTTTTTTTTGTGGGGCCATCTAAAATCTAAAGTTTATGCCACAAGACCAGAAAACCTGGAGGAGCTGCGGATGAGGATTATCACAGAATGCCGACTTTTGACTCCTGAAGTTTTCGCTAATGTGAGAAGAGAGTTCGAAAATCGTCTGTATAACTGTATGGAGGTGGGCGGAGGTCATTTTGAACAATTGTTGTAATAATCAAGTTAGTTTTTGTTTTCAATTGAATACAAGTTCAATAAATCTCGTTTTCCTGTTTAGATGAGCATCCAATCAGTTTCTCCATCATCCCTCATCCTGATCCTCACGCCAGAAAACCTCGATTGCCAAACTGAAACCAATGCCTCAGTGATTCAGAAAATAGAAAAATCTTTCTGGAACTTTGCCACTCAACCTGTAATCATTTGTATGATTTTTTGAGTTGGGGATGCTGAATGGAAGAGATTGATTGCAAAAATTCCATATTCACGCAAGAGAGTCTTAATCTCGAATCAAACATAAACATGTTCCCGTATTATACCGAAATGAACCAGTTTCAAAAAGTTATTTGGGTTTTCAGTGTTCCTGCTCCGGGACACCCGGTATGCTGATTCTGAATTTCGAAAATACCAAATTCGAAGAGAAAATTGAAATACCTTTCCAACGAGGTGGCACTTGACCTATTTTCGATCGAATGATTTTTGAGTTGGGGATGCTGGAAATAGGGGGTTGATTGCACCAACTCCAAATTCACAAGTGTAGGTCGTTTTTCTAGACCGAGCATAAACCTGCGCTTGCATTATGCCAAAATAAATCGATTTCATTTAGTATTTGGGATTTGCAGGAATTCAACTTTACCCTCGGTTGGGACACCCTGTATGTTAATTTAAAATTCTAAAAATGACAAATCAGAATGGAGAATTGACAGACCTTTACAGTAAGGTGCCACTCGACCCTTATTCCCTATGATGAATTTCGAAATTAGGGTTGCTGGGGGTAGGGGGTTGATCTGACAAGTTTCGAATTATTTCAAAAAATGCTCCCCCTCGAAACGAAAATCGACGTGTCTTGGTGTTTTTCGCTAATGTTACTCATTTCGGAGTTATAGGGGGGGTCAAATTTTCATTGGAACACACTGTAGTAAACATGATGAACGCATAGTTCACCTGTCCAATTCACATTTTCCTGGGTTTTCACCTAAGCGGCGATCGTAGAAGGATTGGAGTCTTCTGAGTGCTCATTCATTCTATAAGCTGTGTGTACTTTTTGTCCCACATCAAAATTTGATATCATATCATAATCAGTGTAGTTCCTTAATCTTCTGTGAGTTTCTTTTTCTTTCCAATAAATATAATAAATAATCTCCATTAGATGAAGGCTTCCCACGATCAATCTTCACAGTATCTTAGAAATATTGTACATTTACTCTTCTTAATTTAACCATATCATAAAGATGTTAATATAAGCACAATCTACAGGGAACACCAAATTTGATGTTTTACTATGGCAGTTTTGTGCTATGTTATAGATAGAGAAAAATGCTTTCCACAATCCCAAGCTCGTTTCTCGAGGAAAAATCATTAATAAACACAGAATTCAGATATTTTTTCTTACTTTAAGAGTTATTTCGGAATTCTGGATTTTTCGGGATTTCAACATGTTACGGTATCTCGAATTCTATTGAAATTAGGCAAAAAATATTTTCACATTCCTCAGATCCTTTTCACAGTTCAATACAGGGACGTATTCGATTATTTTTTTGGCGATTGGTTTCTGAGATATGAAGCAAACTTGTGTTTCTTTAAAAACGAACTATAAGTGATTTTGATATCAGTAGACATGATTCTTTTTTTCTCCCAAATAAATATCATATGCCTCTCATTTAGATACAAAATTTTATATCCATCCACTCAGAATATATGAGACAATATCGTAACCAGAATTTTCTGGGTTTTTGTGTGAGTTAAAAGATTTGACTTTCTAGTAGGAGACGTAGGTTGCCTTTCAAATTTTGCGCTTGATAAAAAAAACAAGTTACTTAATGAAAAAAATAGATTTAGTGTTGTTCAAAGTATTCTTCATGATGATCAATAATCTTTTGCATTCGCTTGAACCAATCGTTGCCTATGCAATTTTTTCTTCATGTGCCCAATCACATGTTACGTGTAACATTGAAAACTTTACTGGTTAAGCCCAGGCAAATATGAGCAATGAGACTCTAATTCAATAATTGTCACTGAAATCTGAGAAGAAAAGTCAATGAAGTTTTGCTCAGATATTTAATTACATATATAAGTATATTATAAGTAGAAGTTATAGCGAACAATATCAACAAATGCTTCTTTTTACATGTACAATTAATACACTCATCTTAGTAATATTCAAAGATTATTGGTCCTGTAGAAACAGTTTAGGCAGAGTCGTTGATCTTGAGTTCAATCTCCAAAAGTCTCTTGTATTCTTATGGAGTGAGAACATCTATTTCAACGTATATTATATAAACTATATTGCGGCCTCTGGACTCCACCTAAGAATCTCCGCCTAGGAATCTCCACCTAGGACTCTCCACCTACGACTCTTCACCTACGACTCTCCACCTACGACTCTCCACCTACGACTCTCCACCTACGACTCTCCACCTACGACTCTCCACCTACGACTCCCCGCCTACGACTCTCCACCTACGACTTTCCACCTACGACTCTCCACCTACGACTGTCCACCTACGACTGTCCACCTACGACTGTCCACCTACGACTCTCCACCTACGACTGTCCACCTACGACTCTCCACCTACGACTCTCCACCTACGACTCTCCACCTACGACTATCCACCTACGACCTATATTTTTGATATAGATCACTACACAGTATTTAAAATAAAGATATATCTCTAATTTTCACTAGAGAAGTTTTGTATAATTTGATTATTTCGAATACAAACAACGATGATTTTCCAGAAGTAATAAGCTTGATGGTTGGCAGAAGAAAAAAGTGCTGAATCTGATCTGATAGCTGGATTATGCGCATGAGATACTTAACCAGTGGCGTGACACAGATAGAGGATTGACTGAAATCAGGTGTTTTAATTCAAATTGTTGTGACGTGATTTTAGCACGTTAAAATCGGGAATATAAGGTGTATGGCCTATTAATTCTATGTTTTGCGTGTTCAAATACTCCATTGTGTGAGCTGATGTGTGTGAGCTTGCATTGTCATGATGCAGAATAATTTAAGTTCTTCGATCTTATTTCCTCAACTCATCGAATACTTGCGGCAAAAAAATGATCGTATACCATTCAGAATTGACCGTTCTCCGTTGCTTCAATACTATGGAGGCAACATTTCCGGTTTTCCTGAAAAATCAGGCGACCATGTTTTGTACACGAACAACTTTTGTTGCGTTTTTCTCTTCTTGTAAGACCTATACTGATAACTGTAATTTAGTTTCGATCTCGTACGCATACTTCTAAGATTCGTCCCGTGTAAAAATTTAATAAAGGTCTTTGGAAGCACAGCGGTCGAATTTCCTCTACATATATTTGCTCCAAACAACACGAGCTTTTTTTCAGCGATTGTTAAGTTGTGTGGGAAACAACGCGACCAAATCATTTTGACAACTAAATGCTCATGCAATATTGAATGTACGCTGGTGGTACTAATGTTTATGTTTTTCTCAATCTCACGGTAAGTCACATCGTATATTATTTCACGCACTGTATCGATGGCTTAAAACAAAACAACTGATGTTGGACGACCAAGTGTGGAGCTTCCATCACCGAAGCAAGTTGCTCGAACCACTGGTGTCCAGTTAATACACATGACTGACCAAGTGAAATTTTACAAATGACTATAAACAAATCAACTCTCACTCGTAAGTCAAAGTATTGTAAATACGTTCATATTAAAAAATATCATATTACACGACTCAGTTGTCGAATGGGAGCTGTCAACAGTAAGAGTGCCACAGGCGCAAAATTTAAAAGATAACCTACGTACGTTTCAAGTAGAATTCTGTAGAGAATCGAAATTGCGAGTCAATGGTGTAAATTGCAAAGATAAAAAGAACGAAAATGTATGGAGATACATTTTCGTTCTTTTTATCTTTGCCATTTCGTCAAAATATGTACCAAATGAGTCGATTGTCATAACTTCATACCAACGGTTTAAAATGAGCCTCGAGCTGAGTTAAAAAAGATGATCTTAGGTTAGAGTATCACTTCCCTACAGTATTTGGGCATTTGTTACAGTTCGATTTTTCACTGTCACAGTCCTTTCAATTTGAGCAAAAATGTAGCCCATGTTTCAAAAGTAATTTTTCAGTTTTCTGAAATCTCAACCATTCATTCAGGTATATTACAGTAAAAATTCAGTCCTTTCAGTTCAATATACACATCCAGTAATCTTTTTAATAACTTCATTCTCAAATAACTTATCATTTCTAAGTAACTTCAATGTACCACATCATTCTGGTCCATAGCTCTTTCAAAATTGATTTTCTCATTGACTGCACCTAAAACAAAAAAAATCAAGTGACTAGTCAATAGTAAAACCTTTCGTGATAATCCTTACCTTTCTTTCACTTAATTCTATTCTAAAATTAAAGTAAGATTATTTGAGTTCTTTGTGATAACATTTCGTTTGCTTTGATAGCGGTAGTTCTAGGTTGTTGCTTGCTTGCTTGCATCTTTTAACAATGTGCTCGGGAACTTAGCCCATTCACACAGCTGGACCTACAATTTATAGTGGATTCCGAACCACTCTCCTAGACCGTGCAATGATAACTGCCACCACAAGGATTACAAGTTATCTGGTCGTCGGAAGTTTATGCCCTCTTTAGGCGACTCTTTCAAATTCAGCACTTTTTATTCAAGGACAACATCCATAACCTGACCCCGGATTCGAACCAGGAGCCTCGACTTAGCAGTTCCAATATGCTTGCGCACTAACCGTGCAGCTACCGAGGCTGTTAGTTCTAGGTTGTCTTTTTCACTTCAACTAACAGACGTAGGAACTACGAAGTAACGTGCCGAAGGTTCCAGTGGTCACATAAATAATTTTCCTACTTTTCAAGTATTCACTAAATTCAAAATTAACTCCTTAACATTTTTTTTGCACCACTTTCATATTTTTGGCTTCATTGATTTCAGTCTATGCCCATTGAATTCTTTCAGAAGTCCGTTGAGCTGTTTGCTTTTGACGTTTGTTCGAGATTGAAAGATCATCATTCGTGCATCCGGTCGAATTCGAATATGCTTTTTTATGGACTTTGAAATTTATATATTCCTTGGGAAATGAGAAAACGTCCTTTTTCCATTCCAACCATCTTATTAAGCTCACAACTCGTGTCGGGTTAAGTACCTGGTAGCTGCAGCCCGAGTGAAAAGTTCCATAGTTGTGAAATTTTTTTTTGGTTTAACGAACAATTCAGGCTGTAAGGCGACGTTACTTAAAATCTGCTTGTCAGGATAGCCTGTGCTACAGAGTACAGAGATTTGTGAATTTTGGAACACGCGGTTGAAGTAACTTATACCAGGGGTAAGACTGGAGCCAAAAACTTTTCAATTGTACCTTTTCTAAATTAGTATTTTTCTCATTCAATTTAATATATCTTGGAGTCAATTATTTTCTGAGCATCACTTGAATTGTCCACCTTTGGAAGCTTTGTAAACTCTGGAACTGGAGAAACCGACCACATAGAACTTTGAAACCGTTTTTTTTCACCTCACTTTTTACCCATCCCCAGCAGCAATAGTTTGAGCAATAGAACCGATCCACTAATATAGCCTAACCTACCGACCTCGCCTACAGTATTACCAAACTCTACCTTCAACTTTGTGACATACGTTGGGGACCATCTTTACTTGAAGACAATCATGTCAAGATAACTACCTTAGTCATTTAAATTGTTTCAATTTTCCGCTTAGTTTAAATTCTATTCAGCTCAGAAGTAATTTCCTAATCATAAGAGAATTAATTGTTCCTTAGAATTTTAGAAGTAAGCTAGTTTTATTTTTCTCAGGAGTGTAGTAAAGAATTTTAACGTTGTATGGAAAGAGACTTGAAGTCTAGAGAGCGTTCTCAGATATAATTGTGATATAGATTTTTAATTGTTTTGCCTGTTTGAATAGCGTCTTTCACCAATTATTGTATTTAGTTTATTTATTCATTTGTGTCGCTTGATCGTAGATAGTTAGATAAGTCAATTTTGTGCATGTAGGTGCCTACTTGTTAAACATCGCTTTGTATTTAATATTTCGCTTCATGTCAAATTTAGTCAATTTTAAAGTTATCGTTTTCTTATCAAATTTATTATTTATAGTATTAAATTTTGCTATTTGAATTGTGACTGTCGAGTAAAAATTAGCTCGAATAATTTTTGTAGTTTCATATGATGAGTTTGAGTGTACAGGCCTTGATCTAAAAGCTAACCCTTCTAGAGATAGAGAATCTCAACCTGAGTAATTGAACATTTTGAGTACTTATAGAGTGACTGATACCGCTCTCTACAGGTACTCTGGTGGAAGTGTATACACCAAAACAACACATTATAAATTGGCGCCCAACTGAATAGTCAACTCCTACCGACTGTATAAATCAACTCAACACCTAGTTCAATTACAACTCCAGAATTTCCCAACAACGACCAATAGTAGTCATCATAAGGATACCTGTTTGAAAAGCATTGTGATCTAGCGGATAGGAATTGAAGCCAGTAATTAGTCTTCAACATTTCAAGAGTGTACAGGAGCCAATTATCTTCAAGTGAGTTACCTTCTTTTTTTTCTCTTTATATGGACCGTTTTTTCACGTATTTGAAATCATTGAATTTTGGATGCGTACATAGTCGTTTCACTGCTTTTGAGGATCTTTACAATTTCGCTGAACTTGAAATTACAGCTTCGTTTCAATTAGTCAGTAAGTTTCAACTTCCATAAGTATGTCGGCCAGTAATTTGAGATTAGATCCTGATACGTTAAATAAGGAAGAAGTCGAGTTTGAGCTTTCGGTGAGATGTATGAAACATGTGGGTACATTTCAAGAGTTGTGTAAGTCCTTGCAAGATATCGTTAAGCTTGAAAGTGAAGGAAAACCCTTTCAATTTAGTTACTCTAGAGACTCAGTGCAGGAACTTGAAATTTGTAAGGACAAGCTCAAAGAAGTAGAAACCTTTTTCAATAAACCACTTTCATCTTCGGGTTATAGGAAAATTCGTTCTAAACTGGCCTATATCATTAACAGTGTTGGACTTGTAAACCAGAAGAGGATAAACAAGAACAACTTAATCGCAAGTCAGAGGCTTTGATGAATACTTTAGCGTTGTCAACCAGATTAGACACTTTAAGACTTACTTCTCCGTGTCCACCTGAAGTCATTATGGGCCAAAATCTTAGCACTATTTCAAATACCTCAACTGCTAAACCTCTGGGAAAAGTGAACCCCCCAACGTTGAATGCAATAACAGCTAATACAACAATTCCTAATAGTCCAGTAGCACAGGCTGCAAATATCTTGAACAATATGTATTTAGGTCCAACATTTCAATTTGAAGTGCTTAGGCATTAAATCTACAGGTAGGCATGATTCGATAAGTTTAAATGCATTTTTCGAAACAATGAAGGACCTAGTGGATGCTCGTGGAATATCGGAGGACATTTTATATATGTACTATAGAGCAGTGAGATGTATTTAATATTTCGCTTCACATCAAATTTAGTCAATTTTAAAGTTACCCTTTTTTGAGTTTTCTTATCTAATTTATTATTTATAGTATTAAATTTAGCTAGTTGAATTGTGGCTATCCCGTAAATATTAGCTTGAATAAATTTGGTAGTTTCATATGAAGTGTTTGAGTTGACAGGCCTTCATTTAGAAGCTAACCCTTTTAGAGATAGAGAATCCCAACCTGAGTAACATTTTGAGTACCTCTTTTCTGTAGTCCTTATAGAGTGACTGATACCGCTTTCTACAGGTACTCTGGTGGAAGTGTACACACCGAAATAACACATTATACATTGTAAGTATTAGAGTTACAGGTTTTTAAGTTTAGATGATTTCAGCCGTCTTCAGATGTGATGAACTCTTAATATATTGGAGCAGTTGACAACACAATGGCTTGAGAAAGAGTGTTGCGATAATTTAATATAAGAAAATTGAAAAGTTTCAATGATGTTAATGGATGAAATACAGGAAACCTTATTTTATTACGCCCGTTACCATTTATATACATAAGCGTATTTGCATGCATAAACTAAAGACCGACAGTTTAGTATTCAATCAGACTTCATCGCATCTTGGAATTTGCATTTTCAGAATGATTTCTTATCAGAGTATTTATCTATCCCTATCTTTTTTATCAGTAGCGTGGTTTAATTAATTGCGATATCCTTCAGTGAATGCAAATAGAGGTTAAAAGAGACCGGTGAACTTCATTAATAAAATTGCAATTCATCAGGCGATCAAACATGCATTTGGCGCTGGTGAGCGCAGCAGGATATATCGGGATAGATAAAATTGTGATAATATTTAATATGTAATACTGTATTTTACATTTCGCGTGTGCATTATCAATTCCTTGGAAACCATACTACGACTCCACCTTTCTTAGTTAATGCTCGATAAAATCCTAATTTAGTTGCCTGTGTTTGAGGTCAGGACCGGGGAAAGGACTAGGATTGCGATAATAACTTAATCAAAATCGTAATAAAAAATGAGACGAATGTATAATTATCTTAGAAAGAATTGTCATATAATTTTAAATATTTTGGTACAAGTGAAGATTGTTACATTAAGATGGGCAGATGTTCACAAAAGAGAAAAATTTTATTTCTTTTTGGGACAGAATCCGAAAATAGATATCTTCATAAAGAATTTCTAATTTGCTTATAGGATCATTATTTATCATCACATTTGGTTGTTAGAAATTATATGTGGAATAAACTGCAATAAATACACTTTTGTTTTGTATCTGTCGGGACACATTTTATAGCATCTAATTTTGAATTTTGAAAATTTAAGAAAAGAATTTCATATGAAAGGTTTGAACCAAAAATTGATGATTCAAAAAAGGTCTTTCACAGGGTAGTTCTCTCGCACCACATTATTCAATTTATATATGAGATATCTTTTAATGTTTCTCAACTGATTATTTTCTGAGCTAAAAGTCTTCTTGTCCGATTGAAATTTTCATTTACACATTTCTCACATCTATGAAATGACTCGAAGGATAAGAACAATGATAAATATTCTTCAAAGGCACTTATGTGGCCGATTTCCACACTATTCAAACTGCCACTGCTGCTATAGTCTTTCCAAGAGTTGAATACTACAGTTCTATATGGTCAAACGCATTGTAATCGTATGATTTTTCAGTGGAATTTTATAAACGGTCTAACTTGAGAGTGTGGGGCTGAGAAACTATATCATTTATTCTTTGACTGTCCTACAGTGTGTTTTGATGAAAACCGAAAATCCATCCCCTCTTTATCAAGATGGAGTGATTTTGGCGAAAAATCCTGAGACACGTTAATTTTTGATTGGAAGGAGTTGAAGTTTGAAACCCACTAAATTTTCAGCAAATCTCCTTTCTCAGAATAAAAAATAAAACACAAATACGATAATTATGATTACACTTTTTGCTCACTCACGAACAAGCTGATATTGATAGACAGGGTGTTTTTTCACTACGATACAAAACATCGGAGACTGATTCCCAAATTTTAAGAAAAAAGGCCCAATGAACATGTGTCGCTAATGTTCTGAGGTAGAGAGCGTTAACATTTTCAGTATTTTATAAATATCATCAAGAACCTCGAGCCTAATTGTTTCAGTTATTTACAGAGATAAGGCTCTAGGCGCAAGACTGAAATTATTATGGTCATTGGCGTCCCTGAGGGCACCAGGCCATTATTATAAAAGAAAAAAAAGTACGCCTCTGTCTCTTTCGTAATTTTTATGTTTTCCTTAGTTTGAACAAACAAAATACAATTTTTTGATATCTGGTGTTTTCATTATATCTAGTTCAGTTTTTCGAGAAAAGCAGTGTGTGGGCATTCCATGAATATGAAAAAAATCTTTTATATATAGAAATTCTTCCCGATTATTGACGCTAGTGATTAAACTTGACTTAATGGTGTGGCGTTTAAAAGAGCAACCTAGTTAAAATTTGTGATACTATTAGTTTCAATATGTTTGCTTTTCTTTCATATTCACAAAATATATTTCAACTTCCATGACTGTCATACTCACAACTGTAGTGTCAGCTCACAATTATAGTACCGTCATGCAGTAAGATTCAGAGTTGTCTATTACTGCGATTCCATCATAAATAACTTCATTCTAAGGTGACTGACATTCATTTTGTCTGTGGATTGGAATAAAGGAAATGCGGGAGAAGCTCAGAGAATTTACCAGGACTGATATTCTTATAGAGTTACTCCATCTGCTAAACATTTAGAATTCTACATGCCAAATTAAATTAAACTGCGAGTTGTAATGAAAAATACTGGCGATGAAAGACCAGAAATTGTAACAACCTGAACAAGAAGAAGCTATTCTTGAGGTATCCTACTAATAGATATGAAGTAAGTTTTTATTTGTCTATTCTTTTCCAAGAGTTCTCATAGATTCAGTTTAATCTATTATTTTCATTACGTGGAAAAACAAAATTAATACTAAAAGTATTTGCATAGTGAGAATGAAATTCAGATTTGTGAAAACTGCATTTGTGTTGAGATAAACTTAAAGTGAAAATCCTAAAAGTTCTATCAATAAAAATTATCATATAATAATGTAATTTCCACCAGATTATACATTATACATAAATACCTGAATTTTTTCCAATTTAAATTCAAGACAAAATTTAGGAAATATTGAAGTATGAAATTTATATCGATCAAATGAAGTTTTGGCAAACAAAACAGATTCTTACTATGCAGCTCATCATTTACTCAATAATCATTTTGATATCATAGATTGTGAAAATATTAGATTGAAACTGAAATTATGGAAATCATTGGAAACCTATAAACAGAAATATCTGAAAATTTTTAGTCAAACTATTTAGTTAAGTACCTGCTTTTGCCACTGTGATATATAAGGCATCTGTTCCTTTTAAATATACTTCTTATCTGGTGGAAGCACAGTGTCATAATTTTGTGAATATAGTGAAAATTTGAACATCAATAGTTTATCTAATTTAAAACTGAATATCAATTTTCTTCAAGACCTCCCTAATCGAATTAATTAATAAAAAACTTATTCTAACCCACAAATATCTGATAACATTGCAGAATAACGCTAATTTGAGATAGAGCAATGTTTCTCAATGGAAAAGTGATGTTTTCATATGAAATAAACGCGTGTTCTAAAATATTTCTAAAATAATTTTTTGCCATTTAAAATTGATCTAGCGAAAATAAGCTCAGTTTTTCCGCCAAGCAAAATTCTAGCTCAACCAAAACGATAAGCACCGATGAATAAGACACCCTTGGTGACTTTGTTTTCATAAAATAAGCTCTAAGCCCATGATAATCAAGCGGAGAGATTAATATATGAACTATTTTTACTTATCTGATTTCGAAATAAAAAAGGCTCAAATATGATGAAAATATTTTGGTCCTCATTGCTATCGAGGTCAGTAGAAATTTTCGAAAATAACTTTCGAAGTAAACTTTCAAATCACTCCGACAGCGTCATTTGTATAATCTTGCCTCAAAAATTTTAAATTGCAACTGCAATCAGGCAGTAATGATTCAGTACTTAGAACTTTTGAAATACCTAGGTAGGTTGTGCCACTATATCTCTTGTCCAGCGGCTCATCGATGTCATAAGCCATATGCTCAGTTCAAGCATGAAATGGCCAGAGATGCTCTAAGAAAGCAAGACACATCACTCGAGAAAGCAGCAGTCTACTAAAATAATTCTCTTCTCATCTGTGCACTCATTTGTTCTCATCGGGTGGGTTAGTTTATGTAGAAATGTTTTCATTTCACACTATATAATAATATTGTTTATTTTCCTACACAATTTTATGTGTACCTAAGTTGTAAAAGCCAGGTTGTTGACAATAAACATAAAACTGCTAAGTCATATGACTGTCTGCAGTTTATTAATCTAATTTTTTCCTTAGGTAAACCTAACACACCGACACTGATCTGCTAAACAAAATAAAGAGTGAAAACAAGAATCAAACAGAAAAACTCAGATTCACCAAAAAATAAATTAATTTCTCAACTCTATGATGTCATGAATTTTATCCCTACCATTACAAAGGATAATCTTCTTCAGCTCAAATTCAAACCTCTTCATGTCAGTAACATTCCTTATTGACAATGCCAAAGCATTAAACAGTCTAGGCCTAAGAAAGAAAAATTTGACTGGCCAATGGATTTATCTGCACTACTCCTAGAAATTATCTAACCACTTCCAAATTTTTTTTCATATTTTCTTACTTATGTTTTAAAAATGAAAGAAGTAAGAGTGAGCGGAAATCAATGCGTCTACTAAAGAATTGAACAAAAAATATAAGAAAATTAATTCAACAGACGGATCTGAAAACCGGTTTTCAATTCACTCTATACTTCTTTTCTATGGTCGATATTTTCAAGGAAAAGACTATTGAAAGCCAAAGTTCAATCAGATGACCTAAAAGAGTTACAAGATCTGCTGGATTCATGGTTGATTATCTCTTTTCCGTAGAATCCCATATGTGCTCAATCTGTTATAGATAAGGAATGCACGAAGGTTACCTTATGACATCGAGTGCTGAATCCGTATAAGTGAGAATCACTATGCAGTCTTGCATTATCGTGCATGAAAAGAAAATCTCGACCGTTTAGACGAGCAAGAGTCACTTCATATTTCTCTAAAATTTCGTTCACATACCAGTGACTTATGGTAGAGCTGTGAGGGTCAGTACTTGTTTTAAAAACATACCATCCAAAACCTACGGAGATCCACTGCCGACAGGAACGGTTTCAATAATGTTGCCGTGGGAAAATCGTCTGTTTACACGTACAAAGACCCTCGTGCGTCGATCGTTTCTGAATTAATACAATCAGGACTCATCATTCCACAGAACGCGTCTTCAATAATGCTCTTTCCAATAGACATGTTATTGTTCAAACTGGTGCACTGTACTCCGCATTGGGATGAAGGTTATCCATTCAAATATGACAGTATTCGTAAGTGAAGGTTACAAAAATTACATTGGGTAGCCGATGGATAGTGTCTTGGGCTTCTCGAAAGCTTTGTGAAACGCGAATTGAGCTTTTACGTTTATGGACGAATAAGAAATGAAAAACTCTTCTGTACGAAACTGCTATGATCTGGAAAGAACCCGTTAATCACCATGATGACTGATATTTTTGTTTGGTGAATATAGCTGGCATTAACCGAAAAAAATCGAGCCAAATCGAAATATCCCTCCATACAATCGGCACATAGACGAATGCTGAGCCCTAGGACTTCCTCTGTATGACAAGCTAATGTTTCACAGCAGAACTTAATTGATGTTGAGACGAAAACTAATAGTAGTGATAGTGACTTCAAATGTGACCTGAAATCGCCGAAATTATTCAATCAAGATGATTTAAAATATCTAATCAGGGATCTGGGACTGTCAAAGTCTGCTTCACAGATCCTGGCTTCTAGGTTGAAATAAATAAACTTAGTAACAAAAAGTTTCTTATTACCGCACCAGAGAACAGAATTTTCCAATATATTGTGATAAAGGAGATGATTTTGTGATTCGTGCATATATACCTGGTGTAATGGTTGCAATGAGAATACAAAATTACGTTCGTAATGAATGGCGTTTGTTCATAGATTTCTCAAAACGGATATTCAAATGTCTCTTACACAACAGGAATAAATTGGGGTTGTTGCCGATTGCACATTCTACTGAGGTAAAAGAAGAATATACATCAATTGCTTTGGTTAGGTTAAGTATACAGAAAACAAGTGGCTCATATGTCAACATAGTGGTTACACCAAATATCCCTTTTTTCTCTACTTGTGAGATAGTAGAGCCCACTGGGTTAAAAAGGATCAGCCTACTCGGGAAGCGCTAATTCCAGGAAAACTACTCGTGATAAATCCACCTTTAGTATAGCAGAATTGCATAATTATGCCTTCATTGCATATAAAATTAGGGCTCCTGAAACAATTTGTGAAAGCTTTTGATAAAGATGGAAATTGGTTCTTCCTACTATCTCGAAACTTTGCAAAGCTGAGTACAGAAAATATAAAAGCAAGCATCTTTGATGGACCACAGATTGGATCATTAATAAAACACACAAGTTTTACTTTGACTATGACAAAGATTGATAGAAATGCATAAAATGAGTTTGTTTAGCTTGCTCAGAATCTTTTGGTTATAAGAAAAGTTCTAACTATTCCCAACACGTTGAACAACTAATGAGTCGCTTTCAAATACTTAGATGTAACATAAGCATCAAGTTTCACTTTCATCACAACCACCTTGACTATTTTCTTGCTAATGTAGGGTATCTAAGTGAAAAACAGGGCAAGCGATTCCAACAGGACCTTCGGACAATGGAGGAATGCTATCAAGGCTAAATATTTGGAGCATTCAGAACCGCTCACTGACTACATCACAACAAAATCCTACAAAAGAAAGTTGTTTTCAATTTGAGAATTCAGTAAAATAAGGTCAATTTTGTGTTTTATTGTAAAATAAGGCATGTAACATATTTTTTAAACCAGAGCTGATACAGAAATCACAGATTTGATATCGTCAGTAAAAATTAGGTTAATATTATGTACCATAACTCGATCTTCGGAATTGCTGTTGTGGGAAGTAATGTTAAATGTCAAGAAAAATATCCGTCTTTTGGGAAGAGTATTAACTTTTTATGTCAACCAAGTATAGCAAAGTGCATAATAGACGAATGGAAACTTGTTATGGTGAACATATATAATATTAAAATATTAATTGGAACAGAGAAAGTATAAAAACGAAAGAAATAATGGGAACGTTTTAGAAATATCAGTGAGTATTACTAGGAAATAACGATATTCAAAACAAAGTGTTACCAAAGTAATCGAGTTTTTACTGGGGATAAAACGAAAAAATTCATTGAATTTAAAACGAAGAAGCTCAAATCAAAAATTAAGTAGCGATTTTATTTAATAGATCGTTTTCACTACAAAGCAATATAATTCAGTTCTTCAACCTTACAGAAGACTTTTTTAAACATCAAAGTTACCGACCCTGTCAGAATGCAGGAAAATATCACATTTTAAAACCGACGGCGGAAAACTGCCGTAAATTATTTGTTACATTATGATTACACGACGTTATCGGTTCTTTTGCAGCATGTCACCCGAAAATCAATTCAGCTAATGAGGCAGAATATATGGGCGGGGTAAAAGGTTAGGGCGCGACGTTATCTCAGAAAATGTTTATGAATTAACGCTTTAGCACTGCAGAATGCAGAATAATTGTATTCAGTAGCGTTCCGAACTATCATTCATAGAATTCCTCATTGTATATTATATACATGGGGTTTTTTATGGATGTTGCGAGTACTGATCTGGATAAATGCTCAAAATTTTAAATATGAAGCCGGCTTCTGAACTACAAATATGGCCGACCTTGCTTGAACTCAGGTTGAACAACATCAAAGGCACCGACGTCTAGTTTATCATCATATTAATTCTCTGATATTAACTTGTATACAGGAAGAACCCAGTGAGAAATAATACAATTTCATTCCATGAATAATTCATGACAGTAAATGATCATTTTGTAACTGAAAATAACATCTAATTGTTTAACCTTCATTTTCGTCATATTCATTCAAATTGGAATGCTTTTATTCAGCAATAACTTTATTTGGGAAACTTTTCAATTCCCAGTTTGATGCTATCCCTCTTATTAAATTAATTCATTGAGAAAATTTTCCAAGAGTTTTCATCATATCTCAATAATAATTGCCAAATATAAGATCGAACATCTAGATAGGATAAAGCTTTTCAATTCAATTCTTTCTGTTTTCACAATCATTCTTTTCAGGGTAACGAGATCCGTAACCTAATTAATATAATTTGAATGGATGGAAACACAAACTAATGTTTTCTAGTCTTAAAGCACTCTCATTTATAATACCATAGATTTCTAACATGTGTACTATATGAACATTAGGGTTAGATTCAACAGTCCAAATAAGTCTTATAATCATCGCATAAAGTTATCCGATTTATCAGTATACCTATTAGGTATACTCTCCTCATTTAAAATCAATCATAACTTTGAGCTTGTTTCTTTTGATGTAAACAACATGTATTCATACATTACACCTGATGAATGTCTACCTGAGTTTCAGATATTTACAAAAAACCCAACAAATTTCCACATATCTCCTTTGAATTTTGCAACCAACCAGAAACACGCTTAGATCAAAATTTATTCCAGATTCAAAATAGACTCTTGGAACAAAAATCAGAACTTCCTGTGGGATTGCTGCTTAGCCCCATTTGGTTTTATATTTTTATGGACAACTTGGAAAACACATCAATACTGAAAAGCGACCTAGCCAAAACTCATCAAGCTCCGGTATCGAAACATTGATGATATTTTGGTTAGTTTTCGTGGCTCAAATTCGCAATTGCATACATTTTTGCACTTCGTCAATTTCGCCGCCTCCAATTTCATGGTCCACAGAGCTTTTACTATCCTCCTCTCAAGTAAGATTTTAAAACAGAAATAAATACCATAAAATGAATAATCAGTTGAATGCAAACACTCTGGTATTCTTAGAATCGAATGTAATGAATTCCCTTCAGCTTATGTAGGTCAAACAGGTACAAATTTTGAATTCAGGTTCAGAGAACATATATCATCTCACAAGATATTCCTTATATTTGACCACATTCAATCAACAAACCATACAATGATTTTAGACAATCTCAAAGCCCTTCACAAATGCAATAAGAGAATGCATCTCTTGGAAAGTTTGTAAATCAATAAATTCAGGAAAACGCCACATTATGCCACTCATAATAGCCAACTTGAAATCAAATACTCCCCCATACTAAACAGTCAAACTATGTTTTATAATAATTTTTTAACCTTAGGTAGTTTTCAGCTCTTGAAGATGACGGAAGAGTTGAAACCACTCGTGTGTTAGCAAACAAACGTGGAAAAAGTAGTTTTTTCCCTTTCGTATATAAACATTGATGTTTGTATGTACAACGTATTGAATTTCAAAGCCATTTTACTAATCATCGCCAACCTGGCTTATTTGAGGGTATTTCCATGTAGAAGTTTGTTGTCTCTCAATGATGCCTTAAAGCCACAATAACGTTCAACATATCACTATTTTGAAAATATGAGGAAAAATATAAGGTAACCAATACTAATAAGAGGTCAACATTTTTATTTCTATCCAATTGAGAATTCAATAATTTGCAAAGTACATCAAAAGAAAATAACTATCAAATAAAACACAAATCTTGAGTAGTAACGTACAAATATCCTGTTCATTAATATATCGATTTTTGCGTTGTCACAAGTAAGTCTAATGAGATTATTGTTATGAGATCTAACATTGTTCAGTATTAAGATCAGTGCTCGGGTTCTCTCTGCAGTCATATTGAAGTGATCATTGTTTACCCCACAATAAAATGGACCAAGTTTTGTGAGGTGAGTCAAATCTATTCTCATTATCATTATATTCGTGGACTTGTGCACTATCTCAGCTGTTAGCTGGATATAATTTACCTTTCCCAGACTCAGCAATCGAAGGGAATAGGCTCGATTACAATATACATGACAAATTTTCTTACTATCCTACATGTATTGAGAATTACAGATTTTTGCATTTTTATATAGGTTTCTTATGCGATTCTAATTTTTTAAGGCTATCATGTAAACTTTTGGGTATTAACCCAGTCGAAGAAATGATGAGAGGAACGATATCTAATTTATCGAGGTGCCATATCTGCTTGATCTCAATAGCAAGATCTGTGTATTTGGACTTTTTCTCCTGGAACTTGTTCTACAGCATTGCTGTTCTGGCTCTTTTATAATGCACCACTATGTCCAGCCTATTATTCGTCACCATTCTTTCAGTATTAACAGGCCTATAGTAGTAAAATCTGAGAGTCATTTTCCGATACGGGCGCCGGTTGATACTTGTAACATGGTTGGAAGGTATTCAGAAGTCCGTACTTGTGTGCAAGTTTCTAATTGATAATATTGCATACTTGATTATTCCTTTGAAGATAATCCGTATTGGTCATTTGTTCACAGCCGAACGTGATATGCTGTATAGCCCCCGATCTTATACGGCATTTCCTGCACTTATCTGTTTGTAATGTTCCGTCCTTAATTATAAATTTATTGTAGTGGTTTGTAGGGATGACTTGGTATTGAATCGCCATAAGGACTCCTTCTGTTTCCACGAATAATTTTCCTTTCATCAACCATTTGTTGGAGGCTTCTTTGTCGATGTGTGGTTGTTTAATCTCATTATGATGTCATCCATGCAATTCCTTCCTTGACCATTGCTCTTGTTTTTCAATATCTGATGGGAACGGTAGATTCAGCAGGTCATCTCTGGTAGTAGTAAGATTTAGAGGTGTATATCCCTTATAAAGCCAACGCTACCATCTGAGATTATTTATCTTTTCGGTGGGTAAATTGACAACATCTATTAATCCGCGTCCTCCTCTTTTCCGCTTCAGAGTTGTTTTTATCACAGACGATTTTTTATGGTGTTTGTTGTACTTTGTCAGCATCGTTTTGTTCTGCCTTTGAATATCATCCAGTTCTGTCTTTGTCCATCTGATTATTCCAAATGTGTAAAGCAACACTGGAATTGCGTAGGTATTAATGGCTTTGACTAGATTCCCCGCTGCTATTGAGCATTGTACGCAATGGGTTCATATCCAAACAGAACCATAGTGGACTCAAAGAATCTCCTTGAAAATTCCACGACGTATGGGTATCTCCTCGGTTTTAATTGACTTATTGTTCATGTTGATCTGGTGACACGTGTGCCAATGTGTCATTGTTGTTGTATCAGGACTGGATGAATTTTGTATATCTGCAATACTTCGAAAAGCTGAATGAACATTTCAATGCCCCCCGTGTGCCTGTTGCATTATAACAGAATCGATGATGCGTTGTTCCTTGCACCAGTGGTGTTTCCTTCTGCATCCCTTCTGCTCCTCTGCTAATATTTTGTTGTCAACAAGGTGTTGGTATATTCCATTGAATATGCATGAGGTGAATATTTTGTAGAGAGTTGGCAGAGAAGTGATTGATCATACTGAGACGGATCTTGTGTTCTTTCGCTCTTAGTTAGCATATATGTTAAGCCTTGTGTTAGGAAAGTGAGTGTTTTCCTGGAATGTTCAAGAACACCCATGACCTGTTTCGCTAGGACTCCATGGAGCTTATTAAACTTCTTGTACCGGAAGTTGTGGATATTATCTATACCTGTGGCCTTCTAATTGTTGGTCGCTCTAACTCCTATTGCGATTTCTTCCTCAATTATTCCTTCGAAATCCATATGTTTGATATCAACGCGTTGTTTTTCATTCGAGATCCGTTCAGCATCTTTATTGTGTTCTTTGGTGTTCGACCATAACGATGATCAATAATCGATCAAGCACTGTGCGTAAGTATTTCTCTGTTATTGTTGTTTGTATATTCGTTATTTCCCTTATGAAAATTATTATCGTTATTGTTATTTTTATTTATTATCGTGGACTTATGCACTATCTCAGCTGTTAGCTGGATATAATTTACCTTTACCAGATTCAGCAATCAAACGGAATAGGCTCGATTGAAATATACTTGACATAAATTTCCTAACTATCCTACATATATCAAGAATTACAGCTTTTTGCATTTCTAAATAGGTATTCTTATGCAATTTTGAATAAGGCAATCATACAAAGTTTTGGGTATTAACCCAGTCGAGGATACGATGACAGGAACAATATCTATTTTATCGAGGTGCCACATCTGCTTGATCTCAATAGCAAGGTCTGTGTATTTGGACTTTTTCTCCTGGAACTTGTTCAGCACGTTGGTATTATTCGGTATGGCGACATCCACCAGCATTGCTGTTCTGGCTCTCTTATCATACACCACTATGTCCGGCCTATTATTCGTCACCATTCTGTCAGTGATAACAGGCCTATTATAGTATAATCTGATAGAGTAATTTTTCAATACCGGCGCCGGTTGATACTTGTAATATGGCTGGAAGGTATTCAGAAGTTTCTGATGGATAATGTTGCACACTTGATTATGCCTGTGAAGATAGTCCGTATTGGCCAGTTGTTCGCAGCCGTAGCAATATGTTGTATAGTCTCCGATCTTATATGGCATTTTCTGCACTTATCTGTTTGTAATGTTCCGTACTTAATAATAAATTTTTTGAAGTTGTTTGTATAGATGACTTGGTCTTGAATGGCCATAAGAAATCCTTCTGTTTCCGGGAATAATTCTCCTTTCATCAACCATTTGTTGAAGGTTTCTTTGTCGATTATTATTATTATTGTTTCAAGTGATCATAAGTTGAGGAGTAGCCTATATAACTCAATAAACTCAACAAATTACATTCAAAAGATACCTATATTACAGCCTATCTTAATTTTAATCTTATTGCGATTTAATCCTAATGATCAGGATTGAATGATACCGCGGGGAAATTTTCAGTAATTTTATTAACTACTAGACACTGAATATTTGTTAGAAAATTTAAGTATTTTGACCAGAGTTTTATAAGGGCTTAATTTTGAATGTTAGACCGTGCTTGGTTTATTCCCGTTAAAAGGGAGCCCGTTTTTAATAAAAGAATATAACATTATTGCATTGCATTTTTTAGCAGTTATCAAATTACATTGTGAACCATTATCTAGTAAAATTCGACAATTTTTCCATTTACCAAAACTATCTTGAATTTCTACAATTGCTGTTGCAGGTAAAATTTGATTGGATTTGATATCACAAAAATGAGTGGCAGTACTACAAGATGGCTGTGGCAAGGTTTTAGGAGTTGGTTGCACAACTTCTGAAAATTTACTATGTTTCCTAATTGAAGTTGGATATTTTAGTTTTATGTTGCAAACGAGTGTCAATGATATCCTTTGCTAAAGCGATAGTTTTGTGATGGTTATTACTGAACTCATTACGTGTTTTGATATGCGTATTAAATTCAGACAACGGTGAAAAATCTTCGATTTCCGACTGAATATTTTCGAACTTATCAAGAATCTGTTATGCATTTCGGTAGCGTGTACTTTGAGTTATATTAAAGAATTCCGTTCGATTGAAAATTCTACAACAAATTGTTTAAGGGCCTCTAAAGTGGCTCGAATTATGTCTAGCCGTTTCGATTGGCGAGATAACTCAACTGGACTAACTTGTGATTTCGACATACTGTTTTGAGAAACAACTCAAACAACAATAATAAATGGAAAAATGAGAGAAGGATATTGGAAGCTCACCGAAGATTCGTGGATAGATACATATGTTGAATTCACTACACTAATATAATAATATGTACATGTAACAAAGTATGCTGTTGTATGCGTCATTGTGATAGTACGTTACTAAAATATTGGTTGGTTAAAATGTTATTGTGCTGAATGTAGAAGATATAATGCCAGTTTTCTCGGTCATTCTGTCGGAGATAGGATTTTATGACCTGTTCACATCTGGTAAGGGCGTATAAACCCAGCTCCGATGTGAACCGGGTTGAAACCCAAGGTTTTGTGGTAACAACCTATATTATAAAAATCTCAAAATAGAACATATTAAGAGAAATATATAAAACAAAAATACAATGGTTAGGAACATTTTGCTGTTCAACCTACCAGGCATCAAATTTGTTCTTGAATAAGTTGATTGAGGTAGAGTTGATGATATCAGCAGGCAGTTTATTCCATTTATAGAAAACTTACTTGGTCAGAAAATATTAAGGTTGCGGTATCTCAAGGTTTTGCCAATATAATTAGAAATTAGGGTCATAATTAAAAATTATGGCCTTCAATTTCATTCATGCTAAATTGTGAAGAAAAATCACAGCTGTACAAGACCCGAAAAATCCGAAAAGGTACAATTGAGTTACCCCGAAGTCGCCTATGTATAAAAGTTAGAAGGCAGAATATTCTCAAACGGTTTTTGTAATCTGGTAGCATGCGTTCGTACGGGATTCTAGTTCTACTCCTTTGGATGTTCTGGAGTGCATTCCGTCACGATTGAGTGTGCTCCACCAGACTGAATCAGCAGGTTCCAATATTGGTCTAAGTCTGATTAGTAGGCTGCCTGTAGCTGGATCGCATCGGTTCAAGGATCTTTAGCATGCATAAAAAAGTCTTGCAGTTTTGGAGCAATATTTTGGATATGACCTGACCTCCTCAAGTCCCCAATGATAGAAACCCCCAAGTCTAACTGCTTATTCGTGATATCAATTAGATTACCTGACAAATGATCGTTAGCTCTATAGTTAATTTCACCAATGTGGAGAAATTTGCATTTATACGAATTTAATGGCAGAAATCAATCTGAACACCAGCGATTGGTGCGAGTGAATTCCTCTTGGTGCTGCTTTGAATTTGTTAAGGGGTTGTTGAAAAGCAGCAAAGAACAAATATGAAGTCCGAAGAAAGGAAAGTTAGTCTGCAATATATATCAAGAATAAAATTGGACCAAGCACTACTAGTTACTGGACGTATGCAAAATCTTGCTTCACCGATCATAACATGATAACGGCGATCACTTATAAATGCTCTAATCCTAGATTATAGTTGGTCCCTATGCCTAAATATACTAATTTCAACATGAGATGTTCAAGTGGTAATACACAGCAGGTTATTTTGATATACTCTTCATTCAGTCAAGAGGTGCCTAGAAGCCAATATTTGCAGTTGAAGTTTATTCTTTACTTTTTAGTCTCATTTCAAATTGAGTAGTTAGCAACATGGTCTTCTTCGCTGCTTTGTCTTGATGAAACATATACCTAATCTACAGGGATCGGTTAGAGCAATTTCTAACAGATCCTGTTATACTATGTGATTCTGCAGGAAAGAGAAATACTTCACTAGTATTAAAAGTTATTCGTGGTGTGTCGGTATAAAATCTTTCTTCGTCATCAACGTCTTCTTTTCATATACAGGTTTGTTTTGTGTATATGAGGTTGATATTTTTGACTCATAACTCTCCAATGAATGAGTCAGTTTGAATTACTCCAATATTTGTATCAATTTAGCAGTTTGAAAGTTAACAATTCACCATTGTTTCTAATACACAGCAAAAATTCATTTTTAGTATCGAATGTCGAAACAGCACATCATCTAAATGAAAATCTTCAAACTTATGCATATCCTATTTTATTCCACCTACCGTTCTAATGAAAATTAATTCGACTCTAGTAAAAAAGAAGTTTTGGCAAAAAAAAACGAACACCATCATGCATTAAAAATCTAGGGTGATCATGGATTTGAATGAAAATGTCGAGGTTTGATGCTCTTCAAAAGCCTCACACCTTGCTTCTCACATTTTCGTTCCAGGGCCAGACCCAAAAAAATCATTACATTGCCACCTGCTGAATAACATCCTGAACATCGCCCAAATAAAAATCTGAATGTCCTTTTGAAAACTGAACAGATTGCTGATCAAGAATGTTCAAAGAAACGCGCTGTAATATGATTAATCAGCACCTTTATGTCAACGGAAATTGACTTGTTCCGACCAGTACTATTACGGCGACGATCAAAGACCTATCCCTCTATCAGATACACATATATTCATTTTGTGAAGTTCATAGAGACATTTTTTCATTTATGAAAAAACTGCCCCTCGAGCAAAATCACCAAAGCAACTAATAATTTTTCTAGCATGTGTCAATGCATCAGGTGAACACAAGTTAATACTGTTGATTACCGGGAAAGCAAAATTACTTAGATTTGTTGAAATTTCAATAATCCTTTCAACTACAAAATCATTGAAAACGCATGGATGACTGGGGAAATTTTTGAGAACTCCTTCTTTATAATTTATTAAGCGAAAATATTCACAGGTTGAAACTTTCTTGAAAACTAAATATCTACCAATCAAAGCCATCCTTCTGTAAGGCAATGCTCCATTCCATCCATCAGCGCAGGAGTTAAAATCACTTGACGGTGATATTTTTCTCAAATTTATGCCAAATCTAAGATTACCTAAACTTTTTCCACACCACTTATTCAACCTGGAATTACAATGCGTTAAGACTTACTAAACTTTTTGACAGAAAAAGCTTGCTTAGCTGTGTTATATCCAAAGGTAATAGACAAGTACATGCTCTTAAAACAATAATATTGAAAGATGCTTCTCTACATCTGGCTAGGCATCGCAAAATTTGGAGACACACTATGTGTCAAAAATCGTGATTAATGATACTCTTGACTTATTACATACTCTTGCACCTTCTGTGTACAAAATGCAAGAAGTTGAAAAATGGAATGAACACATTTTAAATGATGAGATTGACCTGGGAGCAGAGATAGCGACTGTGAAGATTTGGGTATATCACTACAAACACTATTCCACTTCGAAACTATTATGATTATCAAGATTGTTGAACAAGAGAATGTTGACGTCAGTTACATGATGACATGATTAGAAACGAATTCAGTAATGACCAGTTAAAACAAGTTTGCCCCAAAAATAATTCATACTAAAATAACTTAATTTTTCAAAAAACTACATATGTGTGTATACGAACTGATGATGTCAAAATGTAGGAGTATATGTATGCACATTTTTAATAAAAATTGAAGAATATGTGAATGTGATTTTTCATTTGATCCATATATTCTTTGGTGTAACATCTCAAAGGTGAGAACAGCCCCTAATTTTTCGACTTCACATAATCGCGAGTACTACAAAACTCAAAGCGTGATTGTAGATTTCAAAAACCACAGATAATTACTATAATCAGCCGGCCCGGTGGCGTAGAGGATATGATGCTCGTCTCCTGCGCAGAGTTACCTGGGTTCAATTCCCACAAAGTTGGTGCGATTTTTCGGATTCTGGGAATCGCTTGAGTATCCATCTTTCGGAGGAGATGTAAAGCCGCCGGTCCTGTCTAACACAGATGTGTTAGACATTATAGATCCCTTCCCTCGACACGAGAGGGGTTCGGCAAAATTTCAGGGTTAGTGAGGTGACAGAATTCCCCGGCATGTCATTGGCCGAAGAGCGGAAATGGAGCACTTTAAAGGAATAAGAAATAATAACAAATATTATCTGAATTCAATCAAATCAATCAAACGATAGAAACACGCATGACCTTGAACGGGATAAAAAAAAGTCTATGGTTTTCTTTCATAGAACAACATGAATCGTTCATAGACATGCACCGAATGAATGAAATTCAGATAATTTCAGGTCTTTCTGAAAAAGTAGTTTCGACTATACTATATATATTATTTATTTTTCAAATAGAAAACTAATGTTTAATCCACGGGTGAATCCACATCATCTTCTTCGACCTGAGCTAATTCTATTAAAAACAAATCTTTGATCTGATATTAAGAAGTCATGAAAAGTGGCATACACTAACTTACGATTCCTAATATCCCTAAACTAATGTAAATAGTGTAGTAGATGATGTGTGAAACTTAGATTCACTAAATTTATTTCGGCCAAGTCTCCAACGTGTAGAAGCAACTTGACTTTGTAAATTTAATCGGAATTAGTACACCATTAAAAACAAAAAATTTGCCCATCGATATATCGCAATAAAACAAACTACTCTTTCAGAATTGCAAGAAGTACTCTATGTGAATAAAGTTTAATTTTTTTCTCTATGAATTATGACAAATGTCAAAATATACATTATTGTTTTTCAACTATTTAGTCCTGTTATTTCACTTTTGTTCATCCGATTTATCGGATTTTTGTAAGATAGATTGCGCAGCAGGTGGTACAAGCTTCATCCATACAGTATGCAAGAGGAAATATGAATGTGGAGTAGAATCTGATTGCCAAGAAATCCAATCTAACTATGAGTTCAGAGAGTACATTCTAAGAAGTCACAATGAGCTGAGAAATTTGGTCGCGAATGGATCGAACATAAAGAAGTATAATCATTTCAAAAACACAGGTGCGAAAAATATGAACGCGTTAAACTACGATTTGGAATTGGAGTACATAGCTAGGTGTTGGGTGAATACGTGCGTTAGATCAGATCACGACGAGTGTCGAGATGTCGATAGATTTTACGTAGGGCAGAATATTTACTGGGGACAACGAAGCGATATTATAAGAACAATGACCCAAACGTCTGTGACAGCTTGGTTCGATGAAATCAAATTCATAACTGATGAAGACTGGATAAGAAAATATCCTGGTAAAAGTGGCGATAATCCGTTTCCTATTGATGGAAATAAAAGGGGTCATGTTACTCAGTTAATGTGGGCAGATACTAAATATCTCGGGTGTTCGCGAGTAAGGTTTAAAAAAAATGATCGGCAAGGTACCCTTATATGCAACTACGGTCCTTCTGGAAATATGATTGGTCTTCCAATATATAAGTTAGCAGAGAATGAACACGACATAGCATCTGAATGTGAAGTAAAGAATGAAGATTTTCCTGCGCTATGCGGGGAAATTGAACCAGTACCAGATGCTGAATATACGGCAGTTTCTTCAATAACAGATGATGCAGGCATTCAAGGATCCAGAAATAAGATGTCATCAGATGATGGTTTATTGGATTATGGTCCAATGGAACCTCTTGAGCCAGAGAACTTACCTGATCAAAGTTCACATAAAGATTCTTCACACACTGGACTTGATGATATGAATGGTAGGAGCAACCACCTATATTATCTTAAGATGAACAAATTAAAATTCATTTTACTTTTATAGTACCTTGATGCTATAAAAAAATCTGTTTTCTGAAAATCTGTCAGTATTGTTAAGTGCTATCAACAGTAAGAGGAATACTCGAAAATCTCAGTCAAAATATGGTCGCATAATATGTAATGTACACTATGACAGTCATAGCAACTTTTTCATGTCGTTCTCCAGTTTCATAACTTTCTAATCAAGAGAAGCGGAGAAATTAAAAAAAAACATTTTTTGCGCAAAGATAAAACCATAGTTAATAGGGAAAAATTAAAATGGGTATTAAAAATATTTATCGATTCATTTATTTGAGATCCGTAGCATAAGGGAAAATATAATTTTCATAGGATCACCTTGTTGTCCGTTTGTATGTATGACTGTCTGCTGTCAAGACTCCCTTCTGATAATCACGTGCCAATATAGAGTTAAAATTGATACCCAATAATCATATCTGGAACTGAATTCTAACTCAATCGATCAATTGAAAGACATCCGTTTATCTTCAGCGGCATAGTAACAAGAGTATTATAATCTACAGACACTTTTCCTAGAAGCAATGCTTTTCAGCATGGATACAGGTAAACAAATTGAAAAATTCGAAAACTCTGCATTTTTAGCTAAATCTAAAAAAAATTTCTTGCGATAAATTATTCGCCACTCATGTTGTATATTTTGACACTCGTAAGAGAAACAAAACTTTAGGGTGTTTCCGTTAACATTGAAAATTTCCACAACTGTGAATTTGTGATTACAACAAAATAAACTGTTTCGTTATAATGAGACTATTGGCGATTTCTACTGAACGGATAAAGGTATCAAGTTGACATCGTTACCAAATACTGAGGCCCACAGTATATAGATCTGTGAAAAAAAATCTTTCAGGTTGAGGCCACCAGAAAATAAGAGAATACATAATTCGATATGTGCAAGGCTAACGGTTTGTTAGCCGTCAAGCTAATATCATAAAAGTTGGCAAGATACATTCTTTTATATTTCAAGTAAAAGAAAAGGAGAAATACAAATATTATACATGTATTGTTTCATCTAACCTAAGGAACCTGGAGTTTTTTTCGTTAAAATTAATTTCAACATATATATTGCCCTTAAATTATGAAATTTTGTAGTGTCTTAACGAACATGTAAAGGAAAAATATTGAAACCCTTAATCCGTAGTTGAAATATGGATAAAATAATTTATTTATGATCCACTAATAATCGAAAGGGAATACTTACCAGCTGACACAATCAAACAAACTCGGTTGTTGTGAGTCCGTTATCAGCACATATGGATGAATCGGACAGATGTGTAACTATTATATATAGTATCGATTGGCTGTATCTATCGGAGGTCTTCGAGTTGTAGGATTTTATCCGGGAACTTGAGAGTTCACACCATTACGCACTAAGATCCTGAGGTACACAAATCTCATTTGGTATTTGTCAACGCCTATTGGCTGCCTTCATTTTGAATGGTCAATAAAATTTTGTTCTGTTAGTTCACATATCATCATACCAATTTCCTCTTGTTCTCATCATCTCGATTTTGGTTTTCTTTGATATTTTTGCCTTTGGGGTTATTTTCGCAAATACCTTTGGCATTTGTTTAATCATCTTTTCTGATTGCACGTCTGTCTAACTCAACCTGAAGCTTTGCAATAATATTTATTTCTTCAGTATGTATTGTGACGCCCCCTTGATTCATAAGTAATAAAACTTTGCCATTTAAAACACGAGAATAGATGAAAATTCTCGAAATCGATGGTGTCGATTAACGTTTTTAGTTGATATTATCCTGGAACTTGAGGGTTCACACCATTATGCACTTAGATCCAGAGGTAGGCAGATCTCTTTTGGTGTTTGTCAACGCCTATTGGCTGCCTGAATTTTGTATGGTCAATAAAATCTTCTTCTGTTAGTTCATATGTCGTCATATCAATTTCCTTTTGTTCTCCAAATACCTTTGGCATCTTTTCTGATTGCATGTCTGTTTCATTCAACCTAAAGCTTAGCAATAATATTTATTTCTTTAGTATGTATTTTGACGCTTCCTTGATTGTTTCGATTTGTTAATGGTGGAAACATTGAAAACAAAAGTAATAATATTATTTCAAGTCACAATTTTGGTTTAAACCGCTACTCAATACAAAAATAATGTACATAAATACCTCAAAAAAGTCCAGGGAACACTTCTGTATCGATATATCGTATCCAGAACGATCAATATGGATGATATTTTTTAAGAGATGAACACCTGCATCAATTTATCAGCGAATTATGTAGAGTGCCGCAACAGATTTCAGTTTTTTTTTATAAAAAAGCACAAATGAAAGATTCAAGTTTTGTGACTCGACCATGGAAAGACGATATTTGACTAGAGAAGAGATGATACGAGCCGTTGGCATGCTCCAAGTGGGAGCTCACAACGGGATGTATCCAGGGTTCTGAGAAGTAGTCCAAGTATCATAACCCGTTTATGGTCGCGTTTCAATGAAACAGGTAGCGTTTCAGGATTACTACAGTCGCCCAAGACCGATTTTTGGTTTTACAAGCAAGAAGAGATCGTACTACCACAGCATCTCAATTAGCTAAAGAGCTATCACTATTTCTGACATAACTGAAAATAACAGTAATAAAAAATTCTTCAAAATACCATATATCCATAAGTTGCCTGACAGATTAAAGAAGAATTAGAGTTTTGTTGTGACCTCAAAAGCAGGAATAGCAAATGAAAAGTTTAATTCTAAATTGAAATCAATCAATCCGAAAAATCAACAAAGCAATGTTATTTATGAGATTCCATGTACAAATTGCATTAAAGTTTATAACGGTCAGACGGGACGCTATAGATATACGAATTCCAGAACATCAGAGGGATGTTGTAAATGTTCACAATCCTGTGAAACGAAAACTGAACAACACCGCTCTGGCAGAACATGCCTTGAAAGAGTTACATACTTTTAATTTCGACGATGTGAAAGTACTCGGTAGACAGAACATTTTACAGAAAAGGTTGGTTCATGAAATGATGGAAATTAAGAAAGCAGTAAATTCTCTCAACAAAAGATCAGATATTGATAACCTAAATACTTCTTATTTTAATATAATTCAAAAAATTAAGAGGTAGACTAGTTGTTAACCCTCAATCAGAGTCTGAAATTAATTGTTATTGTCACGTTTTGATTTTATCATTGATTGTCTCGTCGACGCGATACGTAGCCATGCCCTGAAGACGGGCGGCATGATAATTCAGTCTGTATCATGCTGTGTTTGGTAGAAGAGAGTAAATGCACCGTTCATTCGTTCTTTTATTATTAATGGTGAATCAGAAAACCAACTTGTTATGAAAAAACTCTGCCTTTAAAATCTTTATAGTTAGTAACTGTCCTCGTCATTCATAAATTTGTTTACTGAATTTTTATTTATACATCTATCAGTCATTTTATGTATGATTTACATGATTTTTAGACTGTTTTCAGGTTCTCTTGAAAGTTTTAGAGAAAATTAGTTTTTTCAAATAATTTTGAAAATTCAATATCCTCACATTGCTTACATTCTTTATATTGTTCGAGATGTACAATTTTTTATTTTTTTTTATGAATCCTTTTTCATTTTTAGAGCCTTGAAGAAGATTCTAAATAAATCAAAACGTCGGCGATTAACTGTTTCGGTTTTAGTCATTCGACCTGATATTCACATATTCAACTGAAGAACACACATTAATTCGTTTTTCGTGTAAAAAAGCTCAAAAGGTAACAGAATATTCTAATGAATCGTGAAATAAGTTCTGTGGCAAAATACCATTGAAAATCACAGGCAATCATTCGCATTTATTAACGAGAAATTATTACAGATTAGGTAAAATTTTCGGTAATTATTGTTTTCTTTTGAGTTTGTTTAGGAGAACTATTGAGGATGGAAAATGAAAATCAAGTGAACACAGACATACGTATGAACAAAAAACGTCGTGAGTTTTCCAGACTCGAAAAAAAATTAAGCAAAAACGGTTCATTGAAAAAACTGACAACTCTCGTGAGGAAGATTAATGAAGAAATAGAAGTGAATGTCTTGTTGAGTATAGAAGCGAACCCAGAAACATTCGTTCGTCAAGTTTCTGCTGAAACTGGTGCGTTAACAAGGACTGTTCCATATGTTTAACGAAAACTTAACTACAAGTCTTATGTTTTTCAAAAAGTTCAAGCCCTTGAAGAACATGACAGTAATTTAGACTTCCAGTTTTCGAATTTATTTATCGATAGAATGCATTTAGTTCTTTTGGCAAGAATTATCATTTGGTTGCAAATGTCCTCCTGATGAACGAAGATAAATATAGTTCCAACAAGATGGCGCTTATTCTCACAATTCAGCACTGGCTGAACGATAATTTTGGTGATCAATGAATAGGGACAAAAGGTCCTGTTTGGTGGATAGTCCGCTCTCCAGATATGACCCTTCCTGATTTTTGGCCCTGGCGGTACTTACAGGATCGAGTTTACCGCGCTCCACCAGAATATTTGGTTGAAAGGAAGAATAAGAACCACATGTCTAGAAATTTCGCCAGATACCGTTCTCCGTATTCATGAGATGCGAATTGTGCATTCAACAATATACCTATAAGGTATTTTATCATTCAATTATCATGAGAAATTATTTGATAGTGAATGAGTCTCCTCCTTTGACTTGGCTTGCAGCGCTCAGATTCCTCATGATCAGAAAATAGTTCCTGATAGAGTTATAAGGCTCGAGCTATATTCCTGTTCAATTAAATAAAGGTATGTATTTTGCCTGTGTTCATTTTATTTTCATCTTCCATACTTTTTAATTCTGCGTGAAAAATACTCGAGACTAAACCATAACAAAAATTAGCGGGAAGGTATCTAATCTGACAAAGTTTCTCGTTTGTAAATGCGAATGTCATTAAATCTATGAAGACTGCTCTGTTATATCAATGGTATTTCGCCAGAGATCCATTAGAATCTGCTGCTACGTTTTGACTCTTTTTTCATACAAAATACGAAATAATGTGAGTTGTCCGAACTGGAATAATTACCAAAACACTTTTTAGAACAGAAAAATTTTATCACAAATTCAAACAGTACCCCTGTTTACGGATTATATCGATGAATTAGAAATGTTAGTTCTCTTTCGAAATGTTTCGATAATTTATTTTTTCCACTGAAATATAGCGTTTTAAGTGATTCTTTTTTTTCACAGAAGACACTCAAAATTGAATGAGAATATTAAAATATGGGTTACCATTCAAAAAGTCCAATTGGAGATCAACTTTCGGCATTTGAGTGACCGAGCAACGAAAATATTTCATTAGACTATTATTAAATATGCAATTCGGTTATTGTTTCATTGAAATCGATCAACAATTGTAGGTGAGGTTATAATGAAAATATCAGAAAGTACTCAAACTTGAATATTTAATCGAAATAAAAATGAGTATATAGGATTACCTTTTAAAAAAGCTAAGTGAAGGTCAACTTACAGTATCTGTGGATGTGAAAGGCTCATGAAAATGTTTCAGGCTGTTGAAATATTGTTGGAGATATAGCTTGTGGTGTTTTTCACGGAACACCCGATAGTATAAGCTATTATTATATAACGCGTAAGGCATACTTGGTAGAATAACACCAAGAAAGCTAATGAAATGAAGATGTAATTTTCAATATGTATACACGTTTACATGTTGAAGTATTTGAGATATCAGGAGCAATGTACTATTTGATTAAGAAACATAGCACGAATGTTAACTTAATAGCAACTGACTGAAGAATTTTGTGTCTCTCTTATTCCCAATTAAATTACATATACATTTAACACAGATAACTAGACGGCACAAACGAAAGAGAAAACATTCAGTAGGAACTTGTTGCCGAACATTAAAGTGAAAAGCACAAACTTTGCAAAATATCCACCAAATATATTCATATTCACGAAACAGCAGTAAGTAAGTAAAAATTCTTCTCAATCCAAGCGAAAGATAAGCGTACCCCCGAAGACCTAAATTTCTTCAAAGGGACCAAGGTGAATAGTGAATATGTATCTCCATCTTACCAGACATAGACTCTGGAGACTATGACAATGGAAAGTTCAATAGAGTCTTTGGAAAAGCAACATCTAACTAAGCAACAAGAAGAAGGTTGCATGCATTTAGTTCAACGGCTAGAAGTGTAGTTCGGCGACAGTGGGCTGAGGAACATCGGAACAAAAGCTAAACGAATGAATTTTGTTTTTTCCTAAATGAGCTGAAAATCTGCTGGTATGATTTCATGCATAAATAGAATTGGCTGAAAAAATTTAAAATTCTTCTTTACAGCACTCTCGCAGAATCCAGCTGTATTTGATGTGAAGGGCGAGACAGAGTTTTCCCTCAGATTTCATCTCCCCATTCTCTTGAACCTTATAGAAGAATGGTTAACCAGTTCCTTGTCGATATATTGAGCTTACAATTTAGAGATGAGAATGGAAAGCTTGGTGCGTTCTTGACGATTATCCTTTCTGCATGTTATGCTTTTCGCCGATCATGTTTTCACTCACACCAAAGGGAACACTTAAATCAGAAATGATAATGTTGCCTTATAATATTTTGGGATCTCTACTCCAAACATAGAGATAAATTGATTGGTATTCTATTTGGTTCATTTTTCCTCCAATACTGTTCGTTCTCAGTGACCGGGTGGTGCATTTAATTTTTTCTGGGATTATGTCTATTGCATGAATATGATATATGAACAACTAAGCTACGAACATAAACGATAAAGTCCTAATATTCCACGAACTGTTTTAAATACGCCCCCAATTATCGAATTCAAAACCTTATATGGTTCCTTCATACTCATTTTCTTTATAGGTGGAGTAACCTTGCCTACAAGAGAAGCTACATCTCACAGAAGCTCCGGAAATGTTAAAATTCATTCGATTTTTTCAATTACTCATCTATCAGTAATGTGCTCAATATTTCAAGTAATTGATTTGGAAAATATCAACGTATAAATAATAGTTTAACCTATTGCATTTTATTTACAGATTCTGAATCCTTGTATAATCTGAAACTAAAACCGTTTTCATATTGTTCTAAATTATTCATAAATCAGGTTATGCATCGAATCATATCTGCTACCCTTTATTTCGTAAAGAAGTGTTTCGCAAGTTATTGTTTTGTTGGAAATTAATTAGTAATATCCTTACATCAAATTGTATGATCCTGCTAATACCAAAATCCATATAATTAATAAAATGAACTTTGTGTTTCACACACTGAAAGTAATGAATGAATTTAAGATTAAAATAGGAGATTCCTCCCAACATAAAATTGATAATTATCAAAATATTATAAGAAAAGAAGAAAATCAAATAGATTGTTCCTGAATTATTATAATTATTATATAATCAGGCAATTTCCAAATCTTGTATTGAATATGAAAAATTATATCAAAATATCATTCCTGATCCTATTGAGGACCCTCAATAGGAAATCCAACATAAATGATTCAATCTTCGTTCATTTATGTAAAAGTAGGAAAATTTTGGGGATCAACAACAAAGATGAGCGATTGAACCTTTATTGATGTTATTAGATCTATTTTGATAATAAACTGCAGTATTTTAGTGTCTGCAAGACTGCAAAATTTTAAGGTTTAGCCTTCTGGTTGCGCAACTGACCTCAAGAACTTTTCCGCTAAAAACAAATGGACTGAGGAAGATTCAATTCAACCTGGCGACATGTAATACATAAATAGCTTCGACCAAGCCGATTACTCTGATTTACATGACAAACCCTGAAAATTCATGAGCATAAAAGCAAGCAGACTCTGCTTAGAGATCTGCTAGGTTAAAATAAAAAACAACTGAACTGTGATTGTATTCAATGTAAAGACCACAAAGATGAAGTTCAACATTTTTTTTTTTCCAACTAGTACTTCTCTAATTATTAGAAAACATTTTGATTATCTGTATCTATACCATAATGAAACAACAATGATAATAAAATAATTCAGAAATTGAAATGTTTGTTGTTGTTTGTATTCTGAGGAAGAATGAGAATATATCTTTCATACTTTCATACTTCATAAACACCCCAAAAAAGTCTAGGAAACACTTCTGAATATCGATATATCGTGATCTTTTATGATTTTTTTTAAGAAATGAACACCTGCATCAATTTCTCACCAAATTATGAAGAGTGCCGCAACAGATTTCAGTTTTTTTTATAAAAAACTAAAAATGCAGCAGATGCGACGCTGCTTTATAATCATTTCATGAATTCAGTGTTTGAAATCAGTTAGTTGGCACTGTGTTTCTGTTGTGGGCACAAATAAAAGATTCAAGTTTTGTGATTCGAGCATGGAAAGACGACATTTGACTAGAGAAGAGATGTTACGAGCCGTTGGCATGCTCCAAGCTGGGAGCTCACAACGGGAAGTATCCAGGGTTCTGGGAAGTAGCCCAAGTGTCATAAACCGTTTATGGTCGAGTTTCAATGAAACAGATAGCGTAGGAGAACGCCATACAGGTCGTTTCAGGATTACTACAGTCGCCCAAGACCGATTTTTGGTTTTACAAGCCAGAAGAGATCGTACTACTACAACATCTCAATTAGCTCAAGAGCTATCACGAGTTCATAATGTACAAATTTCTGACCAAACTGTGAGAAATCAACTGCACTAAGGTCAACTCCACTCCAGACGTCCTTCAAGAGTTCCACAACTGACCCATGGAAATCGCGCTGCTCGTTTAGCTTGGTGCCAAGAACAAGTAAACTGGGATCAAGAGAGGTGGGCCACAGTTCTCTTCAGTGATGAATCTAGATTTAGTTATTACCCCGATTCGGAAAGAATTCGAATATGGAGGGAACCTGGACAGCAAAACCGTCTCCAGCATGCTCGAGAAGTTGTTAGACAGGGAGGCGGTTCAGTGATGTTTTGGGGAGGTATACGCCTTGGTGGAAGAACTGACATCGTTTTCATACAGAACAACCTAACGGGAAATTCTTACGCAAATGAGATAGTTTTACCTGTAGTGGTACCGTATCTCCACACAATGGGTCAAAATCCACTCTTCCAACAAGATAATGCCCCTCCTCATCGTGCAAGAGTTGTCTTGAACGTTGTTGAAGAGAATAATATCGATCTTCTACCGTGGCCATCCTGCTCCCCAGATCTGAATCCCATGGAGCATGTGTGGGACACCCTAAAAAGAAATCTCCTGCTTCAAAACGTCTTCCATCATGAACAGGAGCTTCGATTAGCAGTTCAGGGGGCTTGGAATGACTGAGGCCAAAATTTAATAGACAATTTAATATTGAGCATGCCGCGACGAAGTTTTGTTTAATAACAGAGGAGGACCTTCTGAGTACTGAAAAATATAAGTGCTTCCATATCGTTTCGAAAATATTAGTTCAGGGTTTTTTTTGTGTTTTACCAAATTTCGTTATTTTCAAATTTCCAATTTTTTTTATAATAGGAACTTTGGAGAAGTCAAATATTATTTTGTTTTCTTGAGAATACATTATATACAATACATCCTAACAAAAACCGAAAGATTTCTATAAATTAAAATCATCAAATTCATATGTTATTATTGGTAAGTGTTCCCTAGACTTTTTTGAGGTGTTTACTTTTTCCTTTCATTGATATTGTTCGAGCGATGAGTTTTTTCAATGAAGTTTCTTATTTTTTCATTCTCACTCTTTCTGCTCTGCTGCAAAACAGGTCTCTAGGTCTATTCCACTAAAGTTCAAGTTGCGTACTTAGCTGTGAATTTTTCAAACTTCTGAAAAAAATTACGTTCATGAACTTCATTCTCTGCCAAGTTCGTGAAATTTAGAGTAAATTTCCTACTTTCGATACGTACAACTGTTTTGAACATAAATTTCACATTTGCGCCAAATCGTATTGAGTGGTTTCAGTTCATCAAGCTGTCCAGGAGATCGCTAGTATGAAACATATTTTTCAAGTTTAATACACAAGAAACTGGTTCTCCCTCCATTTGGTTATTATATTCATTCTGTTGTTCCAATTTCATGTCATTTTGGGATACAATATTCGTAATTTTTGAAGAAATCTATGAAAAATATCGATGATATGATAAAAAAATACTCTCCAATTTTGTATCGCATACCATACACATTCCACGTGAATTTTTGAAAGGATTAGAATAAGTCAGAAAACATTACCTAATTATTGACGTGATGTTTTCCTTCTTTTCGTGTATGAAATGATTTTCCCAGTCTAGAATTTCAACCATAATATATTCATAGTTTAGGGTTACTGGTTCGTTAATATCTGCAACTAAATGAGCGCTCAGAGTACATATTGTACTACTTCATTGTAATTCATTGTTCAAACTGTTGTAATTATTGAGTGCATTTTATTATGCATTGTTAAAACGAGAGTTCAAAGATGTGCGTAGAATTAAAGCAAGAAACGGACATGATGACTAAGTCATGACCTGAATCTATTTCTTCCAAAAGAATTGAGATAAGTGCTGGGAGAGTTTCAATTCAGGGGTCAGTAAGGTGATTCCGAGCCGAAGATTCACAGAATAGGTATTCGACTGTAAGTCGAGCGCACGTTTTGCTGCGATATTGATCCGTACAATTTACTACAATCGTGTTCAAACTATTATTCAAGCTGATAGTGTAGGAGTAATGTTATGGAACAGATAATATGACTGTCAATTGATTTTTCTATGTTCAGATTATGATTTCGTTAAACTTATTTGATTGATATGAATATTCTGTCTAATGACTATAAAATAATTGAACTTATTACTATAAAAGTATAAACTGTTTATCGCATCGTCATTCAAAACTTCCTTCCATGCAAGCCATTTTTGATTATTATTGTATCATTATATTTCACAACTTCAGTTTCGAACAAATATTGGATTTACTAACTACAGTTCTCTACACGGTAGCCCATATTATGGGCATACCTACAGTTTTCATATACTATTCAATTAGCGTAAGCTTATCTAACCTAAATCTTCTTTTAATAAATCTTTTAGTTTCCACTTGTTTCTCTCAGAAAAGTTCAAATCTGATAGTTTGAAATTAATTCAAAGTTTTGATAAGTAAGAGAAAGAAAATAAATTTGTTCTAATTGCTGAATATAACAGTTGTTGGCCTCCAATTTCAGTTACTGGCCAGAAAAAAGAGGATCGTTAGCCGGGTATTCAAACACGTTTAACAAGTCATTTAAATAATGAAATTTACTCTAAATATGAACAAAACTATAATTTAAAATGTAAGGAATGAGTACAAAATTTTGCATCAAAAATTCGTATAGGAGTAATTCATTTGCTACTAATACTCTTACAAATCTTACAAACACCAAAGACGAAAAAAAAAAGTGGAATTTTTTTTTTTGATCCGCCTGGCAATTCTGTCACCTCATTAACCAGGGAATTTTGCAGAACCCCTATCGTGTCTAGGGAAGAGATCTTTAATGTCTGAAACATATCTGTTAGACAGGACCGTCGTCTTTATATCTCCTCCGAAAGATGAACACTTAAGCGATTTCCAGAATCCGAAAATTTCGCACCGACTTGGTGGGGATTGAAACTGGAAAACTCAGCGCAGGGGACGAGCGTCATATCCTCCACGCCATCGAGTCGATCAAAAAGTGAAGTATATAAAAAGGAACTCAAACACATTAGTAAAAATAAAGATCATAAGGTATGTAGTCCTAATAAGCATCTATTAGAAGTTCAACAAATTGAAACTATTGTTTGTAAACAAGCTAAGCTTTGAAACACTCATGAATTTGATTTATGTAAGTTACGTATTTTAATGCACTGCGAATGATATGACCTTTACAATCTTGTTGAAAACTTAAAGAACAACTGAAACATATTGCTTTATTCAAGATAGAATTTTGGTTTGAAATAAGTCCAACAAGGAACATTTCTGCACTTTTCGAAGGAGATAGAAATAAAGAACTAGTGGGTTTCATTATTTTTTTGGTTCGATCTGAAGAGGTTGGGAAAACTGTCGGTAGAGAAGGAGTTGTGTATAAAAGACCAGTATTTTTGAGCTCTACCTGCGATATTAGAGTGCGTGTATGTTTCGGCACAACTTTCACCCCTATTTTTCATGATTTTGATCGAATTTTTTTAATTTTTTGTTTTTGTTTTTTACTTTCTGGTTCTTTCCCAGTTCTGATTTATTCTCAATTTCTTCCAGCTTTTTAGTTTCTTCTCTATCTGGTTTTAATTTTTTCCACAAAGGAGAGGTCGTCACAAATGGATCTCTTTTAGTAATTATTTCCTTTTCCTTTGTGGCGTGTGTGATCAGTGTAGGATTTCTCGCTTCCTTATTATCAGTACTTTTTACTGGTTTAGTTATTACTGTTCCGTTCTGGTTAACAACATTTCTACAATCAAGCTTAAGTAAGGGTGATTCTGAGGGATTAAAATCGGAGCATGCTCTAAATGGAAAATTTGATAGTCTTCCTGTTCTTCTGTGGAAATGAAAGCAGTATCCTCTATAATATTGGTTACTATGTATTATGTATTTCTGAAGCCAGACAATTCTGCTGGTATTATTATTTCATCAGAGCTTTCATTAAATTCTTTTATTTCTATTTTTTCTTTTCATCGTTGGCAGTTTCTACTTGTACCTGTAATGCATCAAATTCTCGTAATACTTTGACGAGTAAAATTTTCTCTTCCTTCGCCCCATGGTCTACAATTGTTTGTTCTAGATTTTCTTCCCTTATAGTGCAAACAATGCTCTCAGAAGTTTGTTTTTGTTTTCTTATTCTCGGCAAAGTTATCTTTACTTATATATTTAGAGAAATCTATGACATTAACGTTCCAAGACCAAATAGCACAAGTCCAGAATTCACTAACAATTCCACTAGAATTGCTGGAATATTTTATTGTTTTTCCCAACAAAGGAGAAAAATGTTTTCTTAGTGGGAGAGTCTGTTGAGTTTTCTTGTCTTCAGTCGAGTATAGATCGTTTTTCGATCCGGCTTCTAAAGGTTTAGATGCAGCAACGTCCGCAGGTTGGAGTATACAAGTAGCATTTGGATACAAACGTATCAATATTATATGAAGTTAACTGCATAAGTTGCTGAGCTTTAAAGTTAGATGGGTACTGTGTCCTAAAAAGAATACAACTGATAGTTCTATGCTAATTTTTACCAGAAATGGATACAACAATCTTTTAGAACATATTCGAAGAAGGTTTCTGATTTCACCCAGCCTGATTCTGTCGCCCGATTCTCCATTCACTCGGCACCGACCGAATATTATAATTGTGCACTCGCTTGTACGGGTATATTACCATTGGAGGAGTTAACAAATCTGTGGATGAAAGGATAAACACTTATTATCATTATTATTTTATTACATTTCGACGACGCATTTTCAATCTCAAACGTTATGAGCGCCTAGTGGCGCGAATTCTTAGGTACAAGTAAAACTTTCCTTAGTCTCCATTGCAAACCCTTGGGGGGTCTTGGAGAAAATAGAAATAACGTTTTCTCTTCAAAATGCTCCTATTCCTTTTAGCCATTTATTAAAATTACTAGGAGAAATATTCAAACTAGCGCTACTGACAAATTCGGCTGCGCGTGTAACTGGATATCTGGATGACGCTTTAGATATGCTCTGTACCATCCTTCTTCTAGACAGTTATTTTTAAATGGATTAGGCATTGATTTGATTTGCTAAAAGTATTTGACTGAATGCAAAACATCTTATTTTCTAGGAAATCCCTCCCTTTGGCTTTCCATCATCATTTCAACAATTTCAACACTTTCTTCATCTTCGGAATTGCAAAATGGCATGTGATATTTGAAACTTTCTTGAAACTTTCCATATAGTCATGCCATCATTAATGGCGTTCAAAGCATTCGCAATATCTTTCTCGGAATACTTGTTGATCATTTTCACACACAATCCTGTTCTGAAAACAACAGACTATGGTAAAAGAGATGATTTCAGTTTTTGGCCAATGATATTTCATTCATTTGTCTTCCCGGACAACAACTGAAAATGAATAGTTTTGTCATTACAGTTAGGCGTTATACATTTCTTTTGATAATTTTGGTTGCGACTCGAAAACCGCGTTAATATTACGCAAATAACCATACACTTTAAATGAAATTTTCACTTACTTACAGGACTAGACGCTTAACAGCTTGATAAAAAATAATTTGTAACGAACACTGCAGTCGTATCATCTAACCTAGAGAAGAACAAAATTGAGCAGGGTTGCAACAATAACTAAAAGTAAAATAGAAGTATAATGAAAGGGTGAGCTGAATAATTACGTAAGTCAAAGATACGGTCATTAATTAAATAATAAATAATTAAATATGCCATTTAATGGCATATTTTGGCAATGTCAAAGGAATGAAAAGCATTGAGGCACTTCCCGTGTACTTAGAAACATGACATTTGGCGAGAATTTGTATCTTATAGGACAGATATAGGAAAAAATCAGAAAACTTTTCAGAAGAAGCAATCGGAAAATATGGCCGTCTATGTTGCATTCTTCTGCGCAGAAATTTTTATTGATCACTTAGAATTTTCAATATATAAGAGTCATTCAGCTGAACACATTTTATATCGATTTCGGTACGTAGTTTCCGGTACTGACAGTCAGCTAAATATTATCGAAAAGTTTGTAAATTCAATTCATTCACAAATAGTATTTTCAACCGAACTTGTACAACACGATTCGATAATCTTTTCTGATTCAACTATCAAATTAAAAGATTTCTCCATCTTTCATAAACCATGTCATACGGATATCGTAATTCATAATAGGTCATTTCATCTACTTCAAGATAAAATTGCAGCTTTTCAAAGACTATTAAATATATTTTTATATTTATAAAATTTCGATAAAGAACTTTGTATTATTAAACAAATAGCTCCCAATGATGGTTACAATCCAAATATTATTGCTGAATTATTCAAATGAAATCAAAAACATAAGGCAATAGAATTAGTGTACCCAAAATCTGAAGATCTACACAGATATAGTAGTCAAACAAATGATAAGAAAGCATGCCTTTATGCCATATCTTAAAACATTTACTGACAAAGTTTCATAACTAAAAACATTCACTGGAAAAGTTCCAGCTTCATACCTCATTCCGAAACTACGATAATCCAAACTTTCAATACTATGGTCAATGAACATCGTTGTTTCATCAATAAAAACACTAATTCTAAATACGCGAATCCTCAATTGAATAAAGTCATAATTTCAACCAAAATATTGAAATCATTCATTCATCTAGTAAAAATCCATTAATTTACTTTTGGGGAATTTCTTGAAATCGATTGAAATAAACTTTCCAACTTATTATTGAAAGGGCTGGTTGATTTTGACAATAATTCTCCTACACCTAATTTGTTTCCGGCTCAGCGATTTAGTTCAGAATTATGTGAATTTGCCATGGCAGTTTTATTCATTTTTAATCCTGTATTATAGATCATTTATAAATTGTTGTACCATAGTTTAGTTTTCATTCCGTATTTATCTGAAGGTGCAGTGTCGTCGAAACGCGTTGCAAATATAGCAAGGAAGCGTTATTCAAGTTTTCTTTCTTTTATAATTTTTTCAGGGAGTGAAACCAGTTTTGTGAACTATTTCTCATAATATGTCGAAACATTCTCTGAGTTACAAAAAAATTAGGAAATGTTTTCAGAAAATGATTGAATATGTGCAAACACAAAGGCAGTTTTCTTTTCGCGTTAAAGTAATCCGAGTAATATGAATATATGGAACTATGACATACAGCATGAACAAGGTCGCTCAATCTGCTCAAAACGTAAGTCACTTATCGCGAAAAATTCAATGAATATCAGTAAAATACGGAAATTAATCTTCATAATACAAAGTCGAGTTTACGCGATATAGGCCTATGGCGATACTTAAATCTCAAGATGGTTAATAACATTATAAATTCATGCATAATAAAGGCATATTATTAGAATAAATTACTCGACTCGTTGTTGCCTTTGGTGTATAGTTGAGTTCTTATCAGTGGTAACTTTTACCAACCAGCCTCGCATTCGAGACTAGCTGATTATAGTATTTTCAGGGCGTATACTCGAAAAACTCATTTTTATTTTCGAGCAAAACAAGTACCTGTTTCAAGGATAGCCATAATTCACGAGATTTTTTGAAAAGTGTTGTTGAGATTCGCAGAGAATGAGTAATACTAAATGATCAAGGATGACTATTTTCAATTCCTACAAACGCTATCACACAAATTTAATAAATTTATTATCGATAAATTTCTTCAAAAAACTTAATTGAGATTACATTCTTGTAACAGAAATTCTGATATAAATATGGGTAGGTAAATTGTTGCAAATCAATTTGAGTAAAGATGAAATACTAGGTGTCCCAGAAATATATATATATATATATATATATATATATATATATATATATATATATATATATATATATATATATATATATATATATATATATATATATATATATATATATATATATATATATATATATATATATATATATATATATATATATATATATTAATTGGTTTATCACTAGCCAAAGGTGTCACAAATATTATTAAAAGACTAGACATATGTTTGGGGTTGTTAGCCCATAATCGAGAGTAGTACAATACTAATTTCGAAATGAGTGATTTCACTTATTTATAACGGCATTCACAACAGGAGGTAAATTGAAGTCTAGTTGGTCGTTGCAATTGGCTGGTTTTTCCTATAAGCGGACATAATTTCAATAATTTCCAAGATGTCCATCCTTTTTCCCTTATTACCTGAATGCATGAGTTCGATATTCTAGAAATCTATGTAAATATGAAAAGCAATTTATCAGAAAAAGTTGGGTATTGAAAATAAAAGATAGACCTGTGCGAGCGTTTCTGCTAAAATCGACAATGAATGAATTAGGAATTTTATTAAGGACTTTCCCGCAACCCGGTATGTTTTGTCATTTAGTACTTTCATTTCATGCTGTCCGATGGTGAACGAGAGTTTGAAAACGCGGTAACAGTTATCTATTAATTCAATATACTTGTTGGTAATAAAATCAAATTGTGAAAAATTTGGTTTGTGTTTTAACCATACTTAACTTTCAAATAGATACGGCTAAATCAATACTCTGTTCGGGATTATATTATGGACGTTGTAATAATATGCTAATCAAGTGGAATTCTGTACAATACAAAATGCGAGTGTGAGTGAAGAGGCTGGAGGAACTGTCAGTCATGTAATTTTTAATTCTTCATTTCTCAATATCTAAATTATTCTTTGTATATACATTGGATCAGAATCAGATTTTTTTTTGTTTGGTTTGATACTTTAGTTATACCAAGCTATTCCCCTGTTTTCTTTTTCAATATTTTTTTAGACCAGATCCCGTTAGGCTAGCTGTTACTGATATGATAGTGACAGAAGAGACAGGGTTTTTACCACATTAAACTACTAAATAAATATATTAATTTATATCAACAGTATCAAAATAGAAAGCAATGTTGTTTTTTTAATTTTCTCATCATTCTCCTTTCTGCTTATCCAATAGAACATTCAAATTTGTATGGACCAAAATTTCGTCGTTCAGATTTCACCCGAAAAAAAATCCGATTAGGGAGAAAACGAACAAAACGAGGACGAAATCAATTGAAATGCGAGTGCGTATGTTCAACGAACAACACACACGATGGCTCAATAAAAGCCCTAACAGAAACAGCGTAGGAAACGAACCAACCTTCGCAAATCAACTAAACGGCAGTGCTGTCAAAGAATTACTCGACTTTCAGAAACAATTTAATGAATGCCTACTCATCATAAGAACTTCTGCCCGCAGCACTAATCCTGTTATGAGATTGAAAAACGAATATCATGAGTCATCGATTGATGATATTTTTCAAGCTTGAACATCGAAAAAATAATCTTTCAGACAATGCTTAGTTCAAATAGAAATGATTTTTTCAAGAATTCCGTAGGAAAACTTACGATATTCAGTTTAGTATGCCTCATTGAAGTTTAATTCGGAGAATATATTACAGGACGGGACGGAACTAGATGACTGTGTTTTTAATTGCTTAGTTATAGCTCTTAAATGTTACCTAAATTGCTGCATATCTGAACTTTGCCAAGAAATTCATCTTATATATAAACAGGGAAAAAATGAGAAAATGTGTGCATGTGTTGATTTATTCCAAACGATTGTTGTTCACATGAAGTTAGGATTTCTTACAGTAATTTATATGTAAAAATATTTAAAAGTTTGCTTGAACTGGAGAGGCATTATATTTGTTACAACAGAAACAGCATTTCCTTCCAATCAGCAAGGTTATTATGGTTTTATTTAAATCATTTTTCGACTCAAAGAGAAGTATTTTTGATTTTTCTCGCGAAAACGAAGTAGTTTTTTTTTATAATTTGATTCCAAAGAAAATATTGAATTTGAAAAGCTCACTGGCGTACCTTCTGTCAAATTCATTCCTACAACTGCCAACTGGACTCCACTACAACTTTCACTTATTATCTAGTTGGCGTCTGTTTATTGTCTTATCACAGCAAACAGCATTGCTAAATTTTAACAAAATTGACACACAAAAATTTTTTTTTTAAACTTGGACAGCATGTATTTTGAAAACCAGAGTTTCTAGAACACATGTCTTTTCAATTTGAATTCAGTTCAGAAATACCCCCTTGGATTAATGATTGTTAACGAATACCCTGTATATATAATTCCTACACATATTATCACAATAGTCGAGGTTAAAGGTTATTGGAAGACAATTTCCGAAATACCTCGCTTTGTGAAAATATGAAGCAATTTATTCTAATGGCGTTGTACGTTCCATTTCCACATTCATCAGAGTGCCATTCGACACGCAAGAAGTACAACCCAATTTGGTCATAACTCCTCATTTTTCTACAAAATACGCCCTCAGTCATTCATAAAATATGTTGCCGTTTCAGGAAAGTATTTTGTCTATTAAACTTTGATAAGGAAACTCGACGGAGGGGCTACAAACCGAGAATGCGAGGTTAAACTCTGTTTAATATATATCGAAGGTATTTTAGAGCACCCGGAAAATGGGTTTTTAAGGTGTATTCAGGTAAAACAGGTAAGATGGTAATAAAAATTTCGTGTCCTGAAACTGTTATACAAAATAAACATGAAAGGACTTTGGACGAGAGAATAAAATCCTTAATTGATGGTGTTACATCTAATGTCGCTTTTTCTTCTCTTTTTTAAATATATGAGGCATTTTTCTGATTCAAAGTTTTCGCAGAATTATTTGTACACCTTGAGATGATTGCGTTATTCCTTACAGTAATTTATAATTGCTTAAAAGGAAAATAATTAACATGATTATCGAAGAATAACCTCCAAGATCTAGTAGGAAATATTGATTAACGTTCAATATACTACCTTCCTTTCTGTTTCCCTTCTCTTTATTTGTATCAAAATATTTTCGTTCTAAAGCTAAACATTCAAACTAAGCTACTCAAATAAATTAGTTTAAATTAGTTTTACATCAATTAATTTCGTTTAAAAGGCTATAATTTATTCCAGGATACCCAAATTTATTTATCCTACTTACATGATACGATTATCAGGAACCGGTATTCGATGATACAATATTAATTCCCTCTTTTCAGGCTTATTTCCATAATATAAATTTTTCTTGCACTCGAACTCGATCTCAGCATCCCCAAGTCGCAAGCACAAAGCAAAATCGTATTTTCAGTTTGATCTTCCAACCCATGTCTAACATATCTAATTTGAAATGTAAAATATTTTCTATTAAACACACCTCTCAATTAGTTTATCTCAACTTTCTTGCGTTTTTGCCCAGACAAGCTTCGTAACGGGGCAGTGCAATGCCATGGAGAATGTGGAGGTCACTACCACCAAAACCTACTACACTGTCATGACCTGATGACAATCATCCGTTCAGAATGTAGCTCAATTCAGATGTGTCTAACTGCCAATAAATTTTCTATATTCTATGCGAAGTTATGTACCGCGACATCCTGACCAAATCTCGTCTGTCACCTTCCTTGCAGTGACCATTTTTCACATTCGTAGACTATATAATTTATTTCACCTATTTTCTGATTATATATGAGATGAGCAATGATATATTTTTTCCCCTGAAGAAGAGTTTTGCCATATTCACTTCTGCTCTCAGCAGCGAGGATGTCAATTGGTAACATCTGCGATAATACCAAAATTGCCGCGATGGAAACTGTGCAGTAACTTCGTGCTATTCTTGGGACTTCCTCCATCTATGCTTCCAAGCCCCGATCTGGGTAATTTTCAAAATATTGTGTATCTTGGTCCTGGCCGGGAAGCATGGTGATAAGTAGAATACATCGTCTTTGCAGGAATGTGCCTTTACTGTTCATCACCCGATACAGTGCATAAATTTCATTATTTCGGTTGCTATTTTGGAAGCCTTGTAACAAGTGTTGACAGTACTTTTCCGAAGGTCAATGATCGGTCAACAAGCACACCAAGCTATTTCAAGTCGTGCCCTAGTATCCTACTTATTTCGCAAATGTTGAAGTTAGTGATTTCTCTTCTGCGTGAGAGTAAGATAGATTCCGTTAATTTCGGCACGAACTCCAGCTTCTCATTTCTAATGAACTTGTTAATATCTATATATTATTCTAACATAACCTCACCTCTGTTCCGATTTTTGTCATAACACTCTGTCTCCCCCTTTGTTTATAATCACTAGTAAAAGGTCACCAGCAAATGCAATACGATAAACCTTCTGGTATGGGAAGTCTTAAACCTTCATTGTATTAGGTATTTCACAGAAAAACTAGCACTCATCCCTGTAGAATACTGCTCGTGGTTTTTATAATTAATTGCCATATTGTAATTCTTTTATCAAAAATGTATAAAGATAATAGGTTGTTCAAATACGGTGATACTCTTATATCATCCAGATCTTCTATTATAGCCTTCAATGATACTGATATGAATGATTTTTTGCCATCCAGACAAACAAACGCTATAACTTTTCTACTTTTAAGATTTTTTCTGAGCTCAGGTTTAGCAAGGTAATGACTTTTTTTACTACATCGACGGTAGATTCCTCTTTAGTGAGATCAATTTCATGGTAATGGATATTTTCTTGGATAAATATTTCGATAGTGCTTTGTTGGTTGATCCAGCAGCCGCATCAATGGAATATACAAGATTTATCTTGAAAAGATCACCTGGATCGCCTTCTTTCACAGGAAATACAAATTGTTTACTCTTCCATCATCGATACGTAAACGAGCTCTTTGTGATTATCGTCTCTAAAACAGTAGTTTTGTCTAGCTTCGGACAGTAAGCCACCTCGGCCTAGTGATTTCTTGGGTATGAGGTGTCTTTCCGCCTCGAGATTGTTGCTCTTTGCTAAATGGAGTGATCAGGCAGTTTATTCGATTAAACAAACAAAACCCCTTGCGAGGCGTAATTCATAAAAACGTCCAAACATTAATTTTTTCTTGGTAATTTTTTACAACATTTCAACCCCAATTTTGCACCTAATAGTAGTTTTCTTCGAAACACTGAGATAACCTTTTTGATTAAGTTCTGAAATATAATTTTGCCTCCCTCAAATTGAGGGGAAAATTACATTTTACCCTTATTTGTTCAATATACTTTTCTCCTTTATTATTCAAATCTTAAATACAAAACTTTTGCGTTCCCAACTTTTAACAAAATTCCATACATTTCACCCACAATTTCGCACCTTTTTGGCTTGGTTATTCCAAAATTTGGAAACACTACTTTTTACTTTGTACCCAAGATCTCAAATACAGTTTTTTATATGTTTAAAATTTTCAAACTCAGATGAATCATACACAAACTCTTCAACCTTTTTGCTATTGTATGAATTTTTGTTGAATGCAATATTTCCTCATTGAGGGTTAACACTTACACAATAACTTTTGTTATTGGACAGTAATTGTGTTAGATACATTTATGCTGTTTTTTCATTATACCTAGAAAAATAATTATCGAAGACTTTTGGTCCATAAGTTTCTTCATTTGTCCCGTAAGTTCCGAAACGGAGTAGAGGGGTTTCAAATTTTTGAATCATCAAAGTTCAACTAAAAACCAAGAAAAACCTATGAGGTTATCATATTATTCCTTGGCATTTCGTTGTCGAAAACAATGAATTGAAATATTTACTTCTTGATAAAACCCTCATCTTCCGAATTGGGACGGACGAATTCAAAATTTTTCATATTACCATATCTCGGGAAATAACCAAGATGCTCCTATGCGAATACTATATTCCCTCTAGGAATGTACAATTGATTTTGTATGGGATATGTATATTGTGAAAGATCCAATCATTGGATAATATAAGGGGCATGGGCATAGCCAGGAGGGCAGGGAGGTGGCAACTGAGGTTATTGATTAACACGAATTAGCCCATCAGCAGATTACTAGCGAAAATATGAAGTTCATCCAGTTTATGCAAAATGCGATGTTATTTTATGCAACTCATGACTTGCCACTGAGGAAATCCTTGGACGTGGACGTTTTCTGGAATTTGGTGCAGCTGAAAATTGTATCTGGGGACGCCCCAATGAAAATGCATCTGCAAAAATGTGAGAAAATACATGGTATTCATCACCACAAATGAATTAATAGAAACATGCGACGAAATTGTACGAGACATGATTTTCGACGATCTCAAAAGGGCTTGTGTTTATAGTATTCTAGCAGATGAGAGGTTTGATATACCCGGAGAAGAACACTTATCAGTTGGTGTCAGGTTCTTTGACGAAGCCAGTACCCAAATTAGAGTTGGTCGAACTGAAAAAAAATGGGAGCGTTGATAATTGCTTCAGTAATTGAGTAGTTTTTCAAAAGTCTTGAAGTTGATCCTCAGAAATGCATAGGTCAGAGCAACGATGGCTGCTCCAGAATAGCAGGAAAAGAAAATGGAGTGAGGAAACATCTACGAGAATTTTTTCTAAGAGTGTTATTTTCCACTGTGCTAGTCACAAGCTCTACCTGGCTGCTTATAACCTTAACGACGTTCCTGAAGGGAGAAACATAAAAAGAATCGTCAAGAACATTATACAATTTTCCGTCAATCACTTTTAAGGAGAGTCCTTGCTCCTTATCTGCCTCTTCTTCTTCTGCCTTCGCATTCGGCTTTTTAAGGAAAACCTTGTGCCGATGATCAATGTACTGCTAGCGATTTCAGCGAAGGGCAACGCAGCCTATCAGCTGCACGCAGCCGCGACTAGGAGTACATTCATATACTGTTTTTACTTTATTTCAAAGTATTCATCTTATTTGGAGCCGGTTGCCAATATATTACAGGAAGTAGCCATGAACTTGCTCCATGTTAACGATCGAATACAGATTATTATAGACATGATTTGCGATCACCGACACAAGGTGAATGAAACGGCGGGGATCATGTTCAATGGAGTGCACAACTCGCTGGAAAGATAAGGGGCAACGCACCCACAACGTAAACAGCAGACTACTTCAGAGTGGCCGTCTCCATTCCGTACATAGACTCGCTGCAAAAGTAACTCTCGGCACGATTTTCTGACCAGGAACACTCGCCATTCGCTCTCGAAGGGGTCCATCCCAAAATAATACAAAAAGCAACAAAATCCAGCGATGTGCTGATAGAAGTGGGAAAATTTTATGAAATAAAGACACTCCACAGTGAATTGGAAAGTTGGATGCGATATTGGGCTGGGGCGGAAGTTGTCGAAGTGGACTTTATGCTGTATTACAGCATACAGCAATTTTTGTCGTCGTGCTTTAAACTATACTAACGTACCTCGCGCTGCTACCTACTACGGCCACACTAGAACGGACAATCAGGAATATACACTGGATAAAAATATGGCCAAGAACCACAATGACTTCCAACCAACTCAATGGATTAGCTTTAATATCCATTCACAGAAAAACGATAAAGGACAGTGTTAACTTTGAAAAGATAGCCCTTCAAAAATTCAAAACCAAGAAGGCTGGGCGTCTTGTTACAATTTAAATAAGAAACTGGTCGTAGTCCTCTCAATTTTTTTAAGCCAATATCAGCTCAGTTAACTTCCTATATCCCCCGCCCTCGCGGCAACCCACTCTAGGCCCAATTTCTGGCTACGCCCATCATATAGGGTATCTTGAATAAAAAAGTAGATACTGGCTTCTGGTTTGAGTGTTCCGCAGGAAATCCCTCTTTTTACTGATTGAAAAATTGATAGTGTCTTTATCAATACAATGGATTACCAATATTTATAAAATTGAATAACTTTGTGTAGTATAATAACATAACAGCAAAGTGAAACAATCTTGATAACTGAATGAAATGAATCACAAATCTAAATAAATATTCTTGAAAACAGCTTGACTGATTAGTCTAATTTTTACCATCTTCTTAATAGTCAAAATAAAATTTTAAGCTTTACATATCTGAGAACTCGAAACTGTTTCTCACGATTCAAACGATGAACAAGACACGGTCATGACACGGACACATTTGGTTCTTTTTTATGCGCACTATGAGAATACAAATTTTGATATTTTAGTTCCTAAAGAAGGTAGAATATAATAGAAACAGGTATAAGCCCCTACAAAACCCGTATGTTACCATTAGCCAGGAAAAAGACACTATTTTGTCTCCCCCGATGCTCTGTGAAGTGTTTATTTCAGTTGCGGCGAATCTCTCGCAATCTCCCCAGGAGATTGAAACGATGAAAAAGAACCGGTGTTAGGGCTTGAAGGTACGAGAATACTGACTGAGCCTCACAGGTCTCAGACACTCCTGAATTGCCATCAGTTGAACTTGAACTTCGAGAGCCAAGGCTTGGCTTACACTCTCCAGGCTAGAACTAAGAATTCTAACTGCCATATTAATAGGGCACTGTGAAGAGGAGATAAAACCAATTGAACGCGTCATGTGCCTGACAGAATCAGGCTAGAGGAACTTAAACCTAACAAACTGAAGCTGACCGAGCTCCTTAAGTTCTCAACTACAAAGCTTATATACTTTACAAGAAGAATGGAGCTTGTGGGTGAAATTTAGGAGAGAGTGCACCAAATTAGACCAATGTTTCGCAGTGGCCGGGCTGTTAAGCATCCCTTACTCAATTGTCTATATCTATCTTTCTAGTTAGAAAACATTATCTGAGTATTTCATCGTGCATAGATTTCTGTAACCAAATTAAAGATAGCTTCTTTAATTTTCGAGTTTTTGGAAATCTTTTCAATTGTTGGATTCAAAAGTACAGTATATCGATTACGAAGGTACTCGAAAATAATTTGGACATGTGCAGTCTATCCTTTGGAGAGAACGGAAGCAACCCGAAATTCAAGGTCAATCCTATGGAGGTACACAAGTTTAGCATTTAGCAACACATAGTGCCTTTGCTATCAATGATTTTCTTTGCTCTACTTTATACGCTTCTGAAAGCTGTGGTTTCAGAGTCAAATAGCATGTGTTTTCTATTTCATCCACTATGTCAGACCAACAGCATGAAGTGTGAGTTTTCAGTTTATCCATGCTTTTATCTTGTCAGTGATTGCAATGCTTGGCGTTCATTTTTTGTCAATCATTAACTCACCTTTGTGTGTATCTACGCTTTGATAGGTTCTGCTGCTACCAAAATGCGCCCCTGATCTATTTCTGGTCAGTGGTTATCATAATAGTGATGATTGGGTCCGAAAACAGATGTAGTTTTCATTAGATTCAAATGAAATCGAATCGCGTTATCGAATACAAAAAAATAGACTATAGGAAATCCTGAATGAAATAAAAATTAGTGGAAACTATAGCCAAATATTGCCAAATTCTTACATATCTCACTACTATCCAACCGATACTCTTGATATATTGATATATTGCAACGTTATTTTCTGGAGAACTGTCAATGTAATTTGAAATCTAGGTTATATGGGGTTCAATGCACTTACATGTTCATTTTCATTTCACAAGCAGAATTCTCTCAACTTTCGGAGGAGCATACATTTCCGTGGCGAACACAACATTTGCAATACAACTTGCAGATGAGTTTTCGAGAATACAGTAGTATACATTCTATCATCTGTATAATGTAAATTTTGCGATTTGTTCAGAACTAGAATCTTTCATTCAATTTATATTTTTAAAATTTTTCATTTTCTGGTCTAGATATTCTGCAAATTTTGGACTGTTATAATTTGCTTTTCTTCAGTTATGACTTGAATGTACCACATAAATCTATAAATGCATTTATCACTTTTTCATTAACAATAATGAGCCGCCAACTGCATCTGTAAGAAAGCATAATAATATCAATTCATATCCTCATTGCAACTTCAAACATCTGAGCAAAAAGTCGGACTGTATCCGGTAAGTAGGTAGAAAATATTAGTGATAGTTATCGTAATGATTTGAAAACTATCTACCAAACTCGTTTCTCATCATTTGTCTGGTCATATAGCGACATTTTTGATAAATAAGCTCGCAGAATTATCCTCTGATGAGACAACTGGAACATATGCGATTTGATAAATTATGGTAGCACGGGACAGCGTGATTTAGTAGCTAAAAACATCTGTATAATGCGTTACAATGAACTTGATGATATGCTTTTTGATACTCGCTGACATCCCATAAAAAGGGAATTTCCTGAAGTGTTACTAATATTTCAGTGCTTCTTCCACAGCATCATTAGTTTGAAAGATACGAAATGAAACTATTCTATAAAGTTTTTTCTTTTGTGAAAAGGGGAATGGAAATAATAAATCGTAAGTATTTAAACTAATTAATGATATCGTGGATGAATTTGTTTTAGAGAAAATCATTGAATTATAAATAAAATGATACGCATTTGCCTGATCTTCACAATGTTTTTGATACACACGACCTGTTTCGACAGTTACGTTATTTTCAAGTGTCTAAAGCTAACAGTTGTGAGAAAGAATGTGGTAACTATACCTATTTTGAATATTAATGGATGGAGTAATGAAAAGTAACAACCCTTGTGATAACCCAAAATTCATCGCTCTCAAAAGTCAATTAGAATTGAATCATCATTGAATCCCCACTACTCAACATTTAAAATAGTTATAGTTTTTCCGCACAACTGAAGTTTTAGATACTCGAAAATAACGTAACACTTTATTTATATTATAATATTGAGGTATTTACAGGCAATAACCAAAGATTGAAAGATATTACAACCTGAATAATTTAAATCTAGTTTGTTATGATTCGTTCTGAAAAGTAGGACGATTAAGAGAACACCTAATGTAGACCTGAATGAGTCGACCCAGACCAAGTTTTTTGTCAAGGTGTGATCAGATGTTCCATCTCACTGCCCAGAAGGTTCCTTTGGAGAAGACGGAAGCAACCCGAAATTCAAGGTCAATCCTATGGAGGTACACAAGTTTAGCATTTAGCAACACATAGTGCCTTTGTTATCAATGATTTTCTTTACTCTACTTTATACGCTTCTGAAAGCTGTGGTTTCAGATTCAAATAGCATGTGTTTTCTATTTCACCCACTATGTCAGACCAACAGCATGGAGTGTAAGTTTTCAGTTTTTCCATGCTTTTATCTTTCTTGTCAGTGATTGCAATTCTTGGCGTTCATTTTTTGTCAACCATTAACTCATCTCTGAGTGTACCTACGCTTTCATAGGTTCTGCTGCTACCAAAATGCGCCCCTGATCTATTTCTGTTCAGTTTTTATCATAATAGTGATGATTGGGTCCGAAAACAGATGTATTAAATTAAATGAAATTATTAAATTCGAATGAAATCAAATTGCGTTATCGAATACAAAAAATAGACTATAGGAAATTATGAATGAAAGAAAAATTAGTGGAAACTATAGCTAAATATTGCCAAATTCTCACATATCTCACTACTATCCAACCGATACTCTTGATCTTCCGATGATTGTTCATCTTGCAGATATACAAATTATGCTGCCTCACCTTATAGTTTGAGAACTTAATCCTAATTGTATTAGTGCAGAGGCAGTTGTTTGATAACAAGCTGTTCAGTTTCTTTGAAGGAAACGACATAGAGGTGGACATTGTGATTCAAAAGTTGCACAGGAACATTTACTTCAATAAACCATCATAGTATGCAATCAATTGCATATACAGCTGAATCTACCACATAATCTGAATATATGTTCTATGATTCTTGATGGCAATAAGAAGCATGAATTCAAGCTTAACTCCAGAAGACTTTGGGGGTCTCATCCCCCAACAAGAGGAAGTTGTACAGCTCGATTAGAATGGGTTTTAAATCATGGGGAATGGGGACCTATATATTGGTTTCATGTTTTATCCTCAGATGAATCTTGATATTGAAAGTCCAGGAAGTACGTATCCAAATAGAAGGTACTGTGATGGTTGGAGGTGGATTCTCCTTCAATCTCAGTACTGACCTTGTTTTTGTTATTATCTACCCGAATGCGAATTTTTACGTTATTTAGTAGCTTTAGAGAAAAATTTTTCTCAGTACTGACCTTGTTTTTGTTATTATCTATGCAATCCCTTTCCTATACTGCAGCTGCCACAAGAGATACCTTAAATCTGCTTGGAAACAGTGTTGGCATAGTAATCACCTGAGGTGAATTTCATTGGAATACATTTCAAAGAGGCGTTCTACCAGGTCAACCTGATTTTCAAAATTGGCTCTCCAATATATTTCACATACTATGCCACAAGGAGCTTACTTAATTTTAAGCATGGCTATAATTAATTCTCGAGGAGGTCATTCCTTACCAAGAGCACCTTTGAATATAAATAATGAAATTTTTCTGTCTCAGTATTATTTCGAGAAAAATTGTAAGACAGGTTCTTCTCCGTATCTCTGCGTTCTGGATTCTGTCTCTTAAAGTCACACCCAGCATGATCCTTTCCATATGTCTTTGGGCAACTCTCAGAATTTCTGCGCTATTCTCAGTTAGTGTTACAGTCTCTAGGCCATAGGTCATAACATGAAGAACGCAGAAGTCAAATACCTTTCTGCGTAGGGAGATGTGAACCTCAAAATATTAATCATTTTTAAAAGCGCTGTCCATCCAAGTTGGGTTCTTCTTTTTCACTTCAGCCACATGGTTTTGTTTTCCTAATCTTATAACATGACCGAGATGAATGTAATCTTAAACTCAATCAGCTGATTATCTATTCCACCGGATTTTTGGTGTTTCTTAAGAGTTTTGTTTAGCTAAAGTTCATATGAAGGCCTACCTTCTTGGATGCCTCGTTCAGTTGAATGAATATAGTTCCTAATTCTTCCTCGTTTGAACTGATCAAGACCACATCATCGGCGAACCGAAGATGATTTATGTGTTTTCCATCTACATTGATACCTTCTTCGTCCCATTCGTGTTTTTTAAAGATGTTTTCCACAGCAAGAGTAAAGAGTTTGGGAGATATTATATCCCCTTGTCTTACTCCCCTCTGAACTCGAATGTCTTTCGTCTGCGCCTCTTCGTCGACCCTCACTCTCAATGTGGCGGTTTTGTAGATATTCCCCAAGAGGGTGGTGTATCTGGAATCTATCCTTACATCATTCAATCCTTTAGTTACTATCCAACTTTCGATGAGATCGAAGGTTTTTTGAAGTCTACAAAAGCCAGATGTAGGTTAATATTGTATTCACAACATTTCTTTATCAGAGTTCGAATGGATTGTAAGTGGTCAATGGTACTGAAACCTTTTCTGAATCCTGCCTGCTCGAGGGGTTGATAAAAGTCGAGTTTATTTGTGAGTCGGATAGTTATTATCTTCCTTAGCAGTTTGTAGAGATGTGAAAGGAGACTTATCGGGCGCTAATTGCTTATGCCGTCGTTGCCTTTGAGAGCTGCGCCATTTATCTGGGCCTTTTCAAGCATTCAAGCACCCTCATTGCTTGAATCGAGACGATATATATATATATATATATATATATATATATATATATATATATATATATATATATATATATATATATATATATATATAGGTTTTACGCCGACGAGTTGCCCATATATCTGTTCATGCAATCAAACTGATTTCATGAAAAATATAAATCCACCACCCGGTAATTAATACCATTGCCAGGCAATGATTATAATCAAAACATATCCTGGAGTAATTATATATTAGGATAACGTTAAATGTTATGAGAATATATCAATCTACTAGAATATATATATATATATATATATATATATATATATATATATATATATATATATATATATATATATATATATCTAACCTAACCTATATAACCTTCCGCGATAAAGTTCGCGAGAGTCTACATATGTAAACTTGAGACAAGAAGAATTATCCAAAAATCCGTAGATCACTGAATAATACTTCTTGACAAGAGCTAGTTCTGGAATCGATTGGGTACCCCGATGTAGCTTGATAGAATGCTGAGAAGCGATATGCGACACTGATGAGCTCCTAATAAGGGCGAAACTGCAGTCTTCATCTTCGTTTCTCGGCATCCTGCTTAGTTGCACTATTGCAGATTAGGGAATTAGCTTTTCAGGAAGGATTATTCATTGATCTACGAATTTTGAATAATTCTTCTTGTCCTAAGTTTATATATTATATATATATATATATATATATATATATATATATATATATATATATATATATATATATATATATATATATATACAACTGTCAAATTTTCGAATTCCAAAAATAAATCCTTTATCCCAATATGACTCTGACGATGAATATAATACTCCTAAATATCCTATCCATATAATAGATATTTTCTTGGAGAAAAATTTCAAAATTTGCACTCAAGATCGTTTAGATGCAGGACCATTTGATTCTCACACATTCATATCATCTGATTCAGGTAACGTTGCAAAGAAAACTATTTCTGGGCTCGTTGATTATAAATTTGATGATAAGATAAACAACTTAAATGAAGGTAGGAATATTATTCGGAGAACTATACCTTCACGAAGTACATCTAAGGGATCTGACATTTCTACTCGTTCTCTCTATTCTTTAAACAACTAAAGATTTGATAACTGTTATCATAATCATGTAGAATCACCTTGTTCCTCTAATATGATCACATCACATCATTACTTAATTTAGATCTTTACGAATCTAATAAAATTATAAATGGACTTATGAAATGAATAAGTTTATAATGTTTTGTTATCACATAATAACAAATAATGGAGCAAATAAAAGGGTACATGTCTAAACTATATAATATGTTCAAAGAAAAATTCCCCAATTGCACTATTTCGGATCAAAGCGTTACGAATCAAAGATGGTATATTGAAAATAGAAATTTTATATCTGAATCGGAATTAAAATCAATTAAAACAACATTCAACAAGAAGAACATTTAAATACTGAAAGTTTAGATGGAAATCCAGTCCCATTCGTAAAAAGCATCGAAAATAAATCAGAAATTTCGTCTGAAAATATTAATAATAAATACATAGAAAAATTTATTTCCCAATCAAATGAATTTATTTGAAAATATTGACCCGAAAAGGAGATCTAAACTTCCTAAAATTTATTACTCAAAGGAAATTTTTTTCATAAATGAGCTGAATGAGAATATTCTTCCAAAGCAACTTGTTAAAATAATGAATAGTTATATACTTCATCTGATTATATATTGTGCCGCCATTACAGTAGTTAAACATTGTGGATATAAATTAGAGAATTTTGGATCTAATTATAAAACCAAGAAAAAACCCTTATTGCATAAAAGATTAGAAGGTAAAATTTCTTGTATCCCACGTGATTTAGAAAGATTGACTCAATATTCCAAAGGTAACCAATCAAGAAAACTTATGGCAAATATTGAAGAAATATTCCTCAAAAATAAAATCCATAGACTCAATGAGACAAATAATGAACATCTGATAGAATACATCGATACTTTAAAACAAAAACTTTCAGTATCATTAGATTACGTAAATATAAAATGAATTCAGATAGAAAATCAATATATATATATATATATATATATATATATATATATATATATATATATATATATATATATATATATATATATATATATATATATATATATAACGGGTTAGTAGTCTTGGAACAAAGGAATACTCTTTTTTCATGGCAAGCTTTCGGAAATATATATTGTTTCCATCTTCAGGCCTCTACAACGAACAAACATCAATGAAATTAAATTATATAAACAAAATAATCACTTGGAAACCATAAGAATGGCAACTTACAGAAAGTTGAGGTTAATTATCCAAAAGTTAGTATGTGATGAAAAACCGAAGTCATGAACTCAAAGAACACAAGACACATCGACAAAGTGCACAATAAAACTCATATAAAACATCATCAGGTACAAAATTGAGAAAATTGCCAGTTTAAAAACAACAACAAATCACGTAAAACTCATTTCATTCTAAGGCATGAAACGGCGCAGGAGCGGCCTTGTATAGGTTCTCAAAATGTAATAGACAGAGAATGTCAAACGTTTGTACTTTCAAGAATCAAGAAAGTATGCAAATTATGAAACCATGTCATTCTACAACAATCATTAAACATTTCAAATTAAAAAAGAACAAAGTGTATTAAATGAATGATCAATTATGCGAATTGAGAAGTGGAGAACGAAAACTGAAAGACTATAAAATTATTAAATTAACAAGAATTGGATCAATTGGAGGATTTTTTATCTAAGTCCAATAAATGAATATAAATTGAGCTTAAATTATTCAAATCTGTTTTTTTATTGATTGTCAAAGGTTCCTGCTGAATGGCAACCATCTCCAAAAACAGTCTCTTGTGGTAACTCTTTTCCGCGTCAACAATAGATGCCATTGCATAATTCGGAGTATGATCTTGCTCACTCGCATGTCGGGCCAAAGCACATCTTTCCGGATGTAATCTCACGTCTTTTTTATGCGAACTAATTCGAGCTTGTAGAGTCCTACAAATATGCCCAATGTAGACGCCGTTGCAGCCCCCACAAGGGATTTTATAGATGACATTGGACCTCTTCAAGAGCGGAGTGCGGTCTTTCAAGTGTGTGAAGAATAGTTTGCCTATGGTTTTTAGAGTGCTCCTTGCAATATTCACAGTACAGCCTGTATTTCTTATCACATGTATCAAGCGAGAGGTCAGTTTGTCGACTAAAGGAAGGGACGCATATAGTGGGCCCTGTGCCATCTCCACACTCAAGTTGGTCGTTGTCTCGTTGTCTCGTTACCACAAGAGACTGTTTTTGGAGATGGTTGCCATTCAGCAGGAACCTTTGACAATCAATAAAAAAACAGATTTGAATAATTTAAGCTCAATTTATATTCATTTATTGTACTTAGATAAAAATCCTCCAATTGATCCAATTCTTGTTAATTTAATAATTTTATAGTCTTTCAGTTTTCGTTCTCCACTTCTCAATTCGCATAATTGATCAATCATTTAATACACTTTGTTCTTTTTAATTTAAAATGTTTAATGATTGTTGTAGAATGACATGGTTTCATAATTTGCATACTTTCTTGATTCTTGAAAGTACAAACGTTTGACATTCTCTGTCTATTACGTTTTGAGATCCTATACAAGGCCGCTCCTGCGCCGTTTCATGCCTTAGAATGAAATGAATTTTACGTGATTTGTTGTTGTTTTTAAACTGGCAATTTTCTCAATTTTGTACCTGATGATGTTTTATATGAGTTTTATTGTGCACTTTGTCGATGTGTCTTGTGTTCTTTGAGTTCATGACTTCGGTTTTTCATCACATACTAACTTTTGGATAATTAACCTCAACTTTCTGTAAGTTGCCATTCTTATGGTTTCCAAGTGATTATTTTGTTTATATGATTTAGTTTCATTGATGTTTGTTCGTTGTAGAGGCCTGAAGATGGAAACAATATATATTTCCGAAAGCTTGCCATGAAAAAAGAGTATTCCTTTGTTCCAAGACTACTAACCCGTTATCAATAAATTGAAATTTTAGAAGTCGTTATCATTTCCAGCAGTTATATATATATATATATATATATATATATATATATATATATATATATATATATATATATATATATATATATATATATATATATATATATATATATATATATATATATATATATATATATATATATATATATATATATATATATATATATATATATATATATATATATATATATATATATATATAGGGGGTTTTACCCCGACGAGTTGCCCATATATCTGTTCATGCAATCAAACTGATTTCATGAAAAAAATATAAATCCACCACCCGGTAATTAATACCATTGCCAGGCAATGATTATAATCAAAACATATCCTGGAATAATTATATATTAGGATAACGTTAAATGTTATGAGAATATATCAATCTACCAGAATATGTACATACTATAGCATCATCAGACAATGATATCAATGTACCAACGAGTAGTGTCAGAGGCTTTCTCCCCGGAAAAATCCAGTGTACGGACCTTGGTCAAGTAACACTGAATGTTACTCATTAATAGTTTCCTTTGTGTGAAGTGGTGAACGATCGAATAGAATACTGCTCTGAATATAAATATGACAAAATTGTCAGTTAATTATATTACATTTATATAAACAAATAAATAAAATATGAAATGAGATTCTGAGCAGTATAAACTGAAGAGAAAACCTATGACTCTACCTCATTATTTTTTCGAAAAGAAACCTACGAAGAATATTACAAGATTTGATCTTTTTAACTGTTCGAACAAATTTTTCGTCAGACCCAAAATCTCAATACTTTTGTGAAGATTTCTGTTGTGGAAATAATAATCGGTAGAATAAATATTTTCTTCATTTTCCACATTTTTAAATCTCGTCGCCAAGCATCATATATTTAGAAATTTTTCATTGTATTTATTCTGTATATTATGTGTGTCGGGTATAGCAATATCAATTATATATGTTATTTGATTCTGTTCATCATTAAGAATGATATCTGGTCTATTGTGTTTTACAACTCTGTTGCAAAGAATTGTTTTATCAAAATAAAGTTTATATTTGTCATTTTCACAAATAATCTCAGGTTCATATTTTTGAAATTTTTTCTTATATATATATATATATATATATGCTCTAGTGAAAAAGCGAAAAGCTACTTTCAGAGCATAAGTTAACTTATGTTGGTACAATTGGAAAAAATAAAAGTGAGTTACCCAGAAAATTTCTTGATACGAAATAACGTCCATTCACGTCGAGTACATTTGGTTTCCAATAAAATATGACCATATTCTCCTATGTTCCTAAGAAAAACAAAAACGTTCTGATGATATCGAGTCTGCATAACAGTGATGCCATTGATCACAGCACTGGTGATCAAAATAAACCAGAGATGATAATCTACTATAATTCTACTTAAGGGGGTGTAGATACAGTGGTAGAGCTTTCTGCAATATATAACGTACCAAGAACAACTATACGTTGGCCAACGGTGATGTTCTATGCACTGAAGAATAAAGCAGGTATAATTAGTCAAGTTATTCATACTGCAAGCAACGAAGATCCTAGAAATGATTCGAAGAGAAGACATTTTCTGAAGAAAATAGCTCTCGATTTAAAAGATCCTCATTTGAAGCTGCGTACAACAGAAATTAATACATCCCAAGCAGATCAACAGAGAAGGCAAGAAGTTGCTGGTACATCAGCTAATAATGATCAGCAATTAGAAATGCCGATAAATATCAGAAAATATTGTTTCGAGTGCAAAAATGAAAATAGATCAACATATAACTATTAAAGATGCAAAACATTTGTATGTCTAAAACACGCCAAAATTTGGTGCCGTCTCTGTACAAAGAAGAACTTCAACCAACATGTGTAAAAAGCATTCACACTGAAGATTCAATTTCACTATATTTTGGACTTTTTTTCGTAGTTTATTTCTTAGCATTTTAAGAAAAAACTTCATGAAGTAACAAGCATATTTTTAAGAATTTTATTTCATGTTGAGTTTGATGTAAATTTCAACAAACCGCAATACAGTTATGTTCAATAATAAACGGTTTTTTCATATACTGCATTTCATTTAGTGAAAGGCTCATTTTTTCCTCAATTATGCACTGTCAAAATTTGGAGTCCCTCAGACTCACCGCGAATACTAATGTTACAGAATAGGGCGCGACTATTGCAGGATTAAATTCATTGAAAAACTATTCGTTGTACGTACAAATACGCTGATAATCTTGAAAGTGAAATATTTCTTCTCACACTTCAAACATGTAATAATGGTGAACATAGTCACTGTGGCTCTCCTAAATCTTTCTTTCATGTTGGTACTTCTTAAATTTCATCGGTATTATAGATAGTATTATTTATTCAATTTTCGAGAGAAGCTGATACTAATTTCAGCTATTTATAGAGAGACAATTATGTCTATGGCATTAAATTCCTCACTACCTTCCGACATCAACAGATAAGCTTTGCAAAATAAACGTAATGCTTAAATAGGCTAACTGTAACCAGATAGTGATAAAACTATATGATTAAGAGCAAAGAAGACGGGAGAAACTCCAAGCAGATAAACTCAGAGGACTTCTCTTGTCGAATTTAATTTCCTCTAAGAGTATTTGTCGAAATTAAAATAGTCTTGACTTGGTAATGCTAAAATAATATCGTTGGTACACGTAGATTATAAAATGTAATCTTAACAGGGTCTTATATTTTACTGCTTTTTGTTTCAGAACCACTAAATAGCATGTTTTTCCAGGGATGGACTGGAAATTTATTGCGAATGATTTGGAATATTGGGCGTTCAACACAACATATCGATAAAACACTAAGTTATTGTATGCAGATAATATTGTATTCATAGAAATAATTTTTTTTTCAACATCATTCTCGTCAAATAACTAGAAAATGATTTCTATAAAAAAGAATCTCTGTAATCGTTGCCTTTAGGTTTCCGTATCTCCCAAGAAAAACGCAATCCTTATAGGATTACTTCCCATAGTTTCTCTGTCTATCAAGACCCTTTTCTCAGAAATAGGTTTAGTTAAAGAATTGAAACTGAAACTGAATATTCATGACGGCATTCTGTTGAAATGTGGAAAGAGCAAATCTTTTGATCAATGTAATCGAAAGATGCAACACTTTATGTTGCATTTTGCGGCATATTTGACACTCTCAAGGTTTGACAAGAAGCAATGTCTTAGGCGTACCATATATCCCAATTAAATGAAATCAAAGTGTAGTATCTGTTCTTATCAGCTTAATATCTGATAAACCCCGCATGCGGGGCCAGTATATTAAACTGATTTTTGGTGAATGGGGTGTGAGGTATGTAAGAGCCTCTCACATACAACAGTTAACCTCATCTTCAAGAGTAGTAACAGATATGTTACTCGGTTCACCCTGACTTGCGGACGAGGCTCTGACGACCGGGTAGCTGCCGGTATAAGTAGCCCCCTCTCATTCTGCCAACAGCCTTCACGGGTGGATGAGCTGATGGAAGCTAGGGCACTCTATTCTCCGCGGCGTGTGAAAACACTCCTAAAGGCGGAAGAATCAGATAGACAATCAACGGCATTAGAATGCAGAAGGCAAAGGGGAAGCGACTGCATTGAAGAATCTAAGAACATCCCCAGGAAAGCAACAATGGAAATGAAACATAAACAAATGTCCCCTACTCTGCGGCAGGCTTTAGGTAGCCAAGGGGTGCTAAGAATCCCCGCGTCGAAATATAGGTTCCACCCGAAAGTGGGAGCAAAAGATTAAAAAAAATAAAATTGGAATGTGAAAAGCCTATATATGACAGGAAAAATAGATAACACTGTGAGAGAGATGAATACAGTAGGAATGGCTTAAGTGAAGTTAGGTGGCCCGGAAGCGGAAAATGTCAGAATAGTAAGGCCATGTTATACTATTCAGGTAACAACCTTCGAGATCATCCTAATGGGGTGGATATAATAGTGGATGAAAAGGTAAATCGATCAGTTATCAGTTGTATCCCTTACTCAGACAGAACAATTCTGCTAAAATTGAAAGCACAATCATATAATATAAACATCATTCAGTACTATGCTCCAACTGCAGATAAACCAAACAACGAAGTAAATAAATTCTACGACGAAATGAAGGAGCTGCTTAAATATACCAAGAATGGCGAGGTAATCTTCGTTATGGGGGATTTTAACTCGAAAAGCGGAAATGGCGAAGTAGACAAAATTGTGGGTAAATACGGATTAGGTGAACGCAACGATGAGGAGATGTCTTAGTCTAGTTTTGTCAAGAGGAAAATCTAGTTGTCACGAATACTTGGTTTGAATTACCCGGAAGACGATTGTATACGTGGCAGTCACCACAACATCGCTCAGACAACATTGTTAGAAGCCAAATCTATTTCATCATGGTTAATATGAGATATGGAAATGGAGTCAAAGGAGTCAAAACGTACCCAGGTACCGATATTGGCTCAGATCATAAGCCAGTGGTCGCTAATGTGAGCGTAAGGCTAAAAAAGAAGAGAATAAATAATCTCAAGAAAAATATCGATATGCAGAAGCTTAAAGACCCCGAGGTACAGACTAAAGTAAAACAACGAAAATGTATCTGAATTAGTATTGAGGCATAAAAAAATCATTTCGAGAGCTATCTTTGCTTCAAAATCCTTAAGTAATGCTGATGACTTGCAAGCCTCTTGCAATATTTCATTACTTATAAGCGAATCAGTAAAACCACACACCGTCGTAGAACATTTAATTTAAAATACTGTTGAAGGTGTAAAAAAAAATGTTCTGCATAAAGCACCATCTGACGATGTGGTATAAATGAAATGAGCTCTGAAAATGAAAGTTTTTTATGTAACCATCCACAAGCTACATATTTTTTATCTTTACCCAGTTATAACGTAGGTCACAAAAGTCGTGGGAAAAATTCGAATAGATAAATTAATTATTGAAAAAAACTTTATTGAATTGATTATATCATTAGAATTTCATATCTAAACTCTATAAAATCGTATTTAAAGGATTGATAGGGGCCCGTTCTGCTCAATAGCGTGCAATTTTCTCCCATCAGTCTTTGGACGATATCCACATCGATTTCTCGTATCTTCTGAAAGATTCTCTGTCTAAAACCTTCTTCGTTTTGGGCTTCCCATCCAGTGTCAATAAACCCAAAAATTTTCGATAGGTCTAGCTTGTGGAACGTTTGGGGGCAAGGTACAAATGGGATGTTATTAGCCTCTAACCAATCTCTCGTAACTCGCGCATAATGGGAAGATGCCAAGTCTGGCCAAAACATTAGTTCGTCATCAGCGTGATAGGTATTGATGAAATCTAACAATTTTTGGAGACATCCTCCAGTATATAGGTTTGCATCAACAGCTTCGCCCCTCACATGTCTTGAAACCCCAGCTTCAGAAATAGCACACCAAACCAAAACCTTGTCTTCAAATATTTTTTTGTTTTGAATTTTTCTTCGTTTGGACAGTCTTCTATGTTATTTGTATGGAAATCAGCATCACAGTTAATTTCAGAATGAGATAATGTAAAATATTTTTCATCATCAAAAATTATGGTTCTGTCATTTGCAAAGTGAATTATTCTTTTCAAGGCGCGGCAACATCTGGGGATATTTTCCAATTGATTCTGGGTGTATTCTGAACACTTACGCTACTTACTTTACGATATTTACATCCCGCATTCAGTAATTCTCGCCTTATTGTCTCATGAGAAGTACAAAATCTTCTGGATAATTTTCGTAATGAAAATCTTGCTCTTTCTAAGAGCCTGTTTCTACGGGTTTCATTCAGAGCCTTCGATCGACCACGTTTTGGCAAATTCAAGCATGGTATTCCTTGCTCACATTCACTTATTACCCGATGAATAGTTGTCTATTCTGACCACAAAAAATGTTGATGATTTCAAGCTTAGGAACTCGCCCAACTAAATTGTAAAAACTTCTTCTTCGAAGGTTGAATTTGCAAGCCATTTTAGCGAACTTATTCAGGCTTCTGACAGAAGGAATACTCAATATAAATCAAAAATGATATCTGTTGATCACGTCAACTAGATCTTCCACGAATTTCGAGAACTATGCATGAAAAAACTTTTTCCCAAGACTTTCGTGACATATGTTAGTAGCTTTAAAATTTGCATATGATCGGTTTGTTATGGTTGAAGTAATTTATGAAGAGTTGCTACTTGCGAAAACTTCGAAGACGGATCCTTAAATCGTATATCAATTGTCCTGGCTTCTTTTGAAGGAAAAATCAGTAGATTGAGCTTATATTTTTTTGGGAAATATCATGGATTTGTGAGCCATTTCAACAGAATTACACCAGAAGTAATTGCAATTCACAGTGGCATCCACCGACAAGACCTCGTTGCGAAAATTGCTCTAATGGCTTGAATTTGAGATTGAAGTATTTAACAAAATACAAACCAATTAGTTAAATACCCGATAACTTGCATGATTGTACGACGTAAATGATGAAGACTTCTAGTGATTGCATATTGAAGTATAGGAAGAACTGGGTTTGAAAGAAAACCTGATCAAATTCAGAGAAGATATCGCTAGTATGTTTTAAACAACTAATAAAATGAGTTTGCAGTTACAAAAATCCAGCCTGAATAGAATAAAAACAAAGAGTTTAATTTCGGATTCCTTGGTAATTCGAAGTTTATAAACCCAGATATTAGTCGGCTTCAATTCATTTTCGTTCAAACTTGTTATCCGAGGACTTCAAAAAAGGATTTGAACGTTCTAACTATGGGATCATTACCATGGATCATAAATACACTTGATAAAACGGAATATGGTCATTTAAGAGGTGATACTCGAGATTAGCACCAATGAGGAGGTAAAGGAGAAATTTGAAGAAAGCTATCAAACATTCTGGCTACGGGCAGAAATACCAAAATTATCCTAGGCTATGGAAAATCATGATAAGACTTTTGATAGCGTTTCCGTCGTCTTACCTTGTCAGAATAGTTTTATTGTCACTGCAACGCTATCACCAAAAAAGTAGCAGATTGAACATGACAGAACAAAGCCGAAAGTAAAATATTCACAGTTTTTTTTTATGCGCGCTTCCCAGGAATAGGCGCACCTATTACACAACATGAGTGGGCGCCTGGGAAAAATTGAGGTGTCTGTTTACTCGCTTCTTGAAGAGGGCCGAATTGTAGGATGTTGGTAAGATGTTAGACGAAAACGAGTTTCACAGCTCACCGGCTCTGTAAGCGAAGGAATTCCTATAGAGAGAGGTTCGAGGGTTCGTTAAATGTACCACCATATGATGAGAACTTGCCAGCCTAGTGTTGCGGCTAAAACATGAGTTTTCCCGGAACAAGGTCTTTCAGTTCCTTGGAGAATATTCTGTGGAAGTATCTGTAAAACAGAAAAAGGTCAGCAACTTGTCTTCTGAGAGCCAGCGGTTGGAGATCGCGGTTGATCTCCGGTCAATGAGGGCACAGCCCATTTTTGCACAAACTACAACATCGGCAATGAATGTTTATACGCAGATCCACATACATGTGAAAAATGTTCCAAAGCAGGCCTTATATAGAAGCAACAGCTAAGATGACGTGAAGTATCACTTGGTTCTTGAAAGAAAACTAAGTTTAGCTGGTGCCGACTTAGCTATTGCTGATACATGTTCATGCCAGCAAAACCCGAAAATTACCGTTATTCCAAAAAGGTGCATCGAATCTTTGAATGCCATTTGTTAGCCTTGCATCATTAGAGGAGGTTCTCCAGTAGGGGCCTTTCTAAAAAACGTACCTGCTTGCGTCTTGCTCGCGTTAAAGCACACCAGGTTCAATTGACACCACTCAGGTATTCTCCGTAAGTCAGAGTTTAAGTTATTAATTTGTTGACATCTCTGACGCTGAGATTCCGCAGCAGTAATCGGCCGCAAACTACTGAAAAACGAAACAAGGGTACAATCGTTTGCGAAACCGAAGATCTTGTTCTCTGTAGATGCCAGAAGATCGTTCATTTCTAACAAAAACAAGGTTGGCGGAAGAATGGATCTCTGCTTGCAACTGGAAACGATCAGATGTTATAACGTCGACCACAACTTGTTTTGATCTTTTTGAAAGAGAGCTACTTATCCTACCCCGCAGTTTTTTGGAAAGTCCATATGCCTCAAGTTTATTCGAGAAGGTTGCATACCCAACCCTATCGAAAGCTTCAGAGATGTCGAGGTCTATTGGCTCTAGATTCCCCATGCTTTTATATCGTTGAGGTACAAACATGAGTGAGCGAGCAGATCTCCTGTCGATCTCTGCCTACGAAAACCATAATAATTCCCTGCATCTCAAGACATTTGATGAGTTCATCATTTATGGCTCTCTTCATCACTTTGGAGATAATAGGACGAAGTGCAACAGGGCGGGCGGTAGTTTTAGGGTAAGGTCTTTTTTCCTTTCTTTGGGATCATTTGAATTGTGTGCTAGGTAGAGGGCACACTTTCTCAGGACGATTGGCGGTATTTCGTCCAGACTAACTGCCTTCTTGCAGTTCAGCTGCTCGAGAGCCCGTCTCACAGTGGGGACTTTAAACTTGATTTCTGCCATGGAAGAATTTGGAGGTGGAATGTTCGGTGGTGTTGCGTTAGATGAATCTAGCACAGAGTTCTTTGAGAACAAGAGAGCAACGAGATCCGCTTTCTCTTTCGGAGATGATGTTATACTACCGTATTCTCTAACAAGAGGCGGAAACGCAGATTTGCGTTTGGTATAAACAATCTTCGCCATAGACCAGAATTGTCTAGTTCCGCTTGCCTTACCACTTCGTTGAAATTGGCCTTTGCTCTTGCAGTTGTCAGGTTGCATACGTTTCGTATTCGTACGAAAGTTTTTCTCGTTTCCTCTGTTGGATTTATCTCCCATGACTTGTAATCTCTGCTCTTGGCTGCACAGGCTCCTTTGCAATCTTTGTTGAACCATGGCTTTTGTGCTGTTGTTCTTTTCATTGAATGATGGATGTATAGATCAATTCCTGCATGAATGATTTTTGTAAAAGATTCAGTGCACACATTAATGTCAGGACCTTAAAGGCAAACATCACTGAATGGGAAGCACGAAAGGAATTCACGCAGCTCATCCCAATTAGCACGGTTATAGTGCCAAATACGTCTGGATGGTTTAGGTTCTTGGTTTAGCGGCAGCACAATGGCTCCAGTAGCAGATATAAGGTTGTGGTCTGAGTTAAGTAGAGGTGCTCAGACCTCCACTCTAAAATCATCTGGATCCGAAATCAAAATAAAAGGTCCAAGGTGTTCGGAAGGTGTGATCAGGTATTCTTGTCGGTTCGCCGACTAGCTGCGTTAGATTATGGCTGATTGCGAATGTTTCAGCCTGTCTTCCCGCTTCGTCTGCTCTATTGGATTGTCGAGTCAGTTAGTGTTGTAAACGTGGAAGTCACCCAGTACAATGATCCCACATGCCGGATTATGTGTCTGAATCCAATTCACCTTATCACCTAGATACTGAAACAGTCTAGAGAAGTGAATATCGTTTGGCGAGCGATATAGACAGCATAAGAACAGTGTTTTCTCCTTTTAACAGATTTTGAACCACTCAAGGTTGAAAGCGTCGTCATCCATCGTGTCCTCTCTCTTGCATGCAACATCCGATCTGGCGAAAACACAAAGGCCCCCTTTGAACCTGAATCTCGTATGTAACTCATACCCATTAAAACGTAAATACGTTGTGTCTGTTGTTTGACTCATTTGGGTTTCGGTTATAGCCAGCACATGGGGTTGTGAGTTTTGCAGATGGTGGTGGACTGGATCGACATTCACGTTGTTGCGCACCAGTCCTCTGATATTGCTTTCTTTTCTAGAACGTGAAAGAGTTAGTGAATGCGCCGGAGGAGTGCTCGACTTACCCGCATCATGAACCCCTCCAGGCAGTCCTCCCCCGAGATCCGAATGGGAGACTATTGGAACTCCGGATGATTTTGTCCCAGAAGAGCTCGGCATGCTTCGTTGCCAATCCTTCCCACCCTGAAAACCGGATCATCCGTCAGATCCCGCAACTTCGTCACAAGGTGACCAATTCACAGGACCTATAGCAGGATGTGGTCATATCAGACCGGGCGACGTGGGTAAGGCCGCTTGCCACCTGTCGTCATCCACCAAATACATCTCTTCTATTTAAATTATTGCAATTTTTTTAATGCACTCTAAACTTGAGATTAGTACTTAGCAGTGAAGTAATTAATTAGCTGTATATAACATAGTTATCGGATTTCATTCATACCTACAAGTTTCTACGGAACTATCAGTTCGCGAACCCTACTCGTATCTAACCTAACCTAACTAGTGTTAGGTTCAATAACAAATCGAAAAGCTCCATTAATCATTTAAAAATATTATTGAAAAATAAATGACAATTTATAGTAAATTTTAAATTATATAAAACATAGCGTAAAATATCTTTTATTAATTTCAAGTTATTAAGCAGTTATTGGCTTTTGGTGACTCTAATACGAAATATACAGTGCGTTTCCTGAATCTAGTACGATTTTCGATTGAAGCGAGATATTTTTTATTTTATGCTCTGTTTCTTCCTGTATTCACCCCTTCCCCGGCGGCTTCCAACCCAGTTTTCTGAATTGTAATAGGGATCGTTCGATACCTTTTCTGAAAAGTGATTCCATTCTCTAAGCGATCTCGTAATTATTTACTTTCTGAAATAATATGTGACGAATTGAAATCGATAATTATTTGGAAAGACAAACAAAATCGGTTCTGTTGGTTAAGAAAATTTTTTCTTTCTCACTTAAAAGTACACGCTACCGTTTACCTGAGGGAGAAGCTACCACCCCGAATATTTCCATTTGAGAGAGGGGTTGTGTGATACCTTTTTAATGGGTTGTACAATATTCTGCATTGTTTTAAATTCATCGACGGTCGAACAATCCTTTACACTTCATGTTAAGAACTATCGATTTCGTCGATTTTGTTTCGAGGAGTTAATAATTCTGCTGACCTCAAAGGGGAAACAGGAAGCGTGCTATATCAATCCCTTAAGAAAAAGCTAGATTTTTTCTGTTTCGAATAAATAAAACGATGTTCCATTTTGATGGCATGTGTCGGTTAGCTATTAATCTTCCTATGTTTGAAATGCTTTTCCAGATCTGGTAGATTCAGGTACATTCATACTGATTATTTGCTGAACACATGTGAGTTGTGCTGGTAGTATTTTCCAAAGTTTTGATAACCTGAATTAACGGCGATTCAGTTGAAGCTGTACACACGTACGCATTGTGAGTTTATTTCTCAAAAAAAAAAGTGTACTAGATGGAGCATTTAAAACGAAAATTGCCTTCAATAAATTAGAAATATGAATATGTTATTGATTCAAGGAGCAAATTCTTGAAATTTGAATGCATTATTAATAAAAACACAATTCCTTTGAAGCTGTGAATGATCAAGTATAATCATTTTCGGTGAAGTTGCCATGATGGGGAAACCACAATCTTTGAGGAGATTGTCGCAAATATCTGGGGTATGTCGGACAAATATTTCCAGGATACTTCACAAGTACAAATTCTATTCATACAAATGGATATAATGACTAGTATACGAGCTGAATGAAGATGATTTCGATCTTCGTTTAGATCTCTGTGAATATTTCAGTAAGCAGATCAATAATGATTCGAATTTGCTTCAGAATGTTTATTTTTATGACGAGTCGAGTTTTCGTTTGCATCATAGATAGATAGATTTAATATACCTTCAAAAATAAAAGGCCTGTCAGATCCCAGGCTTGAAAATAGGTCACGAACTACAGAACAGTTTAAAATAAAAAATTACATACAATAAACATCTGTTTGCAGATACAGACGAACTTGTTATTTTTAAATTAGTTAAAAATATGAAATAAATATACATCTTTGCCTTAAAAATTCCTCAATACAATAGAATCCACTTTTGATCAACATATTTTTAACCTGTCTTTTGAAAGGTGAAATGTTATAATTTCGCCACTCCTTAGGGACCCTGTTTTAAAATTTGATACCGTTGCTTAAGAAGCTTTTTCATGTCCTTTCAATACGGTTCAGAGGTGTGCGCAAATTTTGTGATTTGACCATGAGAATGAATGTACCAAAGTGAAACCGAACAAAGACAGTTGTTTCGAGTCAGGTTTGTATTTAATTGTAATTAATAAACGTTGCGTTTTTTCCTTATGAAGTATCAGGTCGTTTGCTTGAAGCCAATGACTTGCCTCTTCCACCGGTGCACGAGAACTTTCCTCTATTTGGTAATTGTCTCTTCCAGTACACAGCAAGCTTGTTTCATCTGCGAAAATAAAAAGAATGGCTGTTTTCATGCCCTCAGGTAAGTCGTTGATGAAAAGTTTGAATAAGATGGGCCTCAATATGGATCCTTGGAGAACGCCAGACCTGAGTCTTCTTTTTCAGATCTTCGATTATTGAAATCAACGACTTGATATTTATTTTGCAGGTATGATTCAAGGAGTCTATAGACAGGTCCCCTTAAACCGTAGAAGTCCTGTTTATCCAAAAGCTTCGAATGGTTCACAGTCGAACGCCTTAACTAAGTCCAAACAAGTGAGTACAGCCTCCTTTTCTTCATCGAATGAATGCAGTATATTCTCTACAATTTCAATCATAGCCGTTATTGTTGATTCATGTTTCCTAAAGCCATGCTGGTGCCTACCAAGGAAAGATTTATTGTTTATAAAACTTAAGAGTCCGTCTTTTATGACAGCTTCAAAATTCTTCGAAATCAAGAACTATATAGATATAGGTCGGTATTTCCCGGTGGGAAAGTTCCAAGGAGGTACATGAATGAGGTTTCCCTTTTCATCGTTTTGAGATGACTAGTCACAACGGTCGGGTCACTTTCCAGTGGTATTCTAGAAGCGATTAAATTTTGTGCTGAATTGACGAAATAGTCATTAAAAGCTTCAATTGTCGGTGCATTTGACGATCGTCGTCAGTTCTAGTTTTAGTTTTTTTGTTGATGATGGTACATACTACTTTTATCTTATTTTCGGCATTACGAATATATTTTGAATCGATTTCCTTTATGCGTCTCTCAACATGGGTCTTCAGGTTGAACTTCAATCTTTTATATAATTCTTTATAGTTAATACTCTTCTGACCATCGTCCATCTTGTATACGCCGCGTCTATTTGATTCTGGAGTTCCTTCACAATAACTTCATCCTATATTTTATTTTTTCTTTCAGGCCCTATTGACTTTCCTCTTTTTTACAAGACAACAATATTCGAAACTATTTAGAAGGACGTTGTGGAAAGCATTATAATTAGTCTCAGCGTCCCCACGAATTTGACTTCGCTTCTTCGTGGTATTTCAAGAAGTTTTCTCTATTTTTGCCATTTATTACTCTCATGTAATCGTATTTGTTTTTTGTGGCGGTTTTTGTGACAGAAAAATCTGCGAATCGTGCATAGTGATCAGAAATATGGAGTTTCCTAGTAAAACTGTTACTGATATCAACATTCGTAAATTTGTTATCCACACACCTTTGGGAGTCCCGAGATGCTTCAGAAAATGAATAGCGAAGACCATACGAATTCATAAGGTCCCGCACTTCATTTCTTTCAGAATTATCAGAATAGAAACAGACTTTTATGTCCCGTGCAATCATAACATCAGCTTCAATAGTGTTGCTATTTCATTGAGGGCTTTATCTATTTGGGTAATGAAAATGTTCGAGTCACCCTTTGGTGACCTATAGACACACACAAAGATGATGCTTAATTTTGTAAGATGGATTGCTGCCATCTCAGCATGAACTCCAACAGAAAACTTATCTATTATACTGACATGTGTAAATTTTTCAGATTCTTCCACTAGAATAGCGACTCCACCATGAAAATGGAATTTGCGGCAAAAAGAGTTTGCTATTTGGAAGCCTGGAACAACAACTTTTCCAATTTCTTCATTTTCAAGACAATGTTCGGTCAAGCACGTGAAATTACATTTCACTTCTTTTTTCAGTTTAAAATACAGGAGTTCTATTTTATTCGATAAGCAGCCTACATTAAATTTATGCTTTGACTATTGCTGTTTTTGTCTATTTGCCTGGAAAAACCGAAATCTCCTTATTACTATAACGTTGTTTAACTCATCAAGGAGTTATATATCAGCGCCTACTTTGAACTATTACAACTATGAAATCTTGGTGGGAAACTTACTTTGCAAATGCTTTATCACGTCTTCGCGTTTCACGTTCAATCCAACTCGACCAACGTGCAACCACGTGCGGCGGGTGAGATACACCAATATAACTGTAGATACTGGATTGACACAAGTCCTCAATTGAAAAGGAGGAATCACACTTAGATATCTCAGAAACTCAATGTCTTCTCCAGAAATTTGGAAGATATTATATATTGTAGGACCATCATTTATATAGGAAAACTAGGACAGCGAAACCTGTGTGCTGAAGAAGTTTCTTGATCCTCTTACAACAGTTATCATCGAAATTTATCTAAACATACATTATCATACTTATTGTATCAACACGATGGTGCTCTAACCCATTATACTGCCAATGTGCAGGATTATTTGGACAATAGATTGCCTGGTCGTTGACAAAGTAGCGGAGGCGCTATAGAATGGAAGCCTAGATAGCCCGATTTAAAGCCTCTCATTTCCTTTTCTCGTGGCGATCTCAAGTCTAAAGTCAATGTTACGCCACCCGAATCGTTCGAAGAACAACGAAAAATAATTTCTAATGCACGTCAGCAAATTGCACTAATAATGTTGCAAAAGTTAGGCAATCATGAGAATCTCAAATGTACAAGAACATGGAAGTAAATGGAAGCCTCTTCGGAAATTTGAGAGAGGAATGTAACACGAATAAAAAACAGAGAACTGAATGATATGATTCATTTGATAATAGATTTTCATGAGAATCATAGAACTCCAAGCAGTGATACTTCTCAATTAATGGCACTTCATAAAATAGACTGATATTGAAGATTAGATAATCTTTGTAATGAGTTGTCATACAACCCCTTCTTCATTAGGAAAGTTTTCGGATCGTAATTGATAGGAGTAGGTGGATATACAAACGATTAAATAAGTAAAAAAAATGTTTATTCAGAAAGTAAATCATAGCGTTTCGTGATGAGAATAAAATCACATTTTCAAAAAGATATCACATGACCGCTTTCCTCGTGTATTCCAATGAAAGGTTGATTCTAGACAAAAACATTTATCCATTTTAGTCTGTACATTGTTTAATGAATTGAAAGACTTTTGTAGAATACCATATTTACATGAACTGTGAGTGCCTGTGGCTTAGAATTTGTGTTGTGTGTCATGTAACTTCCATCTTTCACTTATATTTCCGCCAACTGACCACCTAGAATGACACAATTTGGTGATTATTTCACTTATTGATAACAAAATTAGTCTTGCTGAAGCGTATTTTAGGAAAGAAAATATTCAAAATGAATTGAAAAAATTTACTAACAACGAGTAGATAACTTATCTTTATATATAAATGTGAATGTCCGCACTCCATTCCAGCATCTCATCTGAACCGCATCAAACGCTACGTATCATGATTTAATTCCTCACGATGGTTAGAGAAATGGTTGAATTCTCAAAATACATGATACAAGGTTATTATCCCGAAAAAAGTCACTTGGAATCAAGGCCCGAAAATATATTTTATTTTTCGTTATCTTTATTGAATACAATGAAGTTTTGTTCCTCATGCGGCTAACTTTGAACTACCATAAGATACTTGCAAGAGGCTGATATTTTTATTATGGTTGACCGTATTTTGGTCGAATTCCCTGACATTTGTGGACGGATCTATTTCAAATAAACAGTTTCTGTATATGTGTAACAGATATTACTATTAAATTAAAGGTAATATGTTTCACAACAATTACCCCATGTTCTTGTTTTATGAAAATAAACAAAGCAACATTTGCACCACGAAATTAATTTTCAATCAACTAAACGTGAAGAGTAAAAGGCACTGAAAAATGATAAATATGATAATTATTTGAATAATGTCAAACGTATATATTTCGAGATTATGAACAAAATATTGGACAATATTTCTGATTTTGAATATAAAGAAGGCAAAAATGAATTAGTCACGAAAAATAAAACCAAGCTTTTCTGAAGTTTATTGTTAATTGTTGGATATAGTAAAATATCTGAGGTTAGCTGTGTAAAGATTATTATTTATGTTTTATCTGATATCCTTTGTGAAATAATAAGATGGGGACTTCTGCGTATTTTGCTTTTCATGCAAAATAAGGCGCAACTGAAGCATCATCAGATTTTTGACAGTCCAGCTTTACAGAAAAGCTTTAATTCAAACTTTACAGAAAAGCTTTAATTCAAATAATTAAGAGCAAATCAGAGGTTAATCACTCTAAATATACTGAATCCAACAACATAGAAATCATATATACAATTCTAAATTGGAAGCAATCAAATAAATGTCAAAAATGTCAACAATTTTGTATTTGCCATCTTAATTTTTCTAAACCTGATAACAAAATTATTATTAACAATACCAAAAACCAAAAATCGATCGAATATACGTCAAAAATGTCAGCCATTTTGAATTTTCCAAATCCGATTTCGAAATCGTATTAACGCAGTTTCATAATAATTGTACCAGTTTTTTGAGTTTAGACGTGGTTTTTCAAGAATACCACCAGTACGCGTCGTTGCGAATTGTATTCAACAAAATGGGTAACATTCTGAATATTTAATTAAAGGATATTAGTTTTTTTGATTGTTAAAGTTTCTGTTCGTTATCATTGTTATTTGATTGTTAAATATAAATAAAAGTAGATAATGTTAAATTTAGTAGACTGATTAAAAAAAATTATCGCTTTCTATTCGAAGCGGTGACTGTTACGACAAAAATGCAAGGAACATAACGTTTCTAAACAAATTCAGAAATTAAATGATGTCATTTAATATCATTAGAAGTATTCAGTGGCGTCCTGTAGAATAAGAAAGACAGAGATGACCCAAGTAATATTACTAGTCCATTATCAGCGATATAGTGAATCCCTTGAAGAGTGACCTATGTTTCTAGTTAGAGGTTATTGTCTCGAAATTCGAAAAAGTTATAAACAAAAACGAACAAATTTTTCTTGAAATTTGGACACCCAGTATCTCAAAAACGAAGTGTGTATGAATCTATGTTCAGAAGGGTAAATTGTCTTAAGCTAACGCGTCACATCGACGGTTAATGTCCAGCTAGAAAAAGTGCATAACTCTGTATACACAGTGCACGAAACAAACACGCTAACTGCAAAATTATTCAAATTGCTATAGTTCTATTTATAACATTTGTTTGTCAATTTCTTGATGTGATATCCTAACCTGACCAAACACAACCTCAACGATAATTATATTCTGGACAGACACGAGAAATACAGGTGTCTTTTCATTAGGAAACCAAAACTATGCTTACCTCAAATAATCTTCGGTGAGAGAAGTGCGTACCCTTCAGAAATTCGAATGAGGAAAGCAATTTGACCTATAAATTTTCAGAAAGATTTTTTTTACTATTGTGATTTATAAAACTTATTGCTCCCGGGATCACATTTACCGAAGAAAACGGGGTATTGAATTGAAATCATAGAAAGTCGTCAATCTGTCAAGTGATTGAATTGAATTTTTCTGCTGAGAAAATTTTTATTGATATCAATCTACAAGAAAAAGAAACAACATATTTATTGTCGTCCCTTTTATTATTTCATGCTATCTTTGGAGAAGTAAGATCTGAATGATTCTGTCTGTCTACCATAAATCATGCAGGAATTAAGAACAGAATGTATGAGTCGACTTGTCATTCCTATTCCTATCTTAGGCAGGGGTGCTCAAACGGTAGATCGCGAATGCTTTTTAAGTAGATCTCGATAAGAGAAAAAATTTTAATAAGTAGGTAACTAAACTACAAAAATTTATCACGTAATAAAATAACACTTTGCTAGCGGCAGAAAGCGGCTTTATCAAAGGAACGCGCAGTTTTCTGATCTTGCCGCTCTTCTAGAAATGTCGGGCTGCTCGATTGACGGAAACATTCAAGACTTTCGTTCACGCGGATATAAATGTTGCGCCTGCAGAAACTGGAGTCATTCTGAATTGTAAATTGAAGGCAATACTACGTCGACACAAAGTTTATTATTAAATACAAAATGAGAGCAGTGAAGAAATCTAAAACGTATCATTTCAATAACGATTGGGAGGGAGAATTTTTCTTTTGTATGGTGAAGGATAAGTGCATTCGTCTTATTTTTTGTGCGTCAGTTGCAATATCTAAGCGTGGTAACTTAGAGAGTCATCATAAAATGCTTCATAAAAACTATGAAAAGGATTATCCTCCACAGTATGAATTAAGAAAACGAAAAGTACGTGATTTGATTTCTTGTTTGAAAAAAATACAAACCATGTTCACAAGACCAGCCAAACAATCCAAAACTGCTACAATCGCGTCATTTAACATATCTCATATATTGGCGAAATACAAGAAACCATTCGAAGATGGATCGGTTGTGGAGTAAGCATTTATTCAAGCGGGTGGGACTTTAATTGGAGATTTTAAAAATAAAACGGAAATCATGTCTGCTATTAGAGAACTTCAGTTACTCGTCCGACTGTCACAAGGCGTATTGAAGTCATGAGTCAGGACATGGCAGATAAACTAAAACATGATATCATGAAATGTACATACTTTTCTCTACAGTTAGACGAATCCACCGATATGACAGACACTGCCCACCTGTTTATTTTTATTCGGATGGTATTCAATGCTATGTTGGCTAAGGAAGAATTTTTGACAATCATTCCTCTGAAGGGAAGACCCGTTGCGAAGATATATTTGACGTTTTCTTCAATTCTGTAAAAAACTACAAGGAACCAATATATAAAATAGTGTGGATTACAACCGATGGAGCACCAGCAGTGACTGGAAACCAAAACGGTTTTGTGGCATTGTGTCGAGCTAATGAAGATTTCCCTACATTTTTTTCATTCCATTGCATTATACATACAAAGTTTTCTGTTCAAAAGTTTTAAACACGAAGGAAATATGGGCTTCGGATCAAAAATTGTGAATTCCATCTGTGCACGTAGCGTGCAACGGCGGCTCTTTAAGTTGCAGTTGGAAGATAGGGAGTCAGTTGAACACACTGATTTAGTTTTTCACGTGGACGCCAGGTGGTTGAGTAGCGGAAAATTCCTAAATAGGTTTCAAGAATTATTGCCCAAAATAACTGCTTTTCTAGACGAAAGAACTGATCAAAAACGAAAAATGGCTGACTGATTTGGAATTTTTGACTGACATCGCAATGCACTTTAACACCATAAACTTGGAGCGTCAAGGTAAAGGAAAAACTATTATTGAGATGTTTAGCGCAGTTAACGCATTCAAAAGTAAATTGTAACTGAATAGAAAGGATCTGAAACATTTTCCGTCTTTGAAAGCAAGAATTCCTCAGTTGATCTATGATACGTATGAGGCTGAATTATTAAATATTTTGGGACAATTCGAAATGTGTTTTTATGATTGCAGTAAATTGGCAAATATAAAATCAATTATGAGTTATCCTTTTTCATGTGAAAACATTAAGGAATTAGCTACTGAAATAGCAAGTCAGTTTAATATGAACTCATGTTCTGTTAAAAATGAGTTGGTACAGATTATATCAGATATACATCTCAAAGCTACAGCATCTGATACAAATTTCTGGTGTTTTATATCTGAAGATGAATATCCGAATCTAAGGCAAATCGCCCTTCAACTGACTTCAATGTTTGGGTCAACTTACTTGTGCGAGTCTGCATTTTCTGAAATGAAGATAATTAAGTCAAAAAATTGCAATCGACTAACTGACGATCATATGTCATCATGCTTGCGATTAGCACTTAGTGGTTACGTACCATTGTGAAAAGTATGCTTCAGATTGGAGTTGAAAAAAGTAAAATCATTAGCAGACTTATAGCAATATAAAGCAACTTTATTACTTAAAGTGAGGAGCAGATCGGATAGACAAGCACTTCATGTTGTGTTCTTCAGTTAAAATCAATCTGTTTTTGGGTTTCCTTTATAGCCAAGTAATAGAGTCTGTTTCGTCTTCATGGCAGTACCCTGTATATACAAGTAACAAAATCATTTGGATACTTCAACTCTGTTGATGAAACTATGGAAATCTTGGTTTCAATTCTAACGCTAATCTGGGTGAAAAATAAAAAAGAAGATCGATCGAAACAAAAAATATGAGCAAACGCAAAATAATATGAAAATCTGAAAATGTAATCAAAATGTAGGAAATTATTTTGGATTTGCAGACGACCGTGAGGTTATATCTTGCAGAACCTCTACGAAGAAAACGCGAAAACTATAAATTGTTTGGAAATCTAAGTTTTATTCGCGAACTAATCATCGAAACAGACTACGGTTCTCAATACGCAGATTGTATCAGTACAGCTGAGATTATCAAATCTTTGTTAACAATTATACCTCGATCTGAATTACAGTATATCTTTTTGATTTCCGAAATCCATGATTACCCTGTGTAATCATTGTATTGGTTTAATTTTACCGAATAAATTTTTGAGGATACAAAGATTTGCAAATCTGAACTTAGATTTTCCTCCTTGAATTTTACATATTGAAATGAAAATGTTTTGGAACTTTTCTAGCATGTTTATTGGTTTACAAGACTTTGGTCTTCTATCGATGCGGAGAGAGAAGCTGATCACTTAAATCAAGGACCATTTAATTATAGATCTGGACATAGTAATATGACATATATACGAGGAAGGTCTGAAGAGATTCCGATCTCTACGTGAAGATGGCAGCACTCATAAATAAAAGCTGATGAATTTTCATTTTCCATACATGGACAATTACTTACTGAAGTTTCAGCAATTTTGGACACACAGTTTTTCTGGAACAGTCGTTTGGGTGCGTTGGTGTGAGTATTTTTGGGAAAATGAACAAGATTTAGATTCGAGTTGTCATTATATGTTTGATTTTAAAAGGCAATACGCCTATGCAAATCACTGATGAGTTCTGTGTATGTGGACTCGGCACATTAAGTGAGAAAGATAGCAGAGATTGTCACTTTGTAAATCAACATTTACACATGAGAAAGCTGTCAGCGCGTCAGGTACCGCGTTTTTTCACATTAAATATTTTCCTCATATGAAGAGATAATCATCTTCGTGAACAATTATCATTACATCAGGGGATGTAAAATCGAAAAATCGACGTACACGAGGTGCATCGCCCTTGACACTGCTATGATGAGAAAACCAATCAATACATCCCAATATCATTCCACAGCTTTCGATTCAATTGGGCTCTCCTATATCCTCTAGTTATATTTTGTGACGCATCACGTTTTCTTGCAAAATTAATCAATATTTCATATTTCTTCTCTTGTTCACATAATCAACATTATAATAGAAGAATAAAATTACTACATAATCTATTTTAAAAATCAAACAGAAGTATATACATTGAGCCACTCAGCGTCATGCGACCGTCACATAAATAACAGGCCGCTTTTGGACATTCTGCTCACTCTCTACTCTTCAAAGAAAACGAAATCATTGATTCGCACAACATTTTTCGGTTACCTAAACATTCCTGTCGGTAGTTGTCTTGCGGCAGTGCTTTATATGAAAACCGAATCATAAGATAGGTAAAGTCACGTGTTTCGAACTCAATTGCATCATGTTTCACATAACGGTTGAACTATTATCGTATTTTTAAGTAGTAGTCATAAATTTCTGCTACTTTCCCTCAAAAACAATTTGAGACGCAGTTATTGCAACGATGCTTTCACAGATACCATATTGTAACATTTTACGATTGAAATACTTCATTTCGAGATCAAACATTTTTTAAGGAAACACAAATTCCATTCTTTTAGCTTTTACTTAATTGGCTGCTTCTACAGAAGACTCATTCTTGCTTTCTGTACTTGGTACTGTTAATTGGTTTTAATTATTTCATGATTTATATAATAAATATAACTATATCATAATCGATAGAAAGAGGAAACCTTCACAAGAGTATATTTCTCTCGAGCCAGTTGACGGTAAATAATCCAAATGTTACAAGCGTTTTAGATTTTTGAAAGAAATCCGGTCCTGGATGCGCTGGTTCAGTTCACTAGATACTGCTACGCTTCTTCCTTATCCAATGTTAACTTAGACGATAACTGATCCTGTCACCACGGCATCCTTGTTTTATGATACCCTTTATGACTTGGAGTGAAAATTGAAATATTTAATGAGCCACCCATTCGGTTCAAATCTTCTTTAACACATTAATACTGCTACTGTAATTAAGATTATGTGCTACTTGATGACAGACCCTACTGGGAATAATACTAAACAGTGTTTATTGTACGTTAAGGAGATTTTCGCACGATATTCCAGATAAAACTGTTACATTTATGTTGGTTTGTACAGTTGTCATCGTCTTAACTGGTGAACTAACACTATATAAGGCGCCAAAAGGGATTACGTTCGAGATACCAATCGAAAATGGTCGCAGAACTTCTAAATGTTACTTTAACTTCCGTAGTTGTATTTTGTATGAGATTATGTCTGCCGAACTTGCACTGCCGTAAAATTGAATGCTGCTAATTTTATTCCTCAAAAACATATAAATTAAATTATATCTTTAATAAGAAAAGAAGTAGCAAATAAACGGAAATAATTTACTTGTATTGAACACAAAACATGCAAACAATATCATTGGTTAAGACACTGGACAAATATACCGTTCATGATCTTAGGAGTTTTGAGTTGAAGACTTATATTCAAAGAGCAATACAGTGAAAGCTCTTTTTAGCGCTTTCTACATTCGCGTTTTCTCTATTCGCTGAAAGAAAAAAATGCTAAAGATTTCTTCATTCGCAGATCTAGTCGGTATATCGGTTCATACATATGCACTAATCAATAGGATTCGGTGTCCTTTGTAAACCATCGTCAAATGGACTTTTGAAAAAGTAAACTAGACTTTATTACTACTAGGCCCGAAGTATGTATTTGAATGATATCGCCACTACATTGGTTCGGTTTTTCCTTTGACATAACATGCCTTCGTCGCGGCCAGTGTTTTTAAGAATGTGAATAAACAAAATATTCAAGTAAAGCGCAATGCATAAATCATATTGTTTAATGCCACATATTGGACGGTCCGTCTTTTGGTATAAGCCGCTTTGCTTATTTATTGCTTCATTTTCAATGAGTTACAAAAATTGTGATGGAGAAATGAGTCTCTACCGTTGTCTTCCTAATTTATAATGTCGACTGAAAGCATTGAAAATCGAGTTTCGATACGAAAAAAAAAACAGTGTTGCCACACAAACTGAAAAGGAAAATGGTTGATCGTTTACGCCTTGGAGAGTCGTTTGCATCCATAACACTCTCATTCAATGTTAACGAATCAACTGTACGAACGTTAAAAAAAATCGAAGATAAAATAAGGTCGTCTGTAGCTTCAACTTCAGTGTCAGCGAAAATTATTCGTGAAAAAATTTAGGTGGCTTGTCATTATGGATCGAAGACCGCTACCAAAATAGAGTACCCCTGAGGGGTCCAATTATTCCGGAAAGGCAAAGCGTCTGACGAACCTGGTGGTAGTTGTCGTAATGGAGGATTCCAAGCATCGGAACGTTGTTTCAATAAATTTAAGGTAGGATAATCATTGCATAGCACTGAAATGGTTGGAGAAGCGCCATCTGCAGCCACTGGTCCAACAGCTAGTCGCTGTTGGAGGATATAAACAAAACATTAATTTCCAAAAGCGAAAAGTCTGCCCCTGGATTAAGGCAGCAGAGGTTAGAGTTACACTGCTGCTATGTTGTAATGCATCTCGAAATTGTCAGATTAAACCACTTATGCTTCATAGATCGTTAAATCTTCGTGCTTTAAAAAATCAAAACAAGAACGACCTACCAGTGTTTTGGAGTGCTAATGAGAAAGCGTGGGTTACAAGCGCTATTTTTGTGACTGGTTCAGGAATTGTTTTGTTTCAGAAGCTGACACTGAAAATAAAAGAATTTATACTTTAAAGCTATTCCAGTTTTGGACAAAGCACCAGGTCATCCTCGCGAAGTGGAAACTATGAATCCAAATATATAAGTGACATTTTCATCTCGAAATACAACGTATTTACTTCAACCTATAGACTAGAGATAGAATAATCTAGGCCTTTGGGCTCTATTATTCTATTGGAAGAAATTTGACATAGTAAAATGTATTTTAAACATAATAGTATCAGTGAAAGAACTGAAATGTTGAATTCACGCCTACTGAAGACAAAGCTTCAACGGCACTGAAAACCTGACATTTAGTTCGAAAATTGATTAAGTTTTGTGATTTTTCTTATGAAAATATCCGTCTATGGAGCGGAGTATTATTTTTAAAAAGCAAATTGCTAATGCCACTAGTGAATATCAGTCTGAATTGAAGGAGCTTTCAAAAACTGTCAAGCAAAAACAAATTACAATATTGCCTAACCCGAAGATGATAATTAATCAATTTGGTTGAAAACTTGAAGTAGATATATTTTTTTGGATATTTATTTTTTATTTTTTCACCTAGAAACGTATACCCTATAATCCCATATAAATTAGCATTCCATATTCATGGTTTCTGTGTTTGCGTCATATTTATGGAACATGTACACCGCGAATAAAAAAGAACAAACGCTGTATTCAACCTTCCTTATAATGTTAAATATCCAATATTGAAGGAGCTCGATACCTATCATTATACAACTATTTGAATCAGTGATTCCCAAAGTGGTCTATATCGACCCCCAGGGGTCTATGACAACTTGCAAGGGGTCTTAGCGAAAAAAAAATTGGGGGTCTATGAAATAGAAAATGAGGGTCCACGATAGTGGATCTCAACACATACACTGATAGCACCTATTTACTGACATCATACTATCTTATAATACAAAGACATATATATTATTTATAAAAGTACCTATGAAGTAAAAAATTTATTATATATGTTTATAAAATTGTGTAGGTTGTTGGATGTAGACATTCGCTTTATGGTCCCCATACATTTTGAACTTGTAAAAACCTGCACATAATGAAATACCAGTATTATCTTGTACGTGCAGTCTCAGAGCTTTGCACTGACTTGTTCAATTCATCATTCTATAAATGCGAATGTGGGACAAAAACGATTATTCGTTTCCTGAATGTTCAAAAGTGAAGTGCTAAGAAAATATTCAAAAAAATATAAACAGGTAGTTTAGCACACAAATTACAGTGAATCAGTGTTATTTTGAGTGCCAGAGAAAAGTGAGTACATTATTTTTTATTAAATTTTAGTTTTGTACTCGTAGTAAGAGAAGATTGATAAATTACGCCAATCTTGAATTCAGTTATTAGTAGTTTAATATTCAGTCATACAGAATTACACTAGTATTCCTCAATAATTTCTTTTAGAAAGTTTTAGCAATCGGGTATTAAAATTACAGTGCAATCTCCGCAATCTGAACTAATTGCTGCAAGGAGATGGTTATTTTAGGGAATGTTTTCGGAAAAATCTGAAAATGTTTTTTGATATACAGCTGCTGGTGTTTATGTCTTATTTAAATAATGTAATTTTGTCCACAGATGAACGATGCCATGTCCGAATTTAAAAAGAAAGGTAGACGGTACAGTGTTGATTATTTGAAATTTGGCTTCATTCCATCATTGTAGGACAAACAATTGCCTATGTACCCTTTATGCAACAAAGTTCTGGGCAATGACGCTATGAAACCATCCAAGCTGCAGGATCATCTGAGAAGACGTCACCCTGATGAAGATAAAAGATTTGAAATACTTTCAAACACTCAAAGATACGTTTCAGAAGAGACCCACACTGAACAGAATGTTCGCTTGGAAGTCACAAAGAATAGATGATGATTTGCGGGCATCTTACAATATCTGTCTACTTATAGCAAAATTCGGAAAACCGCATACTATCGGAGAGAAGTTACATTTGCCAGCCATTGAATAGTTTTCGAAAACTGTTTTACATAAACCTGCATCTGATATCATTAAAAGAATTCCCTTGAGCAATAATACTGTTTAAAGACGTATTAATGAAATGAGTTCTGATATTGAAAGCTTCTTGTGTAATTATTTGCAAACGACCAATTTCTCTATACAACTGGACGAGTTAACTTTACCTGGTAATGCAGCATTATTATTGGCATATGTTCGTTTTGTTATGAATCAAGAAACCTACGAGGAACTGCTCATCGCAAGAACTTTGATAACCGACACTAAAGGTGAATCAATTTTACTTCATTGTAAAAGAAATCCCTTTATCAAATAAATCAGTAGCTACAGATGGAGCTCCTGCCATGGTTGGACGTTGTCGTGAATTTATAAGCTATTTAAAACAAAATGTGTCAGGGGTGTTAGCAATACATTGCGTCATCCATCGACAATATTTAGTTGCGAAAAATTTGAGTGTTAGATTGCATGAGTCTCTTCAATTAGTCATTGACGCAGTAAACCGAATCCGAAGCAACGCGTTGAATACTCACAGTATTTGCACAGTTGTGTGAAGAAAATGACGAACACTTTCATCAATTACTCCACCACATTATGTTACGTATATTTTATATAACAGATACAAACTTTTATTTTGACTAGTTTTAATTTAGATTCAATTAATTAATGTATAAATTCACATGTGTTTTTACTTTAAATTTTTGACACTCAACTTCACTACAGTTATAAATTTACTAAAAAATCAATATCAGGTAAGTAGGGGCTCAACCCAAACCCGAAAAACATGGCAAGGGGTCTACGAAACAAAAAAGTTTGGGAACCTATGATTTAAAGTGTTGAAGAAAATGTGCCCAGAACAAACAAATCTGTTCAAGCAATTGTAGCTCACCAATTCTGAAGTAAAGGTGTCCAGATCAATGTGAAATTGATATACCATGCATTATCACCTCTGAAATTGCCATTAATGTCAAGTATTGCATATGTAATACTAACCCAAAAACCAGCATTAATTAATTGATTTGTACCTTTCACAAACCAATATAGTTCGTTTACAGAACGAACGAAATATTACTATTTAAGCCTGTGCACTTACATCGAAGTCTTAATATTGCGGAATTCAAATGAGCAAAAGTCACTTTTACGGCGTCAATTTTGGTAGATTACTTCTATTTACATTTGGTAAATCCCGTTTCCATGGCGAATCAATAAACCTTCTATAAGAGATAACTAAGAACACCTCTATTACCTTGAGAAAATAATCATTCAAATTAAAAAACATCAATAACTTGTTCAGCTTCTACACAACTGTCAACAACAATAACGTTGTCAACGATGTTTTGCAGGGCGTGACGTAGCATTTTTTGATTGACGTTCTCAGCCACGTGACTGAATATCTAATTAAGCAGAATTTAATAACTCAAAATTATAAATATTCTTCATTTATTTTCATGAATAATTCTGGATTTTGTAACCTCTATGTCATTGTTAATCACTAGAAACTTCAATCCGTTATATTTATTCTTAGTGGAGACAAGCCTATTGTAGTTTTGTATTTCATTCAACAGGACTCTATACAGTGTGAAATCAAACATAGACTTACATTAATGATTAGGTAATCCCCAAGTTTCTGGGGAAAAAGTTCAATCATGTTATGCCATTTTGTTCCTCAATTATTTACATACTGATAATAATTATTTGCTTTTTTGATAGTAGCTGTCAGGTCTATTAGATCATCAAACTTATTTTAAATGACAATATATGGCGTGAAATACCTCATTTGAAAGCTCTTTCTCTATTCCCTACCTTCTTAGTTTTTTGTCCTTATTTTCGTGCGAGTCTATCCTGCAGTTTCAAAGATGGCAACTGTTCAACTGGAGAAACAAATTGTTGCAGATTAAGCTGAAAAAAAACAAATAACAAATGAAAATTTAGATCAGTGAAATTCTATATAAATAAACCTCAATGTCGCTCAATGAAAAAGACCATATTGAAGATCTACTTATGCGGTACGTGAAGTTTGTGACTAAATCAATCTATACCAAACACGGAACTCGCAACTCACCATTTGAAAGATTTTTAAAAAATACGGCCGTGTTAAACATTTTTTCACGAGGTAAAGATGCATCGTGGATATCAATATTCGATTTGACATGTTATTATCTATAGAAGTGGAAGACGGTCCCACTCCTGTCGACCGGTGTAATACCACATCATGCTATATGCTCCGTGAATTGGTCAATTGAAAGTTTTGGATGCTAGGCAGATGGTCTGCTCTCCTGAGTGGGAAGGATTTTTCAGGTAAGATATGATAAGCAATACGACTAACAAGGGTCTTTTGGCGGACGCGTGGAGTCCCCCAGAATCCGATGAGAGAAGCCAATTCGTTATAGAGTTTTGCAACATAAGAGGACTAGGACACACCAATATGAAAGGAGTACACTTACAAGTACACAGAGCAGTACATTTACATGTATATCAAAAACATCCAGTATTGCCTAACAAGTGCAAGTGCATAACCGAAGATTGCATTGTGTTGAAAGATAAATGACACCCAGTAGAGAAAAATGAGTTTAATTTGTACCTGACTTATCAAGTCACTCTCGAATGGATGAAGATTTACAGATAAATTTATTGCCAAAAAGTGGCATGTACGGTACTAGTTTCTCCAATAATATCTTCAAATTTTTATAACAGATTTTATGAAAATAATAGTGGTTAGCACGGGAAGATACACGATTTTAGAAAATTGTTGCTTCATCCCTTGCCACAAAATAACTATATTATTCTAAGCAAATTGATTGGAACACGTCAACAAGTACTTTCTTTAAATTCAATCAAGGCGACTTTTGTCATTATATATTTTCCATTCACATGTGCATAATGAGTGTATGTTTACTAAATAGCTACATTTATCAATATTAGCAATATTATTATTAATAATCCAGCGATTATTTACGTAGTCAGAAAAATGCAAGAAAATAAACAACAAATATGACAACATAATAAAAGTTATTATGCTCAAGGATTCTCAATGCAGATTTTGAATTGGAAATTAAATATCCTGAAAAGGAATGAATTAATATGTGGTTAGTTTTGGTGAGAGAAAATGGGTACAACCTGTTAATAGAATACACTTATGCAATAACCAAAACGAAATTAATGCTCATTTCTGCTGATGTGGAAATTATATGAGGAATTACTCTTTGAGAATTATTTAAAGACAAATACTTATTGAAATCAAATCATAATTGCTCTCCATCACTTGCAAAAACAACAGGTGGTGTTTGTTTAAGTTTTGTAGGGCTATTGGGTTAAAATTCTTTTGGATACAATGCTATTATCAAGAATTGTTGCGTTGTTACAACATGGCCGAGGATAACGTGAAACAGCATAAACTATTGGAGTAATTATGCAGTCCAGAACCGTACCTGCAGTATCAGTAAACATAATTGGTCACCAGAAAGCCAGATTCCAGTCGAAGAAACTCCAACCAAAAAGTTAGTGGAACAGAAAATCTTTCGCGGTTTCGCTACTAAATCCATTAGCAATGTTAATGTTAGCGAATGGAGGCTACGTACAGCAGGAATGAATTGAAGGATGGCCACAGGCCAATCAGTTCTTCACAGAGAGACGATATTTGCTTCTGCAAAAAAACTTTCGACATGGAATAATGATGACGGCGGCACGGTAATGCTTTCAGATGATTCTCGTCTTCGCCTCACTTATTCGGGTGGAGAGCGATTGCTTGAGCTTGTATTGATTAGATATTATCATTTGGTAGTGGGTCGTTTATATTTGGACAGGTATTCCTTCGGAATAGTATACATAGTCTTCGTTGATGGTTCACTGTTAGCTCACAGGTACATTGTGAAGGTTCTCTAAGATGACGTAAATCATTGATATCCATGAGCGACGAGTTGTTATATGAATGCAAGAGCAATACAAATTCAAATCTGTCTACTTGTCTCTGATGAGTAGGGAAAACGAGTTCGACCACATATCCGGCAAATGCTCAGTAGCAAGAAAACTGCTTCAGTACAAGTGGGAATACTTATTATCTATGAGAAAGTTATTTTTAATTTAATCAGAAATATACCTGGCAGAATCTGCTATTACTAATGCAAGAAGGAAATACTCGCTACAAGTGATGAAATTTCAAATTTTCTTTCAGTTTTCCGTCATATTGTAGTTGAGCCTCAGTCAACATATTAGCTTCGTTTCATGAATAAATCGTTTAAATCCATAACAATTTAATTTTCGTATGACATTGCATTAAAATAGGCATTGTCTGTATAGATTTAGCCGTTCATATTTTGTAGTTTCGCAAGGTTGAAAGACAAACGGGATTTAACTTTTTTGTTAGTAGAAAAGACATAGCTGCCAAAAAAATTCACAATACGGTGGTGATACAAAAAATCGAGAATTGCTTGCTCAATAATTAGACACACTGTGAATTCTTCATCTTGATCGGGGAGGAGTAGGTTCCAAGTATGATAGCTAACCATTTAAATAAACATTTGCTTCACATGGCAGTAGAGATACAAAACAAAATTAGGATTGGTTATAATTCGATAGATAACCCACAATCTATAAAAACTACTAAGTCAACGATGCTTTTTCATCAGGTAATAGAGTCCGACTTGTTCAAATATATGGTCTTGAAGAGTCTAATTCGAGTAATGTTGATGATATTACGGTGGATATTGTTAGAAATGCTACATCATATTTAATACCTATATTTACCGAACTATTTAATACATTGATAATTACAGCAACTTTCCTTAAAGTCTTGAAGGTAGCTAATGTGATCAAGAAAGGAGACCTAACCTTGGTAGAGAATTACAGACCCATTTTGCTACTTCCTGCCATATCAAAAATATATGAAATGATAACTTTCAATAGAATGATTCCTCTCCTGAATAAAATTATTATTGAACAATCATGGATTTCGAAAGAATAGATCAACTCAAATGGCAATTTAGTGCAGGCGCCATAGGGAGTTGAGTATGCAAAATGTGAGAACCGGCAACTATGCTCAAATTCTTTCACCCGAGATCCCAAACAACAAAAAAAACATGTTGCCGGCAGCTTTGCTGGTTCCTTTCCCTTTGACCTCTCCCCCTCACCCCGCTCCGCGCGTCGACGTGTCATAGCGCTTGTTACTCAGTAAGAAAGAACTCTTAGTAGCAAGCGGCTTATATTTTTGTGTTTAAGTAAAGTTATTACAGTTTTCCTATTTTCAAGTGTAATATTTGGGTTTTACTTCGAAAAAGTTGTGAAAAATATCGTTACAAGTAGTAACTACACTCCCCACAAAAATTGTCGCATCTCCCTAACTCTACGACAATACTATATACACTTTTAGGTTGGTCATTCAAGAGTCGCTTGATTACTTTCAGAAGAGTAAAATAAGAAGATATCATTCAAAAGAGATGAGTTTATGATGGAAAATATCAACAATTTTCGAGTTAATAAAACATTACAAAATTCTACCATCTTCAAACATCCGCGAAAAGACCAATCAACTAGCATCGAATGGTTACTAATCATTTTCAAAATCGGATGTTTCCTCCCCGAGCGCTAATTACTGCCAGTATACGTCTGGGAAGCCCCTCAAATTTTGGATGTACTCTTGAATCACTGAGTACCAAATTTCAAGAAGCAGATTTTACAGTCGTTGGAGTGTTCTACAAGGCATCTTACGTTGCTGAATTTACCACCCCACGTTGTCCCAAACATGTTCTATGGGATTCAAGTCGGGACTTCTGGCTGGCCATCTCAAAATATCAATTTTGGCATTTTGCAGAAATTCTGTAACTACTCTAGCTGCATGAGGCCGAGCATTATCATGCATATAAATGAAGTTTTTGCCGATCAATGGGCAAAAGGGTACAACATGGGGTTCAAGGATATCTGCGATGTATCTGGCCGCTGTCATTCTTCCATTATTCACTAGGACAAATTCAGTTCGACCATGGAAATAAATGCCTCCCCACACCGTTATCGAGACCCCCCTCCAAAGTTTTCGGTTTGCCGGATATCTTATTGCTGATACCATTCCCCAGGTCGTCTGTATACAGGCATGCGTCTATTATTTGATACTAGACAGAACCTGGACTCGACCATTCTGGAATACCCCAATCTTTACTTATTGATAAAAATGGTGAAAACGTTTAATTTTCCTATCCAAGTGATCGATCGAAATCATCGTTGGTTATTATGGCCAGCATTCCATCAGATGAAGTCATTGATTGTCATTGATGTTTTCATATTGGGAATTCATTTTTGGAGCAAGCTAGTACGTCTAGGTTGTTTAGGTTTATGGTTCGATGGTTCTTATAAAAGCAAATACATGTCAGGATGTCATTTGGCTGCTCAATCTCTTGGCGAAAACATTTGTCATATTTTGCCTGCATTACACTCTGTAACTGATTGCTATACGACTAGCAGATTGGGCTAAAAAAAAATGTTTTAGAAACTGCATCATTAGTTTTGCACAAAAAGCTCTAAAACATTTAGGGAATCCATACCTGAATGTGGAACAGTTAAAAGAATTAGAAATTGTTTGAACCTCTTTATTTTCACAAAAAAAATTGACTGCTGATCAACTTGGATGCAAATTAATTTCACAAAACATCGGCTTTGGGTTAAATTTATCAAAAGTAATTTGCACATCAGATGCTCTAAATCTACATTTATTAAGAGCTTCAGGACAAACGTATGTGTGGATGAATGCTGATCAAACACAATTACAGCCTATTGATTACACCTTGTTAGGCTATGAAAAAAAGGGTGGTAAGCTGTACCCACAGCAACAGCCCAAAACACTATGGCCCGAATCATTAATTCAACCCTGTAAATGTACATCAAAATGTTTAACAAAGGCTTGTCCTTATAAAAAAATTAGAATTAAATTTTATTTTGTTATGGAAATGTAGAAATAATGACTAAAAGACTTTATTGAATTCGTTTTTTGAATTACTGTAATGTATGAATGTGCTTTTTCGAAATGAAATATTTTTGTCAAATAATTTTTTATTCTTTATTGCTATTGAGTAGCTATAATTATTTTTTATCATATGAAATAATTCAACATTTTTGATAAAATAACCATTAATGCAGTTGAGAAGCATTTCTTCACTCCATTTACTAGATACCTAAGGGGATGAGGAATAAAAAAATGGACCAAGAAATCTTCTGGCAACATTCAGAATCGTAATCTGTAAAGTTTTCTGAATTCAAAACTGTTCATAAAATGCGGTCCTCATATTTTGCAAACTTAACTCCACTCTAATTATGAATTTCGACAACTTCCTCAATGAACGTATGAGTTGATCAGATCTTATTTATCCGATTGCGTACAGTTTGTTGGGATTGAAGGTGTTATCCCCTCGTTGCTTAACAAGAGTTTTGGAGTCCCCCAGGGATCTGAGTATCATTGATGATATGCTTGATGTTGTTGGGAACCTAGAGAGCTCGATGATATTCGCTGATGACATTAGCCTCTTATGTGCTGATCAGTCTCTTACGAATACTCTTCGGAATGTGCAGAACCTACTTACCAAAATTTCCATGTTTTGACTTCTTAACATCTCTAAGAGTTTATTCATGAATTTTTCATTTAAGAACTGTTCGGTAAATGAAGCTCGTAGGCAGTCATCGTTTGAAAGTAAAAACTAAGCCCACTCAACAAATTTCCACAATCTTAAATGACACGGGTACATAAACCATCTATGTATTGTTTTGTCTCTACTCTGTTTGGCACTATATGGACTAACAGTTCAAACACCTTAGATATATTGTTGTCATTTTACCACGCATATTTTAGATCTAGACTTAGTTATGGCATTGCATTGTGGGGTGCTTCTGAATACTGTGACAGGGTATACACGATCAAAAAAGGGTTTTCAGAAATATTGTGGGGATAACTGGACGTGCTAATTTTTACACTTTTTATTTAATTATTGCTTACCACCACACTCTCTATCGGGATATGAAATGGGACCTAGATAGATGGGAATAAAAATTTTCAATGCTTTACTTCACCATTTGAAATCAATGAATAAAGTGAAGGGTTTGGCGGTGCTGTTGGAAAGTATTTGCACACTAAACGCTTTTACTTACTGAATGAATTTTTCTTTGATAATTGTTAGTTTCTCCTGTCACAAGTCTAATACCTTTGTGACTTACCTGTGTATTATATTGGTTAGAAGATATTGAATTCTTATTATTATTACTATTATCAAAGTGAAATATTCCATTTGTGTTTTCAGATTTGAAATAGAATCAAGGAATTCGGATCAGAGAAGTAGAGGTTCTGATTAAAACTTCGAAAAATTATCTCATTTTCAGCGATTTCTGCATGATCACATCTAATAGTCATTGACTTTTACTTACCTTGGTTATTCACAATCTGGTAAATGCTTCACTCGTTAAGTTTATATTCTTTTCTAATTGTCAAAAAATTGTTCAATTGGAGTAATCTCGAATGAACTGTTTCATTTGATCTGTAACCAATATATGTGAACATCATTGACCACTTTTTTTGATTTAATTTAATTCAATCATCTCTTCTGCAGATTTTCTTCACCTATTAAATGAAAATTTATTTCTAAACTAAAGATGATCAATGAAAGTTCATCATTTAATCAAAGAATAGAGTTTGTTTATTATTAAATTAGGAGAAAGAACACAATTTAATATGTATGGAATTCTCGCTTAACACTTGATGAAACATAATGAAAATTGGTTTTTCACTTGGCAAAGCTTTCACAAATATTTATTAAAATACTCGACGTATGTTCAGGGTTGTTAGACCATTATCAAGAGTTATACAATACTAAATTCAAAATGAGTGATTTCACTTACATATAACAGCATTCACAACAGGAGGTAAACTGAAGTCTAGTTGGTCGTTGCAAATTGGATGGTTTCTCCTATGAGCTGGCGTAATTTCAATAATCTCTAAGATGTCCATCATTTTTCCTTCATTACCTGGATGCATGAGTTCGATATTCTTGAAATCTATGAAATGATTTTTGTTGATGCAGTGGTCCGAAAAACCTTCTTCTCGAAGCATCTTCCGGTTTGGCTAATAGAATGTCTCACATTCACTGCAGTGTATTTTGCCAATTTGCAACGACCAACTAGACTTCAAATTACCTCCTGTTGTGAATGCCGTTATACATGAGTGAAATCACTTGTTTTGAATTTAGTATTGTATTACTCTTGATAATGGGCTAACAACCCGAAATATACGTCGAGTATTTCAATAAATATTTGTGAAAACCTTGCCAAGTGAGAAACCTATCATTTACATAATGCATATCTTTCCTGAAGAGGAGAAGAAACACTTCGATAATACTTGAAATAATTCGAATAATTGAAAAAATCTTTTATTGGCCATATTGCATATATTATAACAGCAACTACAATACAAAATTTACACACTATGTAATAACTTCAATATAGTTATATGGATATAATACAAGGGATTTACAAATGCATGGTTTATGGTACATCAAGGAAAATGCAAAAATATTGCTAAGTTTGTAATCTCTCACATCGATTCCAGAACAAAAGTTAACAACGCGTCGAAACAACATCCTCATATACAAAACCCTAAACTTTTTTGAGAATTAAGTTCCCAGCGAAAATTTTTAGGGTCAACACATCTCTTGAGGAGCGCAACAATGAAGATATCAAAAGTCCAAGCGAATCTCATTATTTTGCTCCACAAAAGTTCTCAAGATATTTATTGCAAAATTTTAAATGACTGCGTAACCAGTAGGTATACAATTTAACAAAAACAATCTTCATATGAGCAAATTTATACAATATATTTACATAGTACGAAACGTTGACGCAGAGCTTCATCGAGGTTCGTCGAACCAAATAACGGTTTAAAAAAAATGAACATTATTATCGACTGATACGGCACCAGATCTACTTCGGGGCGAATTCTTATTTTGGTGTAATATCGTTATCACTAGTTGGATATTATAAAACAGGTGATACAAGCAGTTCAAGACCCCGTTCTGTAGTACTTGTATCAGTAAATACAGTACAGCATCAAACTAAACGATCCTACATCTAAGTCAGTCTGCGACTTGCTAGATTTCACTCTGCAGGAACGTCGCGTCAACAAACAGTGGGTACAAAAATACACCGAATATGTTACTCTACATTTTCATACTGTACCAGGCCTCATAAAATTTCAAAATTCGAAAACTCTTAAATAGATACACGGACAGTCCGACCTAATTTAATATTATCATAGTATAATGCTAGTACATTGAAAGCACACGTAGGGACGTCGGGACTACTGACTAACGCTGTATTATAAAGTTTATTCAACAAAGTTTCTGCAACATCATATGTGAAACATGATATCCCTACAACGTTCAATTTGTGTGAACTTGAAACGAGTTCAGTTAATATTCCTTATTGCATTTTGTGATTCAACTGGTCAATCGAAAAGCTGCCCTAAATATGAACTTTTGAATATATAAAAAAAATACCTAACTAGTTTCAGTGAAAATGTTGAACATCATATTTTTTTGGCTCATTTTTTTGTACTTTATAATGGACCACGTTAACCAGTATCATAACGCCTCAATATCAGTATATATAATAATTATGTATATATATAAGAATATCGATGTCGCTCGCTACTCTATTTGTAATTTCAGAAAGTTACATTCTAAGATTCTTAAGTTTGTGCATTGACTCCAAAGTTAGATCGAAATGGGGGTGAAGTTATTTAACTGAATTTTGATGTAACACTCAAGAGAAAACGAAATTATTGATTTTTCCTGATTTACTTTGAGCATCAAGGTTATTTCTAGCTCAATATAATAACTCGTTAGCAATGAAGATGAAAAAATATCGGCAGTACTGTACAATTCAGAAGAAAAAAGCAGAATCTGTTCATGAAATAGTTGAGTGCTTACTAAAATTTGCAGAGTTAAATTAAGTGTATTGGTTTCGTCAATGAATTCACTTGAATCCTTGATTATCCTGATAGTTTGGGGCAGCACAATCAACCCTAGGCTAAAAGTTATCTTACAGATAACATCAACTCCTATCACTAACGACCCATAGTGCTCACTTCATATAAAATCTGTATCAGAGTACACGTTATTTTAAGTACTATATTGAGAAAATAAACAAGAACTTGCGGAGGGTTTTTATACATCATCAAAACTGATCAAATTGGAAAATTAAAAGGGATTCAGAGTTACAGAAGAAAAAACAAGCAAACTTATACTAATGAATGGGAAAGCTGTCTAAATGAAGTTCAATTTTGATCGAGGTTGGGCCAAACTAGTAATATTTCACCAAAATGGGGTTTGACAAACTTTCACAGCTTGAATAATGAGAACGTACATGTCTCATAACTACTATTTCTTGATCAATACTTGATTAAATCAAATAATCTCTAGTGAAATTATTATAATCTTTGATCTCAATTAATTAAAATTGAACTGTTGGAAATTAATTGAAAAAAAACTATTTTTCACATACAGTAACAGTAAATTCTCACAATAGAAATGATGTTATTAATATCAAGAGCACAATCCTTTCAAATCAATTTTTAAAAATTATCTCAATGTCCCCAAAGATGATACTTGCTAGAATTAATGAGTAAGCAACGTTAGACCTGTTAAAACACTAACGGATTTTTGTCAACTAAAACATTGGTCATCAAAAGAGATGAATCACAGCCTGACTTTGTGTTCCGTCAACTTCACTTCACAGAAGTAGACGGAATGAATGAAAAGACGTGTCGAAATTCGAATTTGAAACCGACATACCTTTCTGAGCTAGGCACTAACAACTGGTTAAATCCGGAAATACGCATATTATGTTGACTAAAACATAAACGAAACAGCGAGCGTTTCATGATAAATATAAAAAATAAACAAAATGAGATCATCGTACAAATTAAAATAATATATCAATAATTTATAAAAAAAACATCCGACACTCTTACTGATTCAGCTTCTGGCTAATTTCAAGAAGTCCAAACTACAGGGAAACGAGTAACAACATGCTTTTCTGCTCTTAAGATTTGATTAAGTATACATTATTATATTGCCAGCAATACTTATGAACATTTTTGACAGAATCTGGAGAGAATTTGGTGAAAGGTCCCTGGACGTCATAGCACGTTGTTAGTTGTTTCACTATAATATACCCAAACGTTCGAAACGACCGTTATGAAAATTTCTAATAATATTCGTTGAAAATAGTAATTTTCACAACGAGCTCTCATGCCGGATTTACCTTGCACAATGTGCTTTCATCTAGTTCCTCATAATTCTTCAAGGGTGTCTACAAAGTTAATGATGATTGTATATGCTGACACACGAAAAACTGGGGTAACAACAGTCTTGAAGTCTCTTTTCAACAATCGAACATTGTGTTGGCCCAGTTGCTACCCACTAGAGTTGAAAATATTGGAATATCTTGGGGGCAAGTGAAGTCTAGATGAGATCCGGAACTGTTTGATGCAGTATCTAAACCTTCGATATCTGCTAAAGCTTCTAAATTAATACCGTCATCCATTTGTAATAAGTCATCTATTTTATCGAGATCATCTAGAGTCGTGGTAGTTGGCTGCCCAAGCCTATCCTCTGGTTCTTCTTTAACCAAACAAGGATGAAGGGGAGCAAATGTATCTTCGTAAATGGTGGCGCTTTCAGGGGAATCTGGCGTATCACAAGACGGACTTGAAGGTACCTTTGCCATGAAACTTATTGGCGGCAACGGTCTCATTTCTGGATTAACTGGATTTATTGGAGGTGAATTCAATAATTTCGGAGGTTCTGTACCTGTTAACCTAACCTTCAATTTTGAAACTACTGTGTCGGGTAAACCTGATCTCCTATTGTATATGCGTTCTTTGATTATTGATTGATTGCTATTATTATTAGAATCATTCTTATTACTCAATTTTGCATTTTTCTTCGATGTTCTCTTGGCTGTACTCGCTTTAGGGGCCGGTTTGGTTTGTTTCTTCCTGGGACGGTATTTGTAATCTGGGTACTCCTGTTGGTGGAGCTGTCTGAGTCTCTCAGCTTCTTCGATGAATGGATGGCGTTCTTCATCGTTGAGCAGTTTCCAACGACGACCCAGTTTTTTGGAAATTTCCGCATTATGCATATCTGGGGAAACTTCGCATATCTTCCTACGTTCTATTTGTGACCAGACCATGAACGCATTCATAGGCCTCTTGATGTGGTTGGGATTATTCTTCTTTGTCTGTAACAATAAGAAACTTTATTAGAAAAAAACATATAACGATTCAGAATAAATGCCCTAAATATTTTGGTATACACTATCTATTTGTGGTAGAAAATGTTTTGATTTAGAAAATTCCACTTCAATTTGCCAAAGTTGAACCTTATTACTAATGGAATTCACGTGTATACAAAATATCTCATTCAAATTGGATTTACGTTTGGAAGTAAAAAGTGCTATAAATCTTTATGAAACCCGATGCGGAAGTTGCGTTCTACCTACTTAATTAAATGTACAATCTTACTATACCGCAAGTAGAATATCGAAAAGGGGCAAATCAAGGACAAACATACTATCCAAATAAGGTTGGTGTCCTTTCACGACCGATCCTAGTTCAGGATTTGCGCAAGCCCGGATATGTATGCGAAACTTGCTACCGTCACGTTCGCCTCACTTCAAGGATTTATATCGTACACAACATAAGCTATTCATGATCTATCGCATACTAATTGAATGCAGCTTCGCAAATTGTGATTTATCAAAAAGGTAAGCAAATAATCTACATAAATGGCGTTTGGAAATTCAAAGTCATACTAACGATATGTCATATTCAGTGTCATGAATAAATTGAGTGATTCCGCTCTTTCAATTAGAATTAACTGATCTCTAATTGTAACAAACAGTATATTAATACGACTAGCGCCCTCTGGGGTACGAAATATATAATCCGGTGTTCTAGTCCGGAAATCAGAAACTTATATATACTTCATTTTAATATGAATTTTGTGGCAGAAATTCTAGTGGAAAAAACTCCGAAAAGTAATTTCTCGTCCAATTTCCTTCTGCGTTCATCGAAATCCGTACCTGTTCCCGGCGTTCGAGATCTGATTAAAAACCAGAGAGAAAGGAAACTTATTTGCTCGGTTATTCGATAACGTGATTATTCGTGTTTTCGTTGCGTGCGGAAAACGTGAAAAGGAATGAAAATTGCGGATATTAAAAACCATCCCCAGAAATGACTGATACTTTTGATTCGACGTTTGGAATTGATTCGCCATTATCAAACTCATTCCGGTTGTCATTTCTCTGGCATTTCTGAGGAATATTATTAACGGCTGAAATGGCCTAATCAATATTCGGGCACAGGGGTATTCAGTGAGCGAATACTGAAATATATCAGATGTTTGATGCAGGAGACTTAGTTGAAACGACACGGTCTAAAATAGAAATCATTTTCAAATATTACAAAGCGTAACATATCGCCATAAACTACGAAAAATAACTTTTTGTGTATACGTAATTTAGTGAGTTACAGTAATTTCTAGCGGTCGAACATATTTGAACTTGAGAATCAACAATATTCTGCACTCCAATTGAATTGGATAATTGTAATTTCCTTCGAAATTGTTAAAAAATTACTCACAATTTTCAATTTGAAATCGAAGTGTCTAATATTTTTGGGTGAATAAATAAAAGAAAATTTGATTCACACTTAGTTACTTTATTTGCATTGCATAAGTCGTAGTGTTTCCAATAGACATATACAAAATGAAAACTGAACTGTTTCTATAGCGGAAAGTTTAGAGACCCATAGAGAATCGAAAACATTAAGAGTTTGCTATATACACTATATTAGAAAAATACTCATTTAACAAAATATACCATGGTTGGTTAGATTCATTAAATCAATTACCAAATGTTAGGGTAGAAATATAAGAAACAAGTAGTTTAATAGAGTATACCGGCTTGTGAATTTTAATGGGAAAATATAATTGAGAAGTTATTGGGTTATTTAATATTAGTTTGACTTTGGTTGCGTTATCCAGTAAAAATTAAATATTTTTGAATGAATTTTCAATTTGATTATGGGATTGATAAGTTGGATCGAAAGAAAATTTGGATAAATTTTGAAAGTTAAGGACACAAATATTTTTTGTGGTTTAGGCCATTCACTCTTATATTAAACACGAATTATGGAAATGAATTGATTGAGAAATTCATCGGTTGTGCGCGTGTTCCTGAAATCCGTTCATGGATTTCAATCCAACATGATCTGAGCAATGTTCTCAGGGTGTCGTGGGTAGGGCAGTTTACTTCCCCAACATCGCATATAGATGATTACAACCAAGCGGAACCGAACAAGAACTGCAAGAAAAATAGAAACTGCTACTGGAGTGTAAGTTTTAGTATCTACAATCTGCTGAAGGCTTCATGAACGAAGATTGAATGCTCGGAGACGCTGTCGGATTCCGCACCTAGCGTTTTTGGAAGGCAATATTCCCGAACAGGTACCATGATGGATGATCTATCTGGGGTGACATAACTCACGCACCGAGGTACGTATTTTCATCAGAGAAATAAAATAAGAATACACGAAGATATAGAGACAACAATATTTGACCTATTGTAGAACGTGAGGGAGGAAATGGGTGATAATTTAATTTTTATGCCAACATCATCACATAAACTAGAACTGCATTAGTAAGAAGAGAAAAAAAGCTGTTCTTTCATATAGAACGAATCCTGTCCATACAATGGACGGTGCATATTCAGAGAAAACCGCAAATTAGCCTTTGAAATGAATCATACACAAAATTGATTTGAGCACTATACCCATCATGCTTTTGATTTTATCCGAGAAACGTCTAGTCAAGTCTCATCTGGTTGAAAAACACTAGGAAATTGGATCTTGATGGGGATGTAGTTTTCACACCAGAAGGTTGTGCCCAGCCCCAGTCGATTTGTGTGTTCCTGATAATTTATGAAGCATGGTATAATTGTGAGATATTAAAGGATGGAAAAATGTTTATTCGTCGACTCTGAAAGTGATTTAAATTATCACATGAAATTTTTAAAGGATTATCGTAATTCAAACCTACGAACGTGTAGGCCAATAATATGATAATGTGCAACACTAATAACAAATTGAAAGGTGGACTTTGCTTCAGCCGAGACAGAGCTGTCAAGTCGACTCCAAATCTCCAGACTTGGCACCGTGACACATTCACAAATCAAAATATTGGCTCGATGGTAGAAAATTTCGTTGCATGGCGCATTCTTCAATATAATTTGGAAGCTTTGAGGAAAACTTTTTCGCTTATGATATTGAAAAAATATGAGCTCAGGTTGAGATCTACGTTGAGAGCAGTTTTCAGAAGAGAAAAAAGTATTTTTCTGCATTTCGCTGGTCCATCGCGTTAAGTCTAAAATGGTTGGGTTAGAATCAAACCAATTCAGGACAATTATTTCATTGAAAAGAAAGGAGTATTCTCGAAAAAGCAGTAATATATATTAATTCCTGTCATTCAAACGATCCTTTCAAATAGAAAATTCAAAAGGCTATTGTTGACTTTTACACAATACACGTCGAGATACTCCCTCAAATGAAAGATAAAATGGATAGGTGGAAATATGAGTACAGAGACTAGTATAAAATAATTATTCTCGCACAGGGGTAGCCAGACATGGGGCGAGTGCCAAGCCAGGCCTGCCTTGTGAAATATGAAATGCCATCCGCCGAAAAATGCCTTCCGCAATACGGCGTCCCAACGTGAAACGTAACGTACTAACTGACAGGGGTTATTAGAGACAACGGTTCCCAATTTTGTCGAGTCGGCTTCTATAAAATTGTATGAAACCGTGGATAAAGTTAATATGAAGCGATAAACTCCGAATATGCTAGCCATTATCTTTTAATGCAGCCACGTGAAATATGAGAAATGCAGATAAATGCATTTTTAATCGCGAGGAAGATTATCATATTAAAATTTCAACACGGCAGACGTCATATCGATCTCGGTGTAGTAACATTCATGTAATGACAACAGTGACGAAGGAACATAAAAGCTAAAATCAATAAGGCAATTTGGAATGCATTTCTGCATTAAGAATATATTCATAGATATTGTCTGATAAGGAATTCTATAAACGTACTTTACTGATAGTCCACCAAAGATATCACAAATGGGAAAGTTAAACTTTATTGATCATAAGCTAACATAATCAACGATTTGAATCTTAACAATGCATTGAATACAACACCAATTAATCAGGAACTTATGAAACCATTCAGGCTTTATAACAGAAAACAAACTGCTCTCAGCAGTAGCATGATCACTTCATAGAGATTCCTGATGTATAATAAAGCTAACGACTATCAGCGATTTTATTTACATCGATTTTGGAAATTATAGTTAAGTTTACTACTGGAGAATTCAACCAGTTACACACCGATACCATCAATTAGGCATAAAAATATATAATTATTAAAAAAATTGATCAATATTCTAGGTGCAAACCTTTTTTTTCCGATATAATCCGATCACTTAAAAATGATGTACACCGCCAATCGATATCACCTAGTTGTATATCTGTCTAAAACATTGATACGTGCTGATGTCGTCGTCGCTTATTTAATTGTTTCAATTCGCAATTTATTACGGGAATTTCGAATATTTTACTTATAATTTCTTGCCTTCGATCGCAGCATATTTTGAAATATTATTATCCTCGGCCAACGTGGATTTTACATCATAACAAAATAATTCTTCAAAGTTAAGTAACTACAATTTAACGGGTTCCCCCCTCATGTAACTACAAATCTACAATTTTTTTCATTTTTTCATTTACTTGAAATAGAAAACACTTCTTGCAAACTTTCAAGATTGCTAGTTGACAGGAAATACTTATTGCTTTTGATTCCCTTGTCAGAATATGCAGCAGAATGCGAAAAAAGTAGCCGTGTTTTCCGATTGTTCACTTCGGTTAGGAAACAGCGTGTATGTAAGAAATTGTCAGGATTCAAAAATATCCGTCGACCCACGTTCGTGTCACTCAGTCAGATCTTTCGCACCGATGAAGCTCACGTTCAGCTTCACATATATTGCCTACAGTATAGTTTGTAGGTTGATTGGCATTATAGCTCCGCTTCTTTGTAGACAGAGCTTACAGCATTTCTCGATAAACGGTCTATCTATCACGCTCCTAAAGAATAAGCTTGTTTAAACAGACAAACTTTGGAAAGAAAAGTAAGATGTGAAATTAATTTGTGGCCGAAGTGTGACATAAATGATCCAACATTGCTAATTGAACGGACAAAAACCCAATCCGACCAACATTTCCTGTTTCTCCTTCGCTACGTAAATCGGTGCAACTCTACGTTACTCGACTGCATATTTCCATCGAATATTCTTAATACAAACATTACAAACAAATGGAGCACCCACATAAATCTAATCAATAACCCCAGACAACATATAAATATCAGAATCAGTCGTTAAGGGTACTTCCAACGAACTGCAGAATATGGAAGCATTTAGATACCTAATACTAAAACCGAGGAATAAGTGAGTTTTAAATACAAAATCGATATTTCAGCTCGTCAATTATGCATAGAATGTCTAAACTCTTAGTGTGCACAGTTCGGCTTCGCTATCGTATGACTCTCCACTTAATAAAATATTCCCAACTACTCATTCTAATAGACTGTTTGATAGAAATTTAATGTTTTTAGGATTATTTTGAAACACAGAATAAGGATATTAAATGCGTGGAAATTTTTCTCCCTTGACTACAACCAAGTTTAAAGTTTGAAGTATTATTACCTTCGAAGATATACTGGGAGGAAACTGTAACCACCAAATTGAGCATATACCTCTTAAAAGTTTGGGGACTGAAGACTAGTGAAATTTTTCAAATGTTTGATACATGAGCTATAGCAAACGCTTTCAGAAAGTAGTTACATTTATATCTATACCAAATTCCTCATTATCAAGTGAGGATCAGGCTAATACGATGTAAGGAGCATTGCTTGCAAGATGATAGGCTGATAGTATGGTGTACTAAAGTCAAAGAATAATGAATATCGAAAACAAAAAACCTAAATCAAACTCCCTGTGAAGTACGAGCACCCAAAGTCACATTCACTTCCTTCGAAAAGCTGCTTTAATTTCGGACCAAACTGATCAATCAAAAAGAAAGCAACCTCTTTATAAGGATATTATGAGTCATAGAATGGAAAGCACAAATAGCTTTATCAGAGTAAATAGACTAGATTCAATGCATCATGTCGAAAGGCTTGCTACTGTTCGTCGAGCCTTGATCTGTAGCTACTGGAAATGAAAACTGCTGACTTTAGAATTGCAACGATGTTTTTTCATTGGAATTTTAATTATGAGATAGTTGCTTTTCAATTACTGGCCAAATTCATTATTGACCTAAGTAACTTCTGGAAAGAAACAACCCAAAAATTATTTGAACCGCAATAGCAGATTTAGAGGCAAGACTTCTTCCAGCATCATAACGTTGATGAAATGTAAAATGAATAGTAGAAGGAAGTATAATGTATTATGAAAAGATAATTGAATCCAAGCTAATGATTATCTCACTGCGTTAATTAACCTACTCAACTATTTATTATACGAAGACCTATATGTTCCATCACCATTATTTTAATTATGTGAGTTTTCTACGGGAATCAACTATAAAATCTTTCGACTCGAATATTCTCAGGTGATACAGAAAGCATTCACAAGATCCGGCTTGCATTCGTGAAGTCATAGCACACTAGTGCATGAGCCAAAGTACTCCATTGTTGAAATAAGGCACCAAATATCAGAGATGTGTTATTGAATATTAGCTTAGAGAGCAATTATCTTGAAAGAAATCCATTTCAGAGAAAAATTATAGAAAGGTGTGCTTCATCAGTCAACGCACGTATATAAGTCTTTGGCCGTCCTACGTAGTACTGTGTTCGAATTCATGGAGCACCCTACATCTTCTTCAGATAAACACCCAAGCCACTACAAAGAATCCCCAAAACTTGAGGAAGACCACAGATGAAAAGCTTTGACCAGGGACCAAGTAATTGGTTGAAAACTAGGTTGAAGAATAAAATTGCCTGATATAGAGTATAACTTCTATAACAGAGATGTCTACATCATAGAAATAAATCCTAGAATTCATTTATATTTATTTCAAAGTAAGTGAAAGCGAAAGTCATGCCTAAGGTGTTGGAGGCTGGTGTACATGGTCGAGGAACAGTCTATCTGTCTTGTCGGCTTGCGACTGTTTTTAAGCAGAAATATTCGCCATTGACCACTGTGCTAACCTCCTGCTTGTGGATAAATTAACAACTGAGAGAGTAATAGGCTGCATCTGATGTTGGTCCCAGGATACTCGACTATTGAGGGCAATAAGGCGTATTCGAAAAACAGCCTTGGGATTCACCTGACCAGAGCCTAGGCTTGGAATCCCCGCAAGAATGAAAAAAAAAACGGGTTTTGGATCTAAATATGCAGGAGTGCTGGCTGAATCTCATAGGTCACATACACTCTGGGCTTGCCATCAGTGGAGCTTCCACTGCGAGCCCTAAGGCTTGACTTAAATTTTCCAGGCTAGAACTGAGAGTTCTAATTGAGATATTAACGAGGCACTATCGCCTCTGAAATCACCTAAAAAAGTCATAGTCATAGTTATGCAGACTGTCAAGAGGAGTTGTAAGAATTGTAAGCTATCGAAAAGATGTTCGATGGAAGCGAGTTCCACAGCACACAAGCTCTGAAAACGAAAGAATTTTAGTAGAGAGGGGTTCGTGGCGTAGCTAGTTGGACAGTCCGGTGATGAGAGTCGTTCGCGAGCCTAGTTTTTCTTTTGAACTGGATTCTTTCCGGAACCAAGCTTTTCAGTTCTTCTGACCATTTACCTTGAAAGTACCTGTAGAAAAGAAACATCAGCAACATGCCATGCCGCCTTTGAGCGAGAGGCTACAGTTCACACATGGGAACAGTATTTCAGACCAGGGGGCACCTATGCTTTGTATAAATTCAAGAGCTGGCGTGAAGTACTGCTTAGTCCTAAAAACAAGAGTTTAACCGAAGGAGATGTGGCAATGTCTGATACATGGTCATGCCAGCAAACTTCTGTGCTGACTGTGAAGCCGAGTAGATGCATGTTCTTTTCTGGGGAAATTCGATGTCCTTGCATGATACAAGGAGGTTCTCCAGCAGTGACTCTTCTGGAGAATATTGTTGATTGCGTCTTGTTCGAGTTAAAATTGAACAAGTTCAACCGGCCCCACTCTGATATAGTCTGCGTGTCTGAATTCAGTGACATGCTCTGTTAGTATCTTTGTCGGTGTGACTCATCAGCAGTTATAGAATTAAAAGAATACGTCATGTGCAAATGCCTAGCTGGGCACATAATCAGGCTTGAGAAACCTGAATCTAACAAACTGGAGCTGACTGAGCATATTCGGAATACACCCACAAAGATTATAACCTTTTCCAGAAGGACGAAGCTTGAAGAAGAAATTGGGGAGTGTGCAGGGCTGTAAATCTCCACTGGGTCGTAGTGGCAGGGCAGTTAATCAGACCACACTCAATTTTCATATCTATCTATTCTAAGTGAGTTTTCAAAGGCGATGTACTCAATTATCTTGCAAACACGAATATTCGCTTATGATGTAATATTGAACACAAAACATCATTCGATATTTCCAGAAGGTTTAATTCAAATTATTTCGTTCATATGTAATTGTGCAACTAACTGATAAAGCAGTTTTTGTGTTGATAATTTATATAAATAAAGTTTTGTTTGTAGCGCCACATGACTTAAAAGATAAATAAAGTGATACTTCTCCCCCATTACACGAGTTGAATCTATTGGCAAAGATACATTATTGTATGAGTATCAACTGCATCACGATGATAAAAAATTTTAAATTCCACATCGAACGAAACATTATGTGGGACCATTGAATACGACGTGCACTGCAAGTTGCACAAATCATATATTCTAATGAACTTACGTAGTTTACATGGAATCGTCCAGATTTGCATATAAGGCTTAGTGATTGTTCTCACCGCTTCCTTCATTGATGTAAGAAGCCCCTGCGGAAACCGTAGAATTACTTGACTGCAAAAAGATTTGCTACGTATTCGTGTCTTTATAGGAAGCACGAGTTCGGAAACGAGCACATCGATCATATTCTTAGAGGTATTTTATTTGTTGGATAAAGCAATCTTGCGAGAGGCTGCATATATTTCTCCGAAAAGAATATGATTTTAATTAAGATATATTTACAAGTGGAAGTGCATTAATCCGTGTCAGTTTCGAAATTCACACTCCAATATATGAGAAATCACTTTCAACACATTAACTGTCATAACTCCTAGGCTACATATAATTCAAATAACTACTGACTTCTACTTCTTCGAATAGATTGTTATAGTATGAGAAGAAAACGAGGTGTGACATTGTTAGGATAGCAAGACAGAAGAAGCGCAATTAGTTCTGAAAGTTCCACCTTACAAGGTTAGATGAGTGACTTCCAGGAACTTTACTTGTTACTGTACCCATGAGGAGAAAGCTAGTTGGTGTTTTTCCTAAACTTAAAGCTTGAACGTTACTTTTCCTCGTGGTTGTAACTACTGTGAAGAAGGATGCGGGGTGATCTCAGCCTGATTATTGGGAGTGTGAATGCTGAGGATGTCAGATGTCGTGATTTGATTGTTTCCCTCTCAATACTGCTAGCGGACGAGTGTCTTATAAAAGGGGAGAGCTACACCAGCATTTGTATCGTATTAGATTTTGATAATCTGTTATTGACTATCATATTTCTCGGAGCGCTACATTTACTTTATTTTTACGCATTGTTGCCAGCATACCTTATTCTGCTTGCGATAATTGAAACATTTATTCCAACTATTGCTAGGTTTCCTCTCAAATTCTACCACAATACTACCTAGAGCTAAGATAACTGAATGAACTTTTAACTAACAGTGATAAACCGGTCTTAAGTAAAGAATACTTTCAACCAAACATGGATAAAGTCGCAAGTTTAGTTTGATACATATGCCATTTTATTGATATAAGCCCACGGTTTGTACATTTTCCAATATGCAACTTCCACGTGAGGTAATATCAATCACTGTTAGATTTTACCGTCATTAAGCGAGAAGTTAAGTATCAATTCAACCGCCCAATACACATCAGGGTTGGATATTGCGCTGTTACGCGATTGCAACGTACCAATATATAACTTCGTCCATTACCTCAAGTTAAGCCATGGTAGCAATAATTGCGGTATGACATTCACATTTGGCTTAGCGTGAAATATTAAACGGCTGGCCGAATGCAGAACAGGCGAAAGCTCTTGAATGATATCGTTTATTCCTAGTGGAAATAAACCGATTAAAACAGGCAATTTGTCCCGATGATAATTAAGAGTTCAGGAATTGCCAATCTCTAAATCTTCATGCGTATATGGAAATTATTGAAAAGCTCATAAAGAAGCCACAGAACGGATAATTTTCATTCATCGATTGGAAGTATATTGCCGATCCCAAATGCCGATTTATGGTGATAATCATCAATAAAACTCCATCAACATTCACGATGGGAAAAATTCATGTTTCTACGGAAATTTTTTTATCTGGTAGTTAACGTTTTAAATTTATATATATGGAATAGAAACAAATGTCATGAACTATAATGATTATCCGAGATTCAGAAGACATTAAATTAGTTTTTACAAACCTCTTCGAGGAAGGAGAGATGTTTATTTTTGATATGGTTTCTGGTGTATCACTAGCGTTCACTAGAGGTGCAGAGAATCAGGAGAGCGCAGATTCACTAAACAATAATTTCCGAAGTATCTAATAATCACTTTCTTGAGATGCTATGAAATAATTTGCGATAACGATAAATTATCAATCCCTGTTAATATTTTTTTAATAATTAAACATCGAAGATTCCGAATACCCAACAAACTAATAATCAGACAATTTCGAACATTTCCACTTGTACTAACTTGCGAGTTGAAAAAATCAACTCAGAAAAAAGGCTCTTTGTGATGCAATAAGAAACACTGACATGTTTATATTCCCGATACTGTAGACAATATCCCGCTTCGCTTTTATTTATTTGATGATCAAATATGCCGGCACATACCAAGGTACAGGAAGTTGTACATAATCCGAGGAAACTTCGGAAACTTTACACTATGTCGTCTAATTTAAACACAACGAAATATAATGTACACAAGTGTGAGCTCAGTTTCTCTCGAAAAGCAGCGGTCGCGGGGCAAATCGGAAACGATTAAAAGAATATACGAGCGAAGTTTCCGAACTCTGCGAGCTCAGAATGCGAAAATGATGAATCTTTTTTGTTTTGAAATGCTGAAAACACCTGAGAGAATGGCAAATGCATAAACTTTACCCGGATACATTGTGATTGATGGTAGATAAAAGAACTTGAAGAATATTTCTGCTAATCAGAAGGGAACGATAACCACGAGAGAAGCGGGGAGAAAATAAATGAAGAAAATGTTTTTCTGATAAGTTCATCTCGCTAATGATGGAGTTTTGATACTGGATGGTTATATCTTTCATTTATCCTCTAAAACACGGTCAGATTTCAATTGAAACATTTCTTTGATATTTCGGTGCGAAAAAAAAATCTAGACTTCTCGCAGACTGGAATTGTTTTGGAATATGAAGTAGAAAAATCCGCTATGTGGAGCATTTAAAAACAAGAGTTAATTGGTATTCAACATTTTCATCACTTTCACATCGAAGCAATCATGTAAGTATCAAAATACATACTAATAAAATTAATAGATTTACTGGTATCAACCCCGAAAAATTTTTCGATAATATCCGATTACGCAAAAATCCCTTACACATCAATCAATCGATATCAATTGCATATGTCTTCATCATCAACATGTGCTAACATTGGCTTCGAAAAACCGTGCTTGTTTGATCGTTTCCACTAGTAATTTATCACAACTTTCAATTCATTGTAACAAACCTTAGAAATCCTTCTAATCAGTATAATTTTAACCATTATCACCGCCTACGAATGAGAGTTTTGTCACAGTTGAATGATATAACTACAAAATAAGGGTTTTCGAATTATTACCTTCACTTGTACAATAAGATATTGCTTCTTGCAGAATTTTATGATTTTAGTACAGCAGGAATAGGAAGGATTATTTATTTGGATTATATATGCCTAAGCGTTCGTGAAAAAAAGGGGAATAAGTTCATTATCGTACTTTTTTGTGATGGAATAACAAATTCAGTTTTCATATTTTTGCTGTTCCTTGTACTTCATTTACAATGTAAGACATTGCTTCTAGCCTTATTTCATGATTCTGAGTTAAATTAAACGAGAAACGCCCTTGCGAGTGTCAAAATATGCAGGAAAATGCGACATTAACAGTCATATTTTCCCGTTCGTTGACTTAGAAATTGTTTCTTATCGCGGACTTGAAGAGATTGTTGAGTTGAGTAGTTAATTAAAGCAAACACTTTAGTAGTTAATTAGAGAAAAATAAAATTGTGATGTAACAATGTAACCACAAATTAAAAGTTGTTTCTTTTGGAATCTTTAGAGAATAAAATAAATAAATCAATTTTTCTAATGACTAGAAGTACTGAACACTCTTCACATAGAAAGAGACGTTTATCCATCATCCACATCGTTTTTCCACAAGTTACAATTTTTATGTTTCAATTTTGGGCTAACTTTATGCTTTTCCGTTAAAGAAATGTATGTGTAGCAAGAATCATTTAACCAGCTATAAGAAGCATTAAGACATCAACAAGATTCGTTTTTCTACAGATAATAAAATGTTAAGAAGTTGATGTCGGCCTAAATTAAAACTGCATTTTCGCTGTAGAATGAATTCTTTATTTCAATTAAAGCCGTTTGGATATATTTTGAATTTGCTCTATAATATATAATGTTTGTTGTTTATTGTACATTATACATATTGAAAAACATTCCTTCTTATAGAAGTCTTGTAAATTGAGATTCCATATTGAAGATTCGACATAGTATCGACATGGTAGAATAAATTTAAAGTTTGCTCTGAAATCTAGAGTTTTGTTGTTTATTGTACATTATACTTATTGACAAACATTTCCTTTTATAGAAGCCTTGTAAATTGAGATTCCATATTGAAGTTTCGACATAGCATCGACAAAGTAGAATATATTTAAATTCAGTTCTAAAACCTAAAACTTTTGTTGTTTATTGTACATTATAACATATTGACAGACATTCCCTTTCTATAGAAGTCTTGTAAATTGAGATTCCTTATTGAAGATTCGACAAAGCATCGACGTAGTAGATTCTGACAATGATTAACCCTTATATGGGGGTGGTACACGTGCAACAACTGTTTTTGAAACTACTTGTACCAAGGGTGATTGGTAAGGGTAGGTCGTGAGGCATGTAACCATTATTTGATTCATAGCATTTTTCATTTAACCAGTACATGGGATCGTGGACACTAGAGAATCATAATTTTGCGTATAAAACCCTGTATATTGATAATGGCTTCAAAAACACAATACAAAAAATTGTTTCCCATATTTGAAACAATAATTTTTATTTGCCAAACGTATAATTAAAAGAGGAAAATTAATCTTGAAATGAGATCGATTGAACAGGAATTTCAACATAAGAAGTTTCAAATGTTTGAATTTCATCATTTCAAAGTATTACTTGATGCATACTATTGTAACTGCTTATATGAAATATATTTCTTCTATCGCTAACAAGTAATTCGTGAAGCATATCTCATATGCATATAATAATCATTGTTTATACTCGAATATTATTAATAAATATTCACCAATTCTTTCCACGTACCGATAAAACCAAGGATCTTCGATAGTCTATACAGTCAGATGTTTTCTACTTCACTGATTCGATCTTGAAATTCTCATTATTATTCAGCCGAAGCATATTGTAATTTTCGTGATACTCAATACATATATTATACATAATGCTTCCTGTTGAATAAACTAACAATAATGTGTGCTCAATTGACTTTTCTTCGAAAAAAAATTTTTTTTCAGTGAGCAGAATAACCAGAAACAATGTTCAAAAGATCTTCAAGTAAATACAATATTGGACTGGGTATATAACAGGATGATGTTTCAGAAGAGTAATCCACAGCTGGTCATTTCCTTAAAGCTAGATGGGGCATGTTGTAAGATGAATCTACTATGCCTTTGACCATCTACGTTCAGCATATTGCCGTCTCTGATTTTGAGACGTTTGACAGTCTATATATCTAAATTCGTTTTGCGTTGCTAAATACTGATGGTTTTTTCATAAGATTATGTCTAAGCACTTAGCCGATAGATCAAGGGAGCTTTCTACCGATATCTGCCTTCAACTCAGTTGAATGCGATGAACTATTTTTTGAATGGTGCCGATGTTTTGTAACAATTGAAAGCAACTTTGTTACGTACAAACCCATTCTCCGACTTCAAAAAAATTCAAGAACCTATCAGGTATTCGTATAACAGAAGCTAATGTAACCCAGTTGCAGCTGTTAGCTAAACTGCGAAGTTTAGAAATTTTACTTGTATTTAACTAGGACCAAAGTTACAAAAAGATCACCTGTTTTGAGATTGAAATCTCCGAAATCGATCAAATTGCTTGGTTTTTAGCGCAGTTCCTTCGATTCGTTAGCCCTTTGTAAAACCAGATGGAATGGAGTAGTTGTTTCCATTACGTTTCTTATACAATTGGAAAAGTTTTCAACAGGTTTCTAATACAAAATTGTACTTGGTAGAAATATTCAGTTGGTGTACCTTTAATCAATTGGAAAGATGGGCGTTGAAGCAGGATGCTTTTCAAATGGAATTGTCCAAATTACAAGTGAGGCGATGCTGAAGAAACAATAGGTCATTGAGTCTTGAACTAACCAGATGATTCATATTCATCTCTCTTGTTATGTTTGAAAGTTTAATCCAAAGTTTTACTTCTACCATGTTTTTCTCACCCATTTTTCAGATTACTGCCATCCCATTACTAATTGAATATTTGGTTCGAATGAAGAATGAAAAATAAACACAATCACTTTGATTCCACTTTTTGTTTACAATACACTCACAGACTAGCTTTTACTGATGTATGACGGACGAGACTGGGGGTCTTTTAGACTTCTTCTACCTGTTATATTATGACATCGATACTTTTTTCGGATTAAATAAATAAATGAAAACATCTTTATTCTGGTGTAGGCTTTCAAGTTCTTGAACGTTGTATCTCATCGTAGAGAGAGTTTGCTTGGTGGCCGCTAGAAGGTATAATCGAAAAATATTCGAACTGAAAAGAGGACCGCAACCAATTCTGGGGAAATAAACAACTTGAATCAATTGCAAAATATTTTTTCGCATTTTCCTTCCAAACAATTCCTTCGAAAAAAAGCGTCAGGCGTTCTCGCATATATCTGTCAATCCTGGGACAGTTGAAGTTCACGGGGATTATCGACCAGTCCCCATAAATAACCTGGGTACAAACTCGATCGGCGATCGCTGATACCGCCATACATTCATTTCTGAAGCGGCTAGCTCGACGGCGTTATTGTACGGAAAGATACAAATAGATATAATAAACCACAAATGTCGGCCTCACTGCAGAATAAAAAGCAACGCTTTTTACGCCGATCTAGTAGTCCATGAACTGCATGACCTGCCGAGATCCACCTCGTATCTCGCGGCTATACAGCCGCAGAGACGGGCTAGGTGTTTCTTTTTAAACGATGATTGCGAATGAGGAAAGCAAAAATTGGTAGATCGAAACTAGGCTTGAGCAATCTTCGATCCAAAGCGCTATGCTTGATATGCAATAAGTATTCAGATATATACAATGTATTTATAAGACCATGATACTCACGCAGTGGGGAGTGAGAAGTAAGACCCGGCGTTTTCAAAGCGTATCCTTTCCAAACATTTCAAGAGGGTCCCTTAGGTTAGCCAACGAAAATTCAATCATACATTGGATTTTCCGTTGTTTGTCCTCGTTGATCCAACCCATTTTCTGAGCAAATTTGCCAAACCTTGAAAAACAATTTCTGGTTTTTCAATAATCTTGTTGGTTGGAACAGTAAATTCAATTAAAATCTTTGTGCATCGCGATTTCGTGTAGAATGATTTTCATGATTTCGATTCCCGGAAAGTGAATAATTTTCATTATTAGATGATCAGAAATCTAACCTCCGTTTCAAAGTAGCCAGAAACAGTTCTCATGTTCTTGAAATGATCCAATGCAGATTGATAGGTCATTTTTGTGACGTGGATTAACAAAATTTATGGTTGGTCAATGGAAATAAATTATGAAAATATATCATATGTTTGGAAAATTTGAAGCTGACTGCAGGGATGTAATCAAATTTAAAACTTTACGAATCTATTGTACTACATTACTGAAAAAACAGAACAAAAACCAGCTCGTATCTAATATGTATGGTGCGTTCTGTCCCAGGGAAAATTGATAAGTAAGGTAAAAATGAATGAAACGGTGATACTAGTACACAAGTTGAAACATGTTTGTGAAATACAAAGCCTTAACAGTCCAAACCGGAAATTTCATACTGATATCTTGTATTGCATTAACAGCTAATCAACTCGGGCGTGTTGCTGCCGTGTTAAATAAAGTTAATCTCGAGTGCTAATAAAACATTACTTTTCAAACAAGAAAACCGAAAGATGTCGTGATAAGTACGATGGTTCTTCCCCTCTACTCAAATTGATTACTAAGTGGTTTACTGACTTTCATTGAGACAGAAAGAGCAAGGAAGATTCCCCTTGAAAGAGATAGCGAACACTGTAAACCTATTTAACCGAGTTTTACATGTGAATTTGCACCTAATAAAGTCATCTCCAAGATGGATGCCACGTTTGTTGGCGAATTGACTAAAACCCTGAAAGAATTAAACGAAACGCAGATGAAACATGCTTTCGTTTCTACTAGCTTGGGACGAAGTAACAATCCAAACAGTGGGTGCAGACCGATTACAGTACACCCAAGAAAGCTGAGACGGTTCCATCGGCCGGTAAGGCGATAGATGCCGTCTTCTAGGACACACAATGCATAATTCTAAATTTTTTCTATTGATATTCTCCAAAACGGAAAGTCTATAAATAGAAAGTATGAAGCATCACTGTTTGGCCAATTGAACGGTGAAATCAAAACAAATCCGCCACTATTTGCCAAGAAGACAGTCCAGTTTCATCACTACAACGCCCCATCCTTTCTACCGCCATTGCGGAATCAACCAAACGTATTGAAGGAGTTACAATTTGAATTGCTACCTATTCCACCATATTTTCCTGTCATTTTTATTTATTTCTGAAAATGAAAAAATGGCTCAGGGGACGGAGAATTTCAATAGATTCCGAAACAAAGTTGTATTTCGAGGACCTCAGTAAGGAGAATTACAAAGAGGGCACCAAAAACCTTCATTATAACTTAAACATTTCTGAAAAGGGACGTATCCATTCACCCCCGTATATTAACCTAAGGAAAAAATAAACTAGCCATCAGGTTTTTTGTAAAGTGTGGATGACGAAAACAATAATTCTTTTGTTGATGATTTTATGTCTCTTTCATGGATGCAAGTGTCTTTTCTGTAAAAGTTGATAGGTAGGAATCATTGAATTCATGTGATTCTATTTATATAATGATTTTTCAAAATTAACATCCTACAAACTACCAAAGAGTTTATTATTGAAGAAAATAATTCATCATCAATTTTCTGGAAGTAAAGTACAGAGCAACTCATACATCTCAATTCTAGCTAAATACGGCTCTTGAACTTGCAGTTGTTTGGTCGTGCCGTTGTTTCGTTGTTTCTCTACAAGAGCGTATACACCACAGCACACTTGATTTATTTCGATAACCAGTTTCTAGCTACGATGCTCTAAGTGCTGTTATTAGATACTTTATTTTCTCCGTTTTATTGCATAGATTATGATCCTTTTGATAAATGGGCGGCGAATTATGAGATATCACCATACTCTTCACGATGCGCATTTGTTCCAGTTTCATCCAAAGCTCGATTAGAGTTCATTTCAAGAGAAATTAATATTCGTTCACGTGAAAAAATATTACCTGACGAATATGAATCTTGCAGAATCGATGTACATGAGACACAAATACATATTTCGACTCAGCTCATCTCATCAATTTATTCAATGATTAACAATAACTGAAAATTTGGCTTCATTAAATGATAATTCCAACTCGACTTAAAACCAATGAATGGCCTGCTTAACTGCATAGATAGGCCCTGAGCTTTCATTTGAATCGTTCGTTTTGGCAAATCGATATATACAGGGTGAGTCAGAAAGAATTGAACACTGGTGGAATCTTGGCATTAAAACATACAAGTAATGTGATTTAGGTGAGATTATGTCATACACAGAAATCACATATTCTTTGATAATCTTCACTGCAACAACCTCTTTTCATGTAATAAGGTGTACGGTGGTTTTTCGGGCTTGAAAACTGAAATTCATCGATAATTATGACGTTTCTTCGAAATTGCTACGCAGGGACCTTGAAGACATGTATGAACCGATAAAATTATTTTGTGCCACAGTTGTTATTTTGGATTAAATGAATCGTTATCTCCTTTTTTACTGGATTAATGAGGTATACTGCACTGAAATCGCAAGATAAAAGGGTTTTCAAGCAAAATGTTTCTGAAAATGACGATGCAGGCGAACTGTCAAGGTGAATAAGCGATTCATAAGTTTTTAGGGTCAATTTCTAAGAAATTAAGGAAAACACATTTGAAACAATAAAAAATGTTGGTTTTCAATTCAAATAGTTTGTATTTTTCTGCAAGTTGTTCTACACATAACCGAAATGGTCACGAGATTCTTAAAATTCGTCTTACTCGGAGATGGATCTGCTGATAGGTTTGTAAATTGAAATGGAGGAAAAAAATATCTACAATAGTGAATTTACCTTAGAGGTACAAAGTTTAATGCAGTTCGTGGAATCATTGAGCAAATGCACTAATCTACCAACTAAGAAAGATGTCTTCAACAGTTAAACAGTATCAGTACACGTGCGATGCTCAATTCGTTTGTAACAAATATACCTCGCTATCAATGAAATGATGCTTGATAATAGCAGCATAGAAGCGCCATATGCGGTTAGTACATGAATGGGTGACATGTTGAGATCACAGCCAATTTGATTTTTTTACTGAATTACCCAAGTAACTAACCTTACATTTCTTATAGAAATTTACATGAAATAAGTAATAGTCGAAAAACTAATAATACGTTTCTATAACTGAAAGAAGGAGGAAAAGAAAAATTATTTTAAGAAATGAGATTTTTCAAAGAGTTAATAAACTTGAAAATACAAGGAAAGTAATGACCAAATAAATTATTATTTACAAGCGTAGAATGCTCACGAATCCTACTTTTAGAAAAACTGAAATATGCAATGAAATCTTCAGTGCAAAAATCAAACCTCAAATAGCGATAAGATTTCATAGTTGAACAAGGATATAGTGTGTATTGCATACTCAAAAAATGGGGGAATTAACAATTGACCCTTAATCCGGGTCAGGATATTGGAACAAACCTCTAAAATTATTTTCTTGCTATAGATACTTGATAAGAGTACAAAGTTTAAATTTAACCCGTTTAATTGTATTTGAAGATATCGTTTGAAACAAGCGAAGGGCAAAGCTAATAAAAGTATAATGAAGATTATCTATTGTGGGGACTAGTTTCTCCGTGTATCTACTGGCGTTAAGGCGGATGTCTTGTATGCTGCGGAGAGATGCTAAAATAGAGAAGATGTGTTTTAACGGTGATCAAATAAGCATCCAAAATTTAATGCTATTCGCACTGCAATAAAAATTGCAAAAAATATTTAATTCTTCAATCAAGTCCACATTATCAAAATTATGAAGACACACATGTCGGGAAAATAAGTCAACAAACCCGAATCTCTTTGCTGATGCTCATTACTCATCTGACGAAAAATATACAGTTCATCACAGTCATGTAGATAGCGCTTTCAAACACTATTGGTTTATAAACAAAAAATTTCAGTGAGGTATATTTCAAAAGTCTATTGTGGCACCTCTTTTTTAGAAAAAACAAATTACGTTTTACATTTCGGTAATCGTATTTTGATCACCATTATTGAAATTTGTAATTGTGTGCTCATACATCGTGATAAATATGAATAGACAGGAACGCAATAGGGCAATTTCATTTCATTGAATTCTTCCCAGAGAGATTTAAATGATTGACCATTTCACCTTAAAAATGTTTTTCTGTATTATCTGTATGTTCCATCCTTAATATTAGGACCATATCTCATGTCCATATAATCTCGATTTATACCAATACTATATATACAGGACGGAAAAAGAAATTCATAGCTAACTATATAATTATGTATTTACAGTGAGGTTTAATTAGTCTTTGTTTATAAACAATTTTATATCTCAAATAAATTGACTTATCGGCGTTCAAAACCTTAATTTCCGGATCTGCATCGAATTACATGTTACACAGCCAAGCACACAGCGATAACAATAAAATAAAACTTCCAGATTGTTTTACATAATTCGCTTGATAGTTAGTTTTCGTCATGATAACTAGGTTAGTCCTAGATGCTTGGAGTTGAATTTCAACCGTCGATTACTATGAAAATGAGACATTAATTAGTCAGCAAGGTTGTGACGACCTTCATGAAACAGCTGCCTTGTTGAAATATGGACACCTGCTGGCTCATCATAAAGGCAATAAAATTGTATTCACACTATCTGATACGTCGGATATTACAAAACTAGCCACGATTCGGAGTTCTTTCAACGAATTTTCAACATATAGCGAACAATGGTTACACGTGAAGTTCTCAATGAATTAATAAGACAGTCATGTTCTTATATATGCAGTAATAATAACGATTACTCTGGTACCCAATTATGAATTGTTCGTCTAGTAATATCTTCTTCTAATTCATCCTACATTTCTACAGACTTTTTCGAAGAAAAACGAAGTATCAGAGATCACAGTCATATCTGAGAAATTCACAAATCAACGTTATAGAGAGTTGAGAAAATGAAAAAACGTCAAATTTTAGTTTAAGATTCAACAAGATGGTGCTTGCAAACAGAAATTGCTAGACAAGGATTTTCCCTTTCAGTTGAATTTTACCACAGCATTGGTGCATTAAGTTGACATCATTTTAGAAGTCCTATAAATAGTAAATACTGATTTGGTAGAACTGAAAGATAATTTGTTGTCATTTGAGAAATACATTTCACGTGGAACAAAACTAATTATACACATTTGAATGAACATAGTTTTAAAAAATTCATGAATATTCCTGAAACAAATAAAAGATATCTCATATATCGCAATAAGAGTTTCTATTTACCATAGTCACCTTTCGCATTTTGCCATATTTATCAGGTATGCGGCAATGACCTAATACCATCGATTATTATTGAAAATTCGGCAATGACCCAACTACACGTTCCATATATATTCCACTATGCTCTGTACGTCCTTGACCTCATATGTCAAGCACTTTGCATCGCTGCCTATTGTCTTGCAAAGCATACTAGAACGAAATAACTATACTCGGTACCCTGGGACTTGATTGGAATTGGAACTATTATCCCGATGTATTTCGCAGCTCCCTAGGGTAACAGAAATAACAAAGAAAATTGATGAAATTCTGCAATCGTTGTTTGAATATGACTAACCCCCCTCCATAACAGATAAAAAAAACTGTTTATAAACATCGATGTTGTTCAAACCAAAGTGCCATATTTGACAATCTCTCAAAATTTGGTCAATAATCATGAGTACAATAAACATTAATTACAGACATTATTTTTATACATCAATAGCTTTCGCAGCGCATACCAATTAAGGACTTCAATATGTTTTTGTGTGCCTTGGTTAACAATATTGTAATTTTCGTAGAGATCCGAATTTTTGAGATTTTAATATAGCTTAGGTCACACAAATTAATGTATTTTTTCAGTGAAAGAATTGTCAAAGTCGGTAAAGTTTTTTTGATTTAACCGGAAACAAATTAACAATTTAAACATTTCCTCTTCATATTATGGTATATAAGTGTAGATGTAGATAACAATATCAGCCAATGACATCGATTTAACAATGAGAAGTGTCAGAAGCTATCTCCGCGACAAAAACCCGGAGTGAGAATATGTTCGCTAATAAAGTAGAATCGTTTTAATGTGAGCTTGCGTAACTGTGAAAGGTTACAAATGGTTCGTCAAGCAAAGAGAACCAAACTTTCTTGTTTCGAGAGAATTACCAAATTCAAATCTTAACATTTGCTTGAGTAATGGTTGCATCGTTTCAAAAGTTTGAAGAATTATCAGCGCAATGAATTTAATATGATCAACAAATATCCAACGCAGATGAGACTAGTTTATACTGTTCTTCAGAAACTTCAACCTGATGAAATCTGTTTCGATTTCTGAAGAGATTGCTCCTGCTTCAAAATGAGCAAAGTAACGAATAACTTTTCTTAGATGTATCAATGCATCAGGTGAACACAAGTTGACACTGTTGATAATCAGGAAAACAAAGTCACCTGGATGTTTTAAACATTTCAATAATCCACAATGTCTACAAAAATACTAAAAATGCATGGATGACCAAAGAAATTTCTGAAAACTGGTTCTTTCAGCACTTGTTCTTGAGGCGATTTTTTCACATATCTATTCGACTTTATAATTTAGCAAACGAAAATATTCACACAGAAAACTCTTGAAAAATGAAAACCTTCCTATCAAAGCGATCCTTCTGTTAGATAATGCTCCATCCCATCAGCAGAGGAGTTAAAAACTCCTCAGCTGATTTTATTTTTTTAAATTAATGCAACCTAATGTCATATCTCATATTCAACCTATGGATCAGAATGCGTTCAGACTTAATTTAACTTTATTGCATAAAAAGGCTCTATTATATCCAAAGATAATAGACTAGCAGATGCTCTTAAGACAATAACATAGAAAGATGCTTCTCTACATTTACATACGGCTTGGAAAAAAAAAACAATGAAGATGTTTGTTTTTCCTTTAACGTGCTGTGCTTTATTTCTGCCTTTCGGCTAATGACACGCCGAGGAATTCTGTCACCTCACTAACCGAACCCCTCTCGTGTCGAGGAAGGGATCTTTAATGTCCAACACATCTCTGTTAGACAGGACCGACAGCTTAACATCTCCTCCGAAAGATGGACACTCAAGCGATTCATAGAATTCGAAAAATCGCACCGACATTGTGGGGATTGAACCCAGGTAACTCTGCGTAGGAGACGAGAATCATATCCGATACGTCACCGAGCCGGCTAACAATGAAGATTAACCTTTAGCTAGGCTTCGCGATATTTGGACCGGAAACCGTGATTAACGATACTATTGACTCATAACATGCTCTTGCATATTCTGAGTATACAATGCAAGATGTTAAAAAATGGAATGAAGATATTTTAAATACTGAGACTGACCTGGGAGCAGAGGAGGAGAGTGATATTTCAGAAGATAGCGACTGTGATGATTTGATATCACAACAAAAAATTTCCCATTCCGAAGCTATGACAGTTATTAGAATTGTTTCAGAATAGTCAGAACAAAAAATGTTGATGTAAGTGACATGATGACTTCAAAACGAATTCAAAAAAGAGCAGTCATTGAAGATTTGCGCTAAAAGAAATACAAACTAAAATAACTTCATTTTTCAAATAACTACATATGTATGTATACAAACTAACGATGTCAAAATGTATAAGTAGGTGTATGTACATCCCTATAAAAATTGAAATTATGACAACGTGTTTTTTTATTCGATTTATGTATAAATTATGTTGAAGGTGCGAATAGCCCTGAATTTTTCGAGTTCTCATTATCGTGAGTCAATAGTAAACACAACCAAATTTATATGGAATCACCCGATATCTTGAATATTACCTGAGGGATTCTGGAAAATTCGAAGGATTGTTAGAATTGATCCTTTTTGAGATATTTCAATTGAAAAAAGAAATAAATTGAGGTTTATTTTAAGGAAGAAACAAATAAAAGAAAATAAGAGACTCTTTCCGCATGTACTAAAAAAAACTGAAACTTGTTTTCTCGCGGAGTAGGTGTTTTTCTTCTCGCCCTCAGAAGCTTACCTTCTCTTGCCCTGATACAAGCCTGAATCCGTGTAGGCATGCTGTGGATTAGGTTTTCGAGCTCCTTTGGGGTGATACTCTGCCACTCTTCTGTGGCGGCTTGGATGAGCTATTGTGGGGTTAGGTTTTCCTTTTGAAATTATACCATAAATGTTCAATAGGATGTAGAGTTGAAGAGAAAGCTGGCCAGTCCAAAATAGCGATTCCCTCTGTTTCAAAAAAATGTCGCGCGAGGTTGCTGGTATGCGGAGGTGCATTATCTTGCACAAAATAGAAATTCTCTGCGTGGGCATCTCGCCAGAGTCTCACTATGGGTTCCAGCAGTAGATCCACGTATTTTCTAGCCGTTACACACGCAGGAAATGAAATCGAATCTGTTCTGCCTCCCAGCATAATGCCACCCCAAAACATCACACTGCTCCCTTGGTTTTTTTGGAATTTGTCTTGCTGCTCGGAGGCAAGCTCGTCTTCTGCGACCCCTTAAAACCCAAATCCGGCGGTCATCTGATCGAACACCCATTCTGGTCTCATCCGCAAAAGAACATTTCACCAATTCGCAATATTCCAATTTTGGTGCTCGATACACCAATTAAGTCTATTATTTTTCTGTTGTCTGGTTAGCTCTGGAACTCTCATGGCCCTTCTGCTGTATGAACCCATTGAACAAAGTATTTGACGTAGCGTTCCGACTGATACACTGATGCCTGTTGCTTTCACAAATTGCCTTTGGAGTATGGGGTACGACCACTAGGGTCTCTTCTTGCAATTTGGCACAAAAAGCGGTCTAGTTCTTCAGAAGTGATCTTTCTACGACTTCTTCTATGCCTATTTTGCAGAAATTGTAGCTCCACGTATCGGGCGTAGGTTTTCACCCTCTGCGATACCCACCCCCCATTGTGGCCGCTATATCCCTCTGTGCCACCCCCTTCTCCAAGGAGAGCAATAAATATACCCCTCTGCACATAGGACAAACCAACGTAAGGCATTTTCAAATATGGTTATAGGCTTTTCCAAATTTTGAAATTCACAGTTTCAAATCTCAGTGACGACTGAGTGCAATATCCCGAGCATGTGGTGATAATTCAACATTTCGTATCATACTATCCAGTTTCCTTTCAACAAAAAATTTCATTCTTCACAAGTAGTCACAGATCCATGATTAAAAACAATCAATAATGTGAAATACCGAGTGATTCTATATAAATTTGGTTGTGTGTATATCTGTTCTGTTGAACCTTGAATCAATTTTCTGAAGTTCTAAGATTCCAATATGCGTATGAACGTTTTCGAAATTACACTTTGAGAGATAATGATCGTTTTCTTCAACTATCTTTCACATTTCTTGGTTATTCCCTTTAATAATAAGTCCAACAAACCGTTTTAAACCTCCCTAGGCTCCAACACTTTCATGCCGGCTTACCGGCTTACTCGGTCCACCTTCTTTCTTAGATATGTCCAGTTAATTCTTGGAAGGGTATTAAATCTCCATGGATTTAAAGGGACATCTTGTACCTAAATTACAGAGTAAAGTTCATTTGTTGAAATCACAATGAACCAACCTTCCGAGATCCTCTCTACGAAAATACCTAAAGGAGGAATGTCATGAGCAACCAATTTGTTCACAAATATACGCGGATTTTCGTTCTTCAAGGAATAACTTAAGTAGTTTGTTAACTCAGTTACGAGGCTTGTATTGTAATTCAATGCCTTTTGTAAATTTCACTAAAAAACTTGTAATTGAATAAGGAGAGAACAAAATATTCTTTGAGATTCAAACAATATTTTCCTGTATTTTAGCTAGCACATAGTACGATCATTAATAACTGAGCAGTGATATTAACTATATTATTTTTCAAAATCGCATAACTACTTTTTAGAAATAGAAACTGCAGTTCGAATCATCTGAAACAAATAATAATTTAATAAACACGAGGGCGATAAATTTCAAGATTTTATAGTTCTCATAAAAGTTAGCTTCTAGAAGATTTCACCGTAAATTGTCCAGCAAATACACGTATCTGAGAGAATTGATGTTTAATTTCATGAGAGTTTGGCCATTTCAGATAATTTCCGCAATAACTTATCGTTAAATTTATCTATGTTTATTTTATAATTCTGGCCTCGTACGTGCACCTACTGTCCAAGCCGTGAGATATTTGCGTTCTTGTTGGCTTGAACGCCTTGAACTTGAGTCTCGCAGGCGTTTATTTCATCGTGCGCTGCATACTTTGTGTGCTAAATTATTTCCGGGCTTTTCCTGGTCTTAATCATAAGATTCAACAATACAAATTGAAGTCAAAACATTTAGACAAACGTTCTCGAGAACATTCGTTCTTCATACAGGTTTGTCCGCGAGAACCGAAAAGATTCAAAATTTTCTACTATAAAAATGATATAATAAAATGGTTTTGAAATTTATCTGTTAAATTTCATGAGATTTGCCTACAAAAGTTTATTCTTTCTGTTCAATTTTCGAGACTTATTCTCTAGTGTTTCAAAGTACTGAAAGCCAATGAGATTTTAATTAAGAATTAATAAATATTAAGGTTACAGTGCTAAGTAAAATATTACATGAAGATTATTATTCAGTTACATAATTCTTAAGCTCCAAAGATTATAATAAGAAAAACATTCAATTTTAGTACTACAATTGTTCACAGACCCTTTTGGCTTTGGCAACAGTCCTCTGTATATTTTTTCAAGAAAATGCTAAATATTTTCTCTAAGTAATGGGAATATTTGTGGTTCATCTGCCGTTTATTAAGGAATAAAACGGATACTTATTTCCTAAATACAATGTATTATGTTATCAGCCAAAAAGTAGCCTAGACAGTTTTCTTACAAAGAGTTGCCCAGTTTACAGAGAAACGCCCATAAGACAATTCAGACAGGCAGTTGCATGAAATAATTTTTAAAAATGGTTTTTTGGCAAATATATTGAATACTTCAGCTACTACTTTCTATTTTATATTGAAATCAAAAAAATGCGAGAATTTTCCAACAATCAGCTGTCACATCTCGACATATTCAGAAACAACTTAGGGCCAATTTTTTCGACAAGAATTGTAGTACTTTGGCTATTTTATGAATTTTCCACGTTTTCCTTGAACATTTCTTCCAATTTTCCTTTGTCGATATGGTTGTTACGGAAATCAGTTGCTGGGCATTTTTGCATTGAATAAAAAATATATAAAATCTTTCTTGAATCTAGTAATAATTTTCGAAGATTCAGATGAATATTCACTCATGAGAGATTTTCGTCTCAGATTTATCGGATCTACTTCAAGTAGTAGTAAGTAGCTCATAAAATACAAGGATAAAACTTTATATTATATGAAAAGAGTTTTTGGTGTAAGCTTATGAGTTTTTCCTTTTTTCGCTATGTGATATTTGAAAATAATTGAAGAGTGTTTGTAACTCGATAATGGTTATATGTTCGAGCGCTTATTTTCAAATGATAGAGCGTAATGAATTCCATTTCATACTTTCGACAAACTTAAAGTATGTCGAATTCGTTTCATTTCAAGCATTAACCAGTAATAAAAGAAATTATGACACGAAATATCCAACAACAATTCTTCGATTATTTGAAAGAAAATGTCGTCAAGAAGGAAAACACAATTGATTGCAATATGAGAGAATGATAGCTTCTTTCGAGAGGCAGATACGGTAGTGAGAAATTGAAATCTGCGCCAACGTATTAAATATATTGACGGCAATAATCTACCTCAAGGCTATAACACCATACGGAATATCAATTCCGTAATAGTGAAGGTAAGTATTATCGTATTTTTTATGCAAACGGGTATTACACACCTAATTTTGCAAATAGCAATTTCAAGTTACTACGTGAAACTAGGCATGACTCACAGACCTTGAATGTTTACAGCAAGCGAAGCAGCTGATTTCACCACGATTTTATTATTTTAAGCGAGTTTATTCTCGTTATATACGGTATAGCGGAAGAGAGGCAATATAATCTCATCCAGATACCTATCCTGTACATTGAATGCTTTTTACAGAACACGACGAGGAGATATTTATTAGTGAGATCCTAACTATGATTATTATTATTGCGTTTATGTGAAATTTAGTTAGACGGTGAAATCGCCACTTCACGAACCGAAACGATTAATTACAAATTTTGTTCAGGATATAAAATTTGAAAAATCTACTATGCATTTTGAATTAAGATTGCAATATATGGCATCTATGCCGGGTGTCCATTTGAAGCGTTATACGTCCATAACTTTGTTCCTGTTGAGTATATCAAAGAAGTGTATGCAAAGAAAAAAGTTTGATGCTAATTCGCTACATGTACTAAAATTATTCCTAAATATACAGAGATTTGTTTCGCAGTTATATTATTTTAAAAGGGACGCCCTATGTTTCTCATCATTTTTAACTCATTAATTAGAAATAAGGTGAGTTTCTTTAAATCAGTATATGTCTTATTTGAACCGTTTTCCAATTTATCGACAATTTGTCAAAATTGAGTTTTTAGAATATCCCTATATCTACTGGAATAGTCTTGGCATCTCAATTTGAATACTAAATTTCCATGAACCTAAATATCTATGAACAAGGCGTAATTATTGATACAACTATAGAGGATGCTCACATTGATGTCAAATTTTGTTCATATTGAAACCTAATCATTCTTTTTATTTCAAATGGAACACCTTTTTTCAATGACTGTAAATGAAAGTAAATTCTAATACCTATTGAAAACTACTGGGTATCAATATACCTATTTTCAATAGATCCAAAGTTGAGAAATTTTGTATTTTATGCAAGAATTTTCACGAAATCCTACCAAATTTTGCAGATTCCCAAATGTGGTTTAATTAAAAACAATATCCCAAAGAGGGGTGACCTACGCACACTATGAAAAATGATACAAGTGCCTACTGGCGACTCATGGATCATTTTGGAAATCAAGCTGCTTGACATCACTTGAAATTAAGCCACATTTTGTGAAATTTTCACAAAAGCTTAAAAACGTAAACTTTTTGAATCGCAAAACTTGAAAGATTGAAGTTGTTGAAGGAAACACAAATACAGAACAAGAACAAACTTCTGTGAATAAAAGAAATACCTACATTGAAACTTAAGTCAAAAAGACTACAAAACTAGATTTCCAATTCAACAGATAGTAGATAGTTTTTGATTTATTAAAAATAAATGAATAGTCTTGAGTTTCAGAAAAATTGAAAAATTTCATCAATTGCGTTCTTGTGGACAAGAAAGCAAAACGAAACTTTTCATCATCACTTTTTCATTAGCATTAACTTGTGCCAACTATACTAGGTTTTAGGAACATTCGACGCTTACTACTACAGAAGTTAATTTCATCAAAACCAATTTTGAAGTCAACGCGTTTTGCTAAATACATTAGCATTACGAGATGATGAGATATTGATGCATGTTCAATATAAAAAACATAATTTCTCTTCGATGAAATAAAACGAAAGGTACTGTCGAATCGTTGACAAACTAGTGCTTTTTTCGTGATGAATTATCACGCATATAATTGTACTTTTTAGCTGTTCAAGACGTTATCCTCCAATGTGTAGTCGAGCAATACTGTTGTAAAATAATGAGTTTGCAAATAAAACATCCTAAGAACCATCCTCATGAAGAAATAAACCACTATAGAGACTTTCATCGGTTTTTGTGTTGCAGGTCATATAAAAAGCTGGATACGGTACAGGCATTTTCTATCACAGAATATAATGCCGGAATACGTTATTGAGGAGTTGAGAATGATAATTAACAAAAGTAAATTACGAGAATCATAAGGAATATATCGAATCAAAAATGAGTAATGCTCAGGTAGAAATGAAATTAAATAAAAGGTTAAGAGTTATTTAAATCCTCTTAGGCGATTTGAATTCGATGAACGATACCTAAATTAATTACTTATGTTTAAACCTTTCCTCTTCAGAGAGCTATAATTATTTCAAATTATATGTATACCAGATTTATGGGATCACTTCCAATGATATTTCCAAACGAATATGTGAATGATAACCAATAATTCTATAGGACAAAACAACCATACATTGAAAAAAATTGCTGCTTCAGCGACCACACTCGCAAAGCGAAAGCTTTGTACATTGAGAGATATAAAATAGATGTTTTATACATTTTGCTGGTATTTATTAAAATGTCTATAAAGTTTTACTAGTCATAAAACAGTGCATCGGTATTTGAGCACAAATCGTTAATCAATTGTCTCGAAATTACACATCCCGCTCGAATTTTACGTTGAATATGTTGCAACCGACGCGAAATAGATTTTTCTATTTAACTAAAGGAAAGTCACCTAATAATATGAAGTAGCAGGATTAAGGTTGTTGCGCCGCCAATTGGTTCTTGGTTTAATACTGCTTTGCGAGTTCAAGAACTCGCTTATCTTATCTGCGTAAGTAAATAAATAAATACGGCGATAGAGAGGGACGAACGGATATTTATGTGCTCGATTATGAGTATTACACACTGCAGGCTGTGCGATATTACGGCTAAACCTTCTCCTGCAACTGCCTATCAATAAAGCCCGAAAACATTTTTTTATATTCGGTTAGATTCTTCTTCTCACGCTTGGTAGAAACGTTTACATAAAACTGATATAAGTATGAGGATGATCTTAAAGTATATCAACTCAACGTGGAGATGGCAGCACTTGTCAATAAAAGCTTGGAAATGTAATAGCGCATCTTTTACGGGTAGCCCACCGACATTTTAACCATCTATGACAAGCAGTTATTGATTAACAATCGTTCAAATGAATCGACGAAAATGGAAAAATCGAAGCGATTGTCTCTGAATTTCAGAACGTGAAATAAAATACACCTACTTAAATCTTAGATGAGATAGACGATGAACGTTCGAGACGAACAAAATCTGCAACCACTAACGATAATATTGCTGAATTTCACCAACTAGGAATACACGACCGTTGAAATGAAGTGAAAGAGATACCAGGGACTATGTGCAGAAATTATGTTCATCACATTCTGAACCAATTTGGGCAGGAGATAATTAGCTGCATGACCAAAAACGATTTCTTGAATAAAAAAAAATGAAAACAAGTAGAATAGCCTCCACTATTCACGTAGTTTCTATTTCGAGACCGATAAATCAGGTACAGGTCGAAGTTGCATACACCAATAAAACCGAAATTTTTTCATTTCCAGATCGCAAATTTTATTTAAATTCAATGGTATAGCTTGTTGATGTATTATACTATCTACATTTCAGCGAAACAGAACGGAAATGTGGAGTTATATCCTTCAAATCAACACAAGATTAAATCCAACAAAATATGAAGTACTATAGAATAACTGTAGCGACACACAGTGGTCATTACAGGAACTTTGTGTTCAACGAAGTAATATTGAACACCTTTTTCAAAGATCTAAAAATAGCATAGCATGCTGCAACGTTAAGAAACAGTATCTTGCTTATCACGAAAGACTTCTTTAGTTATTGTAATTCCAAATTATCCCAGCGACCTACCCCCCCTCTAATGAGAGACTTGACCTAACATTTTTTTTTTGCGGAACTTCGAACATCTTTCTCCGTTAGTCACGCTTGCACGTTGAAACAGAAAAGCAAGGCCAGCCTGGATCGTATTATATTCATAATTGCCACATTAAATGTCGGATTCAACGTTTTATCGTTTCATTTTTCCGGTTTTCGACGTAATGTTTGTTATTTTATAACTTGCGATTAGAGAGAAAAAAAGCTGCGCGACGACCGTCCGGCTAGTTCATTAACCTTGATAACAGTTCCATTTCATCGGACTTTCAATGCTCGATTTCATGCGAATTCGAAATGGGTTAAACCGCGGTTTGTGACTCTGTCGACGATGATTTATGCTTCAATTGACGGTGGTCTGCCGTTAAGGGCCGGTTATCAGCCGATATTAATGTTAACGACAACGAAGAATAATGCTCCGGTCTCGAATTCAGGCGAAACCTCGGACGGAACTGTTTCAATTCCAACTGAGAATTTATGATATCGAACCTATTAAGTCGGGTATGATATGAAACGTTCTCTACTTAATCAACTAATTGCTCGACTAATTGTTTTCTCCAAAATATCTCAGGCCAACACTTAATGGAATGCTGAATTACTAATCGATATAACGATGTGATCATCCTGGCTCCTACTTCAACTATAATCATCATTTATTCCCATTTTAGAGAAAGATACAGTTTAGCATAAATATTAGAAGTGTCACATATAAGTAATAACATATTCACCATTTTGCATTAGTTCTTTAATGATGAGTAATTCAGTGGTCGCTTGTTTAAGCAAGCTGCAGCACTAGTTGCAAAAAATCGAAAAAATACTAACTTCAAATTAAGATCTCTGAAATTCTAATGAAAATAATACTAGTATTCCCGCCACTTCTGAAAATTATATCCAACTCCATGGAATATTTGCGGCAATCTCTTGTACCCTCTGTACGTCGAAGAACCGTCGGAACAACGGTGATTGGCAAATATAAATCGTTCATACTCTACTGTGTGTACTTACGGCAACACCCGTTAAATATTGTTTAATGTTAGATTTTTCGAACATTCGTCTTTGTATTCATATCCTGTAATAATTTTAATAGTAGTGGTAACGATCAAAGATGCATATTTCAACAAAATATGAACACGTTGCGAATGTCTATTAATGAACAAAAGGGAATAAGTAACAATAAACGGCACACACCAGAATTGAAAATCGAACAATACACGCGAAAATTTAATATATATTATCATTCATTGAAAATGCGAATGGATTAATTGGGTTTGAAATAAAAAACTATTTATCTTGTTTCCATGGTTACTTTTTTGAGAAATCTCAATTTCATGAGCTGTAAGTGATTTTGTACATATGGGTAAGACATCCAACTGCGATGGAATTTCAATCCAGCATTTAATAAAAGCAATGAAGTTTACTTCGTTAGGAAAAACCAATATCCAAGAACAACTGCACCTACTATCCTAGAGAATGTTGTGGAACATTTTAGCTCGCACTTAGTCAACACGAAAAAACTACAGAATTTTATAATCAACAGCCTGATTAATTTCACAACTGAACTTGATAACATTTGATGGAACATTTACCAAGGGCAACTATTTTCAAAGGATATTCAAAGTGACAAGCTGGATTGTTTTATAAGGGAAATTATTTCAGCAAAAAATGCTACTGATAATTTCATAATTAAAACAGATGTATCTAACAACTAACGTCTCAAACTTTAAGAGACTATAGGTTTTACGATACATTGATGGCAAGCCACTTGAACGAATTTAGAAACCATGTGACCCAAACACCAGATTATTTTAACTTCTTCATTTCAAAAGAACTAATGCCCTAGCACGCTTGCTAGTTTGATATGAATTAGTCTTGCTTACTAATGTCCAATGCCACCTGAACGATTCGATACATCGAATCCCATAAAGCACCAACACACACATTTATACGAGTGGCGCCCCCTAGGAATCAAAGTCATAAACAACGCTAGCGCCAGTGATAAAATTCACATTTATGAGTGAGTTTCGAGGTGTAAAGTCGCAGACTTTTTACTGGGTCATTACATGTCATTTATACTATTCGAAACAACAAATAACTATAGATAATGCAAAATTCAGTCGATTGATGAAGATTACAGTTCGCATCTTAAAAGGATATACGAAACCCAAGGATATACGAAACCCTTTTCTACAAGGTAAAAGTTACGGGACAAGTATTTTAACCCTTTTCTACAAGGTTATAGTTACGGGACAAGTATTTTTGATAGAAATCATATTATTGACACAGCAATCGCTTTCAAAAGCGTAAAAGGGTTGTACAATGAACGTTACTTTACAGAATACGAAATTCGTCCGCTTCAGAAGTTAGTTTGTGTCAACCTATACTTATATTTAAATCTGATTATATGTAATTTATTGAATTCAATATCATGGTGTGGATATCAATAGTGACGATAGTGATTTTTCCGATACTGATACTTCACCAGATATGGCTGCCATGACGAAAAAATATTTGCATGATCAAAAATCAAGACAAAAATGTAAGGAAAATCATTTTCTGCATAATGGACTGCAAAAAATGAGAAGATATTCAAAGAATAACTTAATGGCTTATTTATGAAAGAAAACAAAATCACTGAAGTCATCTGTGCTGTGATAAGCATATTCAATAGAGCTAAAAAATCAGAACCTTTTGATAAAGACGATATACAAAAAGTGTACTTAATGAGGAAAAAGTGCTTCTAATTGTTGGTATAACCGGAGCACGTGGGTGCCAGCGAAAATGAAGATTAGTAATATTCAAGACAAGATGTGTTATTAATGATGTTAATTGTTGAGATTCTTGCTTCAAAACAGACCGCCAGAAGATATAGCAGAATATTTAAAATTTCCAACTCCTGAATTGAATTGTGCTCTCCGTTTGGAGAGACAAGATAGCTCATCTAATGAAAGGCGATCGCGATATTTGTCAGTTAAAATGGCATGAGATGGAGGAGCTCTAATTTAGCTGAAGATATTTCCCATAGCGGCTAAAAAAATTAGTAAAACGGCATCCTCGTCAAGTCATTGCTTGGGGAATACTGTATATTAACTTCTACATCGAATTTTGACCACACCACTATCATTACCATCAGGCATTATTAGAAAACGCAAAAAAAAACGGACTTTCGACTTTAATATAGTTAATAAATAATAGTTCATTGATTTTTTATATATAGTACAATAATACTGATCGATTTATGTCTAGTTAATATTTTTATTACTGATATTAATAATTAATAATATAATGATAATAAACGAATTTTATAACCCTATATTAAAAGTCTTTGAAACTAAATATTGGTTTTGATTAATGTTTCGAATACTAAAAATTCTTAGGTAAATCTTCATGCAGAAAGTAACTCTGTACATCACCTTTCTATTCCAATACACAAAATAAGGCACACCTGTTAAAGCCTAGTTCACGAATTAGACCAAAAAATGTGGAATACGTGAAATAATATTTAACGAACTGAACGCAAAATTTTCAAATTCGATATGCATCACAGATATAAAGCAACCTAACTTCACTTCTGCCATTTTTATTATTATTAAATTATGTTTGCAACTATTGAAATTCTGAAAAGAAAAACAGGCACAGAAATGCATAAAAGTAAAATTACGTTAGGTTAAAACAGTGATCAAAATGTTAGGAATTGCAAGACGGCAGTGGTATGCAATGTCAAAATGTATCCAGACTGAATCAAAACAAAATTTTTCATTTGAATATTTCCCAAGAACTTGCAAAATTACATTTACTGATTATTTTCAATATATTTGAAGATAAAATTGCGTGTAAAGATAAAATGCCACGAAATATCCAAAGGTTATATATCCGTAATATACATTTTATCTACTATTTTTGGTTTTTAAGTCAGGCGGAGATGTCTCTTGAAAACAAGAAATACTGAGAACAATTAAAGAATTTTCTAACAGAATCCAAAAATTGAAAAAAATCATTAATATGAAGATACATGGCAAATTCTATTTGTTTCCGAATAAATGAACCAAATATTCAGTTATCGTTAGATGATACCACTAACTAATCCTAACATTTTTATGGTATGAAATACTGATAAATATTCAGAAGTTACGTGAAAATTATAAAACTAAGTAAAATTGCATGATGGCCTAATAAAAATATATCTCAAATCATGCAAAAATTAAGATCGGTTGCATTCATACAGAAAGGTTCTAAATAATCCGCTACATTGTTCGAATATGGGCCGAATATTGAAATATTCATGTAACGGATTGAGATATTATAAGAAAGTTTTAGCTTGTAATACCGAATATTAACGTGATAATCAATGAACTTTTAACCTCATAAGTAGTTCTGCAAATATTTTCAGCCAATTCACGAACGATAGAAAAAAAATTCATATAATTTTAATAGAACATGCAGAAAATTGTTGCATTCTGTGGATTTGTTCTCACAGAATTTATATATCACTTATGACCTCACATCATCAGGTTCTCATATATTCTTCACAAAAATGAATTTTCGAGCATGTTATAACCGGAATAGTTCAGGAAACTATATGCGCATACATTAGCCCCAGCAGTGATTCGCATTTTGAATTTGAAAATATATTCTACGTTTCAGAAGAATTAAATTAGACAGGAAAAAACAAGAAGTGGCATATAATGTGCACGAACATAACAAATGAGTAAGTTAACCACAAACTTAAATTTATCAGATTCAAACCCCATTATCTTCGGAGTTGAATGCAAATTAAGAATTAAATTAAAAAACTTAACGATATGGTTTTAAACTTTCAACTACTGATATGGGAAGATGACGCACTAGAGAAATGACCTTGAACAGTAGATACATTTTCAATGCAAATACATATGTACATATTAACATCAGCACATAATATTGTCAAAAGGAGTAATTAATATTGCATGTAAAATGTTCCATAATTTTGGAGATAAGTGAAATTGGCCGAAAAATAAATATTTTCAAAATTTGGAGTTAATGAATTGTTTTACTATCTAAGCATGTGCGATAATTTGGTCGTTGAAAATAGGTTTTTCTGCGACAATGTTTGAGGATTATTCAGATAACGAGGTCATTGGCAATAGTGTCTATCAAGTGAACAGCAACAGAATCCTACTCGGTATTGTGGATTTGGATGAGATTACACGTATATCTGAATTCTTCACAGTTTCACGTTCGACATTTCTAACTGAATTCAACCCTAAACTAATATGAGGTCTTGCTTTCGAATTCAAAATAATAACGAAAATACTGAAGAATAATCATTTCTTATAATCTTTCAATGATCCATTGAAATCTTGGGCGATAATTTCGCATTATATTTCAATTTGGTACTTACATTTATTTCAATCAGATTCATTCAATATAACCTGTTGAAAATTTTGAACGCGAAATAAATAAATTTGAAATATTACAAATTGAATGTGAAAAAAATATATTGAGTGAGTAGTTACTAAGAAACTCAAGTTCCAACATGTCTTCAATTAAGTTCATTCACAACGTCCAATTTGTTTTCAAGACTTCAAACATTTTTCTTCAGGAATATTAATTTACTTCAAAATTGATTCAGTATAATAATGTCTTTCATTTGGATGTTCACAATTTCTAGAATGAAATTCGAAAATTGGACAACAAATTTAGTCACTCATCTTTACACGGTGCTACTGAACGCAATAATCTAAAATTCGTAGGATCTAAATAACAACTTTTATTCATCGTGGGTGCATTTGATAATTTAATCAGATCATTTCAACAAATAGTACTTGAAATATTTTGATCATACAGAAAATACGTTAATCTAACAACACTTACTAATATATCGAACTTCGAAAATGTCCTATTTTTATTCGATCATTTTTCCATATATATATATATATATATATATATATATATATATATATATATATATATATATATATATATATATATATATATATATATATATATATATATATATATATATATATATATATATATATATATATATATATATATATATATATATATATATATATAGTATGTCAATATTGAAGAACACGGATTTCATGAAATTCTGAATAAACTTCAAGGATTCATTTATTGGTTTATTTGAATGGAGAAAATTCTCAGCATAATCATTTCATATAAAAAGCAATATCACACGATGGATATATATCCGTAAAGCCATAGTGAGCACATCGAATTTTTTGAGGGTATGGAAAATGTTGAATTAATTTACAACCTCATGTTTTTCCATAAGCTATTAGAAATAATATGAAACTAATTGAAAAGTGAGAGTGATAAAAATAAAAATTCAAATGAATGGTTCTATCAGAAACTGAACTCAAGTATCAAATTGAAGTCAGTTTTGCCAATGATCATCAACTTCATCAAAATCTACTGGGAAAGTACAACAGTAAATTTTGAGTATGATCATCAAAATCTATATACGATTATCTGAATTTTTTTCTGTCTTGTCAGTGCCGAATATCACCTCAAAGAAATACACAGCCTGTTTTAACTCTATGTAGGTAGTATTTTCAGAAAATACTTTCATGTGGCAGGCATGTTTTCTTTTCATCTATGACCATTATTAACACCCATTCAATGCTAAAGCATTAAGTAAAATTGGAAAAATTCTAAGCTTTTCGAAACGGCTATTTACTTGAAGGGCAGAAGCAGAGGTCGAATTTGTTAGAAAAATATCAAAGTAGCTGAGTTGAGTTATAAATGTGATAACCATGTGGATTTCGTTTAGAATCAAGTAAATCAACACCATGCGCGTTAATAATCATGTTTTAAATATTTTTTCACATCAGGTAAATAATTGTTATTTCGCAGAAAAATCTACTCTCCACAATATTGTTGACAATCTACGTTGTTCACTGATACATGGATTATACATGTTTTTCAGAACACTTCCGAGTTTGTTTTCAAACGCGAATGAAAAACCAAAAAATTTTTTTCACTTATTTCCGTATCAATCGCTTCCAATCCTACCACTATAAGATCCTAACATAAAAACAAAATATTTCAGAACGTACCCAATTATGTTGGCAAATTTCAAAATCACTAAATAAATCACACAAGATAAACAATTCCCGTAATCCAATTTGAATTGATTTTCGACACTGTCACACATTGGAAATATGGAATATTTGACAAAAACACAACACCTACCTGAGTCGCATCAGAGTAGGGAGTAGTTGAATTTTTGTCGACGAGTTGCGATCCAAAAACGACATTATTGCTGACATTTGGGCTATCGGACCTCGAAGCATCCATATTTTGTTGGGGCACCATAATTGTTTAACTTTTCACTTCACTATTTACTTAGAAATTAATCTGAAATTCTAATCGTGGCTAAGTCCATAGACTGCATCCACTTCTCGCATTACATGAACACTACTTAACTTCACGAAGTTCGCAATGCAACTGACAACTAAAACTTGATGTTTTCAGTTTGTAGCCGCTACTCAGCTGTTATACCCCCTCCACACGCACCACAACGAAGGGGGGAGGTGTGCGCGAGATGCGATCACCCAGCTGATCAACGATAGCACTTGTTTACGTCTGTTTTTTATGGAATAGAAACTGGTTTTCCTAATATTCGAAAAATAATTTTTATTCAGAATGGAAAATGAAACTTTCTATGCAAGCTTCAATGACATTACCTAACCAAAATCTTTCAAAGAAATCCTCCCACATATAAATTCACTGAAGACATACAATTATTTCACGCGAACAAATTTTTGTAACCGTAATTACCGATTTTATATTAATTATCACTAAGGAAGTAATTGCATATGACTTGCACTTCAACTACCCCACATCTAAACCGAACGACGTGTCGAGACCGAATACAACGCAATGCCTTGGCCTGCAGTTGTCGAAGCGAACGGAGCTAGTGAGCCAGTGAGTAAGCGAGGTGGGAGTATTGAAATCGAGCAATACCCCACCGCGATTAGAAGTTGTCAAGCGCTCCGATGGTGGCAGCACATGTCAGAGACTCCCGGCTTAGAAATGCTTCACACATATCATCCGCCAATAGTGAAGGTTTTCTTCGAATTTCCATTATATTTGTTTGCTAATACATTTATGAATAATTAATTCAAGTGTGCAATTAATGTCATTCATTATAAAATGCGTACTTAAAATATTCAAATTCAGCGTCTTATATATTTATTATTTATGGTAGTCAAACTGAGTTTTGTACGGAAAGCCTATATAGAAAAAAGTTGCATAATGTGTCTGTCTTTTTCGGTCGGAACATCAGGTCAGCTCGTAATGTATTAGTAAATATTTCTGGAGGAGAATTTAAAGTACCAAATATCTCCTTATGGGTAATGCATTTTAGGTATTTCTGAAATTTTATATAAATTAATTAAATTTTTATTTACCTAAAATCGTAAGGCCTTTTTCGGGAATAATGCGAGAGGATGACGCCAGTTTGAACCGGGTGCCGATGAAGGAATAGGTATGGTCGTAGAAAGGTCCGTGCCAAATTTGGAGCCCTTAGCTCGAACGACGAAACCCTAAAGATTTTTCGAAAAATTCTCCAAAACGTCGCCGAGAGCGAACGGAAGTCCAAACGGCAAGGTTTCTTCGGAATCGGAACTTCGGTCTTTCGGAAGGCGATCGGAACGATCGATCTAGCGAAAATTCAAAGAAAAAGCCCCGAAATAGCGAATATAAAAAGAGTCTTCGATTTTTCGTGAGTGTAGGGAATAATTTCGTCGGACTTTGATGTCTATAGAAATTTTTCCATCGCGTTCGATCGTATCAAATCCTGTACAAAGAGCAAGCCTCGAGTTTCGCATATTGCGCCGCAATAGTTTAATTCCCGTAAAACCCCTGGAAGAATGGAACATCTTCGAGCCAACGTAGTACTATTGGCGGACTTTTGCAAAATTTCGTTCTATTTTCCTTATTCCGAGAATTTCTGAAAGCAAGAAATTAAAGTAATTAATGAACATCGAGCTGTCAAAATGAGGGGTTTTCATTCATCCGTCTTACTTGTATGGGGTTAGCGGGAGGAAGGATTCGAGTATCTATAAATTTGTTTCAATCAGCTCTGAAATATCAACATCTTTGAAATTGGAAGTAACTTTGAAAGTGCTTATAACGATTTGTATATTGTTTTCGTTTTGATTGGTGGTAAAATAATCACTTTTTTTGTACATCAAGTTAGCTTGATGACAGTTATCTAATTCTAACCTAACCTAACCTTTAATTTTTGTTTGTTCGTTTGCTGTTTGTGCAGCTACCGAGGCGGTCCCTTTAATTTTTCATAAACATATAGGATGATTTTTATCCATGTCATTCAGCATTGAATTAGAGATTATTCTGACTGTTTCTTCAATTCTTACTGCCATAAATATTGGAATATTAAAGGACAATTGAACAATATAAGTCAAATTTTAGATTTGTTTTCTAACAGTGTGAGAGCAAGTTTGACTTCTAGAATTTTTCAGTCATTATTATGAATTACCTGCTCTGTCTTCAAATTAGTTGCCAGCTTGGCAGTAAGGCCCTAGGATTCTTTTTTTATTTCATTTATATGCTTTAGAAATAATTTCACAATATTTTGTTGGAATCAATTCTTTTCACTTCTTCTTCTAATTCTATGTTTGCTGTTTTCTATTCAGAAATTGCTAATGCAGGGATCTTATTTGACTCAGGACAGTTCAGTACAGAGGGCAAATCAAAAGTTTAAAACTGTAGATATATACATATCGAACTTTCTGAAATAATAGGTGGCTATTGACAACTGGCAGAATATTTTTCGTTCTATTTTAGAAATTTTTTTCTTATGTTCATTCTACCGTTTTCTGAATCATCCTCAGAATTCTTGGTGGTTGCTTATAGGGTGATTAAACGATTTGTTTTGATAATCATCTTTGAACAGTTCTAATTTCATGTTATTATAGCTCTGATAGAAGAGGTTGAGATTTTAAAATTGAATCTATCTCATTGCATTGGAAGTTCTGAATTCTGAATGTATTCGAATTTGTACGATATACGAGAGATTCATAAGGTACGAAAGGCAGTAAATATAATGAGGCGTTCAATATATATAGAGGTAAATATGAGAGGGCGTTCAGTATATTGTGCAATTGCACAAATTTATTTGTCAAAATTGATAGACAAAGACTGTATAAGAATTAGTTAGCTCTGTAGTAACTTGATTTGTTTTTATTGTTATTGTTGTTATTATCAATTATAGCTATTGTTCTCATTATTATTAGTGCTCTGAGTATTATTCTGAAAATGTGTTTTAGTAACAACGAATAAGCATATATTTACTGTCGTTATGGATATTCTGATGGAAATGCGGAAGCGCTTCCTTCGTGAATATCGAAGATGCTATCCATCTAGAAGAATTTCAGATGCTCCTGTCTTAGTAAGAATGTATCAGAATTTTCGCAACTTTGGTCAGCGTGTTAGAAATAAACAAAACAGGAACCGTCGAAATGACAATCAAATAGCATACTTCTTATCTTTGATACTAATCCGGGGCTCAGCTCTCGCAAGGCAGCTCAACTATTACAAATACCTATGTCTCAAATATTACGAACATTTCTTGATGTTCACATGCACGCATATGATCTTGAGCCTGGAGATGCTGAAAAAGGAATGAGATTGTGCCAGTTTTTAAATTCGACAGAGGAAAATTCTAACTTTTGCATAACATTTTTTAGACTGATGAATCATTTATCACTAGATATGAAGTATCGAATTACCATAATATCCATGTCTGGGCACACAAAGATCCTCAGGAAATTCGAGCAAGATCATTTCAAAATGAATTTTCGGTAAATGCCAGACTTGAAATTTCAAGCAATGATTCATGTATAAAGGGAAAAGGGAATCAATTCACAAGTACAGAAGCCAATGAGCCACTATTGTTCGTTGGGTTGTCGAAGCTGTATATGATGTAATATGGAAAAAGTACAAACTTCTACATAATCAGTTCGATAATAAAATAATCCCAAATGCAACTCTATATAGAAATAGTGTATTTTTTGATACAAAGCTTCAAAAATCCGAAGAAAGTTGATGGGGTAGGCGGAAAAGTTTATTTCAACCACTTCAATCAACGTTGAATCGTGGTGTTCTAGATTTCCCCGAAATAACCAAAGAAGATTTAATATATAATAATCTTCTTCACAGGCTCTAACAACTCGAACAATCGATTTCATATTTGGCTGAGTTAACTATTGAAGATGATAAAACAGATCTTCTGCTTTTGAAGGAAACTCCTGAAATAATAAAATTCAAGTTCGTTGGAGACATATAAAGGCTAAAACATGCAACTGCTACAGTTATTATCTGCCTAGTTCAATTGGTGCTACTTGAATCAAACTCCAATTATTTCATTGATCAAATGGCGCCAGAGCAATAGGATGTTGCTCGCATATAGCCGCTATCATCTACTATTTATCACAAGCAAAATACCTAGCTAAAATTGTAGAGATCCCTAAAATATTAACAAATTAGATTACAATGTTATATCTGTCGTAAATGAAGATAGTTATGATTGAATGTAAAAAAGATATGAATCTATTGCAACAGATCTTTTTTGCTCCGTAAAAGTATACTATTGTAAGTATTTTTTCAATGTTAGAAAGTAAATTTTTTTTTCAACATAGGTCCTCAAATTGAGTTTAAAATTTCAGAACAGGAGGTGAAACAATTATTTTGACATGACTCTCTTATGTTAAATTAACTGTATCCAAAAAGTGTGACGTCATCAACTTCTATGCGAAGCATTGAACATTGGCTAGGTGAAACAGTTTCCGCGCGTCGACTATATATACAATTATCTAAGTATATTATTGCATTTAAGTGAACAATGAAAAATAAATTTCTTTTGTAAAAACTTTCTTAACTTATATATAAAAAGTATCTCATTTTTAATGTTGGTTTTTATTCCGAAGATTGCAAAGAAATGCGAAAAACGCGGTTTTTTATCTTTGTATGTATGTATGTTTCACTAATTTGGGAAATCCGACAAAATTCACATTCAATATTTTTTCGTGTTATCAAGTGTCTTATTTTTTTGAACGCAATTAAAATGTTGAAATCAAATGTCCCCGCCAAAAACTTTTCGAAAAAATTCTGCAATTATAACTTTCTCAAAGCTAAAATTTTTCTATTTAAGATTTTTCGGTATCTCTCGATGCGGCTGAGTTATAAAATAAAATAATAACCACAAAATCTTAATTATCCTCTAAAGTGACTTTCTCTATACATGCTAAAAACTGGCCTATATGGAAATCGAATCTGCTTTGGGGAATTTCTCACCACCATACCTGCCTAGGCGCTTTCAAATTTTTATTTTGAAGAGAAGTACCCATCAAAAATGCATTTCCATAAAATAAACATGTAGAACTTCGAACTGTTGAATTTGACAATTCGACAATTTGTTCGACAGGAAATCATAGTTCATATAACTTTCAAGTGCGATTAATTGAAATTTTTTTCTGGAATCGTAGAAAAAGTTACATCTGTGTCATAAACTAAGCTTTTAGTTCAAATAAGTTTCGAATGAAGTTTATCAAAAATTGTGGAACAGATTTGTCTATTAACCGTCGATCATAACTAATGGTAGGAATTGCATATTTGTTTGTTTTTTCTTCTATTATATTAGTTACTGTTTTGGAATCTTCGAGAAAATTTCGCCACATTGATAGAGAAACATTCGGTCAAGTTGCAGAAATTTTTGCATGCATTTGCGGAAAAAGCGTCATATTTGGTTTTTGTTGGAGTGGAGCTTCATTAATAACTCAATTGAAAAAAATAATTGATCTGAAAGAAGTCTGTTAATTCATTGAAACTAGAACATAACAACGTATGGTGTTAAAATTAATAAAAATTAATGAAAATTCTTCTCAAAATTCAAATTAGGCAAAACTTTTTCATCATCAATGAAAACAGAATAATTAACTTTTATATGAGCAGGATGTTGTTGATTGCCCTACATAATTAATTTTCAACACACTTTTGTAAGCATCATAGGTAACTCACCTGTTGGAAAACAAATCTTAAGAACACAATTTTTATCTTCATTTAGTAGACTTACCGACTCGGAACTTCACAGATGTATGTGAAATGGATAACAATACAATCATTTGGTACCATCGAACTAATATGATGACGACCTTGCTTCAGTAATTTACTAAAATATACAAAATAATGCTACTTAGTTTTTTCTAATTCAATAAGCCAGGATAGTTCATATTGTGAATTTGAAGAAACGTGTTGGCAAATTTTATTTTTTGTATGAAAAGGAGTTGTTGCTTGGTTTCATTTATCAATAACTAGAAAGTCTGATCGAACGTGCTATATTTGATAGTAATATTTACAAACTGAAGTAGGTTTAAGAGAACTGTTAGTAGTGAGGATTGATTTTTGTACTAAATTAATGAACCAATTTTCGTCATGACATATCTATATTAATAATATAATATACGTTTTCATGTTTTCTAGAGGAATTTATTCTATGTAAGATAGCTTGCAGAAGGAGTAACTCCAAAAATGTCCTGAAGAATCCAAGAACAGTTACACACAACCAAATTTATAGGGAATCGCTAGGTATTTCACATTATTGATTGTTTTCAACCAAGGATCTTTGACTACTTGTGAGAATGAAGTTTTTTGTTGTGAAAAAACTGGATAGTATAATAAGAAATATTGAATTATCACTACATGTTCGGGATACTGTACTCAGCCTTCACTGAGATTGGACACTATTAATTTTTTCAAAATTTAAGAAAACCTATAATCTTAATTGAAAATACCTTATGATCGATTGTCCAATGTGCAGAGGGGTCGAATTATTGCTCTCGTTGAAGAATAGGTGACACAGAAGGCTATAGCGGCCACAATAGGGGTCTCACAGAGGGTTATTTCAAAAACCTACGCCCGATGCGTGGAGCTACAATATCTGCAAAGCGGCCTTGAAGAAATAGCAAGATCACTTCCGAAGAACAAGACCTCTTTTTGTGCAAAGCAACAGGCATCAGTGTATCAGTCAAAACGATACGTCAAAGATTTCGTTAAAGGGGCTTATACAGTAGAAGCCCTTAAGATTTACAGAGCTAACCAGATAACAAAAAATTAAAAGACCTAATTGGTGTATAGAGCACCAATATTGAAATATTGAGAATTGGAGAAATATTCTTTTTTCGGATGAGACCAGAATTAGTGCTCGTTCAGATGACCGCCGGATTCGAGTTTTGAGAGGTCGTGGAAGACAAGCTTGACACCGATCAGCAAGAAAAATTCCGAAATAACAAGGGGCATTTTGCTGGGAGGCAAAACAGATTTGATTTCGTTTCCTGCGAGTATAATGGCTAGGAATTACGTGAACCCTAGTGCTAGAGCCCATAATGAGACTCTGGCGAGGTGCCGACGGAGATAATTTCACTTTTATGCAAGATAATGCTCACCAGCATTCTCGCGTGACATTATCTTGAAACAGGGGGAATCGCCATTTTGGACTGGCCAGCTTGCTCTTCAGGCCTAAATCTTAACGAACATTTATGGGATAATCACAAAAGGAAAATTAGATCGAGCCAGAATAAACCAAGAACCCCACAACAGCTCATTCAAGCCGCAACAGAAAAGTGGCAGAATATCACCCCAGAGGAGGTCGAAAACCTAATCGAAACCATGCCTAGACGGATTCAGGCTTGTATCAGGATAAAAGGAGGTAATACAAGCTACTGAGGTCGAGAAAAGACACCTACTCCGTGAGAAAGCAATTCTCAATTTTTTTACTACATACGGAAAGTCTCTTATTTTCTTTTATTTGTTTCTTTCTTGAAATAAACCTTAATTCATTTCTTTTTTCAATTGAAATATTGAAATAATCGAAATTTCCAAAATCCTTCAGGTAATATTCAAAATAACGGCTAATTCCATATAAATATGTTGTTGTGTATATAGAACAAGTCGCTTCTAATTAATGGTTAATGTTTGGAGAATTGTTTGCTGAAACTGAAAGATAAGTTGATGCTTTCCTCTATCAAATTATTTTAACGAGAAAACAAAATTCCTGAATCAGAATATAGATGATTCATGTTATACATCAACTGCCGTAAAACAATGTTCTATATTTGGTCATTTTATCCGATACTTTCTCCTACAGTGACAGAAATATTTCGAACATGAACCAACTAAAGTTTCTGAAAATTATGAACCTGAACTTTATTTGGATACTACACATCTTTACAACATTAGGAAGGTGCGGACAATGAGACCGGCGGGTAATAGGATCGTAGTATCAGAAACACAACCTAAAATAATCCCTGTCGCCCTAAGACACAGTTATAGCTAGCTAACAATTCAAGATGGCGACTCAAACATGTAAACAGTCGCTCCTTCGCACGCTGCTACCACAAAATTTCCAGTAAAGCTTACCAACATCTCGATGTAATACTTACAAAACTGGAGATTCATAAGAAGGATGCAGGACCTGAAGTCAACAGCGAAGAGAATAGGAGCCAACGTACCCCAAGGATCACTTCTAGGACCATTACTATTTAATATATACATCGCAAATATACTGAAAATTAAGCACTCCAAGATGGCGCAGTTCGCAGATCTTCCTACAGGAACAAAGCACCATCGAGGAAATAGCTACAAGAGGATATCGACCAACTGACCAACTACTTTATAAGATGGATAATTAAGGTTGACGGAAAAGATAGTAGTAATGTACATCGACCACAAGAAGATAAAACACCCGGAAAGGCCAGAGGAAATCACTATAGTAGGACAACCAATCGAAAGGAAGAATGCAAGATATCTCAACGTATTCTGGACGACCAACTGAACTACAAGAGGAACATTGAGGAAGCCACGAAGAAAGGAATAGCAATCCACGAGAAAATGTACCGCCTGCTCAACGGTTACAGACTCACATTGGAGAACGAAATGAATATAATTAAAGCAATCATCATCCCAGAAATAACATTCACAATATAAATTTGGCATCTAGAGGATCGATTCGAGAAAAGAAAACAACAAGCAGTACTCAACAAAATCGTCAGAATAGCAACAAACGCCCCATGGTACATCCACTCAGGATGGAAAGGGAAATCGACACACTGTAAAATATCATCACATGACTCATGACAAGGACAATTGACCAGATGAAAGACCACGAAAATAATGAGACCAACTATATAATGGAACAAGAGGCACATCATCATGGCCTCAGCATATTTCCTAGGAGAAACATCCTCCTCACCACCAGGAGAGGTACAAAAACTCGTAAGCTGTTGCCACAAGGAAAACAAACATTTGATCCTGAGCTGCGATGCGAACGCTCATCACACCGTATGGGGCAGTACAGACGTCAATGAAAGAGGTAAATATCTTTTAGAATATATCTGTTCTAATAACAAGGACATTGTAAATAGGGGTAATAAACCAAATTTCATAAATGCGGTTAGGAAAGAGGTCCTGGATCTCACCCTTGCCTCGCCATTTATACTATAATCAATTAAGAAGTGGCGCGTCATGGACGAAATATCTATGTCGGACCATCAAATGATTGGTTTCGAAATTGACTCAGATAAGATACAAAAAGTGAAATATAGAGCACCAAAAAGGGCGGACTGGGATCTCTTTGAAGAGAGGTTGAAGTCTGAAGTGGATGGTCTCGAATATAACATAACCACAGTAGAAGAACTGGAAAATGCTTCTACTCACCTAATCCAAACACTAATATTAGCATTTGAGGAGAGCTGCCCAATGAGGAAAAAACACTTCTTAAGGGATACGCCTTGGTGAAACAAGGAGCTTGCTCAACTCAAAGCTAGAGCCCGAAAAGCATTCAATAGAGTGACAAGAACAGGTGAATGGGACGAATACCGAGAAGCTCTAACTAAGTACAACAAAGAACTCAGGAAATCCAAACGACAATCATGGAAATCCTATTGCGTGGGAATCAATGATCTTGCCCCAGCTGCACGAATTCAATAGATTTTAGCCAAAGACCATTCGAATACACTTGGTCTCATTAACCCTTAGCCGACACACTTCTGGCGCCAATCATAGCCGACACACTGGGCCGTTTTTGACCCCAGCCACTTAATTGTCCATTCTCAGTGAACTAAGCTATTTTTCATCGTAAAAAAATTCACAGTTGCGCATTGACTAACTCTTTTTAAGACAATATGAGTGCGATGCAAAATATTTTCAATTTAATTTGTTTAAAAAAATATAGTTTGCAAAAAACTCCGAAAAATGACTAGTTTTACTTAAAAATTCATAACTTTTTCAATTTTGCGAATTGGACGCTCAAATTTCAGCGACATTCTCTCAAAACATATTACTTTATATAAAAAAATAGTGTGATAGTGCCCGCTGAAAAAGGTATTTATTTTGAAGAATAAATATCAGAATTTCAGTCATTTTCAAAAGTGCATTTTTTCATAACAAACCTCATTTAATACTGAAAATTCACAGAAATAAATCGAGGGATGAAGAAAAATAGTCAAGTTAATCAAAAAGCATACTTTATTACAACTAAGCAGATGAAAATATTATTGATTACATGCCGGTACACGTTTTACAAAACATCAAACGGTGAACTTCGCAAATGGGGCGCTCACAACTTACGCAACCCTCATTTGTTTTTCGATCGGTTTTTCGTGAACAGTCGGCACATCTCTTTCTCTTCGGAAGTTTCACTCGTTCATATTCTCCTTCACCTTTGTGAACGTCGAGGCCCAAAATCCCGGCAATGCCTAATTTCAAGTCACGGCGCAAAGTGACCGTCTCGTTGTACTTTTTCAGTAGGTAGGGTCTGATCAGGTACAATGAAAGTGTCTCTAGACAACTGATTGCAGTACACTTGTCTTTGGAATTATCAGCTTTCAATTTGCATTTCAAGAGAATGCGAGCGTTCACCGCAGCCTGATCAAGCATACCGTAAAAAATTCTCATCGGCCAGCGATTCATCCTTCTCGTCACCGTATACGAATGGCAGAGCTGGTCAAAAGTGTCGGTTCCTCCTTTTGTTTCATTATAGTGGTGAATGATTTCAGGCTTACCATCTGCAATTTCTGTTGTGTTCATATACGAAGAAAGTAGCAAAACAATTTTATTTTTCTTTGGTGTAAAGCTGACGAGCGTAAGATCATCTGTATGGCAGAACTTGGACTCTGGTGGTGACTTGGAAGCTACTCGCATTTCAGCTGGTATTTCTCTTTTATTTTTTCTTATCGTTCCAGTGATTGTTATGTTGTATGGTGCAGGCAGCATACGCTGGACTAAAGGTACAGACATGAACCAATTGTCACAAGTTACTGTACGATGAGAGCCATGGATAGGAGCAGTAACGACACGGAAAAAATACTCGTGGATCTTTTCTTCTCGAACGACAGCAGATCCCTTGCCCAAATAGGGAACGCCGTAAATCAAGTATGAGGTTTCTGCATCATTTAGCGTAACTATTTTCAATCCGTATTTATCTGGCTTATCCTTCATATACATACGAAATAAACATCTACGTCGAAAACTCAACAACTGCTCGTCAACAGTGCATTTATGGCTCGGAGTGTAATACTGTTGACAGTTCTTCATGAAGATATCCCAGATTTTACGAATTGCAGAAAATCTATCATTCTCATCCCGTAACTCCTATTCATCAACCCGCAAACAAGAGCTTAGAAATATAAATCTCAGCCTTGGGAAAACGCATCTGTAGAATGTAATGCCATTTTTTTTATCCCCTGAATTTTGAAAAGTATAAGGCCCAGTCACGAACGACCCCAGTGTGTCGGCTAAGGGTTAAGGAACCTGGTGGAGAGTATTCTAAAGACTTCGGCGGAAGCTTTAGGGTACTTTTAAATACCCACTTCCCGGACTCGAAAATACTCCCCATCAATAACACCCAACAACAGGAGCTATAACTGTATAGCTCCAGTAGGGTAATCAGAAATCTAGCGGGACGAATATTCACCCTAGATGGGGTAAAATGGGCCACCAGAAGCTTATACCCTACAAATCACCAGGGGCGGACGGACTCTATTCGGTCATGTTGCAAAGAGGCAACACATATACAACCCCGTGTCTGAGAGCTATATACAAAGCCAGCTACTTACTGAACTAGATACCCCAGTCATGGAAGAAAGTCAAAGTATTATTTATACCGAAAATGGGCAAGAGGTCTCCAGATGAATCTAAATCATATAGCCCGATAAGCTTAATCTCCTTTCTCCTAAAATCAATGGAGAAAATTCTTGACAACCATATGAGATGTTTCATAAAACTTCATAAAAAACAATTTGCCTACCAACCGGGCAAGTCTACAATTGATGCCCAACACGATCTAGTCAAATAACTGGAAGGAGCATTAGAGGCTAAGGAAACAGCCTTAGTTCTATTTGGAGACATTGAAGGAGCCTTCGAAAATACCTCCTGTATATTCATTAGCAATGGTGCAAACAATAAGGGTGTCAAAACACCCACCATCAAATGGATCAAATCAAAGAAATGCTCAAAGGCCGGATCATAACGGCCACTTTTGGAGACACCGAAATATCGGTGTCAGCAGTGAAAGGATGCACTCAAGGAGGTGTCCTATCGCCGCTACTATCATCATTAGGGGAAAGCATGATGGAATCTTATCGAACCTGATGCAAAAAGCCCTTAACATCGTAAATGAATGGTGTGCTGAGGAGGGACTCAGCATCCATCCAGACAAAACCATTCAAATTCCATTCACAAGACGTAGAAAGTTGAACTCAAAGCTCCCTTTTTGAATGGACATACTCTGAAATTTTCGGAACAGGCTAAGTATCTAGGGTTAACCCTAGATCAGAGACTCAACTGGAATTTACACATTGACAAAACTCTTTCCGAGGCTACATCGTGCCTGTCGGCATGCCGTTGACTCTTCGGAAAGACCTGGGGGCTACAGCCAAAAATAACCTACTGGTTATACACAGCGGTTATAAGACCCATTGTCACATATGCATCGTTAGTATGGTGGACGAAAACATCAGAAATAACTACGCAAAACAAGCTGCAAAAACTGCAGCGGCTAGCGTGCTTGGGCATAACAGGTGCTATAAGAATCACCCCGACTTTTGCCCTGGAGGTAATCCTAAATCTCCCTCCTTTTCATATAAAATTGAGAAAGGCGGCGTTGATGGCGGCATTACGGCTCCAAGACACGAAAAACTATTACCTGGTGATCTTAAGGGACACCTGGGGATTCTGGGTTACATAGCGCCAGAAATCTTATCACAACCATCGGATATAATGCCGCTTGATTTGATTTTCACACACCCTTCTAAGTGGTCATAAAAGACCGCACCATCGTAAAGGAAAAATGTATCAATTAGACCAAAAATCCTCCATTTCCAACTTCTCTATCTCTCTAGGGACGAGTTGAGGATCATAACAGGCCTCCTTACTGGACACTGCCCACTCAGATACCATCTCAATAAAATAGGCAAATCGGAAATGGCAACATGCAAAATGTGTTAAGAGGGCGATGAAACTGCCGAACATATTCTTTGCAGTTGCATCGCAATTGTCCGTCAAAGACATATTATATACTTCGGTAGCCACAAACTAGAGCCGCACGAAGTGAAAGCGAAAGCTCCCAGGGAGATTCTTAATTTTGTAACGGATTTAGACCTATAGGGAAATTAATAAGAAGGGTTACGAACAAAAGACCAATTTGGTCGCAGTTCGGAAAGGCTTGCAAAGCCAATCGATCTCCACGAATGTAATGTAATGTAATGTATTATAATGGAACTAAAACCGAAAACCATCGGAAAGAGGACACCTCTAGTAAAATAGAGAAGGAAAGTACAGGCCAGTGAAGATGCACCGCAAAGAAAGAAAAGGAGGTTAACCTACCTGTAGGATCCCAGGACAACCAAGGGGATGCAGAGGAATCAAGACGAAGAGGAAAAAGGATAAAAATCCGCAAAATACAAGGATCACATCCACGGCTACCTGTGCGGCGCCATTTATCGGCAGACACTCAGCTCGAATAGTCGGATCAAATGTAAGCAATTTTTGTAATATTACACCTTTCTATATTATTTTGCAGTTCAATTGCCTAATAGTTCATGCCTAGGAAGCCTGCGATGTTGAGATAGTATAAATTTCATTCAAAATATCATTACCTAATAATTTTCAAGGTATTCGGCAAATTGATTTAAAAAATGTTGTCATTCATTCTTTGAAGCATTCAAAAGACGCCATAAGTTATAAGATTTTTCGATTGGTGTGAAATAGTTTTCTAAATACTGTACTCAGTATATGGAGTATACGCGATGGTGTCGTAAAGTGCGCCAGGAACCCTCTATTCAACGCTAAATTAAGATTATAATTAAGTGGGACATAGTTTCGATAGTAAGTGCTTTTTCAATCGTAATAGTGAAATTTCATCATCTTTAAGTTTTTTGGGAAAATTATAAATAACTATTAATTTTTCAATTATTCTCTGAAGACAGAATGCCTCATTTTAATTTGTTAATACTGTTTGAAGTTCTTTTCTGCTGGTGAAATATTTCAATACACATTTCTTAGCTTTATTTGGGATCCAATGAGTTATCTTTCGTATTTTCAGGAGTTTATCGAGAATTATCACAGATTTAAATTTCTGAATTTCAATATTATTATTGTTTCTGAATTATGCGATGATATGAGACCGAAAACATTCTTTGGTCATTCGTTGATATAAAATTATATTATCATTGATATTTATATTGAAAGACATCATTTTCATGCTTTGACTCCCTGATGACAATGCAATGAGATATTTCTAACGAATATTTGTTGTACTGATGATGCGTATTGTTCTTTATTGAATGCCGAAGGCTTAAATTTTCAACAAACGTTTTGCAATAGTTGGGATTTTTGAAGGGAGTCGAGATTTCTTTTAAATGTATTAATTTCTTCACAATAAACCCCTCTGAATTAACAAGTAGCAGAGGGCTATTGTCCGTTGGATATTTGATTTTTTTGATTCGATTCACACACATAAAACTCAAACCTAATTGTCATATTACATTTCACATTATTCAAATGCGTAGCGGGCCCATTCACACCGACAATGGGTTTTATCGCTTGGCTTCATCCTTTTTAACCGCAAGTAACCCGATAGCGCATCAGGCGAATCTGCCGTTGACCCAGCTGAATCAGTGATATTCAAATTCTACCAGGTTCAGAATGAAACTCGATGGCAATAATTTTGAAAAATGCTGCCACCGGTTCCGCTGAGGTTGTTTGCCCTCATGTTTACGAATTCAAGAACTTGAAACGAGAAAGAGAAAAAAAAGGGTTCGGTCTAAATCATCGGCTATATACGCCATACACAGAGATTTTTCTTATTGATGTTTACGAATTAAAGATGTTGAAAGTGAAAGGAAAACAAAAGTAAAAAGTTTACCTTAAATTGTCGGTCGACAATTAAACATCATACGATCTCTGTCTCTACTATAATATTGGAATCCAGTTGACCGAGAAATCAAAAAGGGAGTTATTTTTCATTTCCATCCTCAATTACTCATTTTTTTGGTATACATGTTTTTTATATTCAACAGAATTAAATTGTATTTTTTGACATTATAACGTCAAAATAAATTTGAACAGATTTGTTGATTACTTTCAACTTTAGAATAATAAGCACGAAACAAACTGTTTCTTTTAGATAACATTCACTTCACTATGCACATATCCAGAGTGTCCCATATTGACTCAAAGATTTCAGGGGTAGTTTTTCAGTTTTCAGAAAATTTCAGTTAACTTAAGAAAAAGAGTTTCGTTGAACATAGGTTCGTAGTCGCTTCGTTAATAAGATCTGAGAGAATGAAATTTCTGAAAATAATTAGTTGTCGTTATTATCTTATTTTTCGAAATAATTGCAACAACCTCAAAACGTAGAATGTTTTTGTTACTCAGCATAATTTATTAATCTCGCCTGTTTCGTAAAATTATGGGGTGTTTCTCCTTCTGTAGTCATTCATACACGATCATTTTAATTGAAAGAGTTTTTCCTTTTTGAAAAATTTTTGTCTATTCAAAATTATCCGCTTAGAAGATCACTTATCTATCTATTTTTTACTTATTGTTCACAGAGACAAGAAGGATTTGTAGTATGATCTCAAATGAGTGTTTGCATTTGAATTCAGAATCTAATCTATTGAAAACTGAACAAAAATGTTTGAATGGATAAAAGAGCATAAAGTAGTCCGCAGTCTAACTACGGTAATGTACGACGAAAATATTGAAGTTTTGGAAAAAAAATTGATCTAATACACTTGGTTGAAAAGAATCTGATAGGTCGTGGATCTACCAAAAAGTCCGGGAGTTGAACTCGCCCACCGGGGGTTATGTAGAAACTTGATGGTATATCAATAGTTTCCAACATACAAAAGAAATTATTAAATAAATAAAATAAATATTATTGATCTAACGTCTCTGAAATTCTCCAATGAAATTTGATTCTGAAAAGATTTCTGATATCGACAAATTAAAGCACTGCATATCTATCATCTAGTATCTGCTGACATTGGTTGAAATCGGATTCGTTAATTTTCTCAACTCACATCTTCCGATCATCGTAATTATAATTTTCTACCATGGTATGCTTTGAGACAATACTTCTCGTATATTTTCATGATTTTAAGACAACAAAATTAATTAATTAATTTCAACTTTATACGCCTACCCGATTCTAACAAAATGGGAATTAGCTCATTATCGCTTTTTGTGTAACTTAATCACAAACCTACTATTTTAATATATTTCCTTTCACTTCTTATGAACAACACTGCTTCTTGTAGAACTTGTATGATTTTAGATAATCGCTAAATAATTTATAGTTTTGATTTTCTTGCGGGAGTCGTATTTCTTGGTTGCTTCAGTTCAAAATTTTGATTTTTTTCACAGATTGAAGGAAATGCAGATGTCAATGTCTTTGTGATTCACTTCAACTCTCTATCTTAATGTTATTAAAAGAAGAGTATACGTTCATTATATTCATAATTTTTTTCTTACGATGCAACTAGAAATTCACAGTTTTCGGATTTCACCTTGTATCCGTGTTAATATTCAATAATTTTGGCATAATTTCATGTTTCTAGGTGGTCAACGCGAAGTACCCTACTGGTTTCAATTCCTTTGCGAGTGTTGAGTGTACAACAGGGTGCGACATAAACTGCCATATTTTCCAACTGCGTGGATTGAAATTCTTTTTCCTCGCGCAGCAAAGATCTCTACTCTCAGGACGAGGCGATGCCTGTCGTTCTAGAGCCGCCCAAGATAATTTAACGTGTGTATACTCACGTGTTGAAGAGAGTGAAGTTGTAAATCAGAAGTGACTGGAAGGATGTTCCTTAGCACACTAGCTTGGTAAACAAAAAAAGTTTCATAGAGTGAGGTACTTTTCTGTGTTAGTTGGATCGTCCGCCGATGAAAGTTTTCCACAGGCCTAGTTTTTCATCGAAACTGGATTCTTTTCGAGACTAAACCCATCAAGTTTTCAAAACATTTACGAAACTGCTTAACCTTGAATAGAAAACTGAGTTTAGATTTGGCAATAGCTGACAAATGGTTATGTCCTCGAATTCTGGTGATGACTGTAACGTCGAGTAGGTGTATGTCCGTTTCTGAGGAAATTCCATGTCCTTGCATGATTGAAGGAGGTTCCCCAGCAGTAACTTTTCTGGAAAGAGTTGACTAATGCATCATGTTGGCGGTGAAATTGACAAAGTTCAACCAGATCCACAGTGATATCTTCTTCAGGTCTAATTGAATAGGTGGTATGCTTGGCGGGCCTACATTTGATGTATCTAAAATGTAAATTGTCGAAAACATTTTAGCAACGGGATCACCCAAAGCTTTAGGCAATGATGCGGTAGAATTTTCTTCTCTAAGCAAAGGCGGGAAGGATGAAATGCAAAAGTTGATACAGAGTGCCTTCGCTATAGACCAGGTGTCTCTAGAGTTTAAAGCCTTAGGGCCAAAATTTTTTTTTCGGTATGTTCCAAGGGCCAAAACAATTTTAAGGTGTTTTGCATTTCAATTATTATTGATTGTGTATTCAGTATATTGTGACAAGTAGGGACATCTAGTGGCGAGTAGTAATACTATGCAGGTCTGTGATGCAGGTACTATCTATTTCGGCTACCCACTAGCTATTAACAGGTGGCATGTTTGAGAATTTCTGCATTGGTTCGAGAAAGTTCTGGTTTTGACTAGGTTTTTCGATCGCTTCTAGATGGTAGCAATTGCATAGGTATTAAAAGGCTAGCGGCGCCTTTGTGAGTCAGTTTGCGTGAGAAAGAAGCGAAACTGTCTATTGTGAAATAAAGTAACACCCGTGCATAGGTAAGAGTATTTTGATTAGACTTGTTTTATGTTTCATTTATTAGTATAGAGAAGAAGCGGAAAATAAAACAGTGAATGCAGAACGTTCCAAGAGAAATGGAACTTTCAGTATTTTGTGATTGAGTGCAATAATAAGGCGCTATGTCTAATTTGTAATGAAACCATGGCCGTTCTCCAATAATATAACATTAAACGTCACTATGAATCGAAACATCTTCAAAATTACTCTAAATATACAGTTTGCAGACGGAAAAATTTGGAATTTTGAAGCGCGGACGGAAATCGCAGCAATCTTTCTTTACCAAAGCAAATTCTGAGCAAGAGTCTGCAACTTGCGCCAGTTTTCGTGTGGCTCTTGAAATTTCAAAACGTGGAAAACCATTCACAGATGGAAAAATGATGAAAGACTGCTTGATTACAGTAGCGAAAGAAATATGCCCCGAAAAGGTAAATTTATTGAAAGGTGACAGTTCGTCAGCAAACACCGTGACTCGGAGGGTACAAGAAATTGCAGAAAATATATCATCTCAACTGTCTGACAAAAATGGACATCTTGAGTGGTTTTCTCTAGTCTTGGATGAGTCAACGGATGTTTCAGATACTGCTCAGGTGTTGATTTTTATTCGTGGAGTAGATAAAGGCTATGACGTGTATGGAGAACTGCTTGATATTGATAGTATTCACGGCACGACAACTGGGGCAGATATTTTCAAGGGAGTTGAAAATGCCATGAATAAAAAGAACCTTCGATGGAAAAACTTAAAATGTATCACCACTGATAGAGGCAAAAATATGTGTGGAAAAATTAAAGGAGTGGTCGCACTTGTGTCAAAGGCTGTAGAAAATGATGGTGCTTCAAAACCATTAGTTTAACATTGTATCATTCATCAAAAGTCCTTGTGCGGAAAATGTTTGGATTTGTCTGAAGTTCTAAAACCAGTCATATCAGTTGTTAATTTCATCAGATCCTCAGGACTGAATTCCCGACAATTCCGCGAGTTTAGTGAAAAGATTGGAGGAAATGACTTTCCGTATCATACTGCACACGATGGCTCAGTTGCGGAAAAGTCCTCAAGCGTTTTTTGAACTTCGAGCACAGATCAAAATTTTTTTTTGAATATGAAGCATCGCCCCATCGTAGAAAAATATACTATTTCAATCGCAATTAGGTAAAAAATGTTTCACATATTTCAAAGTATGTGAAATATTTAGCCACACTACAGAGACTGAATTTCCCGTCGATTTTGCAGTCGAAACTTTGACTGCTTTTAAAGATAAATTTCGATTCTAGTTTCTCAGACATTGATGTGATTGCGAATGAAATTAGGCTTTTTCAAAATTCTTTTGATTCTGACGTTGAGACCCTGGATCCGGAAGTCCAATTGGAAGTTATTGATTTACAGTGCAATGACATGTTTAAGAACAAATATCAAAATTCATCCTTATTGGAATTTTACAAGAGTCTTCCGCTGGTATAATTTCATAATTTGCATAATTTTGCTCATGGGTTGTTTTCTGTATTTGGTACTACGTACTTGTCTGAGAAAACGTTTTCCAAGATGAAGTACACAAAGAATATTTACAGATCTGAATTAACTGATGAGCATCTTAAATCTCTTCTAATAATTGGTACAAGTAAAATTAATCCACAACTACGAACAATTGTCTCTGGAAAATCACAATTACATAAGTATTTTTTATTAGTGTAATTGATTTCATATTAATTATTCGATCGAATATACTTAAGCTAAGATACTTAAGCCTAGGTTTCTGCGTGATAATTTCTGTCGTAAAGTTTTACCTCGCAAGTAAATAAAACCGAGTAATTATCACTTTGCGTTTTCATTTTCTTGCATTCAACTTATCACAGCAATAGTTATAAAATTAAAACATTGGCTGTCGTGGGACAGATTGATGATACTAGTCTTAAGCTATAGCGGGCCAGATTGATGGCACTGGTGGGCCGGATTTGGGACGGATTTGGAGACCCCTGCTATAGACTATAACTAACGAGTTCCATTGATCTGCTTCAAGAGTCTATTTTTAACTCTTTCATTAAAGTAGGTTTTCGCTTTATCAATTGTTCAGTTACAAATGTTCCTGAAACGCTCATATTCAGCTTTAGTTTCATTTGTTGGATTCTTCTTTCAGTTCTTTTAAGCTGTGTTTTTAACTGTGGCAGCTTTTTGACAGTTTTTGAGCACCATTGTAGCAAATAAAATTTTTCTTCGTTATGTATCTGCATATTTAATGTTTTTCGATTCTTTCCTATATGTGTACCATAAAAAAACAAATTTCTTGTTTCTAGGATAACAGAATGTGCCTATAGGGTTTTATTCTCTTGATGGTATCAAAATGAGCCACAAAATGTTACATAAACAACCGTATTTTGGATTACGTTGACTTAGGAGTTTCATTTTTTTCACAGCTACAAGAGACTGCCGATCTGAGTATTCGTTATTGATTTTAACTCTTTGCCTATACTTGTTCCAGAGAATCTTAATTTTATGTCTTAATAGACATAAACTCTGATAGATAAACAAATTTTGTAAAGGAATTTTTGAACCTTCTTTTTCTTTTTGGAGTACGGAATCCTAAAAACCACGCTTCACCGAGTCTATGAAGAAGACACGATGCCAGGCAAGCCACCAATGACTTATGACTCTTGCGGACAACAATCGTATGAATATAATTTCTTTGAATAGCTTGATGAATCATTCAAGATCTTCCACATAAATTTTCATTTAACTGGTGTATTTTTCCGACGAATCAACATTCCAAATTTTGGTTAATGAAAGTTCTTTTGTCAGTCGAAGTCCTGGAGAACAATTTGCATATTATCTTATGGAGAGGGTTTCACACCCCGAAAAAATTATTGTTTGGTCTATTATCTATGTCAAAGGCATGAGGCAACTCTACACCATAGAAGCTACGATGATGTAACAGGATCAATAGATGCAACTACTAAAGATCCGACTGCTACATTTGCTGAATGAATGGTTTCCTGTGGCAGACGATTATATTTACATGCATGGTTCGGACACGTGCCACAAAGCCATGATATTTCTGCATTTCTAACAAACAGAAAGTTGCTGTTTTTCTTGGCCGGTGAATTCACCAGATATGAACCCCATTCAAAACATATCATGTCTGGGCACAAAAGAGTGATCGCTACCAAACCCCAGTTGATTGAAACTCATATCGGAGAATGGTATCACTAGTACAAACTCCTCGAAAATGCAAAGCTTTGTATAGAGTATGTCAAGATGCGTAGAAGCTCTCATTGAAGCAAAATGTGACATCACTGAAGATTGAAGATTTTCAGTTGATAATATTTGATCATTTATTTCAAACAAGAAAACGATGTTGAAGTAGTTATTTATGTTTCCCCGAATCAAGCGATTGGTAAAAATATATTTTATATATATCCATCGCTGTGAGAACATATGAAAGGAAAAAATAAAATTAAAATGTTGAGAGGATTGCGTGAGGAACTTCGTTGTTGACGGAAGATCTCAAACTGCCCACTTGTTTTATCTTAATGTCAAAATATACATATATGGTCATCTAGCGTATTTAATCTTTCAGTCAGTTTACTGTGTTACTAATAAATGTATATAGAGTGCGCTCCAACGAAAACGAAACATTCTGTGAACCCTACTAGTTCGATTTTTCTATAAATCTTGTGAAAAAAGGTCGACTTTTGATTAGATAGGGACATTTTCTGTTACATATTCCGTTCTCTCGCTATCAATGCGCTCACTCTGGCAGCTTCCACCTTGAATTTTTGAATATGATAAACGTGTCGTGTGATACTTTTTTGAAAATGTAATTCCATTCTTCAAACGATCACGTATACTTTTACTTTTCTAAAATAACATCTGTCCAATTGAAATTAAAAATTTGGAAAAAAAATGGGAAAATTTCAATAAAAGTTTTTATCAATCTGTTCGATCTCCGTTTGAGGAAAACAGAGGATCAAAATCAATTCTATTAGTTCAGAAAAATTTCCCAATCATTCGCCTACACCTGTCAACTTCATTCCTGAAAATTTCCATATGAGAAAGTGGTTGTTGAAAGGTTGTTCAATTTACTAAATTCTTCTTAAATTCGCCAACGAGCAACTCCTTGCATTTTATGTTGACATCTATCAAGTCGATTGTGTTTCGGAGAGTAAATAATTCTGCTAATATGGAATGGAAAACAGGGAGATTATTGCAAATATCTATAGTAAACCGGACAAGTACTTTCAGGATTCTTCAAGTACAAATTGCATCCATATAAAATAAGACTTGTACACCGGCCGAATGAAGATATTTTCAATCCTCGTTTTGGGTTCTGCGAACATTTCAGTGAGCTGATCAATAACAAACCGAATATACTTCAAAATGTTTGTTTTTCTGACGAATCTAGTTTTGAGTCTACATTTAAGTTCTCAAAAACTCGATGTTTGGGATGGAATGGTGGGAGACTATATTGTAGGACGATGTATACATGAAAACTATTCCTATTTGAACCTGCTTGAGAATTTGTTTGATACCTCATAACGGTTTTGATCGAAGGAGATCCAAATTATTCTGAATTTAACCTTTTGTATCAATATGATAGAGCACAGCCCATTATACAGCTGCTGTGCGAGACAATATGGAAAATAGTTTTCCGGGTTTTTGAATAGGTCTTTGTAGGGCTATTTCAAGCCTGAATTCTATGTTACGCTAACTGAATTGTTGGAAGAATTACGAGAAAAGATTGTTCAAGCATGTCAGCAGATAACATTACAAATACGGTGAAATTTTAATCAATCATTCGTATTTTGATTATACCAATGCATGTAAATGAAAGAGGAAATTTTGCGATAGGAATGTACCACTATTCACAAACTAAAAACTCAATGATAAGTTTCATTTCAAAATAGATTTTTATGAGAATAATAGTAACACTCCAAGAAGTGTTAATATTTTATTAATGATACCTCAAAAAGCTGACTGATATTGAGGATCAGCTAAACTTTCTAATGAGATATCACGTGAAATCTTTCTCATTATAAAAATTTTCGGGCTGGTAGTTGGCAGGGGTAAGAGGTGGATACACAAACGTTAAAATGAATGACAATAATCTTTGCGATTCAATCAAATCGATTTTGGTCGAATGTTTTCCTCAAATGAAGATTCAACAGAAATATGAAACCAGAACATCGATTCTCGATTTCAATTAGTCGTAGTAGTTATTATTTTAGAAAGTAATTATTAACGTGGTCGTATAAAGAATATAATCACATTTTCAAGAAGGTATCACACGATGTTTTTTTTCCTTTTCAAAAGTTTGGAGAAGGAGCTACCAGGAGTAGGGTGTGGATAGTGGAAGAATGAAACATGTAACAAAAAATAGCTTCCTCCAAGAAAAATTGAATAGGTTACAGGAAATTTATAGAAAAATCAAACCGGTCGAGTTATTTAGGGTGGATCATTTTCATTGGAAAGCACTGAGAAGAAAACTAACTCAATAACTGCGAAATATTTCAGTTTTAGAAAAATCAAAAACATTTGTTGTCCGAAATTTTTCCTCTAGATCATAGATTGTACTTCTTTTGTAATCAGGGGCTGGAAATTTGCGTAATATTTGCCTAGCAGTATAGCCACGCACAATTAAACATTGAATGAATCGCTTATCCTCATTTGTTAAAACCATTGTTAACAATTTCAAACCTCAAAAACAAGCAACACCAAGATAAAATTCGAGTTCAAACCAGATGTAGTCTAAAACATTTCATTATTTTTTTACCATAGTGTTAATGCTAGCAGTCTATGTTCAGAGGTTTCACAACGGGAGGTGCATTTGATGGTGAAGAAGAGGAACATTATTGACGACAATTGGCACAATTCTGAATCAATATTCGAGTTCGACCCCTCAAAATGTTCCTTGTCTTCTTAGAACATCCATAAAAAGCATAACAACTTCAGGAGTGCCAACGCCATGAGGTGACAAAAATATTTAGATTTCATCTGTAAATCAGTATGAAAAATCTTCACATTACTTTTTTTCCAATTCTTGGAATATATTCAAGATCAATATGATAAATTGTTCAGAAAAAAGATAGAATTATCGACTAAATGCCCAATTCGAAAGTTTTAGTGAAAAAAAACGTTCGACTCTCACAGCCGAAAAGAGGGAGCATTATTGGGTTATTGAGTTTATTCATTGAAGATATTTCAGTGGACAAGAGTGATTATTGTTCTAAATTTACATGCGAAGAGCATTATCCCAGGTTATATATCATTTGCTTATCTTCTTAGTCCTGTGTTTGGTCTTCTCTTAATGTTAAGAATTCTTCTTTGAATTATATTCGGCTCACAAAGAAGGATATTTATTACTTTCAGCAAATCGTTGTGCTATTTTCTCTTTTATTTAACAGATACGACTACCAATCGAAAATAGAACATTAAGAACGAAGCGTAAACACAATAATTCTTGTTACATTTTTGTTTCAATTACAATTTCCCCACAAACTAGACGGTACTGAGGTATTTGCGACGGGCGAGACAGGGTGTTCCTTCAGATTTTTTCTACCTGTTCTCTTATTCTATATACTGTGCTTTCTTCCTATAATATTTTTGAGTCACATCAAAACTGGACATTATGGCATAAGAGTTCGAGTTCTCTAAGTCCTCTTACTTTCATTAGAATAAGTAAATAAATAAATTGGTGACTTCGAACGCAATCTGATGAAGATACAGGGCAAAATACAGTTTTAAAACAGCCAATAACGGTATGGGACATTTCGGTTTGAAGAGCAACATTTGTCTGCAATAGATCGCTTTTTAAATATCGGACCTTAAATTTTTGAATAACATAGAAAAATCTAGAGAAATCGTTTTAGACAGCATGCTGAATCCATCCAGAAAGCAGAGAAAAATAGTGCTTTCAATGTTAGACACATATATACTTTGTTTTAAATATTATTTTCCCGTAGATAGTACGCAACGTGATTAAGAACAAGATCCTGAGCAGTTAATATGAATTGTATAAATTGAAATATACTTTTAAAATTTTCAATTCAATGTCATACTTCTTGGGTACATGATGATCCTAATGTGATCGGATATAAAAACGTGTAGAAAATCATATTGTGATGAAAACATCCTTTTCGGTGTAATTATTTCGTCGATAAAGAATATTATCTTAGATGCGCAAAGTTAGTAGAATACCTATTTTTAAATCAATATTGATCTGCATTCTGGATACACAGTAATGTAATAACGTACAAAGTTGAGCAAACTTTCCAAATTGATACCTTTGCAATTCAAAAACTTTACATAGTTGCTTACCCCGGTAGAGATAAATGATGATGGAGAAGCCTCCATTGCAATCAAATGTTCTCTTTCGAATCGGTTTTACTTCATTGTAAACCTTATAGTTATTGACACTTTCAAACCTTTCGAAACATCCATGTGAGTGGCTAAATGAAATATTGTATTATTAGTAACGATCTTCGTTGCATATCTCTTTTTTGACATAATTCGAAAACATCATCGTCGAGTAGTTTAGTTCTGTTCAAATTCACACAGAAGTGTTTCTACATTCACAGGTAAATCATGAATCGAAATTGCTCTGGTTTTATTCAGTTGCTAAGCAGTGATAATTGCTAGAAATAATGAAAGAGGTATTATGTTTCACACAGTAATGAAATTCATATTAAAATGTATGTAGTTCATAATAATACAATTCACTAAAAATCTTGGTTATTGAGAGTAATCGATACACTTATTCTAGCAACAGAGCGAAATATAGTTATAAATCAATTATACACAAATTGGATACCTGATTCAGAAGTTCGTCACTTAACATATAACTGTTTATGCTTCTAAATAATCATAAAAGTCATTATATCGTTAACAGTTAAATAGTGAAATAGGGTACCCCTGTTGAGATAGTCGAAATGCCCTCACTCGCGAAATCCTTTTTCCATGATCACATCATTTGTGTGATCAAAAGAAAAGCTTTCATCGTAATTTTTAATAAAAATTCTACCAAAGATTTTTCTATTTGAAAAAATTTTTTAGTGATGATTTTTAGATATTTTTACCATTATCTTACTTTTTAGCCCGTTTCAGTGCGAAAACTCCAGTTTCCCGGTTCTGCACTCATGCCCTATAATAGAAATAGTCTAATACCATGTTATTCTACAATCGTAAAAGCCAACAGAAGATTTTTCAACTCCAAATAATTGTTGAGAAAGGAATTTCAGATATTTTTGGCAATTTTTTTCCGCCATATCTTTGCTTCCTGAAGTCGAGGTTACAATACTTCTGTGGAAATTTAATTACTTTAGTGAACTACGCTCAATATTACTTCATGAACTTAATAGCTTAAACAAAGAAAAAAAATTTAAATCGGGTTGTTTGAGAAACCTAGATTTTTAGCGATTTTTAGTTCTTTAGTTAATGCCTTTGAATAGCAGTTTCAATTTTTTATTTTCTCAAAATATTTTAAGTTATTTGATATTCGAGAATGTGAAATGCGGTATCACTTATAATTTCTTTATCGTCGTCTGTATATAGGTTCTACATTGTCTCAAATGTCGTAATGGCAATACCGTAATATCAATGAATAAAACAAAATATTGAAACATGTTGAATTCATTTTGTATAGAAACTTGAGTTTTTCGAACTGAAAGGGATAAAAAGTAAGATTAATGGCAAAAATAACGAAAACTCTTCACTAAACATTGTTTTTAGTTGAACAATTTGCAGTTGACTTTCATGTTCATAGAATAAGATCTGCCCTACAAAGCAAAAACCAAGTAACTCTAAATTTCCAACTTTTCAGCAAAGTTATTTTTATGATACAAATAAGAGAGATTACGCTTACTTAAAAAGTGTTCTAACTAGAAGCTTCGAACTTGAACATTTACTACTTCTCAATTCTAGAAATTCAGTGAGCGTACTAAATTCAAAATTCTTCGCGCCAAATTCAAAATGGACGCTTACTTTCAGTTACTAGATGTCGGATTATCACATCCGCACGAAGCTTTTACAAAACATAGAACAAATAAGTCGAAAAATTCAAGACAAAATTCAAGTAAGTCAATTCACATTTGAATATTTTATTGCAGAAACAATTACCAAAGAATTAATTCTTCAGTTATCAAACAGAACACAAAAGTAACAAATATTAAATAATAAATGAACTTTCAAATAAATATAGAAATAGGTGAAAAGATTATAAGAACTTTGTAACTATAGATCGCCCTTTTTAATTTGAGTTTCTTCCCCACAGTCGGCCAAGTCGTCCCTATCAGATACTGGCAGAGATTTCCAGAACAACTGTTTCTTAGCGGGATATGCGCAGTTAGTTCATTCAAATTCTTTTCTTTTTTTTCCTCGTTCAGACCCCGGCATGATAATTTGTTAACTGGCAACTGAAGTTTGAATTTTGGTTTTACAAAATTTGACTTCTGAAACTCCGGACTATCTATTTCGGTTTTGAAGTACAGTGATCTCGAATTTTTTCTGAATTGACACAGCTTCAGGTCTCGGAGAAAAGGTCAGTGTTACCATTGCTTACTGCTAATTTTTTACGGGGTTGGCAACCGTTTTCGAAACGCAGAAGTCTTTCTAATGGAGAATGAGTGGTTTATTGTACTTACTGCTTCTACTGATTAAATTGACTATATCATCGAAATCTAATATCTCCTTTGATTTATTCCACTTTTTTCCGATCTCTGGTTCGCATTCTTCATTAGCCAGAATACAACATGCGGTAAACAGTGTCCAGTTTTTATTTTTTGAGGCACAATTGTCTACCCAAAATACAATATTTTATACATTTTCCCCAAGAGAATTCATGAAATTATAATATGCATGGGAGCAAGAGTCTTTTCTCTCCAAAGTTGAGTGAGTTGAAGTAACTAAAAATTATTCTTCTTTGTTCTTCTAAGATATTTCGGGTGCAGTTTAGTCTACTTCAACTTCGATTTCCATTATCTCCTCTGAAATATTAGGTTCAGTTAGGTCAGTACTGTTAATTCTTATTAAATTAATCATGTCGCCATCAGTATTTTCTAGTGAATCACGGAATTACAAACTTTCTTTCAGCTGATATAGTGTTTCATTTTTTATTCTCTTTAGAAATGAGCTGTATTCATATTCTGTTGGTTTCCACCAGATATCACCATCATTTAAAGACAACCAGCTTTTTGCGGCTTTCGGTATTTGTTTTAGAAGGAACTGCTAATAAATCAACAAGTTTTCTCTTCCGTCGTTTGATGGATTATAATTTGGGTCCGCATCCGAATTATTCATTGGCGAAACAGGTGACAGACTAGATGAAGTTCGACCTGTCTCCGTTTCAAGTGTCATTTTGAGAAGACGCTCGGTCCGCGAAATCATTATTGCAGCACTGAAAAAGAGCTTGATTACATCTCGTAGTCAAAAGACATACTGCTGAACCACCACACTAATATGATTTAAGTAGGCGAAATAAGAAATCATGTGATTTTACTCAGCATTCTGATGGGTGTTGGTTATTCAATTCAAAGGGTAAGACGTTATACTTTCTTGGAGGATTTGTCTATTCATTACCAGTAAGTTGACTCACCAAGTTTTTGTTTTGTACTTATTGAATATCTCACTCGCGGCTAACTACCTACACCAGAGTCATCCTGTTCAAGTAGTGTAAGTAGACATACTAGGTTCTATATTTGGAAATATCAAGATCTTCTGAGAAGTATGTATTATGGATATATTTTACCTATGAAATGAAAAAGTTACTTGGTTTTTCGATTGATATTTCATAATTTATAATCAAAAAAGCATTGCCTCCTAAAAAGAAACGGTTCATACATTCTCAACGGATTGATATATTTCAAATTTGAAAGAAGCATCTTGGAGACCTTTTTACGAGGAATTCAGTGGTGTGAAAATCTCGAAAACCAAGTATCTTGACTTACTAGGCCCTTGTTTTGCAAGGCAGACATGGTATTAGACTATTTCCATTGTTTCCCGCAAGCGCAGAACGGAAAAGTTGACTTTCTGCATTAAAGGGGCTAAAAAGTGGGATTAAAGGCAGAATATCTAAAAACTATCACTGAAAAATTTATTTTTTTTAATAGAAAAAAAATTTTTAATTCTGAAAAAAGTCATAGAAATACTTTTCAATAACAGAAACTAAACGCCGTACAAACTTGGTCAACCCGGATATCCATTAAGCGTAGGTAAGAAATTTTTTTGAAAAAAAATGGAAAAGAAAATTTCTTGGGACTCTTGCGAAGACCCAATTATTACGAAAATATTTTGCATGATTTTTGAGTTAACAGTTCATGAATTTTCTCAGATTTTTTCACTGAAGAGAATCCGTGACCACACGAACTGTGTAATCGAGCAAAAAGAGGCTTTCGCGGCTGAAGGTTTCTCGACTATCTCAACGGGAGGTACCCTTTATAACGTGGAAAACATAAGATGAATGAACTAAGTGAATTTAACAAACTTTCAACCTTTTCGAGATTGGGAGGAGAAAGTTCATCTCATTAAGCCTACAAAAAAAAGATGTAACTGTTTTGATAGAAGCTGAATATCATATTTTTAATTCGTAGCGGCGCAAGCAGAAAAAAACTCTGAACTGATTTTATTTCATTTTGAATATTTCAATCAAACTGTTAATTTGAGAATTTTCATGCAGAAAAGTCGTAATACTTACAAGCGATTTCAAATTCTGCGTACAGGGGCCGCTAATCCGATGTCTGCACTGAAAATGGAATTTCATATTTTGTTAACCAAAATACTGGGCTATGTACTATGTATTGTTCTGTAACAACATCGAACTATGAGAGTTGGCCAGAAGTTGAAAAATAAAATTGAACCAGAACAGTTTTACACAATAATTTTCAATTTCAATTCATTTTTCAAAAAGTTTAGTACGAAAATTAGAATGCTTCTAAAAACTCTAAACAAATACTCACTCATAAGTTGTGATGAACCTTGGATTTACTCATACGCCCCGAATGGTTTGTTTGGACGATCCAAGATTGAGAAAAACTGTTAGATGTCTTTTTTTGGGTCTCTCTACAATATGGTTCATATCTCAAGTAGCCACGTTTTCTTCACACAAACACAAATCTATTACTTCTGGCTGGGCTGTTTGTCAGACGTTGAGACTAAGTTTTGGAAAACCAACTTCATCCTTGATCAAGATAATGTAAGTCTGCTCACAGCAACCGAGACAATTCAATTTTTAACGCAAGATAACATTAAATTGTTAGGTTAGATTTTCGTTCGTATATTCTAGATTTAAATTTCATTAATCTCAATACCTTTCCAAAGAACAAGCACGGATTGTTACTATAGGGTCCAAATGAAAGAAAAAGAAGACGTTGTCGCCAAAACGGCAGTTTTCCCAAATTGTTTGGAGGTCATGAATCTGTATGAATATCACTTTGAGATGCATGAAGTATTCATTTGCTATATAATTCCTTCGTTCTAATAACGCTTCAGTTCTATCAGCTTTGACATTTACTCAATTTTCCAGTAGAGTTTATACTTCTCTGAATGAAATGCTCTTAATAATTATTAATGATAATGAATAAGCTATATTCCCGATGAAAAATACCAAAACATTATGTCTATATAATTGAATATAACATTTTATTATATAGGTAATAAAATCTAATTCAGATAGGAATATAAAATGATCGAAATTATAGCAATATTGAATTCATTAAATATTTCTTAGTAATGTATTTTCATGGAAACAAAACTTATTGACACCGACTCTCATCAATATTCTGGAAAATCATGTTGTTAGCATGAAAAACATATTCTACGAATGAGGTATGATAACTATTCATTTCTCTTCAACATTCCCTACACTCCCCTTTAGGTTTAATATATCAAATGTTTTCGTCATATTTATATCGAACAGTGAGTGCGTCAGGTACGTATATTATTATCGGGTGGCAGTAAAAGTTTCCGAATAATCGGTCCATAATGCGAATATCACTGGACAATGCGAAAAAAAAAAATATATATATATATATATATATATATATATATATATATATATATATATATATATATATATATATATATATATATATATATATATATATATATATATATATATATATATATATATATATATATATATATATATATATATATATATATATATATATATATATATATATATATATAGAGTTTAACCCGACGAGTTGCCCATATATCTGTTCAAGCAATCAAACTGTTTCATGAAAAATATAAATCCACCACCAGATAATTAATACCATTGCCAGGCAATGATTATAATCAAAACATATGCTGGAATAATTTTATATTAGGATAACGTTAAATGTTATGAGAATATCTCAATCTACCAGAATATATACAAACTGTAGCATCTTCAGACAATTACATCAATGTACCAACGAGTAGTGTCAGAGGCTTTCTCCCCGGAGATATATATATATATATATATATATATATATATATATATATATATATATATATATATATATATATATATATATATATATATATATATATATATATTATATATAAATAAAAAATAAAAACGTTGTTATTGTTGTCAGCGACTTAAACATTGAACCTAAAACGTTCTTGGAAGTTTCCATCTTGATATTTGTGCTCAATTTGTTACGACCAGTACTTGGTATTTTGCCTATTAAACATACCATTGTTCGTGAAACGTGATTCGTTATTGAAAAAAATTTTTTGTAGGATATTGTGGATCACCCTCCATTTTCCTAAGGTACTCTTTTTTTTAAATTTGAAGGAAGATCGAGGCAGGCACGAAAGTTATCTGCGCATATCCATCCCGATCCTCCGGGTTTGGACTGTAGTTAGACATAAGTCCAGAAGGATAATTGTTAATACGATACATTTAATGGTGAAACTTTGACTGTTAAGTTTTTAAATACACACACAGCCTCTCGTCCTGGGCATCTGAGAGCTCAGACCGAACAGCCACCCGACCCGTGCTTGTTCATAAGTTAATATGAGATTTCTTTAAAAATGTGTATATTTCCCAGTAGACTTTGAGGTTGTTGAGTGCGAGAATCTGTTCAGCCTGATATGGTTGATGGAGTTTGGTGATTTTACTCAAGGTTAAGCAAAGCAATTGAATATTTCGAACATTGTTATTACATTGAAACAGAAGGTGGTTTAAGGTTCCTATTTCCCCACATGAGCAAAGAGGGTTATCTTTCAATTTCATTCTGTGAAGATATTTCGGAAAGAGAGCGTGACCACTTCTCATTCTAGAGATAGTACGAATAAATTCTCGTTTAAAATTCCTAATGGGATCAGACTTGTCTACTTTATCAAATATGTCATTGAACCAGTAGAAATGTGGCGGGGAGGGTTGAATTGATTATAGAACTGTCCGCCTGGGTTGGATTTCAAGGTTTCTTTCCATCTTGAAATTGTGAGGTGTTTAAAGAGGGGGAAAAAATCGTTATACATGGCGGAAGGAAGGTGGATGGGGTCGAGAAATGCCGCTTCCTTGGCCAAGGAATCAACATTTTCATTGCCAACTATTCCTGAATGGGCCTTAGCCCAGAGAAACTTGTACAGCCTGATGCAGATAGCCGGGACAAAGCGTCTAAAATATCTTTATGAGTCAGACTGAAGTTTGTGTTATATTTCAATTTCTTCAAGCTCATCAGGCTGCCAGGCTATCTGATATTATCAGAAATTTTTTTGAGGAAAATGTATCTATGTACGATAGAATGTAATCTAATGCTCTACAAAGAGCTAGAGTTCTGCCGAGAAAATTGAGAAGTTATTGCTGAGTCGAAACAGTGAATGAGAGGTGTGTAAGGGATCGAAAATAGCACAACCGACGTTATTATCTTGTTTGGAGGCGTCCGTGTACAGGTGATGAAAATTTCTGAAGCGAGTACTCTTCACAGTACTGGAGTCGCCTAACACTATCGTGAACATACAGGTGTTGATGTAGTTGATATTTAAATGAGCGGTATTTATGTTTTTTCAAAATTCTCCATGTGCTTTGGTGGCTAATTTCAGGCTCCTCGGCAATATCCCTTGTTAATGTGGTTGGATTAACATCAACAAATGACAATGCATCAATTTCGATATCTTCCTCGATAACGAAATCCTCCTCTTCAGCAGGTTGCACCTCACGAAATTTTTGTTCAACTTTAGATAAATAGGTTCTAATCGGATGAAGTCTTTCCGGATAGCGCTCTCTGTATAATTGTTCAGCTTGAACGCTATTTTTCCTGCACTCTCCATAATTAATGAGCAACTTTGGGTGTATTGATTCATACTCAGAACTGAATTCACTAATTCGCAATGTCGATAATTAACAACAATGGAATTTTGACATGTCACACTGATATTTTTATGATCACAGAATATAATAAGTATCAACAAAAATTTTGGATCGCCAACGTAGTTATTGTTATTAGAGAATGGGAAAACTCTGCAAAAATTGCCTAGGTATTTTCCACTAGAACTCCGGAACCGTTAAGAATAGAGTGACGTGAGTGGTATAAAAAAATACTGCTTTTGTAATACTAGGTGGCCCCATATGGTTGTCTCTGAATAAAACCTGATTTTTGGGGATAATCTGAAATTTAAAGCTTTGACACCCCGTAATAAATGAGTAATAAAATCTTTAGATACAATCTTGCAAAAAAGCTGATGTTGTTTTGTTTTTCTTTCAAATATAAATCAAAAAGTCGTAGGATGAGATGACCAATTAAAAAAGCAAAGAAATACAGAGTGTCCCATTTGAAGATGGAAAGTTGGTAAAAATGTCAAATATTGATGCTATGTCAAGTGAAATATATATATATATATATATATATATATATATATATATATATATATATATATATATATATATATAGTTGGTTGCAGTAGACTTTGACAATATGCAAATCTGTCAGGGGCTAGGTTAGGTTAGATTAGATATATACGGCATTAACATGTAAAAGAACTTCTATTTATTCTAAATGTTTAATATTCTTCATTCTTAGTTCTATTTCAACTTCTATGAATACCATTTTTTCTTCGATTGTTCTCAAGCATTCCTTAGTTATAGTAGAGAACTGGAAAAATAATTCTTCAACATATCAAAACATCTTTTGAATGAGTTCGAATTTTCGATTTTGTGCGCAGTGTATTTCGAAGTTACTCTCACCTGCGTTCTATAGTTAATGAAAGAAAAATACAGTTTAGTGACAGCGATTCCTTGTAGAACAGTCACTCTGAATTCAGTGAGCAATTGGATAGTATTCGCAGAAACCGAAGCAAAATCTTTGTTGGAAATGAGTTTCATCCAGTAAATTGTTCATGTAAATTAGTCCAAATAAGAATCAGCGACTGAAGGTATAATTTCCAGAAAAGAAAATAGTGACGATGTTCGTATAGAAGAAAAATTTCACGAAAGATGACGCTTGTTCTAGAGAATGGCCATAAACGTAACAACCCTAACAAAATCGTTATAACATGTATAAAAATTTGTGAATTGTTATTTACAAAAATTGTGTCCCACATCAAAAATATATTAGAAGTTTCTTTAAGGAATTAAAGAACAATAAAATCTTTTCGAGATACAAATCAATATATCAATTTTTCAAAGAAAAAGTAGAAGTATTTTGACAGTATTGAAGTATTGAACAACTCCTAAACAGTGGCTTTTTCATAATAATGATGAATGGTAACGACTTTATTAATTTTTATTGTCCAAATATCACTTCGAAAAATTCAATTTCAGTAAGTTTTGTGACCACAAAGGCCTAGGTGTCAGCGATTGAGCGATGTTACCCCGCTCTGTAGTAAGCTTGCACCGCTAAAATTGTTTTCTTCCTCAAAATTGGCACGAAACTCCAGCAGTTAATAATGGTCGTAATAAGAATATAAAAATCAATAAAAAACTGGAAAAAACGTGACCAAATTGTAACTATCCAATTTGGCTGTGACTATTCAACGCTAATGTGCGCAGTTGCACATTATTCTCTTTTTCATGCAAAATTTCTCCACCCATTATTTCAGAAAATGATATCTTGATCTATCCTAACGAAATAAGTTTAGAAATTTCATTAGTTTCTTGAACATACCTCGTATATAGTTATATTCATCTTGGTGATAAATAGATTCAGCTAACGCCACTTATAGAAATTAACGAGATGTGGCAGATGTGGACGAAGAAGAGGATTGTTGTTTTACCCATATTATTTCTACAACAGGTGATATTTCCAGAAGTATTCTCTAAAATTCGATAATGTTTGGACTTTCAAAATTTCATTAAAATATAAAAACTTTATTTCTCTAAGCATGTTGGAAAAACTTATTCCTCTCATCACAATTTTCTTTATATGCAACTGACACTTCATATTACATAAATAATCGTTGAAAGAAACGCTTTACGAGTAGTTCTTATATATTTTGTTTCTGTTTATTAATTAGTTAATTATTAAACATTTTCATTAGAAAGGTTATCTGATCGTTAATATCAGCATGTTTTTGAAATCCCATCAAGTTAAAAAGTAACATTGCAATGCTTCTCTTAAAAATCGATTATGAAATGTTTTCGATGTGCTTGAGTATGATTTTCCTCCTTTCAATGGAGACTAGTGTCATATCAGACTCTCCAGTTACAGCGATGCACCTCGCCATTAAAAATAAAAGTCGATTCATCAGAAAAAATAAAAATTTTGAAGCAAATTCTGATTGTTATTGATCCGCTGTCTGATATGTTCGCAGAACACTAAAGGATGATCGAAATCACCTTCATTTAACTCGTATACGAGACTTATTTTATATGTTAGGATTTTGTACTTATGTAGAATCCTGAAAACACTTTTCAGGCATGCTTCAGATATTTGCGACTAGCTCCTCACGAATTATTTATTCTCCAACATGGCAACTGTTTTTGTGTTTCATTGACCAAATTTCTATGAATAAGCTCGTTAATTCAAGAACAGATTTGTGTCACAATATTCTTCATATTTTCATTAAAATGCGTGCACTTGCTCTCGGGCAGTTACTATTTTGGAAAAATAAACTCATAACTTCAATGCTTTCCTGCATATATATATATATATATATATATATATATATATATATATATATATATATATATATATATATATATATATATATATATATATATATATATATATATATATATATATATATATATATAGGGTGTTTCGAATAAGATGTCATAAATGAAGGATGCGAATCCTGAATGATTTGAGCAAGAAAGTTCGAAGAACCAATGGTCAAAAATGCTTCGTTGCCGAGATACAGGGTGTTAAAGTTGAGAAAATTTTTCGATTTTCTCTCGATAAAACCTAGACTTCTCAAGATTTCGGGCTCAAATTTTCCACATAAGCTACTAAACACAATCTGAATCACCAGGTGAGGCCAAATTTTGGAACAGTATACAGGGTGATACTTTTTCATGGGCCACAATCCATTTTTACCCTCGAAACTTTTTTTTGGTACGCCACTGGCACTAACAAAAAATAAAATCGAATAGATCATTCAATTTGAAATTTTTTTTGACTCTTGCATTTTGATCGTAACTATCACCGTTTCTGAGATATTAAGTATTGAAAATAATCCAATAGTTTTCCCATATCGAAGCCATGGAGATATTATCCTAATAACTGATGCAATTTTTCAGGAATTGAGCTAAAATTTACATCAGATATCTCCTTATTGTATGTTTATAACAAAATGAGGCAGAAATTCCTGACAGTATACAGGGTGTTATTTTTCACGTGCATTTTCCTCTTTTTGCCCCTGAACTTTTTCGTGGTGCGCTACTGGTATATTTTGAAAACAGAATCAAACAGATTATTCAAAGTGAAAACTTTTCTATTCCTTGTATTTTCCGTATCTGCCACCATTTTCGAGATATTAATCAAGAAAAGTAATCGTATAGTCCTTCCGTATTGAAAGCTTGAAGATATTTTTCATGTTATTTCGGCAATTTGTGAAGACCTTGAGCTCGAATTTCAAACGAAGTTCACATTTTAAGATCTGCACCACTAGATTGGTAGGATTTATGAGAAAGTATAAAGGGTGATATCATTTCCTGATCATTGAATTCGAATTCAAAATGTGTTTTATTGAGTGTATAAATCGGAAGTAAATGAATAAACAATATAAATAATCGCGAATGATTTCAATAACAAAACTCATAATGATGAAAACAAAAATTGAACAAACAGAACAAATCAAAGAAGATGTTGAAAATGTCCTCCACCTGAAAGAATACATGCTTCTGCTCGTCTCCGCATATTAGTGCGCACCCTCTGAAATATTCCTGGGGTATTTCTGATGACGTCACATGATGCTGTAATTCTATTCCTCAATTCTTCAAGTGTATTCACGGGAGAGCTATAAACCAAAGTTTTCAGATGTCCCCAAAGAAAAAAATCCAAACTGTTTAAATCTGGCGACCTTGGAGGCCAAGCTTCTGGTCCACCACGCCCTATCCAGTGGTTATTGAATGTCATATTCAGATATTCTCTAGCTTCCATGCTGAAGTGCGGTGGTGCTCCGTCATGCATAAACCACATTCTATTTCTAGTTTGCAACGGCACATCTTCTAGCAACACAGGTAAAATCTCTTCTAGAAAGTGGCGATATAAGGCTCCATTCAGCCTGTCTGTCAACAAAAATGGCCCGATCAGGAAATCCCCAATTATTCCAACCCAGACATTAACCGAAAATTGTTCTTGATGGTGACATTCCTCAATCATATGGGGATTTTCTTCAGTCCAATAGTGATTGTTATGAAAGTTCCTGATTGCATTTCTCGAGAAGGACTCATCATCTGTGAAGATGATTTCACTATCGAAAAGGGGATTATGAGCAATGTTATGAAGGAACCATCGGCAGATATTGAGTCGCAGAGGAAAATCGCGGGGTAGTAGAGCTTGGACGCGTTGAATATGGTATGGGTAAAGCAAGAAATCATGGAGAATTTTCCAGACCAATACAAATGAGATATTCAACTCTCTTCCAATTTTTCTTGTACTCAGCTGAGGATCCTCATCTATACAATTTAGGACTGCCTCTTCGATTTCCGGGGTCCTTATTGTCCGATTTGCCCCTTTCAAGTCATGATTCGGTTTGAATGTACCCCGTTCTCTCATTCTTCTGTGGATGTCAGAAAACGTACGCCTATCAGGAATGATTCGATTAGGGAAGCGTTCTTGATACAAACGCCTTGCGTGCACTGCGTTTCCTTCAGCCACACCGTACATGAAATGTATATCGGCCATTTCTGCATTAGTGAAAACCATTCCAAAGATTATTGGTTACTACTTACAGCTGTTTCAAATGTAGGCACAACAAACTGAATGAAAAAACTTACAATCATTGAAGTGTCAAGTTTTTTCTATGATTTCATTTGCAAAATTGTATCAGAGCCTACTAAGCCTTTTGAAATCACCAACGTGTTCTGATATGAGGAAGACACGATAAATTCTGATGATTTTCAATTCAAAACGGTGAAAGACATGAGGATCAAGATGAGCACAAAATTATCCGAATTGAATGAAAAATCCGTTTCTGATTACGAAAAACGTCAGTTATGCACCGAAAAAATATACGGAGGCAAAGGGTAGCCTGTTCGGGCGTTGTTGATTAATTTTTCGAAAATGGTGGCAGATACGGAAAAATACAAGGAACAGAAAAGTTTTCACTTTGAATAATCTGTTTGATTCTGTTTTCAGAATATACCAGTAGCGCACCACAAAAAAGTTCAGGGGCCAAAAAGAGGAAAATGCACGTGAAAAAATAACACCCTGTATACTGTCAGAATTTCTGCCTCATTTTGTTATAAACATACAATAAGGAGATATCTGATGTAAATTTTAGCTCAATTCCTGAAAAATTGCATCAGTTATTAAGATAATATCTCCATGGCTTCGATATGGGAAAACTATTGGATTATTTTCAATAATTAATATCTCAGAAACGGTGATAGTTACGATCAAAATGCAGGAGTCAAAAAAAATTTCAAATTGAATGATCTATTCGATTTTATTTTTTGTTAGTGCCAGTGGCGTACCAAAAAAAAGTTCCGAGGGTAAAAATGGATTATGGCCCATGAAAAAGTATCACCCTGTATACTGTTCCAAAATTTGGCCTCACCAGGTGATTCAGATTGTGTTTAATAGCTTATGTGGAAAATTTGAGCCCGAAATCTTGAGAAGTCTAGGTTTTATCGAGAGAAAATCGAAAAATTTTCTCAACTCTAACACCCTGTATCTCGGCAACGAAGCATTTTTTGACCATTGGTTCTTCGATTCTTCGAACTTTCTTGCTCAAATCATTCAGAGATTCGCATTCTTCATTTATGATATATTATTCGAATATATATATATATATATATATATATATATATATATATATATATATATATATATATATATATATATATATATATACCTCAATGAATTTGGGTTGAGGCCTCGTATCGCAGCTCGAGGTACATCGAAGAGTCTGATTGAATGTTTCCTGGGAAGCTCTTAATTCCTTAGAATATGACTGAGGGAAATTTGATTTACAGATGAGTCGAAGTTTGTCTTCTACATCGCGATTGACGTTGTCTAATGTACAGATGTAGAAATCATAGATATATCCAGTGCAATTTTTACATACTTCTGGTTTCGGTGGAGACCCAATAATGGTGTGGAGAGGAAATACTTTGAATGCCTGCACTGATCTAGTCATGAAAAATGATAGAACCCTGAATGCCCAGAGATATGTTACAGAAATTTAAAAAGAACATTTTGTACCATTTGCGATAAACATGGGGGAAAACTATTTGTTCATGCATGATAACACCAAACCTCAAGACCTCACCAAGTTCAGATCGTTAGGAACTATCTTCAAGATAACGAAATCACTTCAATGGAGTGTCCTCCAAGAAGCCCAGACCTAAATATCATCGAACGTGCATGGGACAATCTCAATTGAAGATTGCAGTAATTCTTGTCAGGGGTGGATATATCCGGCATTGACAAGTTTTCAGGAACTCTTATTCTTTCTAAATATTTTATATCATTCTTTCTAAGTTATATTTCAAGTTCTATGCGTTCCATTTTTTCTTCGATTTTTCTCTAGCATTCCTTAGTTCCGATAGAGAACCTGAAAAATAATTTAACATATCGAAGCTTCTTCTGAATAAGTTCGAATTTTCGATTTTGTGAATTAATTTTTTGTCGCAGTGTATTTTGAAGTTACTTTCACCTGGGTACTATAGTTAATGAAGATTTATTGACAGCAGTTCCTTGTAGGACAGTCACTTTGAATTCAATGAGCAATTGGATATTATTCGCCGAAACCGAAGAAAAATTTTCATTGGAAATGTGTTACGTGCGGAAAATTGTTCATGTAAATTAGTCTAATTAAGATTTAGCGACTGAAGGTATAATTTCAAGAAAAAAAATGATGACGATGTTCATATAGAAGAAAAATTTTCACGAAATATGGCGCTTGTTCTAGAGAATGGCAAATATATTTCATAACCGTAACAAAATGGTTATAACATGTATAAAACTTTGTGAATTGTTATTTACTGAAATTATATCCCACATCAAACAAACATTGTAAGTTTCTTCAAGAAATTAAAGAACAATCTATTTTCGCGATACAAGTCAATAAATCAATTTTTCAAAGGAAAAAGTAGAAGTATTTTGACAGTTTTGAAGTAATGAACAACTCCTAAAGAGTGGTTTGATCATTAGAAATAAGAATGGTAACGACTTTATGAATTTTTAGTGTACGAAAAGCACTCCAAAAAAATCTAATTTCAGTAAGTTTTGTGACCACAAAGGCCTAGGTGTCAGCCATTGCGCGATGTTACCCAGTCCTGTAGCAAGCTCGCTCCGCACCAACATATTGCTCTCATCTCGTCTCCAAAAAGTCGTAAAAATTGTTTTTTTTCCTCAAATTTGACACGAAACTCCTACAGTCAATAATCGTCGTAATTACAATTTAAAAATCGACAAAATAATCGGGAACAACTTGACCAAATCGTAACCATCCATTTTTGCTGTAATAATTCAACTCTAATGTGCGCAGTTTCACATTATTCCCTTTTATATGCAAAATTTCTCGACACATTTCTTCAGAAAATGATATCTTGATCTATATTAACGAAATAAGTTCAGATATTTCAGTACTTTCTTGAACATACCTCGTATATAGTTATATTCATCTGGGTGATAAATAGATTCAGCTAACGCCCACTTATAGAAATTAACGAGATGTGGCAGATGTGGACGTTGAAGAGGATTGTTGTTTTATCCGTATTATTTCTACAACAGTTGATATTTCCAAAAGTGTTCTAAAAAATTCGATAATGTTCGGACCTTCGAAATTTCATTAAAATATAAAAACTTTATTTCTTTAAGCATGTTGAAAAAACTTATTCCTCTTATCACCATATCTACGAAATGAACGATGCTACAATTTTTTATATGCAACTGACACTTTATAATACTTAAATAATCGATGAAAAAAACCCCAGCGAGTAGTTTCCAAATTTTTGTTGTTACTTAATTGTTAAACATTTTCATTAGAAAGGTTATCTGATCGTTAATATCAGCAATATTTTGAAATCCCATTAAGTTAAAAAGTAACATTGCTATGCTTCTCTTGAAAATCGATTATAAAATTTTTTCGATGTGCTTGAGTATGATTTTCCTCCTTTAAATGAAGACGAGTGTTATATCAGACTCTACAGTTACAGCAATACACATTCCAAAAAAATCAGTCGATTCATCAAAAAAAATAAACGTTTTGAAGCAAATTCGGATCGTTATTGATCTGCTGTCTGAGATGTTCGCAGAACACTAAAGGACGATCGAAATCAACTTCATTTAACTTATAATATACGAGACTTATATTATATGGAAGGATTTCGTACTTGTGAAGATTCCTGAAAATACTCTTGCGGCATACTACTGATATTTGCTACAATCTCCTCACATTATGTATTCTCCAACATGGCAACTGTTTGTGTGTTTTATTGGCCAAATTTCTACGAATAAGCTCATTAATACAAGAATGTATTTGTGTCGCAATATTCTTTCTTCCAGGTATATTTTATAAAAATCCGTGCACTTGCTCTAGGGTAGTTACTATTTTGGAAAAAAAGCTCCTAATATACATACATATATATATATATATATATATATATATATATATATATATATATATATATATATATATATATATATATATATATATATATATTGCCATAAAAATAGGACTTATACTTACCTCTCGAAGGGTGCACGAATACTTTCCCAAGCCTATATTAGAAAATAAAGAGTTCAAACTTAACTGGGACAGCACTATAATAACAGACAGAACGGTGCCGCACAACAGACCTGACATCATTATCTTCGATAAGGAAAACCGCCGAGCTACCATCATTGATATAACCGTCCCGGCGGATGATAACATCAGCAAGGCGTATACGGAGAAACTAACGAAGTACCATGATCTAGCTTTTGAAATAAAAGAAATGTACCAGCTCAGATCGGTTAGAATACTTCCCCTGATAATATCCACGAATGGATTAGTTGAGAACCACCTGGCAGAAAACACTGAGTTCCTAGAACTTGATAGAGAACTAATAAGTAGAGCACAGAAGGAGGTGATACTCTGGACCACTAGAATAGTCCGAATGTTCCTAACTGCTGCCTAGGAAGTCCTTGGTCAGTAGACCCAGTCTTTCTAGAAAACCCTGAATGGTGATATAAAAAAAATATATATATATATATATATATATATATATATATATATATATATATATATATATATATATATATATATATATATATATATATATATATATATATATATATATATATATATATATATATATATATATATATATATATATATATATATATATATATATATATATATATATATATATATATATATATATATATACGAGATTAAAAAATGTGGAAAATGAAAAAATATTTATTCTACCGATTATTATTTTCACAACAGGTGTTATTCTAGAAATCTTCACAAAAGTATTGAGATTTTGGGTCTGAAGAAAATTTGTTTGAACAGTTACAAAAGATAACAGTCATCAAATCTTGTACTATTCTTCGTGGGTTTCTTTCCGAAAAAATAATGAGGTAGAGTCATAGGTTTTCTCTTTAGTTTATACTGCTCAGAATCTCGTTTCATATTTTATTTATTTGTTTATATAAATGTAATATAATTAACTGACAATTTTGTCATATTTATATTCAGATCAGTATTCTATTCGATCGTTCACCACTTCACACAAAGGAAACTATTAATGAGTAACATTCAGTAATACTTGACTAAGGTCCGTACACTGGATTTTTCCGGGAGAAAGCCTCTGACGCTACTCGTTGGTACATTGATATCATTATCTGATGATGCTATAGTATGTATATATTCTGGTAGATTGATATATTCTCATAACATTTAACGTTACCTAATATATAATTAATCCAGGAAATGTTTTATTATAATCATTGCCTGACAATGGAATTAATTACCGGGTGGTGGATTTATATTTTTCATGAAATCAGTTTGATTGCATAAACAGATATATGGGCAACTCGTCGGGGTGAAACCCCTATATATATATATATATATATATATATATATATATATATATATATATATATATATATATATATATATATATATATATATATATATATATATATATATATATATATATATATATATATATATATGAAATTTTTTCTTCTATATGAACATCGTCATCATTTTTTTCTTGAAATTATACCTTCAGTCGCTAAATCTTAATTAGACTAATTTACATGAACAATTTTCCGCACGTAACACATTTCCAATGAAAATTTTTCTTCGGTTTCGGCGAATAATATCCAATTGCTCATTGAATTCAAAGTGACTGTCCTACAAGGAACTGCTGTCAATAAATCTTCATTAACTATAGTACCCAGGTGAAAGTAACTTCAAAATACACTGCGCCAAAAATTAATTCACAAAATCGAAAATTCGAACTTATTCAGAAGAAGCTTCGATATGTTAAATTATTTTCAGGTTCTCTATCGGAACTAAGGAATGCTAGAGAAAATCGAAGAAAAATGGAACGCATAGAATTTGAAATATAACTTAGAAAGAATGATATAAAATATTTAGAAAGAATAAGAGTTCCTGAAAACTTGTCAATGCCGGATATATCCACCCTGACAAGAATTACTGCAATCTTCAATTGAGATTGTCCCATGCACGTTCGATGATATTTAGGTCTGGGCTTCTTGGAGGACACTCCATTGAAGTGATTTCGTTATCTTGAAGATAGTTCCTAACGATCTGAACTTGGTGAGGTCTTGAGGTTTGGTGTTATCATGCATGAACAAATAGTTTTCCCCCATGTTTATCGCAAATGGTACAAAATGTTCTTTTTAAATTTCTGTAACATATCTCTGGGCATTCAGGGTTCTATCATTTTTCATGACTAGATCAGTGCAGGCATTCAAAGTATTTCCTCTCCACACCATTATTGGGTCTCCACCAAAACCAGAAGTATGTAAAAAATTGCACTGGATATATATAGACAAACTTCGACTCATCTGTAAATCAAATTTCCCTCAGTCATATTCTAAGGAATTAAGAGCTTCCCAGGAAACATTCAATCAGACTCTTCGATGTACCTCGAGCTGCGATACGAGGCCTCAACCCAAAGTCATTGAGGTGTTATCGTATCGTTTCAGTGCTAATTTGCATTCCACTACTCTATCTACGCTGGATGTGGAGGTGCCAACCAGTAGCGAACCGTTTCAACCGTTTCAAAGAGGAAATTCTGAAATAACGGTCATGGATCGCAGTTGTTGCTCGAACTCATCATTGCGGCTAAGCATAAAAATCCATAAAAATCTTTGGTACTCTTTATGTACACACGACACCAACACAACATGCCGAGAAAAGAAGCAGCAGACTGCAGTTTTGCCCTTACATATATATATATATATATATATATATATATATATATATATATATATATATATATATATATATATATATATATATATATATATATATATATATATATATATATATATATACTAATCTAACTAACCAACATATTGCACTCATCTCGTCTCCAAGCAAAATTTCTCCACGCATTATTTCAGAAAATTATATCTTGATCTATACTAACTAAATAAGTTCAGAAATTTCAGCACTCGAACATACCTCGTATACAGTTATATTCATTTGGGTGATAAATAGATTCAGCTAACGCCCACTTATAAATTAACGAGATGTGGCAGATGTGGACGTTGAAGAGGTTTGTTGTTTTATTCATATTATTTCCACAAGAAGTGATATTTCCAAAAGTGTTATTAAAAATTCGTTAATGTTCGGACTTTCAAAATTTCATTAAAATATAAAAACTTTATTTCTCTGAGCATGTTAAAAAACTTATTCCTCTTATCACCATATTACGTAATGAACGATGCTACAGTTTTTTATATGCAACTGACACTGCATAATACTTAAATAATCGATGAAAAGAAAAACGCTAGCGATTAGTTTTCATAGTTTCCGGCATATATATATATATATATATATATATATATATATATATATATATATATATATATATATATATATATTAGCATATGCGACATATATTACTAATTAGTTGCCTACCAAGAGACATATTCGAAATATTGAAATTGTTAGTTAATTTTTTAGCGCAGAGTATTTTAGATGACGAAAAAATATAAATATGGTTCAGTCGATCAGAGATAAAATATGGACAGAGAGCATGCTCCAAGTTCACTAATAAATGCATAACAAAAATTTAGAGAATTTGAAAAAAGCCAGTTTTTCACTCATTTTCTGCGGCTGCACTAATTAGGATGGGGTTACTTTCAAGGAATAAATTTTGATGTTAATAACATAAAGGTTTCCTAAAAAAAAAAAATTACATTCAAATTGTGATCACAACTCGAATTTGAAAATTGTATCAATGCAAATATCGGATTGAAAATACATATTTCTCATTCTCATCCACGAAAATTTTTACCAAGAAATCTTCAGTATCTTTAAGGTTATTTAAAATAAGTTAACATTAAAAGATATGATTTATTTCGGAAAGTATACCGATTAACATGAGGCTTCCAGATCTTATTAGATACTTACATTCATGGTCATTATTTCAACTAGACTATCCGAACATTCCGACTGACTCAACGTTAACGAGCCATATCAATTATATGAATTGTCGAGAAGTTCTTACTTTATACATCCAAGTCTCGAAAGAAGTTGGGTTCAGAGTGTCTCTTTTGCCGTGGAATATACGATGTATATTCAACACCTGCTGAAGCCAAGTGGCCACATCCGTTTCCGCCCCAGTTTCTACGTACATACTCACATCTCCACTCATTTCATTTTGAGTCATTTTCTTTGAAGAATATACCACATAACTTTGTCAGTGCAGAATTATCTTCAAGGAGGGCAGTTACTTTGATCCAGAATATTTCAACGAGTTTCCCTACAAATCTGTAACCATGGCTTTATCTGGAACTTTAAATAGGCCGTTGATGATAGAAAGGTGTTCCATTACGGACAGACACTTTCATTATAATGTAATAATATTTTTCATCGCGAAAAGATAGAAGATTATTTTTTTGTCAGTTCAAGATATTTGATACGCAAACAAAATGGCTCTGATTCTAATTTTAAATTTCTTATAAATATTAGCTACCGCTCAGGTATGAGAAAATGTTTTTAGAGCTACGTTCTCGCAAAAAGTATCAAACATGCAAAACTTCATTCTCATTACCAATACAATAGTAAAATTGCATGTTCCCTTGGGCATTCTTCCTTGTTCTCAATTTTAATTTTTTTATATACTTCAACAAGGAGCCTAGGGAAAATGAAAAGTGAAACTTTAATAGAATTTCATCAGTCATATTGAATATATAAACAAAAGTAAACAAAATAGAACTCAAAGTCAATGACGAAAGCTTAAAATTTAAACTTATTTTTGTATTCAAATTTCCTTATTCTGCAGGAAATTGCACTCTTCTTTTAGTGAAACCATCCTTAGAAGTTAGCGTCAGTTAGAGTATGTGAGGCCTCAGGTACCAGGTTAAAACTCATCTTTCCACAGATTGTGTAACAACAATTTTTAATTTTTTGTCTCTTTCTATGATTTGAAGGTGCTGTTCTCGCTGTTGAAAAACATTTGGTGCTATTTTTCGGTTCTCTAGCCTTTATTATTCTTGGCAATGCAAGCTCCCGAATGTTGTCTCTATTATCAAACAATATACTGTTAACTAAGTCTTTTTCGTACACGTAAAAAGCATTGTTATTTTGATTACCGCATTTAAACAGGTATCACATTTTTGATTAAGAAGCGAGAGTATACAATTAGTTGACAAATATATTAGTGTGCAACCATCTAAGAGTCAACTCATTGCCATGAAGCACACAAACAGACTATTTATTCTACCTGTCTATATATGTATATATACAGGGTGACCCACGAGTCACTGGAAGTAGAATAATGCCATGAAAACGACGGATTTTGAAATTTGTTTTCTCGCAATGTGATAAATTTTTGTTACGGTCACAATTTAAAAATAATTTCGTATATACAGGGTGTTCGGTTTTTGAGGAACAAATCAAACTTATGTTCTCTTAAATAGAACCCCTATATATTTTCATGATTTTGTGAGATCAAATGAAGAGGACTTTGTTCGATATTCCCTATACCTAAGTCCAATGGTTTTCGAAATATTTGAGATTTTTCGAAATTTGATGGACTTTTCGAATTTTTTTTTCCTATCTCGTTGTGACTTTCCGATTGTAGTTTTGCAAAAATTATGTTACTAATACCCCATTTCTGAGTAACCATCGTTGGGAAACTCTGAAATTGATACAGGGTGCACAGAGTACAAAATTTCCATTTCCGCCTTTCTTCAAGCCTCATTTTTTTAAAGTTTTTCAAATAACACACCCTCTATCTTATACTCTGTAATGATCGGTTATTTTTATATCTATCGAACGAAACACATGTTCTCTATACCTATATTTAACGGTTTCCGAGATTTCTCGAATTTTCCTTCGTTTTTGAAGAGGAGTGCATGTCTCTTGAGAAAACAAAACAGGAGTTGGTAGGGTTCTGGAATGAAAATAAATCAATCAGAATATACCCAAACTAAAACATCATCAAGCAATGACATCAATATACCTACGCGTCGAGTCAGAGGCATTCTCTAATAAATAATTAAAATATGAAATACTATTTGGAGCAGTATTGATTGAAAGAGAAACCTATGATCCTACCTCATTATTTATTTTGGAAAGAATCCTACGGAGAATATTACAAGATTGGATGACTGCTTTTTTTATGAGCGCTTCCCAGGAATAGGCAAACCTGTTACACCACATGAGTGAGCGCCTGGGAAGAATTAAGATGTCTGTTTACTCGCTTCTTGAATAGAGCCAAATTGTAGGATGTTGAGAATATGTTGGACGGAAGCGAATTCTACTGCTCACCGGCCCTGTAAACAAAGGAATTCTTATAGAGAGAGGTTCGAGGGGTTGCTAAATGGACAGCCATATGATTAGAACACCTTGCCGGTCTAGTCCCGCTTGCCTGTTCAAGGAGTTTATTAATTACCCCTTCGTTGAAATTGGCCTTTGCTCTTGTAGGTCAGGTTGCATACGATCCAAATTCGTACGAAGGTTGTTCTTGTTTCCTCTGATTTATCTTCCATGACTTGTAAGCTCTGTTCTTGACTGCAGATGATCTCAAAAAGTCTTTGTTGAACCATCGCTTTTGTGCTGTTGTTCTTTTCATGGAATGAGGGAAATAGAGATCCATTGCTGCATGAATGATTTCTGTAACAGATTCAGTGTACACATTGAAGTCAGGATCTGAAAGGCAAACATCACTGAATTTAAAGCACGAAAAGAATTCATGCAGCTCCTCCCCGTTAGCATGGTTATAGTGCCAAATGCGTCTGGGTTAGGTTTAGGTTCTTGATTTAGCGGCAGCACAATAGTTCCAGTAGCAGATATAAGGTTGTGGTCTGAGTTGAATAGCGGTGCTAAGACCTCCACTCCAAAATCATCTGGATCAAAAAGAGATTAAAGGTGTTCGAAAAGTCGGTTGGGTGATCAGGTTCGTTGACTAGCTGCGTGAGATTATGGCTGATTCCGCCTGTCTTCCTGCTCCATCTGTTCGCGGAGCTAGTTGGTCTTCTGAAACAGTTCGAATGAATTTTTCTTCAGATCTAAAATGTCAATATTTTTGTGAAGGTTCAGAGGAAAATTTTTTCCGTTTTCCACATTTTTTTAATCTCGTCGGTTAGCATCATATATTTAGAAAAATTTTCATTGTATTTTTTCTGTATATTGTACGTATTGGGTATTGTAATATCAATTATGAAAATTATTTGATTCTGTCTAGCCGTAAGAATAATATTTGGTCTATTGTGATTCACACAGAATTGTTTTTATCAAAAAAATGTTCACATTTTCCGTTTTCACAAATAATCTTAGGTTTATATTTGTAATATTTCTTTCTCTTAGGAATGAGGTCATAATTTATTGCTGAATGAAAATGAATAATATTAGTGACGGAATTATGTCTTTTCAAATAATCTATTGGGGCAAGTATTGAGCACGATGATAAAATATGAAAAACTGTGTCTGAAGAAGAAAAACATCTACAGCAAGAATTATCTATATTTTTCTTGCACAATTATTATCTTACACGTTCTCTCTTTTCTCTTAACCCCGATTTTCCAGTAAAATTTGTTTATTTTTGAAGAACGGTTAGCAAATAAAAATCAACTTAATATATTTATATATTTCCACGATATACTTTTTCTAGAAATTGATTACTTGGTGTTGGATGTATATTGAATTACATTGATTACAAGAACACGTTTATGGGACATCTCGTCTAGATAAAACCCTTTTAACGTATGAAATTGATTATAATGAATATTGGATGTTCTCTTCTCATGTACCGCTAAAATATATATGCTTTCCTTGATAGGAGTATTCGTTATGTACGCTTTTTTGTTACAATGATTTTTTTATCGTAAGTATGTGAAAGATCTTGTATATTGTATCCTCGGGGAGAAAATAAACGGTTACCTTGAAATGATTCACCCTCGAATATAGTTTTCATATTCAATTATCTCATTATATGCGCTCCCTGGAGTAGAAAAATGGGGACAGGACATGAAGAGGTTGTTTAATGTTTTCAGCCCCATCGCACAATGCTGGGTTACAACATTCAACTTTTGAGGGTTGATTCCTCACACTTCAACATAATCGGTTTCAATAGTAGGGACTGAGAGAAAAATCGGTAAAGACCCTTTAAAATGTTTAGATGCAGTAGTGAATTTAATATTAAAATGATTATTTCAATTATTTAAGGGTTAATAAAAATGATATGCTGTTCGTTGCTAAACGCATTATTTTAGAATTTGTTATTTTTGTTTTGAAATATTGAGAAAGGTTTTAGTGAAAATAAAAACTAGAAAAGCTGATCGTTAATTTTGAAAATACTGGAAATAATTGAAACATATTATGGTCCTAGAAGAGTATTCTACCGAGAATCACAAAAACATTGAAATAATTTAATTAATTTATTTAATCAAAATTTTAGTTTATAGACATTAAAACAATATATTTGGCTCGAAAAATTTTTCTGGAAAAATTGGTTTATGTGTGGGAACGTTGGCAAATCAGGTGTGATTAAGCTTCAAAACTGAACTCATATTATTGAATAATTAAACTATTGTACAAAATACACTAAGCTTAAGTTTCACAGAAGATAATAAATAGAACTATATTTTACATATGTTTCGAGTTTTATCCTTTTTCCAAAAAACTAAAAGGACATTGGAATATTTCAATGTCATACCTACTGAACAGAAGAAAGAATTGGGGCAAACGCTAATCAAGCTTGTCGTTAGTAATTAGTAGATTACACAGCACAACACCAATTCGGGTAATTGAGTCTGTCAATAATATTAGCCTAACTTTCAATGATGATTTCAAATACGTGATTGAAACTACTGTATCAGCTCCGTTTAGAAAATATATGACATGGCCCATTTTACAATAAAACACAACTTCTTTAAATTTTTAAATTGAAGAAAAATTCTTTAGTGATATTTTCATGCAGATGTTGCAGTCAGTAGACGGTTCTGAATGCTCCTACAAAAGTCCGCTACCGTGTGTGCTTTCCAGTAGCCTGAATAGCGTTCCGCGACCGAAGGTCCTGGTGGACTCGCTCGCTCTGTTCTTCACTTAGACCCTCAAGATTAACAGGAAAGTTGCTATTTTGGTTGTGAAGAAAGTGTAACTTGAAGCTCATGTAAGATTCGCTTTTAAAAGTGACTTATTAGTTGTTCAATGTGTTGGGAATAGTCAGAAATTTATCTTATTTCCCAAACATACATTCTATCCATTTTTTCAATCTCTGTCATACTTCCCTTAAAACTTGTGTCTTTCATTAATGATCTAATCTATGGATCATCAAAAATCCCCGCTGTTATCTTTTCTGTATTCAGTTCTGACAACTTTTGGGACAAGAAAAGAAATAATTTCTATTTTTGTTAAGAGGTATAACAAATTGTTTCATGAGCTCCAATTTTATATGCAAAGAAGCGATATTATGCGATTCCTCGGAACCAAACGTGGATTTATCACGTTCTGTTGTCACAAGCGGGAAAAAAATGGATACTTTTTGTAAACAATTTGTTAGCCTGAAAGAAAGTTGCCATTTTTTATTCTACATATATGAACCAGTTAATTTTTGTAAATTTAATTTCGCCCAAAACCAAAGGAATAGACGTATATTACTCTTTTTCTTTAGTAGAATGTGCAATCAGCTACGTCCCTAATTTATTACCGTTGGGTAAGAGAACACATTTTAGACTCCGTTTTCACGAATCTATGAACGAACGCTATTCATTACAAACGTAATGCTATTATATCGGTAACATATCTACAAAATACAAAACCATCAAATATTTTCGGAAATACTGTTCTCATGCTAGGCAATAAGAAATCTTAGTTCTTTTAATTACTAAGTTCCTTTTTTGTACCCTAGAAGCAAGGACAATTTATTACGTATTTATGGGACATAATAAATGTTGTGATAATTTACTGATTCGTGAACCTGAAGGGGGTGGTAGATCGAGAAAAATAATAATTTGTGTTGTTTTTATTAATCAATTTGCCTATGGTATTAATGTCGTACCCGTTATTTGCCTGAAATTTTCTAAAGTGAGTTGAATCGTATCATAAAATGTCTAAAAAAATTTAAGAGGAGATTTAATCATTTATCAGTACCTATCCAAATACACAATATATCTCTTCGAAGAGTTTATTCGTTTAAAATAAGAGAACAGATTTCTTTCAAAAGTCCAGAAAGAGGATCAATTTGATAGAAGTGAGAAAAACGGTGTATGAGAATTTTAGTATAATGACTGTCCTGTTTTATAGAAATCAAACTTGTCGTTCCTTCAATACTATGTAAAACTGATTTTGCAGAACATTTCATAAACGAAAATCCTTTCTTAGATTTCATAATAACCCAAATTTTATACACAGGTAATAACCGAAGGGAAATTTGGTTTATCAGAATTCGTAGCAATTTCACCTCAAAATCGTAATCTCCCAATAACTCACCACCACCTTGATTTCCTTTTATTCTCACTTCTCTCATCCATTTCGTATGTTATATAAATGTATAAAAGACATTGCAATATTTCAATTTCTCCTTAGTTTTTGAAAATGAGATTAGACCCAAAACATATTAGTCCATTGAAATGTTACATAAGCTTTGCAATTTTACTTTTGGGACATATAGGGAGATCAACAGAAGCTTATCCCCAAGCTTGTGGGGTTGCCGCCCTTGTCCCCGGCCGCCATCTTGAAAAAAGGGATGCAAACACCTTTTTCACAACATCTCGGAAACAATGCGTCCTACAAAAATTTATGAGGAGATAATTTGTAGCAAATCGCTTCGCCTACAAATATGCTCATTTAACTTTTTGCCCAAAAATCCAATATAAAGAAGTTATAAGCAAAAAAATAAGAAAATTTCTATGAAAATTTTCTTTTCTGCATTATATCTTTCCTTTACATCTTACAACAAAATTACCTCGGACCAATCTTGTAGATGGTCTGTAGATAAAAATTTTCTGTTTATTGTTTTAATTGTTAAACAAAATGTTTAACTTTTGTTAAAGTTGTTTTAGGATCTTTTTTATTATTGAGAATACATTCTCGAAAATTTTTGTTCAATTCATAACTACAACTTAATTTATTCATTACTAACTGTTTCCCTTACTATAGAACTTACCAAAAGTATTGCTTCTTATAGTGATTTCTAAGAGGAGTGTACATTTTCGAATGCTAAATCAGATGTAGATTCAATCATCGTCCCTGCTGCGTTTGTACCCCGGCCACCACCTTAGAAAAAGGGATGCAAACATCTTTTTCACGATATCTCGGAAACAATACGTCCTACAAAAATTTATGAGGACATAATTTGTAGCAAATCGCTTTGCCTACAAATATGCTCATCTAGCTTTTTGCCCAAAATTCCAATATCAAAACGTTATGAGCAAAAAAATGAGAAAATTTCAATAAAAATTTTTTAGCTCTATAACTTTTTTCACATCTTACAAAAAATTACCTCAGACCAATCTTGTAGATGGTCTGTAGATGAAAATTTTCTCGTTATCCTTTTTAATTTCGTTCATTAAAAACGCTGTTACAGAGAAAATTTTCTTTTGAAATTTTCTTTTTGCTCCATAACTTTTTATACATTTTACAAGAAAATTACATTCGACTAATCTTGTAAATGGTTTTTGAGGAAAATTTTCCTTTTAATTTTTTCAATACATTCATTTAAAACGCTATTACAGCGCTATAAAATAGACTGGGTTCGTCAATCCTCATGAGAATCCGGTTAAAACAAAATGTTTAACTTAGTTTTATGATCTTTTTTTTTTATTTTAAATACATTCTCAAAATTTTTTTTAAATCCCTACCTACAACTTTACTTACTCATTGCCAACTCTTTTATCAGTCATCTATGATGTAGAGTCTGTAGGCGCGTTTTTTTACGTGGTATCCCCAGTAAGCCTACTCCTCAGGCATCTTGTCGATGGAATAATCATATTTTCAATCATTTATTAGCTAGCTATTCTATTCTATTCTTCTTCGATGGTCCTAGCAGTGGCTCAGAATGTAATTCAACGTCGAATGTGATGGGTTGGGGAGTGACAGGAGTTAAAGTTGGAGTCATAGTTAAAAGTTCATCTTCGAATTAATTTTCTTCCATTAACTTTGATATTTCCATGATGTTGCTGCATGTTTCACCAGAACAATAGAGGCATACTGTAGAGCATTTGAGGCCTGCTTTTCTGTAGCCACGCATGCTTCCTTAATTGTCCTTTGCATCTGCAGAAAATTAATTTCATGCGATCGAGGGGTGCTGAAGGCTTGGCATCCAAATGTTTGCATGCTTTTTCCAGCTCCAATCTTCAGGATTTCGATATATTCCGAGCCACGACTGGACCTGGTGATATAATCGGAGACTGTGAAAACGAGCTACATCTTGTGTGGAAGGCAGCGATGATATATTAAATGAATTTTTAGTCACTGTATTGGCAAATTGTTTGTATCGCATGCCGTCTAATGAATCGTCTTTATTACCGCTGTATAAAGCTACGACAAAACAAGAGTGAGCAAAGATGGATCGACTCAGGAATAGCGTGGTACCACTAGCTAATTCAGGAGGTTTCTCCATAATTTTTATAAATTTTAGTTTTCCTATATTACAGGCTGCTGATGTTGTATCATATCCCGAGAAATCACGAAGAAACAGCCAATTTTGTGCTATAAGATCTCCATACATAAAACTTGAAAGTCTATATAACTGACCAGATATGAGCCCTTTTGAAGGTTTTGAAAAGTAAATAGTGGTCTGTCTTCTACCTAATGCAGTGAGCAATACAAGAATGTCGATGTCCTCTGTCACAATAATCACAGAATCATGAGATTGTTATACATTAAGCGCAGCAGAGACGATGATTGAATCTGCATCTGATTCAGCATTCTCGAAAATGAAGAAGCACTAATTTTGGTGAGTTCTATAGTAAGGAAAACAGTTGGCAATGAATAAGTGAAGTTGTAGTTATGAATTTAACAAAAATTTTTGAGAATGTACTCACAATGAAAAAAAGATCTCAAAACAACTTTAACAAAAAGTTAAAAATTTTGTTTCGACCGGATTCTCATGTGCATTGACGAACCGGATCAACTTTGGAGCGCTGTAACACTGTTTTAAATGAATAATATTAAAAATAATAAAGCGAAAATTTTCAATTACAGACCATTTACAAGATTGGTATGAGGTAGTTTTTTTGTAAAATGTAAAAAGTTATAGAGCAAGGAAAAATTTTTATAGAAATTTTCTCACTCTTTTGCTTATAACTTCTTTAATTTTAAATTTAGGGTAAAAAATTATATGAGCGTATTTGAAGGCAGAGCGATTCACTACAAATTTTTTATAGGATGTACAGTTTCCGAGATATCGCGAAAAAGATGTTTGCACCTCTTTTTCCAACATGGCAGCAAGAGCTGCAACCCCACAAACTTGGGGTTAGAATTCTATTGACCCCCACTTCATGTCCCAAAAATAAAATTGCGTCCTCGAAAAAATGCAACATTTGGCCTTAAAATTGTAACATTCCAATGGACTGCGAAACATATTTTCATTCATTATATTTTGTTGAACTTAAGCCTAGTGTTTGAATTTGGGAGGCTTTTACTTGGTAAAATTCCATTATCAATCATAAAAAACAGGTACTGCGTTTTTAGGAATTTTACCTAATAATTGCGATTCGTAACGCGTTTCACTACACCGTAGCTTCTTCAGACGAATGAATATACAGAAAAAATATAAAATAATAATCTTAGTAGTATTTTGAAATGCCACAAAGCCAAAAAGCCGGTATCAGCTTTCTTTAACATTTGAATTTGGGAGGCTTTTACTTGATAAAATTCCATTATCAATAATAAAAAACAGGTACTGTGTTTTAAGGAATTTTACTTAATAATTGCTTGCTTCTGAAGAAGCTACGGTGTAGTGAAACGCGTTACGAATCGGAATTATTAAGTAAAATTCCTTAAAACACAGTACCTGTTTTTTATCATTAAGCCTAGTGGTTTTCTTCAATGGTTTATTTTTAATATTTTCATTTTTCAAACCTTTTCATGCTTTCATAATAACTAACGAATCTACATATGATATTTTCATTTCTCTTTTATTTTCTGCATTATGATCTTGAAAACTTCTTGAGATATGAGTGAAACATTTCAAACCGTTATTCCGAAAAAATAAAAATTCAAATGCAAAACTCATTTTGTTCAGTTCTGTATCATAGACCAAAACAACAGAGAGTCATCTACATGTCATGGCCTCGAAAAAATGTTCAGAGCCTTAGTTTCAAAATAGATACTGGACGTTTATTGACGATCACGTGAAAACTCTTCATTTGTTTTCTCATTGATGCCACAATTAAAGAGATGCAAGAGTTGTATTGTGAGAAATGAATTTATACGTACAAGTGCGTATAATCAACGAAGACCATAAGGATAAATCAAGAATTGCATTCAAGCGAGGTTTTTACGATGCCAATGTCAGCATACTGTCAACAAGCTATTGGTGAAGGACTTAAACAATGGAGGTATTTTTTGAGGGTAGCTCACCGCGAGGACGAAATAATAAGACAGAAAATTTTAAAATAGATTATAATAACTACTGAATATAACCAAAGGTACACAGCTTTTGATCAAATAATAAAAGCGACATAGATATAATAATTACTACTGAATATAATCAAAGGTACACAGGTTTGGAACAGATAATAAAAAAGACAAGGAAAATTTTTTGAGAGATTATAATTACTGCTTAATATGACCAAAGCTACACAGCCCTGGGCGATTAAAGAAAGATTCAGTTTTTTTAATTGAAATTTAAGAATCAGATAATACAGATTCAAAGCAAGCATTCAGATATGCATATTAATTCGACGACACTGACCTCGTATGGTATTCACCCCTGTTATTTGCTCTACCCGCCAATTTCTCAGATACTTGCACAGTTTTTTGCTTTTCCTCTTTTATATATACCTCAATTTGTTCACTTGTATTACATTTACCATCAATGACTTTTCCCTTCTGTCTAACCTCCTTCAATTTTTGAACCAACGCCTTCTGCCTAATTCGCTCGTCCGGACTCAAACCTGGCGACTCAAATATACCAGTTCCCTTCAACTTGTAAGAATTTTTAAGTAGTTCTGTCTTTCGTCTGAATGAAATAAGTTCTGCAAAACAGGGCTGGTGTCACTCTCTCCCAGCTTGTACAAATCACTGATGTCATCTACAGCAACTTCAACATTCATTGAGTCTTTGAAAAACTCAATTGCTTCCTTCTCAGCGTTATTACGTAGAGTTTCAAGACCATGTATTATAATGTTATTTTTTCTCGCTTTTCATTCTGCCTCGCTTTTCGTCCTGCCTGTTCCCGAAGCAGGCTATTCTCACTTTTCAAAAACTTCCAATTCACCAATCTTCCCGGTTACATCAACGGTTATATCGTGCAGTCTCTTATCAATACTCTCCTCTAGTGCTCCTATTTTTTTGGCATTATTCACTGTGATTTCACCAAAAAATTCTCTTAAATATTTTTTCTGAGTTTCTGTAAAGTCACCCATTTGCACGTTGTACTAATAATTGGAACTTGGGATGAACTCCTTCCGTGTGTGGAACCCTGATAATGTCTTGTTATTTTATCAACGGAAGAATGCCGCCACAATATATAATAATAATAAACAGTCTATGGCAATATCAATAAGCGACGACTAATGGATTGAAATAATTATTCTCAACAAATAGGAAAAAGTAGTTTAAAAGAAACATTGCAAATATGTCCAGATGTAATTAATTATTTTCACCTAGTCCTAAGGCGAAAAAATATTCAAGTTGATATAAATCATTGAAAAACAACAAGAAAAAATAGATCATCACAAAAAATGAATATCAAATTATGAAGTGAATCAGTGAATTAAATTAAAATAACAATTTGGATCCATGTATATTTTACATTTTGGTTTTTGGGTGGTCTAATCTACCATATTTGACAATATATGGATGGTGTATGAAGATGTGCAACTCGGCGATATCGATGGGTAGTATATGTTAAAGATTTTTGAGATCGAATTTCACAGGAGAATTTCAGGGTTGACATTCTTGACAACAATACTTGTTATTGATTTGTTTGCTATGCATTTCGACACCTACTTGAATGCTTCGATATGTGAAGGTTGAATACACAAGTACTGAAATAACTTCCATCTCCAAGTTAGGTTCAAACTCCTACTAAATACACAAAAACTGTAAATACAATCTATCAAAAAAGTACCAGGAATTGATCAAAAACCTACTCAAAACGATTGTCAACATTTTTGTTGTTGCTGAGTTGGCACAACTCTTTTCTATACTGACGCGGAGTTTGAATGCGATCTGTCATTTAGTTTGTTTACAGAGCTCGATTTTGTCAGTTCTCACAAGTCTGTTTTTCGAATTTTAGAATGGATGAAAATATTGAACAAATAATTGGTCTCGAATTATGTTTTGCAAACTGAATATTTGTTGCTGAATTGCTGAAAATATTACAGGTGGCTTACGGTGAATCGACTTTATCAAAAACACGTGCATATGAGTAGTACAGTGCATTCAACAGTGGCCGAGATGTGGTGAAGATTTGCCTCACTATGGTTGGCCATCAACATCTTCAACTGTAGTTAACATCCGTAGAGGAAATGGTAATTGAAAACCATCATTTAAATTTGAGAGAGATGAGCAATAAACATTCTGTATCTCACGAATCAATTCGTACCATTTTAAACGATTGTTTCGGCATGAAATGCGTTGCCGCTCGACTAGTTCCAGAAAACCTGAATTTTCTTATCAAATTAAATCGCGTAAAAGACATGCTAGAATGGGTCAATTCCAACCCCGTATGCTTAAAACGTATTGCAGCCTATAGCGATATATGGGTTTATCAGTTTTTCATGCCAACCATTCAACTAGCTTCGGAATTGCGCCTGCCAACTGAATCGATACGGAAAAAACCACGTCAAAGTCGAGGTAATGTTTCTTTGATTTTCGCGTTGTTGTGCTCTCGATATTGTTGCCAGAAAGTTAGACGGCGAATAGAGAATATTATCTGAGCGTTATGCGTCGTTTGTGAAAGCAAATTCGTTGAAAAAGCCCGATTTGTGGAACGGAAACTCATGGGTTTTGCATCACTATAATGCACCATCTTACAAGGAATGAATTTCTGACCGAAAACTCATTAAATACTATCCAACAACCGCCGTATTCACCTGATATGGCTCTGGCCTGCTTTTTTCTTTTTCTACATCTCAAATCACCACTTCGAGGTACCCTTTATGAATCGGTAGAAGACAGAAAAGAGAATTCGCGGCGAGAACTGAAGTCCATTCCAGAGAAAGCGTTTGAAAAATGTTTTGATGATTGGATTCGTTGACATAAATGTCTTATTTCGGAAGGGGCCTACTTTGATACATTCACCAATTGTTGGTACTTTTTTGACAGAATGTATATGTTTTCACGATGTGAGATATATCATATATCTACAAGCTTGTAATTGTCGGTGCACCGAAAACCTAACCAAACGAATCTATCATTTTCATTTGTATAATTATCTGTCTCCTAAATTCCTTTCAGATCTATTCAACGGCATCTGTTGGATTGAATAAGAAACATTCATACATACAAACCTTCATATTTATAATATCAATAGAAAATGTTTATATGAAAGAAATTTGTAACAGATCAAAATAGTTAATATCAAATAGCATAGCATGCAATAATTTATCGATAAGAAAATTTCTTGTTTATGTATTCAAGTAATAAATCTGTATAGCTATACAGAATTCGAAACATAATAAAAAAGTTCCCCTAGAACACCTTTAGCTTCCGCTAAAATCTACTAATAGAAAAAAACCGTGCGAAATTTGTAACCCTAATACTTATAGATTGTGACTATTGATGTTCATCGTTAGTCATGGTAGAATAATATTCAGAGGATATAAAATATTTCTTTAGAATCTATTTTTATTGGATTCAAGTTAAATTAAATATCGTATTTTTATTGTATTTATTTACTATATTTGTAACGCATTTTGTCGATACTACACTTTCATCAGACAAATACAAAATGAAAACTGATCTAAGGTACTACTGTTTATATATAATATACACCAAGGGTGCTTAAACTTGAACTGCTGGCGATCCACATTGATATTTTTAGACTACTCACGATAGACTCTGACAGGCTGCAAGTATGTATGATGCAGGGTTGTCGTACCTACCTACCTACCCAGGAAGGGTGTACCATAGCATAGATAGATATTAACTTTCCGGTCAAAATACATTATCTTAGTCAAGGTTTGGGTTAGGTTTAGTTAGGTTCTTCTCTAAAATATCAATGGAAATACTCATAGTTATTCAAAGTTGTGAGTTTATTGGTTGTCACAAAACAAAAGAGTTACATATGGTGGTTAAACTCAACTAAGGACGTTGAAGCATGGTACTGCATGTCCTCAGCATACTTTCCATAAGATGGTGCGTAACCACTGAGTGCTAATCGCAAGCATGATGACATATGATCGTCAGTTAGTCGATTGCGATATTTTGACTTAATTATCTTTATTTCAGAAAATGCAGTCTCGCACAAGTGAGTTGACCCAAACATTGCCGTCAGTTGAAGGGCGATTAGCCATAGATTCGGATATTTACATTCAGATAAAAAATACAAGAAATTTGTATCATATGCTGTAGCTCTGTATATCTGATTTAATCTGCACTAACTCATTTTGAACAGAACATGAGCTCATATTAAACTGACTTGCTATTTCAGTAGCTAATTCCTCAATGTGTTTACACGAAAAATGATAACTCGTAAATGAGTCTATATTTCCCAATTTACTATAATAATAAAGACGCGTTTCGAATTGTCCTAAAATATTCCATAATTCAGCCTCATACGTATCACAATTCAACTGAAGGATCCTTGCTTTCAAAGGCGGAAAATGTTTCAGATCCTATCTTTTTAGTTGAAATATCATAAGTTACAATTTACTTTTGAATGCGTTTACTAGGTTAATCATTTCTTTAATAGTTTTTCCTCTACCTTGAAGCTCCAAGTTAATGCTGTTTAAGTGCATTCTGATGTCAGTCAAAAATGCCAAATAAGTCTTCCATTTATCGTTTTTCAAAATCTGAGTGTCATCGCCTCTTTCGTTTAGAAAAGCTGTTATTTCGGGCAATAATTCTTGAATTCTTTCTAGGAATTTTCCGCTACTCAACCACCTGACGTTCGTGTGAAGAACTAAATCAGTGTGTTCAGCTGACTTCCTATCTTCCTACTGCAACTAAAAGAGCTGCCGTTGCAAGCAACCCCCACGGATGGAATTCACAATTTTCGTTGCAATGCCCATAACTTCCTCCGTGTTTAAAACTTTTGAACACAAAACTTGTTGATGTATAATGCAATGGAATGAAAAAATGAAGGGAAATCTTCATTAGCTCGACACAACGCCACAAAACCGTTTTTATTCTCAGTCATTGCTGGTGCTCCATCGGTTGAAATGAACACTAATTTATATATTGGTAGCTCGTAATTTGTTACAAAATTGAAGAAAATGCCATATATCTTCGCCATGGGTCTTGCCCTTTACAGAAATGATTGTCAAAAATCCTTCCTTAGCCATCATGTCATTGAATACCATTCGAATAAAGATACACAACTGGGCAGAGCCTGTCATATCGGTATGTACATTTCATGATATCATGTTTTACTTTATCTGCCATGTCCTGACTCAGGACTTCAACACCCCTTGTGACAGTCGGACGAGATAACTGAAGTTCTCTAATAGCAGACATGATTTCTGTTTTATTTCTAAAATCTTCAAATAAAGTCTCACCCGCTTCAATAAATGCTTCCTTCACAACCGATCCATCTTCGAACGGTTTCTTGTGTTACGCCAATACATGAGATATTTTAAATGACGCGATCGTAGGAGCTTTTGATTGTTTGGCTGGTTTTGTTAACATAGTTTGTTCTTTTTTCAAAGAAGATATAAAATCACTTACTTTTCGTTTTCTTAATTCACTCTGTGGCGGAAAATCCTTTTCATAGTTTCTATGAACCGTTTTATGATGCCTCTCTTAGTTACCACGCTGAGGTATTGCAATTGACGCACGACAAATAAGTCAAATGCACTTATCCTTCACCATACAAAAGAAAAATTCTTCCCCCCAATAATTATTGAAATGATACGTTTCAGATTTCTTCGCTGCACTCATTTTGTAGTATGTAATAATAAACTTTGTATCGACGTAGTATTGCCTTCAAGTTACAATTCAGAATGACTCTAATTACTGCAGGGGCAACATTTATATCGGAGTGAACGAAAGTCTCAAATATTCTTGTCAAACGCACCGCCCCAAATTTCTAGAAAAGTGGCAAGAATAAAAAAGACGGCTTTTCTGTGACAAGTACCGCGCTTTCTTTTAATAAAGCCGCCTTTTGCAGCTAGCAGAGTGTTATTTTATTACGTAATAAATTTTTGTAGTTTACTTACCTACTTATTAAAATTTTTTTTCTTCTCGAGATCTACTCAAAAAGCACTAGCTATCGACCGTTTGAGCATCCCTGATATACACAGTCGGATTCAAAGTGAGCACAAATACCTTAACCAAATTGGAAGAACTATTATTTAAATCACTCAGTCGCCATCAAATTAATTAAAGCGGAATTATTGTCAAAATCTGCCTGTCATTCAATAATTTTGTTGAAAAGTTTAGATCTTATGATATCAAGGATTCTCAAAAATTAACAAGTTTTGTTTCAGATGAAATCGTTAAAATTAAGATGTTTGTCAATTAATTGGTTCACGTAATTAGAATTAGTTGTGTTATAGATGGAACTATAATAATGTTCTTTGACTATAATGTTGGAATTTCCGTAACCTCTAAATATATGTTCTACTATAACTAGGGCAGCTTAGTTTGCATACACCAGATTTTTTTTAAATTTTTAGCATTTATTACTTTTAATGTGTTTAGAAAGGTTATTATGACTGGCAAGAAATGAGATGCGTAATTGTAATTTTTCTTGTGAAAGTTTCAAATTATGGATAACTTTTCCAACATATGTGATACTGATACTGATCTGTGTTGATCTTTAGATTTTGGGTACACTATTTCTATTGCATTACATTATCGTACCTTTTTTCTGTTATAGCTATTTGTTTAATTATACTTCCTCTTCGTATTATCAAAAATGAGAACATGTATAGTGGATTTTTTCCATAATAAGGCCCTCGCTCGAACATAAATTGAATACTCAAAAAAGCTACAATATGTCTTGTTGAATTAAAGGGTTCAAATTATCAAGTCACATATTCTCAATTATACCGATTGGGCCTTTAGGTGAGAAACTTGGAAATAAGCTATTGACATCAAAAGCTAATTCGGCTGCATGAGGAAGAATATATTTTGTATTTTATCTATTAGTTCAAATAAATTTTTGATAAAGTACTTGGGTTTGAATTGGCAATATAATTTCATCAAATCAAATAACAAATGATGTAACTTAAACCGTAGGAGCTGAAATATTAGAAAGAACTGGTCGAATAGGGCATTTCGGCTTATGAAGTTTGAATGAATATAATTGAGGAGTTGAATGGACTTTGATTTTCATGGTGTCATCTAGTAAAAGCTATATCTTTTCAAAAAATTTGGAATTGATTAGTTAAATCAAAAGAAATTTTCTATAGATTTTTTAGAGTTAAGTAGGTCTTTCGTCTTAGAAATATTGTCAATTTTGATTAATGTTACAACTGTATTACCTTTATCTGCTTCGGTAAAATTTATCCAATCCTCATTTGATTTCGCTTTTACCGATCTTATGATATGGTGATTATGATTTCATCTTTGGAAATCCCTGAGCTAATTTTGCAGTAATTTCAAAGAGTGACATCTAATTAGCTGTTTGTCATCCTGAACATTTCTGAAGGCAATTTTGGTATCTATACCTAATTAGATTAACTTTTTACAAGAATGAAAGGGCTGAATGTTGTGCTTACTTAATGATTTCATTCCTTGCTCTGAAAAATATGTGCTTGTCAAATTTTCTACAGGTACCGTAAAAAATTAAATTGAGCCAAACGATTAAGTCAGTTTTTTAGATTTAACTCTTATTAAATTAATATATGATATGATTTCTCTTTCATAAACCGTCCTAGTTTTCCACAATATGATCCACAGACTATTAAATGTTCCGTTATCTCTAGATAATTTTGATAAAGAACTTTGTATTATTAATCTGTTAGCTGAATTTTTTAACAGGACACGAAAATGCAAGGCAATATATTTGGTTTACCCACCATATAAAGTTCAACACAGATACAGCAGTGTCTACGTTGGAAATATTGCCCATAATTCAAAACATTCACCGGGAAAGTTCCAATTGCAGATCTCATTCCGAAACAATAATTATCTGCTAGAACGTATCAAAAATATTAAAACTAAAATGAATAAAGGAAATAAATTGGGAGTATGCAAACTTAGCTGCGTTAGTTTTAGTAAGATGTATATTGGTAAAACTTGACAGAAATTTTAGCATTGAGTTATTGAACATTATCGTAGTTTCATCAGTAAAAAACTTATTCTTACTAAGCGAACCATTAAATTGAAGATCATAATTTCAACCAGTCTTAAATTTTTAAATGAATATGCACACAATAATTCCCATTTACTTAACTTGTTTAGAGAGTTTTAGATAATAGATCTATGAACATACCTAAGGTACTTTTATTCACTTCTAATCCCATTATGTAGTTAATATATGAATTGTTGTACCTGAGTATATTTTTGGTTTTGTATTCGCCTAATGAAGGCGCTGTGTTGTCGCAATGCGTTACAAATATAGTAGAAAGTGAAAATCAAACTTTCTTTTATTTCTCATTTGGAATGGATTTGCAACAACTAATGGCCACCAGTGTTCAAATTTCAATATTTGAATATTGTTATCTAGTTCATTATTTTGAATTTCTCAAAGAGCTGACTTAATTTTTGTGTAATTAAAAATGAATAACGCTCTAGATTAAGACGATTTGGATACATTTAGAACGTAATCTTGCTAAGTTTATATGTGAAAAGAATTGTTCGGAATCAATAGTTTCTCGACTAATTTCTAAACATTTTTGTAATCTTCAATAGACAGGGAAGCTCGAGAACAGTAAATAACAGAGTAAATAATTGCCCGATTATTTGAAATATTTATTAAAATGTATTTTCGCAATACTTCATTCTGTCAAGTGTTGAAAAGATAACTCATTTTTTTAAATTCATGATTAATACTCTTTGCTTTGATATACAACTATCAAAATTATAAATGAAAGAGATAAAGTTTCGTTAGTGAAGATTTTGTCATTTTATTTCCTTTGATAATCTCTGAATTACCAAAAGTATCTGAATTCTTTACTAAAAGCTGAACACCTTTCTTCGTTCTGATTTGCTAATAATTCTTATAATTTTCATTTGCTTCTAGATGCTTTTTGTATCGAAGGAGCTGTCGCCAATATATAAACATCATGAAATTATTCGTGAAAGAGAATCACAAATAGAGATTTGATTGCAAACTTTAGTTTGAAATATGTTCTGATACTAAGCTAGCGGATACACGTATTAACATCATAAGTTGCTCTAATTGTAGATACCAAAGCACTCGTGAGAAACGAGATAATTATCAGGACAAAATAGGATCTTATCTCCTATTTCTTCAAAATAATCCAAACACTCGCCTTTGTATATTTAAAACGCACTTATGATATTCTATTCTGGGTAGAATCGATTTTCGATTTATTCGTTCATATTTTATATTTTAATATAGGGGCCTGGGAAATTGAATATATATTTATTTTTATTCATGAATTTTACAAAGGACCTTGGAGATTATTTATTATGAATGTAATAAGTTGCAGTATTTAGCATGCAACATTTGTAAAATTCGTTGGAATAAATTCAATTCATTAGGGACAAAAAGATTGAATCAAATAATTTGTATATACAACATCTATTAAAATGTAATTCGCATAGAAGAACTAGCTTTCCCGATTCTGGTGATATTTATATAAATTTTCAGCTTTCTGGTTCAGTTTTCTCAATGAATAATCATAGAGATTAACGAAAATAAAAGTATATATATATATATATATATATATATATATATATATATATATATATATATATATATATATATATATATATATATATATATATATAGAATATATTCGCTGAAGTAGAAGGCTTGGTAATTGCGATCCAGGATCTGGTTGTTCTCACGAGGAATTATAGAAAACACATTCTCAAGCAAAATATGTATGATTCTTGCCGTAGATGTTTTATTCTTCAGAAACAGTTTTTCATATATTATCATCTTGCTCAGTCCTTGCTTCAACAGAACATTTAGAAAGATATAAGGCCGTCGCTAATATTATCCATTTTAATCTAGGAATTAAACATGACCTCATTTCAAACAGCAAAAATGTAACAAATATGAACCTGAAATTATTTGTGAAAACGAGAAATATAAACTTCATTTTGATAAAACAATTCTATGCAACAGAGCTGTAAAACACAATAGACCAGATATCATTATTAATGATGAACAGAATCCAATAACATATATAATTGATATTGCTATATCCGACACACATAATATACAAAATAAATTCAATGAAAAAATTTCTAAATAAATGATGCTTGGTGACGAGATTAAAACAATGGAAAATAAAAAAGTTATTCTACCGATTATTATTTCAACGACAGGTGTTATTCCTAGAAATCTTAAGAAAAATATTGAGATTTTAGATCTGAAGAAAAATTTATTTGAACAGTTACCGAAGATAACAGTCATCAAATCTTGTAATATTCTTCGTAGGTTTCTTTCTGAAAATAATAATGAGGTAGAGTCATAGGTTTTCTCTTTAGTTTATACTCCTCAGAATCTCATTTCCTATTCTATTTATTTGTATATATAAATGTAATATAATTAGCTGACAATTTCAACACATTTAAATTCAGAGCAGTATTCTACTCGATCGTTCATCATTCACACAAAGAAACCTATGAATGAGTACCATTTATTGTTACTTGACTAAGGTCCGTGCACTGGATTTTTCCGGGGAGAAAATCTCTGACACTACTCGTTGGTACATTGACGTCATTGTCTGAAGATGCTATAGTTTGTATATATTCTGTATATATAGATTGATATATGGTCAAAACATTTAACGTTATCCTAATATATAATGATTCAAGCATATATTTTGATTAAAATCATTGCCTGGCAATGGTATTAATTACCGATGGCAACTCGTCGGGGTTTATACCCTATATATATATATATATATATATATATATATATATATATATATATATATATATATATATATATATATATATATATATATATATATATATAATTAAATATATAATTGAAGTATATATATATATATATATATATATATATATATATATATATATATATATATATATATATATATGTGTGTGTGAACTTGAGACAAAAAGAATTATTCAAAAATTCGTAGATCAATAAATAATCCTTCCTGGCAAGAGCTAGTTCCCAAATCTGTTCGCCATGCACGCAGCCCCAAGAGCCACAGTAGTGCAACTAAGCAGGATGGCGAGAAACGAAGCGGCAGACTGCCGTTTCGACCTGATTAATAGCTCATCAGTGTCGCATATCGCTTCTCAGCATCCTATCAAGCTACATCGGGTACCCTATCGATTCCAGAAAGGACGCACCTCGTACGAGAGTCGCCCTCTATGGACCCAGACGGTTAACCCGCCACCGGACTTCGAGAAAGATAAGAACAATAACAAACAGATTTGAGAACGTTAGAAATTCCAACACTTGAAAACATCTTTCGCCGGTCCGTGAATCACATCAACGGTAGAAAACGATCAAAATAATTCCGTTGGAATGGTCTGGGCCTCTGTTTCCGAGATTAAAACTCCCGTTGGTAAATATTTGATGAGACAAATATCTTCCGCGACAAACTTCGGTAGGAGTCTACATATGTAAACTTGCTACAAAAAGAATTATTCAAAAATCCGTAGATCAATGAATAATCCTTCCTGGCAAGAGCCAAGATCCAGGTGCGGAGCCTATCACCTATCAGTTTGATAGGATGCTAAGAATCGATATGCGACACTGATGAGGTCCTAATCAGGGCGAAACTGCAGTCTGCTGCTTCGTTTCTCGGCATCCTGCTTAGTTGCAATATTGTGGCTCTTGGGGACTGCGTGCTATATATATATATATATATATATATATATATATATATATATATATATATATATATATATATATATATATATATATATATATATATATATATATATATACATACATAAATTTGAATCAATGGCTTGACGCGAATTTATGCAATTCTGCAAGAAGAAAAGTCTTATAACAACCCACGGTAGGAAATTATAAGTAAAATAAACGAGAACCATACAATAAATTAGGAATAGAAAGAATTAAGCAAACACGGTTGTCTGCAGATGACACGTATGCGGTACTTTTTATTGTCGATATATTAGAAATCTCTGAAATATCAAATTTCATCAGAGAGTTTGAAGGTTGAAATCTAAATCAGCGCTGTTCACTATAAGGTACTATTTCTGACACTTTTCAAATACATATTCCCATACACGAGATAATGATAAATTTTCAAGATTTATCCCCAAAAAAAGCGTTCACAGAAATCTGACCTAACTCAACATAATTACGGAAAATTTGTCTGATATTTGGAATGACTAAAGAACAACAAGAACAAACTATTTTTACGATTCTGAAGGCCCCATTGCCTTAGTGTTACAAACACTAATGGAACTGACCTTCTATATTATCATTTCCAGAATATTCAAATAAAATTACGAAGGACGCATTCAAGAATGAAAAAGTAGGTTGTGGTTAGATGATAGTAACTTTTGTATTAATCTTAATATTTTATGACACCAATTCCTCTATAATTTTCATTAGTACTTCAATGATTCATTCCTATATGTTTTTCCATTGAGTAATAAAATGTCTAGTTCGATAGTTTTATATTCTTCCCTTTTAGCAATCGTTGCAAAAATACATATTCCAATACTATCCCAATACATGTGTTACGGATGTATCTATAATAGGAGAGGTGTTTATTTATAACCCCAATCTATATACACTCATTCCCTTCAAAATTTTCCATTATTGTTTCTTGTAGTTCGGAGCGAAGACGCTTTCCGGAGAATAAAAGTTGCTTTGCGTCCTTTCTATTGACATTCTTATATTTGATATTAATGGAGCCTTTTCGGTGTATTTGATTCGTTCCTTATTTCGTACCAGAAATGAAAAACGATTTATCAATCGGGATACTATTTTGAAATTTATTCATTGTTGTGAGGGAAATTTAAATAACTATGTAATAACTGCAATATTAGTTTGCTTCGAACATTATTTCAAGTTGTCAAGTCGAAAAAGGTCTATATGTTTTATCCGTATTATCGAATAGATTATAAAATTTTGCGCAGATTCACACACTAGTGAAGTGGCCTGGTACCACCAAATTCAATAGATTATTGTTATCATTCATTAGAATAGGAATAACATGGAAGGTTTCCTCATTTATGGTAACGTTCTGTTGCCTTTCAATGGCCTGGATCGTTTTCTGAATAAAGGACAACACACATAATATGCTGCATATGTGTTCACACATTCAGACGGGGCCTCGGAGGACGGCCTATTAGACGAGTATGGGGAATAGCTGATATGGTTATCCTGAAAATTAATGTGGTTATATTAGATTAGATCTACCTTTCTATAATATTTCGAAAAATTGGGGTAGCCACTTATTTCGAAAAGTCGTAGCAAATCTTGTTATTTCAAGGTTCAATTCCAAACATTTTTCAAATACATATTCCCATATGTGAGATAATGAAAAATTTTCAAGTTTCACCCCTCAAAAAGCTATTTCTTAGAGATATTATGATTTCAGAACATGAAGCCGAAGACCTTTTAAATATTACACCCTGATACTATTTTGATTCTTGTAATTACGTTAAAAATTTTGCTCAATATCATACTGAGTGTATTTAAATTTGATGTATTCTCACAATTGTGGAAATGGGTCAGAAGTAAATATTTTCGAATGCAATTCCCCGAAAATTGTCTGGTTAAATTGAAGGTATTTTAGAGACCAATGATGTATCATTGTATGTATCACATTGGTATACTCAGAAAACCAATTTTTTGCAATGAAGGTTTTCATTAAAAATTCAAAAAACCTAATCCAGTTCAACATTTGAATTTGGGATCACAAACATTATATTTGATGGAAATGCAATAATTCACGAATATTTGATAAAAACCATTGTTCCTTCGTTCAATAAACAAACTCTCACGGATAATAATGTCAAGCCTACTAATCGGATATGTCCACTGATTTGACAAAATCATGGAAAAGCTTGATTTGGTAATTTCGTACAATAGCTAGTAGTGAAAAGTTCATAATCTATTTGCATATATGCAAAGTTAATAGACTATAATAACGAACAATCAAAAATTTGTTCGTTTCACATGGACAGTGTGATAAAATTATGGAAAACAAATGTAAAATAATGATACATGAGATACATTTTGACTTACCAATCAATGAATAGGAAAAAATTTTTGCAATTCGAGAAGAATATTATGAATAACGGATCCAAACTGAGAATCATCCGAGATTTAACAAAACCTGTTAGTTTGGATGTATAAAATATAAATTACATGTTTGCATTCCTCAAAGGTTTCCTGCAAACTCACACCCGCAAGGAAAATGAAGATCTAGGCATTACAACTATATGTACACACGAAAAATCTTGTCAGAAAATAAAATGCCCAATTTCAAGCATTAAAGCCTGAAGACGGAGGGAGAGGACGCTTTTGTGAGAATTTTCTAAATCGATTCCAGAAAGAATAAAACTATCTGTCAAATGTTATCTGAGCTGACGAATTAATATTTTTGAGAGAAAGCATTACCAATAGCAGAAACTACCACTGTTAGAATCCTAAAGCAATCAAGGGTTTGCAACATCAAGAAAACTTTGGTTTTAGCATCTTCTGTCTGTTGAGGAATTGATAAATTCATCGGAAATCTCCGGTCAATTGTCATTAATTTTCTTTAGTTTGCCATTCTGAGAAATTGTATATATATATATATATATATATATATATATATATATATATATATATATATATATATATAAAATAAATACAATGAAAAATTTCTAAATATATGATGCTTGGCGACGAGATTAAAAAATGTGGAAAATGAAGAAAATATTTATTCTACCGATTATTATTTCCACAACAGGTGTTATTCCTAGAAATCTTCACAAAAGTATTGAGATTTTGGGTCTGAAGAAAAATTTGTTTGAACAGTTACAAAAGATAACAGTCATCAAATCTTGTAATATTCTTCGTAGGTTTCTTTCCGAAAATAATAATGAGGTAGAGTCATAGGTTTTTCTTTAGTTTATACTGCTCAGAATCTCATTTCATATTTTATTTATTTGTTTATATAAATGTAATATAATTAACTGACAATTTTGTCATATTTATATTCAGAGCAGTATTCTATTCGTTCGTTCACCACTTCACACAAAGGAAACTATTAATGAGTAACATTCAGTGTTACTTGACTAAGGTCCGTACACTGGATTTTTCCGGGAGAAAGCCTCTGACACTACTCGTTGGTACATTGATATCATTGTCTGATGATGCTATAGTATGTATATATTCTGGTAGATTGATATATTCTCATAACATTCAACGTTATCCTAATATATAATTATTCCAGGATATGTTTTGATTATAATCATTGCCTGGCAATGGTATTAATTACCGGGTGGTGGATTTATATTTTTCATGAAATCAGTTTGATTGCATGAACAGATATATGGGCAACTCGTCGGGGTAAAACCCCTATATATATATATATATATATATATATATATATATATATATATATATATATATATATATATATATATATATATATATACTTTAACTCTCCTACGCTGAGCATAGAGCTTCAGTAAGTACTCGGACCCTATTTCTCGCCGTAACTTTGGCATTTCTCCATGTCTTTCCCACCTTCTTCAATTCATCCATAACTGACCTCCATGTATGCGCTGGCCTTCCTACTTTTTTCTGCCAGTTCCAGTCCAGTGCTGTCTTAGCAATACAATTGTCATCCTTGCGGAGGGTGTGTCCGATCCAGCCCCATTTCCGTAATTTGATTTCCATCTTGATTTTATTCTGATTGGTCAGGTGGAGGAGATTCTCATTTCTAATTATCTGTGGCCAGAAAATTCTGGATATAATTCTAAGACATTCATTCGCGAAAAGCTGTAGCCAATCCGTTAGAGTTTTCGTTATCTTCCAAATTTCGCAACCGTACAATAGTACAGACTTCACGTTAGACTGATATAGACGCAATTTGGTTTGTGTAGAATACTGACTGGAATTGCACTCTGGTCTGAGTATGCTGAAGGCGTGTTGGGCTTTACGTAGTCGGTATCTTATATCGGCTTCGGCACCCCCACTCCGGGTGATAGTGCTGCAAAGAGTAGTGAATTCTTTGACGTCCTCTATGTTCTCGTCTACTACAAGAAAGGCACTTCTGCAATTGGTTTCAGAATAGTTGGCTCTAATTGGACGGCGCTCCATCTCATTTCACGCATGGTGTAACTGCTCAAATAACAGAAATGTTTGAAGACAGATATTACAGGCTTTCTGGACACCAATATCATCTGATCTGACACCATTGGATTTTTATTTATGGTGCATAGTGAAAGAAATAGTGTTTGAAATACCCTACGGAAAAAGAAGTATGTCACATAATCTGCAGTTGATATGCAGTGCTGGATGCTTTGGTATTCGACCGACCTACCACAACAGCGGTTCAAACAGGTATTTTAAAATGTTTGGATATCTGTGGACATATCATTTTGAACAACTTCAAAGTTGTGATAATGTTTCCAATTTGACAGACTTTGTATAGTATTGAGCAAAATTTTCAAGAATCAAAATGTTACCAATGCGAGAAAAAAATTTTGAGGCTCAATAGTGCCATACACAGAAATGGTAAGATTTCTAGGACATCTTTGTGAGGGATAAAACCTGACAAATTGTTATCATCTCGTTAACCCTTGAAGATAGATAAATGGATATGTGAATAAAATGAAACACCTTTGTCTGATTTCCACAATGTTTATTTTTAATACTCACGACTGGTTCCGACAGTTATGTCTTTTTCAAGTGCCTAGAGGTAACAGTTGAGAGAAAGAATGTGCTACCTATTTCAAATGTTGAGTAGTGGGGAGTGATTCATTTCTATTTGACTATTGGGAGTGGTGAATTTTGCATTTTCACAAGGTTTCTTAATATCCAAACTTTTCAACATATCCATCGTCATCCCATTATTGGATTTGTGGAGAATTTCTAGATTATCTAATGTTGTTATGTGGTTTGTAGACCTCATTAGTTCAAAAACTGTGGAGTTGTTATCTAAGGACGTATGTTTAAATATAAATTCAAAATTTAGACCCGTTTGTTCTACGTAAACTGTTGGGCGTTCATTACATTCAATTTTTTATATTCCAGGCTGGTTGAATCTATTAGGTTTTCGTTCGGCATTGAAAAGTAATTTGCTTGTGTTGGGACGACTGGAAAAGGAGATTAAATTTGAAGGGGGCCATTGTAAGTAAAACATGCGAATTTATTTTCGAATTTTTGTAGTGTGCTAATTATTATTTTCACATTTCCTGTCCATAATCTTCCACAAGTTTATGTATTATATATCATTCATTTTTAAAATTCCGATGAACTACACGAATGACTGCAAAATAAATTATTCAATCAATCAGTCCGATTAGGTTTATTGAATTTTTTATTTTGGTAGGATATTTATTGATCTAGCTGATCAAAATTATTTGGTGGATACCTGTGAGTTCACGAGATCTTCAATCGCTTCAAATTGCCCACTGCTTACTCTCTCATTGATTTTACATCAAGTAGAAGTATTGAATTTCGTATTTCCCATCGAACCCCAAAAATTTCTGTGTGAAACCGTTGACACTAAGACCAGATTAAAAGAAAGCAATGAAAGAGTGGTATTTACAAAAAATAAACTTCATTTACCCACCTTGTGTGCCTGTAACTCAACATATCAATGCTAACCTTTACACATAGGGTGCAGAAATGCTAGATATTCCAAGCGACCGTACCTAAGAAAGAGGGGTTGTCAAAGAATAGATGGTGTCTATTTTGGTACTCTATGAATTGAAACACCCCACGTGACTGCTTTGTGCTTTGTCAATTGGGTGTCACTAATGTGCCCTATGTTATGCAAATATCATTTCAACGAGTTCTGATTTTTGAAATATATTTCAATGCGTTGATCTGGTTCACTTGAGGTGAGTGTTTTTGATGAAAGAAATTATAAACTATGGCATGAAAGCTACAATAGGTAAATTGTTTACTTTGCCAAACCCACATGACATTCCTTTTGTTATATTGAATATTTATATATAAATTGTATATTGACTCTTTAGCGTTAGGAACACACCTACATATATATATATATTATATATATATATATATATATATATATATATATATATATATATATATATATATATATATATATATATATATATATATATATATATATATATATATATATATATATATATATATATATATATATATATATATATATATATATATATATATATATATATATATATATTTCTGAATTGTTATGAATCCGTTGAGTTATTCATGAAAATTTTGTTCTTGTTTATATTAGCTAAACAGATCGGATTGCTATAATTCTTATCCAAAAACAATTTTAATTCTATCCAGAAAAAGGTAAGTTTAATGTAATTTTTGTGAATTAGACAAAAGATTTATTTCATTAGTCGACATAACACTTATTCATATACAGGAGCATTAATGAAATTATTGGCAAAATCGGTGATTCTTCTTGAAAAGACTGTGCCATAGTTCATTGAATTCACAATGAAAATGTATTGAAGTATTTTATCTCAAACACATGAAACATTGCTAAAGCTATTAACAAATAAAGATAAACAAATGATGTATAGTTGTTTGAAACAAAATATTGGTAGCTTAAAAACTATCAAAAATAATTTTGGGAACGATATTTGCGATAAAAGAGTTGGAAGGGAAGCGTTCGTATATCCGCATCGTACGCAGCGCACTCAACGGATTTTTGTATGCTGTATATAGAAATGAGTATTACGGCGTCTTCTTATCTTACTGTTGAAACGAATCGGTCTGTCGAAACGTCGATGCAGTTGCTCAAAAGGACAATTTTTCCGATGCGGAACCATGAGTTACTAGATCTGTTTCTAAGAATAAAAAATTAAGTCCAAACAAAATTATTCCTACATAGTTTGGGAGAATTTTTCCAATTAAATGAGAAAAACTTGAATTTAAAATAGAACAGTGAAGTCTTATAATATTATTGAAATTTGTAAAATTAACTTTCAAGAGACATTACAACGAAAACGATTTTCTTTATCATCTAAAACCTCGAGATAAATTAATTTAAGAGTTAATGCACGCTGGTGCTGATTACACTCGAAAGGTATTTCGACAAAACAAAAATGGATTTGTTTTCCCTTATTTCGATAGTCTTGACAAGAGCTGAATTATTCGAGGTGGCTCATTTGAAATAAAAAATGATTTTTCGTGAAAAAGATTCGTTTCAAAGAAGAGGCTTCGACGAACTTTCAAATAAAGTATCGCTGGACCTCTTCGTCTTATTCTTTTTATTTCTAGGGGTTGAAGTTGTTGGACTTTGTATCCATAATTACTCGTTTGAAATGGAACACCCTGTATACTTACAAGCCTGTACGTTGCCTCCGTTGCGCTAGTTCTACTCGCCCTCAGCCGATTTCCTACTAAGCTCATCCCAATATTCATATTTTCATTGACATAGTGAAAAATATTCTGATTAATAGCAATGTGAAAATGAATAAGTTAGAAATGAGTTAAATCAAAGGAAAAGTTTATATTATGAAAAATAAATTTATGAAACAAATGCGTTAACTAATTTCGAATTTGTCAAACCTTTGGCAATGTATTCGAAATAGAAACTTTATATACGTTTAAATATTTTGCTTCTTTCGACTCAGTGGGGGAATGCATGTGTGATAATAATCTTAATCGTCTTATAACTTTCAGTACATACATCAGTCCTCTGTAAATATCATTATCTCTCCTAGTATTTCTACCAGGGTTAGTATCTCTAAAAAAGCAGAAATTAAAGGTAAAGTGATAATTTTAAATTTCCGAAGAGCATTCTGATGGTTTATTCACGGAAGCATGAAAAATACTTGATTCATGTGAGAAAAATTCTTCCAACAGATTAATGCGTAGCCAATACAGAATGTAAACATCCATAAAAACTACCTGAAGACCTTTGCGAGAAGTCTTTTCAATAAGTTCCTCACTTTCGTTTAACAGCATCAGCACGTCAACACCTCTAATCTAACCTAATCTAACGAACCATTCCACTTCACAAACTAAAGTGAATGAGAAGAAAAGATCCAAAACAGATCCCTGGAGGACTCCACTCTCCTCTGGCAGCACTGAGACCGACTCCGGTCGACACAAACGCATTGTGATCAGTGTGTGAGTTAAGATTGCATCAGATCATCAGTAAATATTCTTTTGAAAAGTGAGGATTTACAAAAATTTGAATATTTGTATTTACAATAATGGCTTATATCTATAACTTTGATGTGTGTCACGTCACAAAAACCATACTATCTTGTATGATTCAATCAACGAGTGAAAAAACCTGAAGAAAAGACTCGTTTCCCTGTCGCTATTTCACTAGCAATAGCTTGTCTGTTTATGTTGTGTTAGTGTCGTGTGTACATAAAGAGTACCAAAGATTTTTCTGCTTAGCCGCTTCATTCTCTCTTGCATTCCATGATTTCCAAACGAAGACAAGGGTGAAAGGAAGGGGGTTTGGGACAGGAATCTGTAACACCGGAAAAAGAAAACCAGCAATAAAATATTTCAACAATCATACTTCTTATATGTCTAAACAAATCTAAGAAAAGATTTTACATAGGAAGCAAGGTCATGAAAAGGACTAAGAAGATAATAGAAAAAATACATAACCTGCGATATTTCCTCAAATTCCATCTCTGTTTGATAGAGAGAGCCTTGATGGCCAGGTTCAGTCTTCCAAGTGATGCCGATTATGATCTATAGATGTTTTAGAATCATTATGGACCCAATAATCTGGGTTGACAATCGCCCATATATTATTTCTTCGTGGAACTTGTTCAATTTAAAGAAACATTTGCGAAAAAATGTTGACAGTCGTTCGAAAAATATGACATTTGTCATATAGAATAGTGGATGTATTGTCGAAAGCTTGCGTCGCAAACAGGGCACCCCTTTCTCTTTCATTATTAAAACTCTCCACAATTTGACTCAGTACCTTTTTTATTGCATGTGTTGTAGAAAAACCGAACGAAAGCAGAATTGAGAGTTAATCTTTGTTTACGACATATTGGTCAGTAATTGCACATGTCCTGTTTATCATATGTTTTCCTGTGAACAGGAATAAGACGAGAAAGCTGCAGAGAAAACGGATAGCAGTATCTCGCAATTTATCAACTGAAAGAAAAAACGGTGAAAACACGTAAGAAAAAGATAAAAGCCTGCAAATACAAAGACTCCGGAACCAGCTCCATGAAGCAGTGACTCTTAGTAAAGTAAGGAATGCTAATTTGTCCAAATAATTAAATAGTTATCTAAAAAATTAATATGAAAACACAATAGACAATGAAGTAAGAAGAAAATACTTAGAACAAGTTAGAGTATAGGAGAAAAAAGAATATTTATCTGGAAAGTGATAAATCTAGCAACCAAAGAACGAACGTAAATCGCATTTCCGCAGACGATTTTTATAAATTATTTGCTATCATTATCAAAAATATAGGACATGATGAAAATTATTTCAAAAAATTTGGGTAGTTCATCAAGAAGTTAAAGATATCGGCAGCATCTCACTATTTCTAATACATCAAATAAATTCTTGCTCTGGTCTCGAAGATGAAAAGTAAGTCCTCCTGTGATCATTATGGATATAATATCGGGCAAGAAGTTTAACCAATAGAGAATAAAGGAAATAGAGATGATGTGAATAATAATGACCGATCAATAGCAGTGTTACGTATGTCCTCAAACATGTTCAAATCTCTCTTAAAAGCAAGAATATTGAACTACATTAATAAAAGTCAGCTGTTCATTAAGTCACAGCATGGCTTCACGGAAGGTAAGTGTACTACTACGGCCATGGCTATGAAACTATGCAATATCTGCTGGAGTCCTTTGATCGGGGAGATATAGAAGAGATCTATGGTTTACTACTTGAGTAAGTATTTTGATTGCATCGATTGGAACATTATTTTGAACGAAGTAGATCATTATGAAATGCCAGGATCAATGTATAATAAGGTGAGCCCAAGTTGGAACAGGTTAATAGAGGGGTGCGAAAGGATCTATCTTGGGGTCTCTCCTGTTCTAGATCTATACGAATGACTTTCCAATGGGCGTAGGGGTGGGAGCAACATGCCTGCATCCTTCATCAAGGCACAGAAATTAAAGGATTTCTCCGAGGTCACTAGTACATCAATATCGCAGGCAGATCAGGAGTTCCAGTCTAACGGATTAATCCTAAAACACAGAGAAAACAGGTTTATTATTGTTGGAAGAAAGGGGACAATAATAAATTATTGGATCTACCGATCTGTATGCTAAGTTTTACTATTGATGGTTCTCTCACAATGTTGACATGTTGAATAAACACTTTCATCAGCTATTCATTCAAATTGACGAATCAATTATATGGTGAGTGAGGCGGTAGCTGTTCCTGTGTGATAAGGCTATTTCCACAGTGTTTCCATCTATGGATTTTCATTATGTGGATCATTTCCAGAAACGAACAGGTTGTTCCTGCTACAGAAGAAGGTGGGCAGGTCAATAGCTAGAGTACCTAAAACTGATAGTTATTCGAATCTGTATCGTAAATATAGAATATTTAATATCACATCATATTTTGTATTTACTTGCTTATGTTATGTACATGAGCAAAGAACACACCCCACTATGCATGGCATTTAAGTCGCGGTAGGCAGCAATTTTTATTACATCTGCCTAAAATTAGAAAAACTCAGAATAATTTCAATTTTGTTGGTGTTATATTGTAAATTGAGTTAAAATCAATACTTATTTTAAAGATGGATTAATTTAAATTTAATGTATAATATATCATTTTTCCTCAATATCTGACTATGATATATTATAAGTCACTTTGAATGTGTTGTTAAATATAATATTTGATGGTAGAAATGAATTTATTATTATTACCCTTATAAATAAATAAGTTTATCAGTGTAGGTGCAATTACCTGGTCCACACACTTCATGATATTATCATTAAGGTAATAGATATCACATGATGTATTTCTTACGCGCCCAGATATACATTGGCTTACCTTAACAATACTAAGCATATGAAACTTGAAAGAATTATATATCAAGAGTGCCCTGCACGACGATCTGACAAATTTCCGACTTCAACGTGAAGGTGACAGTACTTGTCAATGAAAACTAGTTAATTTTCATTCTTCATCTGTTGACAGTTACTCAGCAAAGTTTCAGCCATTTTGGATACACAATTGTTATGGAATAGTCGCTTGAGTGAGTTGATGTGAGTGTTTTTGTGAAAATGAACAAAAACGACTATCGAGTTGTCTTTAAATATTTGTTTTGAAATGCAATACGCCTATGAGAATTAAAAATAAGTTGGATTTTATGTATGTAGACTCTGCACTGTTTACCATAGTCAAATTTTGGGCAGTTGAATTTAAACGTAGCCGTAGGAGCTTGGGGGACGATGAACGTTCAGGACCTCAACAAATTTGCTACCGACGATTACATCGTCAAAGTTCGCCAAATGGTATCAGACAACCGCCGAATTAAGGTGAGAGAGATAGCAACGCATATGAACATTTCAAAAGAACGTGTTTGTCGTATATTAAATCAACGTTTACACAAGAAAAAGTAGTTGGTTGCCACGTTTGCTGACTTTAGAAAAAAACATAATGGAATGAACATATCCAACATTCTGTAGGCGCAGTTTGGGCGCTACTAAAACTGTTTTTCCGACTGCGATACTGATTGCAACTGTTTTTTGGGATACTCATGACGTTATTTGAATCGACTATCTTCAAAAAGGAAAATGGTAATAGGAACATACTACGTATTATTACAAGCTAAAAGCCGACCTTGCGGAAAAACTGCCACATTTATACAAAAAACATCCTTTTTCACCAACACAATCCTCAGCGGTTGTTATGGCGAAAATCTACGAATGACGATTTGAACTGCTTGTCTATTCACCTTTTTTACCAGATCTAGTCGCAGGCGACTTCTTTTGATTCCCTCATCAAAAAATTGCGCTCGAAGGATAGATATTTTCGTCAAATTAGTAAGCAATCATCTTCATGAATCACTTTGTTGAAAAGAAGAACATCGCTGGGAAAAGTAGGTTGAATTACATGGAGACTTTATTGAAAATATAACAAAGATATTTAGAAAAATGTTTTGTATCTATTAGGTCGGAAGCATTACAGACCACCCTCGTACTTGAGGCAGTTGAGCTTGCTGCCAGGTATATTCTCGGCGATACTTGACAAAACTCCCACTAAGTATGCGTTGCATAAATCAGATGGATCAATCGGTTTGTGATAGTTCTTTGTATTTGCTTTTAATGAATTTAATATGTTTCACACTGCTTTGATTTTATTTGACCAATTTTCGTTGAATTCATCTTGAATTGCTCTTTTTCACTCAATAATGGCATTTTTACAATTTTATTGATATTTTCTAGCAATAAACATTAACAGATATGTCATATAGAATTGGAAATCCTACTCAAGACATCATTGAATAGTTTATTGGTTTTTCAGTTTGGGGAATGCATTTTCATAATTGTAGAAAAAGCCTCGCCAACTCAGTATTTAGCAGGAAAACGCAAATTTTCCTTTTATGTCTAAAATTTTCTCGAAAATATATATACAGCTTGTCCTAGAATAAGGTATCAATCTCTCGGAATTTGATAGATCTCATCAAAATAATGCCACAATTCTTTCCTAAAAAGCATCCCTGCTGAGATATTTACCCCTAAGGTTTAAAAAAAATGAATTGTTTTTTATGATTTTTAGGAACTCTTTGTCGTTCGAAGGAATTTTCAACATTGTTTGAAGAATAGTATTTTATAAGATGTTGTTTTTGTTTTTTTTTATGTCGCCACATATGCGCTCAGAGTGAACTACCCCTAACACTTTTTACCCTTTAAGTTTTTAGGGGATAAGTGTTTCACAAATCTAATAAAACTTTTAGATTTCCTAAGGTGTAAAAGAGCTACACTTGTTGTATCTCGAAAAAATGAACCAGTGACGAGAAAAACCGGTTCAAAGGACAACGAAAATTTTAGTAAAAAATTTTTGTTTATTCAATTTATAATTTATTTTGATTATTCAAACCTTACTACGAAGATGCTGTTTTAATTATCTGTTTGAATTGATAATCACTAACTTTATTGAAACAATAAATCTTTGTATTTTAGTAAAAATTTGAAAAATGTTTTTATCTCATTTGAATAATGAATTATTTTTCAACGCAGCATATCTCTATCTATTCTCTAACCGTTAAGTTAAAATGTAGTGGGAGGATCATCGTACACAAACCACATAAATTAAATACTAAAAAATAAATATCTTGCAAAATATTGCCCTTTTTCTTTAATCAGCGATACACATTCATAAAAGTATTCCAATCACACTAGACACAGACAAAATCATACTTGGAAAACTTTATTATAGTTTTGGTATTTGACAGCTCATCCATTTAGTTTTTCATATCCATCGTATTCATAAGATAATTAAAGTATGGAATACACTTTCGAATAATATGCAGATTTGCATTTGATGTTTGGTCTAGCATCTGGTGAAGCTTAACGAGCTAAAAGACTTTATTTGGAGCGATTTTCAAACAGAAGACTACCTAATCGACGTACTTTTGTGAATCTAGGTCGCCAATTAGAGGAAAAGGGTATTTATTTGCAGGTTATTATGAACAAAGGCTGAAGAGCCTTCTGCCAGTTCTCGGAAATTATCAAACCAATTAAATTCATGTAAAAGTATGATTCACAGAATTTTAAGAGATCAATTGCTTCACCCTTACCATCTTCAAAAAGTTTAAGCGCTTTCCCCAGAGGACTTACCCGCAAGAGTGCAATTTTACAATTGGTTTTTATACCAACATCAATAAAATAATGCTTTTGATGGTTCAATCCTTCACACTGATGAGGCAGGCTTTCGGAGGATGGTATAACAAATTCTCATAATTTACCTTTTTGGGCCAATGAAAACCCTCATGCCACTGTTCAAAACCGATACCAACAATAGTTCCAAATCAATATTTGGGCTAGATATGTCGGTCAGCATTTTATTGCGCCATTTGAGTTGCCACTTCGTTTGAACGGCGCAAGTTATTTAGACTTTCTTTGGAGGATATTCCACTGGCCAGTATGCAGAACATGTGGTTTATGCACGGCGGTGCCCCACCACATTTCAGTTCAGCAATTAGAGATCATCTAAATGCAACCTATCCCAATCGATGGATAGGACAAGGTGGACCTATCGCATGGCTACCTAGGTCACCAGACCTGAATCCTTTAGATTTTTATTTCTGGAGCAATCTAAAGAGCCAAGTTTATGTTGTATCCATTAGGAATAGAGATATGCTGCTTGAGAGAATAATTCATAATTCTAATGAGATAAAAAGCTATCTTCAAATTTATATTTAAATACAAAGATCTCTTGTTTCGAGAGTTAGATCTTGCATAAGAGTTGGTGCTTGTCAATCTGAACAGATTATAATGATAGTGCCTATGTAGTAAGGTTAAGATAATTATATAAATATTAAATTAAATAAATATAACTATTTTTATTGAAAATTTCATTGCTCTTTGAGTTTTTGTAACTGGGTCAATTATTCGAGATCAAACAAGTGTAGCTCTAAACTTTGAAATTTCTAAAATTTGTATTATATTTGTAAAACACTTGTCCCCTAAAAACTTTGAGGACAAAAAGTAAAAGTGTTAGGGTAGTTCACCCTGAGGGCATATGAGGCGAAATTAAAAATTTAAAACATCATCTTATAAAACACTATTTTTTCAAACAATGTCTTGAATTTCAGAAAATTAATTTGAAAGACAAAGATTTTATCGTAAAATAACAATTTATTTTTTCGAAATTCAGGGGTGAATATTTCAGCAGGAATGCACAGTAGGAATAAATTTCATATAAACTTGTGAAATTATTCTGACAAGATCTATCAAATTCCGAGAGATTGATACCTAACTAGTTTAGTTTTTTCTATAACTTGGAAGCTCTACCCCATAAGAGAATTTGGTTACACCACTGCATTTAACGGAAAAATATCCGTTAGATGCATTTTCCAACATTGCGCTAAGTTAAAGGATAACCGAAATACGTAGGGTAGTTGAAAATTGAAGATATCGAAAATCACCCTTTACCTCGAAAACGAATGAGGCTATGAAAGGTTTGTTGACTGCATCAAAAAGTAGCACCCCATCGTGGAAACGGCATCCTCATATCTGGATTAGTTATCATTCAGGGACAACGAATTTGGGACACTCTGTCAACTGTACACTGATACGATTGACAGTCTGACTGGACACAGCCTCGAATCAAGGATTGGTTTTGATGTACGTTATTGACCGTATTTGAGTTTCTTTGATTATCGAGATCAACAGACCTACCTGGGCCAGTGCTTCTATCATCATTTCATTTAAAAAACTATTACTCGTTCCAATATCATTGATATTATTCAGTGTTTAATTTTTATCATATTGTTACATCGGTCAAATTGCGAAACATTCAAGAAGGGAAATTTACATTGATAATTTCAAGAGAAATAAGTTTTCACAAAATACCAGAGCCTGTGACACATAAAATTAGTCAGGATAAACAAATGAACGACATCCCAAATTTGAAAATAATTCCTCGACTTCCATCAGAAGAAAACTTCATTATAAAACCAAATTATCAAGCCGGTCTTCAAATTGGATTCTAAAGAATTGCTTAAATTTCAATAAAGAATCGTTTCAAGTTCCAAGTTTCAGATAAAATTCGAATCCAGCAGATTTGTGAATCTTTTGCAATTACGGTACAAGACAGAAACTTTCACGAAAGAGCTAAATAGTTTTTCAGATGGGCGTTGTTTTTCATGATTATCTACAATGTCTTATTCTAACCACGGTGTCCTGGATTTTTTCAGAAAAAGAAATGTTTCTATGTTTGTTTATTGACATTCAAGACAAAGTTGAGCTATGCCAAATTACATAATACTCAATCGAGAATTGATTTTCAAATTATGGCCTGATCTATTATTAACGAACTAAACTGCTACTCATTAAATGAATAATTCAAAATTGGAGCACCAACAAATATCAATACATTCTAAGTAAAACGTTTCTGTTTGAGATTGGTTCATTACAAGTGATATGCAACTTGTAGGAAAATGCCTTTTCGTAGTACAATATGCCACATTCAGCCCAAGTTTTCTAGTATACTTTGCCTACGAGCATGAAGTTACATAAAAATGATATATAATTTTGAGTTTTCCTTTCAATACAATACTGATATCATTTTTGAATGATTGTTATAGCAAGGTTACTCATTTGTTCAATAGGTATGAGGGAGGGTCAAGAATTATTGATATGTCAACATTGATGCTAACTAGAGTGATAATGGTAGAGTGCGAAGATTTTTTCTATTGCACTCCCAATATTTTATGAAGTATCAAACTTGTTTGCGAAGAATTATTAACAAAACCTTCTCAACAATCCTACTGTTTTAAACTGAGTGAAACACCACCAACATCTACTAAAATGGCGGCCGACGAGTGCTGAAGAAAATGTCCTGTGTGTTGTTTCATATCAAGCGAACTCAGATAACTTGCTATCATTGTGGTTATTTTGGCAATCTTATTAAAAATAATTTTCTGTCATGTAAAAGATGGGAAAGATATCGACGTATTAGTACTGTACACTCAAATTTTTCATCTAGGGCATGTTTAATGTAAAACCAAATATATTATAATTTTTTCCCAATTTTGTCTAGTAGCTGTTAGTCCATATACAGAATATACAAGAACTGATTGAACATAGGTAAGTATGTTTTGTGGACTCTTTATAAAAGTTTGAAAATTAACCCATGCAATGGCAATTCCGATAATTTATTGTATGTTTCCCTGTCAAAATTGACTTCAGTGTAACATGAAAATACAACATCAAGGCCAAGTTTATAATTATCGTACGGCATGGTCGCTTCGTTATTACAAACGATATTATATTCACACTTGGAATTCGATAAAAAATATTTAATAATTTGTCTGAATGGTCATTGCAAAATTAATTTTCAAACTTTCATAATGAAAGTACAGAACATACTTAAGCTATTTCAATCAATATGTAAAATCTGTGAATCGACATAGAATACCAGATAAGTCAAGGAAAACTTATACAATTTTCGATTCTTCATGAAAACACCTGGACGAAAATATTAAGTGCACATGTGAAGTGGAAAGGGAAAAATCTATATTAAGTCAAATCAAATTTGCCTATGGCTCACATTGAAAAAAAACCTTTATAACTCAAAACAAACAAAAAGAAATTCAGCATATAGTTGGATTCTACATAAAAGAGTACCTCGGGAATTTCAAATCCACTTAACACTTAACGTAACATAATTTCAAAAACAACCAAAATATTGACACTTGACTGATTACAGAAATTTTCAAAATTTTCAAATAACTCGAAAACGATAATTGCTCACGCCAAAAGATCATGGTAATGGTAGGGTCGATTTCCTCTATTCCCAATATTTCACATAACTGCAGTAGTAAAATGCCAAAATATGTCTAGCCTCTACATTGAAAATGGCACGTCACTTATATTATGAAAAATATAGTTTTTCTCTACAATTCTTGAGTCTTCGAGAATTTTCTATCTTTAATCGTATGTACAGAAACACTTTTTTGCAATTAGAGGTGACATTTATTTTCGTAATTTTTATTGCAAAACCACGTTTTTGAAAGATAATTGTGGGTAACATTATACTGAATAATGTTACCATTTTTATGTACATTGCACAATTTTTGCTTGAAATTAACTTTAAAAGTTTTTATACAACTAAAAATTTTCCACAAGGGTTGAATTGAAAGACTTTTCAGTTCGCATATAGTTGAATGCAATTAATCAGCATATATATTCTATCCACTCTCACTCTGCATTCCATATACATACGTGATTTGTTCATATTGAGTGTAATCTCAAAATTCACGCATCGAACACAATGAAATGAATATTCATTTTGTAGGTATCAATTTGGTCTACAACTTTTTGTATGATTGAAATAATCCTTTTTTATGCCAAAAAATAGAGAATCCTACTTTTTGAATTGCTTACAAATTTGGCGCCCTCTGTATTCTGAAATTTTGGATGTACAGCGTTTTGATGGGAAAATTAGTAGAAAATTGTTTGATCTCCATTTTAACCGTCTTTTTGCCAAAAAACGTATCCAAAAATTACTTGAGTTTATCAAAAATGCTCAGAGTGGAGGTTCCAAATTTAGCTTTTCACATGACCCGCCTATAATTCATATATAAAAGACGGCATTTCCCATTTTTCTCCGAAAAAAGTGATAGATTAACTATAACAATTTGAAATAAAGTTTCCGACCGAACTTTTACTATGAATCAACCGAAATGCTAAGTTTTTGATTAATGCATAGAAATTCTCATATGAATTGAATAAAAAAACATGAAAATACAATGCATAACTGATTTTCTTCAATTTATGGTTTGAGTTATTAGTAATTAACTGAATGAAACGATAGAGATCAGTAAGTCTTCTACAGAAATATTGAATCGTTCTTTTGTATATTTTATAAATCACCGCCTTTTGTACTATAAAATTTGAATACTTTCTCATTTTATTTCGTGATATCCGCTCTTCTATCCTAGTCATCATCGAACAATACACATAAACCGTTCGTTTAAATGAGAACATTGTTCAAAAATCATTTCCGCAGCATTAATCATTCATACGAGATTAATATCGTGCCGAAATAATTGAACAAGATGTAAATTGTTTCGCTCAACATACATATCTGTCTGAAACGCGATATGATTATATTGTGTTCATCGCATTATTTATATAAATACATGTTTATGCATGATAGTAATTAATTTTAACAGGTTACACAAATTGATACAGCCAAAATGGAAATGATGCCATAGCTCCATATCTTTATTCCATCCATTTATTTTTCTTAATTAATCACCAGTATGCTTGTCAACATCATCTTTTTCCTAATATTTTATGATCTATAGAAGATACGGTTCAGCTTATTTTTATGAATTTTAGTTCTGAATAGAACTATTCTAATTTGTTCCACCAAGTGAATTAATACAGGGTTGGGCGAAGTTAAGTAATTGAAGTCAAAATTAAAGGAAATTCCTACTGAACGATTAAGAAATGTCAAGTTGACCACTTTATATATTAATACAGTGTGATAAATAGATTCTAGATGATTTTAGTGTTGTGTGAAATAATGGATTAATTCGTTGGCATGTTTATAACCTTTTATCTGCTAAGCATTTATGGGTTTGGATAAAAAGAGAACTCCACAATATATTCAACAACTTAAATTTATTGAATGGGATACAGCACATCCATATATATATATATATATATATATATATATATATATATATATATATATATATATATATATATATATATATATATATATATATAGGGTTTTACCCCGACGAGTTGCCCATATATCTGTTCATGCAATCAAACTGATTTCATGAAAAATATGAATCCACCACCCGGTAATTAATACCATTGCCAGGCAATGATTATAATTAAAACATATCCTGGAGTAATTATATATTAGATAACGTATATATATATATATATATATATATATATATATATATATATATATATATATATATATATATATATATATATATCGGACCGGCATTACATGGGATGTTAATCGCCACTCCATGTACTAACCGTAGTTCTTTTGCTTTTGTGCTCCGTGCCCCTCCTGCGCATGTTATAGATTCTTTGATTTCGGAACGACTCGACAGCGATTCATTTCTGGTTACTGCTTTCCAACAGCAACTTGCTTTTCTGCGAAGGTTTTGAGTTTTATACCTTTGGGATTATAGTTTTGAAATTTTTTTTGGACTTTTGTGAAACTAAGGCTCGTATTCACTCAATATATACGAGTTAAGTGTAATTGTTATCTGATTTAGTTTCGATGACTTGCGGTCACGGCGATAGTTGCAGATATTTGTTCCCAGCTCAGATTTATTCAGTCATAATTTCGTATTTTTCCAGCATTGCGGCTAATTTCTTCGTCATCTTAGTACCTAACCTCTCATTGCAGTAAATTGTATTGAGTTTTTTTGATTCTCATTTTTTCATTTGCTTACTCATATTTCTCAATTTCATTTTTTTTCTCATTGAATTATTTTTCTCTTTAAAATGCGTATTAAATTTCTTAAAATTTTTTCTACGACTATTGACAATGACAGATGTCAGAAAATTTCGATGACAAAAAGCTTGTACTTGACAACTACAAGATTGACATATTCGCTTTTGAAACAATTTATTCTGTTTCCTACATATAATTATGTAATTTAAGTTATTTGGAATGAATCACAGAGATAAAAGATATTTTATGTATCATTCCTTTATTAGGTAATAATTTATGTGTACTCTATTAGCTTTTTGGGAGAGGCTGTATTTCAACGAACCAAAATCTTTTTGGGAGAAGCTGTATTTCACCCAAATATACCTTTTGGAAGAAGCTGCATTTTAACGAAAATACTCTTTTTAGCAGAAGCTGTGTTCTAGAGCCGCATAACACCATTAGAATCATCTCTATTCTCTAGATAAGCGATTCTAGTATCTTACATGTTCTTTGTCTGATTGCTTTTCAACTTTTAAACTTTTCTGTAAAATAACTTCAGGCCTTCTAACCTTGAAAATCTTTTCGTTCATATACACATATAACAGTATAAATTAATCATGTTAAATTAGTTTTAGAGAGTCCACTCGTCAGTTTTTGCTTCAAAATGTAATAAGGAATGGAGGTAAAGGGATAGTTTTGAGTTATTGCAAGAACTTCATTTCCAAGCTCTACCGTTCTTAATTCATTTGGTCTTCCTGCTCCTTCATATCGTCTTAATGTGCTTTTTCATATAGACGTCGTTGACTGCTTTGAAAAGTTTTTCTATTGGGAGCAATACGGTTTGGAAATCTTTCAATGTACAATGTACAAATTTCTAATGCATTTCCGCCAGCACCATGAATGAAGTGCATGTCAGTCATTTCAGCATTCGTATAACGATTCACGATATCCGATTTGAAATTCGAATACAAAAGATTGAAAATTATTGAAAAACAGAATTTCTCAGATCTACATCACATCTATGACTGAGCATAGAACAGGTATTATTAATGGAATCGCAAGGATTTCTATATAACTTTTCAAAATTTTTTTACCTGAAAACTGGGCGTCGTACAAAATAATGGCATGAAAACTTTTTTCTCGGAAAATAATTGATGAATTCAAAAATATTCTATTTTTCCAGTCAACGACCTAGTTTTTCCATTGAGAATAACCTGCATTGTGTCCATACGCGCGCCACTGGTGAGTCGAAAATATTGTTTCGTAGTGAATATTATGGGTTTGTGAAAGTTTTTCACACAAAATTTTTATCTTAATATCTCAAGCGGCTTACGAAAAATTGAAATCTAACAGCATTTTTCCATTGATTTTCAACACTCTTTAAATCATAAACAAAATATTTGCGGACCCATGTTCACATGAACTTTTTTCATGAAGTGACTTCAACAATCACATCCTTAAATATTTACTTTTTTGAGGTTTTCCCGAAGGTTTCTTAGAATATTTATACAATATTTGAAATAGACGTTTCGGGAGTATTTTCTTCCCATCTTCAGTATTTAATCTACAACATTACAAAATATATATATATATATATATATATATATATATATATATATATATATATATATATATATATATATATATATATATATATATATATCACAATTCACATCAAACTATTCCCAAAATGTATCTCAACCACTAATTCTTGAATGATTGTTTGCTTATAATTCTCAGAATCTGGATTTACCTTTGTGTTTAGGAGATGTCAGTTTTTGGAGGTTATGTGTGTCAAAATTTTCTATGGAGCTGTTTTCGATATGGATTTTCAGGTATTTCTGGGATCTGTTCGTATTATACTGTGTTTTCTATGTCTATTGTTATTATTCAACTTCTTTTTTTTTTTGAAGAGTGTTTTGTTCTGTATAAGGTTTATGTATATGGAGCTTAGTGTCTTTGTGTCTTTACGTTTTTTTTTGTTCTTTTCAATAATTGTTGTTTGGTCATAGTTAAATTCATGTTTATCTGGTTTTTTGTGTTTGTTTTGTGCATTATTGTCATTTAGGTGTTTTTCTGTTTGTCCAATGTAAAGTTTTCCTCAGCCTTGCAAGGTATTGCGTATATTCTGTGAATTTCATTCCTGTGTGGTATTTTACATTTAATTTAGTATGTCTTATTTGATTTATGGATGAGTAGGCTATTCTCAAGTTATAAAGCTTGGGACGTTCTCGATGGTTTCCTTTAGTTGGGGTATGTATGGTATAGCTATGTAACGTCTGGTTTCTGTAATGTCGCTTTTCTTTTTCTTTTCTGTGTTTTGAAGTATATGTGTTCGTTCCTTTTTTAACTGTGGTGAGGTGATTTTCAGTGTTCTGTCAATAAGTCGAGGTAACGAAGCATTAAACCTACCAATTTTTCCTAGCAAGTTCAATCGCCATTAAACTTTTCGCATTCGTTTTGAAAAAGCATCAGAAAAGTTTGACAACTTAATCGAGAGTCGTAATATAAAAATTGCATTTTCTGCATAAGAAATATTCATTTTCAGAAGTGCATATAATATGAAAACATTGCAACTCGGAAAATATCGACAGAAATGAGTTTTAAATTGTTACTTGGGGGTTTTCGAGGTCGCTGAACACGAGTATGATAACGGCGATGGTCCTCGAGCTACCTGGTGCCCAGAGTGCACCTCGTCTCCTGGAGTTTTGTATTATTTTCATTTGAAATCAGTCGAAAGTCATCACTCGGAAGTTTTCAAGGTCGCTTAACACGAATATGATAACGGCGATGGTCCTCGAGCTACCTGGTGCACAGGGTGCACCTCGTCTTCTGGAGTCTTCAAAAAAAGTAGGTAAAGAAATCTTCTTGAAAACCACTCTCAAACCTGTTTTATTTTATATCACTCGACGTCTATTATTCTGTATCAATACCATATAATAAAAACTAAAAATATTATTGTTCATTACATTAAAAAAATAATTAATTGATTTTAAGCACAGACTCACTCGAAAAATAATTATTTTTATAATTATTTGAATTATACCGAATAGAAAAACAACGCACGCTTACTATGTAACTTTGAGAATATCTGTGTACTAGTACATGTGAGAGTATAAGAGCACATGTGAAAGTAAAAAGGCGGGAGCTTAAGCTGCTCTAAGAGAAAATTATAATACGTATCACCTGGCACTTCATCAGTAATGCCAACTGCTTGAAAGCGGCAAATTTTGAATAAGTTTTTGAATTTTTATGTAAAGTTGCATGAGGTATTCTAAGATCATTTATCAACGGAATATTATATTATAATATCCCCAATCCCAAAAACCCACGAGTAATGATTTTTTATTGATTTCGAATAATAATAACATAAAATTCCAGGAGACGATGTGCACCCTGGGTACCAGGTAGCTCGAGGACCATCGCCGTTATCATATTCTAAGGTCATTTATCAACGGAATATTATATTATAATATCCCCAATCCCAAAAACCAACGAGTAATGATTTTTTATTGATTTCGAATAATAATAACATAAAATTCCAGGAGATGATGTGCACCCTGGGTACCAGGTAGCTCGAGGACCATCGCCGTTATCATATTCGTGTTCAGCGACCTCGAAAATTCCTGAGGAACAAATTGGAACTCATATCTGTCGATATTTTTCGAGCTGCAAATTTTACATATTATATGCACTTTGGAAAATGCATTTTCGTTATGCAGAAAATGAAATTTTTATATTACCACTACCGATTAAGTTCACAAACTTTTCGGATGCTTCTTCAAAACGAATGCAAAAAGTTTCATAGCGATGGATCTTGCTAGGAAAAATTGGTAGGTTTAGTGGTTTTTAGTGCTTCGTTTCCTCGACAAAATATATCCTTTAATAAACACTTATTCTGGGAAGGTGGTGATTTGAATCGCAGTTAAGATGATATTTTCGTTTATTTCTCTTCGGTACCATTTCGTAAATAATTTACTTTTTCCTGTGTTATTGTTATGTCAAGGAAGTTCATGCTGTTATTCTTTTCGGTTTCTAAAGTGAATTGTAACTTTTTGTGGAATTCATTGAAGGTTCTGAGAATTTGGTCTACTTCATTTTCATTCATTATTAGTAGAAAGTCGTCTACATGTCTTTTGATGAATGTGTATTGTTTATAATTGATTCTTCCTAATGTTCCATGACCATTTGGGCTATTTTACTGGATATGGGACTCCCCATTGCAATTCCATCTATTTGTTGAAAGGAAAGGTTAGCGAATTGAAAATAATTTGTACCCAATATACATTATAATAATTCAATGAATTCTTTTTTTGGATGGCAGTGCGTGTAACTATTTGAGTTCATTCAATATTGATTATTGTAGGTATTATGGTTGTTGAGATGTTAGTGTATGGTGAAATAGCATCTAGTTAGTAAATTTTGTTGTCGAATGGTACATCGATGGTGTTGTTTCAGATCTGTAGAGTCTTTTGTGGAGTATTTATTCTCGCTATATATCAAAATATATGTCAAATATACTGAAGAACTGCATAAACAAGAATAAATACTACACAAAGGACTCCAAAGATTTAAAACAACACTTCGACTCCATAGATGTACCATCCAACCGCAAAATTTACTCCCTAGATGCTATTTCACTATATACTAACATCAACTAGGCTCAGTGGCGTAGGATATATGATGCTTGTCTCCTGCGCAGAGTTACCTGGGTTCAATCGCCACAAAGTCGGTGCGATTTTTCGGATTCTGAGAATCGCTTGAGTATCCATATTTTGGAGGAGATGTAAAGCCGTCGGTCCTGTCTAACAGAGATGTGTTGGACATTAAAGATCCCTTCCCTGGACACGAGAGGGGTTCGGCAAAATTCCCGGGTTAGTGAGGTGACAGAATTCCCCGGCGTGTCATTGGCCGAAATAGAGCACGTTAAAGGAATAACAAACAAACAAAAAACTATCCTCAAACGAGGATATAATAATTTTATTCATATTTCATGGTTAATGTCAATAAATAATAAGATGAACTTTCAGAACATTTAAGTATACGTATACGTATTGTTTATAAATAAAGAATTTACAGAATATCATTTTGAAAATTTCAATGAAATTTTGTCACTATTGCAGTTACCCTCTATGATTATTTTTATGCCAATCCGTATGCATCGCCACGTCAATAATTAAAATTTTGGACAAAAATAATTTTTCTACACATTCTCATGAATAGTATCATCGATGACTCCAGGAGTCGCGGCGGATATAATTAATTTTTGCGAAATAATGATGGTTTACATTCAAGAAAATTCAGCCATCCTACAAATTATTATATACACCAATAAGTTCAAATTTTCCAGAGAAGGAATTTTCAATGGGCGTCATTATCATATGTGGAACGTCGTAAGTCCACATCAAACACGGGGGCGAAATTTAATCTATGAAGAAAATTTAAATGGTTTAAAATATCCAGAGATTCCATCGACATTTGTTTCACGATTCCTGGACAATCTCTCGTTGAAATCACATGTTAGTACCAATCAGAAGGTGCTCCCGCCCACTTCTAGTATTAGAAGAATCAACCAGCTTGTTTGATGACAGAGGGATAAGAAAATCAGGTCGATGGAATTGGCCTGTAAGGTCTACCGATCCTACCGCTCTAGATTTTCATCTATGGGGGGAAATAAAGATCAAAGTGCGATTATAAATTCGCGGAAGGATCTAGAATTCATAGATGCCAATCGAAAGCAAAAAGCAACTACTTAAGAAATGCGTCTGCGGATTGAGAAATGTTCGGAAAACAATGGTGGACGATGAGAACATTTGATTTGACATCATTTTTACTACGTTGTTTATATTTACGTTTTTTTTAATTTAATTTTTAATAAATATCAGAAATTTTGTTACATGATTCATTCCGCCAAATCGACAGCTTTATCGTTTTGTGTTTGAAGTGAGCTAACGCTACTCATTTCAGTTTCCTGTATATCATGAATGACAAAAATCTGAAGTGACTTTCCAAATTGTTCTCTGCAAATTGGTCGTAAATTCGGGTACATTTCATTAAATGTTCTGCAAGTTCAACTTCTTATTTGTTGACATTGACCATTAATGAGGTTTGCAGGAGTAGCAATACTTAATCGTTGATTTTTTCTTAAAGCGTATTGATTTAATGTTGTTTTATGCTTGTTGCACTTGATTTATGTTGAATTTTTAAATTAAGTTGAAGCACTGTTGTACTAACTTATTTTAATTTGCCTTTGATTTTATAAGTGTTATAATAACAGACTTAATTTTAGGTGTCACAATAACGGACTTGTCTTCTCTTCTCTCTATACACAACTCACTATATAATATGTATACTTAAACTAACAGGTGGTCTTAAGATTTAGGAAAAGATGCACAGAAATCATTGGTGTCTAATAATGAATCATAAATTTTTGGAAATTTCACCGACAAGTGGTCTAAATATAAAACTAGATACCTTGGCAAACCTAGTAATAATATCTCATCCGGCTTATTGTAAAAAGCTGGCAAAGGGGTGGTTTATTGAATTAAATGATAAATTTTATGGTTTTTGTAAAATTATAAATTTTGAGATTATCATTTGTGCATCCTATCTGTGTTGAGTTTATGCTAGTACAAATAGATTCAGTTCCTAAATTCTAAAAATATATACAAGTTCTTAACATACTGCTGCCTTTAAAATACCCTAGGTATACAACAGACAAATACTGGGGCTTTTGTTTTGATTAGTCTCAAGGGTTAACACACAAATTTCGTTCACTGATAGCTTATAAATATTGTCATTGGCTAACCTCACTGACAATACACGTACTTCATCATTTCTCTTCTGAATTTTGACAACTCTGCCTAGCAGCCAATATAGTGGGGCCAGGTTGTCTTGCTTCATAACTAACTTATCCCCAAATTCAATATTGCTTGATGAAATCGATATTCCTTGTTCCAACGTTCACGAAAATGTTGAATGAGCTTCTGACTCCTTTGGAAGTTTGACAACCTGTTTTCAAAAACTTCAAGTTCATATCTAGCAAGGCCGTTAACGATCTACCTTTTAGTAGGTGAGCAGATGTCAAAGGATTAGGATCATCGGGAGAGGAAGATAAAGGTGAGAGAGGATGATAATTCAAAATTGCTTCAATTTCTGTTAACAATGTGTACAAATGAACTAAAAGAACTTCATCACACAATTCTGAACTTGGAATGGTAATCTTTTTAAAAAGTGAAACCCTGAGTTTAGTATACAGTAAATGAGAAATTATGTTCTGATATTCGTCTATTGATCGTACGTAAATGCATGCTCCAGATGCAGACTCTGAGGCATTCGAAAATCCATGGAGTTCTATAGTTAAATTAGGAGAGTTATGTAATAAAATCTAGGAACACTGATGTTCGTTAGTGATTGTAAATTATTTTTAAACTGCAACCAATTTTGTTAAATATCCACTGGAATATGATCATCCCATTAGCGAAAATGAAAACAGCTTGAATTGAAAATAGTATTAATTGATTCGAAAATGGTTTAAAGCTCGCGTTCATTTGATGCCCCTGTAATTAGGTCTTCAACATAGAAATCTTGTGCAATAATTTTAGATATTTTCGGATTTTTGAATTCGTTTTCGATGGCTAACTGCTTTACAAATCTATTAGCCAAGAATGGAGCTGAAGCCGTACCTTGTGGTACTGTATTCAATTCATAAGTAGCTAAAGGTAAGCTCCCATTCGAACGCCACAGAATGCGTTGATATTTTCTTTGTAATTCGTCAATTAATATTTGCGTGAACATTTTTCTATGTCTGCAGTAAGTACAAATTTATTTTGTCTAAACCGCAGTAAAATTGAGAATAACTCACCCTGTATAGGTCCAATTAATTTCACATCATTTGATGATAAATTATTTTTGATTTAGCGGAGCCATCGTAAACTACGCGCAATTTGGTTGTAAGATTGGACTCTTTGAGAACACCGTGCTGTGGTAAATAATATCCTGTAGCAGATGCTTCACGTTCACTAATTTTAGTCATATGACCCAATTTTTCATATTCTTCCATAAATCTCAAATATTCATCCTTTTTAAAAATATTTGTATTTAGTGGTCTTTCTAAATTATAAAAGCGTTTTAGTGCTTATTCTTTACAGTTACCTAATTTTGAAAAATTTTCATTGAAAGGAATTTGGACAACAAATTTACCGTTACCATTTCGGTTGGTAGTATTCATAAATAGGTTTTCACATTTCTGTTCATCTTTTGTGTATAAATTATTTTCATTACTACTATTTTCTATTTCCCAAAATTTTGATAGATTCAGATTCAGAGTATCGCATACTTGGTTAGTACAGGCATTATTTATGAATTTTGTTTTGCTCTTTATTGACTCAATTCTTGAATTACATGCAATGATCCAACCAAATTTAGTGTTTTGTAGGGTAGGTAAATTATCACCAAGTTTAATTTGACCTATACTTAATAGATCCCAAAACATAACAGATCCAATGAGTAAATCTATTTCTGAAGATATATTAAATGTAGGATCGGCTAAACAAATATCGGGTGGAATATTTAATTGAAGGGGAATTAAAGTTGGTAAATTTTCTGTCATTCTAGGTATCACTAAACTAGACTTCATAGTGGAAAAATTGTTGTTAATAGAAAAGAGCGATACTTCCGTTTCAGACTCAATGTTTGATGTAACACCGTTTACACCTTCAATTGTGGCATTTACCTTAAATTTAATCAAACCTAATGTATTGCATAAAGAGTGGGTATTGAAATTTGACTGAGACCCCGAATCCAGAAGTGCTTGCGCCCTAACAAATTGACCATGTTTATTTTTGGTTTGAACTGTAATTGTGGAAAGAAGAATTTGATTATTCACAAAATTCTTAAGGCATGAATTTGTGAGAGATTGATTTTCTATAGTATTAGCGCTTGTACTAGGATATTGATTAGTATTACCATTTGCTGGTTCATTATAATTATCAGAGGTTTTTATGGATTCTGAAATACTATTTGCATAGAAGTCATCATTATGTAGAAGTGTGTGATGCCTTTTATTACATTTTTACAAGATGACTTCAACTTACATTCTTTAATTGAGTGATTTGCTCGCAGACAATTACTACATAGCTTAAGTTTTTGATTTCATTATATCTTACATTTATTGGAATTTTGATTAAGTCTGGGCAAGTAAATGTTGGATGATTTGTTTTACAAAATGAACATTGCACAGTGCCAATTGATGTATAACATTGATTTGATTTAGATTGAAATTATGGATTGTTTGCATTGTTAATATGTTTAATATTTGAAGGCTTGAAGATAGATTTAGAAGTATCCAAGTTTCCAAAACGTTGAATATATTTTCTGAAGAGTCGAAAAAAGAAGAAAGTGAAAATAATTTATCTCTGCCGCGAATTGTTTCTAAATCGTCTCGAGTACGCTGATCTAATTTATTAACTAAAATATGCGTTATTATTCTGTCCCAATAATCTACTGGTTCTTGCAATGATTTTACTGAACGTAAATGTTTGATACTTTCATCATGAATTAATTTGATTCCTTTTGGACATTCCATTCTTAATGATGGAATATCTAAAATCACCTGTATATGTTTGGAAATGATTTGGATTTCATTATTATATCGTTTGCAAAGAATTTCCCCATGCATAATTTCAATATTTTGAATGACTTCAGCGGCCAGACCTTTAATACACAAACGTGAGTAGTGAAATTTTCGAATATTACTGATGCAGTTTGATTCGTGAATTAGTGATTTATATGTATCTCTAAACTCTATTTATCTATCTATTTATCATACGTTCCATCAAAACTAGGCAGAGGCATAGTTGGCAATTGAATGAATGAAGTTTCGTTTTCTGAACTACATTTTCTAGCATTTAGAATTATTTTTGCTTTTTAATAGTGACATAATAATCCATTTCAAATTTTTCTACAGCTAACATTAATTCTTTAGGAATAGGTGTCTCTTGTTGATCATAAATTTCTGTAGATTTGATAATGAGAGTATTAAATTCTGATAGAAGAGGCTTTATTCCGTCGAGACGATTTCCAGTATCGATGAAATTATCGAGTTAATTTAGCTTTAAGGTAATCCCTTTCTGTACATAAGAATTTAATTGTTTCAGACATATTAACTCAAATGAATAAAATAAAGAATTGAAATAGGAGTAAGGACGGATCGATTAGGAACACACCAGTTTAGAGTAGCTTTCAACACTTGCCTTTTTCTCAGCCTTTAGTATGGTTTTTGATTTGATTGAAGTTTCCTTCTGCATTCGTTTTTTCAGAATCCGGCTCGAAGGACCATGTTGAGGTTCGTAGGAGTATCAATACTTAACCGTTGATTTCCTCCTAAAGCGTATTGATTTAAGGTTGTTTTATGCTTGCTGCACTTTATTTATTTGAGTTATGTTGGCTTTTTAAATTAAGTACTTACTTATTTTAATTTACTTTTGATTTTATAAGAGTTATAATAACAGACTTCTTTTACGTTGCACAATAGGAGACTTGTCTTTTTGTCTTTCTATACACAACTCACTATATAATATGTACAATTTAACTAACTAAAGCTGGTCTTAACATCTAGGAAAGGATGCTCAGATTTCAGTGGTCTAAATCTGAAACAAGATACCTGGGCAAACCCAGTAATAATATCTTATCCGGCTTATTGTACAGAGCTGGCAAAGGGACGGTTTATTGAATTGAATGATAACTTTATGGCTTTCAAGCAGAAATATTCGCCATTGACCACTGAGCTAACCTCTTGCTTGCGGGGGGATTAAGAAATAGGTCAATTAAACTCCTCACCGATATCCAAGCTGCACTAACAGCGTGAGCATCCGATTCCTGTATGTCACTTACGGTCCAGGAATATCGCTTCACCCTTGCCAAACTAGGAGAGCGGAGCAGGCTCCGTCTAATATGGGTTCCTGGTCACTCGAGCATTGAGGGAAATGAGAAGGCGGACTCATTGGCCGCTTGAGGAACTAACCTGTAGTTCATAGAACCTGAGCCTATGCTCGGGATTGCCCTGGAAACTGCAAGGATGGAAAACAACCGATGGCTAGACTTGAGGGTACGTGAGTATTGGATGAGCCTCCCAGGTCTCAGACAAGCTCGACGTGCCATCAGTGGACCTTCCACTACAAAAGCCAAGGCCTGGCCTAAACTCTCTAGGTTGGAACTGAGAGTTTGTACTGCCATACTAACAGGGCACTGTAGCCTCAGGAAACACCTTAATAAATTAAGATTGATTGAGGATCCTTCATGTAGACTACGTGAAGAAGATATAGAATCAATGGAACATGTTATGTGCGAGTGCCCAGCTGGCGACAGGGTCAGGATGGAGAAACTTGGATCTTGCAAACTGAAGCTGACAGAGCTCATTAAGCTCTCACCCACGAAACTCGTATCCTTTACGAAAAGGATGGAGCTCATGGATGAAATCTAAGATAGAGTGTGCCACAATGGACCACTGGGTCGCAGTGGCCGGGCTTGTAGGAAGCCCTCACTCAAATAATAATAACAATAATAATAGAAGACAATATTGACACACAGGCGCACGTCTCTGCAGGTCAACATGAACAATAAATCAATTAAAACCGACGAAATACCCATACGTCGTGGAATTATTTAAGGAGACTCTTTGAGTCCACTTTGGTCCTGTTTAGCTATGAACCCATTGTCCTCAATGCTCAATAGAACAGACTACGGATTTAGGATAAAAACAGGTAGGAATTATTATACAGTCTCCCACCTGCTGTATATGGATGACATCAAATTATATGCTTCGAACAAGAAGCAATTGGATGATTTGCTGTAAACTGTCAGTAAGTTCTCGGCAGATGTTCATATGAAATTCAGGATTGAAAAATGTAAGAACCTGAGCATTCAAAGAGGGAAAGTCATAGATGGTGAAACACAACTTCCTAACGGTGATCAATCAAAGGAGAAGATTCGTTCAGAATACAGTCAGCGTCTGAAGTCTGTGCTGAAATCGATGTTGAACTCGGGGAATCTAGTCAAGGCAATTAACACCTACGCCATTCCAGTGTTGATTTACTCATTTGGAATAATCAGATGAACTAAGACAGAACTGGATGATATTCAAAGGCAGACCCGAACGATAAAGTACAACAATCATCATCCAAAATCGTCTGTGATAAGAACAACTTTGAAGCGGAAAGAAGGAGGACTTGGATTAATAGATGTTGTCAATTTACACACCGAACAGATAAAAAAATCACAGATAATTCTTCTCTGCAAAAGCTCTCACTTCTGACCTCCATAGAGTGGTATCGTTGGCTGATAAGGGAGATACATCTCTAAATCTTGCTACCAGATGTGACCTGCTGAATCAACTGTTCCTATCAGATACTGAAAAATAAGAGCAATGGTCAAGAAAGGAATTGCATAGACGACATCACCATGAGATTAATCAACCACACATCAACAAAGAAGCCTCCAACAAATGGTTGATGAAAGAAGAATTATTCGCGGAAATAGAGGGATTCCTTATGGCCATCCAAGACCAAGTGATCGCTACAAACAACTACAAAAAATTTATAATGAAGGACGAAACATTACAAACAGATGCAGGAAATGCCATATAAGATCGGATACTATACAGCATATTACGTCCGGATGCGAACAACTGGCCAATACGGAGTATCTTCACAGGCATAATCAAGTGTGCAACATTATCCACCAGAAACTTGCACACAAGTACAGACTTCTGAATACCTTCCAGGCATATTACAAGTATCAACTGGCGCTCGTATTGGAAAATGACTCTATCAGATTATAATACGGTAGGCCTGTTGTCACTGACAGAATGGTGAAGAATAATAAGCCGGACATAGACATAAGAGAGCCAGAACAGCAATGCTAGTGGATGTTGCCAGACCGAATAATAACAACGTGCTGAACAAGTTCCAGGAGAAAAAGTCCAAATAAACAGACCTATTGAAATCAAGCAGATGTGGCACCTAGAGAAAATAGATATTGTTCCTGTCATCGTATCCTTGACTGGGTTAATACCCAAAACTTTGCATGCCATAAGAAATTAGAATTGCATAAGAATACCTATATATAAATGCAAAAAGCTGTTATTCTTAATACATGTAGGGTAGTTAGGAAATTTATGTCAAGTATATTGTAATCGAGCCTATTCCTTTAATTGCTGAATCTGGGAAAGGTATATTATATCCAGCTAACCATAATAATGATTTTTGTAGAATTATAAATTTTGAGATTATCATTTGTGCATCCCATCTGTGTCGAGCTTATGCTATATGTACAAATAGATTCAGTTCCTAGTTTCTAAAAATATATACAAGTTCTTATCAACCATAATAATTGATTTCATAGTATTCTCGTTTGAGTATTTATTTGCGTAAAAAACGTAAAAAAGATGCAAAAATTCATAGAACCTCACATAAAACATAGTGGAACATAGAAACCGACTTCAGAATCAAATCCAGTCTGTCTGTTTCTACGTTCCACGACCTATTGATTTAATTTTTCGAAAGAGTTGTTGGTTTTTAATTAAATCGCGAAAAAAGTGAAAACGATCTATTGACAATTTAGCTTCATTAAGTTAACCTAAATACACATTTTAATCTTACTCAAATCAGAGTCAATTTTTTCCCATATAATTCTGAAAGTTTCAATAGAAAAAGTCAATTTTCAAATGTGGTAAACTTCAGATAGGACAAACATTAACAAAAAATGCTTGAAAAGGATGGCCCTTTAATAATAAAAAAGTACAGCAAGACATTTGATATACCAAAATTGTGGTCGATGTCCAATATAGCCCGAAATGGTATAACTCACTCTGAAAATGACTTCAAATTTTAGATCAGTATCTCTTGTCCCAAAATTTGAAATTGGTCGATAAAGTCGTTCCTTAGATAGTTCTAATCAATACTTTAGCGCGGACCTCCTGTATTAAATGCATAATTGGTTTATAACTTTGTTCCTGTAGAATACATATATTGAAGTGAAAGAAAATTAGATACTATATTTTCTGTATGTCCAAAACTATTTTCTGATATACAGATGGCTACGTTGTAGAGATTCTCATTAAAGTTATTTTTTTCAGGAGTGGCGGGACCTTTGATTCTCGTTATTTCTTGAAAACTTAATCCAAATTAAGTTTTTCAGATCAGTATATGCGTTAACTAAACCGTTAGTTCATGTTTGGGAATTGTAGTGCTAAATTCAATATGAGTATATGAAAATTCTAGCATAAAATATAATTATTTTTAAATTAAATTATTTGTGGCTCATGAATATCTATGCATATATGGATAATTTATTTTTAAAATTGAGATTCTGAGACGATTGCAGTAGATGCAGGAAATGTTCGAAAAAATCGTATTTTCACAAATTGTGAGTTAATCTGATAACGGTTCAATAAAGGCATATACTTACCTTAAGGAACTCACCTTCTTTCGGATAGGTACGTACAAAAATGATGAGATCATAGGGCATTCTATTTAAAAAAAACATAACTTTGAAATGAATCTCGGTAAAAGAACGCCCTGTATATTTGAACATGGTTTCAAGACATGTAACAAATTAGCGTCTAACTCTTATATATACATTTTCAATATATTCGACAGAAACAAAGTTAAGATCCAATTGTCCACTGAATGGATACCCGGTATAAGTGACTAACTAACGCTATAACTTCGATAAATATTCCTCTGAATTAAAAAAACAAGTATTTTCATTTCAATAAAACAAACGATTTCATAGGAAAAATAGAAAAGGTAATTGTAGTTCTCGTATTAGCTTCTATTTTATTCAATACTTGTCTTGTAATCGCCAATTCCTTGAATTCAATAATATCCGGTAGCAATCTATTATTTATATATAATTCCTGGTACATATATCATGTGTGAACTACAAAAGTAAAATATATTTTAACACGTATCAACTATTATACGTGATTCCCAAGAATTACTAAGGATTATTTTTCCTGAAATTAATCAAGGGCTGAATAAATTTGATCGTAGAAGTTGATTATATATTATAATTATTTTTTTTTATTTATTATGTCATAGCTGATAACTTCGTTATTTAAGGATAATTAAGGTGGCCAAGTTCCGAGAGTTAGAGGGAATGCCTTTCTGGTCCTTACTCGATGAAGAATAACTCGTGATCTGTACCTTCACGTGATTAGCAGTGGTAACGTCATCAGAGACGGCTAACGCAGGCAGGAACCGAATAGAAGCCGGTATAAAATTCACCCCAGCTCCTCCTAGAGCTTGTCTGGACACTCTTTTGTAATGGGGTTGAGAAATCGGCTCCCAAGGCGGAGGAACTCGACGTAGTCGAGTCAACGGCATAAGGATGCAGAAGGCAACGGGAAACCACTGAATTACCCAACTGTTCCAAGAACAATCATCATGCTTTAATACAAAATTATTTTCCTGAGTAAGTCCCTCATTCGGATCTCTGGAGGGGGGGGGGGACTGAAGGTTGATGTTCTGGGAATGAGTGAAATGAGATGGAAGGGAAACGGATCACTGAATATGCCCAATCACCAGATCTACTATGCTGGAAACGATGAGCCTGGACACTGGAGAGGAGTAGGATTCATAGCCACCAAGGATGCCAACGCGACTGTTTTGAACTTTATACCTCGTACAGGATGTGCATGCTTCAACTAAATGGTACAGTCAAAATGAATCTTATAGAAGTGTATGCACCCTCAGCGGACAGCGATGATGAAGAATAATAAAGATGGAACAAGTCAATATTGTAATGGGCAACTTCAACGCTAAAGTTGGTGCCGAGGAAATCCCAGCAGTCACAGGGAAGTTTGTACTTGGAGAGCGTGATTTAAGAGGCGAAAGACTGATTGAATTTTCTCAAGAAGAAGGGATGGTTCTAACCAACACCGTTTTTCAACAACCTGAAAAAGTGCATGAGGAAGGCTGCAATTGACATATGGCGAGTGTGCGAGGAAGACACGAAAAACATACTTGCGGAAGAAATTGGCTGTAGTTTCAATGATGGACTAAGAAACTCCAAAAATGCCGATAAAGAGGAGATGTGGATGAAAGTAGAACGAATAATCAATGAGTTAAGTAAACAACACTTGAAACCAGCAAGAAGGCCGCACAAAGAGTGGATGACAAAAGAAATTTCAACACTTATGGAGAGGAGAAGAATATGACTGAATGTTGACCGAATAAAATACCGAGATGTGCACGAATGTATTCAAAGAAAAGTTAGAGAAGCGAAGTAACGTAGAGAAGAGGGAAAATGTCGAGAATTAGAACAGCTGCAAGAACGACATGATTCATTTAATCTCCACAAAAATATTCGAGAGTCGCTAAAGAAAAGAATAGGAAGAGAAATGAATGTTCTTCAAGAGCAACTTGGCAACACTGTCAACGAGATCGAGGACAAAAGGCGAATATGGGAGGAATACTTTCTCTTTCATGATGTGAGAGGCTTGTAGGAAGTGAGTACGGGACCAAACATCCTGGAAAATGAAGTTCGATATGCAATTAAAGTACTTAACACTGGAAAGGCCACTGGCCCAGACGATTTACATGAAGAGGTCCTGAAGCTGCTTGATGATGGAACAGTTGAATATCTCACCAGACTGTTCAACAAAGTGTACAGAGAAGGCAAATTGCCAGTGGATTGGTCGAAATCTCATTTCATCACACAGCCGAAAAAATCCGATGTCAGGAAATGTGAAGACCACCGGACTATTAGTATCATGAGCTACGTCCTTAACGTATATCTCATGATTATACTTAAGAGGAACGGATTTGGGACAAGAGATGCGCTCTTTAGCTTGCAGGTGCTCGTGCAGAGAAGCCTTGATGTGAACGTCGACGTATTGGCCTGTTTTATCGACTACAAAAAAGCATTTGACAAGGTCAGACACACTCCACTCATCGGGATACTGAAGAATGTTGGTGTGGACTACAGAAATGTGTATACTATTGCAAGTTCGTATTGGAATCAAGTCGCATCAGTTCTAGTGGACTCTGATGGGACAAGAGATATCCCAATCGTAAGAGGAGTGAGGCAGGGAGGCGTGCTTTCGTCTACAGTTTTCAACCTCTATTCGAAAAGAATAAAGGCTCAAGCTTCGGAGGGTACGACTAAAAGAATTTCAGTGAATGGAATGCTTTTCAACAACATCAGGTACGCAGATGACACAGTCCTCATTAGCTCGTCGGCAGAAGGCCTACAACAGCTACTAGACCGAGTACATGTTGCATGTATGGTATTCAAATAAATGTCAAAAAGACGAAGTTTATGGTAATTAATAAGAGATTGATGTACCGGTTACGCTACAGTTGGGTGGGCAACAAATTGAGCGGTGCACGCAATTCAAATATCTTGGCTGCCTAGTAACCAGCAAGTGGGAGATGAAACCCGAAATACAAAGCCGTATCGAATAGGCAATAGCTGTCTTTGTGAATATGAAGAGGCTGCTCACGAACAGAGAGCTCAGTCTCAACTTGCGTCTGTGGATCGTTCGCTGTTACATCTTTCCCATTGTGCTGTATGGAGTAGAGGCTGGACCATAACTCAATGTCTTGAGAATAAAAAAGCTGCATTTGAGATCTGGGAATGCCGACGAATGCTTCGCATCTCATGGCGAAACCACATGACCAACTACGAAGTTCTCCGAAGAGTAAACTGCGGCGCAGTTCTATCTACTCACCATTGTGAAGACGAGGAAACTACAATACTTCGGCCACATTATGAGAATTGAAAAATATAAACTGCTTCATCTCATCGTTCAAAGCAAGATCCAAGGAAGATGTAGGAAGAGGCACATTAAGAATAAGAAGAAGAAGAAAAGAAAAAATACACAGATCAAATACTATTTGTTCCTAAAATTGATTTGCTATATGGTGTCACCATATGGAATTTATTTTCATATGGCATCTCCAGTGTACTATTCCTTTATCTTGGTTCCTCAGTTGTTTTCAGTACTGCTGTTGAACTTCGTTCATTTAAATTTTAGTCTTGAAGAAACTGATCGTTTTATTCATTTTATCAACAAATTTTACAAAGTAAGAAATAATTCAAAAGAATGTTGTTACGACTCACAAAAATGACTTGATATGAACTACAGGTAAACTTCACTTCATCAATTCCCTTATCTCGTTTGTCAAATCTTCTGACCAAGTATCATACATCGTGGCTTCAATATATTCTCAGTAAAAAAATTAAAGGTGTACCGCAAGGTAAACGTGCTGGTCACCTGACTGTACTACCATAGTGATACCGATCCATCGATTGCCGAATCAGCGGTTTTGAAATTCGTTAACAATAGCTGCATGCTGCAACTCCATCGTTTGACGTTCGGTGATAGATATACCTTCTAGCAACTCAGAAAAAAAATTGTTGAGAGCGTAACCTTGAGAATATTTCATCAAAAATATGACCGCTATACAAAGCTCATTAACGCCCCTAACAGTAAGAAAGGTTGGTGATATTATTGACGGATTTATTTTATGGAAATTCATTTTAACATAAATAAAATGAAATATTTTTGTCTGATTTTAAAAATGTTTACATACATATACGTTTTCGACAGTTACGTCAGTTTCAAGTGTCTAGAGCTAATAGTTTTCAACAGGAATGTGCTAACTATACCTATTTTAAATATTTAGTGGTGTTTCAATTCTAGTTGACTACTGAGTGGTGAATGTTGGGTTTTTACAAAATTTGTTATTTTCCAAAACTTCCAACAGATTCATTGTCATCCCTTCAATTTCATTTGAGGGTAATTTTCAAATTATCTAATATAATTATGTGATTTATAGATTTAATATGTTCAAAAACATCGGATTTGTAATCTGAGGGGAGGTGTTCTTCGAATATTGATCTAGGCCTGTTTTTCTTACTTAAGCTTTTGGATTTTTATAACGTTGAACTCTTTATATTCCAGACTGTTTATTAGTTTCTTATTTGAAACTGAATTGTAATTTCCTCATGTTGGCACCACTGGAAATTAAGGTTGTTAAATTAAATTTGGAAAGATATAATATAATGAAAATAATGTTATCACAGAGAGGCCAATGTGCGTATTTATTTTGTGGTTTTTCTATGATGGAATATAGTAATTGAGAAATTTGATTTAATTCATTACGATTAATAATACTGTTTATATGACAGACTGGACTTTTATTATTTACATATTACAGTTTAATATAAAAGCCTCTAAGATTCATTGAATTGAAAACGGCCAATTTATGTGTGATATGGTTAAAATCTATTAGGATTATTGAGTCTTTAAATGTTTCTTTTCAATATATTTTGTTGGTGAGATTATCATTGAGTTCAGTGTTGTAACCTACATAAACCCACCTGCAGGTAAATAAGCAAGCTTCCCAAACCACGAAGTGATCGAACTTACCAACTTTCCTCCACAATCCACCACTTTAAATTCTATAGACCACTTTTTATTTCAAAGTTTGATTTTAAATTGATCCCTTTTGATATAAAAAAACAGCTGGATTCTGAAATCAACATAATTTTTTTTAGCGTGATATCTAGTGAGTGGTAAAATATTTTTATAATTATACTTTATTTTTTATACTACGTCTATTCGTTGGGGAAATAGCTTGAATTAAACGAGTTCTCAAAATTATCCGTAAATATTTTCACCGGTATAAAATTGTGATATTACGTGGAATAGTGTATAAAACTCCTTAAGTTACGTTGGATGAACGATTTATTATATATTTGAGTTATATTTTTCCGAAAATGTCATGCTAAACTTCACGGAACTATTATTGCATCCCATATGTTCAATATATGGTTCTATTAGTTTTTTACCTGAAGACCTTTACTGAGTATATGACTTGAGCCTGAGGAATGGTCGACATAATGGGAGTCTGCTTTCTCTTTCTCGAACCTACATTTCTATTCTAAAAATCCGGTCTTTTAATATCTCCCGATATAAGTTTAACTCTACAACCCCTAGAAAACTTTCAGCGACCTGCGTTATTCACGTTTTTAAATTTTCAGACTGTTCAGTTATAATTTAATACAAAGTACTGAGGGATATATACAGGACTAAATTCGATGCTTTAGTACGGCAGCTCTCTCCGGCTCAATTTTCGAGAAAAACTCATTGGTAATAACGGATTTCAGCTATCTTTTTTGGTTTTAAAATATTTCGGAATTCTGAATAATTCGTTATTTTGACATGAGAGGATATATCGAATTCTTTCGAAGTATAGTACAAAATATTTTCACTTTTTTGAGTATAGTTCAGGGACGTATTCAAGAAAGTTTTCTGTCGATCGGTTTCTGAATTATGAAGCAAACCTGTGGGTTTTCAGATACGAATCATAGGTCATTCTGCTATCAGTAGAAAGAATTTTATTCTCTCCAAATTTGTACCACATAATTTCATTAATTTCTTCAATATCAGCTTCTTTAATCAAAGACTAGAAAGTTCATGTCTATCCTCTCGGAATATTGCAGTTATTCACAATACAATGGTAGAATAAATTTGCCTATGTGCGTCGAAGAGCCCATACATTCATTGCTGTATTAAAAACAATAGAGTTCAACTTTAGAACATAGATTTTACTCGTTTTATGACACTATTTCAATTGTTGGTGTCGATTCATCCAATTCTGTGTTTGATACAATTGTCATATTCAATAGCATTGATTCTGTGAGAACAATTATTCATATCATAAGTTTATGTCGTTCTTCTTCTTCTGCTTCGAAAATGTCTACTTATAATTCAACCATTATGACTCTTCAATTCCAAAATTAAGAAAAAGTATGAGATGTTAGAATGTTAGACATAAAATGAGTATGATTCGGATGCTGTGAAAGAGTTCTATTTTTAAAGATTCCCTGCCAAGACGCATAAGTGCATTTTAAAAGGACTAAAGGACAATTTAATAGTTGGAGATTCTTTCAGAGCACAACGGAGCAAAACATAAGACATCGGATATAGAGAAGATGATATCCTCGACAGTTGCAGTTTAACCTAAAATTTCAAACCATCAAATGGCTATTGGAATTGTCATTTCGAAGTCAAGGGCTTTCAGAATCATCATGAAGAATAAATTCTGACCCAACAGGATAAGCAAATCGCAATTCCTCTAGCCGGATGATAACTAACGACAACTTAATTTCTGTCACTGGTATCTTCAGAGAACAGAAGAAAACCCAGGATTTTCTCGACACGTTATATGGACCGATGAAATTCGCATTACAAGTGACGGAATGTGTAATAGCCACAATGGGCACTTTTGGTCGGATGTCAATCCCCATCGACATGATTGATTATTTAACACCAATGGGATTTGAATGTGTGATGTGCGTTGTTCGATAATATTTATTGGTATAGATTTTTTTTGAAAACCTAAATCGTAGAACTTGCCATCGTATTATAGATGAAAATATAGACGATTTACCAGAAACGAACCGTATCGCAACTTCTGGACTGGAGTTTCTGTGATCATTGGATAGGAAATAGGGGACATGTGGAATGACGAACCCGTTTCCTAAAATAATTCCTCTGGGGGAATGTAGAGAATTTATTATATAAAGAAGAAATGAATAACGTAGATCAGCTAAAACAAAATTAAAGTAATTTTTTGGAGAATTTCACTAGCACTGATATAGGAAATATAGGCATAAAGAAGTGTTGCCAGGCTTGGCAACTCCTGCGTTTTAAATGATGGAAATATTTTGGAATTCATGAGATAATTTATTTATTGATTTAATTTATGGTATATTTAGTTATTACGTTTTGTTCAAACATATTCTTTTCTAGTCCAAACTCAAATTTTTCAACAGGAAACTCTATGATCTAAGAAGTGAACACAAAATTGAATAAATGGGATTTTTGATGAACAGAGACGAACCTATTCTACCATAGAATCGTGAATATCAACAATGTTTCGATGGATAGACTTGGATTTTTGATTTTCTGATTAAAGAGGCTGATGTTGAAGAAATTAATGAAGATATGAGATATATACTTAGAAAGAAAAAAAATCCTCCCTACTGATACCAGAATCACCTAGAATTCGTATTTGAAAAATCGCATGTCTCCTTCATAACGTAGAAACCAATCGACAAAAAAAATTTCAAATACGTCCTTGCATTCAAAAAAATGCCTATAGAATATGAAAATATATTTTTTGCCTTACTTCCATAGGATTCGAGTTATCGTCACATGTCGAAATCCCGAAAAATCCAGAATACTGAATAACTCTGAAATTAAAATAGCTGAAATCTTATTTCACCAATGAGTTCTTCTCCAAAATCGAGTTCGAGAAAGTGGGGATCATCTTTCTCTCTATCTACAATATTTGACACAGCTAAGGTACTAAAACATTTAATTTGGTCCATCCTGTACATCCAAGAAGGTATTCATGAACGGTAATATAACGACTATACAGGATGGTCCAACGAAAACTCAACACCTCGATGATTTTCTGGTTTTAAAATAAAAATATGGAGAATCGCTCAGGCCCGTCGATTTATGATTCGAGAGGGTACAACTTTTCCGATTTTTTCATCCCCGTAACTTCAATTCCTTAATTGGGGTGGGCACAACCTCCTGATTTTGAATGGGTGTTCCGATACCTCATTTAGAAGAACTTAACGAGTACTATCTGACCCTAAATTTCCGCTTCAAAATTTTTACCGATAACGAAATGGCAGCTAAAGAGTGGAAGACTACTTACTTTTATGGTTAGTTCATTAAGTGCTAAAAATGGGTACCATTCACTTCCATATAGTAAAGAATGCTGGTGTATGGCTAGCTTATGTTGAATTTTCCTCGAAGTATGCAATGTTTTTATTTATTTGTTAAATTTTTCGTTCGAAAATGTAGACTGGTCATGTGTTTGATTTACCTTAGTCTCTCGTTAGTCTATCGTGAATTTTCAAGAACGTTGAAACTGTGCCAAACCGAATGTATATTTGTAGTAGGATTAAAATGGTGTATTCCGTAGAAGAAACGGTGGAAATGTTGAAATTATTTTTTAGAAATAAGGACTCTGCGCGATTAACAGCGGCTTTATTTAACGAACGACATCCTGAAAAAATGTATCCGCTATTTACGTTGTGAAACTGGTTGCTAAATTTGACCTTACAGGTTCAGTCGGCAATAAAAAGATGAAGGACACAAAGCGAGGGAAGTGGCTATCTTAGGTCATGTAGCGCTGGATCCCTTAGTACTAGGAAATTGTCCTATGTCTAGTGTTTCACGCACAACAACCATGAGAATTTTAATATAACATAAGTTTCATCCTTTTGAGATACGATAGGTTCAGGAACTGAATGAGGATGATTTTGATCGCCAACTCTATTTCTGTGAAGTGGTCAGTAAAATTATTGACAATAATCCAAACTACATGTTCAATATCTGTTTTTCGGATGAGTGTTCATTTTACTTTAACGGCACTGTAAACAGGCATAGCTGTCGGTATTGGTCAGATGAAAATCCAAGATTATTTCGAGAAGAGGACACTCAGCATCACCAAAAGTTAAGTGTTCGAGCAGGTATTTATGGAAATCATATAATCAGCCCTTTTTTATTACCGGTAATTTCACTGGACAAATTAGAACTATTACAGAACGCTATTTATCCAGCTCTCACGAAAGTATTGGAGAATGAAAAAGACTATGAAACGATCATTTTTCAACAAGATGGCGCATCACCTCATTTAGTGCAACCTGTGCGTCAGTTCTTAGATAAAAATATTCCTCCGGCCTGGATTGGAAGAAGGGGACATATTTAATAGCCTCCCAAATCACCTGATCTGGAATCACTGGATTCTTTTCTATGGGGTCACCTGAAATCTAAGATTCACGCTACCCAACCTGAGTCACTGGATGATTTGCGAATTCGGATCATCAATGAATGCCGTCAAATTGAACCAGATATGTTGAGTAGTATACGTGAACGATTTGAGTAAAACTTATTTTACCGAATGGAAGTGAATGGTGCCCATTTTCAGCACTTAATGAACTGATCACAAAAGTAAGAAGTCTTCCACTTTTTCAGGTGCCATTTCGTTAACGAAGAAAATTTTGAAGCGAAAATTTAGGGTCAGATAGTACTCGATAAGATCCTGAAAACTCGGTATCGCTACACTCATCTATATTCAAAATCAGGGGGTTGTGCTAACCGCCGGTAGGGGATTGAAGTTATGGGGATGAAAAAATCGGAAAAGTTGTTCCCCCTCGAATCAGAAAATCGACTGGTCCGAGTGATTCTCCATATTTTCATTTTAAAACCTAAAAATCGAGGTGTTGAGTTTTCTTGGACAATCCTGTATATATTTATGCTTAGGTGTTAAGGTCGGGAAAATCCAAATTACATATTTCCCATATGATCATATTGCTCATTTACATAATCATCTATCCTAATAACCATTATTGAAGTTGATTCTATTGGAAAAAATCATTCAATCAATCGGATTATTTTTAGAGGCATTTTAAAGAAACATTTGATATTCAATCAAGAGATTTCAGCATGGAAACGAAAATATTTCAAGATATAATTTTATAAAATGTAGTTGTAGATATAAGATTATACAGGGATATCCACCAGGACCGTCCGTTAAAAAACTTTTTGAGTTCCAATTACAATATAAGCTGAAATTTTATACGCGGCCATAACTAGCGATTTCCAATTGAAGTGAAATATTTTCGTGTGATACCATTTCTGGTTATACCGGAAGTAGGTCATCACTTTGTTATTTCAAATGGCAATCTACCTTTTTTAATATACATCTAGAACCGACATTAGAGCAAGGCATAAAATACCCAAGTTGTTGGCACTTATCTGTCAAAACTTTTGACAGATTTAATTATTTTTGTTATAAACTCGATTTTTGAGGAACATTTAAAAACAATGTAGCTCGTAGATCTTTTGCACTACAGACACAATTTTTGCTTGGGTAGATAGAAGAAGGATCAAGGAATTTTTAAAGCAGTCTGCATATGTCAAATGTTCATTGCGTTGTTTTGTATGACTTTTTCAATTTGGCCTATTGTAAACAGCAATAATTCAATTTTTTCAAACGGCGCGTGCCAATTTTTATATCGCCATCAGATGAAGCGTCAAATTTCAGATGAAATTGTATGAGCTTGTACTATATCCATCTCTTATAGTTCCGAAATAATTTGGGAATATATTGAATTTTGATGATTTTGCAAGAACTAACAGAGAATGCTATGAAATATTTGAATCAAGTAGCTGAACTGGCTACGCTCACCTGACAGGTGCCTAAAATTAATGTACTTGTCACTTCGTTCATTCCAATTTGATATTTCAACAAGTATTGATGTTAATTTAAAGTGAAAATTTTTGAGAAACACCAGATTGATAATAAAATGGCTGATTATTCAAACGAGGATATGTTTAATCTCTTTTTAATTGATGGCGAATGTCAAAAAGTGGTGGATATAATTTGCAGGCAATTCAATAACCAATTTCCAAATTTGGCGCCTATGAGTAAAACAAAATTTCGAAGGATTAGAAGCAATTTTCTGCAATTTGGAGGAACAATATACATAGAATTTAGAAGAAAACCAATTCTCGAGGACGACGACAATCAAATTAATACGCTAGCGTATTTTCGTGCCAATCCACATGCGTCCATTAAATCAGCATCAATGGATATTGAATTGAGTTATACTACCATTCAAAGGATCCTTAAGAAACATAACATGCACCCGTATTCTTTTATCAGACTACAAAAATTGAAATCAACTGACCTTTCCAAGCGGCTAAATTTCTGTGAAAATTTATTAATTCGGCTTCAAGAAGATGAGACAATTCTGCAAAAAATTATATGGTCAGATGAAGCCAAGTTCAATGAAAGTGGAATAACCAACAGGAGAAATCGACATTTTTGGGCCACCGAAAATCCACATTTCATTGAGGTTATTTATTTCCAAAATAAATTCAGCGTTAACGTTTTTGCAATTTTAATGAATGATTTGTTGGCTTATCACATTTATGAGGAAAATCTTAATGGACAAAGATACCTGGAAATTTTGAGAGGAACATTAGCAAACTTTTAGATGGATTACCCCTTAACATTCTGAGGGATATCTATTACCAAATGGATGGTGCACCTGCACATGAAACACGAGCTGTAGATCGGCAGCTAACAGAAATGTTCGAGGATAGATGGTGGGTAATCGAGGACCAAATTTATGAGTGAAGTGTATCTTATTCCTGTAAGAAGTAAAGAAGAGTTACTAGAGCGCATTCATAATGCTCTTCGTAATATTGATCATGAGGAAACTAGGAGGGCAACTCATCATGTTTGTATACGAGCTGTCGAGTTTATAGAGCAAAATGGGGCCCATATTGAAAATTTATTCAGATCGTTAATTAGTTTTCTCCTATGATGTTTGCTATCATTTATTCGTATTAATGTAATTATCTTCGATGATTGGTTTTCGCTTAGTTTCCACAATTTTTATTCATCCGAATTGTAGAAAATTGATTCTAATGCTTCGACATTTTATTTTACTCATAGGCGCCAAATTTGGAAACTGGTTATTGAATTGCCTGCAATTTCTACCCACTACTTTTTGACATTCTAAAATGAATTAAAAAGAGATTAAATATATTTTCGTTTGAATAACCAGTGGTTTTATTCCAAATGTGTTGCATTTTTTGAATATTTTCAATCTGAAATAACGACAATTCTTATTGAAATATCAAATTCGAATGAACGAAGTGACAAGTACATTAATTTTATGCACCTGTCAGGTGAGCGTAGCCAGTTCAGCTACTTGATTCAAATATTTCAAAGCATTCTCTGTTAGTTCTTGCAAAATCAACAAAATTCAATATATTCCCATATTATTTCGGAACTATAAGAGATGGGTATAGTACATGCCTATACAATTCCATCTGAAATTTGACGCTTCATCTGATGGCGATATAAAAATTGGCACGTGCAATTTGAAAAAATTGGGTTATTGTTGTTTGAAAAAGGCCAAATTGAAAAAATCATACAAAACAACGCAATAAACATTTGACATGTGTAGACTGCTTAAGAAATTCCTTGATCCTTCTTCTATCCACATAAGCAAAAATTGTGTCTGTAGTGTAAAAGATCTACGAGCTACAATTTTTTTAAATGTTCCTCAAAAATCGAGTTTATAACAAAAATAATTAAATCTGTCAAAAGTTTTGACAGATAAGTGCCAACAACTTGGGTATTTTATGTTTTGCTCAAATGTCGGTTCTAGATGTAGAATAAAAAAGGTAGATTGCCATTTGAAATAACAAAGTGATGACCCACTTTGGGTATAACCGGAAATGGTATCACTTCGAAAATATTTCAGTCCAATTGGAAATCGCTAGTTATGGCCGCGTATAAAATTTCAGCTTGATATTAATCGAAACTTACAAAGTTTTTAACGGACGGTCCCGGTGGATATCCCTGTATAACAGCATTGATAAATGAAATTATTTCATTTAATATTCTCAAGACTAAGAATATTGAATTATAAGGTAATAATGTTCTCATTACAGTTTTATCTTTTTCTAATTATATTAATTTGATTATATATTATTTAATTATAATTTTATTTCACCAACGCAATAATTTTCAACCAATGAAAACCTCTTTCATTTCGAGTGATTACATAGTTTCTTCGTGAAAACTTCTAGTTTTAAATAGCAGCTTATTATTCATCGAATTAGATGATATAGATTCTAGAATATTAAGTCTCAAATGTGCTGGCAGGATGTTCGGTGAAAATTCTTGAAGGCTTTGGAAATAAATATTAACTTGAACAAATGCAATTGGGGCGTCGAATTTTATCGATATCATTTCAAGGAAATTACATTGAAGTAATTAAAGGAAAATATAGAAATTCAAATCGATTTATAGGGTGTGATCATTTTGAAAACTACTGAGCCATTTTTATGAACAACGAAACTGCTATTTACGTAATAACAGGGTAAAATGTTGCTTTTCCTCCCGCGGATATATTCTAGTGTGCAAAAAACTTTTCTATCCTCATGAGCTGCCATTTTTCAAATTTTTCATTTTATAAGAAATATAACTATCAAGTAGGTACCTACCATCGACATCTTATGACATCGCTTTGTTGCTATAATGTTGATAATAACTAATGTTCCTGTTGTCAAACAGTTGTCAAACGTCTTTTTTCGTGGTGGACTGTAAACTTTCTGTTGGGGTGAACATGGTGTCAATGAATCATTTTCTCACGAAGTCAAGAGGATGATATTGGAAGGTGTACGATATTATCAAACAATACTGATGTGAACTCTAAACTGAGATAAATTTTAAATTTTTCCGATTTTCCGTAATTAACTATATACTAATATACTCTTTATTATTAATTATCGAAAATCGCAATCTGTTTTTTTCTAATCATATTCGAATGAATTAATGAAGAATAAATATCACGTTCTTTTTATCAGAGCGCAAACATCAATCATAGTGCGTGACATCACGTTCCTCGACATTCTGACGTTAAGAAAAAAACAATAATTTTTTGCGTGAACGGATTCCTGTTATTTTGATTGAAATTTGAGAAATCACCTAATCCTCGACCTGCAAATATATTTGATTGACAATAGACTCCAGGTTCATAAAAGAAAATGACTTGTATTTGCCGAAATTGGATGTACTGATAGTGGAGAGATATTATGCGACCAATAAGAATTTCCGTTCATGGGAGTTCAAATATATTGTTTTGCTCTTGGATTAACAATTTACCATAGAATTGCAACAAAATAGTGCTTACAGCCAAAGTTATTATCAATTTTTTTCAACATTGATGATTTATATTTCCTAGCGTGTTGAAATATCTGTATTCGTGTTTTGTTGTATTGGTATGTACATAATTAGGTTTTGTAAAATTTTGATTGATTTGATTTGACACAATAACTCAACACACCTCTTGTGAAACTGGAATTATTTTTTGTAGATAAAAAGGTAGAGAATTTGCATAAACACAATAATGTTAATGTTTTGTGATCGTTACGTCGTAGACACGTCTTGACAGAACAGAAAATTTCATGACATTATCAAATGGCATTTCAATTCAGATTACTAGTGTATTTCCCAAAAATTTTCTACTCCTTGTCGCGTTTATTGATTATTGAAGCATTTCATTCGTACCCAAAACGATAATTTCTAGTTGAATCAAATATTTTTGAGTAAAAAAGTAAATGATAACAACTTGAAATCGATGAATAATTACGTCGAAAACTTTAGCAAAAAATTCCAGAAGAAAAAATTTCCACAATGGGAAATGCTCATAGAAAATTATCGCGTTCGGGTTAGATATACCATATTCGGGTATAACATCAATTTTGTTAGGAATTGGGAAACTTCAGTGAAAAGTCTCATAACAAAGTCTTAGTAAAAAATAAGTTTAAGATAATTTTTGCCGGGATCTTTGTTAATTCCACTGAAGTAGTAATCATCGGGTGATATTCGAACCTCCAGCCAGAATGAACTATATAAATTTGATAATATTCTCTTCTATAAAATGTGAAAAAGCTGCTACACTCATAAGAACCCATTCCCATTCATACGAGTATGTTTTAAAATGTCACCGTCTATTTAGGGGAAGTGTAGACAATTTCATTAGATTTAATTTACACCCACATGTGGAACAGACAACACAGGATACCGTCTGGTTGATCCGACAACACCGAGTTACAGGTTTAATGACTAATGACACAGCGTGTTTGGGTCTAGGAACCTTTGAAATCAGAAGTACCATTTCTTCGTTGTATGCTAACCCATGTCAAATAAACAGAATGGAAATAAGGAATTATGTAAAGTAAAAAATTGGTCGGGTATACTACCTGCACTGCTGTTCCACCCCTATAATCTGGTTCTGGGGTCTGTTTATATGTTAGAAATATTTGGAAGCAATAATTTTACATTTTAAAAGCATTAGGTGGTTTGACTCGTATTATAAATGAAAAATCGGTAACATTCATTGAATTTAAGATCTTCTAGATTAGAAATTTGGATGAGGTCGGATGAAAAGAACATGTCGTTGATGTATGTATGACAAATCACCTTACGTCTGATGAATTGGATGTCGTTCTAGTCACTTTTATATATTGTACTGAAGGACGAAAAAAATATAATCTAAGCGATTTAACGATATGAATTGTAATATTAAGCCCTTATAATTCATGTTGACAGAGATGAATTATCATTGTCCGTCAAACATCTAATTTTTCAAAAATATTAGTATGATATCTTATGTGTTTTAATGTCCTTTTAAAGAATAAGCAGTTTTGATAATAATTATACAATCGAAGAAAAAAAATAAAATATGTTCGGGCATGTTTCGGGTTTTATTCGATTTTCAAAAACTGTTAAGATAAGAAATATAAAGAGAAGTGGGGACAAACGAAATCAAGCTAATCGCTACTTAGTTGTGAATTATGTTTGTAAGTTGACGAAATTCCTAGGAATTCTAATGAGTCGAATCTGTTGCTACCTGAATGTAAAATTTGTGTTTTTATGGAAACTAAGAAATGATTTTCATCTATACAATATCCTGAGAAACCAATCCTTAGTTTCACAAAATTCTAGAATATTTCAACATTAATTATGTCCCACAAATAAGTACTAAACTATCTTATGAAAAAATTAAAATCAACACAATATGTACAAATAGGAAAAATCTATGCTCACTCTCGGGCAATAACAATGGTCGACCTGCTACAGGTGAAAAAAACGGCGTATATAAATTATATTGTAAGCATAAAAATGAAAAATTCACAATAAATTAACAACTGGTTCTTCAGAGCATTGTATAAGGAAAATCATATCCTAAGTTAAACAAAATCCTAAATTCTATATGTAGGTAACAAAAACAAGAAATGAGATTTATTGGAACCGTTGAAATTTCTTTAACTCGCAAACAAATCTACCAATAAGTAACAATCAGCTTGATTTCTCTCTTCTGTTTCTTAGGTATTAATGATAAAATTTCTGAAAATGAGATAAAACCTGCCAATATGTCAAATATATTTATATTTAAATGAAAAATATTTCTATTCATTATATTATGTGAAACCTAATTAAAAAAAAACTGTTTTACCAAGTGATTAGCAATACTCCTAAATATGAAATCTATTTACATTAGATACAAGAATTACATTTCATCGTACTTCTGAAAGGGATTTACTGCCTCATTTTTCTTCTGAAGAGTTTATTGTAATGCTGAAGCTCTACTGCAACAGATGGGTTAGCAAAAAGATAATCCATTTGATTGGCGTCCTTTTATTAATGGCAGCAAAATGAGTTTAAAATGTGTTCTGTTACACAACGGGAGTAATTATGGTTTTATATCCAGATAACATTCATCTTCTTTGAAAGAACAATATGGAAATATTTCTTTAGTTTTAGATAAACAGAAGCATAAAGAGCATATCTAGAAGATGTGTACTTTTGAAAATGGCAAATCTACTCTAAGAATAACAGGCTATACTAAATAACAATACATATGCTTGTTGGACAGCTGCATCAAAAGCAACCGTTGGGCTCAATAGAAATGGCCATTAAAGGATTTAGTAACTGTGGGTGAGTAAAATGTGATGAATCCACCTTTAGTTAATAAAAATCGGATTATATTGGCACCTTTTCAATAAAACTTGATTATATCAACGAATTTGTAAAAGCACTTAATTAAGATGGCGAATATTTTGCTCATATGTCCTGAAATTTAGTTCGCTCTGAGAAGGTGTATTTTGACACGCGCAAGGGAATCAAAAGCTCTAGAGCATTTCATGTTTGCAGAGAATCATCAACTGAAAGGAAAAATTCGAAAACTATAGATTTTATTCAAAACAAACTAAAATTTTTCGTATTGAACTTATTCGTACTTCCTCAGAAAAGTATAAGCGTAAGTAGTGGGAAAAACTCGAAAACTGTTACTTTGTAGTAACGTAACAGACAATATATTTAATTGTGATGTACTTATTATCGTCGAATAATAATTATCTGAATTGTGCCCGATTAAAAGATTTTCACATTAAATAATAAGGCGGTTAAAATAAAAGGCATTTGATAAAGTACGAGTTGAAATATTTGAACCACCACCCATATTAGTACATGGAGAAGATTTAAAAGATTTATACAGATGTGCATTTCAACGAAAGAGATTGATTGGCGATATATATATATATATATATATATATATATATATATATATATATATATATATATATATATATATATATATATTATATATAGCTTTATATAATTTATTTGTAATATAATTAATATAACAATTTTGTCATATATTATATTAAGAGCAGTATTCTATTCGATCGTTCACCACTTCACACATATATATATATATATATATATATATATATATATATCTCATTTCATATTTTATTTATTTGTTTATATAAATGTAATATAATTAACTGACAATTTTGTCATATTTATATTCAGAGCAGTATTCTATTCGATCGTTCACCACTTCACACAAAGGAAACTATTAATGAGTAATATTCAGTGTTAATTGACTAAGGTCCGTACATTGGATTTTTCCTGGGAGAAAGCCTCTGACACTACTCGTTGGTACATTGATATCATTGTCTGATGATGCTATAGTATGTATATATTCTGGTAGATTGATATATTCTCATAACATTTAACGTTATCCTAATATATAATTATTCCAGGATATGTTTTGATTATAATCATTGCCTGGCAATGGTATTAATTACCGGGTGGTGGATTTATATTTTTTCATGAAATCAGTTTGATTGCATGAACAGATATATGGGCAACTCGTCGGGGTAAAACCTCCTATATAAATATATTGAATTGTTTTTCTTCAAAAACGTAGTCATCCCATCTCTTCCTGTGCATCCCTTTCTTACCCAATATTCAGTAACCGTTATTTTGTACAGAAGAGCAATATTGTGAGTTAATTTTCATAGTTCCATAGGTGAGAGACCAAAATATATTTTAGAAGCATTTTGGTCTATTCTAAGACAAACTAAAAAAAATGAAGTAACCCACACGCTGTTGCGTAATCACTGCACCCTGATTACGACTTTTTTTACAAACCGGAATAAGGTAACTTGGCAAGTGTCTAACCCTTTTTTCAACAGACCTCACAAATTCGTTATTAACCACAACACGGGTTACTTCTTCTTCCATAACTTTTTTGGTTATGTTACAATATGTCCCAACGATTTTGTTACAACATGCCCCAAACAAAATTTATTATATCTTCCTCAAATATTGAAAATCTGGAAGAATATTTACAGCAAATACTGTTGTCAATATCAATTGTATTTTATTCTCAACAATATTAACGTTGGGTGAATATTTTATCATCACAAATATATAAATGAATCGAATAATACATGTGGCGTCAAATTTACGCACGATTCCAAAAAACCATAAAATCCAAAGCAATACTTTCGGTTTGTCGTAAATTGAGGGGGTAATTACCGGGGAAAATTTACAACATGCCCTGATCTTTCCTACTCTTGTTGAGAAAATTTAAAAACAATGATGATTATTCTCTGAAATTATGAACAAACGAATAAAACATAAACAAAAATATTGAAAACGAACATAATTGATGAAACTGAGAATATGTAACTTATATCTAAACGAAAAACTAAAAGATTGCAGAACTGATCGAATAGGTGAAGAAAATATCAACGTGAAGTTTGAGAATGTATCAATATTATTTAAACAATTGCGTTAGAGGCATTAGGTTATATCTGGGAGAACCTCAGATATGGGCGAATTTCGATGTTTTAGTACGACAGTTAAGTGAAATATAGCAATTTAGACAAAAATGATCCCCCTTCTATAGATATCTGTTTAGGGCTAGTTTAGTGGTGCAAAACATTTTTTATTCTTTGAATATCTTTTCCCGTTTTTGAGTAAAATATAAGCTTTTTATTCGCGGTGTATATGTTCCGTAAATATACTGCGTATGCAGAAACCGTGAATATGGATTGGTCATTTATGTGGGATTATGGGGGATACGTACGTAGGTGACAAAATAAAAAAATATATGAAAAAATCGATTTAACTGAAGTGTTTGACCATGTTGATTAATCATAATCTTCAGGCTAAGACAATGGTTTAACGAATTTGCTTCTTAGAAATAAGATTTCGTTCCATTGACGGATCAATTTTTATAAAGATACCACAAAACACATTTGCCATTCTTAGACCTTTACCAAGATTTTTCCAATTAAATTTCACACTTCCAGCGCTTGCTAAATCCTCGCCCTCAATAGGCTGTGAATTTTACATTTACTCCAAGTCGGTTTCAGTCAAATCGTCATGTTTCGATTCAAGCAACTCCTGAATGGCACTTTTCTCTGTTCGAACCCATATTTTCCTATTCACAGATTCTTTGTTGTTTCCCGCAGTCAGAACAGGCCACAGTTTTTGCCAGCATTTCAATATGCATTTATATCAGGATCACATTCCATATTAATCAATAGGATTTCGAAGGTTCATTTAATGTAATAGAGCTTAAAGGCCTGGATCATTCCATGTCCATAGGTTGAAGCAAAGATGTCATGTAGGGAGGTAAAAATGTCACTTTTATATTTGGATATATAATTTCAAGTTTGCGAGGATGACCTGGTGCATTGTCCAAAACTAGAACTGCTTCAAAGTCTTAATAGTTTTTTAAAATAAGTTGCAGCTTCCAAGACAAAACAACCCCGAAAGCAGTCATAAGAAAGAGTGTTTATAACCCACGTTTTCTTATTAGCACACCACAACACTGGTAGGTCGTTCTTGTTCTATATTTTAAAGCACAATGATTTAACGATCTGTAGAGCACCAGGGACTTAATGACACAATCTTCACATGCATTAGAACGCGACAACAGTGTAACTCTATCCTTTGCTGCCTTGAATCCAGAGGCAGACTTTTCACTGGAAATGAATGTTTTTTTTGGCATTCTCTTCAAAAACAGTACAGATTTATCTGCAATAAATACTTGCTCAAGTTCGTATCCTCTATCAGCTACTAGGTTTGCTAGTTTTTCTGAATATATTTCTGCTGCAGCAGTATCTGCATATGCAGCTTCTCCAACGATTTCAAAGCGATGCAATGATTGTCGCACCTTAAATTTATTGAACCAACCTTCCGATGTTTGAAATCCTCCACTACCACAACTACCTGCAGGTTTTTTAAAGTGTGCGTAAAGACGCTTTGCCCTCTCCCGCATAAATGGACCACACAGGGACACTCTATTTCTGGTTACGTTCTTCGATCCATAATTACAACGCCACTTTTATTTTTTCTATTGCTGGATCACGAACAATTTTCGCTGACAGTGAAATCGAAGCTACAGATGATCTCATTTTATCTTCGGATATTTCAATCGATCGTACAGTTGCTTCGTTAACATTAAATGAGAGTGATATGGATGTAAACGACTCTCTAAGGTGTTAAGGATCAAGAATTTCTATTTTCATTCAACACTTTAACACAGATTCTTTTTCGTATCGAAACTCGTATTTCAATTTTCTTAGGCAACGTTATAAACTAGGAAGACAATAGTATAGACGTATTACTTCAACACAATTTTTGTAATGAATAGAAGAATAAAACAATAAAAACGCAGAATGGCTTTTACCAAAACGCGGAATGTCTAATAAGTTTAAGAATTCAATAATATACTTTATGCATTGAATAATAAGGTCGCTTTACTTGAACATTTCGTTTGTTTACATTCTCAAAAACACCGATCGCGGCGAAGGCGGCTTTTGTCAAAGGAAAAGCTGAACCAATGCAACGGCGATATCATTCAAGAACATACATTAGGCGTAGTAGTAATAAGGTCTATTTTACTTTATTATTAGTCCATTTGACAACGCTTTTACAAAGGATACCAAAGCATATTCATTAATACATCTGTATGTATCGATGTCATAATTAGAACCGCGAATAAAAGAATCTTTAGCCGCGAATATAGGAATTGGGTAGCATTTTTTGTCTTCGCGAATAGTGAACACGCGAATGTAGAAAGCGCGAATAAGGAGTTTTTACTGTAATTCAAAATTTGTCGAATTCTGGGGAGATCGTCTTTCGCCGATATCTATTATTACCAAAGTTACATAAAATTGAGTTTGACACTTTCTGAATAAATTTCTACCCTGGAGAAAGAATGATTTTCGGCTCAGCAGTTTTCGAAATTTAATTGACACGATCGAATAGTTTCTTTTTGCACGATAGTGCCCCTCCCTACTAAAAAAGCGCCATCAGCGAGCTGCTAAATCCGAATATTTGGAATAGTTTGATATGGAAGCTGCTACTGTACTTTAACATCACAATTCGCTCACCCTGTACAGGGTGTCCTATTTTCGGTGTTTTAGTACGGCAGCTTTCTAATATATCGAAAAATAAATTCCCTATTTCCCCTCAACCTTCCTGTTACCTAACCTCGTTTTATTTTCCTTGAAAATCGAGGAATTTCCGAGGAAAACTCCATGGAGAAAATAGACCGTAGCAATCTTATTTTGATTTCAAATTATTCCAGAATTCTCGATTTTTCCGAGATTTCGGCATGTGCGTATAACTCGGTTGCTATCAAAGTTGTGTGATAACTATTTTGACACTTTTTTGAGAAGAACATAAGGACGTACTGAACACAAATATATAACATGCCAGATGAATCATCTGGAGAAGAAAAATTCTTTCAACATTCTCTCTGTGGTTTAATCTAGTGCTGCTGCGAATTCACACAAAACGTTTTCAACTATTACTCAACTTGCAATGTTGGTTCCCAAATAATTAGCTGAAAAATTTTTGATTGAAAAAGGCTCTTGAATTTAGAAAAAATTCAACTTTTTCAAATACTACAACCAGAATGGGTATGATTCAGATGTAATAAACTATTCTGTTCGTTTTCCAGACAGGAGGTATCCTCGGTCTATATTCCAAAGATTATAATATAGTCTCATGAAAACTGGTTCTTTCAGAGCACTCAGAGAAAAAAGTTACTATAAACAAGACAATGAAGTAACAGTGGAAGTTAAGGGAGCTTTAGTGCGAATATATCAATTTCATGTAGGAAAATTAAAGGCAGGGAGTCCGATAGCAAACTCTAACGCGAATTCGTTGAAAAAATGAGTTTCAACTTTATAAAGAATATAATCTCAGTTTCTTCAGCCATGACATTATGAGCGAAGGCTAGAATTTTGCTTAATATATGAGGAAAGCTCAAGAGAAAATCCAGAATTATAGCAGTATATCATATTGACCGCAGTAATCAACATTATTCGTCCGATATCAGTTCCCATCAAGAAATGAAAGTTCAACACCAAGGGCGATTCGGTTTTATTGTTTGGTGCGCATTAATGAACCATTGTACTTTAGTATACGTCATTTAAAACGAAAATCTTCGGGGGCAATTTCATTATGATATAAGAAATCACAGCATAGACGAGAGTGTTTTGATGATATTCCCTTGGGTCAATGGTTAGTTTTCAGCATGACAGTGAGTCCCCAGACTAGACAAAAAATGTTTCCAAATTTTTAAACCTGTTCTCCGATGGATGTTGGATGTAAACAAAAGGACTAGTGACATATCCCCTCTTTTAACGAGATTTATTCCCGTTTAATTTTTTTCTCTGGGGCAATATTCAGGATTCATTATATCACCTACTATTATTCAGTAACCAATATTAAAATGCAAAATGCATGCAGGAACTTAGCTGGGAGCTGCAATTCTTGCATTTTAATAAAGAAAATACTTTTGAGTATTTAAGAAATAAATGACATCAGTTTGTTCTAATAATCAGTGGGCTTCATTGATGTAAGTATAAAATTGCTTAAAGTTCTCGAAAAATTTACATTTTTAAAGAAATTCACTAATCATGTTATATATTTTTCGAAGGAGAAAAATACTCTTCCTATTTTATCCTAATTTGTCGAAGGTTTATATTTAAAAGAAACACAAGTTTATATAACAATTCAAAAACTACAAAATAATTTTCACCTTACTCTGATAACAACTGAGATATTGGTATATGCCAAAATTCAGAATAACTCGAAAACAAAAAAAACATAATTGTTATCTGTTTTCACCAATGAATTCTGCTCAAAAATTGAGGAGGGAGATGATAGGGCCATTTTTCTCATTTGTAGTATCTCACATATCTGCCATACTGAAACATCGAAAATGAGCCTCCTTTACACTTTACCATATTTTCTGTAAATCAAAATTTCTTTGTCCATCCTAAATATTTGGATAAAATTCAAATAGGGCTAGATTGACCTAACAGACAGGTGTTTATGACTTATAAATATTAACAGATTTTGGCAAATCTCCTAGATCAGCCTTTATATTGGAAATGGAGACATTATGAACGAAAACAAGAAAAACATTATGTAGCTTGGCCTAAAAATCACAACTATCCAGCTCACATTTTACAGCTAATAATGAAAGGTGAGATATTCGATTACATCAACAAATCATACAAATATTACTTTAATAGTAAAAATCAGAAGAGAAATGTTTCCATATCGCATGTTTTCTCCATTTAGTGTGACATTCGCATTATTTATATAAAAGAATCACAAGATCTTAATTCATATTTTATATCACTTTTCCTAATTCAGGAGAGTATTTCAACACTCACACATTCACACTTCTTACTCGTTACTAAGTACTTATTTATTTTATTATCCAATTTAATTTTCAAATACTCATTAAGCTTTTCATTACCAGGTATATTACTTCGCCGAAGGATGTTTCCTACTCTCCATATTTTATCTTCATACTTGCCGAAATTGCAATATATTGATTTTTACTGTAGGTAGGAAAAATTAGTGCACATAAAATTCTCTTAAATTTTTTACAGCAACTACTCACTGAAAGGTACTAAAAATAAATTAAGGTGTTCTAAAAAACCGGACAGGTTGGAATCTGAATAGCGGGCCGATGGTTCCGTTCAAACTGTATATACAGTGTGGATAAGATTATGACTTATCGCCAAAATGAATAGCGGTCAGGTTTTAAGAAAAATGCTATATTCTTTTTCAATATTTTCTCTTTGTGATAAATTTTATTTGCTTCAAGTCATTGAAATCTGTCAAAAATATGTTGGCATCAACATTTCTTTTCCATATTTTATGAAGTCGAATGTGACATATAATTGCGAAGCTTTTGTTTCACTCGGTATATTCCAAATTTTAATGTGATTCAGTCATGCTATCGATTCTCAATAAAAGTATATTTCTCTTTCTTGTTATTTTTACAAAACAACATGAAATATGGTTCTTGTTATCGGTAATATATTAAATGAAACTAAGAAAAGCAAATTTATGCAAAAGAATTGACAGTATTGATGATTTATATATTTTATGGAAATTCCATTTTAAAGTAAAACGAATGAGACATTTTTGTCACTTTTTCACAATTTATTCAATAATCACGACCGGTTTCGACCCTACGGTCATTTTCAAGTGAATAACAAGTACAAGTACAGAATGAAATTTATCCTAAATATTGAGTAGTGGGGATCCATTATGCTCTAGTTGGCTATTGAGGGTAATAAATTGTGGGTTTTTACTTAGTTTGTTAATCTCCAAACTTTCCAACAAATTCTCTCTCTTTGTTACATTTATGAAGGATTTTAAGATTGTTCAATGATATCGAGTGGTTAGTTGATTTTATGTGTTCAAATATTGGCGAATTTTTATCTGAGGAAATATGTTCCTTGAATCTAGCTTCAAAACTTCCCTCTGTTTGTCCGACATAGGCTACCTGACATGCATTGCATTTGATTTGATAAATTCCTGATTGCTTGAATTTATCGTTCTTTTGTTTTTCATTGAATATATACATATCTGTAACAGAAAGTAATGTGTTTTTTGGTGGAATTTTTGTTAATTATTGAGTTTTTCTCTAAATTATTCATGAAAATGTCAGCTAGTAGCGAGCTACGAAGTTGGAAAACCTGCATTTTGTTTAAAGGGTTGTGATTGAAATTGAAAGTAACTTTGAGATAGGAATATTTGAAGAAGATTGCTTAGTTCATAAGTGATATATGGCGGTGTGATAGACCCTGATAAGATATCTGTAACAAGGGAAAGTCACTCATTCGTAGGAATGTTCGGGTACATATTTTTGACATCGAAAGAGACTAACTTAATATCTTGGGAGATTGTGAGATTTGAAAGCTTATGTATAAGATCTACAGAATTAGAGATAATGTATTGTGCTTGAAAATTCGAAAGGTCTAGAAATTTTTAATTCAAGAATTAATTTACCTGATGTTGTGTTTATATATGACACTACAGGTCTTGGAGAGTTTTCTTACTTATGTAGTTTGATCACTCCGTACATATTTGGAGCTTGAACATTCATTGGAATCAGTTTCCTCTTTTCCCATTCTGTGTGTGCTAGGTGTTCTGACAAACTTAGCTCTTCTTCGATTACTTTTGTGAGAACAGACAAATTCAGCAATTTTTAAATTTCCTGAAAGAAATACGTTTCCGCATCAGCTTCACTTCTGACTTAGAAAATAATAACTCAATTTATTTCCTCCACTTAACCATTACAAATTCAAATAACCAACTCACTTATAAAATTTACTGAAAGGAAACATTCACAGACGCATCGATTCCAATGGACTCGTTCAGTCATTTAAGCCACAAACTAGCTGCATATAACTCCATGATTCATAGAGCTTACTCTCCCCTTTCGACAGAAAATTTTCAAACTGAACTTAATATCATCAGAAAAATTGCCTCAAATAACAAAATCCCACAACATTTTCTAAATACAATCATTAAACGCAATGAACAAGGTATTACCTCTCAATTACTATATAGCATCGTAGAAACCCCGGAAAAAAGATGCACTAGTCTCAGATACACCGGCAAACTCTCTAACAAACTCAGTAACTACTTTTCCAAATTGAACATAACTACTTCATTCTCAAGCGGCCCCAACTTAAGCAGATTATTATTCAATGCCAAACAAAAGAACGATAAATTCAAGCAATCAGGAATTTATCAAATCAAATGCAATGAATGTCAGGTAGCCTATGTCGGACAAACAGGGAGAAGTTTTGAAGCTAGATTCAAGGAACATATTTCCTCAGATGAAAATTCGCCAATAGTTGAACACATAAAATCCACTAACCACTCGATATCATTGAACAATCTTAAAATCCCTCATAAATGTAACAAGGGGAAAGAGATGAATGTGTTGGAAAGTTTGGAGATCAACAAACAAATATGTAAGAACCCACAATTTATTAAACTCAACAGCCAACTAGAGCATCATTGATTCCCACTACTCAATTTTTAGGATAAATTTCATTCTGTACTTGTACTTGCCTACTCTTGTATTATATTGTTATTCACTTGAAAATGACCGTAGGGTCGAAACCGGTTATGATTATTGAATAAATTGTGGAAAAATGACAGAAGTGTCCCTTTTCGTTTTACTTTAAATATGAAAAAGAGCAATTGAAAATAAAATGAGACCTTTATTAATGAAGTAGAAGGTTTCTAATAATTCAGCGTTGCCAGCTCTACCTCCTGTAGTTTCGTGGCATCTCAAAATATGCATCATAGCTCTATTATATTTTGGCACTCGTAAGAGAATCGAAAAATATATGTTATTTCCCGTTTACTAGAATCATGAAATTTGGCAAGAACTAACGCTGTATATACCAAGTTTCATGAAAAAATGCTTCACAAATTGTATTTCCGATATAGAACTATTTTCAGGAATGGGTAGAGGTTTCGGATTGAAATTTATTAGTCATTACATTTATTTTGAAATAAGCAAATTCTGCAGGAAGTAACTTCTTACAACAAGTGAACGGAAAATTCCAAACACTGTCAATTTAAATTGACACAACGAAAAGTCCTGGTGGCGTTGGTACTAGTATCTGTGTCGGTTCGTTGGAGTGCGCCTATTGTACATGCATACATATGCATGTATTTGATGTCCTTCTACGGATTGAGATGATTAAGTGGCAGTCTGACCTGATATTGCTAATAGGTGTGACTCACTGACGAGGTCAAACGTTTTCGAAACTGCAGCCTATTTCTCTTATTCTGATTGACGATGATTATGAAGGATGGATCCCCTTCAGAGATGACAAATCACAGAAATTGTAGATTTGCAGCTGCACAACAAAAAACACATCTGACAATGAACTTGATCGCAGGTTCGCTCAAAGTTCTCGAATTGAAATTATTACTGCCATTCTAAAATTATAAAGTTCTGCAATAAGTAATCTCTCAAAGTCATTAAGAAGAAATATCAAAAAACCAGTTAATTCATAATGATGACAGAAAAAATTTGCAGTTATTATTATTTGATTGTAATTAAAAGTTTCATTTGTGGGGAAAAATGCTTCCAAATTATGCCGCGGGTAGAGAGATTTTCAACCTAAGGAGCAAAATATATAATAATTGAATGCCATAAGATAAATGACATGTCAAAACAATCATTCACGCGATGCATTTGTCAACACATAAAAATGATTTAAACTGTTTTACAACTCAGTGATATCGATTGACGGTGTACAGCAGAGATCATCGAGTTATATTCTTTAATATATATTTTGACGACTTTTTGACAGTTTGATCTGTAAGGGGTGAAAACGTTTAATATTCAAGAAATAAAATAAATTTTAATTTTCCAATTTTAGTTGAAACCACTATTAGATATACAAATAATGTTTTCATGAAAATACTGATAACGTACTAAGAAAAAGCGAGAAAGAACTATTAATAAATATAACCAGGTTCTTGTGAACTATCACAAGTTATATTTCCAATTGCTGGTTTTTTAATGATGAATGAAGTGCCATATTTTATGGTTTCCTTCAACAAAACAACAAGAATTATTTCTTTTCTCGATGCTCAATATAGGATAATTTTTACCATTGAACAGTCGCTACTTCAAAACACTGCGATTCAATCGTGCCAAGATTCTAAGTATATTGAGTAAAACTTAAAAATGTATCATCACGATGACTTATAATATGATGATATTTGACAGATGTCAATAAAAATTTCATTCTATTAGAAGGTGGAAAAACGAAACAAATTCGCTTGTTCTAGAGTTTCTTATGAAACCTGAAGAATACCTAACAAACATTTTATTTTTGTAAAATTTCATGGTTGTCATCATTAATATTCATTAATTTCTTTAATATATATTTTCACACTAATTTTATAGTTTCGATATGTAAGTGGTGAAAACATTAAAAATTCAAATAACGAAATAAATTTTAATTATTCAATTTCAGTTTGAACCGCTTCTACATACATATAATATAAATATTCGCTTTGAGGACTGAAAACTCAAAACATTCAGAGAAGAAGCGAGAATGAACTATTAATATATCTCCAAGCTTCTATGGAACCCTCCGGTGCGCGAGTTCCATTCGCAATTGGCAGTTTACTAAAATAACATATTTTGTGTTCTTCCTTTTTAACAGAACAAAGAGAATTTCTTTTTTACTGATACCCATTTTGGGGAAATTTTTACAATTGAACAATCGCTACTTACAACACTGCGATTCAATCGTACCAAGATTCTAAGTATATTGAGTAAAACTTAAAATGTATCATCACGATGACTTATAATATGATGATATTTGACAGATGTCAATAAAAATTACATTCTATTAGAAGGTGGAAAAACGAAACGAATTCGCTTGTTCTAGAGTTTCTTATGAAACCTGAAGAATACGTAACAAACATTTTATTATTGTAAAATTTCATGAATTTCTTTTTACTGATAACAATTTTAGGAAAATTTTTACAATTGAACAATCGCTACTTTAAAACACTGTGATTCAATCACATCAAATGTAAAAGTAAAGAGTTGAACTCAAAAATATATTGTCGTGACGATTTATGATATGGTTATATTTGACAGATGTCAAGAAAAATGAGTATATTTTATTAGGTGGAAAAATAATAAAATTCACTTGTACAAGGGTTTCTTATGAAATCCGAAGGTTATCTAATTGATAGGCGTAGAACATACATTTTGCAACACTGTGCGATAAAAGCAATGATTATATTAATTATCTGATAATTGTAGAAGATCTTCAATTTCTTGAAACTAACTCCCATATTACAATAATAAGATATTTTAGCGAATGTTTATGCTAGATAATTGACCACATTCTTTAATAACTCTGATATGGAAGCTTCCTTCTTACAGCACTAAGGTATCAGAGACTTTTACTTTTGATATAATTATCAGCATGATAGCGGCCTCCTGAGATTCCGGAAAAAGAATCTTGAAAGTGATGTGGACGAGAAAGGGATCTATTTTAGATTCGAAACTTAAAAACAGTTCAGATTAATAACAAGAGAACACAAGAAAATAATCTCAAATGAAACAACTTTTTCTTCAAAATTGTATGTTAATAGTAATTGTAAAAATAAGTTGAAAATATTCGCCTTTGTAGTAATCTAAACTACATAAGATGAGAATAAATATATTGTTATGAATATTTGATCATTCTTCGGGCAGCACTGGAGTTATACATATTTCAAGAGGATTCATGTAACAAATTAAGTATAATTTGATATTTCTATCAGTCAAGAACGTACGCAGTTACTCTCTTGAATCTAACCATGAAGTTCTTAATCATTAAAACTATAGAATCAAACAAAACAGCCAATTCGATGTCTTTCACTATTTCAAAGACTTTGCTGTACTTTTTTCTTATCCTAGCACCAAAGAAATATCTTAAGCTGATGTTAGGAATAGAAATCTTTTCATTATATCAAAAACAAAGAAAAATATAGCAAGAGAGCAATTTTCTATACTTGAAGTCTTAATTCTTTAACGTTCTGTACTATTGTGAGTCAATTATGGCAGATGAGATATCCAGAATTCTTTGATTTGAAATTGAATTATTGCATTTATGCAGACATCTTGTTTTTCGTTTTCTTTTCCATAAGCAGTATTGAATTTCTCTATTGTTGACCAACTAACTTTATAATATGAGTTCAAATGTATACTACTTTATCAAAGACCAGACCAATTTTATATTTTAATTTATAGATTCAAGAATATTGTCTGTGTACTCTTACAGATATTCTGTGTTTCTATACTTTTGAAAAACCTTTATTATTACTGTAAACCATCCGGTTTCTTGAGATATCCCAATCTCAAATTGCTCTGTCTTTATAAAATTCAGGTTTTACTCACTTCAACACTGATATATGATACATGTTGAAAGCGTGCGGTACAGAGAAAAAATTTACCTATTTCCTTGACAATACTCAATTTGATCCAACTGAAATGAAACGTATTCATTCTAATTCCATTTGGGTACGATGTTGAAAAGAGTCTCGGTATACCGGATGTTGTCTTCAAAACTTCTATTTGAATTCATTTATAAATGATAAACTGTGGAGAATCGGACTAAAATCGGTTCGGTAGGTCTGAAGGGCCGTCGATGACTTCATACCTGCTACCACAATTATTTCCTACCCTGCAGCTTTAATATCCCAATTGGGATGACACTAATTGTGATACAGCGGATTTAAGATATCTTTGAAATATAGTATAGCAAGAGTTATGACAAAAATATACGTTAAAATTTCAACTACACAAAATTTCATTTCACGTGAGATAAAAAAAATTGAACTGTTCAAGTCATTCATACATTCACGACTTCTTTCATTGTTTATTCATTCGAATCAATTTTTAAAAGATAATATCACCAAAGAAATAGTCGATTTATTATTGATGACTAAGAAGAAAGTAAAGGAAATGTAGTAAGAAAATCAAAGTTGTTGCTGCAGAATTTGAAATTGCAACATACGCTCAGTTTTATCAATAATAGTGAAAGCGCATGGTTTCCTCCTTCGGCAGAGTTTTCTTAGAATAAAGAAAAACTGGTCATTTATATTATATGTTTGTTGAAATTATCTATCCAAACATTAATATCTTTGTGTTACGAGTTTGCACTTTTGATGGTAGAAATATCTAAATAACTACAGGAATATACTTCCTAATAAAAAATAGTAAACAGTACTTCATTCGAAAACGTGGTCTTTATTAAAACCATATAAGTGAAAACATCGTAATTTAAATAATTTTATATGGGAATCATTGAATGATAATGTTTGATAATTAGTACCTTCTTTTCCTGAATTTATTCTAGAAATAGAAGAGTTATACATTCTGTCATAAAAGTACAGGGAATAGATTATTTGAAAAATCTGCTAAAGACGATTGTGCAAAATTTTTCTTGTTGCTAAGTTGGAAAAACTATTATCTACACTGACGAGGAGTTTGAACGCGATCTGTCATTTAGTTTATTTATAGTGTTCGAGTTTGTTAGTTCTCACAAATGTATTTTGCGATTTTTACAATGGATAAAATTATCGAACAAAGAATATGTCTCAAATTTTGTATTGCATACTGAATCTCGTATCCCGTGTTGCTAAAAATGATTCAGAAGGCTTATGATGAATCGACTTTATCGAAAACACGTGCATATGTGGTGCAGTGCATTCACTAGCGGCAGAGATGTGATGAAAGATTTGCCTCGCTCTGGTCGACCATCAACATTTTGAATTGAAGTTAACATCCATAAAGTGAAGGAAATGGTAATTGAAAATGGTCATTTCAATTTGAGAGAGATAAGCAATGCACTTTCTGTGTCTCACGAATTAATTCGTACCATTTTAAACGATTATTTGGGCATACGTCGCTGCTCGACTAGTAAAGGCCGATGAAGACATGCTAGAACGAGTCAATTCCTAGCCTGCCAACTGAACCGAAACCGAAAAATCCACGTTAAAGTCGATGAAAGGTCGAGGTAATGTTGACTGTTTCCTTTGATTATCGCCAAATTTTTCTGTCAATAAAAAATATTATTTCAGCGTTATGCAGCATTTGAGAGAACCAATTCGTCGAAAAAGGCCAGAGTTGTAGAATAGAAATTTCTGGATTTAGCACCACCATAATTCACCATCTCACAAGGCTCTCATTGGGTTTGAATTTCTGACCACAAACTCAACAAATACTATCAAACAATCACCGCATTTAACTGATGTGACTCCGGCCGACTTTTTTCTTCTTCCAAAACTCAAACGATTACTTCGAGGTACTCGTTTTGAATTGATAGAAGACATAAGAGAGAATCCGTGACGAAAACTGAAGTATATTCCGGAAAAAGCGTGTGAAAAATTTTTGATGATTGGATTATTCTTTGACGTAAATCTATTATTTTTTCGGAAGAGCCCTACTTTGAAGGCGATACTTTTTTCACAGAATGTATAAGGAAATATAAATCAAAGAGAAATACAGTGTAGCAAAATATTATCATTCAGGGTGTCAAGATGTTTATATTCTTTCGAATTCTTGCAATTGAATGTTTGATACTTCTTTTAAATATATCCTAACTTGTTTATGAAGTCGTATCAATCCACCTAAAAGGAAAATTCTCGAAAACTTTATTTGGAGAAATAATAACAACTCTTTGACATTAAAATTTTAGTTATGAATGATTTACACAAGAAGAATGAATATAAAAATAAAAAAGAAGAGCAAAAATCGCCCGTTAACAGTATTCAAAAGTGTGAACGGGCCATAATACAAATCTTGGTTCGTAAGACGGTTTACTTGCGATTGTTTATGTTTCTCTAATATTATTTAATCTGCACATTCAAAGCACTCAAACTTTTCCAAATCATTAGCAGTTACTTCAACGCATTCCTCGTAGTAGTATTTGTTAGATTTTACACCAAGACGCATGTTCATTGGGGTATCTGGCTTGTTTGTAATTGTTCATTACTTGATACAGAACAAGAAGTTTGCTCTGTATTGAATAAATCTGTTGTAACCTTTCGAGCATTATAGTTATTACGGTGTAGGCCATCTAGCGTTTGAAATTTGAAACCATGCTCATTTATTTTGAAACAGAGGGCCGATTTGAAACTTATGAAGTGACATATTTTCAGTAAAAGGTTTGATATTTACAAAATGGGTCACTTTTCGCTTGAAGAAAGTTGAGAAATATTAAAACCTTATTTCCAAAGTTCAGAGTCTTTGACTCAAACTGTAAGGAATCTGCGACAATTTCTCAGAAAAAATAAAGGGCCATCAATTCAGTTTGTGGATCAATTTGTGAAGCGAATTTGTCAAAGTGGCTCGATATTGGACAAAGCAACTCGCATACATTCTTGTCCAGTGCGATCTGAAGAAAATATTGCAGCTGTTGCTCAAAGTGTGGTTGAACATGCATCAACATCATCTCGTCAGCGTTCGCAACAATTGAACATTTCACGCACGTCTTTACGCCGAATTTTGCATAAAGATGAAGTATGGCTTATACAGTTCAATTGGTTCAAGAACTAAAGCATCATCAATTCCCTGGGATCTCGCTTCACTCAGTGGACTGAAGATCGTTTGATAGAAGATGATCATTTTTACCGAAAAATCGTCTTTTCCGATGAGGCTTATTTTCACCTCGGAGGGTACGTAAACAAAATAAATTGCCTGCTTTAGGGCTCGAAAAAACTTATTACTTAAAGACATTATAGCAGAGTTCAGGCCGCTCCTGAATTTTGAACAAAAAAGTGGTCTTCCAATCTGTAAAAACCTCCCAAGATTTTTTTATAGAAAATTGGGACACCCTGATTACTTCAAAATAAATTGCTGGAGTAGTATCTTCAAGAGTGTACGAGCTACAGAGCACCGCGCTACTGGTCAATCACCCAGTATGTATTATATTAGCCGAAGCTATACACAAAGGCTAACCTGTGACAAAGTAATATTGAAACGTGACTTTCTATGGTTCCGCTTAGAAGGGTGATTTCAGTATTTAAGTAGTTGTTGGTTCCAGTTAGATTGAAACGAACGATCAGCTGATGTATTCAAGGACTCTAATTCATGGTTGTTGTTGACTGGTAAACAGAAAAGAGTGTTGTTATGCAGATCAGGGCTCTAAAAATGGTATAGTTCAAAGGATTAGAGGCTCTGTCAAATGTTAATAAAAACGCCCATCAATTTCGAACAGAGCAAACTACTAATTGAATTTAATAAAATGTGTTTTCATCCATGCTTTTGGTGCCAATTTAGGTATGGCAGCTATAGCTAGGTTGTAGACCTACTTTGGTTTTATGCGTTTTCTTTCAAATATCATTGGTGGAATATGATTTCCCAATGTATCGTTGCAATCAACAACAGTCACATTTTCCACATGATCTAGAGCTACGATACGAATACGATTGGATCATTTTGAAGCTAATACACTTAATGATGGAGCACTGTTGATCAACATTTTTTTTCGTCCATATTGTATATGCGATGAAGTTTATCATTTACGTCTAACTGATTTAACGATCGACACAACTTTATAAATAATCATTAAAAAACTTCAAAATTGAGTTTTTGTGCCCTAGCCAGGTTCATTTGTAAAGCATTTCCTTTTGCAATTTTGGGATGTCGACCAAGAAACTGGTCAAGCCGAGCTTAACCTGCATATTAATTAATTTTGGTAAATTTGTACTTTATGCGATTTATTTCGCAGTACCTATACCTGATATCGTACCAAAGTTGGCGTAAAATTTAATCAAATTTCTCATAATCGAATAGTTCGATTAACTATGTCATTGTCTTCATTTAAATCAAGAATTGTTTGGTCCCAGTTACTTCACAGATATTATATTCTAAAGGTACCGCCTTGAAGTACGGCGGTAAACTTAAGATTTGTGGATGCGATTATCAGAATTTGACCAGCCCGCACAGCAGTTACAGCATCTTCCAAATTATTTTGAGACTATAGGAAAGAAAGCTCTTAATTACAAATTAAATTAGGTGACATGTAATGTAATATGGCCCTGGTAACTGGGCCATATCATTGACCCCTCGTGAGCCATAACATCATCAACATGGTTGCGACTTACACAAGCAATTACTTAGAAATTCAATAAAATATTTTTGAATAAAGTGAGTAGCGGAACTTATTTTCAATATTTCCGCAATATTACAGGTTTGTGTTCTATATGGTTTTGGCGTTTTGATCATAATTGTCCTTAACAACTTTATTACCGACTATTTGGTTTGAAATAAGTGATATTTAAGAGGGAGCGCCAGAATGTCGTCATTTGTTAATAGAGGGCGATTAAATACAAGTGAAGAAACTGGTAGGGTGAAGATTCAGTACATCTGACTATAGGTTGAAAATATAATGGACCATTTTACCAGCCAAAGCACCACTGACATCACCTTAGTTGTTCTACATTTTATATTACGGAATGTATTATCTCTATCATTGTAAATTCAAATTAACTTCCATTATATTCAGGAAAACGCTGTCGGCCATGAAAGCGCCATCTTTGTCATAATGCCAACAATATTATAGATTTCATAATGAATACAATGATTTTTAAATGATACACAAAAACAATATAGCAATTTATTTTACAGCATCTTATAGAAATATGCAAATATGTCAATAAAGTTTGCAGGAAAGCATTTAAGTAAACTCCACATAGAAACTTAGGAATAAACCTTGTATTCAGGCTGAGTTCAAACATGTTTTTTCGAATATATTATGAGAAGAAATTATCATCAAACAGGTATGTATTTGGTCCAATTTCAATTTGTTTTTTGTGTTCATGTTTATTCATAAGGTAATGGCTATTTGTGGAGGCCATTTCTGATTGTAATCATATTTTAATTCGAGAATATTTAATACTACGTTTAGGGATAACCTAATCCAAAAATGAAAAACGATGATTACTGGCTTGATTTCTTCGCACTCCATCAAATGAAATGGCGGCTGTATTTCAGGAGTCGCAAAGGGGCATTTTTCGGATTTATTTCCTATATTTTGCAATTGCTTTTGTACCAGAAATACATCGCAGAAATACATGTCACAAAAAAATCCACTGCAGCAGACGACCATTCGTTTGAAAAAATCATAAGGACAACATTTAAAGGCGTTGAAATATCACGCCATTCTTTGAGAAAAGTCACGTCAAAGATATGGCATGCGAAAACCTTCATTGGGACAAAGGATGAGAGTTGGTACTTTTTATCGATGAAAGCAGAATCAGTACATTTTCTGATAATCGTCGCATATATGTCTTGACAAGACGAAAGGCTTGGACTTCTATCAAATATTATCTATAGAGTAAGCTTATCTATCAGCTATATCATCTAACACTGTGTCAAATCTTTTATATTTTCCGTGAGTATGATCGTTTTTCTTGGATAATAATTTTTCTTAATTGGCATGTCAAGTAACACTTCGTTAGAAAAGACTTTTTAAGGCAAATCTGATGAAGTGTTTATTTTTAACGGTATTTCAACTTTCTGGAGAAATAAATAAGAATACTTGACTCTGTTTCCGATAAATGTGTTAAATTTCTCATTTAAATAATTATTCTTATCGATTTGCCTAAAATTGAAAACATGATGATTGGTTATTGAGACAGAGCCACAACAATAATTGTGGTTGCTCAGCTCTTTTGAGAAATGCATCCAGAATTAGCCAAGGCACTATAAGCAAAATTGACGTACTATTCCAAGAATTGGAGCATGTGGGATAAGTACCTTGAAGAATATAGTTCGTTTTTGTTCACTCTACTAAACTGATTTAAAGGATATTAAAAATTATTCACGAATTTAAGATGCGCTCTCGTAAAATGCAATTTGTCCAAATCAAAAGCTATGCAATGTCTTGAAGCTTAAATGGGAAAATTCGATAATTGTTAATTTATAATTAAACAGGGTTTTTCAGGTATACAGTGATTAATTCTTGCAGGAGATTCCTTATTAAAAAACTTGAGAAGAATAGCCATGAACATAGGTCGAGAAATTCTCCGTTCTCGAGATAGTTCAAATTTTTTTCATCCTTTTCAAAGGATCCTGAGCCAATTTGCAGTAAAAATAAAGTTTCTTACTCATCAGTTTATTAGATGTGTAAATATACAGGGAGATATTTTTTCAGGCTCATGCTACATTTGACTTTTAAATCATGGTGGTGAAGTGAGCCACAGTTTATTGCTGAAAAAATATTCCAATTTCAATTTTTTTTGTCTCTTCAAATCTTTTAGAAATGGCAACCATTTTTGAGTAGAAGCATGATTTTCATGAGAATGTACGCGTTTTTTTAATCAACTGAAGTGAGGGTTGATAATCCGTTCAAAGTGAAACTGTTTTTCAATTTCCACAAAAACTGGAAAAATAGCCTTTTTCATTTTTAATTTAAATATACAGAGTGTTCATTATATTTAGCAGAAATTAAAACACTCGAATAAAAAGAGTAATTTTGGGCAATCACATTTCAAACAGAAGTGTTTTATAAGACATTACATATGGCCATGACAAAATGGAAGAAAGTTGATGGATGATGATATTTGGTATTTAATGAAAATAGAAGTACCAAACAAAACTTTCTTCTTCTTTGTACTAATGAAGTAAAGCAAATGCTCGAAATTACTACCATTCATATCTACACAAAGCAGATTATGAGTATACTAGACTTTTCAAATGTCCCAGAAAAAGTAATCTAGAAGATTCAGATCAGGGATCATGGAGGCCAAGCTACTGGACCGCCTCTACCGATCCATCTATTGGGATGTGCTTCATTAAAATGATTCCTCATTATTAATCCAAAATGCGGGGGAGCACCTTTATGCATAAACCACGTCTTCTTCTATTCGCACAAAGCACATCATCGAAAAAGTCTACTACAGAGTTCTGCAGGAAGTCAAGATAAGCTAGAGGTTTCGATCTATTAGACTTAATTCTTGGCCCCAACAATCTGCCATCATCCAACTGACCCAAACAATGATGGAAATTTTATCCTGGTTGCTACGCTAAATTGTCTCATGAGAGTTTTCGTCAGGCTAGAAGTGATTGTTGTGGAGATTCATTATACCCTCCAACACAACCCCTGCTTTGTAGTAGCCATTAGCAAAATTCGAGCTTTCTGGGTAGATTTTCAGCGTCGACCGGAATATCCTCTAGATATGGTAGGGTTATAATAGATGCTCATGCAGAATTCTCCGACAGTGATACGCCAACCTCTAAAAATAGCTTTCGAGTGCTGATTCTCGGATTATTATAGACTTCATCCAAAATAAGTTATTTATTTAGTGGTGTTCTAAAAAACCGATTCAGCCCAGAATTTTCCTTACGTGAATTTTCACGTAACGAAAGGTGTAAGATAGATTCTTTAGGCTACAGCTGCATTACCACCTGAACGGCCATAGAATAGAAGAATATAGGCAATTATTGAAAGGTGTACTACATTATAACTTTTCAAAATACCTAAAACTATGTATTATTGATCAAACTCAACTGCAATTATGACAAATCACCTGTAAGTTACTGTGGATATGAGCAAGATTAGGTTTGGTTAGATACTCATACTCAAAATGACGTAAGAACTACTTCAAACGCCTATTTTTCTAGTTTTTAAGAAAATTTCAATAACACTCTCGACATCTAGCTCGTATTAAACCTGCAACATAAGGTTTTACTTGAAAGTATCTGTAATATGATGGCTTACAATATAGGTCATTAAACTTCAAATAAATAACATTTGAATTTGGGAGGCTTTTACTTGGTAAAATTCCATTATCAATAATAAAAAACAAGTACTGTGTTTTAAGGAATTTTACTTAATAATTGCGATTCGTAACGCGTAGCTTCTTCAGACGAATGAATGTACAGAAAATATAAATGAGAATATAACTATAAATGTTCTTGAGTAATCAAAAGCTTATTGGGTTGCTTCTTCTTAATTGGTTATTTATGAAAGGTATATCCAATAAAATTAAGGAATAGATTGCTCCCCGAAGAGATTCAAAAGAGGTGAAGGGCTTAAATCGACTTGTTCATTGATGACGATTATATTTCAAAAACGGAAGAATTCGTAACAGCCGGAAACTATATAACATCAACTGAGGATCCTACCGCTAAATTTCAGAAAGTGGTTAAAAACATAATTTCGACAGCAAAATCATTAATTACAGACCACGAAAAATATCCATTCATTAACTCCAATCCACAATCCCCCGAATTATATTCGTTGATAAAACTTCATAAACCTACTTACCCTATTAGACCTGTTGTTTCTTATGTAACGGCACCTTCTTTCAAACTTTCAAAATTCCTCAACGACATGCTAATAAAACATTGCAATTTTAAATCTAAATTTTCGGTCAAAAATTCATACGAACTAATTGCCAATATCAAAGATACCATTATACCACCTAATTCCAAACTCATTTCTTTCGATGTTAATAATCTATTTCCCAACATTCCACCGAAAGATACGTATTACTTAGTTGAAGAATTATTAGAAAAGAAGCATGTCAATACTATCATTAAATCAGATATTCTTTCATTATTACAAATTTGTTTAGATCAAAATTATTTCCATTTCAATAACGAATATTATACTATTGAAGACGGCTTGATTTTGGGCAATCCGTTAAGTCCTTTGTTAGCAGAAATATTCATGAATAACTTAGAGAAATTAATTCATAATCATCCACTCAGTGAATATTGTTTATACTGGTATCGCTATGTAGACGATATCATTATTTGCTTCACAGGAACAGATACACAGTTAAAAATTTTCGAAAATCATATAAATTCATTACGTCAAAAAATTGGATTCACAACCGAAATAGAAAGCAATAATTCGATAAATTTCTTAGACGTAACAATTTCGAATGAAAATGGAAAACCTGTTTTCGCAATTTACCATAAGCCGTCACATACAGATATTACAATACATAACTCGTCGTGTCATCCATATCAACATAAAATGTCAGCATTCAATAGTTTTATTCATAGATTGATTAACATCCCGTTATCACCAGAAAATTTCAACAAAGAACTAAATTTGATTAAACAAATAGCCAAAATAATGGTTACAATCCCAAACTAATAAATAATATTTTAAATAAAAACAAAGTAGAATCGCATTGTATGAAGTCTACCCTGTCAATAAATTGAAACAAAAATTCAACACCTTAACCTACGTTGGCATTACAAGTGAGAAACTGAAATCATTCTTAAGTAGCAATAATTTCAACATAGCTTTCCAAAGTAATAATAATCTAGACAAATATATAAAAATAATAAAACCAAACCAGGTAAAAACAATAAATCAGGAGTTTATAGATTGAATTGCAATGACTGTGATAATTTCTACATTGGTAGAACACATAGAAATTTTAATATTAGAATATCGGAACATGAACGCAGTTTTTCAAATAAAAAATCAGATTTAAATTACGCTAATCATCTCTTAGAGAATAATCACTCTTTCGACCCACAGTTTGAAATTTTGCATACAGATGATAAATATTGGAAGGTAGATCTTTGGGAAACTTTAGAAATCAATAAATACAAACACTCAGGTAGACTCATAAATGAACAAGTCGATTTAAGCCCTTCACCTCTATTGAATCTCTTCGGGGAGCAATCTATTCCTTAATTTTATTGGATATACCTGTCATAAATAACCACTTCAGAAGAAGCAACCCAATAAGCTTATAATTACTCAAGAACATTTATAGTTATATTCTCATTTATATGTTCTGTATATTCATTCGTCTGAAGAAGCTACGGTGTAGTGAAACGCGTTACGAATCGCAATTATTGAGTAAAATTCCTTAAAACACAGTACTTGTTTTTTATTATCAACTAAATAGAATAAACTCTCTCATATTCAAACTCAAACTGACGAAAAAACTACTTAAAACGCCTATTTTTCTAGTTTTTTAGAAAGTTATTTCGTCTTACGGATTATCGACCCTCACTTCATTTAAAAACCGTTTGCCTTTTCATGTCAATTATTTTCATTCGAAAACAGCTGCGATTCCAAGAAAAATTTTGTTTTGTAATTGATAGATCCTTTTTAATAAAAACAATTCCTCTTCTGCAAATTGGAGCTAAATCCTTTTCGAAAACTATCAGAGTTACTTACAGAAACATGAAAAAAATCTGAAAAACAAAACCCTGCGATAACGGAAGACTTATGAACATATGTTTATGGGATTTTCTTTTCATGTTTTTTGATGAGAAATCTCTTGTATAAATTAATGATCGCACATCTGAAATACCCTATAATAACAGAAAAGAATTAATTATTTTATAATCAAATAAAGATTCTCATTCGTGTTGGATAATGGTGGGTCAAATTATGTCACAAATGGAAACTGTGAATTTCGTATTGTGATTTGCAAGGAGACAACACATGCGATAAACACAGTTTCTAGGAACGGTAGCATATATTTGATGACTTAATAGAATTTCATCGTAGAATTTCAGGACAGTTACCTATAATATTTATCAATTTATTTGGTGTGAATGTAATTATTGATATAATACTTTCAAGCTTCTCCGAAACCTCGTCACGCGAGTCCTTGTCGCACTTGCAGTATTTTTTTCATAATGTCACCTGATACAGGTGACCTATTACGACAAGTGAATATCTCGGTAAGCTAGAAATTTTTATACTGTTGTTTGAAATTCTATAATTTGTATCATCATAAGAATTACCAAATTCGAGTGAATGTTTCTTCTGTTGAAGTCTTTCGATCGTTGTTCTCGGACTCGATAGTTATTTTTTTTTGGGGTGTTTGGGTTAATCACGGATATTTCTCTCACTTCACGCACAATTGACAAGTTGTGTCATACTCTCTCCATTAAACGTTTGAACTTATAAGAAAGAATCAAATCGAAATATTTCATTTACTTTGCTGTCAAACATCAAATTCTCATGTCTTTTTTAAAGGGCTACAAATCTAAAACTCATCTAACTTCATGAAAGGCTTCTATATTAGCAGTGAGTAGATTTTGAAAATTTAGCTCAAAGATGATTGACGTGGATTATGATACATCTCACGGTGTTAGGTGAACGGGGTACTGAATTGATAAAATGTTGTTACCTCACAGTATTTGTCATATCATATCATATTATTTTATACAAAATAGAAAATTCATGTTCCGTAAATGAAATAATGTTTCGATTGCAAGGGTCGTTGCTTGATCAAAATTGATATACATTTTACAATCGAATTAAACAATCATGTTCAAATTTTTTCTCTTACTACTATTGACAAACTTATGACGCGTTTCACCACATCGGATGAAATATATGCTCTGTCTATCCGAGATGCAGAGTTGTGACGAAAAAAGTATATTCTCTCAAATTTGGATGCATGTGCCGCCATATGTCTACAATTCCAATGTTTTGAATCATCGAAATGAGGGTTTACATATATTCGTGGTTCTATTTAGAGAATCTAAAGAGCTTGTTATGCAATTAAAATCGCCTAAAAGAACCAAGGGATCTTTATTGAATTCTAAATGAGGAGTAAGTTCGGAATTGAAGAATATATTCCGCTCTCTTGCATTCTGTGAGCCTGATGGGGCATATATATTCACAAACTTAAAACCATTAACACCTGCGGACAAAATTCGTCCATCGTCAGAAAATAATATATTCTTTATTTTATAGCCTAATCTATAAATTAAACCTGTCCCTCTTTCAGACGACCCTACATTCGTAATAATATCATAACCCAAGGGACATTTTATATGATCAGTATTCACTTCTTGCAAGAAAACTAAATCTATATCGTCTTCAGATAAGTAGTACTTTCATACATAATTTGTTGAGAGATAAGGCCAACATTTTGTAAACAGAAATAATATAATAATTTTCAGTTCACCATTTTTCGATAGGTTCAGTAATCTTTCAGATACTAATTTTTCGATGAATACTTCTTTCAGAGGGTTTCAAACACAATGTAGAGTCAAATAATTTCCATTATAATTTTGATCAGCTTGAAATTCAAGCTGAAATATCCATAAATCATTCATCTCAATCTAAAAATTCAAAACAGTTAACAGCATCATTATTAAAACAAGAGTTTATCCACAAAAGTATTCCATAAGTCGCAATCGAGTGAAACTTCGCATGATACGTAAGTGTTGCAGCCTCTTAACTAACAGATGTTCTTTTTCTACGAATCGCGTAGATCGCAACTGAGAGTCTCTTTTCCGTCCCTTCTATATGTATCCATAAGAGTGAATTGTCAGCAATAAGACCAAGAACCTTTATCGAGTTATCAGCTTGGACAGTTTTTCTTGTCGAGACTATTAAATTCTGAGTTTTTTCTAAATTTAAGCGTAAAGCATTGGCTTAGAACCACTCCTGAGCTCTCACCATAGAACTTTCGGTTTTCTTTCCCAACTGTGGTTCGTTAGAGGCGTTATTAACAATCCTTGTGTCATCAGCAAAAATGTATACTCCATCCGAGTCTACATTCAAAGGTAGATCGTTGATGTACAGGATAAAGAGTATGGGACCGAAGATTGAGCCTTGAGGCACTCCGGTATCAACTTCCTCTAGAGGACTCAAACAATTGTTCCATTGGACAGACTGATACCTATCTCGAATATAGGAAGACAAAATATCATTTATGAGGCCTTTGAAACCATATTTCTTAATTTAGACAGATGGGTAGGTCTATTCATGCAATCGAAACCTTTCCCTAGTTCACAGCATTTTACGCTCGCTTGCTGTTTTGTGAATATATGCCATTATGTACGTTTTTTCAAAATGTCCTCAAAGATTTTCGAGAACACTGATAGAACTGAAATCGGGTGGAAGTTTCAAAAAAAAAAGTTATCTTTTTCGTAGATAGGTATAACTTTGGCAACTTTCAGATACTTCAGGAAAACCCGTTGCTGGAAACATAGATTGATAATATCACTCAAAGGCGACGCAATAACATCAATAATTTTCTTCATCAATGAGGCGCTCATTTCGTATATATCACATGTAGTTTTGTTATGCATATTCGAGACAACGCTTATCACTTCTGCCGCAGTAGTACCTTCAATAAACATCGATTTTGGGCTAGACATTGAAATATTCACCAGCATCTTTTTCGTAGCGTCTACATTTTCCGCAATAGTGGAACCTACATTTGCAAAATATCTGTTCGTTTCTGCTGGGTTGAAGAGAATATGCTCAGTTTGCGAACTTGGTTTCTTAATATTCTCATTGATGACTTGCCAGATCGCTCGGCTTTTATTCGTGTGGTTTGCTATATAGGAATAGTTAGTTCGCTCATTTCAGGATCAATTGCACTTTTATGTCTGTTCTTCAGTTCTCTATAAAATTGAAGAGACGGATCGTCGTTTCGTATCCTCCATAAAGTATGGGCTGCCTCAAGTTTCGACTTCAGAAAGTTGATCTCCGGTAATTTTTAACTCTACTTTTTTTGGATTCAATAAGTGTCTTTTTTTCACAAAATATGGCGTTAAAATGCTCGAGATTTGTTTCATGGAAATTTCTGAAGGATTTCTCAACTTTACCTGGAACTATGTGGGCCCCTTGTATTGACAGTTTCTGCGCCAAATGGTCCAAAAAATGAAAGTTCAGCGTCTTCTGGTTACAGGAATTTCGGTTCAGATTTGTATAGATATTGTCTATACAGGTAGACGAGAAAGCTGTGACTCTGGAAATTTGGAGAACATATTATGCAGACCGAATGACTCAAAAAGGCCAATTAATTTTATTTTTGCAGCCGAAGGCACCAACAGATCCACAATAAAGTCGCCTGCCACTACAATCTGTCGGTAAATTGACAAAATGATTATATTCAGTTTGGGAATTTTGGCCGAGGCTTCTATAGAACATTCACGAATGTCATTTAAGACTTCAAACTCTATTTTCTTTCTCAAAATTATCAATGAGCTTCCGTGTATGAGAGACATACGCGAAAAGTCATCAGCTACTACATATTTAGAGAAACTTAAATGCTGCATCTCATCCTGAGTAAGGTATATCACAATTTTCCTCGCTGAGTATATAATTTACAGCGTCTACCTTATATCTTAGGCATTGTATGTTATAATTCAACATTACTATTGTATTTTCCAGGTTAATTTTTGATTGAACCTAGAGATCCGTTTGAGCGAAAAAAATTAAGCGCCTGATAGTTATATTTTTGGGCCAATTTTCACCCTTATAGAGTTCTTCTAAGATGTCAATGTCAGCACCTACTTTGAACGCCTTGCAACTAGTCCCCTCACGCTCTGGTAGTTGATCCATTACAAATTTCTTGTTGGGAAAACTTTTTCAAGATACTCTTGTACTCTGTCCTTTGTTGCTTTCCGAGAAACCCGCCCTACATGAATCCAACACAATTTCTGGGCCCCCGTGAGGGTAGAAGCCGAATTAGAGCCTGCAGCACCAGTTCCAAGAACCACTTGCTTTTTTTTAGGGATTTTTGTTCCATGAGCGCTATTTATCAGTAGCAATACTAACATATTTTCGTTATCAGCAATAACATTTTAGGAGGTTTGCTGACTAGAGTCTCACTACCGCAGGAAATTGATGACAATCCGACAACAGCGGAGTAGGTTTGAGTTGGGCTAGGTTTGTTTACATTTCGGTTAAAGGTTTTGGAAGTATCCTGCATTTCAATTAGTCTTTTTTGATGTTCAATAATTCTATTGAGATCACTCGCCCGCTGTTCCAGTGCCTCCAATTTAACGTTGGAAATACTCAGTTCACTTTTGGTTTTAATAAAAGTTATATTTGTTTCTAGGTTAGAGTCCAGAATTTCTTTTGCATCATGAGATTCTACAGTCTCCCAGAAATTTATATGTTTCCTAATACTATCACTTAACACAATGTCGTTAGGAACTCTTTTGTTTATTATTGCATCGATAAGTTTCTGTTTATTGAGTTTATTCAACTCAGAATTAAAATCTAGTGCATTCACTGTGATTACCATGTAGCCCTAATACGAGCAGTTATCCTATCAGACCAGTTGTCTCATAAGCCAAACTTTCACGTTATCTTTTATATATCATTGAAAATTCATGTAATTTCAGTCCAAATTGTTCAATTTATAATTATTCAAATGTAATGGATTTGAAATCCCACATATTGTACTGCCATAAAATTCTAAACTTAAGTCCTGGGATGTAGTTAATATCTACCCTATGTTTCACCTCATGATACATTCAAATTGATCAAGCAAGTTCTGCAGGATGAATTTCATTATACAATCCGAGCTTATGAATCTCTTAGAAGTTTGTTTAGAACAAAATTGTTTCAATTTCAATGATGGAATTTATACCAGCAATATCGGTTCAATAATGGGTAATCCTCCCAGTCCATTACTAGCAGAAATTTGCATGCATAACATTGAGAAAATAATTCATAATTATCCACTATCGAAACACTGCATTTGTTTAGATATGTGGATAACAGAATTTATTTTACAGATACAAATAGATAATTAGATTCCATTAGTACCTTCATTAATTCAATTCACCATAATATAAAGTTCACTTTGTAAATGGAAACTAAGAATTCAATTAAGTTTTAAGATTTAAATATAACCAAATTTGACTACAGACATCATTTTTCTATTTTCCATAATACATCCCATACAGACATTACACTTCACAATTATTCCGAACATTTATATTAACATAAAATAGCTGCTTGTGCTCGGACCACGAAATTCCACAGGGTGTTACGAATTTTTGACAAAAAAAACACTTTTAGTTTTGCCCCCGTATAAAATTTTTTTCAAATTTTTTTTGTTTTCTCTTATAATTTCTACAAAGCAGAAGAGTTGATCTATAACTTGCCGAAAAAATCATCTAAATCGGTTGAGAATTAGGAAAAATATCGGACTTCGAATTTGGTTAAATTTTCGAGTGTTCCGCTAATTTTGCCTCTGAGTGTAGATAGAACTTTTAAAATTTTCAACATGCAGTTCATTTCAACATTTTCAAAATCCAGAAATTCACTTCACATACAGTTAAACCTAAATTCCTCACCATTACTTAATCTTTTCAGTTCCCAGACGAAGCAACCCTGTTTGGCTTTTCCACCTATTTAGTTAGTTAAATACCTGGTTTTTCCATGTAATAAACAGGTTGTTTCGTTTCTAGGTAGTTTTAGATAATTAAGTGGTGAACTCGAAACGCATTATTATTTCTGAATTTACCCAATCCGTTACGATATACAGGCTGTGTTGTGAGATTTGGAATAAATTTCAATGATCCATATCTTCTGAAGTATTGTTCCGATTCTGTTAAAATTTTGTAGGATTATCACAAGGGTCGACCTCATTAAAACTTTGACGTATAACAGAAAAGTCAGGACAGTACCTTCAAAAATTAAGTTTCTTCGGACTTTTATTCATAAGTTCTCTCTGTATCATTCACGAATTTCAATATCCTCGGAAAAACTTCGAGTTCTGGTTAACCAAATCAGACCATGATATTGAAAGGCCATTCCAGGGATCCAGGAATTAGGTCTCGTTCTGTTAGTTGATCCCTAAAAGTTTTTATACACGAAAACTTAATATTCTTAGGCGCTTCCAAATTCAACTATTTGAAAGAAAAGAATTATCCAGTATCGAGCGTAATCCTTAAGTCCTCGCAAAATATTAAAAACGCGATTTCCGAGGCTTTATCAGGGCTGAGCAACACCATTTAATCGTTCGAACGAAAATTTCACAAATCATGAAATGAGGCTCTATTTTCTTGAGACATAACAAAATTAACGGTGAATATATCCATGAAAGTCAAAAAACGGAAAAGTCTTTCAGAAAAACGATAACTATGAACAGACAATAACTCTAAGACCTTGACATTGTTCACACAAAGTAGTTTCTGAAACATAATTATGTGGTACAGTTATCCTAGGATCAGTTATGGAGTTGATTTTTGAAATGCTCACCTCTTAACTCTACTCATTTAGTTGACCGTTGAATTACATGATTAGTGGATTTTCTCATAATTTCCAGATCAGCTCTGATGGAATGCTCTATGCCTTTATTTTCAGCATTAATTTTTCCCTCGAATTTATTTCCTGTTAGGAAAAAGTCCAGTGGATCGGGCGTGGTATACCAATCCACTACACCCTATCCATCGATTTGGATATTCAATATTTAGGTGGTTTCTAATAATCAGAGAAAAATTTGGGGTTGCGCCGTCATGTTAAAATCACATTTTTCTCGTACTGATTCGAGCTTCAGCAAGCAAATTCGGTAAGAAATTTTACGGAAACTGGAGGTACACATCTCCAGTTAGTCTACCCTCGAAAAAATGCGGCCCAATAAGTTTGTCAGTGTACATACCGCACCATACATAAACCAAAATTCGATTGTGAGAATGTTTTTGCACTAGCGCCCGAGATATTTTTCCTGTCATATGTGGGAATTCCTAGAATTATTTATTCCATCGCGGGTGAACTGAGATTGATCCGACAAGAAAATTCTGATAACAGTTCTTCTGAGATGAAAATTATGATTCATAGGTTTGCTTAGATATTCCATGAAAAATGTACAATTTTACAGTTAGTTAAAGTGATTTTAAATGCTTGGTAAGTAATGCTGCCTGTAATAATAGGTACTGCATTAAATTATTAAGCTTACGCAGACTTCGACATTTAGTCAACCATCGAAGAACATGTAATCCTTTGGGTTCATAGTGGTACATAACGCAGGAAGAATTTACAAAAAATTTATTAGTTCAATAATTATTAATGCCAAAATCTATGATTGCTAAACTATACACTGTGCGGCAAAAGTCCGCGCACTGGGTCGATATCTTTGAAACTAAGAATAGATACTCATTTCTGTCAACGGAGTTGTGATTTGTCAGGAGGGGCTACCTATTTGAGTTATGTTTGAAATTTTCAGCTAACTTGTGGTGGGGGTGGTAGGTAACCTCGAAATTTCAAATAGTAACCCCTATTGTGTGATACATCAGTAGAAGGGTATTTGAAATACGTTTCCAAAACAGTCCGTAAAACTGATATCGTATAATTAGTTCAGAAGTTACAGTCAAATATTTGGTTTTTTTCTGGTTCTCTTTGCTTCTTTATGGAAATACTCCTATGTTTACACATCGGTGGATCCTCATTTTCAATACACTTGTTCTGGAAATTGACAGTCATCTCTGATATACTGTTTCGGACAATTCAGTGAAAATGAAATTCAATATCCCATTCATAAAGCACAGCAGAAAATCGGAAATTCAAGAAATTCACTATTTCCTGCTGTAGATCACAAATACATAAATTAGATTTGAGTATGTTATAGACGTCGTGTTCGTCTAACTGAAAAGATGCACCTTTAAGTTAACCCATAAATTTCATGTCATCCTTATAGCATTACCAGAATTAAGAAGAGGAAAAGAAGAGAAATTAGATTATGTTAGTATGCTTTCAGTTATTTATTTTGATAACGGCCAAATAGAGTAGGTAAAGAATTTCAAAATTGTTCAAAATGACCGCCGTTTTCTTGAACACATTGTTCTAATTTTCTTCTCCAAGCTTCATTTACATGTCGTAGTTCGTCTGGAGCAATATTTCTGCAGTTTTCGATGATTTCCTCTCACAATGTTTCGGTATTATCGCAGGGATAAACCTGATTTTTTAAGTAATCCCACAGGAAAAACTCACATAGAGTTAGGTCGGGGAATATTGCCGGCCAGAGGATAGGACCATTCGTCCCAATCCAATTATCACTTAATTTCTGGGTGAGCCTTTCTGTCACCATTTGAGAGGTGTGTGCCGGAGCACCATCTAATATAAATAATGGCTCAATATCGGCGTTTGTTTCTAATAAAGGCTCTGAAACAGGTCAGACTTGATCATTGAATAGATTCCAGCATGACGCACCTGTTAGATTTCCTTCAATGAAAAGCGGCCCTATCAAAATATTGTCCCAGATATACATTCAGTTTTTCAATCACTTGCGTATGGGTTGGTAGCACTTCATAGGGATTTTCTCGACTCCAATGGTATGTCCAATGGCGACTCACTTGTCCATGCCTTATGAATGTGGATTCATCAGTAAAAATTATCCTTCTGCCGAAATGTGGATTTTCCTCGAATTGTTGTAGATCCCATTGACAAAACTCCAAACGTTGTGTTGGATCGCGATCAAGCAGTTGGTGCACAAGTTTCGTTTTATAGGGTCTCACTTTCAGCCTTCTTCGTACCGATCTATCACTCATTCCAGCTTCAAGTGCTCTGTTTCGCACAGATAATTTCGGAGACACTTCCGCACTGGCTAGAACGTTAATGATTTGGCCAGGAAAAGTGGTATTTCTTAGGTCTTCCAGTGCGTTTTTTTCCTCTACTGAACTAGTTTCAAAAAATCTTTGCACAGATTTCTGGACGGTACGAGTACTTCGCACTGGTTTATCGATATGATTTTCCGTGAATAACTGCGCAGCTAGTTTGTGATTTTCCACATTACTGAATGAATGCGTCATTGTTCACAAGAGAAAAAATTAATTGAATACACTAACTAGAGAATTCCTCTGAATCACTGAGTGGATAGAAAAGAATCAAACTTTTCGCCCCACCAAACTTTTCGCCCCTAACTACCTAATGACTAGGGTGTAATCCCTCTCAAATTTGGCTTTACGATAGGTAGTTATCTATAATCCTTCATCCTTAGTGTAACTCATTTACACTTAGGTATACCTAAATACAAAAATGAAAACATAGAGATTCAAGAATTATACCTACCTGGCGATATTCGTGGGTTAACTTACAGTAGACGAGCATTTCAGTGTATGCATCATAATACGTAGTTCCTGATATTAATTTCTTTGACATTCTCAAGTAAACTCTGTGAGAACACTATTTGACAGAATTATTCTATGAACAATCTCTCAGGATCTCAATCCAGTGGCAAGAAAAATGTTCTGAGGCCTTATTTTGTGTGTACTTGTTTCTAGTCTATCTTATAATTTGTACAGTACGCCTGGTACAAGAAAAGGTCAAGAATACTTTTTTACTCTGAAACTTCTGGACAAAGTGAAAGCGTATACAACTATCGCATATATTCTGTGGCATAGATAATTTCGCACCGAAAAGTGGTAATAGAACTGCGATTTACCATGAATGTTAAGGTCCCTGAATATTTGTTCACCAAACAATATTGCCTTAAATGTTCCTTATAATCGTATCAAAGTTCAAAATCGAAGTTCAAGGTGTTCAAGGCGTTCAAGGCGTTCAAGTGCTATGATAACAGATATTTCGTTTATAACATCAAATTCTGTATCGTGTATCTCGAAACCAAAATATCCCAGATATCTTGTGCTCTCACTGAATGCTTTGAAAACCATATGTCATTTTGAAGGCGCAGGAATAATTATTTTACTTGAAACTATACGGTCTATGCAAAAACCTACGGAAATATTTAAAATATTCAGTGGCGTAGATATTCTCGCCTGCATGAGTGTTCTAAACACTGGTACGAGTTTCTGACAGTTCCTTTACGGCTACATACAGGCTCACATACAGGTTTTTGTGATCTACAGAGGAAAGTAGTGAATTTCTTGAATTTCCGATCTCAAGCGTATTGAAAATAAGAATCCAACGATGTGTAAAAATAGGAGTATTTCCATTTGAAAATTCAGACTTTTGCGTCTTTGAATGTACTTTGATTTGGCGGCTTCTTTCAGAACACTTTGTATAATTGAGAGCCCTAGCGATTATTTAATCCTGTAGAATGTATTTTCTACTAGGATTGAGCTTCAGTAATGTAGAAAATATTTTGAATAAAGTTAAGAGAACCTGAAAAAATCAACTATCAACTATTTAACTGTAACTTCTGAACTAATTATTCGATTTCAGTTTTAAGAACTGTTTTGAAAATATATTTCAAATACCTTTCTATTGATGTATCACACAAAAGGGGTTGCTTTTTGAAATTTTGGGGTTATCAATCCCAACCCCACCCCAAGTTAGCTGAAAATTTCAAACATAACTCAAATAGGTAGCCCCTCTTGAGAAGTTACAACTCCGTTGACAGAAAAGAGTTTCTATTCTTAGTTTCAAAGATATCGAACCAGTGCGCGGACTTTTGCCGCACACTGTATACCTATCTGTGGATTTTAGGGTGATCAGCCTATCTGTGGTTGACATATCGATATACCTTAGAAGAATGTCACCAACTTATCGTAAAATTTAAGATAGAATTTTTCGAGTTCAAATATGCGTTTTCAACATACACACGCAGAATTTGTAGACATGAAGTACATTTATGGTTTGTGTAATGAAAATGGACCACTGGCAGATATTGAATACCGGAGGCGCTTACCGAATCGCCGAATACTCAATCGTAAGACGTTCAGCCAGGTATTTCGCAATGCTAAACCAAATGGCAGATTTCCCACCACTTCGTATCTGGAACGACAAGGAAGACGAAGGAATGAAAGAGATATTTTGCAAGTTGTTCATGACAATCCAAAAATTAGTACCACGCAAGCTGGTGTTCTGCTGGGAATACCTTCATCTTCAATATGGAAAACATTTAAAAGAGAAAATTTATATCCTTATCACGTGCAAATCGTTCGTCGCTTCGAGATAGATGACCTGATCCCACGTTTGGCATTCGGAAGGTGGATAATACATCACATAAGAACTGTTGACAGAATTTTCTTTTCAGATGAATCCGAGTTCATCCGCGATGAAATAAATAATTCTAGTGCGATTTTCAGTTAATGTATGGTGCGGTATAAACACTGACAAACTTATTGGGACGCATTCTTTTGGGGGTAGATTAATTGGAGACGTGTACCTCCAGTTTTTACAAAATGTATTACTGAATATGCTCGCTGAAGCCCGAATCAATACGAGGGAAATGTGGTTTTAATATCATGGCGTAACCCCACATTTTACTCCGAATGTTAGAAACCACCTAGATATTGAATGTCTTATTCACTGGATAGGCCATGGTGGACCGGTCTACCGGCCGGCTAGATCCCCGGATTTAAACCCAATGGACTTTTTTTATGGGGTATTACGAAAAATAGAGTGTATGGACAAGAAATAAATTCAAGGGAACAATTGATGAAGAAAATAAGGAACGTAGCGTATTCCATCAGAGCTAATCCTGAAAGTTTGAGAAAATCTAATAATCATTCAATTAAAAGGCTAACTAAACGCATAACTGCGACAACGATTATAATTAGTTATTTTCATGTGCAAAGTTTTCGTTCAAACGATTGAATGTTGTAGTCCGGCCCTGTAATAACTTTGTAAATCGGGTTTTGAATATCTTCCGAGGAGTTAAGGATTACGCTAGAGACAGGATAATTTTTTTTCTTCAAATAATTGAATTTGGTAGCACCTAAGGATATTAACTTTTCATGAATAAAAACTTTCAGGGATCATCGGACAGAACGATCCCTAATTCCTGGATCTCTGGAATGGTGCCATTCGATATCATGGTCTGATTGATTAGCCAGAACTCCAAGTTTTTCCGATGGAAATTAAAATTCTTAATATCGATATACGGGGTAAAATGTGAGTAAAAGTCCGATAAATCTCAAATTTGTTTTTAATTCTGTCCTGTTTCTTTTCGACATATCAAAGTTTTGATGAGCTCGACCCGTGTGATAATCCTACGAAATTTTAATGAAATCGAATCGATAGTTCAGGAGATTAGGATTATTGAAGTTTCGTCCAAATATAACAAACACACCCTATATATCGTAAAGGAAGGGACAAATTCAAAAACAATAGCGCGTTGGTTCTCTATCACTACCTAGAAAGATTCCGTTTCCTCACGACCCTGTACAAGGCACATCATTCTTTTGAATATTGTACTTATCTGAAGAAGCCACAGTACGGTGAAACGCACCATAAGTTTGTCAATATAGTGAAAATTTGAACATCGTTCTTTTATTTGATTGAAAAAAGAAATAATTTTTATCAGTAGTAACATTTCCCTTCCATTTTTGAAGAAAACTCAACGTTTTTCTTCATGTCTTTTCAAATACCTAACCAGCATTCTATTTCATTTTCAGTTCACAGCCTAAGCGAAAAATAACTGTTGATCAAAAATTATACGTTTGATCACGAACGACAGGTGAAGAAAACTAAGACGTTCGATAATGTTAACGCGTATTCTAGAGGGGTCCTTCGAATGACAATATGAAAAAAGATATTCCTGTAATGTAATTTACTTCAGAAATGCATTAGGCGTATTATTCAATGATTCAGTTATGACTATGCATCTGTATAACTAATGCATCACCTAACAATAGTCGAAGTGGTCCAGTGTATAACTTGCCAGACAATTGCATTGAGATACCAATTCAAATCGGTATTCATTCAAAGTACTTGTCTTCTTTCAATCAATTTTTTCTCTAAACGATGTGTCAACCTAAATTGATGTTGATGATTTCACTTAAATGTGTTCAGGTGAAAGAAACGAACGCAAGAAGCGTATCAAAGACGGTGTGGATATTTATTATTCATAAACCTATATCGTGGATGGATTTAATCAAGTAAAAACCTGACGGTTCGAATTATATTTAATATTACAACCATAAATCTACTACCTGGCAATCAACTTGCAGTCAGTTTACGATTTCAACTCATTTTACATGAATGATCATATATTACCATAACAGAAATAACAAAACATTGAAATTAAAATATTAAGCAAGGTCACTCATATACAAACTACTAAAATTAAAAATGAAGATTTTATCATCATTTCACAATGAAAAAGAATGAGATCCAATGATTACAGAATGAATGTGGAAATTGTCGTCCATTCACTTCTATCTATATATATACGGCTGAACGGATTTATGTTATCTTGGTCTTGAAATGTTCTTGGAGGTCTAGGGAAGGTTTAAAAAGTGAGAAAAATTACAATAATTGCCAGGAAAAGCATAAATATAGCCTTTTTTTATTTCCAAACGTTTTCTTAATAAAATGTAGAGTCAATTTGAACTCTATTGCTAATAAATAAATCTTATATTAAATTATAATCACTCACTGTTGTCTAAGCAATGTAGGTGTGTTCCTAACGTTAAAGAGTCAATATGCAATTTATTACCGCTGCAGAAAGTTCAAATTCAATCATATCTATCGAATTAGTCTTCGCGTGCGCGTTGGATGATCTAATGTCGCGTTCTGAAACTAAACAAAAGAGAATCGCTAACGCGGCTAAATTGTATAGTCAAAAATGTTATATATATATATATATATATATATATATATATATATATATATATATATATATATATATATATATATATATATATATATATATATATATATATCTTTGAAAGAGAGGATTTACAAAATTTGAAAAATTGTATTTACAATAAAAGCTCACAAGTGAGCTCAGGAAATGTAACAGGGGAACCATACTATCTTGTATATGATTCAATAAACGAGTGAAAAAACCTGAAGAAAAAACTCGTTTCCCTGTCGCTATTGCACTAGCAATAGCTTGTCTGTTTATGTTGTCTTAGTGTCGTGTGTACAAAAAGAGCACCAAAGATTCTTCTGCTTAGCCGCTTCATTTCTCTCTTGCATTCCATGATTTCTAAACGAACACAATGGTGAAAGAAAGGGGGTTTGGGACAGGAATCTGTGACAATGGAAAAAGAAAACCAGCAGAAAAATATTTCAACAATCATACTTCTTATATGTCTAAAGAAATCTGAGAAAAGATTTCACATAGCAATCAAGGTCATGAAATAGACTAAGGAGATAATAAAAATACATAACCAGCGATATTTCTTCAAATTCCATCTCTGTTTGACCGAGAGGGCCCCGATGGCCAGGTTCAGTCTTCCAAGTGATGTCGATTATTATCTATAGATGTTTTAGAATCATTATGGACGCAATAATCTGGGTTGACATCGCCCATATATTATTTCTTCGTGGAACTTGCTTAATTTTAGGAAAAATTTGCGATAAAATTTTGACAGTCATTCGAAAAGTATGACATAAAAAATGTATTAGATCATTAGTAGTACTGATTTTCAATTTGGTCCGCGAAACTTAAATTTAGCTAACTTCAGTTGTTAACTATCAATTTCAAGATGAAATAACCTTCACTACTGAAATTTAACGCAACAATTCAATGAATTTCTCCTGCATAACCATCATTTAACTCCATCTACAAGATATATAAAAAAAACATTTACAGACTCATCAATCCCAATGAATTATTTTAACCACATTACACATTAATTAGCACTTTGTTCAAAAGATATAGACTTTTCCATTCCTCTTTGCGTAACAGGCTTCAATACGGGAATCGATATCATTAGGAAAATTGCACCAAATAATAATATTCCAGTTTCCCACATGAACAGTATTATTATGCTCAAAGAACAAAAACAATATAGATAAACCAGAAAATAAATACGCATGTCGCACTTACATTGGCCCCTCTCTGAAAACATCAGCAATTACCTTTCCAAATTTAATTAATCAACCTTCTTTACAATGATCCCAACATAAGCAAATTAGTATTCAATACCAAATAAAAAACTAATAAATTAAAACAGTTTGGAATATACAGAATTGAATTCAATGAATACCCAATGGTTTATGTCTGACAAATAGGTCGAATTTTTGAATCTTGAGTTAAAGAACATCTTTAATCAGATAACAAATCTGCAGTTTTTAACACATTAAATCTACATACCTCATTATTACATGAGATAATTTGAATATTTTCCACAAATGTAATAAAATGATGACAATGAATCTGTTGGAAAGTTTGGGGATTAACAAACTTGTTAAAAACCCAAAATTCACCACTCTCAGGAGTCAACCATTGAATTACTTCTCACTACTTAACATTTAAAATAGGTGTATTCTGTCTAGATCTAAGAGTGGACAGAATTTTCTAATTATACCTCTTGTAAATCCACATTGACTATATCAACTGTTAGATCTAGACACTTGAAAATGACGTAACTGTCGAAACCGGTCGCGTGTATCTGAAATAAACAGAGTGAGAATCAGACAATAGTGTTTCATTTTATTTATATAAGTTATTTATCGATTTCAATTTTACCTAAATTCTCTATACTTTGAAATGAGCATTTGTAGTAGACCATAAATAATAGGAAGAAAAGGGAAAACCCACTTTCTCTAAAACTCCCATTGAACAAATCAGATAAAATTTTAAGATTGGAGCTAGAGGGTAACACCAGAAATTCATTCACTAATAGTCCAGCTGTTTTACACTAATGCTAACATAATTCAAACGAAACTTGTAATAGTAATTTGTATAGACATTGTGAAGTTACTAATAAACTGTTGAGATCTATGGAAACAATCCATCATTTATTCAAACCCTCTATCGCAGCTATTTAAAAGCAAAATAAACAATGGCTGTCACCAAAATATTGTACATCAGAAATATTTTTTTATTTCTGCTATAAATGGGGTTAATCGCAGTTTCCAGTATATCGATATAAATTTCGATTAGAATTACAAGAAACAGGGGTCAAATTACGTGGCCTTCCAAAATGTTTACTCAAACATTTAGCTTTTCTTAATATTCAATGTGTGTTTCTCGAAATACATGAGAATTCGTATAGCTCCCAAATCTACAGCCAGTTAATCTCCACATGAATTGAAAAAGAGGTTATGTTAGTCAGGAAAGCAAATGTTATTTAAGAAACGTGGATTATTGTTCATGCGCTCTACAATAATTTCGCAAAATTGTTGCCTTCTATCCAAATCATCATCAGTTAATTCAAGAATAAATTGAATTTTGTACGGATGGAACTTGCATTTATGTAAAACTTTAGAAGTACTAGATTGGCTAGCACCGGAAGCTGCAACAATCTGACGTACAGATTGTCCCCATACCGTCTCTGCTGCTGTTTCATCATTCACAATTTCAATGGCTTCTCTATCCATTACTGAACCCGTCGCAATAAATTAAGCTATCAATTCTATTAGGTATTACATTACATTGAAAATGGATTTGGTTGTTTAGGTTTTATATCCTTACAGCCACTCGGAGACAGTTTTGATTTTGGTAATGAAGCTCAACACTTTCTGCACATCATAATTATTTCAAAACTTTAACCACATCAACAAAGTAGTACCTTTATGATTGATTGACAATGCATCAAATGATTACGCACAGGTATAATCAGATGAACACCTTATTTTTAAGAACAAATAATTAAGTCGAAACAAAAACTATCTATAAATATCTTGGGAGAATTTTTGTAATAGAGGAGAATTTGCAATTAAATGAAAACAATAATATCTTTCTAAAATTAGTGTACTTTGAATAAAATGCTTTCAAAATGAATCAGAACAAAACCTACTTTCCTTATCACTCAAATACTTATCCAAAAGATGAGTAAATTTATTGGTTTTCATGCACGCGCTAACTAACCTCAAAAGGGTTCACTTCAAAATATGATAAAAACCACCCTAGACTATTTCTGTATCTAGGCGATAAGGTAGACACGATCCAACTACAGTATCCGTCAGCAGAGGTGATAGTAATGAGAGACTTCAACGTCCACAATATTAACTGCTCCAACACTCAAATAGGTCCGACGAACCAGGAAGGCAAGTGGAAGTCTTTTCGATTATCCCGATATTCTCGATCTATTTCGTGTTTCAGATCCAGATGAGTTCCGTTTACAGGTATCAGCACCCTTAGGCAACTACAACCACAACCTTGTTTCTGCCACTGGTAATTTCGCACAGCTACGCAATGAAGATCCAACGCCTTTCAGGAAGATACAGCATTACACCATTAAAATCGAGCCAGCTGGGAGGAGTTGCGCTAGTTTCTCTCGTCTTCTCCCTTTGATGATGTCTGATTTTCAGACCCTTACATTAAAGTCTGCACTGAGTACGTCACCGATATTATTTTGGCAGACATTGAACTCTACAATCCACACTCAACGAAAACAGCATCTGCACAAGCACCTCGATTCACTTAAACCTGTCAAGAAGCTACCATTATTGAAAACAGGGCCAATAAGAATTGGAAGAAGAATCCAACAGATGAAACTGAAGCTCAATATATACGTTTCAGGAACATTTGTAACTCAACAATTGATATTGCGAAAACCTACGCATATACTCTTGGAGCAGACCAGTGGAACTAGTCAGTTCTGGTCTATAGCTACCGCAGTCAGCAGCAACTTTTGCAAGTCTTCCTTCCCACCTTTGATTAGAGATGGCAGTTTCCATCATCGCCTAGAGCAGAGGCGAATCTCTCCACAAAAATATTTTCGCATAATTATGTTTAAGATAGATCAAATAAAGTGCCCCAAGCATCCCACATGTGCAATCGAATATGTTTGAAGTAAAATTCAAAGTGCGTACGGTAGGGCGCGTTCTTCGAGAACTGAACTGTAAGAAAGCAGTGAGTCTTAATGGAATACCACCAACTATTTTGGTGAAATATACCACAGTGAGCGCCTGTTTCTAATTGTCTTCGTTTCCCTGTCGCTATTGCACTAGCAATAGTTTGTCTGTTTATGTTGTGTTAGTGTCGTGTGTACATAAAGAGTACCAAAGATTTTTCGGCTTAGCCGCTTCATTCTCTCTTGCATTCCATGATTTCCAAAGACAAGGGTGAAAGGAAGGGGGTTTGGGACAGGAATCTGTAACCATGGAAAAAGAGAAACCAGCAGAAAAATATTTCGTAAATTATACTTCGTATATGTCTAAACAAATATGAGAAAAGATTTTACATACCAAGCAAGGTCATAAAAAGGACTAAGGAGATAATAAAAAAATGCATAACCTGCGATATTTCCTCAAATTCCCTCTTTGTTTGACCGAGAGAGCCCCGTTGACCAGGTTCAGTCTTCCAAGTGATGCCGATTATGATCTATAGATGTTTTAGAATCATTATGGACCCAATAATTTGGGTTGACATCGCCCATATATTATTTCCTCGTGGAACTTGTTCAATTTAAAGAAAAATTTGCGATGAAATCATGACAGTCGTTTGAAGAATATGACAAATAATAAGGTATAAGGACTATTGAACGATCCTCGTATGTATTGGTCATATAATATACATATTCTTCTGGTATAATGTAGTAATTATTGAAGATATGGTAACTATTGAATGCAATCTTGATTGAGATCCCGAGCTCGCGAGATCCCGTCTCATTTCACGAGACTAATCCCATAGCATAAAATGACGAGATCTCGAGCGAGATTGGCGAGATTCAACGGTTGTATTCGACTGACGAATTGGGACTATTGGGAGTGTGTGACCGCGAATGCCAACTATTTAGATTATTCCCGAGAAGTCGTAATTAACGGCGATTTAGGTATGGAGGTACTTGAAGAAAGTAGTAAATAAACTGACTGCCCAGTGCAAATTAAGTAAAGTCATTGTCAAAACTACATCCAGTTCCACAAAAGGATTACATGTGCATATGAAGTCAATCCATAAAATTGACACAAAACTATAGAATACGACAGTCGGAAAGACACCAATCTCAACACAAGTTGATTTTGCTTATCTACCATCGTAGTCGTCAGTATCCAATACCATGCCGGTGACATCAGAAAAACGCGAATATTGTCAAACACCCTAGAGAGGAAGAAAATCGGGCATTATTTTCCTTCAGACCCTGACGTCACTAGAGAAAAAATAGTTTCCCGAGTGGTAGCGAAAAATGAATTTCCTTTTAGTATATTCTGCACTTCGGAGGAATATTTTTGCTGCAAAAGGATACAATTACGTAACGACGCTCAAAATGAAAGTGAAGAAAGATCTTTTAAAGCTGAAGATTAAAGTCTCTAGATTTACTCAGTGCGAATTTAGTAAAACCATTGTGAAAACATCCAATTCCAGAAAAGGATTACATGTGCATATGAAGTCCACAAAATTGACACAAAACTATAGAATACGGCACTCGGAAAGACACCAATCTCAACAGAAGTTGATTTTGCATATCTACCATCGTAGTCGTCAGTGTCCAATACCATGCCAGTGACACGATCATCTATAGAAAAAGAGGCTTAGTCTACATCGGAAAAACGCGAATAGTGTCAAACACCCCAGAGAGGAAGAAAATCCGGCATTATTTTCCTTCAGACCCTGACGTCACAAAAGTAAAAAATGAATTGCCTTTTAGTATATTCTGCACTTCGGAGGAATATTTTTGCTGCAAAAGGTTACATTTACGTAATGACGCTCAAAATGAAAGTGGGGAAAGATCTTTTAAAGCTGAAGAATAGAGGCTCTAGATTTACTCTCACCTTTGATGGATGGACATCCGAAATGAACAGGCATTTTTCAAACATAGATATACTAATAGTAGTCACCGTTATGAAAAACTGGACTGGCACGTGTATCTGGTAATATGTCGTCAGAGTCCCGAGTTCAGCTTCTGAAAGAAAAACTGTCATAATGTGATTCATCTCTGGACCACGACATAGTCTGTATAAACAGTATGATGAAGAAAACCGGACGTCTGAATTGCTTCAAGAAGTATGCTACCCGCACGGTGTACAATTTGGTATAACAGACGTCATTTATGAATAAATTCAGAACCTCAACCTGAGGAAGAATTATAATTAGAAGACACAGCAGAAAGCACAAATCGTAGCACAGAAATAAAGAAAAACTTGACGGATGATCTAATGATGGTTTATACTTTTCTCTACTCATAAAAGTTGATCTGGTTTCAGATTATCAATCGATTATAGCAAACCTGAGAAAATGTGTAAAACTTTCAAAGAATTCTTCAACCAAAAATGATATACTTCAGAGTTTGAGTCAGCAAGAATTTGTTAGCAAGACAATTCAACTGGTTCTTGATGGTTAAATTCTTGGTCTAGACTTTGCAATACTTTTTCACGGATGTAGAAGATAAGATCTTGGTCGATTATAAAAATGCCTTCCAGTCAGAAAAACAGGGCGTCAAGAAATTGTATCGTCGGAATATAGGTATAATTGCAACTGCAATTTCAAACTTTTAAAATAATTCAAAGGACGATAGAACTTTCCAATTGCATTGTAAGTTTATCATATCATCATATCATAAGGAAACAAATTAAGAATTCAGTCAAATATCGCATCCCTAAACAAGCAGATACTATTTCACAAGCCTTATCTTCTAGTAATAATATGAACACAACAGGCACAGTAGCAAGCTAGAAAAACCAAGATGAATTGCCTCATTCAAGCATTGCAGAGGAATTAAATATTCCTTCTGGTGCTGCAACAAAAACCAACGTGAGCCTCTAATAGGAATCACAAGAAATTCTGATAGTCTGCCAGAATCTCTTTTTGCGTGTTTATACTACTTTAGATAGGCTAAAGTATATTATTAGTAAACAGATGGAGGATTAAGGGAAAAATTTCACAGTTTGATTTTGGCAACTTACTGACACTGTTATCAGCTAGCGTTGAGTCTGAGGGAGCATTCTCGGCATCTGGGACCGAAGCAACTGTCTAAGCTCTCTGTCTTTTTTGCGGAGCTATTTCCAAAATTACTTTCAGAATCAATTGTTTCTGTTATTATTTTGGTATTTTAAAATAGTTAAGTCTTCTAATTATCTTTATTGTCACTGTGTACTACACCGATAAGATCCATGCTCTTAAATTAATGAAAAAGAACAGTTTACTGCGCAAGTAAGTATATTCTACTTTTGTTAAAATATATATGAGTTAGACATTCTTCTGTTAATTCTTATATCATTTCATAGGTATTTAAATGTGTTAATTTCAATTAGCAATTGATATATGGTATGTGTTCACGAAATAAAAGTTTTATTTTTCAGTTGATATTGTACCTTGCACTCATTATAATCACAGTTAAGCTATTTCTTTCGCATTTCAGTTACTAGAGTAAAGCAATATTTTTGTGAATTTTACTCGAGATCCCAAAAATACCAAGATCTCGTGAGATTGAAATTTTTAATCCCTAGTTAGTGATCTCGTCCCGAGATTGAATTCTCATTCAATTTCTAAAACAAAGTTAAACGGGTAATTCATATAGTGTTCATGAATGGCTTAATTAGTAAATAATTACGAAAAAATAAGGGTTTTATTTATCACTTAATGTTGTACCTTAATATCATTATAATCACAACTAACTATCTCTATTGCATTTTAGTTACTTGAGTAGAGAAATATTTTTTGAATTTTACTTAAGATCCCGAAAATGCCGAGATCTCCCGTGATTGAAATTTTTAACTCACGAGATACCGAGTTTGCGACTTCGCCTCGAGATGGCATTATCCTAACGGAGATGCGCAGCCGGATCATTCTGTATATCTATCAATATAGTATGATAGCCGATCCATAGTAATTTTCCAATTGTAACAATTAATGATGATCTGTTAATTGAGATTAGACTTCGTCCATCAATCAATACGATCGGATATTCAACATGTTGGCTGTGCATTTTCTGAAATCACTTTTCAGATAATACTTTACATGTACATTTGATTGATTATTCTATACACATAGACAGGACACATTCGGCTAGATTAAAACAGAATATCTAAAATACAATGGAACTCGGCTCGTTCAGTGCTTGTTCACAGATCACGTACTTATTCTCGACGATGTTCAATAGCACAGCTAGTGTGTGCCGATGTGTCATTCAAAGGAACCGAAAGGTTAGAAAGATGGACAATATAATGGTATATGCAATGAAAGCAGAAAAATAGATACATAGTTCATATCTGCACACTTGTGTTTTTCTGACAAACATCAAAATTATAGATAGAAGCATTTATTGTAAATACAATTATTCAAATTTTGTAAATTCTCTCTTTTCAAACAAAAAAATATATATATATATATATATATATATATATATATATATATATATATATATATAAACACATCATCAAAATATAGATGATTCTTGCCGTAGATGTTTCTGTTCTTCAGAAACAGTTTTTCATATATTATCATCTTGCTCAGTCCTTGCTTCAACAGATTATTTAGAAAGACATAATGCCGTCGCTAATATTATTCATTTCAATCTAGGAATTAAACATGACCTAATTCCCAAAAGAAAAAATTTTACAAATATGAGCCTGAGATATATATATAAATATAAACTTTATTTTGATAAAACAATTCTTTGCAACAGAGCTGTAAAACACAATAGACCAGATATCATTCTTACTGATAAACAGAATCAAATAGTATATATAATTGATATTGCTATACCACACACATAATATACAAAATAAATACAATGAAAAAATTTGTAAATATATGATGATTGGCGACGAGATTAAAAAATGTGGAAAATGAAAAAATTTATTCTACCGATTATTATTTCCACAACAGGTGTTATTCCTAGGAATATTCACAAAAGTATTGATATTTTGGGTCTGAAGAAAAATTTGTTTGAACAGTTACAAAAGATAACAACATCAAATCTTGTAATATTCTTCGTAGGTTTCTTTCCGAAAAGAATAATAAGGTAGAGTCATAGGTTTTCTCTTTAGTTTATACTGCTCAAAATTGCACTTCATATTTTATTTATTTGTTTATATAAATGTAATATAATTATCTGACAATTTTGTCATATTTATATTCGGAGCAGTATTATATTAGATCGATCACCACTTCACACAAAGAAAACTATTAATGAGTAACATTAAGTGTTACTTGACTAAGGTCCGTACACTGGATTTTTCCGGGGAGAAAGCCTCTGACACTACTCGTTGTTACATTGATATCATTGTCTGATGATGCTATAGTATGTATATATTCTGGTAGATTGATATATTCTCATAACATTTAACGTTATCCTAATATATAATTATTCCAGGATATGTTTTGATTATAATCATTGCCTGGCATTGGTATTAATTACCGGGTGGTGGATTTATATTTTTCATTTCCAAAACAATGAAAATTTCTATAGTCATTCATCCTTTTTTTCAAATATGAAACCAAACCATTTCATTACAGCAAAAACAAGAAAAGAGTCTCAATGGTAATGTTGGTGTGGACGTGATTAAATCAAGTCGCAAAATAATCTGAAAGGAACTAATGATGCTAGACAGGCAAATATCTATTATGAAGACGGAAACTAAAGATGATGTTTCGTTATTGTCTGAATAATTAATATATATCTATTTGTCTATCTAATGAAGACGTAGAGTAATAAAAAAAATCCGTTAGCAATGTGGTACGTGGGCAAATTCAAAAATAAATGTAGTTAATATGATTTTGTCTTGGAACAGGCACCAACTTACTGCCGGTTCTTCGATAGAAACCCTCGTAAAAATCTCCAGCAAGAATCAAACTACCTGACTACGATCTCCTCTGTCTTTTCTTCTCTTGCAAAATTTCCTGTCCTCGTTTTAAATTAAATGTTTACTTTACACGTCTAAATTTTATAGTCAGTAACGTAGACGAATCTGTGATTTAGGGTTCTCTTCAAAATAAAATTGAATCAATTGAACACTAATGTATTCAAAAACGATTATAAATTAATGTGAATTTCTAGATAGTTACGTTTACCAAAAATAATTATTTCCTGAATGTCGTGAAACTCAACTTATGCTTAATTCTATACGTTTAAATATATAATAATTAAATAATGCTTCTGATATTTCAGATAACTCAATAATTTTAGTGAATCACAGAAATGAATATTTATTTAATATAATAGTAGACTTAAGCTAAAATTACCATATATACCTAACAGAATGTTAAACAATGGTTATAAATAATTTCATGATAAACCGTCTAGTTCTAAATTCAATTTCTTTCTACACTTTGACCCGGTATATATATATATATATATATATATATATATATATATATATATATATATATATATATATATATATATATATATATATATATATATATATATATTTAGACAGGTGAGTCAATAAGGCGAGAACTTTTATATCTCGGAAACTATTTGAGACAGAAGCGAAATTTGTTCTGATTATATATATATATATATATATATATATATATATATATATATATATATATATATATATATATATATATATATATCTTTCTGTGTTATTTTCTCTACCTAACAAAAGTAACGCAGATTTGAATAAGATTATAACTTTATTCTTTGTTAGAACCGTATTTTAAAGTTAGTATTGATTGATATTATGTTTCCCAATAACTAAAATGTCTCCAAAATTCGTGATTCTATCAAACAACAGCAGTTCTTTAGGAAAATTAGATCATTAGGCTGTAAAACGTAGAAACACAGAGAATAGATGCAATTCCATTGTCGGATTCTATGTTCTAAAATGTTTCTATGAATTTGGCTTCAATTTGACGGTTGGAAAATATTTAAAAATAGCAATAACACTAATTATGCTTATGTATAGGATTTTTTGTCAAATCAAACTGCAAATAAATACTCAAACGAGTATTATAACTTAATTTATCATTCATGGTCTATGTCAACAAATGATTAGTGGAACTTGTTGAATATCTAACGAGAAGTACCTGAATTTACGACCAGCGGAGAACAATTTTGAGAATTACAATCAAATTTTCCATTTATGAAATACAGAAAACTGAAATGATTAGCGTTAGCACATTTCATAGGACAAAGATGTCGTTTTGGCGACATCAATAATGAAATTGAATTTCTAACATGGTGAAATGAAATTTAAAATAATACGTAAACTTAAAGTAAAGATAAGTGATTTTTGAGCACTTTGCATATAAAATTGCATCAGAAAGTACGTTTCCTTAGAATAACACTTTTCTGGATGAACTGAGAATAAAGTTATAATCATAGTCTAATCTGCGTAACTTGTTTTAGGTAAAGAAGATAACACTATTTTTCCCAAAATTTTAATGAAAATCAGCATAGCTTAATGGTGATCAACATTCTATACGAGAAATCTTAATAAAACACACCTGAAAAAGGATGTCCTTCAATGAAAAAATCTAAATAGTACAGCATTCTATTTAAAATAGCAAAGTTGTAGTCGATATCAGGTATTACCACGGTACCGCTCTGAAAATAATTGCAAATTGTAGATCAGTATCCTTTTACTATATTCCAAAAATTTGAAATTGATCGATGAACCCGTGCCGCTGATACTTCTAATGGGCTCTTCAGTACAAACACACAGATTAACCGGTCACGTGATAACAATAGCTTTAAAAGGAATATAAAACCAAGGATTCTGAATGGTACACAACCATTTATTGGCAAAAGTGTTAATAAAATACGGAATATAAACAAGGGGAAGATTTCATTTCAAGACAATAACTACTATTGATCGATTCGTGTAATAATCGACTGAAAAGATCGAAAAATTGGACCTACTAACTTATTTCTTCTCTACTAGCGTCATGAACATAATACATAGACGCTGATATTAGATAGCAGAAACCGTGTTTTGGAGGTGTCTTAAACGAAGAAAATGCTAAAATATTCATATAGAAGTGCATAGATCACAAAGAAGTAGAGTTCGAAAACCAACGAAACCATTTGCAATGACAATATTAATCTCATAAATTCGGATATAAAAATCAAACTACACGATGTCATCTTTGATCTACTGAAATGTAATACTATTATGATCCTAGCGGTCCTAGTGATTTTAGATTATAGAAATTGAATAAATAACTGACAAAAAGATATTCAACAGTACTCTATCCCTTCTTTAACATCTATCTTCAAATTTGTTATGCTCAATAAAGAAGATTATTTGCGGTATTGAACAAATACCTACAAAATGAAATTAGAGGTTTCAGATTCTCAAGATATTCTTAAGGTAACATCTGTCTGCGATTTATGGACATTACGTTTACACTGATACACTTTTGACGGCAATACATGTGAAACTTATGTTATAATTTATAATATGTTAAAGGTAATAAAATTTTTATATGAAAGCTTAATGTCCGTGAGAAAACAACCGCATATGTCGAGGTTGGCAGTTCTCAAAAGCCCTCACAAAATATTTATATTGACATATGACTCTGACGAGAAGAAACCAGCCAGCGAACTTGTCCCTTCTCTTGAATCCCTGCATCAGTCAGGTCCGCATTCAACTATTATTCCGTTGCTACTAGATTTTTTGAAAATAATTCACTAATTTAGATACTAGCCCTAACAATTCAGTAGTATTCAAGTTTCATGGAGAATGCCCGAACAAGTCAATGTTTTCTTATTTTTCTGATATAATTATTTCTTTTATTATCATCAATCAAACTTATGACATCAAATTTCTTCCAATTCACATTATATGATATCACTTGATATCTTTTGATGTACTCAGTTTGTACCCTGATTTTGGTTATGTTCAGAAGAACTGATTCAAAATGACAACAGTAGTTCGATTGTAAGGACTACTTCAAATTGATTCCCTATAGCAGAATAACTTTCATTGTTCATTGGTTTCATTTCAAGGAACACATAAAACAGTCGCGTATTAAAGTTTCCATAGAAGTTTATAAGTTAATGAATACTTCTTTTCCGCTTTTTCCTAGTGTGATCGAAGTTATTTTCTGAAAATTATGAAAATGCAGTTATTTGTGTATTAAGTGGTAGTTTAAAGGAACATTGGAAATTAAAGATATTGTATTACTTGAGTAACCAACTGTTTCACAACTTACACAGTGAATCAATCAACTTGTCGTAAAAATACATACTACAGAAATCAATAATTATCATTGCTGATATTTCTGAAATTATCCGATAACTCAAAGATCACTGATCACCCCAAATCATCATATGTACTAACATCGGCGTCACAAAAACGGTTATCATTTAATTGTTTCAATAGTTTATCAGATGGCTTCTGTTACGTAAAAGGAAATTTGAATTCTTGATTTATTTTAACAGGAATATAAATTGATTTCAAATCTATACACATATATACAATCCCGGAAAAATTTGAACGTGTTTATTCATGGTACGCTTTTTTATAATGATGAACAAATCTGCAGTTTTCATTATTTTCGTTTTACTTGCGATCTAAGAACAGCTCTTGCTAATTCTCAAACACAACAAATGTAAATTTTCATAATTTTCGTTCCACTTGGGATATAAGGCAGTTGCTCTTGCCAATTCTCATATCTTGAGGTAAACAAAACATTCTCTTGATTACGCCATGAGTTTCAAAGTATAAAGCAGAATGTGACATAAACTGCCGTATTTTTTGGTTGCGTTGATTTTAAAGTTTGATTTTATCATATATCAAAGGGAATTCATACTTGAGTGTTTAGTCTTCACTATTTTAAACTTGATACTTTTACGTGTTCTTCAGAAAAAGCAAATAAGTCCATTTTGGTAGAACAAAATTTTTTCATATTATTACTACATTTTAACAGTTTTCACTTGATTTCATATTCTGGATCTTTATATTTCAAAATAAACTGCAAAATACAACACATAAGGTCGATTGCATTCAGTTAGAAGTTTCCAACCTAAATAATCGGTAACAATTTTGAGAAATGAATAATAAAAAGTGATCCAATCTACCAACAGAATACCAATTCTGAGCGAAAATTGATAATGAAATTCCTCCTCATATATCTGGATTAATGGCAAACAATGGTGAAATATTAGATATACATTTCCCGCTGAAGAAGAAGTGAATCAACATATTTTTTAGGTTGATGAAGAGAAATACACGAAAAACATATATAAAATATAAAACAGTATTGAGACTCCAAAAATAAAAAAATATATTATTATTGATTTAAATATCGTTCTAAAACATGACTGTTATTCACCAGTTAACGGGCGATCTTCTGTTTTTGATAAAAGTATGAAACGAAAACGAAAGTACGTCCCTGGATAATTACTTTCATAAAATAATTCCCCTTTTCACGAATGAATGGTTATATGGATATGATTCATATTGACGAAAAAAAATGATTTTGCATAGTAATATCCTTAATCTTCTAGGCATTGTAGTGTGTACAATAATACTCGTAAAGTATACTTTTTAGTAGTGTACTAGATAATGCTGGGCTTTGAAATATAATCCCGTGTTGTCAGCACTTCTTTCAGTTTCATTCTGAAATGTGGTATATTCTTGCCCTCAATGAGGGTTTCAACTTCCACTTATTTGAATAACCGTTCGTTTCATGAAAACAATTTGCCGACAATAGCATGGCTCCAAAAAATCCAAGAATGTATTATATAACTCGGGAGAGCATAACCTGGTTGAACTTTCTATGTGAATAAAAACAATATAATGGTCAAATTTCGCTGCATATCGTTAAGACGAAATGCTAAATGAAAATACTTATAGTTGTTGTGGTATAAACAATGATAGTAATTTTCAACTAAATAATATGATAAACGATGTTTTTCATTTTTTCTTAAATGAGAAACCACATTTATTGCTATGACGAGATATTATTTTCAAATTAATTATTATCTGACGAAACGCTGGCGAAAAATATTATGACAAGCTGTCTACCTTTCAAAGACATCTTGAAATATGAATCCAATATGATAAAAACTTTTGCCATTCCTTGCTCGATAATCTACTAAAAATTCACTTTGCGCGTCTACAAACTGCATTCCGTATACGAGATAATTGTAACATCAACATAAATCATCTTCCAGATTTATATATCTTTCGGTTCTGGGATATGAAACGATAAAATATCGACTTATTGAAGAATGGAATTCACATAAATTTATTGCAGTAGATACATATCTGCAACTCGAGATATTGTCAGAAGCAACTGAAATACATATAATTTTTATTTTCGAACGACACTAGTTTAATATTGACAGCATATTGCAAGACTTGTTGGGTTACAGCACGAAAAATGTAAAAATTAATATAATATATTTTTATGAGAGACCTATTTGTTTTTTATTGACAAATCATCAATATATGACATCATTAACATTTTTCTAGTTGTTGTTGATGAATGGTATGTGATGCATCTGTGAAAAGCTCGTCTATAGGCTAGTGGACTGAATTGAAATTGAATGTAAACTATAATAAGTTAACGGGTGGGGCAACAAAAACGAAAAAGACTCAATAACTGCTAGACTATTCTTTTCTGAACAAAAAACATAAACAGGTCAATTTTTGTCTGAAGGAGGACATCTTTTAACACACGAAGATTTTATTTTTACATCAACTCTCTAAGCAGGGCTGCACAAAACTCAACTTTTGAAATAGGAAGATGGGTCGATTGATACCTCATTGCAAAGTTCTTCTGATTCTCAACACAAATGTGTAAAAATTTTTCAGTTTTGACATATTCGAAAATACCTTCAAGCAGTGGCGCTTCCACTAAACACCGTCAGACACCCCTCAGGTTAGGGTGTCAACCCCTCAAATTTTCTAAATTATCAGTTAGTTTGAGTCATAAGAAAAGTTTTAGATTTTCTAGAATATTGTAGACAAAATTTTTGCTTCATCTGCATTGTGATGAAGACGCAGCGTGAATTAATAGAGAGCAAGACAGAGTTTGCGAGGTCTGCTGATTTTTAATGGAGATTCAGAACATGTTTGTTTGGATTTCAAATAATAGAGCTTATTTATGGACCTACCTATATGTTGGTGAGTAGGGAAAATTGAAAAATTGAGAACACGATTGAATTTATTATACCTGATACATTTTATAGGTCTACTCGGTATCAATCGAACAAATGTTTAAAGTATAGATTTTGCTAGAAACGTAATGCTACTTAATATCCGGAACATTACGTAGCATTTCAGGGGTTATACGATTACACTAGACTTTAGTATGTTGTCTTAAATCCACCAAATCTGCTGGATGAGTTTTATAAGTGTGACTCCTGGCCCCATAAAAAAAATCAATGGTGACAAGTCAGGGGCACGTGTGGCCATTTTACGGGGCCTTTTCTTCCTATTCATCGATCAGGATATTCTCGATCTAGATGTTGTCGAACAGGAAGTGCAAAATGTGGGGGGGGTTGCACCATTATGCCGAAACACAACATTCTCTTCTAAATAGCTAGGATCATTTTCCAAAATTTAGTTATGGCCGGATTGATTAATTAGTCAAGTAGTTGGAGATACATTTCTCCCGTCAGGTTTCCTGGTAAGAAAAATGGCCCAATGAGACAATTCCCATAGATGCCAACACAAAGAATCAATGATGCCAACACAAAGAATCAATTTTTCAGGATATTGGATATGTACTCCATGAAAGATTCTGGGATTAGAGTCCGACCAGAACCGGCAGTTATGACGATATTCAGTGCCATTCAAAAAGAAGTACATTCATCCGAGAAGCAAATATTCTAGAGAAAGTTAGGATTGTTTGCGATTCACCCACTTATTATTTCACAGAATTGCACTCTGCGGTCGAAGTCATCCTCACTCAATCCCTGGACCATCTTCATTTTATACGGATGGAATTTGTATTGTTTGAAAACTTTTTCAATAGTCCTTCGACTCACACCTATTTCATTTTCCAATATTCTTGTACTCACAGTGGGATCAATCACTACTTGTCCAAGCAACGAAGTTTCCATTTCTTTATTTTGTATGGGTCTTTGGACATGCTCTCTTTATCTATTCTGAAGAGAACCAGTTTCTTTAAATTTTTACACCAACTCCAAAATTTACTTAGCACTTACATGTTTGTCGTCATGGCATTTATTGAAAATAGCAGCTACCCTATTAGAACAAGTGTTATTGCTGAAAAACATTTAAATAATTTCTATTCTTCCAGCTACTGAGTGAACCATTATACTGGTGTAGATGCAACCCGTGAGTGTGAAAAGCAGCTAGATAAACAAACAAACTAATTCGAATTTCATTCATCAGATACAAGCAATCTGGGAAAAAAACAAAAACTACCGCATATGTTTTTGAGAAATCTGCATTACACCTGTGTGATTTCGGATGAATATTTTTCTGTAACGAGAACTTTACTTGAGTTCGTGTCATTTCAACCTTGGATACCATGCTGTTAGAGGCTTTTGACATACGACGATCGGTTGCGTATACGGTCGTGAGACGTGCGGGCTATCACCCTAGTGGTTGTGTTCACATGTCTACGTTCATCAGTCCACTGATAGGGAATCTTTTTCGCAATTCAACCTATGACACGGAGCGATCATCGCTTCATTTTGAAGAGGTTCTTATACTGTGTATGAATTTCTCCAAGATCCACCCTGTAACCTCATTAAAATGAAATCGTATTTGAAAATTCGTTCACTGTAAACAAGTAATTCTAAATACCTATCCAATGAGCTATAACTCTGACTAACTAATCAATTCGATGATCTGAGCGGTTAACACCCTTATCTCAGGGGGTGTCTGAGGAGTGTAGTGGAAGCACCAGTGCTTAAATATATTTTTATCCAAAATACAATAGTATTTGGGTGAATGTTCATTCGAAATCGACAGATTTTACAATATATATATATAGCCTGTTCTATATATATATATATATATATATATATATATATATATATATATATATATATATATATATATATATATATATATATATATATATATATATATATATATATATATATATATATATATATATATATATATATATATATATATATATATATATATATATATATATATATATATATATATATATATATATATATATATGTATCCATCCTGACGAGTTGCCCATTGTTTATGCAATCAAACTGATTTCATGAAAAATATAAATCCACCACCCGGTAATTAATACCATTGCCAGGCAATGATTATGATCAAAACATATCCTGGAATAATTATATATTAGGATAACGTTAAATGTTATGAGAATATATCAATCTACTAGAATATATACATACTATAGCATCATCAGAGAATGATATCAATGTACCAACGAGTAGTGTCAGAGGCATTGCCCCGGAAAAATCCAGTGTACGGACCTTAGTCAAGTAACACTGAATGTTACTCATTAATAGTTTCCTTTGTGTGAAGTGGTGAACGATCGAATAGAATACTGCTCTGAATATAAATATGACAAAATTGTCAGTTAATTATATTACATTTATATAAACAAATAAATAACATATGAAATGAGATTCTGAGCAGTATAAACTAAAGAGAAAACCTATGACTCTTCCTCATTATTTTTTTCGGAAAGAAACCTACGAAGAATATTACAAGATTTGATGATTTCTTCACACCCAAAATCTCAATACTTTTGTGAAGATTTCTAGGAATAACTCCTGTTGTGGAAATAATAATCGGTAGAATAAATATTGTTTTCATTTTCCACATATCGTCGCCAAGCATCATATATTTAGAATTTTTTTATTGTGTTTATTTTGTATATTATGTGTGTCGGGTATAGCAATATCAATTATATATGTTATTTGATTCTGTTTATCATTAAGAATGATATCTAGTCTATTGTGTTTTACAGCTCTGTTGCAAAGAATTGTTTTATCAAAATAAAGTTTATATTTGTCATTTTCACAAATAATCTCAGGTTCATATTTGTTAAATTTTTTTTCTTTTGGGAATTAGGTCATGTTTAATTCATAGATTAAAATGAATAATATTAGCGACAGCATTATGTCTTTCTAAATAATCTGTTGAAGTAAGGACTAATCAAGATGATAATATATAAAAACTGTTTCTGAAGAACAGAAACATCTACGGCAAGAATCATCCATATTTTGTTTGATGATGTGTTTTCTATAATTCCTCGTGAAAAAAACCTGATCCTGGATCGCAATTGCCAAGCCTTCTGTTTCAGAAAACAATTCTCCAGATACTAACCATTTATTCCATGCGATTTCATCAATATAATCATTTTTCAATTCTTTAGGGTGCTTTCCGTGTAATTCCTTCTGCATCCAACATTCTCTTTTAGAATTATCATCAAATATATCAAAATCTACCTTTTGCATTGTCAAGTTCAGAGGTGTAAGATTATAATCTGAAGCAACAACAATATCATGTAATTTAGACGTTCTCTGTTTATCATGAAAATGGGAACGTAGATGAAAAATCTGTTTACTATGAAGATTATTCAAATCTGTTAATCCACGACCTCCAAGATGTCTAGGTAGTGTAAATCTCTGAACAGCTGACTTTGGGTGGTGCTTATGATATTTACAAAGCATTTTCCTCGTTTGACATTGTAATTCATTTAGATCAGTTTTAGACCTTTTAATAATTCCAAAAGAAGATGTAAGAATAAGAACTGCATAGGAGTTGACAGCTCTGAAAAGGTTTTAACTAGTTAAATGACTCTTGATGATAATTCTAAGTCTTTTGTAATATGAACTTCTAATATTTTCTTTAGTGCTGCTATGGTTAATTGTCTTCTCTTGACAAAATCCAAGATATTTATATGTATCTCCTTGATGCATTGGCTCGATTTCTATATTGGAAATCTTTATATAATCAGAGGTGATCTTTCCTTTTTCAATAGAAAGATTTTTACATTTTGGAAGCCCAAATTTAATATGAATATCATTGGAATAGTTGAAAGTAATCTCAAGTAGACTTTTAAATGAGATCTGGTTCCGGCATATAATTAAATAACATCTAAATAAATTAAGTGACTTAATTTGAATTCAGTTGATAGACTCTTTATTTTGAAGCCGAAACTAGTAGCATTTAATTCATGAGATAATGGACTAAGGCAAAGACAAAACCAAAGTGCACTTAAAGAATCACCTTGAAAAATGCCTCTTTTGATTGGAATTACTTCGGATTTTAACGATTGTTTTGAAATATTTAAATGAAGATTGGTTCTCCAATTTTTCATTACAAATTCAAGAAAAAGACGAAGTGTCTTATCAATTTTATAAATTTCCAAAATTTCTTGAAGCCATGAATGGGGAGAACTATCAAAAGCCTTTTGGTAATCAATGAAGGCTGTATGAATATTTATCTTCTTAGTTTGAGCTTGATTCAAAGCAACAGAATCAATTACAAGTTGCTCTTTAGTACCAAGGTGTTTTTTTCTACATCCTTTTTGTTGTTCGGAAAGAATATTATAATTCTCCAAATGTGCATAAATTTTTTGGGTAATACATGCAGTTAGAATTCTATATATTGTTGGAAGGCAAGTAATTGGTCTATATTGAGACGGATCAATAGTATTATCACTTTACGGTTTTTACGGTGTGAAAAATAAAGGAGTAGCTTAAATGTTCTTTATTATAAATGAAAAATATTCAGCCAATTTTTCATGAACGCAAGAGAATTTATTGAACCAAAATTTATGAATACCATCAACACCTGGAGATTTCCAATTTTTTGTGTGTTTAATAACTGATGTTATATCTCCGTTTGAAAATTTTTCAAATTGCATGCATTCTATTTTAGAAAATCGAGACCTTTCATTTAAAATCCAACTTGCATTGGAATTGCCCAAATTGAAGACCAATAATCAGTTAGAATATCAATTTCAGGAACTCCATTTCCAGAAATATTTTTATTTGAACCTGAAATAACTTTGTAAAAATGTTTTTCATTATTTTTGAATAGTTTGTTTTGGAATTTTCTATCTGAATTTATTTTATATTCACGTAGTCTAATGGAGTATACTGAAAGTTTTTGTTTTAAACTATCGATGTATTCTATCAGTTGCCCATTACTTATCTCATTATTTTTATGGGTTTTATTTTTGAGGAATATTTTTCCAATATGTGCCATAAGTTTTTTGATCGATTACCTCTGGAATATTGAGTCAATCTTCCTAAATCACATCTGATAGAAGAAATTTTACCTTCTAATCTTTTTTGCCATGAAGGTTTTTTCTTGATATTATAATTAGCTCCAAAATTTTCTAATTTGTAACCAGAATGTTTAACTACTGTAACAGCGGCACAATATATAATCAGATGAAGTGTATAAATATTCACTACTTTAACAAGTTGCTTTGGAAGAATATTCTCATTAAGCTCGTTTATACAATCGAAAATTTTCTTTGAATAATGAATTTTAGGAAGTTTAGGTCTTATAGTTGGGTCAATACTTTCAAATAAATTTATTTGATTGAGAAATAAATTTTCTATATCTCTGTTATCAATATTTTTAGACGAATTTTCTGATTTATTTTCGATGCTTTTCATGCATGGGACTAGGTTTTCATCTGAAATTTCAGAATTTAAATGTTCTTCTTGTTGAATGTTGTTTTTAATTGATTTTAATTCTGATTCAGATATAAAGTTTCTATTTTCAATATACCGTCTTTGATTCGCAATGCTTTGTTCTGAAATACAGCAATTGGGGAATTTTCTTTGCACATATTATATAGTTTAGACATGTACCCTTTTTATTTGTTCCATTATTTGTTATTTTGTAATAACAGAACATAATGAATTTATTCATTTCATATGCGTTTTATCCATTTCATAAGATCGTTTTATATATTTATATATATATATATATATATATATATATATATATATATATATATATATATATATATATATATATATATATATCAATTTCCTTCCCATCCCCTATTTCAAAAGCAATCAATGGAGCAATGGAAGAAGGGCCGGACAGGCAAGAAATCGGATAACAACACCAGTGGATGATCGTTGGCATCGTTTAGCTGCACTAAGAGTTTGGCACTATACGGCTAGAATGCTACAAAATGAGCTCGCACTTTCCAGAAATGTGCATTTTTCATTCAAACTAGTAGGAACAGGCTCAGAGAATACGATATCAGACCAAGAGTGGCTTCTACCGGCCCGCGACTCACCAGAGAGCAACGAGTTGCAAGACTTCAGTTTGCGAGGAAACATGCAAATTGGGGTATTCCAAAATGCTCGAATGTTCTCTTTTCCGACGAGTCCAGGTTCTGTCCAGTATCAAATGATAGACGCATGCCTGTATACAGACGACCTGGGGAACGGTATCAGCAATGCAATATCCGGCAAACCAAAAACTTCTGTGGGAGCTCAGTAATGGTGTGGGGAGGCATTTCTTTCTATGGTCGAACTCAGTTAGTCCTAGTGAATATGACAGCGACCTAATACATCGCAGATATCCTTGAACCCCATGTTGTACCCTTTGGCCCATTGATTGGCGAGAACTTCACTTTTGTGCATGATAATGCTCGGCCTCATGCAGCTAGAGTAGTTACCGAATTTCTGCAAAATGCCGAAATTGATATTTTAAGATGGTCAGCCAGAAGTCCCGACTAGAATCCCATAGAACATGTTTGAGACAATATGGGGTGGCAAATTCAGAAAGATAGGATGCCTTGTAGAACACGCCAACAACTAGAAAATCTGCTTCCTGAAATTTGGAACTCAGTGACACAAGAGTACATCCAAAATTTTTTGAGGGACTTCCCAGACGTATACTGGAGTGATTAGGGCCCGGGAAGGAAACACTCGATTCTGAAAATGATTAGTAACGATTCGATGCTAGTTGATTGGTCTCTTCGCGATTGTTTGAAGATGGTAGAATTTTTTAATTTTTCATTAACTCGATAATTGTTGATATTTCCCATCGTAAACTCATCTCTTCTGAATATATTCTTATTTGACACTTCTGAAAGTTACCAAGCGACTCTTGAATGACCAACCTAAACGTTTATATAGTATTGTCGTAAAAGTAGGGTGATGCGACAATTTTTGTGGGGAGTGTATTTCAATTTATATAATCAATCATTATGTAATTTGTATTGGATATTGGACGTTAAATTCGTGGAGCCTAATATAACGTTATATGCGGCGAGATTTATTCATGTATCGAGTTGATTATACATAGACTAACATCAGTTTCATTTAATATTCTGTTTACAAAAGGCTACCACCGGATACCCCATTGAATTAGCATATAGCTTGGAGTATATTTCGTGGTTTTTTCAGTCTTCTTCTTTTTATCTATTTTACAACCTTCCACTACTAGGAGGTAAACGAGATAACGTAGCGCCCTATAGAAATTTCTTTACCTATCTTGCGAAAAGCTTAAAGTAAAACCCACCCTGAAGATGTTTTTGTGTTAGGTAAGGCCTTCCTAGTAGGGATCTTCCGTTTGGTGGAAATAATAACTAAGTTTCTTCAAGAGAAAATACACGGTGACGATTGAGTGAATATCAAGTTTTTATCTTGGCAGTTGTAGAAAAGACGACAGTTTTCAACTCAAAAATATCCTGATCTACAAACGAATTCTTCATTCCGTATAATTTCTAGCGAAATATTTTGTATGTCTATTCTAATGCGGGACTTTAGAACTTTGATGCCTGGTAATGTACTCTGATTTCTGAATAACTTAATTCCTAACATTTCTAGTGTAGTGAGGTTAGGTCGGAATTCATATTGTTGAAACCAAACTTCCGAACTTTCTGTTATACCCAGATGATTTTGCTCGGGATAAAAAGTCATCAAAACTGGCAAATATTTAAATACCAACTAATTTGAATAGATTTTTCCAGTGAGCTTTTCATCAAAAAAATATGATCAGACTATTCTGTTTTTCTTTATATTAAGCTTTTGAAATGAATGACTATAAGCTTATTGATTTCAATGCGGAATTATTTGGACCAATCTCTGCAATTTTGTATGCTTGTTGTACTACTACGGAAAAAAATGTAGCTTAACCCGAAAATGAAATATTTGGGACGAAGTTCTCATCTCATGGTTTCATAATTTTTTTAAATTGTAGTATTTCGTCAGAATAAATAAATTTTTAATTATTATGTGTTTTATATGCAAAAATTTAACGATATTTTTCACGTTGGCAACGCATGTATATTCATTCTGATTCCAATAAATCTTTTCAATCCCGAATTTCCTATGAACATCTGCCGAGAACTTACTGACAGTTTTCAGCAGATCATCCAATTGCTTCTTGTTCGAAGCATATAATTTGATGTCATCCATATACAGCAGGTGGGAGATTGTATGATAGTTCCTATCTGTTTTTATCCTTAAATCCGTATCCTGTTCTATTGAGCATTGAGGACAGTGGTTTCATAGCTAAACAGAACCATAGTGGACTCAAAGAGTCTCCTTGAAAATTTTCACGACGTATGGGTATCTCGTCGGTTTTAATTGATTTATTGTTCATGTTGACCTGCAGAGACGTGCGCCAGTGTGTCATTGTTGTCTTCAAGAACTCTGCCAGGGTTGGATGAATTTTGTATATCTGCAATACTTCGACAAGCCAACAACGGGCGGTACTATCGAATGCCTTCAGATAATCGAGGAAAATTGAATGAACATTCCGATGCCCTACGTGTGCCTGTTTCATCATCACGGAATCGATGATGAGTTGTTCCTGCACCGGTGGTGTTTCTTTCTGCTTCCTTTCTGCTCCTCAGCTAATATATTGTTGTCGTCAAGGTGTATGTATATTCGATTGGATATGATTGGCCTATATTGAGACGGATCCCGTGTTCTATCGCTCTTAGGTAGCAGTAGATTCAGCAGGTCACATCTGGTAGCAAGATTTAGTGGTGTATATCCCTATCAGCCAATGATACCACTCTATGGAGGTCAGAAGTGAAAGCTTTTGCAGAGAAGAATTCTCTGAGATTTTTTATCTGCTGGGTGTGTAAATTGACAACATCTATAAATCCGCGTCCTCCTACTTTCCGCTTCAAAGTTGTTCGTATCAGAGACGATTTTGGATGATGATTGTTGTACTTTATTAGCATCGTTCGGGTCTGCCTTTGAATATCATCCAGTTCTGTCTTAGTCCATCTGTTTGATCCAAATGAGTAAAGCAACACTGGAATGGCGTAGGTGTTAATTGCCTTGACTAGATTCCCCGAGTTCAACATCGATTTCAGCACAGACTTCAGACGCTGACTGTATTCTGAACGAATCTTCTCCTTTGATTGTTTTTGGTCTAGCAATCTGGCTTGTTGGTATCCCAGATATTTGTATGTTTCGCCATCTCTCACGCACTGTATAATATCACCGTTTGGAAGTTGTGTTTCACCATCCCTCTTTGAATGCTCAGGGTCTTACATTTGTCAATCCCGAATTTCATATGAACATCTGCCGAGAACTCACTGACAGTTTTCAGCAAATCATCCAATTGCTTCTTGTTCGAAGCATATAATTTGATGTCATCCATTTACAGCAGGTGGGAGATTGTATGATAATTTCTTTCTGCTTTTATCCTAAATCCGTATCCTGTTCTATTGAGCATTGAGGACAATGGGTTCATTGCATAACAGAACCATAGTGGACTCAAAGAGTCTCCTTGAAAAATTCCACGACGTATTGGTATCTCGTCGTATTTATTGTTTATGTTGACCTGCAGAGACGTGCGCCAGTGTGTCATTGTTGTCTTCAAGAACTCTACCAGGCCTGGGTGAATTTTGTATATCTGCAATACTTCAACAAGCCAAGAATGGGCGGTACTATCGAATGCCTTCAGATAATCGAGAAAAGCTGAATGAACATTCCGATGCCCTACGTTTGCTTGTTTCATTATCACAGAATCGATGATGAGTTGTTCCTTGCACCCGTGGTGTTTCTTTCTGCATCCTTTCTGCTCCTCTGCTAATATATTGTTGTCGTCAAGGTGTTGGTATATTCGATTGGATATGCATGAGGTGAGTATTTTGTAGAGTGTTGACAGGCAAGTGATTGGCCTATATTGAGACGGATCCTGTGTTCTATCGCTCTTAGGTAGCATATATGTTAAGCCTTGCGTTAGGAAAGTGGGTGTTTTCTTGGGATGTTGAAGAACATACGTGAGCTGTTTCGCTAGGGCTCCATGGAGCTTATCAAACTTCTTGTACCAGTAGTTGTGGATGTTATCTATACCTGTGGCCTTCCAATTGTTGGTCGCTCGAACTACTGTTGTGATTTCTTCTTCGTTATTCCCTCGAAGTCCATATGTCTGATATCGAGGCGTTCTTTTTCATTCGTGATCCATTCCGCATCTCTATTGTGTTCTTTGGGGTTCGACCATAGTGATGACCAATAGTCGGTCAAGCACTGTGCGTCAGGTACTTCTCTGTTATTGTTGGTCGCAGTTTTGTTATTTCCTTTATGAAAATTGGCTGCGTTTTGGAGGAACCTTTGGTTTTGGTGTTTCCTGTCAGTACACTTGACGTATCTTGAAAGCCTATTCGCTTTTGCTTGGAGTTTCTATTTCAAAGTGTCCATATACACGTTGATGTGTTGTTTGTGATCAGGGTGTTTTGTGTTCGTAATAATTCTCCTATAACTTTTGTGTTTATGTGATTTCAAACGCCTTGAAGGTTTTCTGTTTCTCAGACAAATCTGTGAGGCGACCGATTTCTGCTCTAATATTATCAATATCCTTCTCCAGTCGGTTTTGCCATGGTGTTTCTCTGACGCTCTTCGGCTCAGCTTGAATCAGAGTTGTGCAGATTTGTTGTTTGTGAAGTCGAAGAACCGCTACTGCTCCACAGTAAATCAAAGTGTGAATCTTCTCCAAAGTGTTCTGGTCGGTATATTCTTCAAACACTGAGTTTACGCTTGCTAGGATGATATTGGTGTTCTTGTTCGTCTTGAGCTTGGGCAGTTTAGGTCTTTTAGTTGGGTTACTACCACTGAACTCAGTCATTGCTCTGTTGAGTTCTGATCTTGCGAAATACATATATTCGTTCTGCTGATTCGGCTCAGGAGGACGTTCCATGTTAATATTCGTTTCCGTGGCTTCGATGTTATCTGTAACACTTTCATTGGCTCCAGCAGGTATACCGTTATGAGTATCATTTTCGCTTCTGAGTTCCATTATGACCTCTTCTCGTGAGCTTTGCAGCGTTTCTGAAGAAAGTAGCCTGTTTTTAACGATTGTTCTTCATGAGATAAAAAACACAAGGTTTAACTTTAATCTACACTTTATTTGAAAAAATTCGACTACCTTTCGCTGACACAGCAGCTTTATCAAGAATGACAAACAGAATGAAGAGTATGGTATTATAAACAAATCGTAGAACAAGTTGGATGAATAACAGGAAAATCCACACGTAACCATTATACAGTTAGTATGAAAGGTAATAAAACTAATAAAACAAGTTAAGTAGGGTGAATAATTCACATCTACCTGCTCATTCAAAAGCTTGTCCGAATGTTTGTATCTATTTATTTCTAATGCTTCTAGGAGATCTCATTTTAAACTTTTTGATTTTATATGTAATATGTCAAAGTTTTTATCGAATGATTGGTTTTCTTTTATTAAGTGGTTTGAATAATTTGAATCAGATTTATTTTATCGAAGCTACGTTTATGTTCAGATGTTCTTATGCCAAAACTCCTATAGGTCCTACCGATATAAATTTTATCACAAGAACCGAAATTGAGTTTATAGATTCCTGATTTACTTGATTTTTCAACACGAGATTTATTTTTTTAATATGTTTACCTAAGTTATTAGAAGTTTTGAAAGTTATATTAAGATTTTGTTTGACGAGAAAGGATTTAATATTTGTACTTGCAGAACCGCAGAATGTTAAACTGTTGAATATTTCATAGTCTTTATGAATAAAAGACTATAAAATATTCAACAGTTTAACATTCTACGGTTCTGCAAATACAAATATTAAATCCTTTTCCAGAAGGGCGTTCCATGTTAATATTCGTTTCAGTGGCTTCGATGTTATCTGTAACACTTTCGTTGACTCCAGCAGGTATACCGTTACAAGTATCATTTTCGCTTCTGAGTTCCATTATGACCTCTTCTCGTAAGCTTTGCAGCGTTCCTGAAGAAAATAGCCTGTTTTTAACGATTGTTCTTCGTTGATCCGAAATTCTATGCTCGGATGTGTGCTGTAATTCAGGATATTTTTCTACGAACGCAAGATGTAACGCGTATCTGTATGCTGAAATTTCCGATTCCAAGTTTGTAATCTTGTAATAGGAACGCATAATGAAGGAATTCATTTCTGGGGTCCACTTCATGCGTTTCCTAGGGAGTCCGGCTCTCGTGGTCGTAGGCATAATGGCTTGCGCCGCCGTTGAAACATCAAGAGTCGGTTGGGAGGTGTTGATGTTATTTCCCACTTGGTTTTGTGTTGCAGTATCCCTACTCGATATCACGCTGCTTCCGTCGCTAACCGAGGGAGACTGTGACTCACTTTCCGAACAAGACCATCTTCCTAAATCTTGAACGCGACAAGAGGTTATGGTGGTACAATGTCGATTCACCCGTTTATTCCTTAGATTGTACATCATTGGATAAGTTGCATTTTATACCTACTGCCAGGTTCAGCTTGGGTACCTCGGGTTCGCTAAGCCCGTACTCAGAAACAATGTTCCTGAGCCCCTGAGGGGGCTGTTATTATTATTATTATTATTCATGAGTATTGAAGTTTTATCTTTGAATTGGATGAGAACGATTTATGTACGTCTGGTTGGGCTTTGATCATCTTTCTATCCCAATACATTTTGGTATAGTCGTTCTCCAGCACACTGTTTTTCGCTGCTATGTGTGTAAGGTATATCCTAGTTGGAATCTTCTAGAATTCAGCAGCCAGAAGTCTTCCCTCTGTTGTAAGGTACATACACCAAGAATTGAATTGAGGAATTCGGTTTGGTTAACATGTTCCTCTTGAGAATGCCCAGGGTATCGGACGAGACGAGTGAGCATGATTCTAAAAAAACTGTTTCTCTTCTGAAAAAGTTTCTCGAACTGTTAATATTTTCTCCATGTGTTGCCTGCAGGTTGGTCAGGCATCTTTTTCTACAGTATCTTAGTAGACATAAGTAATCAATTGAGGCGTGTTGTTAACTGGGTTCTGATGCTCTGATTCTTCGAAGTATTTTTCTTCATTCCTTGATTTCATTTTATCAAATTGATCACGGCGTATTTGTGTAGAGTTATACGTGTTTTGATACCTTCGCTGAATTCAGTAGACACTTCTTATCGTCTTTTAATTTGTTCAAAGTGACAGGTATATAGCTATCTCCAATTCATCCTTATACACTTAATGACTTATTTTATCATCAAATATAATGAACGAATACGAATTCATCTAGAACTGGAATAGAAACTGAATCGTAACTGAGTGAAAAGATTTGTGGACCATCTCCCTAGATACCAATTTCAGAGGTTCATGGCAATAAACTGCTGCTCAAAGAGCAGCACGATTCTCGAGTATCAATTAAGTCATTTGCAAATAGTGTTTGGAGTAGGGTTGTGTTTTATGCTACCTACATCTATGAATTTGGTCAGAAATTTGTACATAATGTACGCGACACAGCTCTTAAAACAATTGACATGCTGCAATCATTTCTGGCTTGTAGAATCAAATATCAGTCCTAAGAGGGTGTGATATTTGTGGATTGCGATCCTTCACACATCTAGTATGTTTGAAATTCGAACATAACCAATCGATACCACTTGTATTACTCTTAGAACCCTACATACCCCAACTAAGATCGTTCAGCTTGGGTATACCAATGGCTGGTGATATATCCTCTTTGCTCAAATATCATTACTCGTAATCGTTTCAAACGATCAAAATATTTTCCCTATATTTCAAACGAAAGGAAAGTCAAAAATCTGAATTTAAAGATAAGATATTACCTCAAATTTAATTGAGGTTAGAGTGTCATTGATTCCATCTTTGCCCGACTATAAACTCTGTCGATATCGAATAGTATCATGAACCGACTACACCGCTGACAGAAGTTGTTACGCTAGTTCCAATTTGCATCTTTATATTCCTTAGTTTTAAGACTCTAGATGGCGTTACAGACTCTTTAGGGGTCAAGAGAATAAATGAATGATATAATGGTGACGCAATGTAGCGATCTATTCAAGGCACGCTCGCTTGAACGGTATTGGTCGAACAAAAAATAAAATGATTTGTTTCATGTCGGTTGTAGATAGGGTACAAACCTGTTCCTACATTTGGTGCAACTTGTTACTGTAACCGATATCTAGCGACTTCCTTAGACACTAGCATAGCTTATACTTGGCAATGTTGGATTCAATGCCTAAGATGGAATGAAGGACGTGTGGGTACGAAGTACATAAAAAACGAGCAATTGGAGCAATTTGTCAAAGTGTGATAAGTAGGTTGCGGAATCAGTTCTTGTAAACAGATGCCGCAAGATATTCAAGCGGAAGTCTACTTCTACAACGGCTCGAAATGATCCTTAAATTAACCTTGTTGAGCAAAATCTCTATCCATTTGCTTCGAAAGTGGAAAATTCTTTGCATGTAGCCCAACTTCCATCGATAAATGTATAATTTAGTCGAAATAGTTTTCGGGAAAGGCAACTGACACTATAAACCATAGCGATCCCATAGGCCCTCGAATAGGGACCATTCTACTTTGAAAAAAAAACAATCACTACTCAATCATGCACAAACATCTGGGTCTACCCATTTTGTGATTGAAATCTAGGTAGCCGATCTGGTCGCTTGGTTTTCTGCGCAATTTTGTTAAAGGGTTGGCCATGTGGAAAAGCGAATGAAATTGAGCTGCTGTTTTCAATAAGTTTCCATGCAAAATCCTACACTGGTTGTCCCTTGTTTTAATTTCAGTAGCTAGAATGATGTAACTTGAATTGTTTAAGAGCAGATCATGAGCATTGTAATTGTATAGTATACTCCTCGAGTGGGATTCAGTACAGCCCAAATTGCGAGTGCAGTCATAGACTGACCAAAGTATCGATATCAAGATCGTTTCCATCATATACAATTATGTATAGTATTAAATTCTCTTCATGCTCAAAATGAAATTTCAAACCCTGGTAAGTGTTTCTTAATAGTGTTCTTCTACTGTTTTTCATTATTTCTTCTCAGATGAATACAATCCCACTACCAATTAAAGATCTAGTTAGAATGAAGAATGAAAAAAAACTCGGTAATCCTTCGTGTGCACTCAAAGACTAGCTGTTAATGATGTATTAGCGATGGACAAGAAATGGTTTTTTCTTAGGTTTTCCTCACTTTTCTCTTGAACCATATAAATGAGACAGATTTTACGTATGTTTCTCCCGTTTCTTCTCATTTTTCAGGTAATACTTTTAAAAAATGTGTGAGAGGTTTAAGTGTTTTGAATGTTTATCCATGCTACATTTTATGGTTTCTTTCTTTCCTACTTTAACTCACATAATTGATATAATAGCTTAATTAATTTAGTCTTCTTTGTTTTAGTAACTCTTACTTCCATTCCAATAATTGATTATTTAATAAAGAATAATTGAAAAAATTTCCAAAATTAGTTGAATAATTAATTGAATATACCCGTACCAACATACAATGACAAATTACTCTTTTATTCATTTGATTTCGTCATTGTTTTATTTCATCGTAGAATTCCTAATAAATCTCTGTATATTGAATCAGCGCTATAGCAAAATAAAGCTGAAAAACTTCATTACAAACAAATCCCAAATGAAAATTCGTTGAGTTTTCTGGGGATACCGAGAACGATATAATTCCAATTGAAATTAAACACGGGGAATGAAGCGAGAGCGTTGTTGAGCACCGGCGGCGTGTCAGAGTGCAAATTATCGAGAATGTAGCACGTGGAGTTCCTATATTTCCATTTGAATAGAATTCGTAATGCCGCTCTGAATAATTACAAACTTTGATTGCTCCATGTAACTATATACTTCGATGGAAACCCTCGAGACAGAGCCGCAATTAGCCGAGGGTAGAAAATTGAGACGTCATACTCCGGATTGTGTCATATAAGAAGGGGATCTCACTAATGTTCGTTGACATCTTGTAAAATCAATTAAAACTAATTGAAAAGTTAAGGTATACTTGTCATCTTATAGCTCTATCTCCGATAAATTCAGCAATATTGATTCAGAATTGGGAAATACTTTTAATTTAATGTCGTCTATTTATAAGACTAAATTCATTCGACAATCCGAATTTCACTGAAAAATTGGAAACAGAATAATGTGAAGTATAGCCACTTCAAACTACTTTTAAAATAAATTACTCTCAGTGATCCTCCTCTGAATGAAACCTACTTAAGATTGGAAAACGGTTATCTTCAGAAAGCTTGAGAGCAGGTACCCTCTCTGAATGAATGGGTGTGTGTATAAGAAGTTTACTTTCGAAGTTAAAGGTGACCTAGGAATTTATTACACTTCACATCATCCATTCAAGAGATGTTAGCAACACGTCTGGATTTACAGTTTTATTGGGGATACAATACGGATACGTTTCTTGTTAAATTTCATGATTCTGGTGAACGACAAAGTCACTATAGCTATACAAGTCCAAGGAATTACAATATCTGGCATGGTCTCAATTCGACGGCCTTATACGTTCCTGAGAAATGGCCAATAAAATCATTATAATAATATTCTGTTTCATGTTAAAGAAATAAATTTACAATTTCTGGATATTTTCCTGCAACGGTGCTACAATCTGTTTACGTTAAGTTTAAAGTGACGTCATAGCTAGGGATGTCTGGTTGGGAAAGATGGCAATGGACAAGAACAAAATAACTAGTCTAGCGCAAAGGAACTACTAGTGACATATAGTGACATTTGGTTATGACAGTTGGCATTGAAATGCGGCGTTGGCGTATTTTTATTGTTTATTTTACTTCGTTTTCTTGTGCTGATTGAGATCGGATTGAAGTGTTTTCCTCGAAGTTTTGATAATTTTTGAATAATTATTTTAAAATAAAATCTTTTTAGAAGTCAGTATTTCGAATATTTATTCTATACAAATAGTGAAAAGGCCAAGAGTTTTCTCGAGCCAAGGCCAAAACATGATTGCATCATTTTGCAATTATTTTCAACAAGAACGAGATAAGGGGGGGCCTAACCTTACAGCTGTAAGAGATGTAAGTAGGTACCTCTAAAATTAATAATAGAAGGGGCTTCCACCTTTAGAAAAGAAATATTATGATACAACTTAACTTGGTCATCTCTTGGTTTCCTACTTCTCTACACATCTACATACTATGAACTTTTTTGCTTACAGAGGGTAGCGAGTGTTTTACAAGTAAGCATTTCATCCATTAACAATATTATGGCAAAGACGAAGAGTGGTGATCCACTGAGAAGTCCAAAAAAAAAGGATCGTGAGAAACCTGTTGTACATATTGACGAATTTGATCAAACTCCCATAAGAAATACTATCTATGACAAGTTCCAGAACAGTAAGTAGTCATTAAAACCTTTGTCTAAATCAAGTGTAGTATTATATTTTTTGTAGAGGAACATATTACGTTGTCTGCATTGAAAGAGAAGATCCACGTAAGAGATATTTTCAATGGGTGTAAGACGTCTTTATAGAAAATGGTACAAAACATTTGATTTAAGTATTCCAAAGATACTCCAAGAAGAGGTTAGATGGAACTACCTCATATTGCATTGAAGCGTATCCATTTTCTACAATCATATATTCGTATAAAAAATTCAATATTACGAGAATTTGTCTATCTTGACGAAACATGGATTTTCAAGGATGGTACTATAGATCGTTCGTGGCAAGATAACAATATCAAATGTGTGAATAAAACAAAAGTTGGTGGAACCAGGTGAGAATGTAAACTATTGTTTGTACTATTTCAAGATATTGATACTCATTTCAGATTCATTGTACTCCATGTGGGCAACAGGCATGGTTTAATTCTTGGTTCAGAACTTATTTTTACCTCAAAAACTTTGGACAGTGATAACCACGGCAAAATGAATCAAGAAAACTTCAAGCATTGGTTTGTACACCAACTATTAGATTTGGAAAAGCCTTCAACAGTTATACTCGATAATGCAAGTTATCTTACAACTATTTTGAACAAAGCCCCCACAACAGCAACTAAAAAAGTTGAGATTCAAGAATGGTTAGGAAACAATAATATAGCTTACAAAGAAAGTGATTTGAAACCATAATTATTGAGCCTAGTTAAAATGTAAGTACTGAATTCAAATAGGATTGTATTTCAAGGAGTAGGAGTGTTTTCAATTTGAATATGTTTCACAGGAATAAGCCAGAACCAATATATGAGATTGATAATCTAGCTGAAGAATATGGACACGAATAATTACGTCTTCCTACCTACCGCTGCATTTTCAACCCAATTGAAAATATTTGGGGTATATTATCGGGACCATGTAGGGAAGAAAGGGAGTTCCGCTGAACAATCCCTTTCTGTATGGAAAAAAGCTCTTCAGAAAATTACTCCAGAGGTATGGAGTAAAACTATTGAGTATACAGAAAAATAAATTCAATATTGATGGGAGCGCGGACTTCATTTTGATCTTGAAGATGTTCCCTCTTTGATAATAAATATGGACAAGAATGACAGTGACAGTGAAACATTTTTAGACGAACTTTCGGAATAAAATGGAGTATTTAATTTTTCAATTAATTTTAACCTTTCAACCTTTCCTTTGTAAAATCATCATTAAATAAATGATTTTGTTGATTTCTGTTATAAGATAGTTTTACCTGTGCTTCTTGTTTGAATCTGCAAGTGCCAAGTAGACTAAATTCTAGTTTCTGTTGAAAGATTGAAATATTTCGAAAATAATTATTATTTCATGGCCTAGTAAAAATAATTTTTCATCAGTCAAAACGTAACGTTGGACTTATTCAAAAACCTGATTTTTTATGAAACCTCATTCATTGCCATTGTATTTCAAATTCAATGAGATGCCCAGTGCTCAAAACTATTATTGAACAAAGTGCATAATGAAAATTTCTTCTTTTTCCTGTTTTCATAATGAAGAAAAGTGAACACAATTGAATTGAATTATGCCTCATGTGTTGCATTTACAGGTAAGTATTAGTATTCTAAAGATCCATCATGATCATCAGGTCGATTTTGATTTTCAATTCAAAATTTTTTGGCCGAAAAAAAAATTTTTCTTACGTTCTCTGAAAGGTATAGAGATTATCTTGCTGAATATTTTGATACCCCACACAAGGGGTCTGAGATGCGTACTTTTCGATATACAGGATGCTCCATTCAAGAGGAATTGATATGAATCATTATCGAAAAACTTTATTTTCGAGAAAGGAAGGTCGCTAATTAATTTTATATGCCTCAAATTGACATCAGACAGAGTTTCCTCAAGAATAAAGTCGAAGTGACAATGGAAATTATTGTGAGAAAAATTCATACCACTACCTCTTGAATAAAACAGCCTGTATTTCAGAAAATACGCATCTCAGACCAATATTATGGGTATCACAAAAATAATCTCTGTAGAAAAATGATAAAAAAATATGGTTTGCAACATTAAAAAATGGTCGATGACATCATATCTTGCGAATTACAAAAGACAAAAAATATTTCTTCTTCCAACTTATTTCGAGTTGAATATAAAAATTGACTTGTCAGAGCGTTTTGCACGAAAATCAAAAATGAAGAAATTATGAGTGTTATTCCATACTTTACAGTCGCACTGAATAGGAATTTTGGGAAACATTGGCAACATCCATGAAAACTGGTTGATGACGTAAATTTAAACTTAACGTGAACAGACTATATAAGATATCGCTTCTCTTTAAATTTCATGTGTCTACGTCATCGGAAAGGACTCCATTGATTTTGAGTCAGTTACGTGGGTTAAAATTTGTAGCAAAGTTCATTATAAACGTATTTTTTGATTAGGTTAACCTAGAAGTTCTCTCTGCTCCTAGAAATTGTCAACATGAATAATCGATACCAGTTTCCACTATATACCTAACAGACCGACTGCTTTACATCTCCTACGAAAGATGGACACTCAAGCGATTTCCAGAATCCGAAAAATCGCACCGACTTTGTGGGGATTGAACCCAGGTATTTCTGCGTAGAAGACGAGCATCATATCCCATACGCCACCGAGCCGGCTATTACCTTAAATATAACATATATAAATAATTGAATAAACTACCTGTTTTCATTATTTGGAGGAACTTATTCATCTTAATGATTTAATAATTATTTCCATGTAGCTAATCGAGTCTTAAAAGCTATAAACTTTTTTTTTCATTAATAATAAATAGTATTGGGAATTTGAATTTAAGTATAGTTAAATTAATAGCATATAAATGATATTCATCTAAGTACCTAACTATCAAGATAGACCTAATAATTTGGGGATAAACAAATATGAAAAACCTATTTTTCCAACTAATTTTACCACCGTCTATAGTATCTCCCTTTCTACCTGGCAGTTCGCGTTACAATATACCAGTTCAGTTCTTAAATGTTTATCTTATATATCTTTTCTATTATTGAACTGTTTTGTTTCGCTTACAAAAGATAACGCGCCCGAAATTCGAGGATTGTTGAAAAGCAATCTTGAAAGTCAAGCTCACCACCTTGAATCGTAAAACTTGAAAGCTTAGATCAGAACATAATTGCAATAAGACTCTTATATTCAATAAAAGCGAGAAGGTTTAAATAATAACAAGTATTTGATCGGGAAATATTCAAAAGATATTCAACGTAAGACTTCGCAAAGAATTCACAAAGTTGTTAAAAGAAACAACATAATAAATCTTCTATAAATCAATGGAAATAAACTTCTGTGAAAATAAAATATCTAATTTAAACTACTGTTCAAAACCTAAGCCAAAAAGTTTCATTGGGATAAACTTCCTAATTGGTACTATTGAATTTTCTTTGCCTAACGACCTTCATCATACTTTTATCACTGATATTCCTATACCTTATGTTAACCTCTCAGATCGATTTCTTAGGTTCTCTTGTTCTTAATGAACTTCTACGTCATTATTTATTGGGCATTTCATGTTTGAAACTTTTAATGTGTATTTTCATAGTATTCGGTGAAATAACGGTGTGGCAAAACCTCAGCTACAATAATAGAAATTTGATCATACGTTTCTTCATTTTGGAAACAATATCAATATTTCTTTTAACCACAAATGTTTTGAGATCTGCATATTCTACCTGGCAGTGAAAATGGAATAAATTATCTAGTTAATATTGCAAAGAAATAGAGAAAGATGATAAATTTTAATTCCCTTTCGAAATAACAGTAACTATAATGCGCTAAGAAATTAATGCACAAAATCAAAAATTAAAATTTATTCAGAATTATATGTTGGAGAATTATTTTCCCAGCAATTCACCAGCACTTAGGTATGCATGAGAACGAAATGAAAACGGTAATCATACAAATTGATATAAAACACACAATGAAAATTGTAGTACTCAAAGTCCCCAAAAGCCTGTGAATACCGGATATTTCCACCCCTGGGGAGAATTATTTCATCACATCTACAATTCATACTCAAAATCAATGGACCTAATACCATTTTGATCCATTTCGTTCCTAATTTCGATGAGTCTGTTCTGAATCTCATTCGCAGTAGCTGGCTGGTTTTGCTCGCATATTAATTTTCTATTGAGAATGTTCCAATGGATGGGATTGAGGTCGGCCCTTCGGGTAGGCCACTCCATTGAGGTGATTTCGTGATCTTTCAGGTAATTTCTAACGATATGAGTTTCGTGAGGTATGGCGTTATGTTGCATAAACAAAAAGTTTTTACCCATGTTTGCCGCAAATGGTACAGCATTTTCTCTTAAAATGTCTGTAACGTACAGTCCCACAAACAAATTGTCGCGCATATTTGGAGTATGCCAAATACAAACAGAGAATTAAGATTATCAGGTATAAATTTGAACGGATAACGATGGACACGTTTTGAGATAGGGAATTTTAGAGCAGTTGCGGTACCTAATTATGGTTTGCACAAAGTGTATTTCACGATGTTCACTCTGCCAGAACTTTGATGAACTAACCATTGCAAGGCGCACTCCACTTCGAAACCTATTAGAAAGTCTATCTCAGGGAAGGAGAAACTTCAGATATGTTTAACTGCCTTTACCTCTGAGCATTCAAGGTTACATTATTTACGATGACTAAATCAGTGCGGGCGAAATTCCTCCCACATAATTATTGCACTGACATTACTCTCTTTCATTTTATTTCTCATGAGAGTAAAATATGAGCCAAGAAAAAACATATGTCCGGACATATCTGAGAAGAATATGTGTTAATAACTAAGTTGCCTCCAAAAAAACAAATTCGAAATTTTAAAATTGGGCATTGATTTCTTGTGTACATACAATCGAATGATAATAAAAGTATATTAAGTATTCAAAAACAGATATGAGTCTTCGTGCCCTTTCCACTACACTAAAATTCATATTGTCACATATCATTATTCGGTTCGGACACAAAAGACTTTTGTATCGACCTAGTAGGTCTATTTCGAATTGATTCGACACCAAGTCACAGCATTCGACTGTTTCGATGTAGACGCTCCTGGTGAAAGGTGAGAGCTTAGGTTGGGCCTAAAATATTTTGTTTCATAAATTTTCTCAGTTAGAAATTGCTTCAACCTATTCTACCTTTCCGCAAATACAATTTAGAAATTTTTTCACCCTATGACAAAGGTCCTAAATTAAAACTACACAATTCATCTAGTTGCTTTTCTTATACTGTCTTACGATTTCATCCCTCGTATCCTGTATGCTGCGTATAAATCTTTCATCGATTTCATCTCTTTCTGGAAGATTGTCAAGCTCGAGGGCCTTGTTTCTTAATTTATCTAGGAACATGTTGATGCCAATAACTACAAGAGAAACTGTACAATAGTTTTCGCCTTTTAATATAGTTGAAATAGTTTAGAGGATTTTGAGGTTCTTTTTCAAAGACCATTTTGAGTCTGTCTACTTGAGTCATTTTAAATTACTTGTTTCAGTATTATTGCCAAGTATATTCAATAGCCTTTCAAACTTCGAAACCTACTGCAACGTTACGAAGGAGGAAATTCAGCAGGTACTGATATCAAATTTCAGCATCGTCATTTTTAAACTAACACTTTTTCAAAATTCTTCAAAATAGTTACGTAGATTTTCAGTCGGTATTTATTTCAGAAATTCAGCATTTCAATTTATTGAGGAAACTGAAATTGCTATTTATATTATCGGTTGATATTCCTTGCACTGAATTTTCTAGATTTTAAGGTAGCGAAACTAGTAAAAATAATTCCGCTATTAAGCTACCGGTATACTGAACATGAGCTGGGACAAAATCCATGAAAATGGAATGAAACTTAGATTTGATATGTATAGAAAGAGCAGTTATCCCATAATACCCTTGCACACTGAAAGACAATCCGTCACTTTCATAGTTCTTTTAATACACTTATTTTTCTTTGGTATAGGTTCTCCATCTGTTGAGAATATCAATATCAGAATGCAATGTGTTTTCGTCTGGGTATTCTGAACGGTTGTCCTCACAAGGATTTGCTACTAGTAAAATGATAACACAGCTCCACAAAAAAAATTCGCAAAATTATGCCAGAACCCAGACAAGTCGTACTATATGTTTTTGGGATGGCTGAAACGAGATCCGAGGTCCAAATTCCTCTATCACGTCAGGATTTTTCATAACCTCAAAAATAAACTCCAAACACCATATAAATCAGGCAAACATTAACTTTAGGGCTTTATAATCTTGAAAACCGCATAACTTTTTAAACACGTAGCCCCATAACTCTGTATACTCGAATCTTTATAACCCAATATATTGAGCTTTCAAATCCTTATATCTCAATACCCCGTTAGCCTGATGTTATAAAATTCAAATTGTCAGATTAGGAGGCTAAGGTTGTGGGTTATTGCGGGTGTAAAAGTTTACTGTATGTCATTATAACTGTTCAAAGGTTACGGTATGAAGTTTTAGACTTTTAACCGTTTATGTTGTTAGGTCATATATGTTTAAATAGCTAGGGGTTAAGGTAATTATTTTGTGTTCTTTTTTTTCACATAAGTGCATTCCATGAAGGAGATCAACTTCACGCAATGTGGAAACCTACTTCAGAACTCTATTGCTGGTTGAATTCCGAGCTTATGACATTATGAAAACCCCATCCATGACCACATAACATAAAAACTTAGATCCCGTTATAGCCGCTGGGTAACGGAGTATATGAAGTTATAGGAATTTGGAAATTATGTTATGGGGTAAGGGGGTTTAAGAGTTTAAGTTAGCGGGGTTTAAAGCATAAGTTATGGAGGTTAAAAGGCCAAGTTATAAGGTTATATGGGAGTTTTACAGTTGGCAACAGCCCATTTAGTGCCATATTCCAGTAACACAATTGCGTATTACTATTTCTGGGTCAGATTTCGAGGTTATGAAGTTATCGGGTTATTAAGTATTTGGATTTACAGAGTCATGGGACTACTTGGTTAAAAGGGTAAGGCGGTTTTTAACATTATAAATCCCGAAAGTTAATCTTTACCTGATTTATATGGTTTTGGAGTTTATTTTTGAGGTTGTGAAAAATCCTGACGTGATGGAGTGATTTAGATCTCGGTTTTAGTTTCAGCGACACCAAAAACATATAGTAAGACTGGTCCTAGTTCTGGCATAATTTTTCTAATTTTTTTTGGTGGAGCTGTGTAATGATATAACAGTAACACTATATTTATGAGAAATGAAGTAAAAATGTGGAAGCATTTTTTTTTATATACAAGTTTCGGGACAGTACTTGGAATCCTCCGTCTCTCGGTTCTCGGGGAATCACCATACAATCTCGATTATCGAAGATTCAGTGTTCTTCCAAAAGGGTTCTGCTGAATATCGCCAAACGTAGTAGACCTTTACGATAGTTTACACTTCTGGCCACTAGATGACGGCACTATATAAATTCCATTCAGTTTTCTATATATTTTTACGAAGAATATTGAGTTTTTAAAGAATGATTCGAAAATTATGTTATTTGAATCTATTCTAAATTATATAGAAAAACATTGTGATTGTAGGTGACATCAATATTTTGTTAGCTGTTTTTGTTTTCTCTACCTTTCTAAAATGACTGCTGGTTGAGGTCTATCCTTTTTCATTCAAACCAACTAAATTCCATTGCGGAGCTTTCTGTATCTACTTGTTGAGCTGCGAAACGAATTGACAAGATCGAACGTTGCAGCCAATTTAAAAATTTTGGATGACTAGGAATACTACCTACCTAAGTATCAAGCTTTCAAATAGCTTGAAAAAACTTGATGTCAAGTCAAGCTTTTGGGTTACAAAATCAAGTCAAATCAAACCTTCGATGTTTTAAAAGCTTGAAATTCAAGTCAATTCAAGCTTTTCTGCTTGACTTGATGAAACCCCACTAGCATGATAATGATAATCGTTGTCAATGGTTTGAATTCACTCAATAATCGGAGTCGCTTCTTGTAAAATTTTTATTTTCATTTATATCAATTTAGTATATGTAGTAGGTGTAATCTACTACATATACTAAATAATATATTAATAATGATATTAAAATAATTCAGGAAAATTTCCTAGGGAAAAACACCTGAATACTATTTGTACACCTAAATCAATCGAATATTTTGTGATGATTATTCTTCGCTGTCAATAACGCTGGTAATGTATGATCATTGAAGCCAAGCAGTGTATATAATAGTATATATTATATGGTTGGCCACTGTGCACAATCAATATTTCAATCCTTTTCCACATAATACATTTGATTTTCTTATGGTAATATTCTTATAGTAACTTACTCATAGCAATTTAGTGAAAAATCAGGTACATTCGAACATTTCTAACTTTTCTATTAGCGTACTGTTCAGTTGAAACAATGAGGATTCAGTTTCATCCTATGGTATATGATGGATGATCTAGACTTTTTATACACGATTGGTATGTGTGGAAGATGAGGAATCATCGGAAGATGAAACAACTATTTCGGGAAGAAGTAAAATATTTATGTATTCCAAATGCTACAGGGGTGTTTATGAAATTTTACTAAATCACCATTTGCAATGTAATGATGAAAATATTAGATACTTAAACTACTGCAACTTTTGTATCTTGTTCACTTTATTAATTGTAGAAGAGAATTTTCTACCTGAAACCGAAGTAACGTATGATAATGCTCATCGCTCACCTAAAAAAACATATGGTAATCGTTCACTGCCGCCATGCGGCCGTCATCTGAAAAGCGATGCTGCCTTTTGGGAAACCTACTCACGATCAAGGAAAACTAAATTGAAGATTTGAACAAACGTGTCAGTGATGAAATCTGCAGCTATATAGCGGCAAATATATTGCAGAATCGTTTTCTCCGTAAACCGAAGCAAATATACGTGTGGTCATGGACATTAAACAGTATGTAGTGTAGTGTCACATATATTTTTTCAACATTCTTTTCATTAACACATAAACCCACTACCGAATCAACAGCTCAAGACGTACCGCGTACCTACATACTAGCAACGCCCTGTATGGATCAAGAAATGGGAACCTGATACCAGACCACGAAAAAACGACCAATAACTAGAACCTTAAATCTTGAAAAGGAATCTGCAGAAAATATTAGGTAAATGATAATACGTGGAAAACTGTTTCTGTCTAAAAACAATACCTAGGGCAGGGGTGCTCAAACGGTCGATCGTGGAAGCGTAGATCTCGAGTAGAAGAAAATTTTTAAAAAGTACATAACTAAACTACAAAAATTTATTACGTAATAAAATAACACTTTGCTAGCTGCAAAAGGCGGCTTTATCAAAGGAACGCTCAGTACTGACAAAGAATACCCGTGTTCTTCATTCTTGCCGTGTTGGCAGAAATTTCGGGCGATGCGTTTGACGTGAACAAATGTTGCACCTGCAGGGATTGGAGTCATTCTGAATTGTAACTTGAAGGCAATACTACGTCGATACAAAGTTTGTTATTGAATAGTACATAATGAGTGCAGCGGAGAAATCTAAAACATATAATTTTAATAACGGTTAGGAGGAAGAATTTTTCTTTTGTTTAGTGAAGGATAAGTGCATTTGTCTTATTTGTCGTGCATCAGTTGCAATACCTAAGCGTGCTAACTTAGAGAGGCATCATAAAACTGTTCATAAAAACTATTAGAACGATTTTTCGCTACAGAGTGAATTAAGACAATGAAAAGTACGTGATTTGATATCTTATTTGAAAAAAGAACAAACCATGTTCACAAGACCAGCCAAATAATCAAAAGCTGCTACAATACATATATTGGCTAAACACAAGAAACCATTCGAAGATGGATCGATTTGTGAATGAAGCATTTATTGAAAAAGGTGAGACTTTATTTGGAGATTTCAAAAATAAAACAGAAATCATGTATGCTTTTAGAGAACTTCAGTTATCTCGTCGGACTGTTACACGGCGTATTGAAATCATGATGAGTCAGGACATGGCAGATAAACTAAAACATGATATCATGATTATTTACAGTTCGACGAATCCACCGATATGACAGACACTGCCCAGCTGTCTATTTTTATACGGATGGTATTCAGTGACATGTAGGTTAAGGAAGAATTTTTACAATCATTCCTCTGAAGAGGAAGACCAGACTCGTGGCGAAGATAAATATGACGTTTTCTTCAATTTTGTAGAAACTACAATCTAGCAATATTTAAATTAGTGTGCATTACAACAGATGGAGCACCAGCAATGACTGGAAACAAAAACGGTTTTGTGGCATTGTGTCGAGTTAATGAAGTTTTCCCTCATTCCATTGTATTATACATCAACAAGTTGGACACGGAGGAAATTATGGGCATTGCAACAAAAATTGTGAATTCCATCCGTGCTGGTTGCTTGCAAGGGCAGCTCTTTAAGTTACAGTTGGAAGATAGGAGTCAGCTGAACACACTGATTTAGTTCTTCATACGGACGTCAGGTGGTTGAGACGCGGAAAATTCCTAGAAAGGTTTCATGAATTATTGCCTGAAATAACAGCTTTTCTAGACGAAAGAAGTGATGATGTTGAAAAACGAAAAATGGCTGACTGATTTAGCATTTTTGACTGACATCACAATGCACTTAAACACTTATGATAGATCAACTGAAAAGAAAGGATCTGAAAGCGAGGATTCCTCAGTTGGATTGTGATAAGTATGAGGCTGAATTTTCAAATATATTGGGACAATTCGAAATGCCTTTTTATGTTTGCAGTAAATTGGTAAATATAGCATCATTTATGAGTTATCCTTTTTTCATGTAAAAACATTGAGGAATTAGCTACTGAGATAGCAAGTCAGTTTAATATGAACTCATGTTCTGTTGAAAATGAGTTTGTGCAGATTATATCAAATATACATCTCAAAGCTACAGCATTTGATACAAATTTATGGTGTTTTATATCTAAAGGTAAATCTTCAAATCTAAGGCAAATCGCCCTTCAACAGACGGCAATGTTTGGTTCAACTAACTTGTGCAAGCTTGCATTTTCTGAAATGAAAATAATTAAGTCTAAATATCGTTATCAACTAACTGACTATCATATGTCATCATTCTTGCGATTAGCACCCAGTGGTTACGTACCATCTTATGGAACGTATGCTGAGGACATGCAGTGCCACGTTTCAACAACCAAAGTCACTCCTTAGTTAAGTTTAACAACCAATAAACTCGCAATTTTGAATAACTTTGAGTTTTTTCATTGATATTATAGAGAAAAACCTAACTAAATCTAACCCAAACCTTGACTAAAATAATGTATATTGTGCGGAAAGCTAATATCTATATATGCTACGGTACACCCTACCTAGGTAGGTAGGTAGGTAGGTAGGTAGCTAGGGTGTATCGTGTATGTACGACAACCCTGCATCACTCATACTTGCAGCCTCTCAGAGTCGATCGTAAGTAGTCTTAAAATATTGAGGTACATCGCCAGCAGTTCAAGTTTGAGCACCCCTGGCCTAAGGCGTGAATTATCTATACTTTGTACAAGGTTGTATCCTTAATGTTTCTTTTGTGAATATAATTAAATCTCAGTTAGCAATTGCCTTTCTTCTCGCTACTAACTATCAAGAGAGATTTCATATAAATAATTGATGTAATGCAAACAAAGTTCTGACTTTATGATAACCATGTTAAACGTAGAAGACAATCAGTTTATTTTGTTCAACTTTATAGATGGATTAGTTCAGTTAGTCATGATTTCTAAGATGTCTTGGTTGTGTAAGTGGATTTCCGAATTTAAGTGACATATACGATATTAATGAAGCATTTCCTTATTTTCCTTTGCAGTTCATGTAACTCGGACTTAATGACGGTAGGAAAAAATTCTAAGATAGGAACTGCAATGGAATTTATCACTCATTATCAAAATGCTGAGATTCATAAGATGCCATCGAAGCGAAAGTACTTTTATTAAATAGAGAAATTTCAATATACTCAATTTTCGTCTATTTCCTAGCAAAGAGGCACGAACAGCCTCGAACTCAATTTATTGTGTTGACTCGACCACATCTACACCTAGTAATAGTTCAGAAATGCCTACGAATCTTAGAGTTTATGGGAAAATACAGGTCTCGATAGTTTATGTGGATCATACTTTGTGATCTTACTTGGTAACATAGGAATAACTGAATATTTTTTTGCATGTAAGCACATGTTGATATTATGGTCAGTAGAGACTAGAATAGTTGGGTAACAAACCCAGAACCAACTTACATACACGGCAGAAGTTAACAAAGAAGTACCACCCTCTCTGAAGACCAGTTATGGCACGTAACGGTAAGAGAAATCGTACCTTCTGATGAATGTATGAAGATTTTAGGAGATCGAGTGTAGCGTTTGGGAGGAGCGATTCTGGTAGACGCTTTGATACAATGGTTAGGTTAGTCTTATATTTTCGTGAAAATCAAAGAATTCAATATCCAGTACGTTCTCTTGATAGCTGAGTTGAACACGTTTGAACTGGGTTTGTAGAAGCATTGGCTAACCTTCAAAACGCTTCAAAAATCCCCCAACACCTTGATGTACCATTCGATAGATATGAGTATTGTCATTCGTCGAATGCCCTGACTCTTCGTAGGGGCCCCTCCAAAAATTAGAACTTCGAAGGGCAAGTTTGTGGAATAATCTTTTTTGGACTCGATCACAATCAATTGGTGAATATTGTATGTATGTGCTCTTGTTCACTTTGAGCAGAAATTCTCTCAAGGAAGAAGTAAAGAAAGATCCCTTAGATCTCCTCATAAATATTTAGAGATTTAGCTCCTTTAGTTTTTATTAACGCAATGACAGTCTTAGAATATTCAAAATTAAAATGGATCCGAAGTATTTTTATTCGAAATGTGTTCTATCGCATTTATGAGACCTTATTTTCAACGCAGATGTACAGATATGTATATGTATATGTAATTGGATTTCTCCACAGTATTCTGTTTCAAGCAGAGATCTAACCAATACTTATTTAACTAAAAATACCAATAATTATAACTATTAATAATAATATCTTTCACTGAAAAAAAAATCTAACCTGAATCAATTCTGCTCGGCGTCTGATCGCATTGTTGAAATAAGTGAAAAACATAAGCGTTGGATCACTCCCGACATTGTCCGTGAAAGTAAAGAGCTGCGTAATACGCATTGGCTGTTAACTGCGTGCCCTGAATTAAAGGTGGGATATTCATTAAGAAAAAACGAACACAAACAATCTATACTTCTAGCCAAACGACGATACTTCTTCGGCAAGATTAATAATTCATCCAATAAGTGTAATGAAATTTAAAAAATTGTAAAGCAGCAGCTGAATAGGTATATAGGGTCTCGTGATCTGAAGATTGTGTTGAACGGTTATATGGTGACTGACAGGGAGAAAGTTGCTGATGCATTTGTGGAACATTTCTCTAATACGGGAGATGCTTTGCTGTTTAATCCCTTTGGCATGAATTTATCCTTGACCCCTACGTGTCAGGAACTCAACTGTGAAACCATATCTGTACATCCGGTTGCTGAGGCAATGGTTTTCGACGTCATTACTAAATTAAAAACGACAAAAAGTTGTAGTTCTGATGATCTGAGTTCCATATTAATCAAACGTTTATCATATATAGTGAGCTCCCCACTTGCTAGATTGATAAATAGATCGTTTAGGGAGGGTGTCTTTCGCCCCGTACTCAAAAAGGCAATTATTGTGCCGGTACCAAAGAAAGGTGATCTGACTAGCATTTCTAACTTCAGACAGATTTCTATTTTGAGTGTGATTTCCAAGGTTATTGTATCTTTGATGTACGACCACATTGGCTTTCTGAATCAATTTGAAATAAAATCGGATGTCCAACATGGGTTTAGAAAAGGTAAATCTACTGAAACGGCATCTTATGATCTTTTCAATATCACATATAAGGAACTAGATGGTGATAAATATGTTGGCTGTATATTTTTCGATATCTGTCGTGCATTTGACTTGATGTTGAGAAAAAAAATCATATGGGCATTAGAGGTGCGTGCTTACTATGGATGAAATCCTATCTTGAAAATCGAAAAATGGTTGTGGAGATATCAAATTCATTTTCTGCAACCGTGACGTGAGGACGTGAGGTTTGGAGTTCCTCGCGTGTCTGTCCTGGGATCAATTTTATTCATGTTGTTCATCAATGATTTTCCCAACTTAATAACCATGGGCCAAGTAGTAATGTATGCTGATGATACCGCTGTTAAGGTTTCGGGACGGACAGAGGTTCAGGTTGCGCTGCATGGAGTTATAGAGGAGATGAAAGACTGGTGCAATAGAAATAGGCTAATAATTAATAATGATAAAACTGTTCTCCTTAATATTTGCAATAGAAAGCATCTGCCTTGCTTTGAGTTTCAATTTGCTACTGTGACCAAATATCTTGGTGTTAATGTCGACTCTCATCTGTCTTGGGATGATCATATCCACTTTGTATGTGAACAATTGAACAAAGAATTTTTTGCACTTTCACAGCTGAATTTGAGTATTGATCGTGATGGGCACAGAAGTGTTTACTACTCTATAGTTCATAGCTATTTAGATTATATTGTCCCACTTTGGGGCAATTTTGTTCATTGGACCAAAGTCTTCATATTACAGGAAAGAATTCTTCGTTTAATGTTTGGCCTGGCTCCATTAGAATCATGCCGTAATGTTTTCAAAGAGCAGCAAATTTTGAACTTTCCATCTGTATTCGTTCTCAAGGCTGTATCTCTCGCAAAAATAAGGCCCAATGAACTGCAGAAATTAAATCATTTCCATAATCATGGGACATGGAATTGTGATTTCCTGTCAGTCCCTATACATAAAACCACAATGTACAGAAAATCACCTCACTTCTCTGCAGTTTACTTTTACAATAGTTTGCCAGGTGAACTGATCCCAATAAGAAACTACGAAAGGTTCAGAGCTGCATTAAAAAATTATTTGATTGGAATAGCACTTTACTCCTTCGATGAATTCTAAAGTATGGATAAGTTATTGTTATTTCCATCACTTGTGCGGTTTTTTCCATGTATTTCGATGTTTTTATTTTGCATTTTGCAAGCAATCTGTACCAAGTATCTACTTCAAATGACACGTACATCCTTATGGTTTAAAAGTACAAAATAAATTATTCTTATCTCATTCTAGTCCGTCAGTTTTCAAGTTAAAAAAATTATTAGAGAATCATGATGATTCTTCTACGAAAAAGATTTTCATGATATATTTTTGACACTGAATCATCCGTCCGATCCTGACTGCTTATAATACAAGTATCTCCTTCTTTCATTAAATTGAAGCCTGTAGTCTGCGCTGAATAGAAAAGCAATTGGGTTTGAAAATTTTGGAGACGAGTTTGCATATCTATCTTATCTAAATTTTCGCTCTCCCTCACTAGTAATCATAAACTTCTGAACGAAAGGGGATTCGGCAAAAATGAAGGGTTCCTCGGAAAATTACTGGCAACTTTAATAACGACTTCAGACCTTATAAGAATACCATGGAGAAAATAATAATTTGATTCATTAACACTTTTTCGGTACGCCAGCGTGTCTCTGAATTAATAAGTCTATAAGATTGAATATTTTAGGAAGACCGCATAAAGTTTCAATCACAATCAGAACCATCGACATTGTTCTGAAATGGAGAAAATAGATGATTTCGCGTTTACCGTAACATGGAAATATTTTCATTTTCGAATTCTTGTTGAAAGTTGACATAATATAAAATTCTTCTAAGCAACTACTGATATAATTTGGTCGCTACTAGCCGTTACTTGCTGCAAATCCACTTCAAATGGTAAATGAAAAAAAATTTGATTACTACTTATTTTCTTTTTTTGTATCATGTTTCGACGACAAAGCGCCTTCATCAGGCAGAGACAAAATGGAAACTAAATTAAGTTACAACCAATTATATATGATCTACAACATTGGAATAAAAGTAAGAAATACCTCTTATGTCAATTCACAGAACTAAAAACCTAAATGACTCAGCCGGAAAAAAATTAAGTAAAGGGGAATTAATGGCAGAATCTACCTGATCATCGAATAATATGTTGAAAAGTTTATGTCTATTGATTTTATAGCATTCTCAAAAACTAATTTCAAGTTTTTGTCAGATAAATATAAGACTTTAAAATTTTGTTGGATTTATGATTTTCTTCATGTAAATGGTTCGCGTAATTAAAATTTGTTTATTGATTGATGAAACTACGAGAATGCTCACTGACTCTTTAATCGAAGGTTCAATAAGTACTACCAATATACATATTATTACAACTACCGTAGCTAAGTATAAACACCTCAAAAAAGTCTAGTGAACACTTCTGAATATAGATATATCGTATCCAGAACGATCAATATGGATGATTTTTTTTAAGAAATGAACACCTGCATCAATTTATGTAGAGTGCCGCAACAGATTTCAGTTTTTTTTTAAAAACTAAAAATGCAGCAGATGCGACGCTGCTTTATAATCATTTCATGTATTCAGTGTTTGAAATCAGTTAGTTGGCACTTTGTTTCTGTTGTAAGCACAAATAAAAGATTCAAGTTTTCTGATTCGACCATGGAAATACGACATTTGACTAGAGAAGAGATGTTACGAGCCGTTGGCATGCTCCAAGCTGGGAGCTCACAACGGGAAGTATCCAGGGTTCTGGGAAGTAGCCCAAGTGTCATGAACCGTTTATCGTCACGTTTCAATGAAGCAGGTAGCGTAGAAGAACGCCATACAGGTCGTTTCAGGCTTACTACAGTCGCCCAAGACCGATTTTTGGTTTTACAAGCCAGAAGAGATCGTACTGCCACAACATCTCGATTAGCTCAAGAGCTATCACGAGTTCATACTGTCCAAATTTCCGACCAAACTGTGAGAAATCGACTGCGCGAAGGTCAACTCCACTCCAGACGTCCTTTAAGAGTTCCACAACTTACCCATGGAAATCGCGCTGCTCGTTTAGCTTGGTGCCAAGAACACGTAAACTGGGATCAAGAGAGGTGGGCCACAGTTCTCTTCAGTGATGAAACTAGATTTAATTATTATCCCGATTCGGGAAGAATTCGAATATAGAGGGAACCTGGAAAGCAGCATGCTCGGGAAGTTGTTAGACAGGGAGGCGGATCAGTGCTGTTTTAGGGAGGTATACGCCTTGGTGGAAGAACTGACCTCGTTTTCATACAAAACAACCTCACGGGAAATTCTTACGCAAATGAGATAGTTTTACCTGTAGTGGTACCGTATCTCCAAACAATGGGTCAAAATCCACTCTTCCAACAAGATAATGCCCCTCCTCATCGTGCAACAGTTGTCTTGAACGTTCTTGAAGAGAATAATATCGATCTTCTACCGCGGCCATCCTGCTCCCCAGATCTGAATTTCATCGAGCATGTGTGGGACACCCTAAAAAGAAATCTCTTGCGTCGAAACGTCTTCCATCATGAACAGGAGCTTCGATTAGCAGTTTAGGGGGCTTGGAATGACTTAGGCCAAAATGTGATAGACAATTTAATATTGAGCATGTCGCGACGATGCCAAAGTGTCATTAATAACAGAGGTGGACCTTCTGGGTACTGAAAAATATAAATGCTTCCATATCGTTTCGAAAATATTAGTTCAGGATTTTTTTTGTGTTTTACCAAATTTCGTCATTTTCAAATTTCAAATTTTTTTTATAATAGGTGCTTTGGAGAAGTCAAATATTATTTTGTTTTCTTGAGAATACATTATATACAATACATCCTAACAAAACCGAAAGATTTCTATAAATTCGAATCATCAAATTCATATTTTAAAGATGTTGGTAAGTGTTTCCTAGACTTTTTTGAGGTGGTTATATGTTAAATTTTAAATTTTCACGGAAGTATCTATGATTTGTGGTGTTACGGGTTTTATTCCGTTGTCCATTGTGATTTTGGCGAAGTTTCGACAAGTTGTCCCTTGTCTTTTTTGAGGTGTTTATATACAGTAGATTCTCTTTATTCATCTTGTTAATTGATGACTTATTTTATATTGGCTCAACAATTTCGGCTGCGGCGAAGAGAAGCACTTTATGCGAAAAGATATCCACCTCCAATATAAAATAGATTCTTTTTGAGTTTTGTCTAAAAATTAATATTTTTGCATCTATTGAGCATGTTTCGATTTCGTAGCAATCTGTATATTTACGATATGTGAATGTGAATGGAAGAAACTAATGAGAAAAAATTTAATATATTTCCATGTTTTGCTGTTCAAGGCTTAAATGTTTATGAATATGCAAACATCAATGCAAACGCCTGTTCCAATAAATTCACTTTGGCTTCCGTCTGAATTAATCCAATCTTAATCGAATAAAATCCAGATTTAATTTGTAAAAATGAAGAAATAGCATTAATTTTATGGCCAGTTTCATTGCTGTAATAAATAAAATTCTAACACTTTCAACTAACATAAAAAGCAAATAAAATTCTGGCATTCCTAATTTCAGCTGACGATGAAGGATATTATTATAAATCAGTGAAGCTTAAATAACCAACTATCGTATTCTGGTGAACTAAGAATTAAAGTTTTTAAAGGACGGCTCACCAGGTCTGGACTGAAATTTTATTCTTAGTAAAGAATTTAGGCTGAAATGCACTATTAACATAATGTTAATAAGATTATATTTTCAATCCTACGTACTTCAAAAGTAAATTCGAAACCATTATGGGATCACTTTACTGTTCGTTATTCTCGTAAGACTTTTTTCTTTGGCACATGTGTAGGTAGAGAGTTGAAATTGATAGCGAAAATTAAAATCACCAATTTCTGGGCCCTCTGAAAAATTTAAATTCTATGTCATGCAATCGAAAGGTACTACCCATGATGTATTTTACAGCATGTTTTGACAATCGCAAGGGAATCAGAACGTGTAGGGTAGGTTAGGTTAGATTTCACAAAAGAAACATGAAATTTGGGGGTAGTGTCATATGCACTATATTATGGATACAGAAAAAATGAGAAATATATAAATTTTTTTTAGTTACTTCCTTCTTCTATAATGCTTCCCGTAATGCATCGAAAACCATTGGTTGTAGTTATATTATAGAAAATATAGTTTTTTATTATATGAAAGATAAAGTACCAAACCCGACGCGAGGCAGAGAGGGACGAAAGATTGGGAGCTCCAATCTGATATTCTTCCCGTTTATAAATCACAGTTTCTTTTCTGTGACGGAAAAAATAATATTAAAAAACATACCATTACTATATATTAAAATAAGAAACTTATAGATATTGAATTTGTTGTTTCATGCTCTTTCTTTTTTTTTATTCTCAACTCTTGGGAGGATACGCTCAAGATGATTTGATCTGTGTGTTCTCTCACTTCTTGGGGAAGAGTAAATTGTAAGTTATCGAATGATGTTCTATGAAAACGAGTTCCACAGCACACTAGCCTTGTAAAAAAAAGAATTTTTATAGAGATAGGTCTGTGCCGTTGCTAGTTTTCCGCTAGCCTGGTTTTCCTTGAAACTGGATTCTTTCCGGAACCAAGCTTTTAAATTCTTCAGAGTATTCACCATGGAAGTACTTATAAAAAAGAGAAAGATCAGAAACATGCTGCCTTAGGGCGAGAGACTGGAGATCACGGGTGATCTCCGGATGGTCGATGAGGTGTATTGCCCTCTTATGGACACTATCCAATTTATTTAATATATGCTGTACTTCTAGTGACCATAAGAACACATTGCTAGGGAAACCTTTGAAGCAGTCGAATATCTGTCAATTAAATTCCATAACTCGATCATTTTAGTGGCTGATTAGAGGTTATTAACTGAAATAATGTAATGATCGGGTAATTGGTTTATATAAACATCACAAAACACTGGATTTTGTAATTAATATATATTAACAAAATATCATAACACTCACTTATTAGTTGCTTATTCAGAATTGTTGGTAAATGAATGCTTATTTGCTTTGTTGAGAGCTGAATGAATCTGAATTGAATGTAACTTTGATATATATATATATATATATATATATATATATATATATATATATATATATATATATATATATATATATATATATATATATATATATATATATATATATATATATATATATATATATATATATATATATATATATATATATATATATTTATATATATATCACTGACTTAATTGACCTGGACAAGCTCATGGATTCCGCCTCATGAAATACATATGGTTCTCGCAAAATTTAGGGTTACAGGCGCCATATAATTCATAGTTAATAAGAATTCTGAAGAATTTTCTAGTTTTTGAAAGTTCTAGAAAACATTCTGAATGGCTCGATTTCACATGAAGTCCATATATCATTATAACTCCATAAGTTCAATGAAAGAAAGATTCCTTTTCATTACATTGTAGATTTTTGGTCCGAAGTGTGAATTTGTAGTAAATTTGTTTTTTGTTTAATTCCTATAGCAAATATATAGGCGTAATTTGGAGTATTGGGTAGGTACATTACAATAACAATAAAAATATGTCTAACTTCGAGTTTTCTCTGACTCCACCGGGGCCAGCGGAAAAAAAACTGCGTATTCAAGATTTATGGAATGGAAGATGAAGAAATTTTTTTTGAGTAAACAATACTACTAGGTGTAATAATCTGCTAGTTCCGGAGGATAGTCATTATCCGACCATGGAGTTTCTTCTTAATATAGAACTAAGTACTAACTTGAAAAGTAACCAAGAAGCCTAATACAGTTACAGAAATCTCCTTTGAAGCCAATGATCCCCCTCTGTATCTTAGGCGCGATTTTCTTTTAGACCAGTACTTCTTAAGGGTTTCTGCTACTCCTCATAACCCCATATCCAATATTTTAAAAAATGCAGTTCCACAACCTCGATTTACCCTCAGGAGCATCTTACCTATACCGTCAATCTATAATAACCTTTCTAGAAATGATGACACGTTTCTTCCAACACAAATATCTTACTCTAAGATGGTTGAAAATACTGCCTTTCATAAATAAATCTCGAAGCAAATATGAGGAGGAAGAAATACCTCACTCAGTCCTCAGACAGAAATTTCTCGAATTGATGAACTCAGGTTCTTATGACTACATCTTGTTTACGGATGCTTCCAAGAATGCGGACCGAGTCGGATTCTCGGTCACTTCTTTCGACAACACAGTGAGTACACATAGGTTATCTCAAATCAGCAGCATTCTCACAAGAGAGGTATATGCAATTTACAAATTCCTTAAATATATATGTTCATCTAACCGTATCTTTATAAAAATTTCAATATGCTCCGACTCTTTTCTTCTCTTGAAGCTATCAAAACCCTTATACATAACACCAATTCATCATAGACATTCAAAATTTAAGTCACTCTCTGTGAAGCACAGTTATCTTTAAAACGATTACCTTGGAAACGGCGCACGTGGGTATTCAGGGAAATGAAAAAGCTGAGCTCGTTTCTGAGGAAGTCACGAAAGAAAATTAACCTATAATCAACCTACTCCTAAAAGAAGACATGAAAGCGCATTTGAAGCAAAACCCCTGGAATGAATGGCAAGTACACTGGAATGGTATTAGTTCCAAGTTACACAATATGCAGCCAACCAATATTAATAGAAAAACGTTACGTGCCACACGCTGTGCATTATCATCCACATACTCAGAATCGGACATATATGCTTCACGCATGGTTACATGTCTTCAGCAGAACCTCCACAATATGACACCTCCAATGGTGCCTATCTCACTGTGGCATATATACTAATTGAATGTACCAAATACCAAAATTTAACATTTTATCCAATACGAATAACACCGCAACCTCATACAGTTTCTATAATATTCGTCACTATATAATCAGATATAAACTTTGTATATATGAATTTATTTATTACTTGATCTTATTCATTTGTATCATATTGTACCTGTGTCAATAACCTTAGATGTTGAGACACGTTACTTGAATAAAAAAAAGGCACGGAATAGGTGACAAAAGATTTATCAACCTAGCTATATCAGCCACTAGGTGAACTGAGCTTCTCAACAATAATCATGTGGATGTAGATTTACCGACTGTTTATGAAATTGGTAACAATATTGTCAAATCATATGAACCTAATAAATTCAAACTTAAGAGTTTTCCCCTATACTCTTTAATAGATACAATTGAAGTTGTCAAAAATTATAATAAATGGGAAACTAACGAACCGAATGTTAAGGATAAATTCGAACAGCTTATATAAGAGACTTTGCACATTAACTGCATTCAGTTGCTACATAATTCTCTATCTCTCTCTCTTTTCGCTGTAGGCCTTTTCTAAGTTATCGTCGGCAGGTATTGAGACGTCTTGTAAGGTCTTTTCCTTCTTTGGGAAAATTACGATGTCCGTCCTGTTGTTCGCTATGGGTCTATCCGTAACAAGAGTTGTATATCAGTACATTTTGTAATCATCATTTTCCAACAGGCTGTTCAGATCATATTTATGCATTTCTATTTTTTTTTGTAAACCCAATTGAAGTGCAAGTTCAAAATCATAGACTTTAGCGACATTGTTGTGCTGTTGTGCCTGTGCAAATATTCCGTGGGCGCCAATATAGGGCAGCCAGAAGGTATATGCTGGATCGACTCTAGATGGCGTGAGCAACTGCGATACTGATCAGTTCCCAGGTTTTTATTGGAAATGTTTTTCAGGTATGCGCACGTAGGAATTACCTGGTCCTGAATCGCCATAAGTCTTCCTTCACTTTCGGAAAACAAGTATCCAGTTTTCCGGTAGGTGAGTGACTGTACTTTATTAACCTTGCTACTTTCTAGGTGCGCTGGATACCTGCCATGAAGCCCTTTGTTCTCCACTCCTCACCGAACTGTGCTGGTGTTCGGCAATTGGAAAACCTTTCATTTACGGACAATTATAGAGGGGTGTAGCTTTCGGCGGATGCACATATAGATCGGTAGAAAGGTGATGTTTTCTCCTGAAATACTCTCTTAAAGCTTGAATGTTTTATCTTGCGTCATTTCTAGATTCATTAGTCCTCTTCCACCACCGTGTCTAGGGATGTAGAATTGATTTATGGAGGCGTGCGGGTAATGAATACCGTACTTAGTGACTATCGTACGTATATGAGTCTCCATAGCTTTGATATCGGCAGGTAAGTACCCCAAAAGTTTAAGTGAAAAAAGGAATGGCCTTTGTATTCACAGCATTAAACATAGCCTTGGAGTTCAACTTACTTAGTAGTACCTTCTTCACTATAGCCTAGAGTTTACTTTTAAAGGCTTCCTTCATTTCAGATGTACGTATATCAAGAGCTTGTTGGACTCCGAGGTATTCAAAAGATTCATCTGGGCTGAAGGATGGGATTTCATCAGTACTCGTCACAGTTATTGAGTTTTCCCCAACTATTCGTTCACTCTGAATAGTGACTACAGCGCACTTCTTTACGCCTATCTCCATTCTGATGTCTTGACTGAACGCCGACACAACTTCCTACTGACTTTTAATCTGCTCTTTACTAGAGGTGTAGAGTTAAATGTCATCCATCTATAGCTGATGTGTGATACGTGATTTGTTTTCTCTGGTGAATATGTAGGCATTGTTGTTGTTTAGAATTTGACTGAAGGGATTCAGTGCAAGGTAGAACCACAAAGGGCTCAGCGTATCCCCCTGGAATATCCCACATGGTATCTTGATTTCCTGAGTCTTCAATTCACCATTCATTGTGCTGATGCTCTAAGATGTTCGCCATGACGCCATTAGATGCTCTAAAAAGTTAATAATATTACCTGATACCCCGTATACCCGAATCACCTCTAAAAGACAGGAATGCGGAACCGAGTCGAATGCTTTTCTATAATCTATCCAGGCCATAGATGAATTTCGCAGCTTTTTCTCAGCCTGTTTGGTGAAAACACAATCTAGCAACTAGCTAGACTAGCAACTCCTTAAATCCTCTAGACTTCACCCGACACCCTCCCTGTTCTTTTGCTAGAATGTTGTTCATATGTAGTGAAATAATTCCAGTCAATATTTTGTAGGTAGATAAGTGATTGGCCGGTAGTTCTCGGGATTCAGCGCGTTGTCGTCTTTCGGAATCATATACGTCACTCCGAGCGTTAAAAAATGCGGCACACGACTCGGGTCCTCTAATGCCTGCTGCAGTAGTTCCGACAGTTTTGCGTGCGCATTCCCGAAGTATTTCTACCAATAGTTATGCACCTGGTCGGGACCAAGTGTAGCCCAATTGTTGGCGCGATTAAGGAGTGTGGCGACATCCGCTAGGCTTATACGAATATCGTCAATTTTGGTTTTAGGGACGCTGTTTTTCATTTCTTCAATCCAGTACGCGTCGCAGTTATGAAACCTTTCGACCGACCATATACCACTTCAGCATTTGTGCATCTCAGACGAATCAGGTGTTTTTTCACACTTCTGTTGTATTCCATCGAGTTCTCGGATTTTTATGGTATAGCTAGTAGTTCTTATTTCTCTTCATCTGCTCATTATATCTACGCATTCTGTTATCTTCTGCTTCATTCTGTCGCACATCTGCTCCAGCTTGTACCTGAAGTGCGGATCTTTCGTTTTTATACGGTACTCAGAGGCGATTTTTTTTATAGATTTAATGAGTCTTTCAGAGTGCTGTGAGGTATTGAGGTAAGTGTGCATAAACCTTATGATTCTCCTGATGTTAACAATTTTTTTTTCCAGACGTATCTTCCACGGCGGTTCGGTCCTTGTGGTGACCGCTCGAGAATCTGTTTTTAAGCCGTAATAGTCGGGAATTGTTATTGCGCCTGCATAAACCAAATCTGATATCTTCTCGAGTGACTCAACACTATCGATTTCTTCAGAAATAACAGAAACGGCTTTTATTGCTTTCTGCACATTCTGGTCGTATTTCAATCTCAGGATCGTTGGGCGTTCTTCTGGGCCTAATCCTTGAACATCATCACACTCTTCTTAAGAGTACTCCTAACCTTGTCACTCTGTATATATATATATATATATATATATATATATATATATATATATATATATATATATATATATATATATATATATATATATATATATATATATATATATATATATATCATATCCATTCAGTTCCATTCAGTAAAGAACGCTGGTGTATGTCTAGCTTGACGTTGACTTCACCTGGAGGCATGCAATGTTTATATTTATTTGTTAATTTTTTGTTCGAAAAAGTAGACAGACCATGTGTTTGATTTACCTTAGTCTAGCGTGAATTTTCAGGAACGATGAAACTGTGCCAAAGCGATTATTAATTTGTAGTAGGATTAGAATGGTATATTCCGTAGAAGAAACGTCTCTGGGTGATTATCAGCGGCTTTATTCAACGAACGACATCCTGAAAAAAATGTACCCGCTGATTACGTTGTGCAACTGGTTGCTAAATTTGACGCTACTTGTGCAGTCGGCAACATTAAGATGGTGTATGAAGGAGACAAAGCAAGGGAAGTATTTATCTTAGGTCACGTAGCGATGGATCCTACCCTTAGTTAGTCGATAAGATATTCAAAATGAGGTAACGCAACACTCCTCATCCCAATTCAAAATCAGAGGGTTGTGAGGTACAGATTGAAGTTATGGGGATGAAAAATCGGAAAAGTAGTTCCCCCTTGAATCAGAAATCGACGGGTCCGAGCGATTCTCTCTATCGGAGCCGTCGATTTCGATTAAGCAGCTCGATCGCAGTTTCTTTGTCAACATATGATTTTGGACATATGTGGGAAAAAAATCTTATCTATGTAATAATATTAGTTTCCATATGATCTTAAACACGAATGAGTTTATTTGACTATCAGTATTCATTCAATTTCTCTTCAGTTTTCACTCTAGATTAATGAAAGTTTTCTGTATTTCTTGATGATATTCGAATCTTTGAATTTATTGTAATGGCTGCTGAACGTCCTAGACGCTATATGAGTGATCATGAAGCGATAAGAATTGTAAAACTTCTAGAGGAGGGTCGAAGCCAACGTTACGTGGCTAACTTGTTGAATGTTAACCAAAGCACTATTTCAAGAGAAATTAATCAGTACCACGAAACACGGGAATATGAAAGAAGGGCCGGACAGGAAAGAAATCGGATAACAACACCAGTTTATGATCGTTGGCTTCGTTTAACTGCACTAAGAGTTCGGCACTGTACAGCTAGAATGCTACAAAATGAACTTGCACTTTCCTGACATGTGCATGTCTTCAAGTCCCGACTTGAATCCCATAGAATATGTTTGGGACAACATGGGATGGCAAATTCAGCAACATAAGATGCCTTGTAGAACACTCCAACAACAAAAAAATCTGCTTCCTCAAATTTGGAACTCAGTGACTCAAGAGTACATACAAAATTTGTTTGAGGGGCTTCCGAAACGTATGCTGGCAGTAATTAGGGCCCGGGGAGGAAACACTCTATTTTGAAAATGATTAGTAACCATTCGATGCTAGTTGATTGGTCTCTTCGCGAATGCGAATGTTTGAAGATGGTAGAATTTTTCAATTTGTCATTAACTCGAAAATTATTGATATTTTCCATCATAAACTCATCTCTTTTGAATGATATCTTCTTATCTTACACTTCCGAAAGTTACCAAGGGACTCTTGAGTAACCAACCTAAAAGTTTATATAGTATTGTCGTAAAAGTAGGGTGATGCGACAATTTTATATATATATATATATATATATATATATATATATATATATATATATATATATATATATATATATATATATATATATATATATATATATATATATATATATATATCATTGAAAATATAGAGAATCACTTGGACCGCCGATTTCTGATTCATATTCAAGATATTCATCAGTAGAGAGATGAGGAGGGACAACATGTCGAAACGTCGCTAAAATCACAATGGACAACGGTATAAAACCCGTAACATATCAAATCATAGATACTCCCGTGAAAATTTAAAATTAAAATATTATTTAAAACCGGAAAATCGAGGTGTTCAATTTCCGTTCGTTGGACCACCTGTATATAATATATATATATATATATATATATATATATATATATATATATATATATATATATATATATATATATATATATATATATATATATATATATATATATATATATATATATATATATATATATATATATATATATATATATATATATATATATATATATATATATATATATATATATATATATATATATATATATATATATATATATATATATATATATATATATATATATATATATATATATATATATATATATATATATATATATATATATATATATATATATATATATATATATGGAGATGGAGATGGAGATGGATATATATAATTTGATAGTCACCGACGGTACTGTAACCTGCTAAAACGAAATGTTAGTCTTTATCAGTAATTTAAGAATTCTAAGGCTCTTCACGCACTATACCACGTAAATGTGTTCACTGGCGTCCCCAATATAATACCAACATATCGTGTTATGAAAATACTTCTTACATTTTCAAGTAATAGATGCAACTTTGTTGTGGTGTCGGATGACTCGGATGAAAACATCTGTGCCGGCTAAGGGACATACTTTCAGTGCATGAGATATTTGGCGACAGTTTGCAGTGTGATGATGCGGAGGGTGGGCCTCTATGCTCCCATAAAATTGCTCAGGCAGAGAGATACATTCCTTGGTTCTTGAAAAAACCAAAATAGCAGCTAGAATTCCACCTTCTGTAGAGTAATTCAGATTTGCAATGACTTGAACCAAATAGACGTAATTCTTGAAGCTCTAGAATCAGTCTAAAGACAATACTCAAATTATTGAGAAGTTATTTTTGTGTTGAGGCTATGTGTACATATAATTTTTTTGTGTAGGGCATAGGTGTGTCGGCTGGGTGTGTTTTTTTGCTGCTTGGTGGGTGGCGCTCTAGATGGGTTCGCCTTCCTTCTCGGAATACCACTTTGTAATAGGGTCCGCCTAGGGAACTATCTGTCGGGTGCCCGGAGGGTACGCCTGGATTGTGCAATGGTATGAACTTAAACATTGGTTTTTCTTCTCGCATTTTGAATAATTTCGACTGTAATATTTTGGGATATAATTTTAATTATTTTATAGGTAGGGTATATATTCGTTTTATTTTAGAATACTGTATGTTATTCGCCGTTTGTGTTCTTACTCTGTGCAAGTAAATGAATAAATAGATTTATGGGAGTATATTTACAAGATGGTGCCTTCCCGCATGACAAACGAATTCAAATACTAATTAGGTTACTGTTACATGGACAAAGATGCTTAGGATCAAGATAACCCGTGCAGTGGCCCTCTCATTCGTCAAATGTGACGCACCTTGATTTCTGGTTTTTGGAATACCTACGGGATGGAGTTTATATTAAACCACCAAGTTATTAAGAAGATTTGAGGCGAAAGATTGTTGATAATTGTCAAAGTACTGACAAATTTTATTTTGATACAAAAAATGTCCTTGCTGAAAAGAGGTGTCAGTAGTACATTCAACAAAACGGTGGTCTTTTTGCACAACGTAATAAGCGATTATTTAAATAGTCATTAGTAGCTCTATATTTATATATGTATATATCTATATCTAACCGAACCTAACATCATCCAAACACAATTTGGCTGAGATAAAATGTAAACGTCTATGTGAATACCATCTTCAATATTAGTAAATCCAAAAGTCACAAATTTCTATAAAAATAAAAAGTGTTTTGTGTTTGTGACTCGTTTATATTTGACATGCCTTCTATAAGATAAATTCAGCAATTTGGCAAGAATTCGCTCAAAAAATGAATTTTCTCTTGGTCTTATTCATCAGATATTGAGCAACTTTGCTTGAAGGCGGTCGAACAGCCCACCCAGCTCTAAAATTGCCATTAAATATGCGAAGCAACAAAACTCCAACCTGCAAATTTCCAAGAATTCTGCAATGTCCAAGATTTTGCAACAATACTAACTTATAGTGTGGGAATGCATGATGGGGCATAAAAAATCTTTAGAGGCTTTATATAGAACCTTAAAAGATCAACGGATTATCCAAAACCAAATTGGTGGTGCAACAATTTTTCAGCAGGAGATTTTCGACAAACGGTGCCAGTGATTTCACGTTCAACGTCAGCTGATGAACTGAATGCATGTTGAAAATCCTCCAATTTGTGGAAATATGTCAAGGTATTACATTCAAGCAAAAATATGCGTGTCATGTTGCAATATGATCAATCTGGAAACATATTCTTTGAACAACGCATTGATATTGGTAACGGCAAATTTCCTATAGACGTGCTGAATAACTGCATCGCATTTCCTGAGCGTTTTTAACACTTATCTCAATAAAAACTGGACTAGTTCAAAAGTGTTTCCAAATGTTGTTCAAAATTACTCTCCAGGAACGAACGAGCTATACTGGCAACCAAAAACACTGATGTAAATGAAATAAATTTCAAAATTCAAGATGACATTCCTGGCGAAATCAGTTGATACGGCAACTCATGAAGTTGATAATCGTGAACTATCCACTGGAATTTGTAAACTCACTCGATTTGCCAGGATGTCCGCCTTACAATCTTCCATTGAAGGTTGGATCTGTAGTTATAATGTTGCGAAATATTAACCAACCACGACTTTGTAGCGGCACACGTCTAGCGATAAAAAAATTACTGCATAACGTAAGGAAAGTATGAAGGAGAAGACGTTTTGATACCTCGCATCCCAATGATTCTGACTGACGTACCAATCGAGTTTAAACTACTGCAGTTTTCATTACGGCTTGATTTCGCTATAACTATAAAGAAATCTCAGGTGCAGTCGTTAAGTGTGCGTTCAATAAGGAAATAAGGAATGGTAGGCAGTGGAACCAGTGGTGTTTAGAGGAAAACAATCCTTAAAATTGCTGACGTTTCGAAAAATTATTTTTGCATCTTCAGGGCTCTCTCAAAACAGTTACTCTCGAGTCAACAAAATTTTCGACGATCGCTCAATTCTAAATAGCACTCGTTACAGTAAATGAGATTTGAATGCGTTCGATCTTACCGCACAGACTATTGGAAACTTAGTTTTTCCAATGGTCTCTACAGTGAGATCGATTCAAATCTCATTTCATCATATATATATATATATATATATATATATATATATATATATATATATATATATATATATATATATATATATATATATATATATATATATATATATATATATATATATATATATATGTATAGGGTTTCATCTGACGAGTTCATGCAATCAAACTGATTTCATGAAAAATATAAATCCACCTCCCGGTAATTAATACCATTGCCAGGCAATGATTATAATCAAAACATATCCTGGAGTAATTATATATTAGGATAACGTTAAATGTTATGAAAATATATCAATCTACCAGAATATATACATACTATAGCATCATCAGACAATGATATCAATGTACCAACGAGTAGTGTCAGAGGCTTTCTCCCGGAAAAATCCAGTGTATGGACCTTAGTCAAGTAACACTTAATGTTACTCATTAATAGTTTCCTTTGTGAAGTGGTGAACGATCGAATAGAATACTGCTCTGAATATAAATATGACAAAATTGTCAGTTAATTATATTACATTTATTTAAACAAATAAATAAAATATGAAATGAGATTCTGAGCAGTATAAACTAAAGAGAAACCTATGACTCTACCTCATTATTATTTTCGGAAAGAAACCTACGAAGAATATTACAAGATTTGATGACTGTTATCTTTCGTAACTGTTCAAACAAATTTTCTTCAGACCCAAAATCTCAATACTTTTGTGAAGATTTCTAGGAATAACGCCCGTTGTAGAAATAATAATCGGTAGAATAAATATTTTCTTCATTTTCCACATTTTTTAATCTCGTCGCCAAGCATCATATATTTAGAAATTTTTTCATTGTATTTATTTTGTATATTATGTGTGTCGGGTATAGCAATATCAATTATATATGTTATTTGATTCTGTTTATCACTAAGAACGATATCTGGTCTATTGTGTTTTACAGCTCTGTTGCAAAGAATTGTTTTATCAAAATAAAGTTTATATTTGTCATTTTCACAAATAATCTCAGGTTCATATTTGTGAAATTTTTTTCTTTTGGGAATTAGGTCATGTTTAATTCCTAGATTAAAGTGAATAATATTCGGCATTATGTCTTTCTAAATAATCTGTTATATATAATATATATATATATATATATATATATATATATATATATATATATATATATATATATATATATATATATATATATATATATATATATATATATATATATATATATATATATATATATATATATATATATATCATAATACTATATAACCAAAATAAAATGGATCTCTAGCTGGCCTTGCTTATTCATTATTATACGGTACGTCCCATAAAAATTTCGTGTAATGTTATTCAACCAACATCGAAAATAACTTTTATTCAAGGGACGTAACTTTCGTCATAAATTTCAGTGGAATCCCCACCTAGGCGTGGCGAGAACATCCCCCATTTCCTAAAGAACCGGAAGCCAAATTTTAGGGAACTGAAAAGACCTTCTGAATCTTGATTGTACGGAGTGATTCATTTTAGTTGTCCCTGAAGGGCACCTCTTTGAAATAAGGCAGATAAATAGTGAAGGGACTAACTTAAAGAAAGATTTACTTTTCATTCATATACAATGACTTTTTCAATTCATACGTAAGTTAGATTAGGCTTATAAGTATACAAAATATAATACCTAGATATTACATATATTCTCTAAAATTCTTTGAATTATGTCCATATTCGTTGCAGAAGCAGAATAGATCGTTACGAATACTGATAAATAATTATTATACATATAATAATTATCAATATGCATACTGAGCCGAAAAAAATATACTTAACCCTATAATTAGGTAGTTCTCAATGTTTATAAAAACGCTCTAATTACTTGATTTGTATTTTTATTCAGTCACGTTTCGATAAAATTCATGTGCTGTTTTGATGACATCGAAAATTTGATGTCATTCTCATTTTCTAATAATGCAAATTTTTTCAGTAGTGTGTAATAATAAATTATTATACATCATACATACATGATATTTTTTAAAGTAGATATTTGAAATCCTTTCCGTTATCCAAAGAAAATTAAAATAATATGATGCAAACTATAAAATGAACCACTGGAATTTCAATAGAATGAGCCAAAAATGTGTTGAGGGTAATTGTTGCCGATTTTTCAGGCCATATTTCGGGAGGAAATAATGAATTTCCGGAGAAATATATGTGGGTTAATAATCAACGTATTTCTGAACTCTTTGAAAGTCGGCATAATGGCAGAAAATCAAAAACAAAAATGTCTTACTTCATGTTGATTGAAAAGCGTAAGCGTAAAGATCATTCGTAACCATCATCCGATTTTACACATTTTGTTTTAATAATTTTCAATCATACTGGCGTCTTGAATTTTTCTGAACAAAGCCAGCAATAGATAGAAACTATAACCTATAATCTTTGCAGGAGGCCAAACTTATTCAATTGCCTTGTGAATACCAACTTCTAAATCTACAACGACCTGAGAAATATTCACGTATATGTTATTATTTTTGCATGTTTCTGTTCTCAGTGAAAACATTTTTCTATATGGATCTGCCTGCCTATATGGTAACAAATAATATAATATTGATAAGTAATGTCCGTTGGAATATATATGTCTATATGAATATGCAGACATATTTTGAAGAAACAAATATTAGACTTTCAAGAGAAACCTATTTAAATTGTCCGTTTCAATGGATATGCAAACAAAGGCCTCACTCATGCTCGTTCGAAAGTCTATTTTGCTTAGCGAAGAAAAGTTTTCCTCATACTTGTTGGTTACGGTGTCAGGAATTTTAGTCAAACGTTATATAAATTTCTTTTGATGTAAGTAAATCAGATTTAGTAATCGGAGAAGGCATGTCATCTCGGAAAACTGGTCGAAATACTTTGGCTGCCATTCGGGATAAATCGTCAACAGCTTTTCTCTGGCAAGCTGAAATCGCAATAAGTCTGGTCAGTATTATATTAACAACGACTGTACGAATAAACGACTTATATTTTTCATCCACAGAAGATTTATAGTTGGTAACAATCACTAACTGTTTTTTCCTTTCACTTAACACAATTTTAAAATTCTTTATATATTTCTACTCATAGGGTGTAAGAAGACTTTTGGAGATTATGATTTCCTTTCAATATTCAGTGATTTCTGTGAAGCGCAACTATTTCAAATTAATAATCATTGTTAAAATTTGACAAATGAGTAGACAGAAGTAGATACCATTGAGAAAAACCATCATTTTTTAATTGTTTTAATGTTCATGGTTAAAATTTACTGCCGTTTTATCAAAAATGGTGATATTGGTTATTCAAAATAATTGCTGGAAAATCAAGAATTGAATATATAAATGAATCTATTTATTTTATGTTCATTTATTTTATTCTCGGAAAATGACAGGGTGTTTCCATTGTTTTTTGTCGAAATGCAACAATAGGCTATTTGGAAACAAAGTTCTTTTTGAAGGCACAAACTTTCGTATGATATCAAATTATTCCAACATACCGTCAATATTATTTCCATTTCTGAGTTTTTTGGAAAACCCTATTAGGTTGCTCCAGAAATTTCTTCCAGAAAAAGTAATTGAAGTGAATCCCGTAGTCTGAATCTCATATCTTTGAGTGTTGTAATAAGATTGTAGCATACAATATTTTTGATTTTCTCAACTGAAACAATTCAGGACAAACGACGAGACCAAAGAAGAGGTCCCGTATTTGCAAACCATCTATCATTAAACAATTCTACCAAAACAGTATCGACTTTCCCAGAATATTGAACATGGGTTTCATTTTGTTGATACTGAACTTGAACCATTCATCTAGGAGTAGGTCATCTACCGCAATTTTACATCATTTTGGAAATATCGATGAGCCTTTCTAATTTTCTTTGTACTGAAATGCAAAATAAAATTCTTTCACTTGCAGAGATTAATTTTTTGCCATTACTTCGTGAGTTTTTAATTCTGAACAAGGCTTATAGAATATGATAATATCTTATGTTTCTTGAAAATTTTATTTGCCATAGATAGAGAAATGTATAATTTTACATATTTTTGCCGTACTGAGGCATTAAGAAACATTTAAATATGCCAGAAGTGATATTTGAGTACTCTCGTCATCTGATACTGTTTTAGGCTTTCATACTATAGGTTGAACAATTATTAAGGGTCTTTCAAACAAGGCTTCGGCTCGGACTCGCTTTATTCGAGAATCGTTCTGCGAAAATTTCACTAGTTTTGGTGAAGTTGGAGATCACCATAAATAATTTTATGATTTAAATAGTTTTCATTCGTGCAACCAATTCATATCATTTGTACAATTATTTCAAATAACAAACATCAAAAATTATGATAATTTTAAAATAAATTCAGAACTTTAGTTAGCTGCTAATATATGTATGTAAGATCGAAATTTTTCAATAACATTTACCTTTTCCACACGCTTGTGAAATTTTCATTACAAATGAGAATAATCATGATCCTGAATAGAAAATTATATTCTACCATTAAAATAAAAGAGTTGGAGCTACTTCACGTGGAATCGGAAGGACTAAGATTTTAATAATACTCAAGGTCGCGAGAAAATCTCCAAAAACACCTGTATATACATTTTCATAATGCTCCCTTCATTAACTGTTATCAATATTTCTACTGGAAACTCTGAATATATAGAGTTTCTATAAATATGCGTAAGGTTTATTTTGACCTCTTAGCGACGCTACTAGTTTCCAAAAACTAAAAACATTATTTTAAGTGGTCTATGGAACTTAACTGTAAGTTCAGTTCTTTATTAAGTTGCCTGTGGGAAATACATGCAAAAAAGATAATAAAGTAGATTTTTTTTGTTTAAAATTTAGAAAACGGTGTGATCGGAGTTAACTGAACGTAACAAGGATCAATTACTCTGCGCCAAGTCAATAATGCACAAAATCGAGACTTCAAATTGATTCAGAGGAAGTTAAGATATGTTGAAGGATAATTTTTCCATTAATCCACCAGCTCTAAGAAATGCTTGAGAACCATCGAAATGAAAATGGTACTAATAAATTTTGAAATGAAACTAAAAATGAAGAATGTAAAACTTTTGATCCCCAATAACCTGTTAATACTAAATATTTCCACCCCTGTCGAGAAAAAATATATGGCATCTACGATTTATACTCAAAATCAGTGACTCTATAGGATTCTGATCCATCTCTTTCCAAATATAGATCAGTCTGTTCTTCTATTTAGAATATCCCAGATATGTTCGATAGAATTGAGGTCTGGACTTCGAGCAGTTCACTTCATTAAAGTGCTTTTGTGATCTTGAAGGTAACGATTGATTCTAAAGATAAGAGCTTGGTGAGGTCTGGGGTAATCATGCTTAAACAAAAACTTTTCTGTGATATTTGTCCTAAATATAACTAATTTTTCTGAAATGTATGTAACGTCAGGATTAGATTTTTGATACGGGTGTTCAAGGAAATTCTTTCCCACGCCAATTTTAAACCTCCTGCAAAACCATAGGTAGATGAGGAGTTTCACTGGGAATATCTCTCATTTCGACGTTTATGCACTAGAGAACCGTCGATCGCTTTGAATAAAACAAAATTCATCTGTGAACAGAACTCCTTCCCAGTCAGCTTCTAACCAGTTGACATGTTTTCTTCAAAATTCAATAGGGCTCTTCGGTTTGCTGTGTTGAAGCTGGGTCTCGAGCTGCAACACAAGGTCTCAAACCAAATTCCCTGAGACGTTGTAGCATTGTTTTAGTTCTATTTTGCGCTCTACTGTTCTATCAAAAGGAATTTGAGGGTGCTTAGCAATAGCGAACTAATGTCTCAACGAAAAAATTTTTAAACAACGCTTATGGATCGCGGTTGTTGCTCAAGGTCGTTCTTGCCCAGTCCTCCTTTCATATCTACCAGTCTCCTTGTAATTGCAAATCATTCTGGAAACAGTTGAATTAAACAGCCCAAGGCTTTGGTTATTCATGTATAAGTTATATCTAACACTTCTGCTTCTTCTGCTGAGGCCAAATTTCGTGATTCGCGTTGCATTATCACTGAAAATTACCCTTTTCAAGAAGAACAAACGTTACTCTCAGAAATTGATCAACAACTGCTATTATGAATATGTGGTAATTTGTTGCAAAATCTCCATTTATTTATTTCATTTCATTTCTCATGAAAGTAACATGTGCGCCAAGACGAAACATCGAATTTCGTTGGCATATATACGGACATATTTGAAAGAAAAAATATCTTGATAATTAGTTGCCTACCAAAAAAGAAATGTAAAATATTGAAATTGTGATTTAATTTCCATGCGCAGTGTAATTAAAGATAAATTAGTCCCATATCGCCTCAAATGTCGGGATCAAAATTAAACAAAACCAAGTATAGGTTTATTCGACATGTATGAATAATCTATATTTGAGTTTGACACTCTGTATATGAGAAAAAAGCATTTGTGAACTTTTTACTTTAAAACTGAGTCTCTATATTTTGGATTAATTTGGAAACCCTATAAATATCTTCGAAACACGTAAAGAATTATTTATACACTTTCATCATTCATTTTTGATACTTCATTTTTATTTTGTTTTAATTATAAACCCTTCAAGTGAGATAATATTTTTGTATGTTTTCGTTTATATCATATACCAGATGACAAGGTTGGTGCACTCTATTTTCGTGAAAAATATTCTGGATCATAGTAAATTTAAATATACATGGTTACAAAACATGATTAGAAAATAGAAATCGTTTAATTTCTGGAATGTAGAGTGCGGTTACGTATCAAATGAATATTTATATTCGCATATAAAAAATTCAATTAATCCTCTAGATTGACTTTCTAAATCACAAATCGGATTAAGATTTATTTATTTGTTGAATTTCAATTCTTTCGTCGGTATTGAACGGAATACATCTCTGATAAGAATTCAAGATTCTGCCCTCATTTATGTAAATTATATTGACAATATATCAAATTAATTGGTCGGCATCTATTGAAGAAAGACAAATGCCGGCGAATTGAATTAACTGTCATTGAAAAATAATCAAGCAAGAATTTTATAGGGCTATTTTATGAGTTCATAAAAATGTCAACCGAAACTACACGATAAAACTTGTTCATTTCGAATAGTGTATTTTGCATCGTCTGGTTTACAAGATGGTTATCTGGTTTTCGCACGGTTGTTTCTTATACGAAGGCGATCTGTTTGAATTGTTATAACTAAATTTCGGTGTAGACAGGCAATTTAGTTTCCCATGATTTTGGAATATATTATCACCCGACAAAAACAATGCTTACTGAAAGAATGTTTCGATTCAAGAAATAGTTAATGTTAATATATTACCGATCATGACTTTGATTATAAAATAAGGACAAACTAATTAAATCAATTTTCAGTTTAGAATATTCCCAAGAAACCGATGAACAAGATGATACCAACTTCCAATCTCGAGTATTTGAAGAATGACAATTCTCGTCGATTGCTATGGTAATGATTAAACATTTTTCAAAGGACAACTATTTTATTTTCCGTAAATTATCGGAATACCTTTCACAGGAGCTAGTTTTCGGATCTAATTACTTCTAAACTAAACACTATAATTTTGAAAGAACGTTCTGTACTTACTGTACTGACTTAGATTTATTTAATGGGTTTTTCGGGCGATAAAGTACCTAGGTGACCAATTACATAAGGCGTGCATCCTCGAGCAATCATTTGCAAGTTGATGTCGAGTACAAAGGATCACAAATGTTTACTCCACTTCAGAACTAGTTCGAGTCACAAATTCAAGTTGGTGTTAGTTCAATTGATAAAGCTCCTAAGAATCTAAGCGATAGTTCATTGGCATTAGAAAAATGAATTGAAATAATTTGCCGGTACATATAAATTTGCAAAAACTTCTGACAACTTAAGATGATAAAAAGTCATTCAGTTTATAACAAAATCAAAATCTATTAATGATTCTTTGACCAGATTTCAAGCTTTGATTTTGAGATCTCAATGACTTCCCCTGCGCCGAGAAATTAACGAACAAATTCAATGTAAGAAATTTCTTTTTTGGTAAGCAACTAATTATTAACACATGTTTTTTTCAGTATGTCCGGAAATATGCCAACCACATTCGATATTCTTCCTTAGCGTACCTGTTCCTCTCATGAGAAATCAATCAATTTTTCCGTGTAACGTATGTTCTTTTTTCTTTTGATAGTTTGGGAGCATCCAGTGCTACGGTTATTAGCTTCCTTGTCATATTGCAATATTCTCTTGAATCTTTAAAAGTCTATTATATCTTCTTATATAGATGGATGCATTTGGGAAATTCCAGGCTATTTTAACCATTATAAGTTCTCGCAGGTTATTTCAGGGAATCGCTTAACTCAAATTGTCTACGAGCATTAATGAAAAGCGGTTAATCACTGCTTATGTGCTTTACCGATATTTGTACATTGCAGTTTGAAGAAATTGGTGGTAATTCTCGGTTTAAGAAATATTCATGTGTGTATGATGTGTGACCAATGCGAAGGTCATGTGTTCTAATTATCTCCTATCAAGGTAACTGAAAAGGTAAGTGTGAGGATCTTGTTGATGTTTTAATGTCCTTTAACTGTGTTTCATTCTGCATCCTACTTAACTGTCATTCCTTATAGATCTTGTTCTTGATGTTGCCATTAAAGTCACGTGTTTTCATGAGAGTCACATCCGGTGATTCTGTAAATATTGCAGCCCGTCATGCAGATCTAAGAGCTGTTTCATTACAACTTATGTCAACATGGCAAGGTACCCATAAAAATGTCAGGAAAAATGAATTTTTGATTAAATGATTGCAAAGAGACTGTAGGTTTTGCATTATAAGATCCGTGGTGTGAATATCCATGAGGCTTTCCAGTACATTCAATGAGTCTGGCGTAATAACAAAACAGAGAGCTCGCCATACCGCATATTGTTCAGCAAAATGAACAGAGACTATTTTAGACATCGAATATTAGCGGTATAGCTTCCTAATTAATTCTACTCAGATCCTGTCTAAAGTTTAAATTCTTAAATGTTCCTGGTGAAATTTCATTTGGGCCCTCATTGATGTTATTTTGGGACTCATGTCCGATATTTAAGCTTTTCAACATCTCGTGGAATCTACTATTTGAGGGGGGTGTTATGGTCAGCCTGTTTTTGTATTCTTCAACATAGTTAAAAAGAAGTCTGAAATTCGGTATTTCAGGATCTGCAATATACTTTGACATATATGATGCAATTATCTTCCTACTCCTTATGTCTGAGCTGGACAATTAGATTCGTCGTAAAGACTTTCACCAGGGCTAGTAAAAAATGCGCCAAATGCAGCATCTAATCGCTAATTGGTGAATTGGATCAAGAATTTCAACAATGATTCACGAGCCAAGTAATAAGATACTCATCCAAAGTCAATGACCAAGAGTCCTGATAAATTTTTCAACACATTCTGACTCGGCACCCCAACTTGCATGTGCTAATACTTTCTTTACACTTGACCTCTTTCTACAATCGCTTTGTAGGCTTAGAATATTTTCTCTTCAAGTCAGTTTTGAGTCTTATGTGGCACTGAGGAAATTGACGTGGTCAACGCATTTGATTACGTTATCGTTTCGGTGGAGCACTGGATCATAATGCGGCTTCCTCAAACGACAAAAATTGATGCATTTTGTTTTCTACTAAGAGAATTGAGGACCGATTGACTCTGCTATTTCACTAATACTTACTGCTACTACTATTGCGTTCTGTATTTTTTGAGTTGCAGGTCGGTTTTCTCTGATCAGAATATGGTATATTGTTACCTATGTCGTTGATTGCAATGACAAAAAAGGTACAGCTCAGGGTTCAGCCCTGAGTTTGAAATCTAACCTAAGAAATACCATTATTCAAATATTTCAATGAGGAGTAGTCATTTCCAACTCGCACTTTGTAGCTACGGTTCCCAAGAAAGGATTTCACAAATAGTCAAAGTTTACCCCTCAGTCCACATTTTATCAAGTATACTGTAGTGCCAGGTCATATCACAAACTCTATTGATATCGAAAAATACGGCGACTAGATGATCGCGTCTTCTGAAGGAATTTTGTATTTCATTCTCTACAGATACCAAGTGATCGGTGGTCGATTTTCATTTCCTAAAACCTGACAGAAAACAATAATATTATTTTTTTCCAGATGCCAATGTTATTGACCATTCGTTCTAATAATTTCCCCCATACAGTTCGTGAGACTGATTAGCCGGTAGCTTAAGGGTTCAAGTAGATTTTTACCGTATTTGAAGATGGGCACTATGTTGGCTTCCTTAGATTAGTCAGAGTAAGTACCCGAATCCCAAAAATCATGATATGCTTCTAAAACAGATTTTTCCAGTGCATATCAGTTGTGATGGTATCAGGCCTTGGGGATGATTTTTTTAGCTGATGTATGGACGCATTAAGCTCCTGCATTGTGAAAGACAAGTTATAATCCAGTAATTCATCTGTTTTGAAATCTATATCTCGCTTCGTTGAGTGAAATGCATAGTTGATAGAGCTGCTGACATTTTCAAAGTACAATGAATGCCTAGGCGATTTCTTGGGTATTCTCTGTTGAATGATTTTGATAGAGTTGAATGCATGTAGAAGACTGTAACTATTTTCGCTGAATATTGCTCTTACCCTTTCTAGGTGTTTACAATGAACTCATCGTATGTTAGAGTTGAGGTATATTGGTGCCAACTGTTTCGCTTACTTTTACGGATTGAACTTCGTACAATTGAGCATGCTTTCCTGAAAGCTATTAAATGATCTAAGGTTTGATATCGGTTGTATCTATTCGATGCTATTTTCTTTTCCTTGATTGCAACCCGAACGACTGAGTTCTACCAATGTTCTAAACATTTAAACAGAGCCTGACGACTAGTTGGTATATTTTTTAGGCTGCTTGAACTATAGCTGATGTGATCGATGTGATAAGCACTTCAGGAGGTTCAAGAACTTTCGTGAATTTTTGCCAGTTTGCTTCATCTATATTCCAGCGCTTGAGTTTATGTTGAGCGATTTGTAACTTATCAGTCTCAACAAGTATCGGGAAATGGTCGCTATTATGGGGATCAGTAATAACTTTCCAGGTAAGTTGTGGTACCAAATTACTAGATACTAATCTATAGTTGAAAAGGAATTACATTGCATGTTCAAGTCCGTGGTTTCCCAGTGTTCAAGATGGTAATATCATTCCTTTCTAACCGATTCGTCCCTCTCAGTCTGTTTTGTTGCTCTTAGTGCCACATGGGGCGGCATTGTATGCGTTGAACTTCCCATTAAGATGAATGGTACAGGTAGCTTAGCAAGTAGATTATGTAAATCTTCAATTTGTCAGCTTTGATCTGGCAGATGTGAACTATATAGTGTGAAGTTCATAGGCGCAATGAGTCCAACGGCGATAGCCTTAAGTTCTGTCTGCGAACGTAGAATGTTCTTCTTGAAAATTTTAATTTTCGCTAATAATGCAGAGTGAATCACACAATTGGATCCCGGCAGAATGTGCTGAAGCAGTGATGTTAGATTTCCTAGGTTGGACTACTACAAGGAATGTTTGATCTTCTTGAAAATTTTTAATTTTTTGTGTTAGATGATCTAGGATAGAGCTATACAAGAATATGCCAAGTTTGGGGTGTTCCATTCAACTGTATCTAGAATAATACGCAGGTACAGGGAGACTGGGACTGGTAATCATGAGAGGAAACCTTGGTAAGGTTGACCTCGAGCAACAACGGCGATTCATAACCATTATTTAGGAATTTTTTCGTTGAGACAATGGTTCGCTACTACTAGGCACCACAAAATGCAGCTTCGACAGAATAGTCGAGTACAAATTATCACTTGACAACGTGTCAGGGAATTAGGTATGTGGCCTCGTGGCCCAGCTGTTACGCAGCACATCGAGGAGCCCAATTTAATTTTGCTAGTTATCATTTCAATTGGTGAGAATCAGACTGAGAGGGTGTTATGTTCACAGATGAGTCGAGATTTTGTCTCTATTTTTGCATTCAGCATCTACTTGTGTACAGACGCCTAAATAAAAGATATGACTAGAGTAATTTTTCAGCTACCTATGGTTTTGAAGTAGATTCAAACTTGGTGTGGGAAGACATTTCTTTGAACGCCTGCAATGATCTTGTCATCGCAAATAATGGAATTCTCAATACTCAGAGGTTCGTTATAAACATTTTAGTGAAACATATTGTACCGTTTAGGGAAAACATGGGTGAAATTTTTTTGTTTGTGCATTATAACGCCAGACCTAACCAAACTCATATCGTTAGAAACTACCTTCAAGATCACAAAATAACTTTGGAATAGTCTATATATATATATATATATATATATATATATATATATATATATATATATATATATATATATATATATATATATATATACACACCACAAAAATTGTCGCATCACCTGGTATTCTGAAGTCCACAATCGATTAAGCAGCTCGATCGCAATTTCTTTGTCAACATATGTTTTTGGACATATGAGGGGAAAAAAATCTGATCTATGTAATAATATTTGTTTCCATATGATCTTAAACACTTCTGAAACACGAATGAGTTTATTTGACTATCAGTATTCATTCAATTTCTCTTCAGTTTTCACGCTAAATTAATGCAAGTTTTCTGTGTTTCTTGTTGTTTTTCGAATCTTCGAATTTATTGTAACTGCTGATTGTCCTGGATGGTCTTTGAGTGATCATGAAGTGGTAAGAATTGTAACACTTCTAGAGGAGGGGCGAAGCCAACGTTACGTGGCTAACTTGTTGAATGTTAACCAAAGCACTATTTCAAGAGCAATTAATCGGTACCACGAAACGGGGGAATATGGTATGGAAAAAGTGTCGGACAGGGAAGAAATTGGATAACAACACCAGTTGATGGTCGTTGGCTTCGTTTCACTGCACTAAGAGTTCGACACTGTACGGCTAGAATGCTACAAAATGAACTAGTACTTTCCAGAAATGAGCATATTTCATTGCAAACTGAAACAGGCTCAGAAAAGACGATATCAGACCAAGGGTGGCTTCTACCGGCCCGCGTCTCACCAGGGCATCGAGTTGCATGACTTCAGTTTTCGGGGGAACATGCAAATTGGGGTATTCCAAAATGGTCGAATGTTCTCTTTTCCAACTAATCCTGGTTCTGTCTAGTATCAAATGATAGACGCATGCCTGTAAACAGACGACCTGGGGAACGCAATATCCGGCAAACCGAAAACTTCGGAGGGGGCTCAGTAATGATGTGAGGAGGCATTTCTTTCCATGGTCGAACTAAGTTAGTCCTAGGGAATAATGGAAGAATTACAGCGGCCAGATACATCGCAGATATCCTTGAACCCCATGTTGTGCCCTTTAGCAATTGATTGGCGAAAACTTCATTTATATGCATGATAATGTTCGGCCGCATGCAGCTATAGTAGTTACGGAATTTCTTCAAAATGCCGAAATTGATATTTCAAGATGGGCAGCCAGAAGTCACGACTTGAATCCCATAGAACATGTTTGGGATAACATGGGGTGGCAAATTCAGCAACGTAGGATGCCTTGTAGAACACTCCAACAACTAGAAAATCTGTTTCCTGCAATTTGGAACTCAGTGACGTATACTGGCAGTAATTAGGGCCCGAGGAGGAAACACTCGATTTTGAAAATCATTAGTAACCATTCGATGCTAGTTGATTGGTCTTTCTGCGAATGTTTGAAGATGGTAAAATTTTTTAATTTTTCATTAACTCGAAAATTGTTGATAGTTTCCATCATAAACTCATCTCTTTTCAATGATATCTTCTTATTTTACACTTCTTAGAAAATAACCAAGCGACTCTCGAATAACCAACCTGAAAGTTTTTATAGTATTGTCCTAAAACTAGGGTGATGCGACAATTTTGATGGGGAGTTATATATATATATATATATATATATATATATATATATATATATATATATATATATATATATATATATATATATATATATATATATAATCTACGACCTGGAATGCTTTGACAGTGGATTGGTGAATGAAGTCGATTATGCCAGGGATCTGCTATTAACGAAGCAACTAGGGCTCACAAATGTCTCATGAGGCATCCACAGTCTTCCTCAGTGATTTTCTCTGCTTGGTGTTTTTGGATATGTGTTGAAGCATAACAAACGAGGCATGAGTCATTATTGGATAAATCATGGTTTGTAAAAGTTTCAGCGCGCTGCAGTTAGCTTATTCCGCCTATTCATCAGAGGGTTCAGAAATGCTTGAACTGCCATCGCTTAGCCCGTGTAGTCTTTCAAATAATTTAGAAATTATTATCTCGAAGGGACCAAAATTTCCGAAACTGCATTTCTCTTATTCATAAGAGACAAGACAGCATTGTCTAGAGAGTACAACATTTGAACACTTGAAAGAATCCAGTTGAGTTGGCGTTTAGAAAATTTTTCAATGAGTTTGTTAATCGTCATCAAACGAAATGCATATGGGCTGCCCAAAAATCGGCCGGTGCAGTTAATTTCCTTCGATTGTCAAAATGGAAAAATTCTGTAGAATTATATCATGTTGGATGACATTTAAGATTCATATTTGTGATGAGCCACTGAAAATAATAAACTGTGTGTAGCAGAAGCATACAAACTAGTTCAACATCAATTTAATAAAGTATAAATATTCAACGAGAAGTTATTTTTTCTACCACAAAAAAAAAACACATCTACCCCTGCCAAAAAAACTAGATAGATAATTCTTTCTCTGAAAAAAATATAGCTGTGAACGTTGAGAGGCAAATACTTGTTGTTTTCGAATGAAAACAAAAAAGAATACTAGTTTTTCATGGGGTACACATATAAGATTATTTTGTGAGGGTAACATACAGCTTATAGCAATGAACATTGGGGTGCTAACTACAACTATTTGTCCGTCATTTGTTGAAGAATAGCTACTACATTACTACGTCTTTTGTTTATTACCGAATAACTATAATTTATACAGTGCTTATCTCTACTGAAAGCATTATGCTACGGTCTTGAATTTATCTCTAAAAACAGTTGTAGCAGTTTTTGAGATATCCATACCCAACCCGATTCAAGCCGAACTGATCGAATTAAAAATTAATTGATTATAGATTTCAGTTACTGTAGGCTTGGTGACGTAATATTCAATTTCTGATTCACATCTGGAGTATGAGTTAGTGAAATTGGAAAATGGGTAAGATGTCTTCCATTCCTTCATCCATAAAAGTTTATGATAGCGTTTTTTTTGATAGTGCTGAAAGTTAATCGAAAGACCAACGACTGATAAAATCATTAGATTATCTTGTTGTTAAGCTCATTTTTCCTAAAAACTCAAAAATTGGTGTATAATTTGGCTATGACATGGCTGAAAGTTCAAAGGCATGCGAATGATTCCAGCATAAATTAAAAAATTATTTCAATGTATTGCACACATATGCATATTGTTAGACTCACAAATGTGTGTATAAAATTAAAAGTTTAGAACAGCTCTCTACAATTCGTGATTAAAATTTTCGTTAACGAAAACAATTAATTCATCAAGAATTACACAATGCCGAAATTGTAAAGTTGCCAGAATTCAATTCGTCAAAACTATTTATAAGTTTTACAAGAAGTAGTTTTCGTTATTTGACTTAGAAAATTCATTTCAATTATAAAATTGGTAAACCTATCGAATGCAGTATCGATAATGTATATGCTGGTGTTCTGATATTTCTATTGCGAAATAACTGAAATCTAAAATTGTTTGCATCTAATTCAGTTTGATATCGTAAAGTATTCTCAATAATTTCTCGTGAATGTTGTGAAGAAATTCGGTAATTGCCTGATAGGTAATACTCACCGCACGATAAAGTTTTTGTCCATATTACAAGACTGACAGTCAAGCTGCAGATAAAGGACTAAAATCCTACCCAATATTTTCTAAAGTAGTCTGGGATTGTACACCTAGTACACGATGGAGAACTTGTCAAAATGTCGGGTGCACCACCTCGTGCGATATGTACTATGGAAGAGCATAAAGATGATCAATGGTAGACAAAACTGAGCTTCAATCTTGCAGAAATAAGGAATGAAGCCTTCTAAGAAACTTACTTCGGATCTGCTTTCACTGAACATTTGTCTGACTATTGACAATAGGTCATCTGAATACACACACGCTGACGACAGGCCCGTACAGAGATCCTTAACATGCAGAAAATGCAAACGAACATGCCCTTGGCTAGTGTAATATTTCAATGAAAAAACGAATGTATTCCTAAATAATGCTATGGAGATGGAATAACATGCTTTTCCATTAGACCTTTGAAACATTGTTGACAAAACGAAATTATGAAAAAATATTTTATGGTATCCATTTCTGACATCATAAAGGAAACATTGATAGAAGTTCGCAATAAATACGATAGAATTATACGAACAGATTACTGATGAAGTCGTTTGTGATTGATCCGAATAAGTGACCTAAATATAATCCGACCAACGCATTTTGTTTTATATTTCGAAATCCTTCACCGTGGGTTACGTAATCCACTCAGGCGATTCCATTACAAGTAGGAAAAGTATTTTCTTCAATATCCCTATGATTTAATTTTTTTATCGAAATTGAAATATATTGTTCCTTTGACAATAATTAGTGGAGGTATTAAAGAGAGAAGCAAATGGTCTCTTTACAAACTTGGCATATTATTTGAGTTTTCAATAATAATTCAAGAGTTGATATAAGGAAAACAGATTAAATGAAAATCTAATCATACTACTTTGTTCTTCAATAACTCCCACAAACTTCCGCAAAGTTTAAATGAAGATATAGTCGGTATTACTTATGTAATATGATGAAGTTCTTTATGAAACAATAACATCCAGTAAATTGGATAGGAAGGAGCAAGATTTATTTAAAATTGAATCTGACTTCTGGTATAGGGGCAATGTAAGTTTATCTTAGAGTATCAGAAAATATATTCGAGAAAGAGAGTATATGAATTAGGAACTCTAAGATCTTGATTTCCTTGGTATTTCCCGCTTTGCCAAAAATGAATAATTATTACACAAAAACTTCTAAAATGTCGAATATGGGAAGTAATGTTCCGGCTGAATATATCATTTCTCAAATTCTTAATAGAAAACAGAAAACATAATGCTAGATTACAAGAAAATCTGAGAGAGATATTTGCTTGTTTCCAGTGGATCTCAAACCTTTATTGACAAGAAAAAATGAGATGTTGAGAAATAAAAGAATAACTGAATTTCATAGAGAAAATTGAATATATTGATATCACAAAGTAACAAAAAGATCGATCCATTCATTTTTGTACAGGATGTTCGCGCTAAAGCGTCCATTAAAAGAATCCGGGAAACGGGTTTATCAATAAATTTCAAATTTTGGGGTTAGTTAATAAAATAGATTTTGATATACAATTTGCAATGCAATTGCTTTCAGAGTGGTACCACTACCTTTTACAAATTGCATGGTGTACTTTTCAGTTTTTTTATTAAAGGACATCCATCTTCGAGCATCTTTTGTTAAGATTTGTCATATCCAAAATTGAACACTATTGAGCTATGATCTCTAAAAACTCTTGTCAACTCAATAAATCTAAATTGTTAAGAAAACGTTTTTTTCGAATACGAGTACCTATTTATTTTACTTAATTAGAAACGTATTTATAATCAATATTGATTGGTATCAGGTATCTCTATACCTTAATGGCTCATTTTTTAAAACGTAGAGCATAGAAAAACACAGAGTGGATTCGATTCCAATGCTAGTTTCTATGTTCCATTATGTTCTATGTAAAGTTCTATTATTTCGGCCTCAATTTGGCGTTTAGAAATTATTTAAAAATAGCAAGAACACTAGGTTTGTTTGCGTAGAGTTTTTTTTGTTGAATAGAGTGACAAATAAATACACAAATGAAGAAATTTTGAATTTATTCACGGTCGATGTCTACAAATAATAAGTCGAAGTTACGACCAAATTACAGAAAATAATTTATGAATTGTGTTTAAATCTTTTTGTTCATGAAATATAGAAAACTAAAATGAGTAGCGTTAGCTCACTCCACAGGATAGAGATGTCGTTTTGGCGACAAAAATCATGAAACAAAATTTCATATTGAAGAAAAATAAATTTAAAAAAACCGTAATGACAACGTAGTGAAAATGAAATGAAACACCATTGTTTTATAAATTTTCTTCAATCCGCGTGCTCAGCTTATCAATAGTCACTTTTTGCAATTGATAGTAATCGAAATCTAAGACACGTCCCATTTTTAATTAGAGATTTTCCCGCCAATTTATTGGCGAACTATGAACTTTGTTCTTTATGTACTTCCATAGATAAAAATCTAAAGGGATAAGATCTTGCGGGCCAATTCCATGGACCTGGTAATCTTATCCATCTGTTGTCTAACATGCTGGTTAACTTTTCCGCCACCTAAGGTGTGTAACGAGCCGAAGCACCTTCTAATTTGTATCAACATGAAACTCGTTAATTTAACGGGAGATTGTCCAGGAAATCCGAAACAAATGTCACTAACATCTCTAAATATTTTACACGATTTCGGTTTTCTTCATAAAATAAATATTGATATTTGCTTCTGTACATTGAATTGAATGAATTGAAGCTACATGCGTGTTTGTAAATTGAACGGAATACATCCAAGTTAAAACGATGTTGAAATTTTCGCTTCCGTGTTTAATATGGATTTTTGACGGTCCCGATATGAGAACTACGCCGATTAAAAATATCTTCTACCAAACGTTTGAACTTTGATCCTAACCTCCACATCTCCTGGATTCATCGGTGATATTAATAAGAAGTTGTTAGAGGGGAAATCATTCTTGTACAAAATTTAATCAATTTATGTACGCGTTATCACCAACTCAGCAATAACTCTTGTCTTCTATGGGACCATATATTTCGTTCTGTGTTAAGAATTTAATTAAAATATTTTTCATTTGTCGACCACGTATATGGCGGTTTTTTAGTAAATTATTATATTGTCTACAGGATGGTTGAATTTCAGCTAGAAGGAAAATTAAATATACTCAGAGAAAACAGCCCACATCTCTCGAATCTTTTTCACATATCAACATAGTAGCGCCAACATTTTTTCGATATTTCTCTCCGATTTCTAGTTATTCAAAATTTCTCGTTCTCGAATTTTGAGAAAATAGTCATTCGAGGTATCTCGGTCAATGTTAAAGTAATATAAATATGAGATTGACTTTCTACAAGCATTTTTGTATAGACTTCAGTGTTATAACCAAATATTTCGTCTACTTGGTTTTCGAGTTATATAGCAAAGATGCTTTTTTCAATATAATCCATAGGAAAATTTTCTATTTTTAAATGCAATTATTTTCTTTCTAGATATGTAACTCATATAGTTTCAACCCTTTCTCAGAAAAATCATGAAATTGTCTTCATTTCGTTAATTCCGTGCCCTACTATTCGTGTTATTCAATGAAAACCACAGATTTTCTACGTACTGTCCAAGATCATGGTTGTTTTTATGGTTTGATCTATTTCAAAGCATAGTAATTGTGGTCTTAGAGGTTGACAATCATTTCTGCTTTTCATGAGTGATTCGTAGCAATTTCAGATCAAATTACTTTTTCTGAAATTCGAAATTTCCCTTACTTATGTATCTACCTGAGTAACATGTATAACACATATATAAGTCTACGAATTATGATAATGAAAATATGCATGTAAGGGAAATATATTATAATAAGAGAAATTCGATCAGTGAGATAAAACTGTTCTCAAACGAAAACAAAAAAAAAAGCCAAAAAGCAGCTTTATCGCAAGTATTCAAACTTGTGGCCGTGGTTTTCAATGCAACCAGAGTGAAGCATTCCCTAAAAATCTGCTCCAACCCCCTAAAGCATGACTGGGTTCTCTCTTGAATAAACCTGGAATATGATCCCTGAGAAAGGCGTCTAATGACGTCAAGTCAGATAAACGAGTTGTCCGTCTCAGTGGACCACTAGTCCCTATATTTCCTCCAAAATTCGAACTTGACAGATCAGTATTTAAATATATTCTTTTAAAAAAGAGAGGATATACAAAAATTCAAATAATTGTATCTACAATAAATGCTTATATCTATAATTTTGGTGTGTGTCAGCAGAACACAAATGTGAGTTAAGGAAAATGTAATAGAGGAAACCATACTATCTTGCGTATGATTCAATAAACGAGTGAAAAAACCTGGGGAAAAACTCGTTTCCCTGTCGCTATTGCACTAGCAATAGCTTATCGGTTTATGTTGTATTAGTGTCGTGTGTACATAAAAAGTACCAAAGATTTATCTTCTTAGCAGCTTCAATTCTCATCTTGCACTCCATGATTTCTAGAAGGTTTGGGACAGGAATCTGTAACAATGGAAAAAGAAAACCAGCAGAAAAATATCTCAACAATCATACTTAACCTAACCTGACTCTTATATGTCTAAAAACACTTGAATTTAAGAAAAAAATTTCACATAGTAAGCAAGGCTATAAGAAAGACTAAGGAGATAATCAAAAAGTACATAACCTGCGATATTTCCTCTTTCGCGGAGATGTTCTTCCGTCGCCTTGTGAGTCTCCTGAAACATAATCACTCCCTTGTTCTTGCTTGCCAATTTTGAAGTATAAACGCAAAATTCCTTCAATATTCAAACTCAACAAAACTATTCCCTCTCTGTTTGACCAAGAGGGCCCCAATGGCCAGGTTCGGTCTTCTAAGTGATTCCGATTATGATCTATAGATGTTCTTGAATCATTATGAACCCAATAATTTGGGTTGATATCTCCCACATATTATTTCTTCGTGGTTCTTGCTTAATTTAAAGAAAAATTTACGAAAAAATTTTGACAGTCGTTTTGACAAATATCAGATCAGTAATAGCATGTGATTGATAGGTAACTTCAAAGTGATGAAAGAAAGTATTCGATCTTCGAGCTAGGGGCAAGTTTTCATCAGAAATGACTATAACTGAGACGCGGTTACCTCTTAGGATACACCACACTATAAGTTCATATTCTCCTTTAAGCTGCATATCAACATGGTGTTGGGGATTGATATTAGACCAAATATGCTCATTATCAAGATTAAATATTCAATCACTGCTATGCGATCAACATCGGTCCATATGACTTCTCTAAATATGTTCGGGCGATTTTTTCCTAAATACTAATTGTAAAAATTCAGTAGGCTAATGGGATCTCCTGGCAACAAAAATTGTGAAACTTGCAATTTGTGTTTTATGAACGACCTTTCTTTGAGAATACGGAGCGCACGACAGCTCCGAATTTCAGTTTTTGCCTCTATTCGCGTGCTCAAAATAAGAGATTTGGTCGTTACAGCATATATCACTTCTTCTTTATGTCGTTGTTAACATTTCTTTTTCTTGGAGTTTTTAATGATTCACTATCCATTAGTTTTTTTCCAACTTTTGAAATATAGACTGAACAGATATCAGGCCTTTCAGGAAACCGATTCAAATTTCTGCCATTGCAGGTGAATCATACCTACTTTGAATAATCATCCGTTCATGTCAAATTTTCCATAATTTTCGTAGTAACAAATCTTATTCCGCATATCAAAAGAACCGCACTCACAGTTGAACAAACTGTTCAATCTTGATATATGGAAAACATTAATGTACTTCAAAACTAAAATCGAAAGTGATTGCAATTCAAAGATCAGAGTTAATTACTATGGTGGTTCCCCCTACTCGTCGTGGATCGTGCCTTTGATTCGACTGATGTACCTCCGTGCGCCGATAGGCAGAAGACATTTCTATTTCACGTTGTTGTTATTGGGTAGTTGGACATTATAATGCTTATATACACTTTGAACAAGCTCACATTCATAACGCTTTGGTTTATTTCTGCTTAACGCTTCTAGTTTTGGATGTAATCTATCCATTCGTGCCATTTACTACCTGCTCCACCTGGTACCTTAGAAACCGCGTAATGCACAGCCGCAGTTCCAAGAACAACGAGCTTTCGATCGCATAGTTTGTGATGCTATATATTTGCATAATATATCAGAACCTCACGCACCGTACCACTGAATTTTACTCATAGAAAGGTCTAGAATGTCAATCTCATTTTAATGTGACTTTGAAGATAACTGATGTGTCCGCGAATAACGATTTTCATAAAATTCGAAAAATGTTGAATAACTCGAAAAAGCAATGAGAAATCGAAAAAATATTTGCATCATTGAACTGACCCCTAAACGAAAATTTAAAGAGGGGAGGGGCCGTTTTTCTATAACATTTTACCTCACCCATCATATACAGAGTTTTCAATTTTGAAGGTAAACGTTCAAAACTCAATTTTTTGCCTACTCTGGATCTGATATGGTGATTTGTCGTTGCGATTAAGGTAATTTTGAAAATAAAACTTGGATATACTACCATACTTTGAGATATACCGACAGTCGAAGTGTGGTTTTTCGAATATGGTTCGAAGACAATGTAATGAGCACACTAGGATATTTTTTATATTTTCCTCCGCTGGCTAACCAGAGTTCAATTATTATCCAAATAACCCTGCAATGTAACTGCAATGATCCTTTCTGCAAGCAATCCCAGGCCCAAGAAAGAACACCCAAATACAACTTTGAAGGTTTTCTCAGTAATGACTTTGATATGCAGTTGCTGGAAGATCTGAATGAATGAATTTCAAAATTAATCAAATTTTGGAAAGTTATGAAACTCTTTAGAAGAACGAAATAATTTTTCCTCAAGATGATGCTTATTTACACTTCGATGTTCATATGCAAAAATAGAGGGTGTCCCACAAGCTCATTAATAAACTTTGAGAGGTTATTTCTGAAGAAATTCTGAGACAAGTTAGTGATAACAGACAAACAATGACATTCGTAACTATAATTAGATGATTATCAAAAATGATGAGTTGTTACTTTTGATAGATAAATATCAAAATATCTTTTTCGATGTATAATTATTGTTTAGAAACCTCAAATCTGTGAAAAATTATTGAACAAAATAATGAATAAAATAAATAAATTAAATCATATCAGTACAACACTTACTCAACATGCTTGAATGCATAGTTCACATCTGCGAAGAAGTGTCAACGAAACAATATGATAGACATCGTAATTTCTAATTCTTTCGGAGGCATTATTTATCCGTTCATCTAACGCCTCGAAATTTATATTCTTACATTGTAGATGAGTTGTTTCATGTTTCCTAATACCTAGAAGTCTAAGTCTGATGGCCAAGCAATTGCACCTCCCTTAACAATCTACCTATTTCATTTCAGCCTATACACATGTCACACTCATGTTGATCATATATATTTGGAATGAAATTTGGCCAAACAGTCTTTAATAATCTCCTCATTTAGTTTGTTGACTTGATGAGGTCGTACATAGTTCGGCTCAAATGTTCCTATTTCTCAGAGTCTTCTAAATACTGAAGTAAATAACTGTATGAGCAGGAGGATGTTTTTGAGGAAATCACCGATGGTATTTTCTAGCAGGTCTTCGTTGATTTCCATCGCAAAAACCTTTAATATAGACCATATCAGCATATTTTTCATTACTAAAGTATCCAAAGTTACTCAACATACTTGATAATCATTTTACTATGGCTGCGAATGTCATTTTTTGTACATATGTTTTTCATTACACCTGATAATACAGAATCGCTTAGAATTTGATTGATTGATTGAATCTTTTAAAACAATAATTATCTATTAAAGACGTCGGTCCTGTCTAACAGAGATGTGTTGGACATTAAAGATCCGCTCCCTCGACACAAGATGGTTTCGACAAAATTCCCGGGTTAGTGAGGTGACAGAATTCCCCGGCGTGTCATTGGCCGAAAGGCGGAAATAGAGCACGTTAAAGGAATAACAAATAAACAAACAATGGTTATCTATCTAAAAATATACTATGACATTTCTTTTTCTAAAGTAACTCAACATTTTTGATAATCATTTTACTATGGCCAGGAATGCCATCTTTCATACATACGTTTTTCATTCCATCTGGTAATACCACGGAATCGCTCTCATATGTTGAAAGTTTTAATTTCAGGACCCGTGAGGATCAAATTGTCAAGGCCGAATATATCCGAATTTAAAGAGACTGGGACTGTTTTCACTATTTTTTTCTGGAATTGCCTCAGGAATGGCCTTTCAAAATTTATCATAGAGCATTGGACAATAATTTTCCGGGGTGGATGAATGTTTTTAACATCAGTATACACAAATGTCCCCCCTGTAGAAAAGAGATAATATTGTGTTAAGGAAATCTGCCTTGCGAAAAAAAAACAAGTAATTTCATACTTGAGTTTCGAAAATTTCACACCACTGGATTCCTCGTAAAAGGTCTGCAAGATGCTTCTTTCAGTTTTGAAATATATCAATCCGTTGAGAATTTATGAACAAATATATTTTAGAAATTCTTTTTCATTAAATTATGAAATATTAATCGAAAAACCAAGTAACTTTTTCATTTCATGGTTAAAATATATCAATATTACATACTTCTCAGAAGATCTTGATATTTCCAAATATAGAACCTAGTATGTCTACTTACTCTACTTGAACAGGATGACTTTGGTGTAGGTAGATACCCGCGAGTGAGATATTCAACACAAAAACTTAGTAAGTCAACTTACTGGCAATGAATAGACAAATCCTCTTAGAAAGTATAACGTCTCACCCTCTGAATTGAATAACCAACACCAATCAGAATGCAGAGTAAAATCACATGATTTCTTTTTTCGCGTACTTGAATCATATTAGTGTGGTGGTTCTGCAGTATGTCTTTTGACTACGATACGGAGGAGATGTAATCAAGCTTTTTTTCACTGCTGCAATAATGATTTCGCGGAGCGAGCGTCTTCTCAAAATGGCACTTGAAACGGCGACAGGTCGCACTTCATCTAGTCTGCCACCTGTTTCGTCAATGGATGATTCGGATGCGGACCCAAATTATAGTCGATCAATCGGAAGACGGAAGAAAACACTTGTTGATTTATTAGCAGTTCCTCCTAAACCGCAAAAAAAAGCAGTTTGTATTTAAATGATGGTGATATCTGGTGGAAACGAAAGGAATTTGAACACAGCTCATTTCTAAAAAGAATAAAAAATGAAACACTGCATCAGCTGAAAACAGTTTGGAAGACCGAGATTACCTCGAAAATACTGATGGCGACATGATTAATTCCTTAAGAAAGAACAATACTGACCAGACTGAGCCTAATATTTCAGAGAAGATAATGGAAATTGAAGTTGAAGAAGACCAGTTACCAGCAGAATATGTAACTGAATCTGTACCAGAAATAGAAATCAGATATGGAGCAGATTAAGTAGACACAGAAAATGTACAACCTAACACTGTAACAGAGATAGAGTTACCTCGGACTAAACAAAAGAAAAATCGAACTAAAATAAAGATTTTACTTTCACCATGTTCAGGCAGTTTTATAAAAAACTGCTCCCGATATAACTTAGAAGAAGAAAGAAGAATCATTTTTAGTTACTTCAACTCACTCAACTTTGGGGAGAAAAGGCTCTTTATTGGAAAATACCACAAGAAAATGCCTGTGAAGATCTATAAAAGAGACGCCGTTGGCCACAAGGAGTGATTTGTATTTTATACTCTTCCTTTAAAACCAATCAAAACAGAACAGAATGATATTGTGCTGCAAGACACCGAGGAGCAGGAAGACACAAAGCATGATGAAGTTATATATCAAGTGGGAATAGACAGAAATAGGGAGAATACTGAAGAAATCACAAATTCATATGGAGCAATCGCATAAAAATCTTTCGATTTGAGTGAAACAATTGAATGTAGAAGGGGAAGACTTAAAAACAAATAAAACACAAACCGTATGCAAAACAATATTTTCGTACACAATTGGACATTCGTCTGATGCTAGTTTATGAAAAATCCGGAGTTTCTGTGTGTTACAGATAAAAGAGAACTTAAACGTGGTGAAAAGATGAAAGAAACTTCAGAAGAAAATTATAAAAACATCAAAGCTCATTATGAGAGTTATCAACCTGTAATTTCACATTATAACATGAAACATGATCCTAACAGATGGTATCTTACAAGCGACATCTGATGCTATGGTAACAAAGTTTCTGAAAAATCCGGAGTTTAAGTGTGCTACAGATAAAAGAGGACTTAAACATGGTGAAAAGATGAAAGAAATTTCAGAAGAAAATTCTAAAAACATCAAAGCTCATATTGAGAGTTATCATCCAGTAGTTTCACATCATTACATGAAACATGCTCAGACTAACAGACGGTGTATAATATGTGGGAAGATTTGAATGAGAAAACTCCTGAAAAGAAAGTTTCATATGAAATCTACAGAAAGGTTTTTCATCAGGAAAATATTGGTTTCACTAAACCATCAGAAGATGAATGTCCATCATGTTCATTGCACAAGAATCATGTCCAACATGAAAACGTAAATGAAGGAGATGATGCGAACTGTGACATTTGTCGAAACTATGGAATACACAAGAGAAGGTATACTGAAACAAAAAAAGCATATGAAGCAGATTGTTCCGAAGAATGGCCAGAAGGTAGAGAAATATTCGCAGTTGATATGATGAAGATATTAATAATTCCGAAAATGGTGACTAAGAATTCCTTTTTTATAAGTCGTCTAATGTGTTTCAATGAAACATTTGCGAGTTTGAAGAATCATGGACAGAATGTGTGTGTACTATGGCACGAGGCTATTATGGGCAGAATTTGCTTCGATGTTGTATGCGTATATTATAATTTCATGAAGTCCCTTGGGGAAAATGTGAAAAAAAAATTGTATTTTGGGCAGACAGTTGTGCCCCACAAAATAAAAAGTGGACACTCTTTACCGCATGTTGTATTCTAGTTAATGAAGAATGGGGACCAGAGACTATTACTTTCAAGTTTTTGAAGCTGGCTATATATATATATATATATATATATATATATATATATATATATATATATATATATATATATATATATATATATATATATATATATATATATATATATATATATATATATATATAAATATATATATATATATATATATATATATATATATATTACATAAATGTGAATGATTGTATTTGCAATAAATGCTTATATCTATAATTTTGGTGCGTGTCAGAAAAAAAAACACAAGCTCAGGAAATGTAACTGGAGAACCAAACTATCTTATATATGATTCAATTAACGAGTTAAAAAAACCTGAGGAGAAAAAACTTGTTTCCCTGTCGCTATTGCACTAGCAATAGCTTGTCTGTTTATGATGTGTTAGTGTCGTGTGTACATAAAGAGTAACGAAGATTTTTTTGCTTAGCCAGCAGAAAAATATTTCAACAATCAAACTTCCTTTATATGTCTAAACAAATCTGAGAAAAGATTTTACATAGCAAGCAAGGTCATGAAAGGGACTGAGGAGATAATAAAAAATACATAACTATTGTTATATATTTCCTCAAATTCCCTCTTTGTTTGACCGAAAGAGCCCCGATGGCCAGGTTCAGTCTTCCAAGTGATGCCGATAATGATCTATAGATGTTTTAGAATCATTATGGACCCAATAATCTGGGTTGACATCGCCCATATGATATTTCTTCGTGGAACTTAATTTTTTTTTCATTTGAAAGACTTTTTTCGTTTCGAAAACGGTTGCCGAACTCGTAAGAAATGAGCAGTAAGCAATGGTAATAGTGCTGTACCTTTTCTCCGTGACCTGAAGGTGTGTCAATTCAGAAAAAATTCGAGATCACTGTATTTCAAAACCAAAATAGATAGTCCGGAGTTTCAGAAGTCAAATTTTATAAAACCATAATTCAAACTTCAGTTGCCAGTTAACAAATTATAATGTCGGGCCTGAACAAGGAAAAAAAGGAAAGATTTTGAATGAACTAACTGACCATACGCCCGCTAAGAAACAGTTGTTCTGGAAATCTCTCCTGCCAGTATCTGACATGGACGACTGTGGGGAACAAACTCAAATTGAAGAGGGCGATCTATAGTTACAAAGTCTTTATAATCTTTTCATCTATTTCTGTATTTATTTGAAAGTTCATTTGATGTTCAATATTTGTTACTTTTTGTTCTGTTTGATAAATGAAAATTTATTCGTTGTTAAGTGTTTCTGTAATAAAATATTCAACTAAAAATTGACTTACTTGTTTTATGTTTTGTGAAAGCTTCGTGCGGATGTGATAATCCAAAATCTAGTAAATGAAACTGAGCATCCATTTTGAATTTGGCGTGAAAAATTTTGAATTCAGTAGGGTCAGTGAATTTCTAAAATTGAGAAGTAGTAGTTCAAGTTCGAAGCTTCTAGTTAGAACACTTTTGAGTCTTCTCTCTTATTTGCATCATAAAAATAACTCTGCTGAAAAGTTGGGAATTTAAAGTTATTTGGTTTTTGGTTTCTAAGGTAGAAGTATCAATCTGAATATTGCAAGTTCTGAGTTATTCAATTATGTTACGTTAATCCTATCATAGTTTATATTCGGTTGGAACTAAATTATGATATTTCTTATACTATGTTCATCTGCTATTTTTCAGTTTGATTTCAATTATTGATTGATATCAATCATACCGAGATCTGTTTAGAATTAAAAATGGAGCGAGAACTTTATAATTCTGATTCCATTTTTTATTTACAATAGTCTCACAGATGAGCTCTTATTGATGAAAAAATGACTGGTGAAACAGAGTTCTTACAATGTATTTTGCCCTTGATCTTATTAATCATATAAAAAATTATGTATCATTCACTTATTTCTTTTTCTTTTTCTGAGCTTCACATCAAGAACGAGCGTGAGAGGCTCAGTGTATTTTCAATGTTTATCCATTCTGCATAACATGCTCCCTCTAATCGGGTTTTGACATAACCAATGTCCACTTTTTGTAACCCTTTCTTTCATTAGAATGAATAAATGAATAAATCACAGAAACAAATAATTTCGAAAGCTATAAAACGAAACAATTTATGTTCGTTCATTATTCGAAATACAGTAACCATTGCATATTCCGGAATAAACCGTTATACCATATTCCTCCTACAACACCGAAATCTACTATGGTAGAAGTCCTTTGTTATGGAAATTAAATTCCCCTAATTATACAACATAATATTTTCGTCGGATAAACAAGAAATCTGGGCTGCTACCATAAAAAACTCGTTTGATTAGTAATACTAGCACTGGGTAAAAGCTTTTAGTCTACGCCTCGCAGCTCAGTGAAGAACATAAATGTCAATGATTTTCTTATATTAACTATATTTAACACATTCCTTAGTAAAGTCAAGGTATTTTTAGTTTAATGAATGAACCAGTTAAGCAACTGATTCTTAATTCCCATACATTAACTCAGAGAAAACAATGCGCTACTGTAACTTCTTAATCTTAAAACTTGAAATTTAATGCCACATGAAAAGATTTTCTGAAAAGAAATTATGTGAAATATCCGATAAAATAAAATAATCTTAAGAATATATATTTTAATACGGCTACTTTAATTCAATATTTCTTCTGTTTCATGTTATAATATTTTTATGTAAAATATTATGTTCCGAAATTTTCGAGAATTTTAGTTTAACATTTGTTAACTAAATATGAGAGATGGTTCTTTATGGACCCATAGTGTTCCTGCTTCAGGAGTAAAACCTAATTAGCTACTCCTAGAAGACTGGGGACATGTAAATTCCCTCCCGAATATTTAGGGTCAAACATTCATAGGTTAATCGTATATGTACATTCTGTCCTGTGATATAAGCCCAAGAAGTTGGTTATTGAATAAAATGCACAATTTGAAATCTTACACGGATTTATTACAGGTATAGAAATTGGTAACCAAATAAACAATACATAATAATATAATCAGGGAGCATATATTCTAATTATGATCATCACTAAGTGATAATCATTTAATAAAGAAAAATCTACTAATTAACTCCTGAAAATAAGAATCAATCATTTCTGAAATTAATTTTTGGATATTGTTTAACTTTATATCATGAATCTCATTTAGAGAATATACACTTTGAATTTTGAACCAATTCGAAATTATTGTATCGAATTTCAGTGATATAATTATCGGTTAAACAATCAGTGTATTTTTCAACTCTTTTATCATCAGTGTATACTGACCTCAACACAAAAATAAAGCAATTTCCTACATAATGAGGATTCAAAGAAGCAAAAGCGAAAGTTATTCGTAACCATGATCCACCTTCATTCCATGCCAACTTCAAAATCTATAGCAACTTCATAAATATTTACCTGAATGTTTTCATTTTTCATTCTTCTATTATTAAGGAAAACAATATAATATTGGTACGTATTTCCGTTGTAGAGGTCATGCATCGTGAAAAATAAACTAGGAGAATAGTCAACTGGAGCATCCAAGTATATGCGACTCAGATTTTTCAAAAATAAAGATAAGAGTACAGTTAGAGGAGAGAACTATTGTATTATCCTATTCACTAGATATGCTTGAAAAATTTTCACCCCCGAGTGTTCGAATGTCTATTTCTCTTAACGCAGAAATTGTTTCCTTCATAGTTGTTGGTAACGAAAGCAGTAATTTCCGTCCAACTTTATATTTATATAAATTTCTTCTAATATAGCTTCACATATAAATAATCGAAGAAGTCATATTTCCTTGGATAACTCGTCGAATTATTTTGACTAGCTTTTCGAATATATTGTCGAGTCAACAGTTTGCAGCTATTTGGCGAATCAAACATTGTAATTTCTGGGGATATGTCTGGTCACTGACCACCATCCACTGACCCCAATGTGAGAATGAAAGGACTTAGATTTTCTAACAACACAGGTCTATCATGGTTTGCCGCTTATTTTCAAGATTGTGTGGAAAGAATATGTATAGTTGTTGATACCCAGTACTTTTCCATTACACTTTAACACATAAACCTTAAATACTCATAATTTCTTTTTATTGTATATTGTATTACATAGTACTTTGGCCTCCTACAAAAGGATGTACACGTCAACTAACTCAAATAAATAACAAATAATATAAGACAATCACAGCCTAAGTAGGCAAGACAGACGACATAGAAAAACAAAAGGCACAGTTGAGAGATGGTGTCATAATTTTCATACAATTTTGTCATTAATAAATTCATTCACGGAGTAGTAACATTTTGAAATTAAAAATTTTTTGATGGATGATCTGAATTGTTTCAAAGGTAAGCTTCTTACTTTTCCTGGTAATTTATTGAACATTACCAAACCCGCGTATTCAGGACTCTGCTCGAATTTTGCGGTTTTATGTCGGGGAAGCAGGAAGTTTTTCTCCGTGACGTGTGGAATATTTATGGCGATGGCAATTCCTGATAAGACTCTGAGAGCGCTCCCTGGTACTCACCAGTAGTCTGTATATATAGATGCATGGAAAGGAAAGTATACTGTTCCGAACAAAAGTATCTCTGTATGAAGTTCTTCTACCTAATCCGAAAATATTCCTGATTACCCTTTTTTGTGCACGAGAAACCCTTAAGGAGTTAGCACAATTACCCCACCAGGTGACATTATAGGACAGATGACAGTATGCCAGCGAATAATACACTCCTACCATTCCTTTTTCATCCAGCGACGATCTAAGTTGGCGCACAGCAAAAACAGCGCAGTTCACCTTCTTACAGACGGCTCTCAAATGTGTCTGCCACAACATTGTAGAATCAACCTCTACCCCCAAAAATCTGATCGTAGGAGAAGCTAAAGTCTCCGAACCGTCTAAAGCAAACACTGAACCAGATTGAAGTCCGTTCCCGAAATGCAAAATTGTCGTCTTCGCAATGTTCAATATCAGGTAATTACGGAAAAACTACCAAGCGAATGCATCAGAGGCGCGTGACACAACCCCTGCAATTGTGTTAGAATTTGGAGCTGAAACCGCAATTGATGAATCATCCGGAAATTGTACAAGCTTAGATTCAGCAATATTCAACTGTATACTCGGTTTCAGATCGTTTACATGAAAGATGAACTACAGCGGTCCCAGCACCGTCCCCTGAGGCACACCAATGTCATAATCCCTCTCAGTCGATATGGCACCTCCCACTCTTACCTTGAACCGCCTAGCTCTCATGACATCAAACATTCAAGCAAGCAGCCCCTAAAACCAAAAGCACTGAGCTTTTTCTCCATAGAGTCCAAGTTAAGGGAGTAGAAAGCATGAGACAGCTCGAAAAAGAGAGCCGCAACAGGCTCACCCTCATCCATTTTCTTTGACACATAACCGAGAAATTCCGATACTGCCCCCTCAGTGACCCTCCAAACCTGAAACCATGTTGGCATTCACACAATGATTTGTACTTTTCTAAGTAAACACCTCAAAAAAGTCTAGGGAACACTTACCAATATCTTTAAAATATGAATTTGATGATTCGAATTTATAGAAATCTTTCGGTTTTTATTAGGATGTATTGTATATAATGTATTCTCACGAAAACAAAATAATATTTGACTTCTCCAAAGCACCTATTATAAAAAAAACTTTGAAATTTGAAAATGACGAAATTTGGTAGAACACAAAAAAAATTCCTGAACTAATATTTTCGAAACGATATGAAAGCACTTATATTTTTCATTACCCAGAAGGTCCACCTCTGTTATTAATAACACTTTGGCATCGTTGCGGCATGCTCAATATTAAATTGTCTATTACATTTTGGCCTAAGTCATTTCAAGCCTCCTGAACTGCTAATCGAAGCTGCTGTTCATGATAGAAGATGTTTTGACGCAGGAGATTTCTTTTTAGGGTGCATGCTTGATGGGATTCAGATCTGATGAGCAGGATGTCCGCGGTAGAAGATCAATATCATTCTCTTCAAGAACGTTCAAGACAACTCTTGCACGATGCACGATGAGGAGGGGCATTATCTTGTTGGAAGAGTGGATTTTGACCCATTGTTTGGAGATACGGTACCACTACAGGTAAAACTATCTCATTTGCGAAAGAATTTCCCGTGAGGTTTTTCTGTATGAAAACGAGGTCAGTTCTTCCACCAAGGCCCAAAACATCACTGATCCGCCTCCCGGTCTAACAACTTCTCGAGCATGCTGGAGACGGTTTTGCTTTCCAGGTTCCCTCCATATTCGAATTCTTCCTGAATCGGGATAATAACTATGTCTAGATTCATCACTGAAGAGAACTGTGGCCCACCTACGTGTTCTTGGCACCAAGCTAAACGAACAGCTCGATTTCCATGGGTCAGTTGTGGAACTCTTAAAGGACGTCTGGTGTGGATTTGACCTTCGTGCATTCGATTTCTCACAGTTTGGTCCGAAATTTGTACATTATGAACTTGAGATAGCTCTTGAGCTAATTGAGATGCTGTGGTAGTACGATGTCTTCTGGCTTGTAAAATCAAAAATCAATCTTGGACGACTATAGTAATCCTGAAACGACCTGTATGGCGTTTTTTGTACGCTACCTGTTTCATTGAAACGCGACTATATACGGTTTATGACACTTGGGCTACTTCACAGAAACCTGGATACTTCCCGTTGTGAGCTCACAGCTTGGAGCATGCCAACGGCTCGTAACATCTCTTCTCTAGTCAAATGTCATCTTTCCATGGTCGAATCACAAAACTTGAATCTTTTATTTGTGCTTACAACAGAAACAAAGTGCCAACTAACTGATTTCAAACACTGAATACATGAAATGATTATAAAGCAGCGTCGCATCTGCTGCGGTTTTAGTTATTTATAAAAAAAACTGAAATCTGTTGCGGCACTCTACATAGTTTGGTGAGAAATTGATGCAGGTGTTCATTTCTTAAAAAAATCATCCATATTGATCGTTCTGGATACGATATATCGATATTCCGAAGTGTTCCCTAGACTTTTTTGACGTGTTTATGTGGTGAGTCTATTGACCATTAATCGTTCGAAAATCTTGGATATATTGTCGAGAAGTGAAATAGGACGATAGTTCCGAATCTCAAGAGGAGTGCATTTTTTATGAATGGACACAATTAAAGCAACCTCGAGTAATTCCGGAAACTTGCCCTTCAAAACAGACCGGCTAAAAATCTCCGCTTTTAAGAGTCTCACAGGGATACCATCCATACCACAAGAATTTTTATTTTTCATTTCAAAACGATGGAAATAAAGAGATTTCAATGACCGATCGCCAAGAGTACATGATGAGGAGCGAGCCCCAACAAATTTTTCATCAACGGCTTTACGCGTCACTTCTGAGAAATATTGTTCAAAACTTTCTGCAATTTCCTTCTCTTACTTGATAATTCCACACCCATCTATTTCCAAGTTAATATTACCAATATTATTTGAATTTAGAATTGTCTCATTACAAAATTGTTTTCTTGTGTCACACACCAACTTATTAAACTGTTTTTTTAAGATCATAATATTCCTTCAGTACTATATTTCCAGAATTTTTATTAGACTAAAAATGTTTTTAAATATTCACTTTCTGTTATCAGCTCAGGTGTGACCCATTTATTTCTACCTATTGTTTTGAAAGTTTTTTCTTTACGGGACAGTTGACATCAATTGCTTGATTCAACAAATTCATAAAATTTTGAAAGAAAACATTAATATCTTCTGTATTACTATAGATCTCATCAAAATAATCGTCTTAAATATACCAATCTAATGTGGCCAGATTATCATCCGAAAAGTCTCTATAAACAATGTTTGGAGTAGACTGTACGTCTTTGGATGTTGTACAACCTATCCTGAATAATAAAAAGATAGCACGATGGTCACCCAAGTTAGGTTCAAATACACGAGGCTCAATTTCATGAGTAGAGAAACTGGTCAAGATATAATCGATTTTCGATGCGGTTATCTTATTTCCAACAAGACTATATTTTGATGGCTCATTGGAGCTAATACCTAATGCATAAAAAATGCATCAAGTCTAAGAGAAGAGTTTCATCTAAACTATCATCGAGGAAATCAATATTCAGATCACCACAGACAAATATCCTACCAGAGCCACCTGAGCAATAGTCAAGAACCTCATAAAATTTAAGTAAAAAGTCAGCAACGTTACCTAAAGAAGGTCCATATACACTCAGTACACAAAAACAATCAGAGGCGAATTTCACCAGCGCAACACTCCATAAACATTTCCACTAAGAACATTTCATTACAGGGTAGATCTTTCACGTCGAGCTGTAGAGAGCGAGAAACAAATATACCCTTGTGTATATTATCAGTTCTATTATATGAATTATTTACTCATACGATGCAAAAATGCTGATGTAGAAACTTGAATTGAATCAGGAGAAAAAAGCCGATCTTATGATTACTTGAAATAGACTATTGAAGGAAGGCGTAAATACAATGAACTCTCATTGACTCATTACAAGAATCTATTGAATATCATTTTTGTCAAGGAAAAACTGTACAAGTGATTATTCAATTCCGAAGATTCCTAGTTCCTAAAACCTCTATAACTCTATAACTACTATACACATATGAGGATGGTCTGAAAAGTTTCCACCTCTACGTGAGGATGGCAGAACTCGTATATAAATGCTAGTAAATTTTCATCTGTTGACAGTTACTCACCAAAGTTTCAGCCATTTCGGATGCGCTGTTGTTATGGAACAGTATTTGAGTACCTTGAGGTGAGTGTTTTTGTCAAAATGGAAAAATTGAGTATCGAGCAATCATGAAATATTTGTTTTTGAACGGCAATATCCCCTTGTAACTTAAAGTTGAGTTGGATTCTATGTATGTAGACTCTTCACCATCATTCACCGCAGTAAAATTCTTGGCAGCTTAATTAAAACGTGGTCGTAAGAGATTGGGAGACGAAGAACATTTGGGACGTCAAAAAAAACTTCAACTACCAATGATAAAATCGTCAAAATTCACCAACTGGTGCTAGAGGACCGTCTAATCAAAGTGAGGGAGATACCAGAGATTATGAACCTGTTAAAACAACGTGTTTATACCATATTCCACATGAGAAAGCTATCCGCGCATTAGACCAATGACGTGTGCGAATGAATATTACCAACGATCTGTTCTCATAGTTTGGGCGCAACAAATCCAAGTTTTGACGCCAATTAATTACTGCATATGAAGCTCGGATACACCATTATACGGGAGAAATAAAAATACAGTCCAAACAGTAAACTGCTAAGGGGAAACCTGTTCGAAAAAAAACAAAAATTGTTTTTTTTCCAGTTGTGAAAGTGATGGTGACTGTTTTTTGGATAGTTATTGAGTTAGTTTAATCGATTATCTTCAAAATGAAGGAAGATGATAAGAGCAACCTACGCATTACTTGACAAGCTAAATGCAGATCTTGAGGACACATTTACACAAAAAGATAATCCAGTTTCACCTAGACACACCTCAGCGGTTGCCATGGCGAAAATCCACGAAGTACGTTTCGAATTGCTTGACCATCCGCCCTATTCACCATATCTAGCCCAGAGCGACTTCTTTTGTTCCCTAATTTAAAACTTGCAATCGGAGCACAGAGATTTTCATCAGATGAAGAGGCAATCATCGGTTTAGAGAGATGGGAACATCACTGGGGAGAGCGTGTAGAGTTACAAGTAGCCTATGTTGACAATTGAAGAAATATTCAGAAAAAAGGTCTTGTTAAGTCGGATACTTCAGACAACTCTCGTTATCTCTTTGAAGTTCATCCGACATACATTACTAGTTGCAGTTTAAGAAACAAGAAACTTCTTGATATACTAAATTTAAAAAGCAATTTTATAGAAGCCATTCTATAGTAAACAGTTATGAAATTTACAAATTTTTTTTTCGGTTCATACGAATACTTAATAGTCGGCTAATTTATCATATCTGACGAAGTCTGTGCATCGAACTGCATATATCATATTAATCCGAAGTTTGCTGTTGAACTTCTAGTCTATCATTATGGTTCCCTTTTTTGGTGACGAAAATGGTCATTTATCGACTAGATAGATAATCAGTTGAACCGGGGGCTAATTTTTTCACAATTACATGTGGTTTCATTTTGTAACCAGGGGTTCTAGCAATTCTACTGTACATATAGCTCGTAAACCTATTTCATTCAAATCATGCAGTGAATTGTATGACGTGAACCAAAAGCCTCTAAAAACTTCGAAATTGATATTATTTGAAACTGTATTAACCAACCGAACTAACTAACATCTTCACTTGTGCTTACAAGAGCTTGATTTGGAAATTGTCACAGTTAACAGAATACCGTGGTTTCATTTGATTATTATCGTTCAAATAAATGCAGTTTCCATGCTGACGAGTGTTCGATTCAGAGATTGCCATAGTCAACATGCTTTCGTGGTTTTATTTGATTGTTATCGTTCAAATAAATACAGTTTCTATACTTGCCACATCTATTACTTTAACGCTTCACCATACAATGTTTTTGCGCTGCCGACACCGAAGATGATTTCCCTGTGCTACCACACATTGCTGCAATAATAGAGAATTATTAGGGAGATCTAGTCTAAAATCACCTCATCTTATTCACTATGTGATTAAAGTGAAAATGATAAATTATTTAGTTATAATCGAATGTCCATGAAATCTTTGAACAACTTTCTGGGAATAATTTTATGTGATAGAAATAGTTTCTGTCATCACTTCTAGTACTTCCAATCAGGTCTTCTCTTTTACAACTGATTTGTACATTTCGGTGTAGAGAGTGGACAGGTTTCGGCGTCTTATTGCTGCAGCTATGTGGAATATTCTGAATAGAGGAAACTGACCCCTCCTTGCTTTGAAAATTTTCGGAATCAGTGAAGTACCAATTCGACATTTTACGTGTGAAAATTTTTTTCTGTCCAACTGTTTTTTAGCATTTATTTATTATGAACCATGAGTAACTTTGAATTCATTGAATAATTTTATTTCCTTTTCAAACATATGTCACTAGTGCAATAAATGTTTTCATCCTGAGTGTGTTTTCATGAAAAACCGAAAATTGTATAGCTCTTCTCTAATTTCATCTGGAATATGATGGTCCATTCATATCATTTACATGAAATGATTGCAATAGCAAAAGTATATTCTGTGGTCTCACTATGCGCTCCAAAATTAGTTAATTCTTGTAATGACAATTCTCGTCTGCTGGATGAAGACAACAACACCATCATAGATAGAGACGAGAGAATTAATACCTGGAAGAAATATATCAGCACTCTGTTCCAAGATGAGAGAAATAGCGAACCAGTAATCAACGCTGACGCGGGTCCACCCATCACCTCTGACGAAGTGCACAAGTCCATTGAACAGATGAAGGATGGAAAGGCTCCAGGATCAGATGACCTTCATGCCGAGTTCCTGAAATTGCTGGACGGAGACGGAATAAAATGGCTGACAAATATATTTAACCATATTTACGACACCGGAGATATTCCTCGAGACTGGCTAAAGTCCACATTTATTCCAATACCTAAAAAGCCAGTGCAAAACAATGCGAAGACTATAGACTAATCAGCCTCATGAGCCACCTACTCAAATTATTTCTGAAGATAATTCACAAACGTATATATAATAAATGCGAGGAACATATATCAGACACACAATTCGGATTTAGAAATGCACTAGGAACTAGAGAGGCTTTATTTGCTATTCAGGTCCTATTCCAGCGATGCAGGGATGTTGGTTGTGATGTATACGTCTGTCTTATAGACTACCAAAAAGCCTTCGATAGGGTCCAGCACAATAAAATGATAGAGGTTTTAAGAACAATCGGCATCGACGAGAAAGATTTGCGTCTTATAATAAATCTGTATTGGCATCAAACAGCAAATATTAGAGTCGATGGTGATTACTCAGAAGATGTAAATATAAGACGCGGTGTTAGACAGGGCTGTGTCTTATCCCCCACTTTGTTCAACCTGTACTCAGAACACATATTTAACACAGCACTGGAAAATGTGGATGCTGGAGTGTTGGTTAATGGACAGAGATTGAACAATATACGTTACGCGGACGATACTGTTGTGTTCGCTGATTCTCTCGAAGGTCTTCAAGAATTGATGAATCGTGTCTTTAAAGCTAGCTCTGAGTACGGATTGTCTCTTAACATCAAGAAGACCAAATTCATGGTAATTAGCAAGACAAATTATTGAATATCACAAATATTGTGTGAATATAATATCGTTTGTAATAACGAAGTGACCATACATTGCGAAAATTTCGTATCCACGTTGAATATTAATATGACGATGTGGGTTGACTTCCGATCCCCAATGTTTATTTTTACGATTTAATGTTTCATCGCTACTGATGTGAACTATCTCAGTCTGATTATTTCTTGGAAAAACTGCAGATTCTCTTCAGAGTTTTGCGGAAACCACTTGAAAAAATCTCCTGACTGCGAAAACTAGGATATTCTCATTTTATGAAGTTCATATCAATTTTTATTGAGAACGCTGAACGCTCGAATCTCAGTAACTGCTGTTCCTATTCCAATCTGCCTACACGAAATCGATGATTTAGCAATCACACCTACCTATTACATCAATGATTGCATCTCCTCCATCAACTATTTCATATTCGTTTTTCCTTGGGACGTTGAATGTATCATGTTTCATGTGATTTTCTCTCAATTTATCGAATATACTTTTATGAGATTGTCGCCTCTCAGGAAAATGATCTAAATAAGTAGCATCTGCAACATCAATTATTTTGATTGCGATATTCAATCATTTCGAATTTCTAGAAAATTTTGGCCACTTCGTTATTAAAACCGATTCTTTATTCACACAATAGTTGTAACTTGATGAAAAATATGTATTAAATAATTCATCTGAATTCTGATTACTAGAATTAAATTTAGAACTGTCAAAATGAAAGCACAAGTCATACCTAAACTTTTCCAATCATACCATGTAAATTCTGTGAATAGACATACACTTACTAGAAAAAATAGAGAAAAGTTATACAGCTTACAGTCTTTCATGAAATCTCATCCAGGATGAAATAATTGAGAGTACATGTGATGTATTTTTGAAAAGCAAAAAATTTCTATTCAACGAGTTTGTATTATAACTGGCAAACTGTTGGACAACAACAAAAAATTTCCACAAGCAGTTCCATTCTACGTAAAAAAGGATCGGTAAAATATCAAAACCATTTCTATATAACCTTAAGAACAAGCGATATGATAGCACATTCCAATAACTCGAAAACGAAAAAAGTTAGCTTGAAACTGTTAGCGGCAATACATTCCTCACACAAAAAGAACTCTGGGGTCGTTTTCTTCAATTCACAATGTTTCACATAGCTGCAGTACTAAAACGTTGAAATATGTCTACCCTGTATATTTCAAAATCAACATTTTACAGTTTATTTAGTGCAATAAATATATGAAAGCAACACTAATTCGAACACACAACCACGAATTATGAAATGTAACCACGATTACTTCGATCGGTGGATGAAATATCGAAGATAACTTATCATATACAGGGTGTTCCATCTTAAACAACTCAACCCGTATATCGGAGTTATCACTTGACCCCTTTACCAAGTTCAATTCTGAGGGGTGGACGTTCCTTCCTCAGGGTGTTGCTCGTAAAAGTATCAAATATACATTGAAGGATGTTCCCTAAATAAATTCATTCGATATATTGCGGTGATATTTTCTAATCACATAAGGAATATACAGTATTCGTTTGAGATGGAACACACTGTAAATATCAAGTAAAAAAATATGCCTACGCTTGCCCTCTAATATGTCACTTGTCTGAAGGGTTGCTTGATATAAATATAATTGTAGAAATTAGTATTCCGGAAGAAAATATTGGAAAAGTAGTGTACAGTACCCTCAGATTTAAATGAAAACCCTTAATCATTAAACAATATCGAAAATTCTTAAATATCTGGCCGTAATATTATAATTCCATGGTAAGAAAGCTACCCATCTCTAGTGTAAATTGATCCCTCTTTAGTCTTCATAAACCTAATTTATAGACGTAACAAGAATAATAGTTAAGGGATTATTCGAAAGTATCGAGCATCCATTCAATGTTCCTGTAAGACATTTTAATTAAATAACAATAATTTCTTTATTTGATACAGAGAGATAGTTTCAACGCATTGTTGACAAAACGCAAAATGCAGTCGATCAATTTGATTAGAAATTTCGCATATTTCCATGAAATTTGTATTAATGGATTCGCTATATTTTTGACAAGAATAAAGATTGGTTTGTTCAGCAATACAGGGATATCTACCGGGACCGTCCGTTAAAAACTTTTTAAGTTCCAATAACAATATCAAGCTGAAATTGTATACGCGGCCATAACTAGCGATTTCCAATTGGAGTGGAGATTTAATTATATTTGTTATAAACTCGACTTTTGAGGAACATTTAAAAAAATTGTAGCTCGTAGATCTTTTGCACTACAGACACAATTTTTGCTTCGGTGGATAGAGGAAGGATCAAGGAATTTTTTAAGCAATCTACACATGTCAAATGTTTATTGCGTTGTTTTGTATGATTTTTTCAATTTGGCCTTTTTCAAACAGCAATAACTGAATATTTTCAAATTGCACGAACCAATTTTTATATCGCCATCACATGAAGCGTCTAAATTCATATGAAATTTTATAAGCAAGTACTATACCCATTTCTTATAGTTCCGAAATAATTTGGGAATAAATTGAATTTTGATGATTTTGCAAGAACTAACGAGAATGCTTTGAAATATTTGAATCAAGTAGCTGAACTGAACTACGCTCACCTGACAGGTGCCTAAAATTAATGTACTTGTCACTTCGTTCATTCGAATTTGATATTTCAACAAGAATTGTCGTTATTTCAGATTGAAAATATCCAAAAATTACAACACAATTGTAATGAAACCACTGGATATTCAAACGAAAATATATTTAATCTTTTCTAAATTCATTTTAGAATCTCAAAAATAGTGGGTAGAAATTACAAGCAATTCAATAACCAATTTCCAAATTTATCGTCTATGAGTAAAATAACATTTCGAAGCATTAGAAGCAATTTTCTACAATTCGGATGAATAAAAATTGTAGGAACTAAGCAACCAACCATGGAAGATAATTATGTTAATACAAATAAATGATAGCAAACATCATAGGAGAAAAGTAATTCACGATCTGAATAAATATTCAATATGGGCCCCATTTTGCTCGATACACTTGACAGCTCGTATACGAACATGATGAGTTGCCCTCCTAGTTTTCTCAGGATCAATATTACGAAAAGCATTATGAATGCGCTCTAGTAACTCTTCTTTACTTCTTACAGGAATAAGATACACTTTACTCTTTATTTTGCCCCATAAATAAAAATCAAAAATTCTAATTGGAACTCAAAAAGTTTTTAACGGACGGTCCCGGTGGATATCCCTGTATATGTTTGAATCTTATGACGTCTAAAAATAACTTGAAATATAGAGTCGTCAGACTTCTATCATTCGCATCAGAAAAGTTTTCAACTCTGTTAGTGGCTACTTTAGATTTATCTTCTTTCAGTAGTTGCAGCATCACAGCTTGTGTGACCGACGTCCATGACTAGATTAAAAGGGCTTGAGCCAAAAAGCTCCTCATGAGATGTAAGAGTAAAAGAAGCTACAGGTAGCAAGCTCGAGCTGTACGGCTTTCTATGTTAAAGAGGACTTAGGGTACAGGTATCACTCTTATATTATAATACATACTAGAAATAGGTATTAATGATTCTTTCTATCGTACTCATGTTCTAATGTTTACTTGTGATACGGATGTGCTCTTTTATTGAATGATTTCTTTACTAATGTTATCTCGCTTTAGATGCGATCTTTCTATTTATTTTTAGATATTATGTTGCTTTTGTCTGAGACTCTTCTAAATATGCAAACTCGGAAACAGCAATCTGCATATTCCACTGAAAGTTGAAATGTTATTCATCAGGGAAATTATTCACTCGATGTCAAGGAAATATACTAGCGGGATGCCCGTGACACTGCAGAACTAGTTTGGAAGCATTGTTTCGATAATTTTGACGTTGAATATACTCCAATTTCTGGAAAACGAGGTAGAGTATTGCTCAAGGAATAAACGCATTAATAGATGTCAACCGCTGAATAAAACTCGTAAGATGTATGAGATATGGAATATATCGAAGTTGTATTTTTATGGATGCGTGTAACGCTTTGCATCTTTATGAAATTCGTTTGGATTTATATATTATACAGAAAAAATTAAATTAATCACTTTGAACACAAAGATTCTCCTCATGATCCGAAAGAAAGTAGAACGGAATGCTTAACATAATATATTTTATGAATTTGGTAGCATCAAATTATTTCTTGTTCCGGTCTTTATATGATATTTCACAAATCAATGCTGATTTGACTGAAAAATTCAATGTTTGAAAGCTACCTCTGACGGTTTTGTAAGAATAGCCCTTTCATCTTTAGGAAATCTTGAATTGAGTTATGAGAAGCTGAAACTGAAATATAAATTGAATCCTCAAAATGCAGAAATCAATTGGATGATGCACATCAGATGTTATGTATTTGAATATATCAAGATTCAGAGTGAAACATGTTTGATAATTGCTTATTTGGCTATAAAATCATGTGTGTTGATGTCCATGATCCATTTACCCCTACCAGACTGAATAGTTCAACTTTACTACTGCCGGTACAGCAAATTTTGAAACAATTTGGAGAGAAATGATTAAATAATGAAAATAGACCGCCAAAACTTCTGATTTATGAAAGGCTCAAATGAATGATACCCCCTTTCCGTCGCGTCCTTTTGGACTATTGTAAGCTACCATGATATCTGAATCTCAGTTCCTTGAGCAGGTTTAACTTTTGAAGGAAGACGATTATCTTGTTCACGGAAATAGTCCCTATTCTCTCGTGTTCTAGAGTAAGCTAACAGATAACTTCGCTACTTCTGTGTATTTTGAAAGGATGTGCTTAGCCATCTCTGTCGCTTTCAAATTGAGTCGGCATTCGACTTCATCACCCAGGCTGATTCTGCGCATGTGTGGCATCAGCCTACAATTCTACAACCCGTACGATAAATACAAGTCCTTAGTCCTAGTAATAAGATTATAATATGCTTAGATGTGGTTTAGATGAGGGTTTCGAATTTTTGTGTTTGAAATAGTTCATCACAAGGGAAAATGTGGCACTAATGTTTGCCTGTAGACCTACCTCTTTGTTACCTGAATAGCCTGATGACTCCGTATGCAGGCGAGAGTGAATCTACAAGTTTAGAAGATTAATCCGGATCTGTGAATAAATTTCTCTAAGTAAGCATTCTAGGTAATTATCTTATGATTAATCTACGTATTCAACTGCTCAAGGACTCGATGATTTCACTTCATATAGTCTACGTTTTCAATCCATTCAGCTTCCTTTTTCTGCTGAAGAGAACTATAAACTTTTCCTGTGGCTGAGAGACATATTTCTTCCATTACATCAATTACTGTATATTATTGTTATTTCGCTTACACTTAGACATTTGACTCATTCGCAGTTATAGACCTTGAACCGTTCCCCATTGTATCAAGTACCTACTTGATCAAGTATAATGGTAATACAATCCAATTAGGGAATATTGTCCTCATTCGTTCTTACTTTTATCATTTATTACCATTTTCTTCTTCAATATAGTACCTACTTTGGAAATTATGGGTGTGTCAGTGAGCGAGGCTACCTGACGCTAAAAATAGTTCCATTATTATTTACGCTTTCGTCCCACAACCCTAAGTTTTTAGTTCATATCAACGAATCTCATGTGCAGTTCTCTGAAATTTGTATACAAGTTTCGTGCTGTGGATTGAATCTTTTTAATTATGACGAAAAATATCTTTACTGCTAATAGTAGCCTTTCCTCCATAAGATGGCAGGCGGCCTCACCCCCGTCACCCAGTGTGATACCACCACATCCAGCTATAGGTCCCGTAAAATGGTCACCTGTATGACTAAGTTTTTTTTTCTGGTCGGAGTGAAGAACCAACCCAGCGCGTCCCCAGGTGGCGGATAGGGGAACGACCAATATGTGGATGACCGCTTGTGACACTATTGGTCAGCTAGGCTATAAGAAGGCTCGTCTCACTTGAAACTGGACTGGCAGCCTTTAAAAACCTGACCGTGGACCAACTTCTCCTTACCCAGCTGTCGTGTCGTGGCTAAGGGTCTGCACAAGGGTAGTACGGCACTGACCGTCTGTGCTAGCTATGCTAGTCACGCCGGCCGTTAGTACCAGGCTTATGTCGGTGTCTGTGGTCATGTCTCACGGCCAGCATGAGTGGGGTAACGAGTTACTGAAGCAGCACATATGTGTTGCTTATGTTCCTGATCGGGCGCCTGATAACAGGTGGAGGCCCGACACTGTACTGCACAACCTTTTGGTGGGCAACCGAGGCCTCAATACTTGGGAGTAGAGGGTGCTCCGCCATGAGGTGAGTGGGCCAGGGCAAACATGGACCTTCGCAGTAGACGAGGATTCGAAGGCTGCCCTGGAAAAGATGGGGTGCAAACCTTTCTTCGGGTTCGGGAGGGTAACCTTCCGGGTCGTGAAGGGGAGTGTGCCCAAGGTGTCACAGGGTGGCACGACTGACGTGGGTGGTGCAGAGGAAACTCGAGCGCCGTACTATAGCCTAGTACTACGAAAACCGGGGGTGGCACTGTGAATCCTAAAGGGACTCAGATAGCAGCCCCCAAATGAAAGCCCGGAGGAGGCTCCTTGGGGTCTTTCAGGGCAAGACGCCCAAACAAGGCTGGAGGCAAGGGTAAACAGCCTGCCAGCGGCCAGCCTGCGCCACAGAAGGGGGTGAAAAAAGCACCCTCCAGGCAAGGCGCCTGACCGTCCCTCGACATCAAAATGATGCGGAGTGTGATCGGGTGCCTTCAGGCTAATGTACAGCATTCTAAGGCAGGTTTCTATTTCCTCAGTAAATGCATCCTAAATGGAAGCCTTGATTTGGCATTCATTCAGGAACCATGGCTGGCAAACCAAGGATCAGTCTGGGGTTTGAAAAATTTACCAGGCCAGATTTTGTACCACTGACCTGGGGCAAACCCCAGGATGTGTATATTTATCAATAACAGAGTCGATAACTTCTTATTTACCGAATTCTGTAACAGAGACACTACCTCTGTACTTGTGAGCAACCTGGGAGAGCATGGCAGATTGGACTTAGTGGTCTGCGCAGCAAATTTCCCAGGAGACTGCGGAATGCCCTCCTGTGATGACTCGTAACCTGGTGAGTCATTGCAGGAGGAAAAAGCTTCAACTTGTCATTGCATGTGATGCTAGTGCACAACACTCGGTGTGGGGCAGCACAAACCTCAATGCAAGAGGTGAAAATCTTTTCAACTTTCCCATGGCAGAAGCCCTCATTCTTTTGAATTGGGGAGATTAATCAACCTTCGTGACGCGAAATCGCGCTGAGGTGTCAGACATTAGGTTCTGCTCAAATTCCCTGAGCAATAAAATCTCGAGGTGGGGTGTGTCAAGTAAACCCTCGGGATCTAAGCACAGATACATTCAATTTACCATTGAATCTGGGATCAGACCTGTGGTTGAATACAGAAACCCAAGGAGCACTGATTGGGACGGATATAGGGCCACCCTTAGTGCTCATTTGGGAGGTATTGCCACATCTACTAACAGTCGTGAAGAGGTTTATCGTATGGCTGAGGAGATATCCCGGTCGATCGGGTTAGCGTATCACGATAACTATCCACTAAGAAGAAAGCCTGAGAATGGCACAACTTCATGGTGGAATCCTGCCCTTGAAAATCGTAGAAGAGAAGTTCGGAAACTATTTAACCGAGCTAAAAATACCGACAATTGGGACCATTATCGTTCTACTCTAACGTCATACAACAAAGAAATAAGGAGGGCAAAAAGGGAGTCCTGGCGCAGGTTCTGCGGGGAGGTGGAAAGTACCCCTCTCAGTGCAAGGCTGCATAGGGCCAGAGGCCCAGCGCTCCCCATCTGATCTGTGGAGGGTCCAGATGGGCGATACACGGGCTCTGGAATGGAGGCGTTAGAGATTCTTGCGAGAACACACTTCCCAAATTGTCGCTTTATTGATATCAGTGAAAGCTGTGACAACGTCGCCCCGAAAGGCCTTGTAAAAAGGCCAAAAAAAGACGATTGGTAGAACGCAAGAACGATCATCAAGCCTGGAGCAATCAGGTGAGCGATTCGCTCATTTAAGCCATTCAGAACTCCTGAAGAGGATGGCATCATTCCTGCCTTATTACAACAGGGGGTGGATGTCCTTCTTCAATACCTCATTAGGCTCTTCCGGTCGAGTCTTGCTGGAATGTTGTCCCGGCCAGCTGGCGAAGAGTCAGGGTTGTTTACATCCCTAAGGTGGGTAATTCGAACTCACAACCGAAGTCGTTTAGACCGATTAGTCTTACGTATTTTGTTTTGAAAACCCTGGAGAAGGTGTTAGATGGATACATCAGGATCGAGGTGTTATCGCTGATGGCTCTGAGTGCACATCAATACGCCTATCAAAAAGGTAAATCAACCGATCTGGTACTTAAGAACTTAGTCGGGAGGATCACTCAGTCTCTGGGCCGCAAGGAAACTGCAGCTGCAGCCTTCATGGATATTGAGGGTTCGTTTAATGCGGCCCCCACTGACTCACTCTGTGGGGCTGTGAGAGCCAGAGGAGTACAAAATATTATTGCGGAATAGATTAGTAACATGCTAAATGCCAAAGTGATCAACACTTCACTGAAAGGAGAAGTAGTCACTTATGCGGCTGGCAGGGGCTGCCCATAGGGAGGAGAACTATCCCCTCTGCTGTGGTCTCTGCTAGTTGATGACCTTCTGGCACTTATTGGCGCACTGGATGTTTATGTACAAGCATACGCTGATGATATAGTCATTCTGGCTGTCGGAGATGATAGCGATGTTTCCGATAGACTACAGGAGGCTATGTCTGCAAATCAGGGGTAGTGTGAAGAAGAGAAACTTAGCATAAACCCCTACAAAACCCTAAAGGTACCGTTTACCAGGAAGAGGAGGATGTTTGGCTCCCCCCCGACCCTGGCCGGGGTGTTTATTCCGGTTGTGGAAGAACCGAATTATCTAGGGATGACGCTGGATAGTAAACTCACGTGGAATTCACACCTGGAAAACACAATACACAAGGCTAGACATTCCCTATGGGCATGTCAAAGGACCTGTGGAAAACAGTGGGGTCTTGCCCCAAAGCAACTCCTGTGGCTTGTGATATGTGATAGTGGTTAGACCACGTATTACGTACAGCTGCATTGCTTGGTGGGAGTGCAGTCTTAAGAAGCAATGCCAACTCAAGCTCTCTAAATTACAGAGAACAGCCTGCATGATGATTACAGGAGCCTTTCGCTCTACACCCACTGCGGCTATGAAACTGATATTAGGCCTTGCCCCTCTTCATCTTTTGATACGAGGAGTGGCTAGAATGGCTTTCTACAGATTCCATCATCTTTCCCGTAATGAAGCGGGAAACTTCGGCTTTGTGCCTGGCGCCGTACAGTCTGAAATTGAGGGCAATGAAGTGCTGAGTATGAGGTCGGACATAGCAACACCTAAAATCAACATGGAGAGGCCTATTCCAGGTCATCATTCTCGATAGACACGAATGGATCAGCTCCAAGGACCGTCTAGTTGAGGCTCCCTGTTGGTATACGGATGGCTCAAAGACTGCGAAAGGTGTTGGAGCTGGTGTCTACGGTCGAGGTGCCGCCAAGGAACAGTCTATCTGTCTTGGTGGGCATGCGACTGTCTTTCAAGCAGAAATATTCGCCATTGACCACTGAGCTAATCTCTTGCTCGCGGGAGGATTAACAAATAGGTCAATTAAAATCCTCACCGATAGCCAAGCTGCACTGAAAGCATTGGCATCCGATACCTGTACTTCACTTATGGTGCATGAATGTCGCTCTACCCTTGCAAAACTAGGAGAGCGGAGCAGGCTTCGTCTAATATGAGTTCCTGGCCACTCGGGCATTGAGGGGAATGAGAAGGCGGACTCATTGGCTGCTCGAGAACTAACCTGGAGTTCATAGGACCGGAGCCTAAGCTCGGAATTCCCCTGGAAACTGCAATGATGGAAAACAACCGATGACTGGACTTGAGGGTACATGAGTATTGGATGAGCCTCCCAGGCTCCAGACACGCTCGACGTGCCATCAGTGGACCTTACACTACAAAAGCCAAGGCCTGGCTCAAATTCTCTAGGTTGGAACTGAGAGTTTTAACTGCCATATTAACGGGGCACTATCACCTCAGGGAACACCTAAATAAATTAGGATTGATTGAGGATCCTTCATGTAGGCTATGTGAAGAAGATGCAGAATCAATGGAACATGTTATGTGCGAGTGCCCAGCAGGGGACAGGGTCAGGATGGAAGAACATGGATCTTATAAACTGAAGCTGGCTGAGCTTATTAAGCTCTCACCCACGAAACTCGTATTCTTTACGAGAAGAATGGAGCTCGTGGAAGAAATTTAGGACAGAGTGTGCCACAATAGACCACTGGGTCGTAGTGGCCGGGCTGCTAGGCAGCTCTCACTCAAAAATAATATCTATCTATGACTAAGTTTCGGGATCTGGCGGATGGTTTCCAGGGTGGGAAGGATTGGCAACGAAGTCTGATGAGCTCTTCTGAGACAAAATCATCCAGAGTTAAAATAGTCTCCTATTTGGACGTCCGGGGGGGGCTACCTCGTGTGGTTCATGATACAGGTAAGTCGAGCACTCCTCCAGCGAGTTCACTAATTAATTCATGTTCTAGTACAAGAAGCAAACTCTTGATAGAGTTCTACAAGATCAGAGGAATGGGGTACAACAACGCGAATGTAGATGCAGTCCACCAGCATCTGCAAAACGCACAACCCCATGTGTTGGCCCTAATCGAATTCCAAATTGATCAAACAACCAACACAACGTATTTGAGTTCTAATGAGTATGAGTAACATATGAGATTTAGGTTTCAAGGGGGCCTCTGTGTTTTGGACAGATTGGATGTTGCATGCCTGAGACAGGACACGATGGCGGACGACGATTTAGTTCTTGCGTGGTTTTAAATCTGTTTGCAGGATAAAACACTGTTTTTATGCTGTCTATATCTCTCGCCAAACGATATTCACTTCCCTAGACTGTTTCAGTATCTACGTGATAATGTGGATTGGATTCAGACACATAATCTGGCAGCTGAGATCATCGTACTGGGTGATTTCAACGTTCACAACACAAACTGGCTCCGCGACTCCAACAGAATAGATGAAGCGGGAAGACTGGCTGAAAATTTCGCAATCTGCCATAATCTAACACAGCTAGTCGACGAATCGACAAGAATGCCTGATCACCCAACCGATTTCCGGAACACCTTGGATCTCTTTTTGATTTCAGATCAGATGATTCTGGAGTGGAGGTCTCAGCAACGCTAGGCAACTTAGACCACAACCTTATATCTGCTACTGGAACCATTGTGCTGCCGCTAAAACAGAACCTAAACCACCCAGATGCATTTGGCACTATATTCGTTCTAATTGAGATGAGCTGCGTGAATTCCTTTCGTGCTTCCCATTCAGTGATGTTTACCTTTCAAATCCTGACATCAATGTGTGCACTGAATCTGTTACAGAAATCATTCATGCAGGAATGGATCACTACACCCCTCATTCCATGAAAAGAACAACAGCACAGAAGCCATGGTTCAACAAAGACTCTGTAGCCAAGAGCAGAGCTTACAAGCCATGGAAGATGAATCCGTACGAATACGGAACGTATGCAACTTGACAACTACAAGAGCAAAGGCTAATTTCAACGAAGTGGTAACTAATAAACTCCGTGAACAAGCAAGCGAAACTAGACAATTCTGTTCTATGGCGAAGACTGTCAGTGACAATTTCAGCAAATCAGCGGTTCTGCCTCTTATTAGAGAAGACGAAAGTATAGCATCATCTCCGTAAGATAAATCCGATGTCTTTGCTCTCTTGTTATCAAAGAATTCTTAGCTGGATTCATCTAACGCAGTACCACCGAACATTCTACCTACAAATTCTTCCATGGCAGAAATCAAGTTCAGAGTCCGCTCTGTGAGACTGGATTTCGAGCAGCTGCAAGAAGGCAGTTGGCCGAGACGAAATACCGCCAATCGTCTTGAGAAAGTGTGCTCCCGCAGTAGCAACCATTCATGACCGTCTGTTTCAGATTTCTTATGAAAGCCAGACTTTTTCGAGCAGAACGAAAATAGCGAGAATTCAGCCGATACCAAAGAAAGAAAAGAAGTCCGTACCCCAAAACTACATTCCATTATTTCCTAAGTGACAGAGAGAGTAACAAATGATGAACTAATCATATATCTTGAGTTGCATGGAATTATTAACGACCGTTTTTATGGTTTTCGCAGGCAAAGATCGACAGGAGATCTGCTCGACTACGTAACTCATGCTTGTACATCAACGATGAAAATTCATGGGGAATCTATAGCCCTCGACATCTCTAAAGCCATCGATAGGGTTTGCATGAAGCCTTGTTGTATAAAATTGCTGCATATGGGCTTCCCGAAAAATTTCGGGGATGGATAAGTAGCTTTCTTTCAAATAGATCAATGCAAGTTGTGGTCGACATAATAACATCTGATTTTTTCCAGTTGCAAGCTGGAGTACCTCATTCTTTCGACAACCTTGTTTCTGTAGCAGATAAACGATCTTCTGTCATCTACAGAGAACAACATCTTCGGTTTTGCAGACGATGGTACCCCAGCTTCGTCTTTCAGTAGTCTGCGGCCGAATACAGCTGCGGAATCTCATCCTTAGAGACTTCAACAAATTAATAACCTAAACTCTGACTTACGAAGCAAATCTGACTGGAGTCAGTTGAACATGGTGAGTTTCAACACGAGCAAGACGCAAGCAACTACTCGCTAGTGAACCTACTTTAATAATGCAAGGCCAACAAATTGCATCCAAAGATTCGATGCACCTTCTTGGAATAATGGTCAACACCAAGTTTTGCTGGCATGAACATGTATCAGTAATAGCTAAGTTGGCATGAGCTAAACTTAGTTTCCTGTCAGAGCCAAGCGATACTTCACGTCATCTAAGCTGTTGCTTCTATATATAAGGCGCAAATTTGACCTGCTTTGGAATATTGTTCCCATATATGGGGATCTGCGCCCTAACATTCGTTGCGGATATTCAAATTTTCTTCTGGTAATTTAGAAATATTATATTTCAATGTTCAACAATTCAAATATGTCAAAATATTAGATATTATATTATCATATTTTACTTCTTTTGCAGATCTCGTACACAGAAAATTCTACGTTTATCAACACGCAGAATGAAGCAATTAAAGATGTAGGCATAAGGCTACGATAGTTTGGACAATACTCAAAAGATGTCTCGAAGAAACCATACCAGCAAGCTTTCAATAAAGACCTATGCCGAGCCTTACTAGCTATTGATATTCTCTTCAATGAATTGACAAATCTACTGTTTAAATCCATTTTGAAGAAACATTGTTCATTATTCCGGCCGAAAGTAATTTCTTGAAAATTTTAAAAATATTCAATAACTAGATGATTTTATCTTAATTCATAATACGAAATTGAGTTTGAGTAGACGTAAAATATACATTTTAGAATAATATATAATTAGATTTGTAATATAAACACCTCAAAAAGTCTAGGAACACTTACCAATATCTTTAAAATATGAATTTGTTGATTCGAATTTATAGAAATCTTTCGGTTTTTGTTAGGATGTATTTTATATAATGTGTTCTCAAGAAATCAAAATAATAATTGACTTCTCCAAAGCACCTATCATTAAAAAAAAATTGAAATTTGAAAATGACGAAATTTGGTAAAACGCAAAAAAAAATCCTGAACTAATATTTTCGAAACAATATGGAAGCACTCATATTTTTCAGTACCCAGAAGGTCCACCTCTGTTATTAATGACACTTTGGCATCGTCGTGGCATGCTCAATTTTAAATTGTCTATAACATTTTGGCCTAAGTCATTCCAAGCCCTCTGAACTGCTAATCGAAGCTCCTGTTCATGATGGAAGACGTTTTGACGCAGGAGATTTCTTTTTAGGGTGTCCCACACATGCTCGATGGGATTCAGATCCGGGGAGCAGGATGGTCATGGTAGAAGATCGATATAATTCTCTTCAAGAACGTTAAAGACAACTAAAGACAACTCTTGCACGATGAGGAGGGGAATTATCGTGTTGGAAGAGTGGATTTTGACCCATTGTTTGGAGATACGGTACCACTACAGGTAAAACTATCTCATTTGCGTAAGAATTTCTCGTGAGGTTGTTCTGTATGAAAACGAGGTCAGCTCTTCCACCAAGGTGTATACCTCCCTAAAAGATCACTGATCCGCCTCCCTATCTAACAACTTCTCGAGCATGCTGGAGACGGTTTTGCTTTCCAGCTTCCCTCCATATTCGAATTCTTCCCGAATCGGGATAATAACTAAATCTAGATTCATCACTGAAGAGAACTGTGGATCACCTCTCTTGATCCCAGTTTACGTGTTCTTGGCACCAAGCTAAACGAGCAGCGCGATTTCCACGGGTCAGTTCTGGAACTCTTAAAGGACGTCTGGAGTGGAGTTGACCTTCGTGCAGTCGATTTCTCAAAGTTTGGTCGGAAATTTGTACATTATGAACTCGTGATAGCTCTAGAGCTAATTGAGATGCTGTGGTAGTACGATATCTTCTGGCTTGTAAAACCAAAAATCGGTCTAGGGCGACTGTAGTAATCCTGAAACGACCTGTATGGCGTTTTTCTACGCTAATTGTTTCATTGAAACGCTACCATAGACGGTTTATGACACTTGGGCTACTTCCCAGAACCCTGGATACTTCCCGTTGTGAGCTCCCAGCTTAGAGCATGCCAACGTCTCGTAACATCTCTTCTCTAGTCAAATGTCGTCTTTCCATGGTCGAATCACAAATTTTGAATCTTTTATTTGTGCTTAGAACAGAAACAAAGTGCCAACTAACTGATTTCAAACACTGAATACATGAAATGATTATAAAGCAGCGTCGCATCTGCTGCATTTTTAGTTTTTTATAGAAAAAACTGAAATTTGTTGAGGTACTCTACATAATTTGGTGAGAAATTGATGCAGGTGTTCATTTCTTAAAAAAAATCATCCATATTGATCGTTCGGGATACGATATATCGATATTCAGAAGTGTTCCCTAGACTGTTTCGAGGTGTTTACATATTATTTTTCATTCATGTCATGTTTGTCAATTAATCCTGTATTCCTATTATTTCATTATTAAAACGTTCAAGCGAGCATATATATATATATATATATATATATATATATATATATATATATATATATATATATATATATATATATTCGCATATTTTCAAATTTTTGATTACGTATACTCCTTCTCTGCTTAATACTTGACCGTCTGCAGAAATTTCGTCTTTGCCGCTCCACAGTAAGTCATCAACGAATTAGGTCCACATCGCCTCTGCGAGAATCCTGTGTGTGTACCTGACGAAGCTGGAGACTCAACTAGTTTCAGTTCAAATCCAGTAACAAACCCTTGCTTCGATTCTTTAAATGAATAAGTTCACGAAGTTAATTGTTATGTAAACTCCTCAATATCAAGGAACGATGACAGCGATGTCACTTGATTGATCATAGTAGTAGATAGATTATAAATATGACATTGAAACTAAGGATCAATTACCTAATGAAAGCTACTGAACAGGTGCTGAATAGCAAATAATCTAAAATTTCGGTCGATAGTGAAGATTCCTCTCAATGAAGAGGAAAATAACTAAGGAATGCCTCCTACAGAACTGTACCGAAAACTACATATACACTCGAAATGGTTCAGGGAGGACACAAAGTTTTTAGAAACGTGTATTAATCTAAAATTAATATTGATGAAAAAATTATAATAAAAATAATTTTCTTGATTTGTCCTTCTTCCAGAAGCATTGGTATTAAATTTATTGTTTGAATAAATTTCTTATATCTTTTGACTTGAATATAAAACTAGGTAGGCACTGCACTTCATATCAGACTAAGGTTGGTGCTATTTCACCAATAGTCAAGCTGCTGTTGAAATTGTCATGCAGCATTATATTTTTCAAATTACTCTGGTATAGCAAGCCTTGTTTACAGTAGTTAACTTGGAACAAGAGTGTGTATGTCTGAGGCCTCTAGTACTGTGTAGATGACGAAAGAGAAATCAACTGGGTTATAACCGGAGATGCCGTTAGTAGGACCAGAACGCACCTGCAGTTCTACTTACGCCGAAGGGTCGGTAAATGGTATTACGAAAAGTTTACTTCAAATCTGTCTTAAACGACTTATAGGACAGTGGCACCTGTGTTACCACCCATATATGATCGGAAACTACCAAAATGGCCAACTTCTCCGATGGTTTGACATGATCGATGAAACAACAAATAGCTGTTATTTGAGTGGCTAATTCTGGCATTCAAAAGACTTTAGGCTCTACACCGCCAGGTATAGAGAAAGAAATATCAGAAAATATTTGATAAGCACCAACAAAAAGATTAACGAGACTAGTGCGTACAACCAAATTGTCAGAACATAAACGATGACAAAAGACGTCGACCTCATGTAACTCTTAGAGCCCTATGTACGAAAAGAAATTTGATGAAAATCATGTATAAAAAGTAATGAAATACGGGAACATACCTTTCGAAAAATGCTTGCAACTATTTCACTTATTACATTGGGAATATCAGAAAATATGTAATGTATCGTACTGATTATATAGCAGAATAAATATTTTTGAAAGGACTATGAACTGGAATTTCAGTAGAACAAATTATACATGGGATGCACTATTATGCAAATTGTTCCAAATAACGCTGTTGTTGTGAAAACGTTGATCTAACGCAACTTGTCAGAGATATAAAGATTCGAGTACGAAGCCCAAAATTATGCCAGGTATTAATCTCAATTATAAAGACCGAAATGTTCCACTCGGATAATTGGTTAAATGATATAATCACAATATCTACCTATGTATCCAAACCTGATCTTCGAACAATGGGTTGATATAAAAATCATGAAAGGTCTAATTATTCCGTTTCTCTGAGCTGTCAATCTCTTCGCGTGTTGAATATTCTGTATGAATTTCATGAATATCTAAGTATCTCGATCCAATAGGTTTGACAGCTTGGAAAGAGGTGTATACACTCGCAAGGTTTTCTGTGAAATGAAGGGAATAACATTATTAGGAAGTGTTGAAATTAGTGCATGTTTATTCGAAGAGTGGATAAACTTTCCTGGAAACAGAATCATGAATTATTATTAAGAATATTAGAATGCCTCCTGGTAACGAATGAAAATATTTTGTCAGGCTTAAGGGTGAAGAAATTAATAGAGATCTCTGAGAAATAATGAGAAGTTCATGACAGTTGGCTACTTTTTCGTGGAAGATTATTTCTAACACTTACGGTTAAAAATTTGAAAATTTCCTCCAATATCTCAGTCGTTATTCAATTTTTATGTAAGATGTTTTCATTTTCATTGTTATACATTCTTCAAATCTGAAAAAACTATATATATTATTATATTATTTTGAAACTCTTTCCGATTAGTTTATTCTGGAAAACATGTTCACACCTAACGGCTAGCTTCTACAAAGTTGTGATTCACCCACTGTGTCCGCAATCGTGGACATACAGGGTGTTAAATTTTTAAGCTCTTTTAGTTTTTTCTTTCTTGCTTCTACCGTTGAGAGATTCAGTTGGAATTTGGAATATTTGCGCCTCTTTAGGATCTATATTATTAGACTACTGAAAAATCTACAGGCCCATAGTTTATCTGGGGAAACGAGTTATTCCTAACCTAACCTAAAACCAAACTTCTTCTCAGTACTGCCTTGGTAACTAAAAAGATTGACAATGAATTCTTCAGCTGTTTAAAACCCTTTCTTTATCTGAGTTTATTTTTATACGTATGAAAAAGGAATTAACAACAAGTGTACGCTGGAATCATAATAATCAAAGATTGATTTATAGGCGGCTGTCATATTGATTTCTAATGACGAATTTTATATAATCAGAATAAATTTTCACGTGCAAATTTGTTCTGATACACAAAAGCAGTCGGGGGAGAGTTTTTTTCGAATTTTCATCATGATGGAGGTTAGAAGAATTAGGGAAGATATACTGAAATATATCAACGTGTTCATCATCATACTTGTTTCACGGATTCATCAACGACTACAAGATTCCAGAGATTTCAAAAGAAAGAAAAATGGCTATGGACGCTATCATGATCTTAGAACTTCAGCAATAGAAGACGTAGATCTCAACTTGATTGACAAATAACCAGGAATAAATATTAGTTGAATTGCTTTTGCTGCTACATGTCAATCTAATTTTGAAGGTACGACCTATTGCAGTTTGGACATGAAATGTTATGAACTTCAGACTGCAATAATTTATTCATAGGTCAAACTGGTAATTCCTTAGATATGAAATACATCAAACTTTATTCATTGAAAATGAACAAAATTGAACATTAGCTAACCACTGCATTCAAAATGGCCACTGTTTTCTGAGTATTGATAATTTGCAAGTTCTACACATTACATCGAAGGGAAGAAGAGGCTGTTACCTAGAATTAATTGAAATTTTCAAATCACCTTTTAATGAGAACTTACAGATAATGAACGACCCGACTGATTTATTTATGAAAGTCCCAAATTTTTCGTTGAATGCAAATGATAACTCCAAGTTTTTAAACTTAATATCTACTATCTTTTGGTTTTTGCCATATCTAAATGAGGAACCTGTGTATAAATTTCATTGCACTTTGTACTTGGTTTTATAATGTCAGATGAGTTTCGAAATCACAGTAACAACTTATTTGTTGATAATAAAAACATAGTAAAAACTTTCATCCGCGTTTTAATAATCTTCTCTTCTTCTTCCTGCACGGCGCCCATATTGGGCAGGCCGTTTGATCCATTGCGCTTGCCGTGTTTTGTTGAGTTGTTATTGGTCTTGCAAACACTTCCTGATGAAGCTGTTGTAGGGGGTCTCCTGAATCATCCGGGCGCTGGGTGTTTCAGCGCCCAAGGTCTGGTTTCCATATGAGCGGAACATTCGAAGAGTATGTGTTTGTTCATTTTCTAGGCAACCAAGACATTGTGTGGTTTCCCATAGTTTCATGACGTGTAGATGTTTGTTGAGTTGGTGTCCAGTCAATAGGCCCACTACCATTCCAACAGGCTTTTTTCGAGGTATAGTAGTTCATGTACCCTCTTCTTAAATATCGGCCCTTTTATGAGCTTTTTTGACTGTCTCAGTCCCTAGATGCCTGCCCAGTAGTTTTGGGCCTCGGTAGTGGTCCAGTTTTGAAAGAAAGAGAGGGGTCCATGGGATGGTTCGAATTGGTTCTGGTCCCATCGGCCTGACAGCTGTTGCCCTTTTAGCGAGGCTGCGTTTAAATAATGCTTGACTAGTATATTCTATGTCCTATAAATCCGTGTATTATCAATTTTTTTATAAGATGAATGTAAAATTTTTAAAATTTTGATTGAAATTATGATTTTCTACAATTTAATTATTCGAGTAATTGAACTAGTATTGTCATTGGTGAAACTACGATATGTTCATTGACTCTAATATTGAAATTTTGAAATCCACCAATAAACATCATAATACTACTACCACAGCTAAGTTTTTATACACTAAAGATCTCTCCATTACCTATTTCACAATTATTATTATTTATCTTTAGATTTTGGGTAAACCATTTCGATTACCTTATATTTCCGCTTTTTGTTGAGTTATTCAGTTCAGAGTTTTATTTATACTCAACGCTTGGGAGGAGGCGACGTCTGTATACCACAACTGACGTCGCCCGAGACGATTTAATGTGTGTTCACTTGCTTCTTGAAAATGGTCAAATGGCAAATTATCGGAAAGATGTTCGATGGAAGTGGGTTCTACAGTACACCAGCCCTGTAAATAAATATATTTTTATAGAGAGAGATACGTTACTGTGATGGTTAGACCGTCCGCTGATGATAGTTTCCGCAAGTTTTTCTTTGTAACTGGCTTCTCTTCGAGACCAAGCCTTTCAGTTTCTTAGAGCATATACCATGGAAGTACCTGCAAAAAAGAGGAAGATCTGCAATCTGCTGCCATCTAACCTAACCAATACGGCGCACTGCTCACTTCTGGACAATATTCAATAGATGTAATGAATGTTTTGGTACGGAATAGTAGCCCACACCAAATCGCACCGGTACCTTTTATAAAAGTATTAGCTATGATGGAGCGAAGTACCGCTCAGTCCTAAAAAGAAAACTGAGTTTAGCAGGAGAAGACTTAGAAATGGCTGACACATGGTTATGCCAGGAAACTTCGGCGTTGTCTGTGATGCCGAATAGATAAAAGCTCGGTTTTGAGGAATTCGATGTCCTTGCATGCTTGGAGTGGGTTCTCCAGCAGTAATTTTTCTAAAGAACATTGTTAATTGCGTCTTATTGGCGTCAAAATTGACCAATTTCAACCTACCCTCCTCCAAGTCTGAATTCATTGATATGCTTAATTGGTATCTTTGTTAATGTGTCTACTCAGCAGCTATAAGACGCTGACTAGAAAATGAAGACCCAGGGTACAGTCGTTTTCAAACCCTAATAATCTGTTTCTGGTGGAGTCGCGAAGATCATTAATCTGTAACAGAAAAAAGTTCGCAATAGTATGGAGCCCTGGGGTACTCCTGCATCAATCTGAAAAGATTCACTCGCCACAACCTCAACCACCACCTATATCGAGCTACAAATCCAACCACGCAATTTTTCGGTAATTTCATATGCGATTAGTTTATTTATCAAGGTTGCGTGCCAAACCCTCCTGAACACCTCTGAAATATTAAGAGCAATGGCTCCTGATTCGCCATGCTTTTCAGTTGTTGATATTTATAAATGCGTAACATATGCTAAGAGGTCACCAATTGATCGTAGTCTAAGAAAACCGTATTGTTGATCACCCTGAAATTTGAAATATTTTATGAGATCATCGATTATCACTGTTTTCTTGACTTTGGACGTAGTGAGCCTCACTGCGATTGGACGGTAATTTTGGAATAGGTATTTCTTCACTTTCTTTGAAATCGTTTGTGTTTTCGCAACTTTCCAACACTGCAAAAACATCTGACTCTCATACGAAATCTGAAACGAACGATTAAAACCAAGTGCCAAATCTGGAGGGCAATTCTCCAAGACACATAGTGATATTCCATTAAAACCCACTGCTGTTCGACAGTTCTTAGTGAACCAATATTGTTGTGCGGTTATCTTTTTCGAGTCCATTTTTGCAAAAATCTTTTCAGTGATGGACTCTGTGCAGATATTAATGACAGCATCTGAAAAACAGAAATCAGTAAGAAAGAAGATAAACCATTATTAAGAGCTATTCGTTCAACTCAATATAGTTCCTTATTGAAATCATCTAAAGATAAAGGATCATTCAATAATTTGTCGATCATGCTGTGGAAAACTGGGATCTTATGTTGTATATTTTGCGCCAGAGAGGACCGGACAATTTTTTTCCGTTAAAACTATCGCAGTTTTAGAGCTAGATTATTCGTTCTTGCTTCATTGGAAAGCCAAAGAACTAGGTTTTTCAGAAAATAGTATTGAAATTTTACTTTTGGTGAAATCCAATATGGCTGACACATTCGAAAATGAGCAATATTTCAACATCTCAGGAACGTTTTTTCCTTCACTGAAAAATTCGAGTGGGCCTTCAGTCGATAATTCAGTCTTTTCTGAACAATTTGAAATATTGATCTTGAAAATATTCCAAGAATTGGTAAAAAAGTAGGGTGAAGAATTTTTTTCATTCTGCTTTTCAGCTGAAATACAAATATATTTTTCACCTCATGGCGTTGACACTCCTGAAGTTGTTGGGTTTTTCATGGATGTTCCGAAAAGACAAAGAACCTTATTTTACTAAAACCAATGTAAAATTTGATTGCCTTCCTCAAATATTAATTATTTTCCCCGAGCATTAAAAAAGTTTTCGCGATCGTAATGGATCAACTGCGTAATTCAATCACTAGATTGAACCTTTCTCATCATTACCAACTCGAATTTTTATCCAGAATGACGACGATTGTCGTCAATAATATTTCTCTTTTTCACCATCATATGTACCTCCCGTTGTGAAACCTCTGAACATAGACTGCATGCATTAACTCTAAGATAAACAAAAATTATGAAATGTCATCAAGTTTCAGACGACATCTGGTTTAAACTTGAATTTTATCTGGTGTTGCTTGTTTTTGACGTTTGAATTGTCAACAATGGTTTTAACAAATCAGGATAAGCGTTTCATTGAATTTTTATTTGTACGTAGATATACTGGTAGGAAAATATTATGCCATTTTCCAGCCTCTAATTACAAAAGAAGTACAATCCATGATCTTGAGGATAAATTTCGAACAACAGGGTCGTTAGCAAGAAGATCAGGAAGACTGTTTCCCAAATATCTCAGAGATGCCAACTGTTAAAAACATTTGCGAGTTAATAATACGACATGATTTAGTTTGCATAAGTAAAAAAGAATCAAGTACTCAGAATGGAATATGACTTCCATTGGCATCCACAACCATCTGCACCCGTCTTCTCCAACTCTCTATGGATATCGAAATTACCTTTTGATCAAAATAGTTCCAACAGTCTTGAATTTTGTGCTCCCTATATAATTAAACAAGTAGCTTCAGACAGAGGTTACAATTCAAAGATTATTATAAATGAATAACTTAACAAAAAACGAAAATTCAAGGGTAGAGAATTGGTATACCCAAAACATGAAGATCAACACTGATATAGTATTCGATCTTCAGATTTTGGGTGTACAAATTTTATTGATAAAGTTGTCTCACATACTTTGGGAAAGTTAGTCATAATTTAAAACACTACCTGAAAAAGTTTCTATTACTCATTCGAAATAATCTATCCCAATTCACTTGAAATAATGAAAGTAAAATAGATAACAGCAATCTGGTGTCTACAAACTTAGCTGCGATAGTTGCAGTAATAAGTACGGGGCTGGTCTGAAAAGTTTCAGACTTGACAAAGATACAGGATATTTTTTTGAATAAATTTTCGTTGATAGTCCATATAGTCTCCTTGTATCTCTTCACACTTTCCCCAGCGATGTTTCCATCCCTGTAATAGTGCTAGGCGTTTTCATCTGCAAAATAGTGATGATTGCATCTTCATTTAACGAAAATCTCTATCCTCCAAGCGCAATTTTTAGATGAGGGGACAAAACAAAGTCAATAGTAGCTAGATTTGGTGAGTAAGATGGATGGCCAAGCAGTTCAAACTGTAATTCGTGGATATTCGCCATGATAACAGCCGAAATGTGAGATATTGTCTTGATGAAATAGGATTTTCTTTTTCTGTAGATATTGGCGTTTTGCTCTCAGCTTGTCAAATAATGATGCGTCGTATGCTCTTGTGATGTTTCTTCGTTTTTGAGGATGATAATTCGCCATCACTTTCACTAACCGAAGAAACAGTTTTCTCTTTTTGGAACCGGATTCCTGTAGTTCACTGTTTGGACTGTATTCTTGTTTCTGGAGTATAATAGTGTATCCAAGTTTCATCTGCTATAATTATTCGGCGCCAACCGTCGTATTTTTTGTGCCCAAACTACGCCAACAGAGCGTTGGAACTGTTCATTCGAACACGTTTTTGGTATCACCTGAGCAAGCTCGGCACCTAAAGCGCCGAGTATGATTGGTTTATAATATGTCACAAACAAATTCTTTTGATTTGACATGTTTATAATCTCTGCTATCTCTCTTTTTTACTTCGGTGGTCGTCTAGTACCATCTGGTGAACTTTGGTGATGTTATCGTCAGTAGTAGCAGTTTTTAGACTTTCTGAACGTTCATCGTCTCCCAAGCTCTTACAGCCAAGTTTGAATTCAGCTGTCCAAAATTTCACTGTGGTAAACGATAGTGCTGAATCCCTATACACAGAATCCAACTCACCTTTAATTTGCATAGAAGTATTGCCTTTCAAAGATAAATATTTATTGATAGCTTGATAGTCGATTTTGTCCATTTTCTCAGAAACACTTTCACCATTTTACTCAAACGACTTTTCCATAACAACTGTGCGTCCAAAACGGCAGACACTTCGGTGAGTCACTGACAACAGAGGAACACTTAAGATTTACTAGGTTTTATTTACGAGTACTGTCTGCTTCACGTAGAGATCGGAAACTTTTCAGACTATCCTCGTATATTGGACGAACTTACAGAAATATCAATATTGGAGTCAATGCAGGTATCGTAGTTTCATAAATAAAGAAACTAGTCCTCAATACTCGAATCATTCAATTGAAAAAGATCACAGTAACAAAATATTGAAAATTTCCGTTCATCTAATAGAAAGATTGATATTAAATTTTGGGATTCCCATGAAAGCAATAGATTTTTCAATACATTGTTGTATGAAGAGGTAGATTTTCGCAATAATGCCCCTTTTACTCAATTTATTCCGGTTCTTATGCAGATAGGTAGATGTTTCTTTGAGTTTGTTGAGGTAGTTTCATTTACTTCTAATATGATTCGTCACATAAAAATTGCTATACTTTTTCATTTTGTATTTGTCTGATGAAAGCGCAATGTCATCGAAAAGCGTTAAAAATATAGTTTATTAGTGCAAATCAAAATTTCTTTCGTATCGTATCGTATCATCTAAAATGGAATTGCATCAAGTAGAGGATACTATAATTCAGCCTTCCAAGAGAAATAAATTCATTACTTTCAACTGACCTCGTACATATTTCATAACAATCAGAATATGATGGCCTAAATTTTTAGAGGAGTTTGTGTCTCACTTTATGAAGCATATTTTAGTCGAAATACGATAGCGCGAACAGAATACTCTAAAAGCTAAAACTGTCTTCCATTTCCACGAGGACGCCGCTTTTTATCCAAAAACGATAATCCTGAAACACTAAAATTGAAAAAGAAATTTGGAATCGTTTCTTCTTAGCATAAGGAAATAATAGCGTGTCTTATAGATTTTAAGGGTGAAGAAAGTTTTCATGAAAGTATCGGTTTTATCATAAAAAGGAACTTGGTATTGAAATACTATCTACTCATTATAAGAAATAATGATGTGGCTGAGGGGTTTTGAATTTTCACATTTCCACCAGAAAGGTCAATTGGTGGTGGGAGCTTTTATAAGAGGTTTTTCCATAAGAATTTTGAATATATAAGGTCATCCAAAAAGAAATGCACTACTTAGGAAAGTGTATTACTACATATTAGAAGGCAGGAGCGTGCGAGAGGTATTAGTGCTTTCGAAAATGGACCATTGCAATTTTAGTGAGTATGATTAAATTCACGTGCGTTTTGTGTTTGCTCAGTTCATGGGAATGTTCGATTGCGTGACTGTTCGACGCCTCTGCCATGTTAAATACAAGTTACGCAGTATAAGAGTGTCCTAACATCCTTTTGTTATCAAGCAATAGGTTGAGAGATATGTAAGGACATTAGTAACCAAGAAATTGCACCCTTGGGATAGAAAAAGATCTATACGCGACGACAAAACAATTCAGTTCGTGAATAGGTAGGCGTGATAATTAAGCGTAAACCATCCGCCACTTTAGGTCGTCTAGATCTATGTTGCAGAAAATTTTGTATCTCGATAATAACTTACATCTCTATAGGATTCAATTTTCTAACTGGCCGTAAAAAAATTCCGTCTAAAATAGCATAAGCCTGTCCATTCAGCAAAGAGTACAGTGTGGGCTAGAATGGAACGATGAGATATTATCGGAACGTTTTCCTTTAAGGAACACATCCGAACAGCAAAGATGAGTGCTGAGCGTTACGTGGCTATATTGACGATTTTTCTGACTTAGAAATTGCAAAATTATATCAGAAACACTTGGTTTCAGTTATAATTTCAGAATGGAACCACGTGCCACATTTCACACGAGAATATTGAACTGGTAAAGAATTTCTTTCCTCTAAAAACTTACGAAAGGATGACATATTCTGTCCCCTGCGGAGCCCCGATTATAATCAAGCTGACTTCTTTTTATGGAGACGCATCTAGAGTAGGTAAGAATTCTCTGTTGGAAAAGTTTCGCACCCACTACGGACGTCACATAGAAGATATGCTGCTTAAAAAATGAAATTTTATGTTATTGAGTTCATATTTCCACAAAAGTCTTTGAATATAATATTTTTTCTTCTTCAATTTTCAAAATTTTCTTTCTTGACTAACTTGTATATCTTGTATATTAACATTCAAAGCAAAATACTAGATGAGTTAACAACTCATGAGGACATCGATGCTGTAATAAGTGAAAAATATATATATATATATATATATATATATATATATATATATATATATATATATATATATATATATATATATAGTGAGGAAATTGAATTCAAGCTAATAATATCATAACACTCATAACATACTTCAATTGAGAATTGATTCAATATCCATGAGAGGAACCTCACGAAACAACAGTACTCAACAGCTCCCCAATTTCCCAATTCGGCCCAGCTAATTATTGTAGAATATTCTATATATATATATATATATATATATATATATATATATATATATATATATATATATATATATATATATATATATATATATATATATATATATATATATATATATATATATATATATATATATATATATATATATATATATATATATATATATATTCAACGAAAACAAAACAGAGGCTATATCTACCAAGCTATTCATTTCTGATCAAAACGCAAAAACAAGTCAATACTTGCCTAAAATATCAACCCCCTAAGCGGAGGTGGCAATCCTTAAACATTTTGAATTGGGAAGATGACTCAAAAGGAAGGTGGTGTCTTTGTCTACATTGCCTTGAACGTATTTCCATTTTTAATTGAAAACTGTAAAAGATACAGGTTTAAGTGAGGTAAAATGGAACAGATCCAGGCTGATCAATGGTAGTCATCATCAAGTACCATCCTCATCTCGAATTCCAACCCCTGGAGAAGGGGTGACAACCCTTGAAAATTTGAAAGAGGGTAGATGGGTCGAGTGATAACTCGCAAGAAAGGTATTATCTTTGTCTGCATTCCCGTGAAAGAATTTTCATTTTTGATTGCAAACTGTAGAAGATACAGAGTGAGCCACTGAAAAATAGAAAAGACTATCGCCCCGTGACTATTGGAGTATTAGTGCGAAAAACTGGAATAGATTCATTTAGATCAAAAATGACAGCCTTAGAGCTGGAATGAATCTGTTCCATTCTTTTGCACTAATACTTGAATAGCTCAGGGCGATAGATAGTCTCCTTCCATATATATATATATATATATATATATATATATATATATATATATATATATATATATATATATATATATATATATATATATATATTTAAATATATTATTGTTTCTATATAAGAAGAAGATTCTGATCGCCGCTTGAAATTTTGTGAAACTTTAAGTGAAAATTTTAACAATAATCCACATATTCTGTGTAATACCTGTTTTTCTGAGAGTCAGCATGCACACAAACAACTGAATATTTGGGCTGGAATTTATAGAAGCGTTATTGTAGGATCTTTCCTCATCACAGGTAATCTCAATGGAGACACTTATTTGCAATTTTCGGAAGAAATAATAAATCCCAAGCTCACAGAAATTTTAGAAAACGATGATAATGTTTCAGAGAATGAAATACGTTTTCCGCACACGATGTTCATGTGCGACAATTTATTAATGCAAATTTCCCGGGTCGGTGCATTAGCAGGAGAGGAATAGTTAAGTGGCTAGCCAGATCACCTGGTTTAAATCCTTTGAATTCATTATTATGAGGTCATCATAAATCGAGAGTTCATGATTCACAACCTGAAATCTTGGAAGAGTTTCAGAGAAGAATCGTCACCGAATACAGACTTTTGACACCAGAAGTTCTTCAAAATATTAGAAGAGAATTCGAGAATTATCAGAAACATTGTATCGAGATATGAGGAGGACATTTTGAGCATTCAATTTGATTCTTGGTACTGTCAAATTTTCTTTGAAATATAAAGTTTCGTAGTGTTCGAACTATCTATATGATATTAGTTGCTCAAAAAGATACTTTTTGAGAAAAAAGAAAATCAACAGACCTTCCTAAAGATATGCCACTTGACCTACTTTTCTTGTAATCAATTCCGACTTGGGTGCTACTGAGGGGATGATGTTGATTTGACGTGCTCTGAATCTACTCAGAAATTGGTCCCCTCCAATCAAGTATCTCAGCTACAATCAGTCTTTCTTGACATAGAAGGGGTGTCAAATTTTCGTTGGAATACACTGAGTATAATATATAAATATATGTTACTCGACCCACTGTGCCCATACTATATTTTCACTTAAGTGCTGCTCTCCCTCAAATCAAAATTTGACGAGATGGACAATTAGTCAATCTCGAGATAGAAGGGGAGGCAAATTTTTGTTGTAACATACTGTATATAATATATTATATATTGTATCACTGATATCAATTCTCAGTTTAGTAATTTATGTTCATTATATCAGATTTTATGAAGGTACTAAAATATTTGACCTGAGTCACTAATCTTATTTTTACTAGTTACCTGCATGGCTAGAGTTCTATTATTTGCTCGTTCTCTAATTTAGGGTTACGTACCTCCCAAACAGAAAAGAACTCTTACAGAATCACTTCGTTGCCCGTCAGCCTGTCTGTCTGTCAGAACTTTTTTCTTAGGAACAGCCGTAGGTACAAAGTTGACATTGAAACCAAATATTTAAGTTGGCTCTATCTTGGAACCGTTGAAAATTCATATATCTAAGTCAACGATATTCAAAGGTACGGCCGTTTATATTTCATTGCGCGGCATATTTTGACTTCTGCAAAGGAATGAATAGAAACTAATAGAGTACTTTTCGTTGACATAGAACAAGAAATTTGGCAAGAAGCAATGCCATAAAGCAAGGATATAGGGAAAATCCGAATGTATCAAGGAAAATTATACTTGTCAAATCATACACAATTTACGAATTCTAATATTCATTGGTAGACGTTGTTCTGCTTAAATTTCAATAAATAGCAAGGTATTTCTACAGATATTGCTTTTTTTTTAATTGAAAATTTCAAGGTAGGAAAATATCAATAATACTACGAACTCGTTATTCTCTGTGCCTTTTAATTACGTTAATAATCGATAGACCCGTTATTTTCAGACGGTTTCCCCTTACAATCATAAGTTCGCGAATACTTCTTTTTGACAGGCACGATGTTCAAATTTCAGAAAATTTTGTTTTTTGTTAATTACTTCTGCAATTTTCGAGATATTGCTGACAAATTTTAAATTTGAGTCACTGTTTCTGTCATACACAATATTGTTCTGAACATCAAAGGGGTGGTATTTTTCTTGGAACCTTTCTACCTTTGTTTTCGAATCTGGATAATCAGCTTAACAAAACTTTCTTGACTTTTGTAAATTTTTCAACTTTTGTAGTAAAGAATGGAAGAAATCATGTTAGTTGTGTTCACCAAACCGAACCAGGACTAGATACTATTTGAATAAATGTCCTAGGAGCTGTGAAAATATTGGAGGACAGAATGCTACAAATTGATATCGCGAGTGCAATGGGATCCCATTCTCAAACCTAACCCAATCTTGCCTTAATACCATTAAAATAAAACTCTGCTGATAGCTGTGGGCACACTTGAAGCCGGAATGCTAATATCGTGAACGCAATGGGAAGTACATTATCTCACGTTTTTGAATAGTTATTAACGACTAGAAGTTTATATTACATGCATTTGGGTGGGCAAGGAATGACAACTCCTCGGATGAATATATGCAGTTAGAAGATAAAAGAGATGACTATTAATTAACTAATCATCTGAGCAAAACATATGTCACAGTTCTAGTTGAATGTATCTACAGAAGGCTGAAAAACGATAATTCATCTTACAGAAGACTTTGGGAGTGCTAGCCTAATTCTCTAATTTAACATTCCACGGAGGTTCACACCTACACAGCAGGCTCAAATATGGCTTAGCTCAAATTTCACTTGGCCGCACAACTTTACCTCTTTTGCTGAATCGATTCTCTTTCACAAACGAATATTTTAAGAATATTCTAGATATCTGGAAGGAAGATATGGCTTCTCCATATACCCCATGTCTTCAATTGAACCACTCAATATCCACATATTGATTTCAATGAGAATGTTTACAACATACTTTAGGGTAGAATTTCCCATGGTCGCAATAGCAAAATATAAGAAATTTCAGTCACGCAGCAGAAAATACGGTTGTTTTAATACTCACCAGGGAATCAAAAGCTTTATGGTAGCACCTTTTTACTGAAAATCATGAATTTATTATCATTATAGCGATAATGAACTCATTTGCATTTTCTCAGAAATGAGTCAACTTATTAAGCATGAAATTTGATCGAGGAGGTCGTTACTCGATGAAAATCGATATACATATTTTCAATGAAATAAAACTATGGTATTTGGATTTTCACTCTATCAACAAAACTATAACCTGTTTCACCACATTGTGGCTTCATCAGATAGATCAGTCCGGAATTCTATATTGAAATTATACTGCCAGAGGAATGATTTTAATCTTAGACTAGGATTACCAATATAAGTTAAGCTGTTGTATTTTGTGTTAGAACTTTTATACTTGGAAATACTTCCTGGATTGCTTTTTCAAATTTTTTGCAAGAAATCATGTTCTCTATCATGGTTGGACTGTAACCGTTATTGTCTGCTATTTGTTTAATTATATTTTGATCTTTTATAAAATTATTTTGTGACAATGGGATATTAATGAGTCTATGTACCATACTATTGTAAGCAGCTAATTTATGTGGATAAGGATGTGCAGATGAGCTGTGAATGGTAATAACTGTATGCGCTGGCTCATGAAAAATAGAAAAATGTTTGCCGTTAATTTTAGTAATATTTAAATCCAGAAACTTAATGGAGTTTTCTTTTCTTATCTCTAACGTGAATTTAATATTATCGTGATTTTTGTTAATGAATGTTTGGAATGACTCTAATTGTCTGTTTGGCCCAGTGAAACAACAAATGATATCGTCGACATATCTAAACCAATATTCACGAACCAAACGAGAACGAACTATATGTATATCCACAAGCTTCTACGGAACCTCGAGGATAATCGTACTTGGCGATACCTATAAGAAGTACAATTGCACTCAATTGACTCACATTTTTGACCGAAAAGGGAAAATCATGATTTGATCAATCCGGTCGAATCAAGTTGAATTGAAAGTGACAACGAATTGCGATAGCTAAACACAGACCCTCATAAACTTATTACAATTGAATAATTGAATGAACTAATTATTTGAAATTGATAATGATACTAAATGTTACATGCAGTTGATTCAGAAATTTAGTTTCACAGAAAAGAAAACTCAATATGTTGTTCGTGGAATCAAATTGAATTTTTTAGTCGAAAAAGGTGATTTCATAAATAGTAACAGAAAGAAAATCGATTAACTGATATCTCATACTCTATTACTGTAAATTCGTGATCACTACAGAACACGCAACATGAACCTTTTGTGTGTACCCACCTAGAAACGGTTTGACAGGATGCTAAAGAGGTCTATGTTATTAGAATCGTTCATTTTTATCGCACGAACAGAATAAATAACTGTGTATCGTATATAATCTTTCGTTATTTTGCTGACGCATCTATCTGAAAGGCAAAATTTCGTTCCGCCCCGTTGTTCCAAATTTAGCCAATTCAATGTTCTATATCCTGTGTAATCTACAGTTAACGAAACTTACTTAATATCTGGTCGTAAATCTGAGATCTAACTGGTCCTTTAACTTCTCGTGATATGAAATCTTTGACGCTATTGAAATTAGGATTCACGCAATTTCAGAGAATACCGATTCTAATAATTGGATATACGCGTCACTATTTCTGCTCTGTTTCTTAGAAGTTATACAGGTGTATCATTATAATAATTGTTCCTGAACAAGTTTTATTGTATTTAAATTTGGATTCGAATAAGTTTATTTTCGGATGGATTATAGCATATTGACTGCGAAAACAATATATTGTGTGCTTAGAATAAATCTATTTTCCTTCAATACATCCTAATCTCCGTTCAAAATATTTTATCTTGGAGCCAACATTATTACGATATAAATAAGAAGTTGTTTTTACATAAAGTCATTTCCAAAAAATTGAAAGAGAACCAGATATTAAATTCAAAAACAAGACAATTTCTTAGAAGTTACAATGAGGGTTACGCCAATGGAAAGAATCTCAATCACCCTCAATGAAAAAAACTTCATAACAGAAATAAAAGGCTCTGTCTAAATTTAAGAGGAAATAAATGTGTCTGGAGATCCTTTTTGTAAACGCTAACTGAAACCTCACTGTACAATAATTGAAAATTATTCTACTCGTTTGCTTAGATGGACGATTAATTTATTGAAGGGAAAACCATTATCAGTATCATCAAGTAGAACGTCTTTCAGAAGTCCAAAATAGCTTTTTCACAAAATACGAAATATAACAGTTAGGTTATCTCCCTCCGTGGGTAAGTCAGTAGAAGTACTGACTCCCACGCCGAGGGCCCGGGTTCGAATCCCAGGTAAGATATGGATGTAGTATGAATGTTGGTGTGTTTGTCCCACTTATGTATATAAAAATCACATTGAGACTGGATACATAACCGATAGGTTGAGTCCATAACCTCCGAAGGCCAGATAACTTGTAATCCTCAGAGGTGGCAGTTATCACTGCACGGTCTAGGTGAGTGGTTCGGAGTCCACTATAAACTGTAGGTCCTCAGAGAAAAACAAAAACAGTTAGGTTAGGTTAGATTTCGAATCGTCATGTGAAGTGTTCTAGAGTAGTACGGTCGCGCGACAACCAACGTTGCACATTTCTGAGTAAATTTTCATCGCGTACAAGATCAATTGATCCAACTGATCCACACTGCTCCAAAAACTGGAAGAACGTATGTTTTGTACATGTGGATCGAGTTAGCAAACGTCACTTTTGAAAATGTTTGATCCCCTCATTTGGCTTTTATTATAATATGTTGAATATGATTTAAGTAAGTCAGATTCTCGGTAACTGTTAAATCAAGGTCAATATAAGATTTCACTTGATTCAGAGGAAAGTCATCAAAGTGGTGAGACTGTCGAAGATTATTTTTGCCAGTGTCGAACACGAACATTTCTTCACGCTCAGCGGTAGGTACCTTATACCATATACTATAAGTAAATCACTTCAGAGCAAACTATAGTGAGTCCAGATCACAAAATATTTTTGCGTCTTCAGCGTATAACGTTGTTTTGCATTTAATAACACTCTCCAAATCTATTGCGTAGGCAATAAATAAAGTTAGCTCCAAGATAGAACCTTGTGACTTACACAAGCCTCCTATCAAACCGTGGAATTGAAACTGTAATAAAAAAAAAGTCAATCTATCAGGGGCCAAGTTACCCTTCACAAAATATTCCTTCTCGGTAGGCGATCAAATTCCTTGTCAAAGTCAAAATAAATAGGTCTACCAGATACACATCAAAGCAAGTTAGTCTAGGCACGAAATTGTGATGTTGTGGGATGACTAATTTTTTTGGAAGGCTGTAAGATGTTTTACAACTAGAGACTTCAACACTTTGAAAACAATGGTGGTCAAGCTGATCAGGCGGTAGTTTTTCAGATCCCATTTTTTCCTTTTTTCAAATATAGAAGTGACTGAAATCGTTTTCTCAATCCTCTGGATAATCTTTGTTTGAAAAGGAGTGGATATGATAAGTGAGGAAGGAAACGCTGAACCTCCTGCATCTCTCTCTTTCTCTCTCTCTCTCTCTCGTCAACCTGTGGATATCCACTCTTGGACAAAGACCTCTTCCAAATCTTAACATCTCTGTCTATTTAAGGCAATCTGAACCCAATTCTTTCCTGCTGTTTTCTGGATATCATCCCGCCATCGTTTCGGAGGTCTACCAACACTCTTGGTTTGTCTCGGGCGCCATACCATTATTCTATGAGTTCATCTGCTTGGTTCTTGGCGGGCTACATGTCCACCCCAGCACCATTTGTGTTCTACCACTATTCTTCTCAAAATGTCCGTTACGCGTGTCTTATTTCCTCATTTTCGATCTTATCTCGCAAACTAACTCCAAGCATCGATCTTTCCATTGCTCGTTGTGTCAGCTGGAGTTTGTAATACATGTCTCAAACGTTTTTCTCTTGAGGTTTATTGGGATTTCTCGAGATTTCAACACAAGACCCAGTTTTCCAAATGCAGCCCAACCTAGTCCAATTCCTCTCGATATTTCAGAGATTTGATTTTCCCTGCCTTGTGCGACTTTATGCCTTAGATAAATGTATTCTGTAACATTTTCGATCTCGTGGTTACCGATAACTCATAACTTCTGTTTTATCCAGGTTCATCTCGAGTCCATAGGTCATGGCAGCCTCATATAGTTCTTCCAGCATCGTGCAAAGATCTTCGGCATCATCACTTATAAGAACTATGTCGTCCGCAAATCGAAGATGTTTCAGACGTACACCATCTATATTTATGCCTCTCGTTTCCCACGTCAACCTCTTGAACACGTCCTCCAGAGCCAATGTAAATAATTTTGGAGAGATTGTGTCTCCCTGTCGTATGCCTCTTTTTACGGGGATTTCTTTTCATGTTGTTTCTTCGTCTATCGTTATTTGGATTGTGGCGTTTTCGTATATGTATTTGATGAGAGTTGAATATCTACTGTCTACTCTAGCGTTATCTAGTGCTCTTAGTTTTGCCCAAGTTTTAATCAAGTCAAACGCTTTTTTGAAATCTATAAATGCCATGTGCAACATCACATTGTACTCTGAGGTTTTTTCGATGTGAGTCCGTATCACTTGAAAATGGTCTACTGTACTGAAGCCTTTCCGAAAGCCGGCTTGTTCGACCGATTGATAAGCGTCCATTTGTCATTATTTTCGTCAGTAATTTGTACAAGTGCGATAAAAGGCTTATTGAGCGGTAATTTTCTATGTTATTTCTTTCCCCCTTCTTATACAGAAGAATGACTTCAGCAATATTCCATACCATTGGTATTCTTCCTTCATTTAGGCATTTGTTGAGAAGGATCCGTACGTTATCCAACAGATATTCTCCTCCCATCTTCAACCTCTCGATAGTGATCTTATCTTCACCGGGGCATTTTTGGTTCTTCATCTGATTGAGCGCAATTATCAGTTCATTTGTATCAATTTCAGGAACGTCTTCAGAACCGGTATTAAGAATATGTCTTTTAATATATTTCTGTTCTTGGTTTTCAGAACTATAAAGTTTTTTGTAAAATTTTTCAATGACAACTACGATTTCTTCCCTCTTGCTGATCAAGATACCTTCAAAGTTCTTTATTTTCGTCATTTTAGTTTTTCCATTTGATAGTTTCGATCTGAGCACTTTCATGTTTTTGTTGTTTTCAATAGTTTCTTCAACTGGCTGTGTCTCTCAGGTCTTTCCGAATACTTCTGTTTATTTCCCTTTTCAATGTTTTATAGCTGTCATCCTCCCGAATTGTTTTTCTCCTTTTTTCAATTAGATGTCTGGTGTTTTGACTGATTTTCCCTGCGTTTTTCTGAGTACTGCACGTCTTTTTGTTTCCACTTGTAAACAACTTGTTATCTTCTGAGTAAGATCATCAATTTTTCTATCTTCCAAATAGTCTGAGTATTGTAGTTGTCGTGACAGCTTTTTCGAACTTTTCTTTATTTCTAGTGAGAACCTCTAAAGTGGAATACTTCTGTTTCTTCAGTATCATTTTGGCTCGTTCAAATTTGGTGTCGAGATGGATTGTAGCTCTAACGAGCCGATGGTCGCTATTTGTGTCGAATTTATTCAGGACCGAAACGTTGTAACATATTTCTCTCTTGTTTTTTATAATGGAATCGATTTCGTTCTTTACTTTTCCATCAGGACTTTTCCAAGTCCATCTCCGCGTTTCCAGTTTTATAAAGAGAGAGTTCATACAATAGATATCCTCAGTCTTGCAGAAATCGATGAGCATTTCTCCCCGAGAGTTTTTCTCACCAGAACCGAATCTGCCAATGTGCCGGTTTTCCGAGTTATTGGTTTTACCAATTTGGACATTAAAATCTACCATCACCAAGACATACTTAGCGTTTTCGCCAGTTTATACACGAGTTATATCCACCTAAAGCTGTTCGACTGTTTCGTCATCAGATGAAGTGGTTGGTGCATAAACTTGTATAACTTGCAAATTGTATCTCTTATTGACCTTGATGACGATATATATAATTCTTTCAGATATGGACTTCATTGTTTCAATCGTTTATGTATTAACAACGCAACTCCCCCTAGGTGATCATTCGTTTCTGTGTTATTTTGATACCGCAAATGTCCTGATTTTAAGGTTGTAACGAGTTCGCCCTTCAATCTCGTCTCGCTAATGCCCAAGATATCCCATTTTATGTTCTGCAGTCCCTCCTCCAGTCTTTCGAGATGACTCTCTGATCTGAGAGTTCTGACATTGCAAGTAGCGATGTATAACTTTTCAAAACGTCTCTGGTCCTTCGCACTTGTTTCTTTCAAATTTTTGCCTCCTCCAGAATCCGCGAGGCGGACTGACGCATCAGTGCAAGATTCTGAGCTGATTGCTGTACTTGCCTGGGGTATTTTTGTTGTGAAATTCGACATCATTTCAGATTTGAAAAGTTTTTAGCATTGAAACGCCACGCTTGCCAGGAGGGTTGGCGAGTTTGATTTCAGCCGCTCGATTCGAGAACAGACACTGTTGGTAGCCGCCCAATCTGGATCAAACGCTACTGCGCTAGATTTTGATCCACCCCGAGGTATTCAAATTTCCTCGGTAGCTGCCATATCTGACAGGCTTTCCCCTATCCGCCCCCTGGGGAGGCACCCTCCTGCATTCTTCCTAGTAATAAGGAGGATCTGATGTAGGCCAGGTGAAAAGTACTTTGGAGCTTCTGCATGTGATGTGCAATTTACAGAAGAATCGTACATATTTTAATGATGAAGGGTTGTACGATTGATGGCAAATTGCCATTTGACGGTTCAGAAGGAAATACTTCATAGAAAACAGCATTAAGTGACATTACAGCCTCAAGGAAAATTTTCGTCGACCTTTTTTGACATGGGAATAAAAGCCCAAGAGGATAAAGCTGATCGAATATGATTTAGGGGTGTGCGAATAATACGAATTTACGAATTATTCGTATCGAATCGAATAGAATTATTCGATTCGAAATTCGAATCGAATAATTTACAAATTTTAATTTACAAATAATTCGCCAATTAACGGATTTTTGAAGTATTCATCAATTTTTCACATAATTTTCAAATTTTTAAATGTTCTAACCTGGGATTCGTCATGCTGTATGGATAATATAATTTTTTTTTAATATTTCAGCCTACCCAAGCCTGCCAAAGGCTTATACGGCTTTCAACAATAATCTAAAATTAATTTACAAAGATGGTCTTACAGTGATAATTCACGCTACCTAGGAAGGTACATAAAATTTTCAGTATTTAAAGTTTACATTCAGAAAGCAAAGGATTGAACCAATAAGGTAGCACATTAGCTCTCATTAGTTTCGCTATCATTCTTTCTCTAGGCTCTTCGTACAACGGACAACACCTAAAAATATGATTCAAATCCTGGAGTGCGTAATTACATTCGCATGCAAGATCATCAACAATATTAATTCTAAACAGGTAGTATCGAAGACTGTAATTATCGGATCTGCATCTATTGATGGTTGTTATTTGTTTTCTCTTCAAACTCATTTTTGAACAGCATGTTTCGTTGTCGGGCCTCAAATAAAGCGGATAATATAATCTATGGATAAATTTATTACTAAAAGTTTCAATTAATCTGAAAAAAGTAGTGAATAGTTGCAACAGAAGATGTTCGATCTCCAGCTGTTGAAAATAATCTCAATTCGAACGATATTTCCAGACCCATTAATACTCATATGAAATTTTTGGATCAATTCTGCTTGAATAATTAATCACATTGTATACCTTAAAATAGTTACGCGAAGATATTTTCGATGAAATGTATGTAATACACGGAATAAATAACGAATACTTATGTCGAATTGATCGTAAGAAATAATTCGCGAAGACTCAAAATATTTGAATTATTAGAACTATTCGAATTATTCGAACTATTCGGACTATTCGAATTATTCGAACTATTTGATTCGAATTTCGAATCGAATGTCACTATTCGATTCAAACACTATTCGCACACCCCTAATATAATTGTGAAGCATCTTGAAAGTCTCGCCTTCTGCAATCGAGTATTCATATATTTTTGTACACCTGTGAAATTCATTTCATGGTTTATGAGTATTAAAATCACTAACATTATTATCGCCTTTCAACTTGCGCCAAAATTTCTATTTGCTATATGTTGAAACCACCTTCTTATGGTTTCAACATAATTTTACCTAGAGTTTCCTTGTTGTTACTCCTAGATTCGCAGGTACCAATAACATGCACTAACCTATCCCACATCGCAGTGGGGTCCTCCGACTTTCTGAAAGTTTCCACACAATTGATATTCATAAGGTTTTCGATCAAACTAGTTACAATAACTATTGAGAGTGAAGTTCTGCTGTTAGGTAACGAATATTTCAAAGTACCTTGTAACGCAGCCGGATCAGTGCCTAGAAAGCAAATCTAGTGCTCAGTTGAACGATCTTCATAGGTTATGACGAATTCTCGACTCTAGAATTACTGAGCTATATATTACTTGTTGTATATTGGATCACACAATCCCGCAAAACGCGTATGGACTTACTCTGCTATCAAATGTAAAAATAATTTTTTCTAATCCGTCAAAGGATAATTGGTATTGTGCACCGAGGGTTTCACAGATATATGAACAGATTCCGAAAAAAATAATGCTCAAAACGTTCATTTATATTATTTAAGTATTAAGTTGCAATTTGAACAAAAATTGAAGTCACTTCTTAAAGTACATCTCAACATTCAATTAGCCGTCAAAATGAAGATATTAATAAATGTTATTGGTATTGTCCGTGATAAAGTACGATAACTCAAAAATCTCTGTATGCGCATCTGTCTCAACTGAATCATCTTGAAATGCTAATATTGGCATAGAAAAATGAATGCTAGCATCGGCGTCGCAAAGAGGAGTGCAATTTTGATTGTTTCAACTCGTAATCTATTACAAGGCATTTGAATATTACACTTACTAGCGACCAGCTCCGGTTTCGCGCGGGTGTAGTACACCCTCCATTTTAAAAATAACCGAACTATCTAAAAAACAGTACTACCTGTACCATCGGTTGTAATATAGTACCCGTCGATAACTTGGAACTCCATTGACAGCTGTTAAAAAAATCATACAACTTGAGTAATGGCGTCATGTTTGTTAATACGTTTAATACTGCGGTCGGAAAATGAGTTTTGAACAAAGAGCTGATTGAGTTTTGTATTAAAGTTGGTAAAGCATTGACCGAAATGCATTAAATGCTGCAAACTGCATTTGGTAATGCTTGAATCGGGTAGAAAGACTGTGAATGATGACGAAAGATCAGACCTTCCCAAAACTGGATTATCTGAAGAAAATATCGAAAATTAGATTAATCAAATATAATGAAAAATCATCGGTGAAATTGATCGGCATGGATTTAGGCATTCCTCAAGCAACTGTAAAGCACATTTTGACCAAATTATTGGGCCTTACTAAGGTTAGGTTAGATTAGTTCGTGGTTTGTACCTCGCAAACTCACCGAGGACCAAAAATTTAATCGAATTGAGCATAGCAAAGACATAATGAAAAGTGCTCGGAGGGACCCCAACTTCATGAAAACGATTGTGCCTGATGACGAGACGTGGTGTTTTCAGTATGAGCCCAAAACAAAGTGGCAAAGTTCTGAATTGAAACGCTGGATGAAGGAAAACCCAAAAGAAGCGCTTGGAGAAGTCAAAATTGAAGGTTATGCCGATATATTTTTACAACTATTTTCCACAAAGAATTTGTTCCACGCGGCCACAGGAGACTTTTATTTGGGCGTCATGAAGCAATGACTGGCAAGAATACGGCCAGAATATGAAGAAAACGGCAGTTGGACAATAATGTCCCATCGCATCGTTCAAGAGTTGTAGCTGAATTTTGATCAAAAACCACATTATTGCCTTTCAATATTATCGCCTTTCAATATTCAGCCTAATCACCTGATCTAGCTCTGTAAGACTACATCTGCTCTCTGAGCTGAATTTGACGATTAAAGGGAAGCGGTACGAATCGATTAAGGCTATTGAAAGTGCGGTAACCGACGCGCTAAAGACTATTCCTAAAAAGGAGATAGAGAAGTCAACTTATTGGCGCGTGCAAATTCGCAGAAGGCGAATACATTTATTATTAAAAATTGTATCATAACTAATATTGATTGTTTCTATTTTCAAAAAGTCTGGTTACTTTTGGAATGGAGGATGCATAGGGGCATGAAGGTATTGTGGCATCAGTGTGGAACTGCCGCTCTGACGTATGACCTGACGGCTGCTCTGCTTCCGTAATTTAAATCTCTGATATCTTCCTAGATATTAATTTTGAAGATTATACTGAAACAGGCCATTTCGATGAACATTAAATTCACAACGCGTCCAACGTTTTTAATTGGATCAGGAATAATACTATATTCAAAATGACCTTCGTATTTAAGCGATTATTCATTTCAATATAACATAATCTATGTAGTCCTCCAATTTTTTGTTACTTCTATTCATTAGTTCAAATAAATAGGTAAATTGTAATATGTAAACCTAAAATATAATTACCATGGGTTATCCTTAGGAGAAAGATATATACCATCTTTTTCTATTTTCTTAGATTTTTTATGATATACATTTCCGTTCATTATTTTGATTTATCCTGTAAAACTTAGCCAGTATTTGCAAGGTAAGGGAGATATTTTTCACGACATCACACAAAAATCGTTAGCATTCTCGGCTTTTATGTACCATTCTTGTATCATACATATCACTTCAATCAATTTGTCTATAGCTGAAAACCGCAACAGTTTTTCGGATTCATATGAGTTATGCTTCAATTTGAGGTGATTATCGCAAAATTTTTCTGTGATGTGGCTACAAATCCACAGTTTTCCGATTCTTTCTTTTACTCTCAATATTGCATCATATCATATTCCATCATTCAAAGCGAAGGCAGACCTGAGTATTTGGTGTCAATGTCAACTGGATACCTGCAACTTCTGTTTGAAAAGACGTTCATTATAGCAAAAAAAAATCTTGTTCAAATAACGAATTTTGAGTTTTTGTTTTTTCACTTGCATCCGTTCTACTCCAAAAATCCTATGATTCTTGGTCAACGGAAAGTACCATATGGCTTTTCATTCCCTTTTTCAGTTCCACAATATGCAATATGTAATATGAATGGTCGTATTATTCGATAACGGAGGTTTTATTCTTTGAAATCTCTAAGAGGTTGCTGATCTGAATATTTGCTATCAATTTCAATTATACAGGGAGCTTCAACGAAAACTAAACAGAGGCTATACCTACCAAGATATTCATTCCTAATCAAAACGCAAAAACAGGTCAACATTTGTTTCAAGGTGGACATCTTTTGGGGTACAAAACTTGAAATATCAACCCCCTAAGCGGGGGTTGCAATCCTCGCACATTTTGAATAGGGTATATGGGTCGAGTGATGACTCAAAAGAAAGGTGGTATCTTTGTCTACATCGCCTTCAACGAGATTCCATTTTTAATTGAAAACTGTAAAAGATACAGGGTGAGCAACTGAAAGATAGGGAAGACTATTTCTTTGAGACTATTCAAGTTTCAGTGAAGTAAAGAGGAACAGATCCATGCTGATCAATAGCAGCCATCATCGAGTACCATCCTCATCTCGAATTTTAACCCCTAGAGCAGGGGTGACCACCCTTGAAAACTTGGAAGAGGGTCGAGTGATATCTCGAAAGAAAGGTATTATCTTTGTCTGCATCCCCGTGAACGAATTTTCATTTTTGATTGAAAACTGTAGAAGATACAGAGTGAGCTACTGAAAAAATGAAGGAGACTATCTATCGCTTTGAGCTATTCAAGTAATAGTGCAAAAAAAATGGAGGAGATTCATTCCAGATCAAAGGCTGTCATTTTCCGAAACATCTTTCACATCTCGAATTTCAACCCCTAGAGCAGGGGTGACAAACCTGTGTTATTTTCAAAGCAAAAGATAGGTCCAGTTATAACCTTCTGAGAAAGGATTTTTGTTTGTCTCCACAATGGTGTGCAAGTTTTCGTTCTCCATCAAAATTACTGGGTGAGCAGCTGAAACATTGGAATGATTATGAAAGAAATCTTGAAAGAAAACGATAAAACATTCACCCTCTTCCAAATTTTCAAGGGTGGTCACCCCTGTTCTAGGGGTTGAAATTCGACATAAGGATGGTACATGATGATGTCTGCCATTGATCAGCATGGATTTGTTCCATTTAACTTCACCGAAACTTGAATAGTCTCAGGGAAATAGTCTTCCTTATCGTTCAGTTGCTCACCCTGTATCTTTTACAGTTTTCAATTAAAAATAAAAATTCGTTCAAGGCAATAAGACAAAGACACCACCTTTTTTTGAGTCATTACTCGACCCATCTTCCCTATTCAAAATGTTCAATGATTGCAACTCCCGCTTAGGGGGTTGATATTTCAGGCAAGTCTTGTACCCCAAAAGATGTCCCCTTTGAAACAAAAATTGAACTATTTTTGGATTTTGATCAGAAATGAATATCTTGGTAGATATAGCCTCTGTTTAGCTTTTATTGAAGCACCCTGTATACTACTATACTTAAATCGATGGTCATTGAAGAGTGAACCCCAAAATGAGATAGCGAATATATAGATTTTTGAATTTCAATCGTAACGTATCTTTTGCACGATCAATATGTTTATTTAAGAGGTGAACAAGTAAAAAATAATACTGGTTATTTTTTGTTAATCGACAAACAGAAAATGAGTTCTATGTTCGACTCATGTAATTTTTATATATGATGAACATCGAACCCATGTAGACCGATTTTCCATTGTCACCAAGTCGATATATGATAATGAGATCAAAGAAAAATCGAAGGCAACCCTAACTCATCATGTGCATTTGAAATGTTTTTCATAAATTATCCAAAGATACTCAAATATTTCATTACTATCATCTTACGTCGTTACGATAATGATGGAGGGTACAACTCTATTACGATGAAAGCTAGGAAATAATTCTTGAAATATTATAAGTATGTTTGGACTTCTTAGAGTATATTTATTTTTTTGAGTAATAAACAGCTACAATATAAGCTTATGATGGAGGGTACAACTTCTTCTCAGTTAGGTAATAGAAAACCAATAGATATTGATGATTTGTTCATACAAGAAATAACGCAATTTCGCCAACATTCTTTTTATGGGGTCCTCTTGAATCGGGAGTTTATGCCAACAACCTGAAAACTTGGAAGAGATTTGGAGATGAATGGTCACCGAATACAGACTTTTGACACCAGAAGTTCTTCAAAATGTTAAAAAAGAATTCGAGAACCGTTATGATATGAGTTAAGATTCGATAATTTTTGTTTGTGCGATGAGCTGGCGTCCTCAAAATCTAAATACTAAGTTCACCATTTAAGTTTTCATCATACACAAAATACAAAAATCTTGTACTTCAAAAGTGCAAACACATTAAAACTAAATTAAATTTGAGGATTTCTCTCCCTCGTAATATGGGGATTTTGGTTAGCCAAAAAGTGTAAGTCATTTCGACAGTTGATGCCAACAACTTGAAAACTTGGAAGAGATTTAGAGATCAATCGTCACCGAACTTTGACACCAGAAGTTTTTCAAAATGTTAGAAGTGAATTCGAGAATCATTTTCATCATTTTATGGAGGTAGGAGGAGGTAATTTTGAGCATTTCATTTGATTTTTGGCCTTGTCAAATCTTCGATGAAATTATCACTTCAATTGAATTTCCCCAATTCAGTTCTATGATGATCAGTTTTCTACGTTTCGGATTTTCTTATTCATCCACCGTACCATCGTAAAAGTCTTCCTCCTTTGTTTTTTAGAGTATGTAACTATACAGGGTGTTATATAATAGTATGTCACAACTTGGGGGGGTATATCTACATGCGATTTAAAAAAAAAGTTCATACGAACCTATGTTCGAAAAGCTTCGTTACGGAGCTACAGGGTGTTAAAATTTCTGGAAAATTCTTCAAAACTCCTACAGAATTTGAGATATTTAGCCCGATTATATCAGGTGCGCTTTCCAAATCGAGTAACACCAGAAAGGCGAACATTTTCAAATATCTACAGAAGATTGGGGGAAACTGATACTTTTACTGCAAATAATCATTTAAAAGGTGCAACTCAAACTATAAAAACTCCAGTAATGGAGGAAGCAGTTTTCAATTGTATTGATTTGAATCTTCATGTGAGTACAAGAAAAATTGGAATGTAGTTGGATATTTCACACGTTCTAGTTTGGAGGATTCTCCAAGTTTTTTTATTGCACCCGTTTCGTTTTCAACGCGTCCAAACTCTACTTCTTCGAGATTTTCATTTAACACTGAATTTCTGCCGATGGTTCTTAGAGAAAATTAAGGAAAATGCTCATTTTGATAGTTAAATAATGTTCTCAGGTGAAGCTAACATTTCGAGAACTGCTGTCGCAAATTTTCACAATAATCATTATTGGGCTGAGGAACACCCCCATTTGATTGAAGAATCTCATCATTAAGAACAATTCTCACTAAATATCAGGGCCGGAATAATTGGAAATTATTTGACTGGGCTATTTTTTATCTTTAACAGACTGATCGGTCCCGCTTATCGGCAATTTCTTAAAGAAGAGTTACCTTTATTGCTTGAGGATGTGCCACTTTTGGTGAGAAATATAATGTGATTCATGCATGACGGGGCACCAGCACATTTCAGTGGAGAAGCTAGGAAATTCTTGAATTACACATTCCACAACCGATAGATAGGTGGGGGTGGGCCAGAACCATGGCCTCCTAGGTCCCCAGACTTAAATAGTTTAAACTTTTACTTATGGCGATATCTCATAAGTTTAGTTTATACCACTGCAGTGAACACTGCAGAAGAATTGAGAAATCGAATAATAACCTCTTGTGACACAGTAAGAAATACCCCAGGATTATTTCAAAGAGTGCGTGATAATATGCGAAGAGGACGGAGGCCTGTACCCTTGCAGGTGGAGGACACTTCCAACAATTTAGATATTGAATAAGTATCAGTTGAGTCTCAGAAAAAGAGCTATCACAATAAAAGAACATTTTGGGCAAATCTATCGAGTGTTTTTTTTTATTTAGCGAATAACATACAATACTAATAATTCAAATTCAACAATTTTTCACTCGAAAACGGTTGGAGATACAAAAAAATTTTAAGTGTCAAAAATGTTTCTAAATTGAACGAAAATGACGAAAATTGATTGTCCGCTGATCAGTGGCGTACTGCAAAAAATTATGAAAGGGCAAAAGGAGACATGGCGTCGAAAAGAAAACACCTTATGAATTTCAGTTAAAATCTAGGACGTGTCATGATGGAGACTGTGATAAATTTGGGCTAAATATATCCATAACTGCAGGAGTTTTGAAGAAAAAAACATTTTTTCCAGAAATTTCAAAACCCTGTAGCTCCGTAACGAAGCTTTTGCAACATATGTTAATACAAACTTTTTTCTTGAAATTGCACGTAGATTTACCCCCTCAAGTTGTGACATACTATTATGTAATACCCTGTATATACAACTCATTTTAGTTTTGTCAGTTTTTTTATTGATAACTTCCTTACACTTGTTTATGTGGATCTTTTCATGCTATCAGTCTCTTATGGTAAATTTTTCTGTCTTTGAATACCTTTAAACGTTCAGAACAGATGCGATCATCACGATTGAATGAGTGTACTGCTAGAGCAGATCTCTCAGGATGTTTGGTTATTTTGGATTTATGTGAATTCATTCGATTTTTCACCCACTGGAATGTCTGTCTAATATGCATGCGATTAATTAGATTACGTATTTTTCACCCACTGGAATGTCTGTCTAATATGCATGCGATTAATTAGATTACGTACCTACCTAAAGTTGGCAAAGGCGGCTTAGTATCCTGCTCGTGCATAGACAGTTCAGAGAGCATTAATAAATAACTGTCCTATTGTCATTGGATAATTCATAAATCGAGAGAAAAAATAATGCAAAACTGCAGCTGTTAAAAAAATCAAAACGTGTTAATAATCATTTTCCTAAATTTCATAATAATTGTTCAAAGTGATGATCATTCACTTCAAGACTTAGTTCTACTCGACGAAGAACACCTTGTGATATGGCTCACCTCAGTTCCTCCATATCTAACCTAACTGCATGAAAGCATTTTACAGTCTACTGTGCAAATCATATCTAGAAGTCACAGGTTCAGAATAAATTTTACCTTTCAACGCGTCTAGAGGCCGCAAAGACGGATCGTTTGTTCCTATCCATCTATCTTCAAACAAATCAGTTAAAATTCGATAAATTTTGTTCGTGCGTTGAGCTGGTGCTCTATCGGGTTGGTACCAACAACGCCTTGATTCAGCTACTGATAAAGTGTCAACGAAGTCTCTTATTACCGTCCTCGAAATCTAAATATAAAGTTCTCCATTTACGTTTTCATCATACATAAAATACAAAAATCTGTTGTCCTTCAAAAGTGCAAACACATTAAAACTAAATTTATTTTGAGAGTTTCTTTCCCTCGTCATATTAGGATCTTGGTTGGCCGAAACTGTGAGTTATTCCGGTTAAAAACCCAGTCATTAGTAAATTTGGCCTCATTCGTTCAGATATTACTTTTAAGAAAGTCGGGATCCTTTTGTTTTCTGAGAAGAAGGATCTCACACAGTTCTATTCGAAGGTATGGATCGCCAGCTTGTAGCGTTTGGATCAATGAAAATTTATAAGGCTGCAGTTTATGTTTTTTCAGAATTCTGTGAATCCTACTCTGAGGTAAATTCAGATCAAGCTGCTATTGCCAATGATGAACTTGAATTAACATCAAAATAAGCAAGAACAGCAATGTCATTGTTGACTATAGGCGATAAAAATGATGCCATATCCTAGAGTGTTATAGTCGAAAGAAAATTTGTAACGTATCACCTGAATGTTTTAGCTGTCATAGATGGTATATTTGGATATAATTCGTTCTGAAAGTTCTACTCACATTCCGTATCTCTTCTTCATGAATGAAAAATAATTTTTCTTATTTGTGTAGCTAGCCATTCGACTGACAGTTGAAACATAGTTCGTTATTTATGCTCAGAACCCTGCCTATAGTCTGAGATATGTCTATGCACGTGCAGGAATCTAAGCCACCTTTGCCAACTTTAGGCAGGTACGTGAAATTCGTGTTTTCGCCATAAATTGGAAACTTGTAATCTCAGGTACACGGTATGTATGGAAAACTTCATTTAGTTTTTTATGGAAAATCTAATGAATTGAAAAAATATATGGGTTACAATTTCTTCGTTTCGAAATGTGAGACGGAAAAAAGAGCACTTTGTATACTAACTGATATTCAGTCGGATATGTTATGTCTCGTATGGTGTTTTGTTTGCAAAACACCTTTCATTATTGTGGTAGCTAACGCTGTTCTCGAGATATATCAATTTTTCAAAAAGCAAAAAATCGATAAGTAAAACTAGGAAATTTTGATGAACGTAACAAAAGGTAAACTTATGTAGATGTTTTTGTAATTAGAGTAGCAAGTGTTATCAAACCAGTCATTTATATACAGGGTATTCTATATTAAATAACAAAGTTGGTATGCAACTCCTGTATAAGCGGAAGTGCCATTGGGATGAAAATAATCTAGAAATAGAGCTTTGGACCAACTGTATCAACTACCAAAATTTCAGAACGATAGCATTATTAGTTTTCCATAAAGGTCAAATAGGCCATAGACGTTTATGGAGAACTAATAATGGAATTGTTCTGAAATTCTGACAGTTGATTCAGCTAGTCCGAAACTCTATTTCTAAAATATTCTCACCCCGAAGAGTACCAACTTTGTTATGTGATATAGAACACCCTGTATATTGATGACTGGTATTCCAATTGTAAAAATATCTACTACATAAGTCAATATGTATATATATATATATATATATATATATATATATATATATATATATATATATATATATATATATATATATATATATATATATATATATATATATATATATATATATATATATATATATATATATATATATATATATATATATATATATATATATATATATATATATATATATATATATATATATATATATTTTTTTTTAATCACCATTAGAGTCTGTCCTGTCGGCGACTACTCTCTGTGTGTGGTTTATTTTATGAGCCCTGAAGGAACTTTCGATGTATCCCAGTACATCTTATGTTTTTGTTTTCAAGTACTGCCTTGGTTTTGTATTTGTAAGCTGGAGTAGTTTCTACATATAGCCCTAGGTTGACAGCGATACTATGGTGATACACCTTGGCCACTGCATTATGGTGTTCAAGGTAATCCCGAGGAGCTAGAATAGGGCAGCTGGATGTTATATGCTGAATTGATTCCTGTCCTTTTCCGCACTTGCGACACCTGTCTGTTGGGATATCCTGTTTTGTGATGTGTATTAGGACATCCTTGTGCGGATTACTCGATCCTGGATAGCGTACAACCGCCCCTCTGTTTCAGGTAATACGTAGCCAGCCCTCAGGTAAGTAAACGACTGTTTTCGATCTATATCTTCATTTTTCAGGTGGTTTAGATATCTACCATGAAGTGCTTTAGAGCTTTTAGAGCCACTGTATGAGATTCCTCAAGAAATTCCGTATTCGAGAGCTGCAGTGCTGATAGGTTTTCGTCGGCGTCACATATGTTGCGATAAAACGGTAAGTATTTGATGGTAAGGTATTCTCTCAGTTGGTCCACGTTGTTCTTATGACTCATCTCTAGTGATGCAAGGCCTCGTCCTCCCTGTGGTCTTGGTGGTATAAGTTGTTTATAGATGAGTGTGGATGGTGAATCCAGTGTGCCTTTAGCATCGCTCTAATCCTTATATCCATAGCCCTTAGGTCAGTTGTCGACCATTTGAGCACCCCAAAGGAATATGCTATGCTCGGTGTAGCCCAGGAGTTGATGGCTTGAAATCATGCCTTCGAGTTGAGTTTAGCCTTAAGGATCCGGTTAATTCTAGAGTAGAGTTTTTCTTTAAATCTCATCTTGATTTCAGCAGTTGTCCATGGCTTGTTGGACGCCCAGATATTTGTAGGACTTCTCAGGGGACAGTGCTGGGATTGTTGCATTATCCATAAGAATAGTACGCTCTTGCTCTCTCTCTCAATATTTCCTCGTCTTATATTAACAACTTCGCATTTTTCGATACCCAGCTCCATGCGGATTTACTCACTAAATGCTGACACTGTTTCGAGCTGTCTTTTAAGTTGATCAGCGTTTTCACCATAGAGCTTCAGGTCATTCATATATAGCTGATGGTTGATACGAGTGTTAGTGTCCTTATTTACGATATACCAGTTCTGTGTGTTTTTCAGTAAAGTACTGAGGGGATTTAGAGTCCGACAGAACCTCAGAGGACTCAGGGTATCTCCCTGAAATATGTACCTGATTTCTATTTCCGGAGTAGTTATCTCGCCTTTTCCCGTTGCAATCCTGAGAGATGTCCTCCAGGTGGTCATCAAATGTTTCAACAGGTTGATGATAGGCTTGGCTATTCCATAAATGTTCAGGCTCTCAATCAGCCAGGAGTGTGGTACCGAATCGTAGGTTTTCTTGTAGTCAATCCAGTCTACAGATAAGTTTCGTAACTTCGTCTTAGCCTGTCTCGTTATTATATTGTCAATGACCAGCAGCTCCTTGCATCCTCTTGATCCATACCGACATCAATTTTGGCTTGTGGGCTAATATGTGCTTCGCCTTGATGTTTATATACAATGTTAGCGTGCCTGTAAGAATCTTGTATATAGACGCTAGGCAAGTGATAGGCCTGTATTTTTTCGCATCTTGAGTTCCCTGCTCTTTTGAAATCATATAGGTTATGCCAAGTGTGAAGTATTCGGGAATTATTCCTGGGTTCTGTAATGACTGCAGAAAAAGTTGAGCCAACAAGGAATGGATCCTAGTGAAATATTTCCACCGGTAGTTATGAATATGGTTAGGGCCAGGGTCATCCCAGTTGTATATGTATGTATATATATATATATATATATATATATATATATATATATATATATATATATATATATATATATATATATATATATATATATATATATATATATATATATATATATATATATATATATATATATATTTTACCCCGACGAGTATTATTTTCGGAAAGAAACCTACGAAGAATATTACAAGATTTGATGACTGTTATCTTTTGTAACTGTTCAAACAAATTTTCTTCAGACCCAAAATCTCAATACTTTTGTGAAGATTTCTAGGAATAACGCCTGTTGTAGAAATAATAATCGGTAGAATAAATATTTTCTTCATTTTCCACATTTTTTAATCTCGTCGCCAAGCATCATATATTTAGAAATTTTTCATTGTATTTATTTTGTATATTCGGGTATAAATATCAATTATATATGTTATTTGATTGATTCCATATAAATTGTTGTTGTATATATATATATATATATATATATATATATATATATATATATATATATATATATTTATATATATATATATGCCATTACTGTGAGAATATTTTAGAAATAGAGTTTCGAACCAGCTGAATCAACTGTCAAAATTTCAGAACATTTGCATTATTACTTCTCCATAAACGTATATGGCCTAGATGTTTATGGAGAACTAATAATGCGATCCTCCTGAAATTTTGGCAGTTGAAGCAGTTGGTCCAAAGCTTTATTTCTAGGATATTTTCATACCAGTGTCACTTCCGGTTATACCGGAATTGCATACCAACTTTGTTATTTAATATAGAATACCCTCTATACAAATGACTGGTTCGATAACACTTGCTATTGCAATCCAAACATCTACTACATATGTTTACCTTGTTTCGTTCATGAAATATCCTAGTTTTACTTATCGATTTTTGCTTTTCAAAAAATTGATAAGTAGATAAACAAACTAATATATCACACTGATTTCTCTGTAAACAGTATGCCTTATAACTGACTGTATTAACCTAACAGCCATATTAAAACATGGAATTTCAGCTATCTGTACATAGAGTAATAATTTTCATCATTAAAGAAACTGTCATTTTGAACTGTCAATATTTGATAAAATTATGACTATCATCTCCGTAGACCAATATGCTATTTTCCTATTGAATTTGTTGAAAACTTTCACTAAAAGAAGCTTTTTCTCCAGACTTTTGATGCGTTTGCCTGAACCGTTATTTCCATCTTCAAGAATAATGGTTAATAATATCATCATTCGAAAAAGAAGCGATAAGGAATGTGATACTATATTCGTTTCTGATACTGAGTCGTCTGGATCTGTTTATTGTAGAGGAGAACTGTATTGCCATGAATGGTGCTCAGAAACGTGTCTATTAAATAAGCTGGAAAGTAGCGAGGAAGATACTCAGGTAAAAAATCATTAGTGCTTATTAAATCTCCCATAATCTGTAACAAAATAATTTGTTTTAACCATATTGATATAAATACTACTATCTTTGAAGGATGAACTAGAAATCCCTCTACCACCACCTTTACCACCTAGCTTTAGAAAAACCGACCGATTGCCGGAGGGAAATATGCTAGAAAATTTGAAGAACGTAAAACTGAGACCGGTTGGGTCTAGTGCAAGATCTTTACCTGAACGGAGTATATCGGAAGACTTGTTATACATCTTAAAAAAAAGATACTCTGCAATGCATTCTCCTAGTCCACGAAGAACGCATCAGAAAACACTTTTGGAGAACACCAGCTATGATGCTACTAATCTTTCGTTTTAGCTCCTTTAGCCTACTTTTGATTGCAAGTAATTGAGGTGGGACGAGGCTTTCATGTTTATATTATTTAATATTCATAAAGAAACGGTTTTATGAAATTGCCTCATGATTCACGAAATATTGTAGAAAAATGAGAGAAAAAATCGATTTTCATATTAATAGATGAAAACACATCTTTATTATTATTATTTTATTTTTACTAGTATTTAGTATTCAAATTGTTTGAACTCATAGTTCTGCTAAAATTTTTGTTTTGAAGTTCGAGTTTGTACTCCGTACAGCAGAACTAAACAGATGCCGTCGCTTCTCTGAAATTGGTTGCAAGTGAAAATTGGTACAATTTGCAGAAGCGTGATGATTTTAACTTTACTGAGACATTATCCACTTCTGTCAATATTCATGATTAAATTTCTATGCCTAAAAGGTCATTGAACAGTTTGTTTTTCATGAATCAACATTTGACCTTTTTATGATAGTAGTGAATAGTGTTGAAATCTGTATGGTTGATGAGTCAGCATTCATAAAATATTACTGGAACCTTCCTTACTATAAGGATGCGTGAGGCAATAAATGAGATAGTTCCATATAACATAAAGGACTATTAAGTAGGAATAGTAGTGTATGTAATTAAGTGTTCAGTATAGAAAGAATTGGATATGAAAAGGCGTTCAGTATATTTGGCGTCAAGTATATTAGGCGTTTAGTATATTAGGCGTTTAGTATATTAGGCATTTTCGTATATAAGGCATTTAGTATAATAGCTATTCAGATATAAAATGTCCATCTTGATGTGTTCACTAGTAGCAATTATAACAATATACCAATAATCAGTGGAAGATAATACTCAGTGTAAGATTCAATTGATAGTGAAGATAATATTAAATTGGTACATTGTGATATGAAATACTATAAGTAATAAAATTATCAGAGAATTATGTTGTACAGATAATAATCGGCAACTAGTAGAAAAATTTCTACTAGTGAAAACAGTGACAGAGTGAACATTCTACTAAGCCATAATGCTTGTTTCTTCAAGCTGCTGATTGTTAACATTGATTGCCAAGCTTGAATTTCATATTTCGTCAACCATCTCTATGCATACGATTCTATAGCAGATCCGCTCCTATGACTTTGGACCAATTTATGGTCATTTCGTCCGCTTTTCTATTTTTGATTGACTGTCAATTGGTATGAAGAAGCCTTGCTATAGCATTTTAGATTAGTACCCTTTTGAGTGCACTAACAATGCTTCAAACCTCAGGTTTATAGTGAAGTATTTTCATAGATTTATGACTCACTGTTCTTTGCAGCATTTACTGTTGACATTCCGCGATTAAATCTTGTTTTGTTTGAAGCCATATGGGAACCTCACCATGTTTCCAATTTGAATCAGCAGATCTTCCACAGTCTATTCCTGGAAAGTATGAAAGTCTGGAAAGGACGCATGAAAGTAAATTTTGTTTCAATATAGTTAGAAGGCAATATCTTGCAGTGCTCTAATGTAATCGATTCGCTACTTGAATGATTCCTCTGAAGAGGCTTCTAGTTTTGATCTGTTCAAGCTCTTTATTAGATCTTCTGGTAACCCTTATAATAAAAAACATTCGAAGATGTCAAATCGAATAATGCATTAAGGTAATCGATAAGGGTACTGAACGACCGAAGTACCCGTAGCTCACAAACAGGCAAGGGCAAACATGTCATAAAACTCTTTGTTCATCCTACAAACGCGAGTTTTGGTGTAACTTCAGGCAGGACTAACTTAGTTTTGTCCAATTGCAATCTATATTTTATTCATATATTTGAAAAGGAGCTTTCTTAACAAATCAATGAATTTCTCTAGAGAACTTGAGATGTATGAATTCATTACGTTAAAAACATAATAAATCTTTTGATGTTTCTTGAAATTCAATCAAAGATGTGTTCGATTATGTATATGGGGACTATGCACCATCATTCAACACATTTTGGACAGCTGAATTCAAACGTGGACGATGAACATTCGTGAACTGCAACTACCTACGATCACACGCCAAAGTGTGCAAATAGTGCTAGATGACCACCGAATTAAACTGAAAGGGATAGCAGACGTTATGGAACGTCTTTGTCACATATTAAATTAACATGTACATGAGAAAGCAGTCCGCGCGTTAAGTGTCGCATTTGCTCATGTTAGACCAAATACGTATTCGAATGAACATTTCCAATCTCAGTTGGCTCAGTTTGGGTGCACTAAATCCTTGTTTTGGCGCCAATTAATCACAGTAGATGAAACTTGGATTCATCATCATAAGCCAGAAACAAAAATACAGCCCAAGCAGTGGACTGCAAAAGAAAAACCGGTTCCAAAAGAGGAAAAACTGTTACAGAACTAGCGGAAAAACGGCTACATTTATAGTACAAAAATCTTTTTCACCAAAACAGTATACGGTCTCACACCATATCGGTTGCCATTGCGAAAATCTACGTATTACCGTCTGAATTGCTTGACCGTCCGCCTTTCTCACCAGATCTAGCCCCAAGCGACCTCTTTTGTTTCCTCTTCTAAAATTACTTTCAGAAGACAGAGATTTTCGCTAAATGAAGAGGAAATCACCTTCTTGAACCACTATTCGTCAGAGAAAAACACCGAGCAGTATTTGGACGGGTTACAGACATGGAAAAATCGCTGGAAAAAACGTGTAGAGTAACTATGTTGAAAAATAAAAGAAAATATTCAGAAGAAATGTCCTCAATCTTTCGTAGGTTAGAAAATTTTCCGACCACCCTCATATGTATCATACAATTATGTTCTTAACCCTGTGTATGTATATCAGTTGATATATAAATGATATTTATGACTTACATTATGTACCTATTTCTGCTATATTTGAGATTGCTGTAATTGCAACTCCAATCAAAGATCTGTCCAGGACGAAGAATGAAACGTAAACACCACATTTCTCTTTTTATTCACAATTCACGCATAGACAAGCTGTTTTGGATGTATCTCTGATGAGTCAGACAGGGATTTTTCAATTTTTTTTCTCACTGTTAAATCATATGAAAGATTACGTATGGTACACCAGTTTTTCATATTTTCGTGAGTTGATACTTCAGGGCGATTGTTAGAGTTTTAGAGTATATTAAATTTCCATCTATTCTAAATTCTGCTCTTTTTTCGATCGTGATCTTGGATCTCATCAAAAAAGGCATTGGGACATAATCAATGTAGTCGTCCAATTTTTGTATGAATAAATGAATGAATTAATTACTAAGTCTATTTTGAGTAACTCCACAAAATGTGTTCACATATATGGTACCTATTTTTGCGAAAAACTGTAAGGATCGGAGATTGGAACAAAAAAAACAAGGACATTCGTAAAATAATTCTACTTGTTAATAACAATAGAATTAAACTGTAAACATAGAAATATCACAATGTTGAATTTTTGATACTAAGCAAGATGTATTTGTGTTTAGTGAAACCACAGAGCACGCTTCGTTATTGTCAAAATAACTAATTATTATCTTCCCGTTTTAGAGTTTTCATATTGTTTGAAAGGGTTTGGGGTATTCTGGAAGGTTCTTCGGAATAAAATATAGAAACGACAAAAAGTATGATATGATTTCTCGTTTCATTGAAAGCGGAAACAATAGTAATGCTGCTGGTTATCTTTATCTAGAGCGGTTTCCAGAGCAACACCAGCCTAACAAACGTAAATTTGACAGGTGGAAAACTAATTTGCGAACTTATGAATCTTTCAAAAAATCGAGAGTCAACAATATGTTAAAGAATATAATGAACAATCTGAAACGAACTTAATTTTAGCAGTAATGAAAAATCTCGAAACATCGATGTGAAAAATAGCAGATGTAGTTAATGTTTCTAAAAGCCGCAATCGGAGAATATCAAAAAAACATAATTTCAAACCATACAGGATGAGATTGAATCCTCAACTTTCTCGTGGCAACAAATAATAAGGCCATATATTTTATTGGAACTCGTAAACGCTAAAACGTATTTCAATTCAATTTAAGTATTTTTAACGAATTTGTTGAGCTTTATTTGGAAAATGTTCCACTCGCATAACTCAAAAAGAAAGTGGCTTCAACAAAACGGCGCACCTGTGCATAATGCAGGTACTCACATCCAAAAACTGAACGTCCTTCTGGGAGATCACATAGGGTTCCGTTTCATGGCCCGTGAGATCCCCTGAGATCTCAACCCATTAGACTTTTTCATAAGTCAAGAACGAAATTTACCTCACCCGGCCGGAAAGAAAGTTTTGGTTAGATTAGAGGTTGCCATTGACCAAATCCGTCGAATTCAACTACTGAATGCAGAGGATTCGGTCAGAAGGTGATGCAGATTAAGGGAAGTATTAGGGTGTCCCTTATTTTTCGAAGTTTAAATTTTTTAACGTACTCGCGGTAATTAGTCATTTGTTCCCAGTTATTATCGTAGCTAACACCGACTGTTTTACCTTTGAATATGGCAGTGAAATTAAGAAGTGATAACAAAAGTATTTTCTTAGTTGGGGATATAAATTATAGAATAACAGGCGCTAAGTTACCGTCGAACCATCAAGTTCTCGCAGTACTGTTTTATAATAATCGCGATGTGAAATTGACTGTAAGTGAAAGCGCAAATCTCGTCATTCGCTAGTATTATATTCTGGGAAAATGCTAGAATTCACCTAACTGTGTGAAAAAAACTTGTGGATCTTCACCACATCTGGAGGAAGACTTTCAAAACAGTTTAGATAACTTGTTCGATATAACACACGCTGATGCTTTGTAACTGAAGAAGATAGAGGAAGATAAAATATTTTCACAAAAGCAAAGAGAACCAGGGCGTTCAGAATGTTGAGCAAGTGTAGATGAAAAGTTGGCTGAAAAAGAAGAAAGATCAAGACAGGGAATGTTAAAAGAAAAAAGAAGACAAGAATTAATGCGATCAGATAGTTTATTGTCATCTCATACTACACAACGTTTTGTTTTTACTCAAGAACATTGCGATCAGCCTTCCAGCTCTGTTGAAAGCCTTAAGGAATCCTTGCCTTCAACATCAACGTTAAGCTCTGATACTACTCAAAAATGAGGAAGAAAGGACTTTATCACGCCCAAGTTGCAGATTTAGACAGATGACAGTAAAGTGTAAGGGATTCTATCTTATATTCCTGAAATGGTGACAGTTCACTGGGATGGAAAGCTATTACCTGAGCCAGACGTGAGAAGTTCAAAAGAAGAACGCCTGCCAATTCTTATTTCATTTGGAGAAAAAAAACAACTTCTGGCGGTGTCAAAGTTGGAGAGCTCTTCCGGTTGAGAGCAAGCTCAAGCAGAGTCAAACACGCTTTACGAGTGGAACCTCGATGACAAAGTCCATATAATGTGCTGTGACACAATTGCTTCTAATAGCGGACAACTGAATGGAGCGTGTGTTCTTCTGGAATGAAAACTAGACAGGGAATTACTACTCTTTGCTTGCCGCCATCACGTTCACGAACTGGTTTTGAAATCTGTCTTTGAAACAAAAATCTATCAAGTCACGAGCAGCCGCGATATACCGATGTTCAAAAAGTTTTGAGACAACTGGAAAAACATTGATCCTTCTGCTATTGAAATTAACACCGACTTTATCAAACAACATTTCAGTAAAACAATAGTACAAGAATTGCTGGCATTTTATAATCAAGAATCAGAAAAATTGTGCGTGACGATTATCGGGAGCTGATTGAACTATCTGTTGTATTTTTAGGATGAGATATTGCGAAGAGAATTAAAATCAGACCTCCTGGAGCGATGCACCAAGCAAGGTGGATCACAAGAGCTATTTATACGCTGAAAATATCCTTATTGCAATCGCAATTCAAATTAAGCGAGCACTTCAAGACATTTGTTTATTCATTGCGATTTTATACGTAAAACCATGGCTTCGATGTAGTTTGGCGGTGAAGGCACCAAATCAAGATTTGTGCTTTTTAAAAAGGCTTAAGGAATATGAAACTGTCGACAAATTAATTTCTAAAGCAGCTCTCAGCAAGTTCAGCCAACATCTTTGGTATTCATCGGAAGAAATTGTCGTTCTATCGCTTTTTGACGATGAAGTTGATGAACCAACCAAGGCAAACATGATAACCAACTTGCAAAGAGAGAATTTGTCTGATTCTGGGAGGATGTACATTCCGTCACAAGAAGATATCTATCATAATTTTATGGTAAGTGAAAATGCTTAAGTGAATTAAATTGATTTACTTAATGCTTTTTACCAAACCAATAATTAATTCTGCATATTTATTATTTCAGAAAAATCATTGAGTGATTTTGTATCAATCAAGAGCACTAATTTATTTTCACGATTACGAATCGATAATAACTTCTTTCAGAAACTAATTTCTACCTGGGAAGAATATTTTGTCTATTTAGAGGCAAAAAGAAAGGTTCTAGCATTAAGAGCAGTTAAGGATACAGCTGAAAGAGCTATCAAACTAATGCAAGATTTTCATGATTTCATTACGGCAAAGAAAGAGTAAAAGCAATATTTGCTACCCTACGTCAAAGAACACAGAAATATATATCCAGACTTTAAAAAAAAACACTCTCAAGAGAAAATATCAGGACTAATTATTTACAATTTCGTGACCTTATGTTTGTGACTTCATCCTCGTGAAATGAATAAACTTCTAAAATAACTTTGTTTTCAATTATAAATTTGAAAAAAGAAATAATAAATGTTTTGGTTCCATAAAACCATATTAAGTTACAGATTGCAAATTCTTGAAACTTTGAAACTCTGTCGGCACGGGTTAATGGTGGCGTAGGAAAATTTTGTATTTAGATAAGTCTAGGTAAATGTAAAAAAAGTTGGAGGGTATGCATTTCGATTTTCAAAAACATAATATTTCTACCATATAAAGGACACCCTATTAAGTATAGAGAATTTGGAACGAAAATTCGAACATCTCCTTTGATGCAGGCATTGCTCTTTTATCAATCTTCATTTTTCATTCAATAATTCAACATAGAAAAGCCATATAACTTTGAAGAGCTGAATTTTTATACGATGAAATTTAACAGTAGTATTGAGAAAGTTGCACTTTATTATATCTCGGATTCAAATCTCATTTCGAAATTGTGTTTGTACTTTTCGACATTCTGAAAAATATTAGAAAACGAAATTTCAAAAATGATTCAGATTTCTGTTATTCCCAATTGAAAGCGAATGATCTCGAAAGTGGCTTTCACTATTCCGAGATTCTCGCATCGTGAACACATTTCTTCTGATAAAAGGATCAGCAGCTCAACCTTTGCCAGCATTATCAATTGAATAAGAAAGTCTATCATATTGTGTTATATTTTTTGCCGGAATTCTTTTCCTGATGTCCCGAAATCTTGCCAACAAAACGAAAAAGTTCCTTTTTTTTTCACCTTCACCTATTTGGCATCGACGGTTTATACGAATTATTCTTTATGTTTAAACATATACTAATATTTCCATACCGGTGGGTTGACGAAAATGTCGAATGCATCCAAGTATTCTATTCAAAAAAAATGCCTACAGAATGCGAAAATATTTCTTACGTAATTTAATCAGTACCCGAGATATGATTAGCACAAATCGAATCGAAAATTCTGAAAAACCTCGGAAACAAAAAATTATAACGGAAATTTTTTTCCCGAATAAGGTTTTCTCAAAAATCGAGACAGAGAGGAGAAGTAATTTTTTTTCTATCTGATATGTTTCATATAACATCAACATAAAAGCATCGAATTTGGGACAGCCTGTACAGGGTGAGTTATGAATCAAACTTGTATTTTTTCAAATACGAAATATCGGTAGTTCTCGTATCAATAGAGAGAATGATTTTTGTCTATTCAAATATAGGTATATCAGACGCCTAATTAATTCCTTCTAATTAGCCTTTCATTAAAATATCGAAAATTCATATCTATCCACTCCGAATATTGAAGATATTCACAATTTTATGGTGGAAGAGAGTCCATGTGCCTCAAAGATCTCATTCATTTATTTCTGTGTTAAAAGCAATAGAGTTCACTCCTTAGAACATCGATTTTCTTTCTCCCATTACACAATTTCAACTTTTCAATTTTTTGATGCTGACTCGTTCAATTATGTATTTCAAAAAATTGCAATAGCCGGCTCAGTGGCGTAGAAGATATGATGCTCGTCTCCTAGGCAGAGTTATCTGGGTTCAATCTCCACAAAGTCGGTGCGATTTTTCGTATTCGTATTCTGGGAATAGCTTGAGTGTCCATCTTTCGGAGGAGATGTAAAGCCGTCGGTCTTGTCTCACAGAGATATGTTGGACAGAAGATGCCCAGAGTTTAACCTGCCACACCTGCTATGTAGAGCAGAGCCACTGCCCCCATGGGCGAGGGGTTCAGATACACCCAACCAACGCGTAGGAACTGCCAGTAGAACTGTCGCAGTCCGCTACTCCCAGTAACAGATCGAGTCACAAGCTGAAACACCTCACTGGTCGAAGGGAGGTACTATCCAAACCTCTTCCAACAAGCAGGTTGGTACTCGAGTTGGAACGCAACTCACACGTTGGGTTTTCACACCCTAACCCAGTGAGCGGGCTATAACCACTATACCCCCACGAGCCCTACCACAATTGTGGTAGCCGGCTGACGCAAGGTCAACCGAGGGCTCTCCGACCCTCCAATGGTACCAGTCGTAATGTCACTGGTCGGACATGCATCGGGAACGCATTCCCTTCCAAATAGGACTTTGTGAGTCCAGGCCTTGGTCAACCAGCTCGGGTACGTGTGGACGCTATCCCACAACAGCCCCTAATGGAACTGCCCTGCGGGGAGATGCGTTAGACAGTAATGATCCCTTCCATTGACACGAGTGGGGTTCGGCAAATTTCCCGAGTTAGTGAGCTGACAGAATTCCCCGGCGTGTCATCAGCCGAAAGGCAGAAATAGAGCACGTTAAAGGAAAAACAAACCAAAAATGCAATATTCAATGAATAGCATTGAATCTGTGAAAACAATTATTTATGTCATAAGTTTATGTTCTTCTTCTCTACCTGCTTCGAAATTGTCTACTTATAACTCAATCGCTATTGCTATTCAGTTCTGAAATTACGAAAAATATGAGATGTTGGAATCTTATTTTCAGAATGGGTATGATTGGATGCTGCGGAAAGATCTTATTTCAATAATTAACCTGGGAGGATACAACTGCATAAGTCTATTTTTAAACGACTGAAGGACAATTTAATTCAAATAGTTAATTGATTCCGCCGTTACTACGTGATAGTTAATCATGGTGGTGAAACACCCCACCCCGGTCTATGAAAGACGATGCAAAATGCATCGCTTTTACGTAAATTGCTATACCTGAATTATCTTATTTTCTTCCCCATATTAATTACACATGAGACCGACTGAAATCGGTCAAATTAAAAGCCATGTGATCTTCTAATACCTGAACTTGCCTTGAAGTTCTTTTTATAAAATAGGACCCTGTTCTTTGTTGCGTTGTGTATTTGCTCAACTGAGCGCCAACGGGCAGTTTTATTATTATTTTATTGTGTCACTGACTGCGGATCATATTGTATTCCCATATCGCGGATTTGCCAACCAGGGAATCATACTCTCTGATCATACACCTGTATGTACCACAAACGTCACATTCATTCCACCAATTCAGACATTCTTCAAAACTTTCATACCGACAACATACAAGCCTCAAAGTCTGTGGGTCCACACATGCGTATCGTCCCTAAAGCCATTTATTTATACTAATGAGTAATGATATGATTCGTAGGTGATCATTACACCTGAAGGCAGGGAAAGTTCCCTTATTGAGCTTAAGAGTATCGGACATCAAATCAATAATTTAAAAGTAAGATCTTCCCTTAGTTGGATACAATGAAATATAAACATCTTCGTTACAGTTTAAGTATGTTCTGCTAAGTTATAAAATGAGATTAATAGAAATACTGAATAAAAGGATTATGATATTTCAAATAGATCATTGGCGCATTATAGAAGCAAAGATAAGAATCAATATTAAATGTTCTCACATCCAAGTGTATCATTCATCAGATTATAACAAAAGATTTCGATTGGCAAAATGGTTAAGTTCAATGAGATCAATTTTCTGAGTTATAAAAGTAAAGTTTCATATCAATATTAAACTTCATAATATTTCAAATTCAAATAGTTATCAAGTTAGTGGAATCAGTACACAATAGCTTAATTACATTTCAATAATGTTGCCAGTTTGATAAACAAATGTTGAAATCAACATTAAAGAATTTGAGTACACTTCAAATGATGTGTCAAGTTAAAACAACTGTGGAAATCAAAATAAATTCAGTACATTTTAAATTCTACCAAGTTACGAAAGCAAAGGTCTTGAATAAGTCTATGAAAATAACTCTTCAGAATAAATATTAGAAACTGTCAGTGCAGTTCGAATAGATCATTTGCCAAGAAGAAAAAAAAATATGTGAGAATAATTTGGAATTTGAGAAATGATTATTTCAACTCCTCCTCAGTGCGTTTAGAAATTACGTAGCATATACTTCAAGAAACTCACTTCCCTCTGCCCTTGGTACTCAAGTACCTGTTACATAGTCTTTTACAGACGCGTTCCTTCGTCGCGACGTGGGAATTGCTGTTTTAGAAAATACCACATGTGGAATCGTGGATATACGAATGGATGCTTAAGAGCTTAGGTATTAAAGGCGAATATTGTTTTCGCTGGATTTCTTATCTGACTTTAGATAAATTCCTTCGCCTCGATATTTACCCTTTTGGGTGATTTTAAGCTGCTTTAAGAATACGTGATATTCTACCATATTGAGAATTTAAAATAAAATTATTGAATCATTCTGGCAAATGACCGTCTTTTCACAGTAATTGTGAATTCAGATAAAAATTTGAAATTTTATGCAGATAGATCTACAAAATCCAGTTATTACAATTGATAATAAAATTCAATTAGATAAAACCCAAGAAATATATGGATAGTTTTAGCAAACTAACAAAAAAATAGACCCCGGTTCTGGGTCGTCTCAGTAGTACTAAGAAATTAAACTATGTATTATACTTTCACAATACATCTTCAGTAGATGGTAGAGAGACCGAAATTGCAATCCTGATTTTTAATAAAATTTCTTGTGATAGTATGATACATAGTTTAATTTCTTATTATCAAGAGAATTTAAGTGATGAACGTTCTTTCAAAGCACACGGAGCGAAATAAATGAAATTGAAGTTTGAGAATATGACATCGTTAACGTTTTAGGTCCAGTGGCAGCCAAATCTGAAATTTCTATTCATCAAATGGCAATTGAAACTGGCATTCCGAAATAAAGGTTTCTCAGAATTCTCAAGGAGCAGAAATTCAGACCTGCATAATGAGAAAATCTCAATCATTGGTACCTTCTGAAAACAGAAGGAAACCCAGAATTCTATCGATGCGTTGTATGGACTGATGAACTCCGCATTACAAGTGACGGAATTTTCAAAATGCCCAACGAGCACTACTGGTCGGATGTCAATCCCCATCGACAGTTGAATATGCAATACCAAGGGCGATATGGTTTCAATGTGTGGTGCGATTGGTTAGATAATCGTGTATTGATATACACTATTTTTGAAGGCAACCTTAATGGCGAAATTTACTTTCGTATTATAGATATGAATATAGTGGAAGGATTTTCAAATGAATTGCCATAAGGACAAGGAAGAAATATATATTTTCATATATGAACGGTGCACCGCCTCACCAGAAATGAACAGTATGCCAACTGCTGGACTGAAATTTCAGTGATTACTGGATAGGAACCAGGGGACCTGTGGACTCCCCTTGATTTCTTCTTATGGGAGCATGTTGAGAATTTATCGTATAAAGAAACATCGAATAGCATGAACAAAATAAAAATAGGATATGTTTGGAGAATGTGAATAACATTCATATATAAAATGCATGCAGAAGTGTTGCCTTAATTAAATTTTCAACAAAAAAACTCTATTCTAAGAAGTGAACACAAAATTTAATGAATGGGATTTTTGATGCACACACATGAACTTCTTCTACCATTGTATTGTGAATATCTGCTAAATTCTGAGTGGATAGATATCGAATTCTCGATTTTTTATTTTTTTTAAGTCATTCATTAAAGAAAAGATATAGCAAGCCATATATATTTGCAAAGAAAAAATATAGTCCTATCTATTGATACCAAAATCAAGTGTAGTTCGTATTTGAAAAAGAAACACAAGTGTGCTTTATAACTCAAAAAATCGATCGGCAAAAAGCTTTTCGAACACATCCCTGCATTCAAATTCAAAAAAGAGCCTACTTGCCTAACTTCAATAGGATTCGATATAGCATCACATGTCGAAATCAGGAAAAATCCTGAATTCCGAAATAACTCGAAAACTGAAGAAGATATCTGAAATCAGTTTTCACCAATAAGTTTTTCTCGATAATCTAGCTCGAGAGACAGGAGATCATTTTTTTATCAACAATATTTCACATAGTTGCCATACTTAAACGTCGAATTTGGTCCACCCATGCAAGCATGCAAACCAAGTGTTCAATTCATTAATGTCCTCGAAAAAAATTAAATCTCCCGTCTTATGTGATTTCCTAAATTCCAATTGATTTCATGACATCTAAATTTGCAGTAAATGATGCATAACGCATGAAGCACGCGCTTTTGGTACAATGTATTTTCTTATGTAGTTTGCTTAGTTGAATTTATCAATAAGAACAATATACTTGTATGTTTCAGAGATCGCTCTGTTGAAAGAAAGTTTGTATTTATTATTTTAACGAAATGAAGCTAGTTTACATTTCAATATTTCGACCAGGAATGAGATAATATTTTTCATTTTTGTTTCAAATTATAATAAAAGTATATCCAAACCTTCGATTTGCTAAGTGTTTTTAGTATTCTGCATAATACATACACGAGAAATGCATTGTTGTGCATGATATTATAATTCACTTATAATGTTTCCGTTTCGCATCAAATGCGCATTAGAACAACAACGTGAGGTTGCAGTTGCAGTTCTGAATGTTTCCTCATATGTCTATAGCCATCTGGATCCGCATAGGAATACACAAACATCTGAGTGATAGGTAGTTTGAATTGTTTGAATCAATTGAGTTCCACAATACGCAAAAAGAGTTCGCAGCGGTGTCTACGCATCCGTTAGGTCGGCAGCTGTCCAATTTGCTTAGAAAATAGTCGATGTGTCCAACCCCTAGCCGTTAAATTAATACCCAGCTTTTTCACAATGCTAGCGTCGTAAAACTTTCCCAATTTGCTGTTTGGTTAAAGGTAATAAAATGTACCAGCCGCTTCTCTGTTACTTATAGACTCAAGGGAACGATAATAATTTTCTTGATGTCGGTTACATAAACTGAAAAGAAAAGTCATAAATGCATGATCGCTTAGTTCAGATCTTCCAAAATCTGGTGATTTATATGATCGTAAAGTAGCAATTCTTGAAGAAAATAAATAAAGTTGCCCTACGCTTTGTAAGTATTTCGACTCATATAGAATCATTTGTGTAGAATTCTCAACAACACAAAATAAATACAAACGGTTCGATTCAATACGACACATAAAAAAGTTTATTTGTTATTCGAGGTAACTTAGAGATGGCTGGTATTGTTCAACAGCTCACAGTATTTTAATATACATATACATATACATTGCCTTGTCCACGTAAATTCGGTTCGTAATTGCCGAGTACGCTAAACTGGCGATACAGATTTCAAAATTTAGTTTCAATCATGATTCAGAAATTGTTGAAAATATGTGGTCAGTTAATAAAAATATCTACAGAAATGCTAAAGGTCGGTTAGGTCAGAATTTTTGAATTTCAGGTTTTTCCATCTAAATCTTCACGAAATCTTGCGAATTTTCAATACTATTAAAGTAATAAAACTATAGTGCTGAATTATATACAACTTGACTTAGGTTCATACAAACATTTGCATAAATACAGGCTGTCCGCGCTAAAGGGCCCATTATAAGTATATGGGGCACGCTTTTATCAATCAATTTCGAAGTTTGGAATTAGAGTAAATAGATATCGATATACAACTTTCAATACTTTTGAGAGCTGTATCACTTGCGGTCATAGACTCAGCTATTTCAAATGGCATGGCGTACTTTTTAATTTTTCCATTAAAGGGAATCCTTATGCAAGAATTTTCTGTTGAGATTTGTCCAATCTATAATTAACCACTATTGAGCTTACTTTTTTTTCTCAAAGGTTATAGCGTTATTTTCGCTACCCATAAAAATTGGCTCAGATTTGGGTAAGATTATAACGCTTATACAGTTTATCGAGGAAAGTGTTTTCTTAGAGCATAGCACTTTTCGATGCTATTTGCTGAGGGTGCTCAAAACTCACTCGTTAACGCAATAAAACCAAATTGTCAAATACGAGTACTTTTTTACTCTATTAGAACCGTATTTTGTATTAGTATTGACTGGTATTAGGTTTCCGTATACCTAAAATGAGAATATGCAAATATGCGGCTGTTATAATTAATTTCTGCGAAATGTTGTTGATTCACATTAGAAAAAACCAAGACTGCTTACAAAATATTATATGGAGCAATGAGTCAAAATATTCGAGAAAAGTTTTTTGCAATAGGCATAATTTTCATATTTGCGCAGTCCAAAATCCACCTCAAAAACAACAGCGAAATTTCCTACATCGTTTTAGGTTCAATATTTTATATTTAATGTACTAAAACCAATGTTGATAATTAATTCATGCAGAAAATTCGAATCGTGTTAAATATTGATAAAGATTTCAACTGAATTTATTTTGGAATTCTTGCACAATCTCCAGTCAAATGCACGTCTTTCATTGGTTGGTACTAATCAGTTGGTTTTCCGTCCCATTGCACATCTTAGGTTTCGGAGGAATTATCCAGCTTGTTTGACGACAATGGATAAGAAGACTGGGTTCACGAAATTGGCCTACAGGATCTCCGGATCTCCGAATAACGAATAAAAATCTTAAATTCACATAGGTATAGCCGAAGTGCGCTCACGGATTGAAAAAAGTTTGAAAGCCGAGTTAAACATTTAATTTCATTTCATTTCAACTTGGTTTGTTATTTGAAGTTATTCAAAATCGAAGAATTGCAGCGTCCAGAAGTACTTCTGAATGTATTTTGAATTTGCATATTAGTCACTTCAGCTAAACAATTTTTTAAAGATTTTGTGTGAATCGTTTCCTGTAAAAATTTATATATATATATATATATATATATATATATATATATATATATATATATATATATATATATATATATATATATATATATATATATATATATATATATATAGATTAGATTAGATTAGAGTTTCTTTTATCCTAATCATTTCTCTTCTCCTAATCATTGAACATTGCCCATTCAGAACGAAGAATATAGATTTCTCTTCAAATATTTCAAAATTCACGAACATTTTCCAATCGAAAATTTTCAGCTGACTACAACAATGTGAATTGAGTATAGGATTAATTTTGACTTTTACTATTATGACCATAGAATTAAAAACATGTGGAACGCTTTGAGTAAGTTCGCACCATCATACTACCACATACAACCACATTATGTTCAAAGAATATTCATTTCTTGAAAAACTCATGGTTTTGAGGAGATTTCTCAAGTATATTTTATATATTTGGGAACAGGAAAATGCTCTACCTAATTCTATCAAATTAACATATGGATAACATTATTAAAAAACACAAGTTCATACAATAATCCCTCTTTGTTTTTGAGTTTCAAAATCGTCGCTGATATCTGGGTCATTGTAAAAGTTACATAAAAATGTGAAATATTTTCTATCAAACCAGGATAGGCAATTATAAGTGTCCGATAAATTACCAGTTGAAATAATCAAACAAACAAGGTTTTCACGAATGTCAGCACAAATTTAATGAGTAATATGCATGCTTTTGGCTTCAGGAGTATCTGAAGTCTTTGAGGTTTCGAAGGACATCCGAGAAACTGTTCTTGTTTTACTGTGTTTCAGGAGGATTGAACATCAGCAGACCCGGATCAACAATTTTCCAAATCCATGACAAAAACATGGGGGTGGCATGCTCTCTTCAACTTTTTATATTAATGAGTTTTGAAACACACAAAACGATTCTCTATTCGGGAAAAAAGAACCTTAAAATATATTTATTCTGTTAATTCCACCTATAATTCCGGGGCGAGGGTAGAGTTGCATAAATTTTTATTTTTACATTTTATATTTCGGGGAACAAAAGGAAGAATGTAGTGATTACAGGATTGAAAGTGACAATGGAAAGTTATCTGAACAAGACTACATACAAGACTAGGTATGAAGAAGTTTATCAGAAGAAAAATATATGTAGATATCAAGAAAGAGGAAATGTTAAAAATAGAAAAGCCAACATACGTAATACAACTCGCAAATATTGACGAGAAATAAACATGAGCTGACACAGAAAAAGGAAAGAAGATTAATAAATAATGAGCTAATAAATGAAGGAAGGAAATACAGAAAAAAAAAGCCAGAAAACAGAGAAGAAGTGTGTTATAAAGATATCAAAAAATATCGATTGGAAGAAGAAAACTCATATAGGACAAAACATGCAAGTCAAATATTATGTGAGGCAACCAAAATAAAATCAGAATAACTAAAAACATTGGACGAAAACGGAGAATGGGAAACAACAAGCCTATACGGACTAGAATATATAGATGAAATAAAAATGGAATGATGATTCAACACTTTCATTAGAGAGTGAGAGCTAGGAAAATGATATACAGAAGTCAAATAAAAATTAACAAAGGATATGGAAATGAAAATACGAAGATTGGGCATTGGGAAGATGGAATGTATGAAGTGAAAAGAGGAGAGGGCTGAAAGGGGAATTCAAAAGAGCAAATTTAGACGTAACGGTCAGCTAGAGAAATGAAGAGAACAAATCGACAACATACAAAATGGCATACAATTATATACAGTGGAGTGAGTGATAATAGGAGAGGGGCAGCAGGAGTGGAGGAATGGCATGTATGATGAACAAGAAGAGGGGGAATAGGGAATCATGAAAACAGTTCACGAAAGAATACTGACAGTCACACTAGAAATGATGGAGAAACCATAATACTGGCATATGCAGATTCTGGGATAAACTACTGGAAATAATTGAAGAAACCAAAGTATCAAAATATATAGTAAGTAATTCAATGCAAGCGGAAATGAAGGATCATGAATGTTCTATGGAAATTGGCGAATATGGAGAACAAATGCAAAATGAGAATGTCTTCACACTGATACTGATAGACTTTGGCATAGGCTCTATAGATTATAACAAATATAAACTTCAAACATAAAGACATATGAAGTCAACGAGACAAATAAAAAGCTGATGCCACAAGCCAATTATAGATTATATCGGAAAGTCGGAAAAGATAAGTGATTTGGAAAATAACAAGAAGCTGCTAGAAACAGAAATGAGGAGAATTTTCCAGAGATAAAATTATGGGATGAGAACGATATAGAAAAATTATTTGGATGTGATGGAAGCAAATAATAGTGGAATCAGCGGAAAAGGTATATTGAATAAGCTTCAAGACTAACTAAAAGCAGACATCGTCGTGGTCAAAAAAAATATAGGAGCAAATACAAAATAAAAAGAGAACATGGATGAGGTATCCGAGTATAAAGAACGAAACTAGAATGCAAGATGGAAATGAAAGAGTCGAAAAAACTGAAACCAGAAGCAAAAAAAGAACAATTTGCAGAGAAAATAGCAAGCGAGTATTTAATGACTCCTCTATAAAACGATAATCAATAACAAAAAGAAAAAAGATGAAGAAAGAAGATGATATGAAATGAATGGGTCTAGAATTTATGGATTAATAATGAAAGGAAGACACATAAAAAGAACAAGATGTTGAAACAGACGGAGAAATGAGAAAAACAGAAATAGAAGAGGTAATCAGAAAACTTAAGAATGGAAAATCTTCTGGAAAAAATCCGAATAACAGACGAAATAGTAAAATGCTTTCGGGAAATAGTTGCTTGAAATTGATTGATATTGAAATTGATGATAACGAGTGAATGTGTGGAGAAAAAATTCCCAAAGAATGGCAGACAGCAGTGAAAGTACCAATATACAGAAAGGGCGATCCAAAGAATGTTACAATCACAGAGGAATCAATTTAAGAAATGTAGTAATGAAGCTCTAGGAACAAATCATAAATCAACAAGATGAAAAAAAATAACTAGCTGAAGAAAAGAGTTGCTTCAGAAATGAAAGAAGTATTCTAGACCACATATTTACAGTTAGCATACTCGTAAAACAATCGAATTTGGCAGGTATTTATAGACATATAAATAACGTTCGATACAGTACTTTAGAGTAGTATTCCAACCTTCAAAACATTTTTCAAACGCTTTTTTCGGAATCAACTTCAGTTCTCGCTGGGAATTCTCTTTTTTGTCTTCTATCGATTCAAAAGCGGTACCTCGAATTGATAATTTGAACTTTGTAAGAGGAAAAGATTCGGGCCATATCAGGTAAATATGGTTATTCGATGGCATTTGTTGAGTTTTTGGTCAGAAATGCATTAACAATGATAGCCTTGTGAGATGGTGCATTATCGTGGCGCAAAATATACAAATCTGACCTTTTGAGACTAATTTGCTCTCTCAAACGCCGCGTAACGCTCCAGTGATATTCTTAATTTACCGTTTGAACTTCTGGCAACTATTCCATGTGCACAACACCACGATTATTAAAGAAAACAGTCAACATTACCTTCACTTTTGATTCCGCCATTCCGAAGCTTGTTGACTGATTTGCATGTCAAACTCGTAAACCAATGTTCATCGCCAGTTACAATGCGTTTCATGATTGTGTGGTCACTAGTTCTAGCATGTTTTCATCGACCTTTACGCGATTCAATAGTTGGTGAAAATTCAGGTCTTTTGGAACCAGTCGTGCGGCAACGCATTTCATGCCCAAACAATCATGTAAAATATTACGAATTGATTCGTGAGACACAGAAAGTTTATTGTCTATCTCTATCCTACTTATATGAGGATTTTCAATTACCATTTTCTTCAGTTGAAGATGTTGATGGTCAACGAGGAAATCTTCCACCACATGTTAGCCGCGGTTGAATGCACTGTACCACTTATATGCAGGTATTTATTTATTTTTGATAGAGTCGATTTACCGTAAGCCTGTTGCAATATTTTCACCGATTCCGTACACGAAATTCTATTTGCAATACAAAATTTGAGATAAATTATTTGTTCGATATTTTAATCCATTTTAAAAATCCCAAATCACACTCGTGAAATCTGACGAAAATGAGCACTGTAAACAAACTAAAAGACAAATCGTGTTCATACCGCGTCAATATGAAAAACAGTTATGCCAACTTAGCAACAACAAAAAATTTGACAATCGTTTCAAGCAGATGTTTTAAATAATCAATTTCAGGTAATTTTTTGACAGAATATGGTCCACGCAGAACCAGAATTGCTTTCATAACCTATAATTTCCACAATTATAAAGTTAAAATTATAAAGCTTTTATTCAATATTCTTTGGAAAGCCAAAGGATGAAAGGATACAAGAATAGGCATGACGAAAGATTTTGAAATCCTCTTCAGTCATGCGGATACACATCTACTGTTTACAACAAAACCTTTATTTCGGTAATGAACTAAAGTTTTTGGAAGTTTAAAGCCATTTTTATAATCATTTTTAAATATTGTGCGAAAACAGCTCGCCGTGTCATGGCGTCGTGTGTGACGTCATATTTACGTAAACGTCAAATTTGTATGCGTGCAGCTAGAAAGCAAAGTAAACAAACGATGCGTATTTCTTGTGTTAAAAATGAATTCTAAAGTACATAAGTGGTGTGCAGTACCTCAGTGCAAAAATACACCAATAACGACACCCAACAAGGTGTTTGTATATGTACCATATAAGAAAATAATAAGAGATAAATGCCGAAAGCTTGCACTCGACACCCGAATGATGTAAAGACAAATTCGCCCCTTTATTTCTGTGAACATCACTTTGATGTGAGTATGTTATCATGTATTGATAGATTTTCCACTTAATGTTTGTCTGACGTGAAATAGTTGAAATGTAGAGGCTATGGAATAACTAGTCGTTTATTGAGGTTATGTTTGTGTTAGTTTTGGTTATCATTTTTATTATCAAATTCAATTGTTACCTTTGCAGTTTTCAGTTGCCAAATGATATGGAAAATTATATGGAATACCATGTGATGGGTATCACAAGTAAGTATGAAACCAGGATGTATGCCCACAAAATTTACCTGCCAACCAGAAATGAAAAAACAAACCTATAAAACAACAGAGCGGCCTTTTATAGTTAAAAGATGAAGGATGATGATTCTTGAAGAGTGTGAAAAGCAATTTGAAGAAAGTACTATAGTTAAAGAACCATCCAGTTCAAAAGAAATTGCATCTTGTAGTTCAGGTATAGTTTACTAACTTATTTATTAGAATGTTAATTCAGTATTATTGCATACATTGTTGGTATACTTAGGCCCGTATTACAAATTATTTTATATAGCGGCATCCTTTGTACAAATCCCAAAAATGATTTATGTTTGAGATTCATTCTGTGATACTGGCTATAAAACTACATAGATTTTTTTGTAACCTTGTAATTTTCTATTTGTGTTCATAATTATAGCATCGAAGTTATACAAATTCTCCTGTTTTTTAAGTAATAACTAATAAAATAGCAAACATAAACTGCAAGGGAGCTAACTTCAAAAATAATGATAAGTTTATTGTAAAAATAACCTATGAAAGTAAAATAAAATAAACTTCTACGAGTTTCAAACGAGTCTAATTATTACTTGGTCATATTTGTATCTAGTGTTAAAGATAAATACAAATAAAATATGCTTACAAAGAGGTTTTTAGGTTTCTAAATTCAGACGAGCAAAATTCTTTATTTGTTGCTAGGAACTCAATAAATCGATCTTGGTAAATTTGAGCTGTTTGCCTTAACAAAGCCTGGCTCCATTGTTATAGATAGATTCGTGATGAAAAGTCGATAAATCACAAAAATTAATATAATATCAATCGTAACGCGAAATCAGTAGTAGGTAATCAAAACACAGTGAAGCTTACATAAGTATGACGTTATGCGCTGTCATTGGCGTTTAAGTCTAAATGGCCGATTGCACTCTTTTATTTCATTGAAAATCTTATAAATCTCAATTTTTTAAATAAAACTAAATCAGTTTTTGGAATCCTTTGAATGTGTATTTTCCCCTAAAGTCATTAAATCTTTGATTATGTTATACTATCGTCACGCCTATTATAATCAAATTTCATTTTCAGTAAAATTCATAAAGGCCGACAGACTCGAAAATACACAACATTTTCAATTCGCTGGAATTTTTTCATGGAATATTGAATATGATCCATGAAATCAAAAACTCAATGCTCAAGAATTGATGAAATTGTGAAGCGTAGAATTTCAGTTTTGTATGCGAAGCGCAAATTAGAATTTTTGTTTCACCTCATAATTTCCAAGATCCTAGAGTGATCGTCTCTCTTCTAGGTAGATTCAATCGGGAATAGAAAAGCTGGCACATACGAATATCATCCTAAAATTGGAATTTTAATTCAATTCAAAATGGCTGACGACCATGTTAAAAAAATTCGTCTGAATTGAAAATGTATTGCATTTTCGAGCCTGTCGGCCATTTTGAATTGTACCGAAAATGGAGTTTGATGACAATTATTGTAGTCCATCCTCTTTTGGCTTTCCTAAGAGTCTGTCATAAAAGCTCTAACTTAATAATTGTGGAAGTTATGAGTTATGCAAGCAATTCCAGTTTTTCGTGGATCATCCTATACCGGGTGACACAGGATCATGGTACACCCCTCTCATTTCTATATTTCTGCAGGTAAGTTATTCAAATTTTGTGATTCGATCAAGTTTATAACAGGCCACCTTTTGACATTAAAAAAAAAGGTTTCCACTTCCGGTATCGCTGGAAATGAACTTCAATGAAGATTTTTAAATTGAACACACTGTATATTTTGCATATTTGGTTTCTAAATAATTTTCCAAATTCAAGCGTACCTCACAATTGATATTTTGGGCTTCAAATTTATTTTTGGGTCGGTTTTTATTTTTCAATCCATGAATGTTGCCAATTTACCATAATTGATCAAAGAAACACTTAAAAAAAAGCAACTGACGTCAAAAATTCAGAATTGCTCTGTCCATGCCAGATCAATCTTCTCCAAAATCATTTTTCTATTAAAACTCCATTTTTTCAAAAGGCACCATATTGGTACCGAGGTACCATTAGAAGCTTGATACTATGGATAAACAAATTCTGTAGACACTTTTAGAAAAATACAAACAAATTATGATAATTAAAAATTTTCATTTATTTCATTTCAATTCGTGTAAGTAAATCCAGAAGGATAGGAAAGGAACATTGAAAACAAGCAATCCTGACTTTCGAAGTATCATTGAGAAATAAACTCATTTACTTGTATTAAGTCAAATCCAGGGTACATTCAGCTTTATACCATAAGAAAACTCAATTTCTTTTTCTAAAATCGAAATCAATAATAATGAATTCCAAAACAAGATATATAATCTGATCCATAAGAATAAATCATGAGCAGACGAAAAACCAAATTTATAAACATAAAAAAAATGTTGACCATAATTGTCTACGCACATTTGAATCCGCTCTTCGAAATTTCTAGTTACACTGGTCAATTTTTCAGGTGTTATACTGCCGACGGCTCGTTTGATTCTATCCTCTAGATCTGCACGCGTAGTAGGCGCTGTTGCGTACACACAATTTCATAAATAACCCCAAACGAAAAAGTCTAACGGAGTTAAATCAGGTGATTTTGCGGGTCATCTTATTGGACCATTCGTTGCAATCCAATTTTCTCCGAATCTCTCGCGCAGGTACTCTGAGACAACCCTTGCATTGTGGGGGGTGCACCATCCTGTTGATAAAACATTACCCTCTCAATCGGCAAGTTAGATTTTCCAAATATCCCTCAATCTCATTCTGAGTAAATTGTAAGTATTTAGTGCCAGCCAACGGGCCATCAAAAATCACGGGACCAATTATTCTGGTACCAATCACACCTTACAAAACATTAAACCCGAATTGTTCCAGAAAATTACCCTGATTGAATAAATGTTGATTCTCCTGAGACCAATATCTTGCGTTCTGTCTGTTGAATAACCCTAAATTAGTAAACCTTGATTCATCTATAAACAAGATTATTTTTAGGAAATTATTGTATGGTAGCACATTATTTTGCATAATCCAATGGCAGTATTCCATCCTCCTTGCATAATCACCTTCATACAAATGCTGATGCAACTGATATTTGTATGATTTATAATTATACTTTTTCAAAATTCGACGAACGCTTTCACGACTTATATTCAGTTGAAACGCAACTTGCCTTGTGGAAATGGTTTTATCAATTTCCACGCTAACACATAAATTTCAGTGTCTTCTCCAATGATAAACTTTTCTTCAGGATCATTATTGGGTTCTCTTTTGAATTGATCCTTCAGGCGACTAAAATAATTTCTTGCGGGGCATTGTCGATGGGGGAATCTTTCGGCATACAAATTGACAGCAGCTACTGCATTCTTTTGGCATTCCCCGTAAATCAGTAGCATATCCACTTTCTCATTCCTTGTGTATGTTTGAGGCACCTTAAAAAATAATAACGCTTCAGTAAACTAAATTCGAGTGAAATCGACCGATGCAAACTATACTATCCGGATAACATTTATATTGGAAAAGTCGAAGTCGTTTGTTTTCATAGCCTTCTTTGTTCGAAAAATAAAAATACCATCAAAAATAATTCTGATTAGCATACTGGATGTACTTACACGAATTGAAATAAAACGAATGAAAATTTTTTCATCATAATTTCTTAGCATTTAAAAAAAAGTGTTTACAGAATTTGTTTACCCTTAGTATCTCGCTTCTAATGGTACCTCGGTACCAATATGGTGCCATTTGAAAAAATGAATTTGGAGAACATTAATCTGGCCAGGACAGAGCAAATCTGAAATTTTGACGTCAGTTGCTTTTTTAAAGTGTTTCTTTGATCGATTTAGATGAATTGGCGATATTCATGGCACCCTAGATTGAAAAATAGGAACCGAACCAAAAATAATTTTGACGCCCAAAATATCAATTGTGAGGTATAGTTGAATTTGAAAAATTATTTCCAAGTCAACTATGCAAAGATATACAGGGTGTTCTATTTGAAAATCTTCATTAATGGTCATCCCGGCGACACCGGAAGTGGAAAAATGTTGTTTCAAAAGTCAAAAGGTGGTCTGTTATAAGTTTGATTAAATCACAAAATTTCAATAAATTATCTGCAGAAATATAGAAATAAGGGGAGTGTACTATGATCCTGTGTCACCCGGTATATTGCAGTGTATAAAGAGAAAAGGTTTTTTTCTGTAAATTGAAAAATAATCCTGAATATAATAACGTCGTAGTCTTTCTTATCTCTTAAGCGTCTGTTTCACTAGTGATGAAATTTATTATTCAGTTGTCTCTCAATGTCTTTAGAGCAACAATGTTACTAATTTGCGCTCCAACTATACGTAAGATATATTCTGAAATCATAAAAATAGGATAAAATCTAATAATTTTGTATACTATTTCAATGCAAGATCAGAAAACTTAATATCATTAGTAAAACGTTTAAATAAACGAAATTACACACTTTGGTCTGATTTCCACTATGTTTATTTTTTGTACACACGACAGTTATGTCGTTTTCATGTTTCTAGAAGCAACATCAGACAGAATGTGCTATCTTTACCTATTTTAAATGTTAAGTAGTGGGGAGTGATTCAATTCTAGTTGACTGTTAAGAGTGGTGAATTTTGTGCTTTCACAAAATTTGTTGGACTCCTAACTTTCCAAGAGATTCATTGTTATCTCTTTTTTGTGAAGAATTTTCTAATTATCTGATGTAATTATGTGATTTATAGATTAAACATGTCCAATAGTTGTGGATTTGATATTTAAGGAGAAATGTTCTTTGTATCTGCATTCCAAACTTTGACCTATTTAACCTACGTAGGCTGTTGGGCATTTATTGTATTCAATTCTGTATATTCCAGATTATTTTGAATTTATTAGTTTTTTGTTTACCATTGTTGTGCCCTCTGGAGGAGGAAGTTGTTGCATCAAATTTGAAAAGATAACTGCTGATATTAAAAGAGAGGAGTAAGTAAGACATGAGTATTTATTTTCTGGGTTTCTAAAATAAATTAGAGTAATTGAGGAATTTGTAATTAAATTCAGTTTAAATTTCGCAAATATAATAACACTGACTAGTCCATAAAAATTAGTTCTATTGTTTCATCATAAAATGTTCAGTTATGCCTTGTCACTGTTATTGTAGCCTTTATTAGTATCAATCTGATATTCCCAAAGGAGATCATTGAATAAATTAGGAATATTATAAAATTTTATTACTATTATGTGAAAAGTACTCAGGTATCAATAAAATAACAGTACGTGCATGAATCAAAAAAGGAAGTGTAACTAATTAAGTAAATGGATCATATCATAAACTGATATACTAAAGACACTTTACACGTTATTATTACCCATTTAAAAGCGGAGATGTACCTTAATAAAATGAGCATGTGTTATTCTGATGCAATATAGAAATACCTGTAAACCCTTTTATTTCAAGAGGAAATAATTCTATTTGCATATTTAAACACAGTTTGGGCGGAATTCATTTTCTCTTTGAAGTAATACAATACACAATGAGGCAGTGACGTAGAGAGGTTATAATTGTTAAACCATTATCGTTGTACTCACATTTGAATATTTGAAACACATGAATACACTCTGCTCATTCATAATTAATCATAATCATCATAGCGATATATATATATATATATATATATATATATATATATATATATATATATATATATATATATATATATATATATATATATATATATATATATATATATATATATTGTTAGCAAGTAGAGTTTATGCACAAAGGTTTCCTGACAAGAGGCATCCTGATGCAAGTTGCTTTGAAAAACATCTAATTAGATTTATCGAAACAGGTAATATCCCTTACAAAGAACATGAAAAACCAAAAACTGCTAAAGCTGAAGACAACCAGTTACGTGTTTTGTTGACAGTGACAGAGGACCCATATAAAAGCCAAGGAGAGAATCTTGAAAGTCTAAAAATTTCATGCATATCATGTAAAGCTGCACCAGAAACAGAACAATCAAGACTATGAAAATCGAATCAATTTTTGCAATTGGGCAAGTGACGAAGTAGCGGAAAATCCAAATATGTTCAGCAGTGTTTTTTTTTATTACGCTTTATTAGCATCGTTGGACCTTGACGGAAAATCCACACCTCATGAGACAAATAGATCACCAGCATCGTTTTCTTTTGGGACCTTGAAAGTATGGGCCGCTATAGTAAATGGATATCTAATTGGGCCGCACTTTTTCGACGGCACCTCAATAGTGAAATGTATTTAGATTTTCTGCAAAATCATCTACCAATGTTACTTGTTGATGTACCAGAGCATTTAAGACAAGATTTGTGGTTTCAACCAGATGGAGCACTGGCACATTACTCACATCAGGTTGGGGAGCATTTGAATCATGTATTTCCAAACAAATGGATAGGATGTGGTGGTCCTGTTAGATGGCCTACTAGGTCTCCGGACCTCACAAGTCTAGATTTTTTCTTGTGGGGTTATATTAAGGGCATCGTTAACCAGATTCCTTTTCAACACATTTGGATATGAGAAAGAGAATAGTCGACGCCTTTCAGTCAATTAATCCACAAATGTTGTCGACAGTTCAACGGTCTTTCCTCAGAAGGATTGAGTTGTGTCTACAGAGAAACGGGCAACATTTCGAAAACTTATTGAAATAGTTCGACACCATGTAGATCATCTCACCAAAAACCAAACTATTACGTATTTCATACGTTGTTTTTATGATTTTAGTTTATTTTTTTTTAATTTCGAAAATGGTCGAAGATGAAGATAAGGTCACATCTGCAAATACATGGTGTTCTATTTGAAAAAATCGAGATATGATATTTTTAAAATAACAACATTCAATAAGTTTTTGAGTCACTCCTGTATACAATGAGGATATTCTATTTCAATTCATCAATAAATCTATCATTGGGCAATAAGAAAACGAAAGGAAAAAAATATATATATATATATATATATATATATATATATATATATATATATATATATATATATATATATATATATATATATATATATATATATATATATATATATATATATATATATATATATATGACTACACAGATTCTTCAACTCGAAATAAGTCGATCTAGGCAAACTTATCCATATGAAAAGTTTCTTTGCTTGGTCGCTAGAAGTCGCCACAACCAAAGATTTATTTTTTTATTTTTCAAATATTCCGATAACGACTCGATCGATAGAAACAATATTTCGTATGCGTAATCGGGTGCGTTATTCACGTTTTTAGTGATCCATTCAATGACCTTGGCATTTTATAAGTGTCCGTAAAAACTAGGTATTTTGGTGATTTTCCTATCACTATTAGGAACGGAGATGTACCGTATCTCTGAAATGGTTGATATGGTTATGGTGTACGCATTTTGTCAAGGCAATGGACGTGAAAGCGCGAGAGTATATGCTAAAAGATTTCCAGATCGCATAGTGCCGAACCACCAAACGTTTGGAAATCTGCAAACGCGCCTCCGCGAAAAAGGTTGCTTCAAGCCCCAGGAATTTGGATCGGGGACGACAACGAACAGTAAGGACGGTAGAACGCGAAGAACAAATTTTCGACATGGTTCAGGAAAACCCACAATTTAGCAAGCGGCGTTTAGGTTTGTATTTGGTCGTTCCTAAAACAATGATTCATGATGTCTTGAAGTAACAATTATTTCATCCTTATCACATTCAGAAAGTTCAGGAATTACTTCCCAACGATCCTGAGAATCGCCTAACTTTATTATATTATTCATTCAAGAGAAGAGAACTCGGGATCTCCATTTCAGTGGGGAGATTCTGTTTACTGACGAATGCACTTTTACTAGGTCTGGCATCACTAACCTTCACAATGAACACGTGTAGTGTCGAAAATCCACATGCTTTTACAAGTACACATAATAATAATAATTTACTTTATAGAACAGTTCAAGAGGACAAGGAAGAAAATAAACTACAAATCATTTCATTATCACAAGGCGGAGTTCAAAGAGTTGCCATGGCAAAAAAAAATTAGCGTATGGATTTCAGTAATTGACAATTTCATTATTGGTCCGGTAGTGAATCCAGATCTATTGAACATAGAGGCATATTTGAATTTTTTCCAAGACACTTTTCAGGATTTGTTGGACGATATCTCAGTATTACTGCGTGCAGAAATGTGGCTTATGCACGACGGTGCACCTCCTCACTTCACTTTTGCGGTTCGCGAGTTCTTACATGCACAGTATGCGAATCGTTGGATCGGAAGCGGAGCTGATGCTCCTGCAAGTTGTCCTCGTTTTTTCTTCGTATTTTCTTTCTGTATTTCTGCAAAAACTTATAGAATTATGTCAGATAAAGAAATAAAACTAGAATTAATGAATGAAGAAGAAACTTCTTAATCCAGATTAATGTGAACTTAGCCTCACGTTTCCAGCCACAGATTCTGACATGGTGAATGTTGAATGTGGGATAGAGTGAATACTGTGCGTTATGTTGCCCAATCCAAAATATTTTTCCTTCTTCAGGAATGATCTTAGAACACTTAACGACGACTTGACTGTTAAATGTGGATAGTTAGTCATTGGGGCAAGGGTGACATGTATGAATAATTTTCGAAATAACTAGTTTAGTACATACCAAATGATTTGATTGGTCGACGAAGTAACGAAGAACAAATTTCTCCATATTATTCATTTTATAGCGTGAGTTTGGGCAGAGAAATAGAAGAAAAACCTTACAGGACCGTACTAGATCGAAAAACTATCTGGACATTCATAGAACAAAATGCTCAATTTCATTCAAACTACGGCGAGTACCACCACGATCTTCGGCCGAAAAATAGAAAATATACAGGCACTTTGAATCAATATTTCGAAAAAGGTGGACATACCGTACAGGACCGTACAAGAGCGAAAAACCGAAGTACCTGTATATTTTCTATTTTTTAGCCGAAGATCGTGGTAGTACTCGCCGTAGTTTGAATGGAATATTTTGTTCTCTGAATGTCCAGATAGGTTTTCGCTTTTGTACGGTCCTGTACGGTTTGTCAACCTCTTTTGAAATATTGATTCGAAGTGCCTGTATATTTACTGTTTTCAGGCTGAAGCTCATAGTGTATTTTTGTTCTCTGAATGTCCAGATAGTTTTTCGATCTAGTACGGTCCTGTAAGGTTTTTCTTCTATTTCTCTGCCCAAACTCACGCTATAAAATGAATAATATAGAGAAATTTGTTCTTCGTTACTTCGTCGACCAATCAAATCATTTGGTATGTACTAAACTAGTTATTTCGAAAATTATTCATCATGTCACCCTTGCTCTAATGACTAACTATCCACATTCAATAGTCACGTCGTCGTTAAGTATTCCCAGATCACTCTGAAGAAGGAGAAATATTTTCACTCTATCCCACATTCAACATTCATCATGTCAGAATCTGTGGCTGGAAAAGTGTGGCTAAGTTCACACTAATTTAATCCAGAAGGTGAAATTTAATCAAATATCTTATATATGGAATACTTAACAGATTTTTTAAAAACTCTTCCAGTGTACAATAATTATTCGTATAAGTGTTCATGCAGATTATGATCAATATTGACAAGTAATCAAATAAGCAGTTACTTGCGTTGTTACTTCATTCAGAGAACATTTTCATTATACCACTTCTGTCATAAAAACACTCACATTTATTTCTTCAGTGGTCACCATAATTTCAAAAATTCTTTCAAGATAATTTGTGTTATGGTCTGCCGCCACATTAGATTGTTCAAATCTATTTACCTCATAAACGAGGGGGCATCAAACCATGACTGCGTATGCATACGATATTTCGTGCGTAATCTTGGATTCACTTAGAAGTTACTGATATATTTACATTACACTGTATTCTCTACGTCTAATCAATGGGCAGGGAGCTGATGCTTTTATAATTGCCCTTTCTGGTGATTACTAAGAATTGAAAGAACGAGCAAAAGAGCATTGAATTAAGGAAAGATAGAATATGGTAGACATCCTGATTGAGATGAAACATATATATATATATATATATATATATATATATATATATATATATATATATATATATATATATATATATATATATATATATATATATATATATATATATATATATATATATATATATATATATATATATATATATATATATATATATATATATATATATATATATATATATATATATATATATATATATATATATATATATATATATATATATATATATATATATATATATATATATATATATATATAGGTGCCATACTTCAGGAGGTGATAGTTCAAGTTATTTGCAAAAGAAATGATATTTTTTCGAAGAGTTGATGATTATCGAGTTATTTACGACTTCTTGATTTTACGAAAGGTTTTCCTTCTCTCTAGGAATACAAGAATATCTCTGATATTCTTACAGCTACATCAAATCTGACCATACCATCGGAGAGAACATTGAATTTGCTATAAGATAAGTAGGTATTAATGGTAAAAAATCTTGTATACTGAGTGTTGTAAAAGACTAAATGAAAATGAAAAAATTGTGAAATGAACACAATTAGTAGTATTTTCTTGTTAGCTGTACCACTGAATATTGGTCGATAAAAAGCTGTTTTTTTGGTAAAAACAAGTAAATTAAACTCGCTCTTAAACGTTGTATCAACTTTTGAGATAAATATTTTTATTCCAGCAATATCATGGGCAAAAGTGAGAACATTAAATCGTTCTCGTTTCTCCCATGTTGTGGTTTAGGTAGCCATGGGTCTTTAAGTTTTTCTGGTGAGTTTTCAGTATTGGTGAGCTCTAAATCTGAAAGATTCAAGGTAGTGAACTCAACATCGGATTCGTACAGAACCTGATAAACTGGTTAGTGTCTTTTGCCAAGAAGAATTTTTTCAGATCCAGCATGTTCTTACTATGGGTCATTTCCTAATCCTCCACTCCCCTCACTTCTTGGAAGATACAGTCGGTTGATAACGGGAATGAGGATGATGTATTCCTTACCGGATAAGTAATGTTCTGATTTTCGTATCCAGACTACGTAGGTCTGTCCTACCCAATAATTCCAAAAGAATATGCTATGTATGCCCATATATTTAGGGACATGAACCTTGCCTTTGTACTCTTTGATTGTAGAACTTTAACTCCAAGGTTATCTTTCATTTTAGTCGTCTCAATTTCTAATGTATTTAATGTGAGTATACATCTGGAAAATGAAAAAAAATATTTATTCTACCGATTATTAAAGTAAAACGAAATGAGACACTTTTGTCACTTTTCCACAATTTATTCAATAATCACGATCGGTTTCGACCCTTCGGTCATTTTCAAGTGAATAACAATATAATACATGAGTAGGCAAGTACAAGTACAGAATGAAATTTATCCTAAATAATGAGTAGTGGACATCCATTATGCTCCAGTTGGCTGTTGGGGGTAGTAAATTGTGGGTTTTTACATAGTTTGTTAATCTCCAAACTTTCGAACAAATTCATCTCTCTCCCTTTGTTATATTTATGAAGGATTTTAAGATTGTTCAATGATATCGAGTGGTTAATTGATTTTATGTGTTCAAATATTGGCGAATTTTTATCTGAGGAAATATGTTCCTTGAATCTAGCTTCAAAACTTCTCCCTGTTTGTCCGACATAGGCTACCTGACATTCATTGCATTTGATTTGATAAATTCCTGATTGCTTGAATTTATCATTTTTGGCATTGAATAATAATCTGCTTAAGTTGGGGCTGCTACCGATTATTATTTCTATAACAGGTGTAATTCCTAGGAATCTTCACAAAAATATTCAGATTTTAGGTCTGAATAAGAATTTATTTGCACAATTACACAAGATAACAGTCATCAAAAATTGTAATATTCTTCGTAAGTTTCTTTCCGAAAAATAATGAGGTAAAGTAATAGGTTTTCTCTTCAGATTATACAGCTCAGAATCTTATTTCATACTTTATTTATTTGTGCAATATAAATAATATAATTAGCTGATAATTCTATCATTTATATTTAAAGCAGTATCCTATTCGATCGTTTATCCCTTCACATAAAGAAAACTATGAATGACTAACATTCAGTGTTACTTGACTAAGGTCCGTACACTGGATTTTTCCGAGGGAAAGCCTCTGACACTACTCGTCGGTAGATTGATGTCATTGGCTGAAGATGCTATAGTTTGTATATATTCTGCTAGATTAATATATTTTCATAGCATTCAATGTTACTCTAATATATAAAAATGTCCTTTAACATTTTTTCAAAAAGTTGATAGTTATCGAGTTACTTAACATTTCTTGATTTTATGAAATTATTTGCTTCTCTCTATAAAAACAAGAAAATCTCTATTTCTGTTACAGTTACATCAAATCTAACAATATAAAAAAGCATTGAATTTGCTATAAAACAGGTAAGTACTAATGGTAAAAAATGTTGTATAGCGGGTGTTGTAAAAGGCTAAATGAAAAAATTGTAAAATGAACAAAATTGGAGGTATTTTCTTGTTAGCTGTACCACTGAAAACTGATCGATAAGTGCCTGTTTTTTTTTTGGTAAATCTACTACATTGATCTGGCTTTTAAACGGTATATCAACTTTTGAGATTACTATTTTTATTCCAACAATATCATGGGTAAGAGTAAGAGTAGGAACATTAAATTCCCTAATATTTCGATCACAAATGAGTTGGTTTCACCGGAGCGTCTAAACAATTCCATCAATGACTGTTCAATAATAAATAACAAGCGATGAATGAATAACATCACTAGGTATTGAATGTTTAAGGAACTAGGGATAATTAATTCTTCTCGGATTAGATCAGAAATAAGAGAAAAGAAACGTAAAAGCATAAATCGCAGCAGGCTGGTATTACTTGATTTCAAAACAAATAAAAATATTAAGAATTTGACAGGAACTGTCATTTACTAAATTAATGAATTGAATTTTATATTATCCTCTTTTACGGTTCCATTTTTTCTCAAAAAAGAAAACATGCCTAGTTTCCAAATATTGAATATCGAGATATACGTTTGTTTATGGCTTCTCGAATCGAAATTCTCGGGCATTGTGTTTTCCAAACAGAAAGCAACCTTGAAAAATGACATTTGTTGAAGTGTTTGGGCTCTCCGGTGAAACTGATTCATTCAGTGACTTAAGAATTGGAGAAGGTGGTGGAAATGCTCAGCAATGAAGACAAGCACCTGCAATACTGCAGGCAGTTTGCGGGATTCGGTACAACAAGTACTCGGACAATTGGTGCTACATTGAGACTTCATTATCCACGGTTCATAGAGTTCTCAAGCGAAATAATTTACATCCTTACCATTTGAGTAAGGTTCAAGATCTATTGCCAATGGATAGTGAGGTGAGGTTGCAATTTTGTAGGTGGTACATAAATAAATTACAGTAGTGAGGATCAGATAAAATTCTATGGACGGATGAGACAACTGTTACCAAAGTTGGTGTGATAAATTTGAGAAATTCCGATAAATGCGATACAGAAAATCCTCATGGAACTATTGTGTCACAATTCAAATAAAATTTAAATCTATTAAATGAAGAAAAAATAAAGGATCTGGAAGAAATGTCTATAGCTACTCGGCAGCACTTTTGGTTTCAAATGGACGGCTGCCCGGCTCATAATTCTAGAATAGTCCAGAACTGGATGACTGAGAGATTTATAGAGAAATGGGTAGGTTTATTCGGACCGATGAGATGGCCACCCAGAAGCCCTGACATTACACCGCTTGATTTTTATGAGTGAGGCTCATTCGAGACCAATGTTTATAGAAATCTAATTAATACTAGGTAAGAAATAATTGAAACTATTCGAATCTGTTGCAACGAAATGAGTCATACACACATTAAACTTCGAAGAGTAGTTGATAGTTTAAGGAAAATATGTGTTAAGTGAACTCAAGAAAGAGGAAGACATTTTGAACACCTGTTACAGTTTTTAATTCTCTTTCATAAGAATATCATTCATTAATTCTTTCTAAGTTTAGTTCTTGTTCATGTTTCATTTAGTTATATATATTTGCGTTTTCGAATTTTATGTTCTTATTACTCTTACCCATGATATTATTAGATTATTAGAAAAAATAGTTCATTCAATATCCTGAGATGTTATTTATTTATCGCTTATTATTTATTATTGAAAAGTCATTTGTGGATTTGTTTATATGCTCCGGTGAAACTAGCTCATTTGTGATCGAAAAATTAGAGAATTTAATGTTCTCACTTTGGCCCATGATATTGCTGGAATAAAAATATTAATCTCAAAAGTTGATACAACGTTTAAGAGCGAGTTTAATTTAGTTGTTTTTACCAAAAAAAAAACTCTCATCTCATCGGTCCGAATAAACCTACCCATTTCTCTCCAAATCTCTCAGTCATCCAGTTCTGGACTATTCTAGAATTATGAGCCGGGCAGCCGTCCATTTGAAACCAAAAATGCTGCCGAGTAGCTATAGGCATTTCTTCCAGATCGTTTATGTTTTCTTCATTTAATAGATTTAAATTTTGTTTGAAATGAGACGATCGGCAAGTATAACTGGACCGACAAGCTGATCCTCCTTAACCCCAAGTACACATTTACTCTAATCTCGTGCTAAAAGTGTGACACAATAGTGCCATGAGGATTTTCTGTATCCCATTTATCGGAATTTCTCAAATTTATCACACCAACTTTGGTAACAGTTGTCTCATCCGTCCATAGAATTTTATCTGATCCTCACTACTGTAATTTATTTATGTACCACCTACAAAATTGCAACCTCACCTCATTATCCATTGGCAATAGATCTTGAACCTTACTCAAATGGTAAGGATGTAAATTATTTCGCTTGAGAACTCTATGAACCGTGGATAATGAAGTCTCAATGTAGCACCAATTGTCCGAGTACTTGTTGTACCGAATCCCGCAAACTGCCTGCAGTATTGCAGGTGCTTGTCTTCATTGCTGAGCATTTCCACCACCTTCTCTAATTCTTAAGTCACTGAATGAACCAGTTTCACCGGAGAGCCCAAACACTTCAACAAATGTCATTTTTCAAGGTTGCTCTCTGTTTGGAAAACACAATGCCGGAGAATTTCGATTCGAGAAGCCATAAACAAACGTATATCTCGATATTCAATATTTGGAAACTAGGCATGTTCTCTTTTTTGAGAAAAAATGAAACCGTAAAAGAGGAACATAAAATCAACTAACCACTCGATATCATTGAACAATCTTAAAATCCTTCATAAATATAACAAAGGGAGAGAGATAAATTTGTTCGAAAGTTTGGAGATTAACAAACTATGTAAAAACCCACAATTTACTACCCTCAACAGCCAACTGGAGTATAATGGATCTCCACTACTCAATATTTAGGATAAATTTCATTCTGTACTTGTACTTGCCTACTCATGTATTATATTGTTATTCACTTGAAAATTACCGAAGGGTCGAAACCGGTCGTGATTATTGAATAAGTTGTGGAAAAGTGACAAAAGTGTCTCATTTCGTTTTACTTTAATAATCGGTAGAATAAATATTTTTTTTCATTTTCCAGATGTATACATACATTACATACATTAGAAATTGAGACGACTAAAATGAAAGATAACCTTGGAGTTAAAGTTCTACAATCAAAGAGTACAAAGGCAAGGTTCATGTCCCTAAATATATGGGCATACATAGCATATTCTTTTGGAATTATTGGGTGGGACAGACCTACGTAGTCTGGATACGAAAATCAGAACATTACTTATCAGGTACGGAATACATCATCCTCATACCCGTTATCAACCGACTGTATCTTCCAAGAAGTGAGGGGAGTGGAGGATTGGGAAATGACCCATAGTAAGAACATGCTGGATCTGAAAAAAATCTTCTTGGGCAAAAGACACTAACCAGTTTATCAGGTTCTGTACGAATCCGATGTTGAGTTCACTACCTTGAATCTTTCAGATTTAGAGCTCACCAATACTGGAAACTCACCAGAAAAACTTAAAGACCCATGGCTACCTAAACCACAACATGGGAGAAACGAGAACCTGCTCAAGAACAAATGTATTAACGATCATTCTCTTACTTATCTGAGAGCTGATTGTCATCATCCGAAAACGGAAGGAAGGCTGATGGCTATCCAAGACTAGTAAGTTGAAACAACATCCTACATGAAGAACATAGCGGGATGGAATATTCTTACGGACAAATTCCGAAAATGTTCGGGAGACACAAAGAGCATACAGCATGTAACTCCATCGTGTCCGATAACGAATGAAAATCTTGAGCAGCACAATTAATTAGCAATGTAGTAGGTAGATCAGGCACTCGAAAGGAAGCTGGAGTTGATCAAAATACTGAGGAGTCAGCCTACATACCATTTGAAAACCTCCTTCGAAGTGAGAGTTTTAAGCTCTACTGGGATGCTCCAATGGTCACCGATAGGGAGTAAAACTCAATAGACCAGACATCGTTGACAAACAAGAAAAGATCACATTGTTTGTCGAGAAACGATTCCTGCGGATTGAATCCAAGAGCACATGTTCAGAAAATCAATAAATGCGAAGACTTCATCGGAACTTCCGTTTAATCTATCGCATATCAATATCGCACCGCTAATGATCACACCAATTTATTGGTGGAAAGTTAACTTGAAGACAACACAGGGACGATGAGGTAAGTGGTGCTTGGACGAACCCGAGTTGTAAGACAGTTCCGAAATAGTCAGTGATATATATATATATATATATATATATATATATATATATATATATATATATATATATATATATATATATATATATATATATATATATATATATATATATATATATATATATATATATATATATATATATATATATATATATATATATATATATATAATTATGTCAAACGAGGAAAATGCTTTGTAAATATCATAAGCACCACCCAAAGTCAGCTGTTCAGAGAGTTACACTACCTAGACATCTTGGAGGTCGTGGATTAACTGATTTGAATAATCTTCATAGTAAACAGATTTTTCATCTACGTTCCCATTTCCATGATAAACAGAGAACGTCTAAATTACATGATGTTGTTGTTGCTTCAGATTATAATCTTACACCTCTGAACTTGACAATGCAAAAGGTAGATTTTGATATATTTGATGATAATTCTAAAAGAGAAAGTTGGATGCAGAAGGAATTACTCGAAAAGCCATACCATAAAGAATTGAAAAATGATTATATTGATGAAATCGCATCGAATAAATGGTTAGTTTCTGGAGAATTGTTTGCTGGAACAGAAGCCTTGACAATTGCGATCCAGGATCAGGTTGTTTTCACGAGAAATTATAGAAAACACATAATCAAACAAAATATAGATGATTCTTGCCGTAGTAGTTTCTGTTCTTCAGAAACAGTTTTTCATATATTATCATCTTGCTCAGTCCTTGCTTCAACACATTATTTAGAAAGACATAATGCCGTTGCTAATATTATTCATTTTAATTTAGGAATTAAACATGACCTCATTCCCAAGGGAGAAAAATGTTACAAATATGAACCTGAGATTATTTGAGAAAATGACAAATATAAACTTCATTTTGATAAGACAATTCTTTGCAACAGAGCTGTAAAACACAATAGACCAGATATCATTCTTACTGATAAACAGAATCAAATAACATATATAATTGATATTGCTATACCCGACACACATAATATACAAAATAAATACAATGAAAAATTTCTAAATATATGATGCTTGGCGACGAGATTAAAAAATGTGGAAAATGAAAAAATTTTTATTCTACCCATTATTATTTCCACAACAGGTGTTATTCCTAATAATCTTCACAAAAGTATTGAGATTTTGGGTCTGAAGAAAATTTGTTTGAACAGTTACAAAAGATAAGAGTCATCAAATCTTGTAATATTCTTCGTGGGTTTCTTTCCGAAAAAATAATGAGGTAGAGTCATAGGTTTTCTCTTTAGTTTATACTGCTCAGAATCTCATTTCATATTTTATTTATTTGTTTATATAAATGTAATATAATTAACTGACATTTTTGTCATATTTATATTCAGAGCAGTATTCTATTCGATCGTTCACCACTTCACACAAAGGAAACTATCAATGAGTAACATTCAGTGTTACTTGACTAAGGTCCGTACACTGGATTTTTCCGGGGAGAAAGCCTCTGACACTACTCGTTGGTACATTGATATCATATTCTGATGATGCTATAGTATGTATATATTGTGGTAGATTGATATATTCTCATAACATTTAACGTTATTCTAATATATAATTCTTCCAGAATATGTTTTGATTATAATCATTGCCTGGCAATGGTATTAATTACTGGGTGGTGGATTTCTATTTTTTCATGAAATCAGTTTGATTGCATGAACAGATATATGGGCAACTCGTCGGGCTGAAACCCCCTATATATATATTTGTTATCGAATTTTGACTATTTTGATATTCTTGAAATTTTTGAACTCTTCAGAGAAAACGTTTATCTCATACAGTTTCAAATCTCAGTGACTATTGAGTACAAAAAACCTGGATAGTATGATAAGAAATGTTGAATTATCACCACATGTTCGGGATATTGTACTCAGTCGTCACTGAGACTTAAACCTGTGAATTTAAAAATTTCAAAAAGCCTATAATCATAATTGAAAATATTTTACGTTGGATTGTCCGATGTGCAGAGTGGTCGAATAATTGCTCTTGTTGAAGAAGGGTTAACATAGAAGGATACATCGACCCCAATGGAGGTATCACAGGGGGTGATTTCAAGAACCTACGTCTGATACGTGGAGCTACAATCTCTGTCAAATAGGCCTAGAACAAGTCGTAGGAAGATCGCTTCTGAAGAATAACACCGCTTTTTGTGCCAAATTGCAAGTAGAGACACTAGTGCGTCGCACCCCATACTTCTGGAAGCAACAGGCATCAGATATCAGTCGAAACGGACGTCAAAGACTTCGTTCGAAGGGTTTTTACAGCAGAAGGCCTTTGAGAGTTCCAGAGCTAACCAGTCAACAAAAAATTAACAGACTTTATTTGTGTATTGAGCACCAAAATTGGAATATGGAAAATTGGCGAAAAGTTTTTTTCAGGAGAGACCAGAATTCGTGTTCGATTAGATGACAGCTGGATTCCGGTTTTAAGGGGTGGTGAAAGACAAGCTGGAAATACCAAGGGGCAGTGAGATATTTTGGGGTGGCATTAGGCTGGGAGGCAAAACAGATTTGATTTCGTTTCCTGCGAGTGTAACGGGTAGAAATTACGGGGACCTAGTGTTGGACCCCATAGTGAGACGAGGCGAGGTACCCACGGTGAGAATTTCACTTTTATGCAAGAAAATGCTCCTCCGCATACCAGCAACCTCGCGCGACATATTCTTGAAACAGAGAAATCGCTATTTTGGACTGGCCAGCTTTCTCTCTAGGCCTAAATCTTATTGAATTTTATGAAATAATCTCAAAATTAGAATTAGATCGTGCCAGGATAATCCAAGAACCCCACAACAGCTCATTCAAGCCGCCATAGAAGAGTAGCAGAATATCATCCCAAGGGATGTCGAAAATCTAATCCAAAGATCCAAAGCATGTCTAGATGGATTCAGGCTTGTATCAGGGCAAGAGGAGGAAATACAAGCTACTGAGTTCGAGACAAAACACCTACTTCGTGAGGAAACAATTTTCAATGTTTTACTACATGTGAAAAGAGTATATATTTCTTTATTCAATTTAAATATCTCAATAAGGATCAATTTTAACAATCCTTCAAAATTTCCAAAATCCCTGGGATTATATTCAAAATATAGGGTGTTGAAAGAAACCCATTAAAACATTATTAAATTATGGAGGAATACAATTTTGACTTCGAATATTTCTTGAACTATGTGTACTCGACAAATATATCTTACACCGGAAATGGTGCACGTTTCATTTATTATTATTGGAAAAATTGGGAACCATCCAGTTTCTTCAGACGTTCTATGAAAATAAAGGTTTATAACCTCTATATGGGCTCTACCACTGGTATGAATTTCAAAACAGAAAACTTACATCTATCTTGAGTCAGTCGACGAAGAATTGATTATATTCGACTTTGGTCGATATTCATGGATATATTTGTCTATAAATTATTTGGATCTGAAATAAGAGAACCTAATCAATACTTTTGGTACTTGACTTCGGATATTATCTCCTACAGTATATATATATATATATATATATATATATATATATATATATATATATATATATATATATATATATATATATATATATATATATATATATATATATATATATATATATATATAAATATATATATATATATATATATATATATATATATATATATATATATATATATATATATATATATATATATATATATATATATATATAGATACCACTATTGATATATATATATATATATATATATATATATATATATATATATATATATATATATATATATATATATATATATATATATATATATATATATATATATATATATATATATATATATATATATATATATATATATATATATATATATATATATAGTAGATGTTGTAGATACCACTCGGTTGAAACCACGCGGTTGAAATGAGATACACATTTCGATGAAACTAAATTATAGCCCATTTTTTCACGTGGTAATGATTGAAGTAGTTAAATCAAAAAATCTCTTGAAGTTACATGTCTACTGTCTAGTCCGGGGATATTCCGTTTTACTTCATGGTTAATTTATTCAGAACAATGCGTCGTTCCCTATCAGTCGAAGGAAGCGTTAATGGCTCAACATTATAGTAACCCATGACAATAGAAATAGAATATAAATACTCCCAATTTTTTCGATATGTTGAAGCATGAAGATGGGGAAGTGTAAATCAAATGATATCATCAGAATAAAATCCAATATAAACTCTAATTTGATGCATTTCAGTAAGTTGTTTCAAATAGTATGTAATCTATTTTCCTAGGAGATGGCGTACGAAATGAAATCCAGTTATATTACCAAATTTTCTAGAATCTGAATTAATTCATGTTGATCAACATGATGTATGCATTTTCGAATTCTTTTTGATATTTCATAAGTCTCCGTTCCGTTATCAGAAATCTTGTTTATCATTGTAAATTGCAGTCATCTCATTTTCGAGCTTCACTTTGTACAGGGTGGACCAAATTCGATGTTTTAGTACTACAGCTATGTAAAGTATTGTTGAAATAGAAAAATGATCCCATTCTCTCGAGCGCGATTTTCGTGAAAAACTCATTGGTGAAAATGGATTTTAGCTATCTTCTTTAGTTTTTGAGTTATTTCGGATTTATATATGTTTCGGGATTTCGACATGTGATGATGTCTTGAATCCTATTGAAGTTAGGCAAAAATTATTCTCACATTCTGCAGCCATATTTTGGGTGGAATTCAGAGAACTTTTTCAAATACGAACTATAGGTGATTTCGGTATCAAGAGAGAGAATTATTTTATTCTTTCCACATACTTACTGGTTCACGCTCGTCTGATTGAACAGTTAACTGTTGTTGTGCTATGATATAAATCAAAAATTTTTTTTTGGTCAAAACTTGTTTAAAATTACTTCACTTTTCAGTTTATTAATGCTGAAAAAATCTTAAAAGCAGTTAGAAAATTGTGTGAATAAATTCATTCAACCACTTTCTTAGGAAACACTTGGTTACACCTGCTATCGCTAAAAGAGAGATAACAAGTATTTAATAATAGCAAAAACTGGTGAACGCAGATTTATTATTTGAATGAGAGTTCTCTAAAGGTCACCGTCCACTGCAGGATAAATTGTTGTCAACTATCCGGTTTTGCGTTGTCATTCCGCGCGTTTTCTGAGATGTCCCTCTCATGTATCCGCTGTAAGACCAAACTTGGAAAAACAGGCTACAAGGTATGTTACAATGACTGTGATAGATGGTTTCACAGGAATTGCATCTCAATCTGCGATCTAGATTTTGAAAATCTCAAGAAAGGCGTTGATTATTGGCTCTGCGAATCATGCTGTGTGGGGGATGTACAATCAGTCCATGTTGAGATAGCCGGGGTGGAAAATTTTTGTTGGATCACAAAAAGATTGATTATTATGTTGAGGTCTTGATTGAGCCATATGTTCTTAAGCATTTCAAACTTCTTTTTGTATTTGACGAAATCGAACGCATTCTTACAATCAACTATTTATGCGAAAGTATTACAATTTACATCACTGCATCTTTAAAAGAAGCAAAGCTCTCGTTAGTTTACTATTTCTGTTATGTATATTGAAGAAAGCTGATGAGAAATGCATCTGCCCACTGAATTCAGAAACCCGAACTGGTTTGGCGCTATGTTTTCTTCGCAGAGTTTGTTAATCTGTAAATGTATAGTTTTCAGCATTTTTAGGATACGTGACTCACCAGACTGATGGTTAAGGAATTGAATCATATTGTAGCATAAGGTGTTAACGTGCTCTATTTCCGCCTTTCGGCCAATGACACGACGGGGAATTCTCACTAACCCAAATCCCCCTCGTGTCGAGAGAAGGGATCTTTAATGTCCAACACATCTCTGTTATACAGGACCGACGTCTTTACATCTCCTCCGAAAGATGGATACTCAACTGATTTCCTGAATCCGAAAAATCGCACCGACTTTGTGGGGATTGAACCGAGGTAACTCTGTCTTCTTGCGTGTATTTCATTGAAGACTCGGATCAGTCTCATTATATTCTTCTCAAAAAGTAATTTCAAAAACGTATATCTCATTGAGTCAGGCTTTTATATTTATATAGCTTTTTTTAATTCGTATTCTATGATCACGAGTTTACCTTGTGTTCCTTTTTCTGGTGTCCGGATTTCGTAAAGCAAAGCTTCTAAATACTACATTCATTCTTTGTTATATTCCGTGTATGTTCAGCCACATATATATCAAGCAACGTCTAATGCACTTCCTACCCTTCAAGTTATCGAAACACTCTTAACCAGCTGGTAAACAATGCGAAACTCAATTCTTCAAGATTATATTAAAACCTTCGTTTCGTATTCTAATCGTTTGGGGATCACTGTATGGCCGAGAAGCCAAGAGCATAGCTGTATAGCCGCTTCAACTTTGGATATTAAGACGACCAGAGTTATAGAAATGAGACCGCAAATTTCGTGTTTAAATACGTTCACTAAAATCTCTGGGATAGAAGCACTTTTGAATGATTCTAAGTTTGCCATCGAATATCAATGAAATTTTCTCCTCCTTCTGACAAAATTTTCGATCTCCCTAAACTATGGCAGTATGATCTGTAACTTTATTATATTCTTTATTTAGATTAGGGGATTCAGCTCTTCCCGAAGTGTTCAAATCTTCTTTTCGCTTCTCTTTCCCTCTTAAAATGGCTTTTTTAAATAAATCACAATACAATCTTATAGCTATTGGAGTATCATCATTACCGGGTACAGGGTAAGTTATTAAATCTGGATTACAATTTGAGTCAACTATTGGTCGGTAACATGCGAATGTGTTGCGTATTCAGACAGTATACAGTCGAAATCTCATAAGTAACTATGGATGTGCTCACATGTAGCATTTGATAGCCAGCATTGATAATTGTTGATTTGAATTAATTAATTTAGTTTTAGATCCAGACTACGAGCATTTGCTTGTTGCTCAAACGTGAAACATGAAACGTCTGCAGTGTAAAAAAAATATTGTTCACTGAGTGGAATGAACAATATTGGCTAATCCGCCTACTTATGCAGATAATCTGCATATCGGATTCTCGAAGACTCTGAGATAATTGATGATTTCAGTTTGGTCATTGAATCGTAGGATTCTCAGACTTTTCAGAAATAGAGAATTTCTGAAAAGTCTGAAGAATACTAATCATAACAATATAATAATCAATCAAGATATAATTTTTTATAAATAATGTGCCAGGAAAGTCGTAATGTATGGAGCTCCAATAAAAGTGTCATATACATCGAGATAATAACTTATTAAAATTGTGATTTTTTGCTATAATATAGAACTCAGTTCTCCGGATACGTTGGTGCCTAAATCGGTTCGGTGAGGTTGCTGCCTTTTTGGATAGTGACAATTAAATATTTTCACCCTGAGAGTGCGGTTGCTGCGGTGAATGTTTTTGGTTCCAACATCTGTGTACCATATAAACAATACATCGATCACTCCGATTCCGCCTGAAGATTTATCACGAATTTCAATATGAACGTCATATGAGAAACATTTTCCAGCATGTATTACCGCCAATGCAATACTGCTGTAAATAAGCACAAAAAATTAGATTAGTGGTCTGCGATGGATGTTCCAAGGCGTACTGTGCAGGATGTTCAGGATTTGCAGCAGATGAAACCAAGTATATGCAAAATGAAAAACGGAATCTTAGGTACCTCTTCATGAACTGTAAAGAATTTACTACCATCAAACTTCTGAAAAGTATTATAGATGATAAAGTATATAGAAATACTCGAAGGGAATTTAAAAGATATCCAAGAACAAAATAAGATTTCTTTTCAATTTCAGACGTATTCTCACTCCTTATCAACCACAATAAGTCCAAATGAGAAAACAAAAATTGAAAACACGCCTTATGTAATCATTCCTCCCAATAATGAGAAGCAATCAACTATAAAAACTAGAAGCGAACTTGGTAAAGCTGTTAATCCTGCCGAATTAGCTATAGGCATCAATAAAATAAAAAATGCGAAAAATGAAGCAATTATAGTTAAATCCGACACGAAAAAATCAAATGATATTCTGAAAGGAGAACTAGAGAAAGAATGCTCAATATCTATGAAATAAGTGAAACTAAGTTGAAAAAACCATTGTTCACAATCTCTAATATTGAATTGAATGTAACACAGGATTCGCTGATCAATTGCAAAAAAAAATCAAAATACTATATCCGAAGATACATTGGTAGTGAAACTTTTCAAGAAAACAAAGAAAGGAGATTTAAACTGGGCGGTAAATGAAGGTTCGGTATTCGAAAAAGTGTTACAAGAAAGGAAACTGAATATTGGATACAACCGATGTACAATTTATGACAATATTCACATTCCTAGATGTTTCAAGTGCCAAGGCTTCTTTCACAGTCAGTTCGACTGCAATGGTAATTTTACTTGTGCCAATTGTTCGGAAAATCATGAAACAAACAAGTGTTCGAATAATATGGTAATGTGTGTGAACTGTAACAGTGCGAATAATAAATTCAATGCAAACTATTATGTCGATCATAGCAGCCTAGATCCTCAACGTCCAAGTTACCAAAGACAGGTAAACATTGCTAAGGAGATGATAATAATAATAATAATAATTTATTGATCCCTTAAGACATCACAAGTATGTATAGGACAGGTCAATAGAAAAGACATTTAGACATTATCTAAATCAACACATAGAAACTCATTCACAGTATAAAAACATTTTGCTAAAAGTAAATTCTTAACTGCTACCTTAAATCTATTTACACTTAGACCCTGTATATGCCGTGGAAGATGATTGAACAATCTGACACCCTGGTACAGGGGCGACATTTCAAATCTAGAAGTTCTGTGTTTAGGGATACATAATGTTTCCTTATTTCTAGTATTGTGGGAATGAAAGTTAGAAAGTTTAGTCATGTTACTTTCATCCTCTTTAATATAAACGAGGCATCTCAAAATGAAAATAGTCGCCAATGTGAGGATACCATTCTTCAGGAACAACGGTCTACATGAAGATTGTGGAGCTGTATCGAACATCATTCGCAGAATTCTTTTCTGGATGATGAAAACTCTACCTACGTCTGAGGAATTTCCCCACAGTAAGATATTATAGGACAGGTGACTATATACCAAACTGTAATAAACGTTCACAAGGGAACTTAGAGGTAGTGAACTCTTGATTCTATTTAGGCATAATAGGAACTATTCAGCCTCTTACAAATCGCATCGATATGTGCACTCCACTTCAGATTCCTATCGATGTGAACGCCGAGGAATTTAGTGGTGTCCTTCGAAGAGATGACTGTATCTAAATACCTTATTGTTATGCTACCCTGATCACAAGACGACAGAGTGAAGTGAATGCATTCCGTCTTGTTGACATTGATCATAATAGCACTAAATGGCACCATTCTACGAAACTCTCCACCGGCAGCTCGCATAACTTTTGAAGCTCCTCAAGAGTCTCAGCAGTAATAGCTATGGAAGAGTCATCAGCGAACAGTATCAACCAGATTATTTTTGATAATAAATTGCGAATATTAGATTTTCTGTAGAATATTTTTTTCAAATTTGGTGGCAGATCGTTGATGAATAACAGAAATAGAAGTGGCCCCAAGACAGAACCCTGGGGTACTCCTAATTTACAGTACTGTTCATTTGAGAACGAGTCGTGAACCCTGATTGAGGCAGTTCTGTTCTCCAGATAACTACGAATCCAGTTCAAGAACACGCCTCTGAATCCAAGATTATAACATTTATCCAATATAAACTGGATAGCAAGACTATCAAACGCTTTAGACAAGTCAAAGAACAATCCAGCAACATATTGACCATTATCAAGGTAACGATAGACGAACTCCACGAACTGAAATGCTCCAGTTTGAGTCGAGCGGCCGGTTCTGAAACCATGTTGTGCAGTATCAAGTATTTGAAATTTATCTAGGTACTTCATCATTCTATCAAACACTATTCTTTCAAAAACCTTGGAAAAGACACTTAAGATAGATATAGGTCTATAGTTCATGATATCGTGTACATCATCCTTTTTATGAATAGGAATGACGATTGCTTTTTTCAGAATACGAGGAAATACGCCTGTGCTAATTGACAGGTTAATAACATGAGCGAAATGTCGGCTGATATCGGTACCTATCATCTTCAGAATTCGTGCTGAGATGAAATCAACACTAGAACCTTTGTTGTTTTTGAGTGATCTTATAACATCATGGATTTCATGCTCCAGGACTGGGTGGAAGAAAAAGGTTGTGTCTAACATACGTGACGTCGTACATGAGGATGACATTGAGTCTTTATAATAACTGTTGAGGGAAGATTCGGCAACTGTAGTGAAATGATTAGCGAAAATCTCAGCCAAATCCTTGGGATCGTTATGCGTAACATTATCAATAACCAGTGCAATAGAATTTTGTTCCATACGTTTTCGACCAGTCATAGTATTTACTAGATTCCACACAGTTCTATTTTTATTTACAGATTTATCAATAAGTTCACTGTGAACATTGTATTTGGTTCTTAGGATTCAGGATTTATAATAGGATTTGGCTTTCTTATATAAATCATTAGAGGATTGAGTTTTTATTTTAGAATGTAACCAATGAAGATTTTGTAGGTCACATTTGGCCAAAACAATTTCTGGAGTAATCCAGTTTTTCCTGTTATGAGTATAATTGGTACTACGCATAAGAGGGCAACAAATTTCAAAGATATGTTGAATGGTATCTACACTATTCACAATAATAATTGTTTCAAACGTTGATTCTTTATGGACCATTTTGTAAGAGACTTTGAAAATCCTGATAAACGAGACACTTCAGTCTTTGATAGCATAAATGATAATAATGAAATGGTAGCCCAGGACATTGTAATGATTTCAGGGTGTTCCATAATAATATCAGAAGTATTAATAAGGACTTCGATCTGCTGCTTGTGCTTCTAATTGAGTTCAAACCTAGGCCTGATTGTATAATTCTGTCTGAATAATTTCGTATTTACGATTTAGATATTTTTAATATTAAGGGTGCTTCAACGAAAACTAAACAGAGGCTATATCTACCAAGATATTCATTTATGATCAAAACGCAAAAACAGATCAATTTTTGTTTCAAGGGGGGCATCTTTTGGGGTACAAAACTTGCCTGAAATATCAACCCCCTAAGCGGGGGTTGAATCCTTGAACATTTTGAATAGGGAAGATGGGTCGAATGATGACTCCAAAGAAAGGTGGTATCCTTGTCTACATTGATTTGAACGAATTTCCATTTTTAATTGAAAACTGTAAAAGATACAGGGTGAGCAACTGAAAGATAGGGAAGACTATTTCCCTTAGACTATTCAAGTTTCAGTGAAGTAAAATGGATCAGATCCATGATGATCAATGGCAGTCATCATCAAGTACCATCCTCATCTAGAATTTCAACCCCAAGAGTAGGGGTGACCACCCTTGAAAATTTGGAAGAGGGTAGATGGGTTGAGTGATACCTCTAAAGAAAGGTATTATCGTTGTCTGCATTCCCGTGAAAAAATTTTGGCAACGAAACATTTCCGCCTTTATCTTTTTGGAGCAAAGTTCACTATCTATTCTGACCATAAACCTGTGTGGCTGAATTCATTAAAATAGTCAAACTCTCGTTTGATGAGATGGAAATTAAAACTCAAAGAGTTTAACTTTGAAATCAAATACGTCAACGAATTTTCATTTTTGATTGAAAACTGTAGAAGATACAGAGTGAGCCACTGAAAAATAGAGAAGACTATCTATCGCCCTGAGCTGATCAAGTATTAGTGCAAAAAAATGGAACAGATTCATTCCATATCTTCCGAAACACCATTCACATCTCAAATTTCAACAACTAGAGCAGGAGTGACCACCCTGTGTTATTTTTAAAGCATAAGATAGGTCCAGTTCTAACCTTCTGAGAAAGGATTTTTGTTTGTCTCCATAATGGTGTGCAAGTTTTCGTTCTCCATCAAAATTACTGGGTGAGTAGCTGAAACATTGGAATGATTATGAAGGATTATGAATCTTGAAAGAAAACGATAAAACTATCAGTTATAGTAACTCCATTGATCTTTGAACATTCGTTGTACGATATGCGAGCAATGCATCTAGAGTTGGGTTCACATGTACATACATGCGTTTTTATCAGTTGACTGAAAGGAAACTTTTTTGTTTTCACAGGTGATACTGTATGATCATCGTCCTCATGTGAAATGACTCTTATTGGACGATACGAATCAGGAACGCAGATGTTACAATGATCAGATTTCTTCAACAAAAAAATTGATTCTCAATGTTTTCATACTTTTTGTATTCAATTTCATAGTCCCAATTTTATTCCACATTAGTTGTGAAAATTCTGTTGCATTCATCACAATAGTTTCTCTTCTATTAGAAATTCAGTGTTCATGAAATCGTCATGGTTTACTCGACAGCTGAGAGGGTTGAAATGATTGAACTATTTTTCAGTTCTGATAGTTGCGCGAACAGAACAGCCAATATCTTGACTTCGAAGTATGTACTAGAATTAGTTGCCAAATTTCGTGAAACTGGATCGGTACAAAATGAGAAGCGCGTAATTAAGCGGCCAGTAAGGAATGAAGCTGTGGAAGTGGTGTAAACCAAACGAGTATTTTCCGCATTCTGAAGGGGCATAAGTTTCATATATATAAAATCAAATTAGTTCAAGAACTGAACGAAGATGACTTCGATCGAAGACTTCAATTCTGCGAGACCATAAGTGAGAGAGTCATGAACAATCCTCATTATTTATTTCACTTGTGTTTTTTGGATGAATATACATTTTTTCTGAATGGGACTGTAAACCGCCATAATTGCCGTTATTGGGCAGATTCTAAGCCGCAAATTTTCCACGAAATTCACACTCAGCAGCCTCAAAAACTAAATGTTTGGGTTGGTATTTATGGCTATCACCTCATTGGACCGTTTTTCATTCCTGGAAATCTTACCGGAGAGTTGAGTTATCAACTATTGGAAGAATTTATCGACCCAGCAATAATGGATATCATTGAGAATGACCCCCGCTATTCGGAGAACGAGGTTGTATTTCAGCAGGATGGAGCACCCCCCCCCCATTTTGCACAATTTCGAGTATTTTTGGATGATCATTTTCCTGGTCGTTGGATTGAAAGGAGAGGCCCAACGGAATGACCCCCACGATCTCCAGATCTCAGTCCATTAGACATTTTCCTATGGGGCCACCTCAAAAGTATAATCTATAAAACTGAACCTGCTGATTTGAACGACCTAAGACAGCGCATCGTCAATGAGTGTAACCAAATCACACCTGAAATTCTACAGAATGTCCGTGAACGTTTCACCCAAAATTTTTTATGTGCATGGAGGTTGGTGGCCAACAATTCGAACATTTACGTTGAGTTTTAGTGACTTCAGTTCCGTTTATTTTATCGGGTAATAAAGTACAACTTAACTCGTTAATTTTCTCCTTTCGTTCATTCCCCTCTTTATTTTCAGCGATTGTATTAGTTTTTTTAACTATTACATTTGACACCGGATGTCTCAAACGAGTAACTGTCTTTCAAAAAGTGTTTATTCAGTGAAAAATCAACCCCTGTTTGATACTAGCCGAAGATATATGGTAAACCATGCATTGCATCTTCAGTCACTTTTCCGTTTTGCATCCTCTAACTCCTATGGAACTCAATGAGAATGAAATTACTGCGAGCAGTCATGAAGGCAATCGAAATCCTTTACTTGGAAGGTATCACTGGATCGAAATATTACCCCTTCTCTAGGGGTTGAAATTCGAGATGAGGATGATTTCGGAAGATGACAGATTTTGATCTAAAATGAATCTATTCCAGTTTTTCGCACTAATACTCCAATAGTCGTAGATAGTCTTCTCTATTTTTCAGTGGCTTGTTCTGTATCTCCTACAGTTTTCAATCAAAAATGAAAATTCTTTCACGGGAAAGCAGACAAAGATAATACCTTTCTTTCGAGTTATCACTCGACCCATCTACCCTCTTCCAAATTTTTGAGGGTTGTCAGCCCTGCTCCAGGGGTTGAAAACCGAGACGAGGTTGGTACTTGATGATGACTGCCATTTATCAGCATGGATCTGTTCCATTTTACCTCTCTGAAACTTGAATAGTCTCAGGGAAATAGTCTTCCCTATACTTCAGTTGCTCACCCTGTATCTCTTACAGTTTTCAATTAAAAATGGAAATTCGTTCGAGGCAATGTAGACAAAGATACCACTTTTCTTTTGAGTCATCACTCGACCCATCTTTCCTATTCAAAATATTCAAAGATTGCAACCTCAGCTTAGGGGGTTGATATTTCAGGCACGTATTGTACCCCAATAGATGTCCCCCTTGAAACAAAAATTGATATGTTTTTGCGTTATGATCAGAAATGAATATCTTGGTAGATATAGCCTCTGTATAGTTTTCGTTGAAGCACCCTATAGATGGGTACGATTTAGTTTATAATGAGGGCAACTGCAACCAGAACGACGGTGTAATCATATTCATCAAAAAAATTTGGAATTTATAAATCGCCTCCTATTGCAGTTTACCAATTGATTATAGATTTTCATAACTACCTTAAGACAGAATGTAATAGTGATGATTGTCATCTGGTTGTTGGTGACCTCAATTTGTATTTTCTACAATTTGGACATTCTTGAAGAGGATGATCTCAATATCATTAATTACCTCAATGTTTTAAGTGAGGAGCAGATTCTTTCGGTTATTAATAGGCCTACCCGAGTTGACAAAAAAATCTCGACTTGTATCGTTCACATACTTTCAAAAAATATCAACTTTTTCACATCTGCAGTAGTGAAAACGCATATAACAGATAATTTTTCTACAGTATGTTTATTTCCTGTTGAAAATTTCCCATTCGATGATGAAAGAAATGAACTAAATCGTAGAATCAATCCAGATGAAATAAAAACTAATTTAGAACATATCGATTAGAAATCATTTCATCATGTTACGGATCTTGAGGACTGTACCAAATGTTTAGTATGTCAAATTCAAGAGTGTATAGAAAAAAACCAATATAAACAGATCTATAGGAAAAAAAGGAAGTCTTGGATAACGAACGCGTTGATCACTTCAATTGAAAAAAGAAATGAAATGATCAAAAAATGGGAACGGGACAGAACAAACGAAAATTGAACGGAATTTGAAAACTATCGGAATAACTTGAAACCATTATTAAGAGTAGCAAAAAGCAAATTTTACATGGATAAAATAAATAAAAGTAATCATAACAGTAAACAACTTCGGAATGTAATAACCGAAATTTGCCCAAAACGGAAAGCTCGTACGAAAATAAAAACCATAAATTCGGAAGGATCGCTTATAAATAATCCCAATGAAGTGGCTCAAAGATTTAATGAGTATTTTGGCAGTATAGGAAAGAGCCTTGCTGATAAAATACCTAAGCGTCATAGAAAAATACCGAAGTGGCCGACTCCATTCACTAAATTTATGTTGACACCTACAGATGTTTCTGAAGTCCGAGGTACAATATCTAGTCTAAAATCCAGCTCCAGCTGCGGAGTTGACGAAATATCTGTAGCGGTATTAAAAATTGGAACCAGTATGCTATCTGCACCAATCGTACATTGGGTCAACTTGATTTTCAAGGAGGGCTCATTTCCAGATCAAATGAAAGCTGCTATCGTTATACCATTGCACAAAGGGGATGACATAAACATCATGTGTAATTATAGGCCAATTTGTCTAATTTCAAACTTATCTAAGATAATTGAGAAAATTGTCAAAAATAGATTAGTGAATTTTTTGGATGAAAACAAAATATTATCAAATAAACAGTTCGGTTTCAAAGATCAGAAATCAACAAGCGACGCCATTGCTGAGGTTGTTGGTAGCATACATGGGGCACTGAATGACGATGAAGTGGCACTTTGAATACTCATTGATATTGCGAAGGCCTTTGATACGGTTCAGCATAGCATATTATTGAATATAATGAGAGAAATTGGTGTAGATGGTGTCGGATTAAAGCTACTAGGAAGTTATTTGTCAGGGCGGAAGCAAGTTGTCAGAATAAACGGGGATGTCACTAGCAAATTTTGCAATATAAACTATGGATTTCCTCAGGGAACAGTTTTGGGTCCCATACTCCTCTCTTTGTACATTAATGGCTTGCTATTTCTTGAATTAAATGGTGATATAATCAGCTTCGCCAACGATGCAGCGGTGGTGTACAGGGGAAGGATTGGATGATATTAAACACAGAGCAGAGAGTAATATTAAAATAAAAAAAAAAGTGTATGGATTCACATTTACTTTCAATAAATTTCACAAAAACAAAAATTATTCCGTTTTCGCTTGACATACGAAACTTACCGCCAAATGACTATATAATTAACATAATAATAGACGACTGTCAGATTGATTTGCCTTGTTGTTTTAGTGACAAATACTTAGGTATTTTACTGGATTCACATCTACAAAGTTCTTTGCATGCAAATTCCCTCATAGTCAAACTTAGAGGATTCATATCTAAATTTAAATACTTATCGAACATTTTGGACACTAAGCACATGATGATGCTCTAAAAAGCTATGGTTGAGTCCCATTTGAGGTATAGGACTATTGCCTGGGGAGCTTATGATTATATACTGAAAAAATAGAAATCCAGCAAAAGTGGCTGCTAAAGATTATATAAAAAAAATATTCTCTTTCCCACTGACTCACTATTCTAATTGTCAGGTTGTTGGGATGTTGATAAAAAAAATGGTATGGTTTTGATATACTGAAGTATGTGAATGGTAGATTGGATCAATATAAATTTGTTCAACATGGACAGAATTCCAGGCATAGTCTGCTGGCAATGACCATACCAAAAGCTGAAAAACTCAAATATCAGAAAAGCTTTCTGTTCCTTGGCCCTAAATTTCTTAATACGCTTCCTGTAGAAATAAGAATGATTAAAAATAAAAAACAGTTTGAATTTAAGCTTAAGGCTTGGATTACGAATTTGAGCGGACTCTTTCTCAAAGAACTTATAAAGTTTAGATTTCTTTAGTAGCATTACTCAGAAAATTTTGTTTTGATGGATTGAGATTGTTAATTATTGAAAAAAAAAGTCTATGAGCATACACACCACGGGTGTTTTTCCTTTGTGAGTTTTTATATCTTTGTTTTTATGTGCCTGATAACTTGTAACTCTTCTATTTTGTGAGTTATTACTTGGTTCATACGAATAAAGATTATTATTATTATTATTTTCGTGGTCTTATGCACTATCTCAGCTGTTAGCTGAATATAATTTACCTTTCCCAGATTCAGCAATCAAAGGGACTAGGCTGGATTACAATATACTTGACATAAATTTCCTACCTATCCTACTTGTATTAAGAATTACAGCTTTTTGCTGTCTATTAAGTATTCTTATACAATTCTAATTTCTTAAGGCTATCATGCAAAGTTTTGGGTATTAACCCAGTCGAAGATACGATGACAGGAACAATATTTATTTTATCGAGGTGCCACATCTGCTTGATCTCAATAGCAAGGTCTGTGTATTTGAACTTTTTCTCCTAGAACTTGTTCAGCACGTTGTTATTGTTCGGTATGGCGACATCCACCAGCATTGCTGCTCTGGCTCTCTTATCATGCACCACTACGTCCGGTCTATTATTCGTCACCATTCTGTCAGTGACAGACCTATCGTAGTATAATCTGATAGAGTCATTTTCCAATACAGGCGCCGGTTGATACTCGTAATATGGCTGGAAGGTATTCAGAAGTCCGTACTTGTTGTAATATGCTGTATAGTCTCTGATCTTATATGGCATTTTCTGCACTTATCTGTATGTAATGTTCCGTCCTTAGAAATAAATTTTTTGTGGTTGTTTGTAGCGATCACTTGGTCTTGAATGGCCACAGGGAATCCTTCTGTTTCCGCGAATAATTCTCCTTTCATCAACCATATGTTTGAGGCTTGTTTGTCGATGTGTGGTTGATTAATCTCATGGTGATGTCGTCCATGAAAATGCCTTTCTTGACCATTGCTCTTGTTGTTCAGTATCTAATAGTAACGGTTAATTCTGCAGGTCATCTCTAGTAGCAAGATTTCGAGGTGTATATCCCTTATCAACCAACGATACCACTCTATGGAGGTCAGAAGTGAGAGCTCTTGCAGAGAAGAATTCTCTGAGATTTTTTAACTGTTCGGTGTGTAAATTGACAACATCTATTAATCCGCGTCCTCCTTCTTTCCACTTCAAAGTTGTTCGTATCACAGTCTATTTTGGATGATGATTGTTGTACTTTGTCAGCATCGTTCGGGTCTGCCTTTGAATATTATCCAGTTCTGTTTTAGTCCATCTGATTATTTCAAATGAGTAGAGCAACACTGGAATGGCGTAGGTATTAATTGCCTTGACTAGATTCACCGAATTCAACATTGATTTTAGCACAGTCTTCAGACGCTGACTGTATTCTGAACGAATCATCTCCTTTAATTGTTTTAGGTTTAGCAATCTGGCTTGTTGGTATCCTAGATATTTGTATATTTCGCCATCCCTCATGTACTGTATAATATCACTGTTTGGAAGTTGTGTTTCACCATCTATGATTTTCCCTCTTTGAATGTTCAGGGTCTTACATTTTCCAATTCCAAATTCTATAAGAACATCTGCCGAGAACCTACTGACAGTTTTCAGCAGATCATCCAATTGCTTCTTGTTCGAAGCATATAATTTGATGTCATCCATATACAGCATGTGGGAGATTGTATGATAGTTTCTATCTGTTTTTATCCTTAATCCGTATCCTGTTCCATAGAGCATTGAGGATAATGGGTTCATAGCTAAACAGAACCAAAGTGGACTCAAAGAGTCTCCTTGAAAAATTCCACGACGTATGGGTATCTCGTCGGTTTTAATTGACTTATTGTTCATGTTGACCTGCAGAGACGCGTGCCAGTGTGTCATTGTTGTCGTCAAGAATTCTACCAGGGCTGGATGAATTTTGTATATCTGCAATATTTCGACAAGCCAAGAATGGGTAGCATTATCGAATGCCTTCAGATAATCGAGATAAGCTGAATGAACATTCCGATGCCCTACATGTACCTGTTTCGTTATCACAGAATGAATGATGAGTTGTTCCTTGCACCCGTGGTGTTTTTTCTGCACCCTTTCTGCTCCTCTGCTAATGTATTGTTGTCGTCAAGGTGTAGGTATATTCGATTGGATATGCATGAGGTGAGTATTTTGTAGAGTGTTGGCAGGCGAGTGATTGGCCCATATTGAGACGGATCCTGTGTTCTATCGCTCTTAGGTAGCATATATGTTAAGCCTTGTGTTAGAAAAATAGGTGTTTTCCTGGGATATTGAAGAACATACGTGAGCTGTTTCGCTAGGGCTCCATGGAGCTTATAAAACTTCTTGTAGCAGAAGTTGTGGATATTATCTATACCTGTGGCCTTCCAATTGTTGGTCGCTCTAACTACTGTTGTGATTTCTTCCTCCGTTATTCCTTCGATGTCCATATGTTTGATATCAAGGCGTTGTTTTTCATTCCTAATCCATTCCGAATCTTTATTGTGTTCTTTGAGGTTCGACCATAGTGATGACCAATTATCGGTCAAGCACTGTGCGTCGGGTACTTATCTGTTATTGTTGGTCGCAGTTTTGTTATTTCCCTTATGAAAATTGACCACGCTTTGGAGGTACCTTTGTTTCTGATATTTCCTTTCAGTACACTTGATGTATCTTGAGAGCCCCTTTGCTTTTGCTTGGAGTTTCTGCTTCAAAGTGTCCATATACACGTCTATATGTTTGTGATCAGGGTGTTTTGTGTTCGTACCAATTTTTCTATGAATTTTGCGTATATGGGATTTCAAGCGCCTTAAGGGCTTTTTGTTTCTCAGAAATTCTGTGAGGCGACCGATCTCAGCTTTAATATTGTCAACATCTTTCGCCAGTCGTTTTTGCTATGGTGGTTTTCTGACGCTTCATGTCTCAGATCGAATCAGAGTTGTGGAGACTTGTTGTTGGTGTAGTCGAAGAACCGCTACCGCTCCATAGTAAATCAAAGTGTGAATTTTCTTCAAGGAGTTCTGTTCAGTGTATTCTTCAAACACTGAGTTTATGCTTGCTAGGATGATATTGGTGTTCTCGTTCGTCTTGAGTTATTGCAGTTTAGGTCATTTAGTTGGGTTACTACCACTGAGTTCAGTTATTGCTCTATAGATTTCTGATTGTGCTAAATACATAAATTCGTTTTGCTGGTTCGTCTCAGGGGGACGCTCTATGTTGATATTCGTTTCCATGGCTTCGATGTTATCTGTAACACAATTGACGATAGGTATACCGTTATTAGTATCATTTCTGAAGAAAGTAGCACTTGAGTTACATTATGACCTCTTCACGTATGCTTTGAATAGGAACGCATAATGAAGAAATTCATTTCTGGGGTCCATTTGCGTTTCCTAGAAGAAAGTAGATATCACGCTGCTTCCTGTTTTTCGAACAAGACCTTCTTCATAAATCTTGAACGCGACAAGAGGTTATGGTGGTACCACCGGTTTATTCGGTACATCATTGTTTGCATTTATACCTACTACCAGGTTCAGCTTGGTTACCTGTACTGTAGAAACAATGTTCCTGAGCCCTGAGGGCATTATTATTATTATTAATATATATGGTATACTGTATGGATTTAGACATTACTATGTAGTAGTTAAGCATGATTTAAACACAGATGGAACTTTTTGCTATATTTTCACTACACGCAAATTATTTTACTTTTTATATAGATCAGTCAGGTCGTTTGTTGTTAGAAAGTTGTAATTGATTTGTAATTTTAAAATTTTAAGTGAATCAAAGTAATTGATTTTTTACCCTTTTGGACCTTCAATCTATCAGTACCAGGAAAATAGTTTAAATTTTGAATGTAGTAGTTAGCCAATTCTGAATCTTGTTTATTTGTAACGAATCAAGTTTGATGTTATTTATTTCTAATGTTGAAGGAACGACCAATCCTATGTAGAAATTATTGCTACTGGACAGGATAATTAATAAACAAATTTATTCAAAATCACTATAGGTTTTTAGTGTTGAATGAAAGCGATGACGATTCATTTTGAAGTTTGAATGCAATTTTAGATTATATATAGCTGTTAGCTATATATAATTATTATCTTCTCACTATTTTAACGATAGACAAAATTAGAGAACTTCACTGTATCTCGTAAGCTTGAATGCAGACAACATGTTCTCAAATATTCCGTGAAAAGAAAGTATTATCTTAACGGCTGATATTTTAAACAATCAAATATTACTGCTTTGATACATCACGAATTCATAATTTTTCTGGAGTTATACATAGAGCTCAATTATTTTCAATTTATTGAAAACATAAATGAACAACCTAGCGGTCTTGCGATAGGACCTCCACTGAACCCCTTTCTATTGAAAATAGTCATGTCCAGCATAGCAAACCAAGAACTAGTTTGTTTGTTTGAATTCATTTGTCGTATAAATACGCCCATAACATATATTTATTTGTTTAAACGATAGGCCTAGACAATTTAATTATTTTATCAAATTCATAAGCGCTGTCATCCGAAAATAAAATTTTGAATGCATCATTTTTAGATCTTTCAATTTCCCACTTTAATAGCAAAATTAACTTCAACATCTTCAAAAAACGAACTTGCCCTGATATTATGTATTCTCAACGATTTCAATTTTTCTCATTCACCTAAAATTTCGGTACAGAACTCAATGATCCACACAGCATTTCTTTTATCTTTATCATTAGAAAATCTTGAAAGAGAAATTGAAACAATTGAAATTATATCTAATTTTTAAATTATATCTAATAAAATAGTGAAACAAAACTATCATATATAGCTATTAGCCGAGTATATCGAATTGTAGGTAACAATAAATCCAAATTTTTTCTCCTTAACATTTTTTGGACAGATAAGTGAAAACATTGCATATAATATATCAAATTAATTTCTGAAATTCACTCTTACTTACAGTTGAAAAATTATATAAGCTTCCCTGTCCAGACTGCAATAACTTCTAGATAGAACAGAGTGATAGTTCCTCCCAAATTAAATATAAGAACATCAAACTTCATCCCTTAAAAGTGAACGAGGTTCAGCATTTTTCCTAGCATGATAAATTGAAAGTTTTACACATTGCCCCGATGAGTTGAAAACTCAATTATATAGACCCTGTTGAAATTTTAAAATCATCTTTCAACACGTTTATTGCCACGATATTATCAGAAAAATTTTCACATGGGCCATGGTAACTAACTAGGATAATTTGGTTGAAAACGTATGGAGAAAACTTAATGTATCACGGAAAAAAATCCAAAATTCCCGGAAAAACACTATTTTTAATTTCACACACATATGACTGACATGCTTAGCTTAAGCTCGGACAAAACTAAAAACCCAAAAATTTCAACTCATACGCTAAAAATAATGTATACTGCTGAAAAAAGAAAATGTGAAGTATGTCCACTGTATGTTACGCTCGAATAAAAGAAGCAGATGATTGAGATGCAGCAAGAGAATATGGAAAAAAGTTTCAACGTACTGCCAAACTGCGAACAACAGCCCTTTTTGCATAGAATGTTTTGGACAGCATAATAAATGAATATAATTAATCATATAAAAATAAAAATTATTAAAACGTATTTTTTCAACTGAAACAATATACCATTATGTAACTATATTTACTTAATTTTATTATTTGTAGTAAGCCAAGAAATTTTCAGGTTTTATTCCTGATAGGCCAAGCTTTCGAAACACAATGCAAATGTATCGTTTGCGTCGGACATCTGTGATTGACGTGCCTTCTACCAAATCGCATACGTCAGATATATATGTCTAACATGACTCATGTAGAACTTCTTAGCGTCAGACACATATGACTGACATTGCGATTAACGTGTTAATTACAACTTTCAGATATAATGAACTACCAGACTCATCTATGTTAAGTCCACATTTTGAATGTATTCAAATATTAACTCCTTTCCAATAGTTTGTGAACTACATATCTACTGTCTGGTTTTTCCAAATAGAAATAACGATCTATATATTCATCTTTGTGCCTGGTTTTCATACCCTTCGATGATGAACGAAACGTTGAAACAGTGTTATATTAATCCATTTAATTTATTTGTTGATAGCCACAGCATGGTAAAAAATTCCATTTGTGTTTTCACTAGTATGCTGCCGGGGCTATCCGTAAATCTGCGACCACATCTTCCTGGATCTTGCGGTAGCACCACTGGAGAAATTGTCTAGACAAATCGCAACCAATGTTAATTTATGGGAGCGACCACACATCATCAGTTTCTGTGAAATCAGCGGTGCGTTCGAAATTTTCAGGGCAACACGTTGGGGTTGCATCCGTTAACAGATGAAGACACAACACATGATTCTATGTGTAGAATAGTAGCATCCACATATTGGGTATAATAGAAGGAGGGAACTTACTAATACACTTGTTTGATTTTAAAGCAAGTTGCCGATGAAAGGTTATTCATAAAATTTTATTTACATATCTGGTAAAGAAATATTGAAACTCCCCGATAGTGTTACTTGTCCGCAAAGATTACTCAAATCTGATAATTCTAAATTTTACTCTTCCCAAAGAAGAGATTTAAAGTGTAGTATATATTAAAGATAAAAAAGACGGAAAAACCTAAATCATATAACAATATCGTAAATTCACGACTATCTGCTCAAAATATTATATTTAATTGGTAGAGAATTTTGTTAGAAGTATAAATGGAGCCGTCTGTTTATTGATCATAAATCTTATTCATAGACGTGATAAGAATATTAGATAAGGGATTATTTCAAATTGCATGCACGAAATTTTGAGTATGAAATAACATATTCTATATTAGTTACTGACATAGCTCCAGTGGTTGAAGAAACGCAACATGTGGTTGCTCCAATTGATTCCTTCGTTGATGAATGCACTCGCAACATGTTGCCTTGATCTTTGATCGTTCATTTCACCGCTCCCGTAAGTTAACATTGGTTGCGGTTCGTCAAGAACGCTACTCCGGTAGTGCAAAAACTGCAAAAACATCCGTTGATACCGGAATGTGAGGTGTGCTCTGAAAATTTCTAACGAACCGTAGATATCACAGATATCACAACGGATGATGGGTGCTCTCTCCCATAAGGTAACAATGGTTGCGGTTCGTCTAGACCGCTTCTCCGGTGGTGCTAACGCAAAAACATCCGTTGGTGCCGAAGTGTGTGATCAGAGACTAAGGCGACTCATCCGTTATTTTTTGTTTTTAAAATTTACGTGTATTTCTAATTAGTTGAAACGCCATTTGAAAAGTAGTTGATGCTTGTTCCAAACTCCAAATAAAAACAAAATCACATAGAAAATATAACTGTCTGAATATAAAAATCGATATCTTGTGAAACTTTATAAAAAATATTGCCTAACTTTCTACCGACTTAATTTCATCTTAAGTCCGCATTCTGTATGGAGTGTTCTAAGCCAACGATCTCGCATGTGTATCACAAGCATCAGCTATCGTATTCGAAATGAATTGTACGAAAATGAGAACAATAATTAATCTAATTAATCCTACCCGAAGATGGACTCTCAAAAAAACATTAACTTGCTAGGGAGTGAAACTAAAAATTTCAATATGCCGATTAGTTCAGAAATAACAGGAGCGACATAAAATTAGAGTGCACGGTTCAGCTTTATTCATTTCATTGAGTCGATTCGATAAATGATTCTACATCAGGGGTGCTCAAACTTGAACTGCTGGCGATCTACCTCAATATATTTTGACTACTTACGATCGACTCTGAGAGGCTGCAAGTATGTGTGATGCAGGGTTGTCGTATATACACGATACACCCTACCTACTTACTTACCTAGGTTGGGCGTACAGTAGCATATATAGATATTAACTTTCCGCATAATATACATTATTTTAGTCAAGGTTTGGATTAGGTTCAGTAAGGTTGTTCTCCATTATATCAACGAAACAACTCATAGTTATTCAAAATTGTGAGTTTATTTGTTGCTACAAAACAAAATAGTTACTTATGGTGTGTTTTTGGACGCTGAAGCGTGACACTGCATGTCCTCAGCAGACTTTTCATAAGATGGTACTTAACCACTGACTGCCAATCGCAAGCATGATGACATATGATCGTCACTTAGTCGATTGCGATATTTTGACTTAATTATCTTCATTTCAGAAAATGCAGAATCGCACAAGTAACCTGACCCAAAAATTGCCGTCAGTTGAAGGGCGATTTGCCTTAGATTCGGATATTTATCTTCAGATATAAAACACAGGAAATTTGTATCAGATACCGTAGCTTTGAGACGTATATCTGATATAATCTGCACCAACTCATTTTCAACAGAACATGAGTTCATATTGAGCTGGCTTGCTATTTCAGTAGCTAATTCCTCAATGTTGTTACAAGAAAAAGGATAACTCATAAATGATGCTATATTTGCCAATTTACTGCAATCATAAAAACGTATTTCGAATTGCCCCATATGAATTATCAAACTCAGCCTCATACGTATCACAATTCAACTGAGGAATCCTTGCTTTCAAAGACGGAAAATGTTTCAGATCCTTTCTTTTCAGTTGATCTGTCATAAGTTGCAATTTACTTTTGACAGCGTTAACTACGCTAATCATCTCAATAATAGTTGTTACTTTACCTTGAAGCTCCAAGGTAATGGTGTTTAAGAAGTGCATTGCGATGTCAGTCAAAAATGCCAAATTAGTCAGCCATTTTTCGTTTTTCATTATCTGAGTGTCATCACTTCTTTCGTCTAGAAAAGCTTTTATTTCCGGTAATAATTTTTCAAACCTTTCTAGGAATTTTCCGCGACTCAACCACCTAACGTCCAAGTGAAGAACTAAATCAGTATGTTAGCTGACCCCCTATCTTCCAATTTCAACTTAAAGAGCCGCCGTTGCAAGCTAAATGTACAGATGGAATTCACAATTTTTGTTGCAATGCACATAAATTCCTCCGCGTTTAAAAACAAAACTTGTCGATGTATAGTGCAATGGAATGAAAAAAATTAAGGGAAATCTTCAATAGCTCGACTCATTGCTACAAAACTGTTTTTGTTTCCAGTCTTAGCTGGTGCTCCATCCGTTGTAATGCACACTAATTTATATATTGTTAGCTTGTAGTTTTTTACAAAACTGAAGAAAACTACATATATATCTTCGCCACGGATCTTCCCCTTCAGAGGAATTATTGACAAAAATTATTCTTTAGCCAACATGTCATTGAATACCATCCACATAGAAATACACAGCTGGGCAGTGTCTGTCATTTCAGTGGATTCGTCGAACTGTAAAAAAAAGTAATGACATTTCATGATATAATGTTTTAGTTTATCTGCCATGTCCTGACTCATGACTTCAATACGCCTTGTGACAGTCGGACGAGATTACTGAAGTTCTCTAATAGCAGACATGATTTCTGTTTCATTCTTAAAATCTCCAAATAAAGTTTCACCCGTTTCAATAAATGTTTCCTTTACAACCTATCCATCTCCGAATGGTTTCTTGTGTTTCGCCAATATATGAGATATTTAAAATGCCGCGATCGTAGCAGCTTTTACTTACTTTTCGTTTTCTTAATTCACTCTGTTGCGGAAAATCATTTTCATAGTGTTTATGTACCGTTTTATGATGCCTCACGCTTAGGTATTGCAACTGATGCACGACAAATAAAACAAATGCACGTATCCTTCACCATATAGAAGAAAAATTCTTCCTCCCAATAAAATGATACGTTTTAGATTTCTTTGCTGCACCCATTTTGTACTATTTAATAATTAACTTTATATCGACGTAGTATTGCCTTCAAGTTACAATTAAGAATGTCTCCAATTCCTACAAGCCGCCCGAAATTTCTAGAAAAGCGGCAAGAATAAAAAACGCGGCTTTTCTTTGACAAGTATCGCGCGTTCCCTTGGTAAAGCCACCTTTTGCCGCTAGCAGAGTGATATTTTATTCCGAAATAAATTTTTGTAGTTTATTTACCTACTCATTAAAAATAATTTTCTTCTCGAGATCTACTCAAAAAGCACTCGCGATCGACCAGTCGACCGTTTGGGTACCCTTGTACGAGACTATTCATAAAATATTTCATTTACCTTTGAAAAATTAATTTTATTGCAATAATATCTAAAAAGTAAAAATATAGACCGTTGCGGATTTATTGCCAGGCAAATGTAGTAAACTTGAATTCCTCTTGTAAAAAGGCGGATGATGTCCAATAATGCCTGAAGGCGGGTTTTTAACACCTGCGCCTTATAAATACACACACACACACACTACTTCTAAATATAATTAAGAATCTGGTTTTATCTTGATTTATATAATGTTGAATGGATTAATTTTTAATTGCCACAATATTTACATACTATCAGCGAACTATGCACGTGTATGACTGATACATATTATTATTTGAGATATTTTCTATATAATAATTACAGCAGTTAAAATGACCTCACGATATAGCTTCGACAAGGTCCATCTAACAACAGGTATCTTTTACGAAGTATGAACCTTTAGGGATAGACAACTTTCAGTATTATACTACTACATTAAATTATTATCTGGGTCGAAATAAATGGCATTTCAATAAACAAGGTATTTCTTTCTCTCCAAAATTTTTTCTAAACTCACCAGATAGATATAATAGGGATCTAAAAGCAGGGCTTTCATCTTTTAAGGTTAAGCCTATTCTCGTGTGCTGAGGCTGATTAACGCATAAAATCAAGACTCATTGATAGTTTGTGGAGAACTACGCTTCCCTAGATATTTTTTTTTCAAACTATTTCTGTTTTCGAAACTAAAATTCGTTGTGTTTCATCCTCAGCTTCCGTGATATTCCCTCGCCAATTGAAATTTTACCGCATCCGCAACGATTTTCTAGAAAAATTAATCTCATTGTTTGTAACAGGCTAAATATGTTAGTACTATGAGCTAATTCAATTCTTGGCTGAAACTCATCAATAAAGCTTGAGTTAGCATTTCTTCATGAGATTAAATGATTAAAATTCAATTCAAAATGGTATTAACAGTAATAATAATTAAGGATATCATTAACCAATTACTGTGGGCTTAACTAATTTAAGAACATTCTACATTAACAAAAATAATATAGAATTTTTGAAAAATTGATTGAGTTGCTGAAAATTTCTACTAGAATGCATGATTTTGCCGTTGTTCTCAATTAGCCTTGTACTCGGTGAAAGATATTTAGAGCCTTCTCGGAGGCATCGTAAGAATTTGTTATTCTATTTCCTATTTCACTTACATTATTTATGCAGCAATCACGAACCATAGAGGATATCATAGTAAAAGCAGCACACCTTCCAGCTAAATTAGTAAATTTTATTCCATCATTCATTAAATTAAAAATGATGTTCAGAATTCGAATGATTTTTATCGACACATCGATCGAAAATTGTTTTTTATAGCTCAAAAATTTCTCTGTCCTCATATTCAACACGAAAATGGAATTTTTTGAGAAGTTGGCTTCTTCCGTAAAGAAATCTATGTCGGACAACGAATTTTCGGAAAATTTCATTCAAAAACTCACAGGCTGATATTTAGGGTTCTTTTTTGTAGTTTTGTGTGGGGTTGGAAACTATCTATTCTACTCGGGCGTGTATTGACGAAATTGTATGTGTATTGGATAAAACCTTGTTGGTTTTGCCGTCTTCATTCTAATGCACTGCCGCCTGTCTCAGAAATTAATGGTCTTTCTTTCAAGAAATTACTTTAGAACGTCCCTTCTTGAAAGATCTCTGAAAATTTATTGCTTTTTCTGAGATAAAAACTTTCTCAATCACTAAAATATTTTTTCCACAGCATCAGCTGAATCAAGTCGATTTTAAAGACGATTTTTTGTACATTTTCTACTTTAAACAATTTTTTATATTACTTATTATTCCGGGGATAGACGTAGTCAAACTTTTGAGAATTCATTCCTTCTCATTTTTCGAATCATCCTGTGAAGTAAGTAAGAAATCTAACACAAGAATTGGCTGATGAAGAAGCACAATTAATATAATTTTCCATTTTCATTTTGAGTTGTCATACACCGGGGATATGAAGTAGGTATGAGAATCAACATAATCTACGCTAATCGAATGCGCTGTTGTTGGAAAATAGTTCTTTCACACAACACGCAGCGGACAACACAACGAATTTCGTCAGCGTATATCGCCTCATGCAGCGGGTTATAATCTGTCGCCAAAAAAATACAGCTGAGCACGAAGACTCCTTTCCTTCCACTGAAAATCGCACAATATCTTATAACTAGCTGATTCAACTGACGTTTCCCCCTCCACATTTCAATGAATTCCAGAGTTCTATCCAAATCTTTAAAATTTTTCAAATGAGTTGTTGATGCACCTGAACGAAAATCAAAAAAATTATCAACAAAAAAAGTCATTTCGACCACCGCCTTTGGTGATCGAAGGTACACTACAATACAGTTCTGCGGAGCTTTCAAATTTTCCAATTTTTTTTGATTTCCTCAATTTTTTCCCCGAAAGCTTATAAGATCATAGCACACCTAAGAATTTAAAGGACCTATTCAACTATATCTTTCATATGGTCCATTATAATGGACAGTGCATAGAAAACTTATAATTCTTATAGTTATATCAATTTTCTCTAATCTTTCTGCCATCATGGTGACAAAATAAAAACGAATTAGGCATTTCCATCATTTGAATTATGAGTAATGGGCTTGAGTTCGAATTAATATTCCCATAGATGCAAAGTCGCTTTATTACCTCCACATCTAGCATTCCGAGAAATTTTTTTTTCCATAAAATTTTCGTCTGGCTATTACAAAAATTTGGGAAAAATAATTATCCAAATCTCTAGCAATAAGAATACCAAATAAAAGTATTTCATTTTATTCATATTAATAGGATAGCTTGATAGATTTACTATGACAATAAGTGTCACTCTGTTTTGACGAGTTCAAAATTTTAATATTTGAGTTACTTTGTATTGAAATTCTATTGTTTCAAAAAGTCTCGGAACCCACCCAGCTGAACCAAATTGACCTTCTGATAGTGAAGGCTGAAAAAACGTGGATTATCTGCGCATTTTAACTGTCCCCAGATTGTGTTGAGTAGAGCTGTTTTCTAAAAAATGCATAAAAAAGTGTCAACTATGGCAAAGAGTGGAACTTACATCAATAGCACATTCGGTAATATAAGCGCAGCAATCAAGTCTCACCAACCAGTGAGAAAAAGTTTGAAAACGGTTGGTTTTAGGACCATCCAAGCATCCACAGTTACGTTTCGTATAATTCTATGTGCCACGAAAATCAGATCGAAACCGTAGAAAAATGATTATAAGAAGAACATGCCTATAAGACTATATACGTAGGTGTTATTTTGATTGACGTGTTAAGAGAATGAATATAACATGCGCTGGTGGAGCATTTTCAGGAGTTAGTGAACGGTATTGGAAAAGGTTCCATTTGTCTTTGTAGTGAAATATATTTAAATTCCCGCCCAGAGTCAGCTGTTCTGCAGAATTAATCCACATGCTTGAGCTGAGATGTCGAAGCAGTTTATGATTATTTGAATTCTACCTGTAACACTGAAGCAGATCTTGCACAGATATAGTCGAATAACCCCAAAATTTCACACAATTTGATTTGCTGACTGCCAAGATGACTAACAAGTTGATAAAATTTTGCATTTTACGTTTCTTTTCATTTTTTGTTTACCTCATTAGTCGCATACATTAGCATACGATATTGAGTGTACAATTCCCAAAACTGAATATGTATAAATAGTAAAGAGATGAATAATCTCCAGAAAATTTTAACACCTACTAATATTTTGTTTTTAATATACCGAAGCTAAGATGATGCGGTTTCGAATAATATGATGAACTAATGAGGGCGTTGGAACCTTATCAATGAATCTCTTAATGATGTTTGTCAATTAGTAGTAGACAATATCGTCGACGACTAGATCGACACCAGCTCTGGCACGATAAGTTCTACAGAGTTGTGCTTGTTACGATCTTGTCATTGTCAATTAGTTCATAGCTCCCCATACATACTTTCACCCGTCTTCATTGAATAAAATGAAACATCAGAACTTGATGTCGAGAATTAAGCCTCGTCGAATTGACGCAATTAGTGAAAATCTATTATCTAAGAATTAAATTGTGTGTTAATAAGAGTAGGTCTTGAGAACGCTGGATCGATTTGGCTGATTTTCTTGTAAAAGACTGGCCAACTTGACAATCCGTGTTTATTTTCGATAAAAAAATTCAAATTATGATCTACCGTTTAGTCCGGAATGTCCTATGGAAACATATATTGAATATGGTAATTGCATATTGAAATATAAATATAAAATTTTCAATGGTCTGTATTCTAGGCCATCTTCAATCAAATGCAAAATATTAATAACTGTAAAATGAAAAACAAATATTTATAAATTGTATTCAAATTATATTGTAAATAAACTATGGAATGCTATTCTAGTATTCAACATCATATTCAATGTATTACAGATATTTTTATTCATATTCAAATCGAATATTATATCAATCCCAAACCTATATAATTGATTGATCTACTTATAAGCAAAATAATATTCATTTCATCATGATATAGCAAATTGTTTCGAATTACTTTTCATTGCATATAGCCAATAGAAGTTTCTGAATTTAAATCAGGAACGAAAAATCAACGAAAATTAGAATATAATTTACTTTTAGTGCTTCCTTAACTCTCTAATTATTTCGAAAGAATTCTCTTAAAATATCTTCATTTATCCCGGTGAATAGAATCATCGTTATTTTTAATTTTCGTTAGCCGCTTCAGATTATGACCTCTTCATGAAATACTATTATATGAATGTTTCTTCTGATGAATTATTCCAATCCAATTCCTATCGATGATTTCATACCTGATCGCAAATACTGTCTATTTTTGGGATTTGGAAAGTTCGCAGATTCGTATGTTCGAAGATTGAATCCACTTTCCGTAATTAGTTTGAAGAATTTTATTCAAGGAGCAATTCAACCTTCCGTAGAATGTTAAAAACCACTTACTGAAGGATCCGATTCTCCGATTTAGTCTTCATAATCATTGTCAACGAAGGAAAAAAAAGTAGTGGTAAAATCTAGTCGGATATCATGAATAGGAGCAAGAGACTGCAATTTCGTGCTAGTTTGAACTCGTCAGTGTTGCATACCCATTCACAACATCAAGTCAAACTGCCTTCTACTCATATCAACGACAACCAGCTCCTTCTGTGAGGGGAATTTCACATTTCAGAGAGTGTTGAATATTGCATCCTGAAAAGAAGTCTTAAATTTGTTCACGAAATTTGCTCACATGATTCACAACTTTTGTCACACAGTTTATTTTCTCCTTTATTCGCTTCAGTTTACATGAATAGAATTATTTAATAGGTTCTTTTCGCGTTTGCTCTAAACACGATTTTTAGATTTTTCAACTTTTCACTACTGATGTAATATGATAACTGAGCTTGAGCAGCTATTGAACTAAAATTCTGGTCTCAACTCACTGGAGGCCTACCTAATAGATCTTGAAACATCTACCGAATGACAATGAAGATGTCACGAATTCAGGCTCAATGAATTTCTACTGTTATAGAGCGACCAAAAGTGCCTAAAAATTGTAGAATATGAAGTCAGAAATTTTGTACGGATCTTCAGAAATTTTTTCGTCGATGTCATATTCTTCTGCATTTTATGAGATCCTCTGAATGAAAATGATTCCTCGAGCATTAAAATTATTATTATAATTTATTCTTGTAATCTCGGGGACGATGTGCTTATGTAAATATGTTTAGAAATACAAGACATATTCAAGACAAACATTAACTAGGGGTAAAATATGACTCTGTCGTCGTACTAACGTTACTATTTGTCCCATGGTAAGGTTTAATGATATTCTACTGAAATAAATGATATACTACAATTTTCTAAAATAACTGACTTGTTCTTTATGACATCTTCTAAGTAGATACTATGAACAGCGTTGCTAAACTTGTTGGTTTTTGAAAATTTTACTTTCCAATCGGACATCATGGTATTCCAATATTTTCTTCTTCTCTGTTCATCTAGAAAGTAATCTCTGAGCGGCGATGAAATACATCAAGTACCTTATACAAATAGGATTGAACAATTCTAGCAGCGATAGCTCTATTCGGTTTACAAAACGGTTTGGAATATAATTACGGAAAAGGAACGTATTGTCTTATAATTCCGAAAGTTTTATTGGACCTGCTGATAAATAATACATGATAATAGTCATTTAAACTGGAATATTCAGAGGAGCGGACCATTAAAACTGACTTTTATGATGGAGAAACACCCAAGATAAGTGTTGTTTTCCACAATAAATCTCAGGATAAGTTCCACAAACAATGATTAATTTCCTGAACAAAAATATATATGGGGTAGCATTATTTTTATGACAGGAGACTTCGTTACAGATTCGTTCTTTCAGTTCTGTTGGTTTGAGTCGAAATGAATCAAGATTCTTTTCTATTGACATGAATAATACAAATACTCCAAGGATATTTCTAAAAGCACGGTTCTTGAACACTCTTTCGTAGCAAATATGGATGAGAAATATTATCCGAATATCTGCGATTCTTCTCTTCTTTTTATAACGAAAAAAAGCGCAAATGCGAATCTGATTAAAACACCGACTGTTCATTTCTTATTCTAAAAGACGTCGAATGAGTACTTCTTTTATGTAATCATATAAATCTGATGTTTAATTTCTCTGCATTTGATGCAAATAGAGACTGAAATCTTTAGAGTGACATAGTTTGATTCTCAAACAATATATGCTCTAATGTTTTATCCTGCATGTTAAATCATCAGCATAGTCGTCTATCCTGATGAACTCCAAATTGCAGGAAGCAAATAAAAACACCGACGATATTTCTCATTTCTTTACTACTAGTGAAAACAGTGACAAAATTAACTTTTTAAAAAGCGTTATTGCTTGTTTTTCATTCTTCTGATTTTTTGCTTTCATTACCAAGCTGGAAGTTAAATTTTACTCAAACATCTCTCTGCGTACAATTCTATAGCACATTCCGCTTCGATCAGTATTGCGTTCGACCAATTTCTGTCTATTTTCATTCCTTATTGACTGTGAATGGGCATAAAATAACCTACAGCATTAAAGATTTGTACTTTTTGAGTTCACTTGTAATGCCAGAAACTACAGACTTGTACCGAAGTAGCCCAGATTTAAGGCTCATTGCTCTTTGCAAGGTTTGATGTTTACATTCCAGTGATTAAACCTTGCTTTATTTTGGAGCCATGTGGGTACCACACCATGCTTCTAACTTGAATCAATAGAGCTTTCTTATTTTATATATATATATATATATATATATATATATATATATATATATATATATATATATATATATATATATATATATATATATATAAAGAGGTCCCATAAAACTTACTCTTAATATCATATGATCAGGCAAAAACGTGCAGGGCTCTACTATAACAGATTAGTACTAGAATGACTCCTCTGAAGAGGCTTTCAGTTTTTGGTCGTCAAGTTTATTATCAAATATTATGGAAATCTCTAGAATAAGAACATTCAAACATGCCAAGTCAAATAGTGCGTTTAGATTATCTATGAGGGAGCTGAAGAAATGGAGTTCTCGTGACTCACAGACACGCAAGTTAGAAAATGTCTTGAAACTCTATATTCCGCCCGTAAACGCAAATTTAACTTGATGTAACTTTAGTCAGTACTAAGTAGATTGCGTCCAATTTCAATCTATATTTTTCTCATATTTTTGAAAACGAGCACTCTTCACAACTCAGTAATTCAAAATATTTTGCTACTTGAATTTAAATTGAGATATATTGAATAAAATAAATTTTTCTGATGTTTCTTAAAAATCTATAATAGGTGAAGCATAGAACACCTAATGACAATTGAAGGTATAAATTTTGTGGATTTTGTAAGATTCTTGTCGTTATTGGATTAAATAATTACTTTCAGAAGGCTTTCTTTTTGTTTCTACAAATATCAAAGGAATCAATTCAAATTTTAAATTTTCCTCTTGAATTTTTCATGAAATGTTAGCAGTATTTATCATTAATTAATCGTATTAATCGAATGGTAGATGGGGGTGCTCATAATATTTCAACTTGTGTAGTTTACCTTAATTATTATAATCAGGAAGACCGCATTCGGTCATTTTGGCTCTCAGAGAGAATATAGTAATATTGAGAATGATTATTACAGATATTTCAGAACATAAAAGTGATAATGTTTTCAAATTAGGAAGACCATATAGGACGAAAGTATTTATTTTTGTATAAATATAAACTTCTACCCAAGAAAACACCATGAGAGAAAATATCGTAGATTATGTATTATTTAGACTTCTTTTAATTATACTCGGTTGAAACGAAATTATATTTATTATTTACATCATGTCTGTCTGTTATTTGTTTAATTTTTCAGATTAGATATAGCAAATACTGCACTAACAGTCCAAGATCTGATCAAAACGAAAAATGGAACGTAATCACTGGCTCCATTTTTTTTCACAATTCACTCATAGAAAAGCTGTTATTGATGTATCTATGATGAGAGAGACAGCAATTTTTCTCAGTTTATTTCCTGTAGAAGCATATGAGAGATTACGTATGTTTCGCCGTTTTTTATATTTTCGTGACACGTTGGGGGCAGAACACATCGAGTGATTTTGTTTGAGATGCATCTTCTTACCTTCATTTGGGAACGATTCAACCCCTCAAAATTGAATAGGGCAAAGGGATCGAGCGATGCCTAATTTTAAAGCTCTTCGAAGCCTTTTTACAACGGTAAACAGTAATTGTGACGAATTACCAAAATCATTTTTTATCATAAACAAGCCTCCATGAATATTTTGAATATTTTCTAGATCGCTAAGGAACAGGCAAGCAAATCAACAATTATCTTTAAGTGAAAATATTCGAAGATATTTAGCGTTTGCGGGCATTAACCAGTAAATTCTCTTACCTTGAGGTATAGGATAAGGAAAGAAAGTTTCGTGGTAATGTCTTCTGTAAGCCGATATTATAAACTGCAACAATCTTAGAAAGATTTTATTCTTTTAAATCTAATTCTCAAGTTGTCCTCCATTTACTTCCATACAATAATATAATCTTGACTGAACACAGTCTCGTAAATGGTTCAGCATATTTGAAATTATTTGACAACAGTCATGTACAATTCGATGGCGTAGATCGTGGAAATACTTAGGCCCAATCACAAAAATTTTGGACTTAAGATGTTTCCACAAGAAAAAGTCTAGAGGGTTCAGGTCAGGAAATCGGGCAGACCACTCTATAGGACCTCTTCGTTTTGTTCAAAATGGATTAGGTTCAATAACCTTGCAGCCACTAGAGCACAATTTCGACCTTGGTTTTTAAGGTTCTTAATATATATACACCATAATTATTTTTAAAAGTTTAACCACATCAGCAAGGTAGTAACTCAATGATTGATCTACAACGTATCAAATGATTATCAAAATTATTTTTCTAATACACCGTTGTAAAGAAGCTTCAAGGAGCTTTCAAATGAGGTATCGTTCGAACTCATTTCATTATTCAATTTCGAGGGTTGAAGTGCCATGTCTAAGTGGGTTGCTCGTTAAAGCCCCTAATATACGTCAAAAGATGCCACCAAAGAAATTCCATCGACTTGTTTCGGTAAAATTTTCTAATCACTATGTGATGATAAATATACTCTGTGGCCTGTTTGAAAAGGAACACCATGTTATCAATCATATAGATGCTCTTTAACAAAACAGATTCCCCAATATTTCATATGCTGTACAGAAAATCCTTCCATCATTTCTGTAAAATTTAATCCATAATTTTTCAAAGTAATAAATGAGCGAACACAGAACCACAATATACAGGGTGCTTCAACGAAAACTAAACAGAGGCTATATCTACTAAGATATATATATTTTTGATCAAAACGCAAAAACAGCTCAATTTTCGTTATAAGGGGGACATCTTTGGGGCACAATACTTGCCTGAAATATCAACCCCCTGAGCGGGGGTTGCAATCCTTGAACGTTTTGAATAAGGGACATGGGTCGAATGATGACTCAAAAGAAAGTTGGTCTCTTTGTCTACAATCTCTCGAATGAATTTCCATTTTTAATTGAAAACGGTCAAAGATACAGGGTGAGCAACTGAAGTATAGGGAAGACTATTTCGCTGAGACTATTCAAGTTTCAGTGGGGTAAAATTGAACAGATCCATGCTAATCAATGGCAGTATCATCCAGTACCATCCTGATCTCGAATTTCAACCCCTGGAGTAGGGGTGACAACCCTTGAAAATTTGGAAGAGGGTAGATGGGTCGAGTGATAACTCCAAAGAAAGGTATTATCTTTGTCTGCATTCCCGTGAAAGAATTTTCATTTTTGAAACTGTAGAAGATAGAGAGTGAGCCACTGAAAGTAGAGAAGACTATCACCCTAAGACTATTGCAGTATTAGTGCGAAAAACTGGAATAGATTCATTTAGATCAGAGATGACAGCCATTGATCTGGAATGAATCTGTTCCATTTTTTTGCACTAGTAGTTGAATAGCTCAGGACGATAGATCTAATTTTCAGTAGCTCACTCTGTATCTTCTACAGTTTTCAAGCAAAAATGAAAATTCGTTCACAGGGATGCAGACAAAGATAATACCTTTCTTTCGAGGTATCACTCGACCCATCTACCCTCTTCAAAATTTTCAAGGGTGGTCACCTCGGCTCTAGGGGTTGAAATTCAAGTTGAGAATAGTACTTGCTGACGACTGCCATTGATCAGCATGGATTTGTTCCATTTTACTCCACTGAAACTTGAATAGTCTCAGGGAAATAATCTTCCTTATATTTCAGTTGCTCACCCTGTATCTTCAACAGTTTTCAATTAAAATGGAAATTCGTTCAAAGCGATGTAGACAAAGATACCGCCTTTCTTTTGAGTCATCACTCGACCCATCTTTCCTGTTCAAAATGTTTAAGGATTGCAACCCCCGTTTAGGGGGTTTATATTTCAGGCAAGTTTTGTACCCCAAAAGATGTCCCCCTTGAAACAAAAATTGACCTATTTTTGCGTTTTCATCAGAAATGAATATCTTGGTAGATATAGCCTCTGTTTAGTTTTCGTTGAAAAACCCTGTATTATAATGACAACTGAACTAAACAATTATGTTAGTATGTGGCTTTGTAGATACTATTGAAACTTTCGCGCCAATATAAAGAAATTTTCAAAAAGCGAGTAGACACTGGAGATTAAAATAATCGTAGCTTTTTTCAAACAACCACGTAATTGATGAAACATTGTTTTATGGAAAATGAGCCATCAACAAAGAATTTATGTTCAGCGCAGTATCCCATTTTGACCTGATTGTATTTCAGATATCTGTTTGTTTTTCTTCTATACTTTCATTATTTTATTTTGACTCGATAAAGCTTAGTTATCAAATATGTCATTCGGTTCAGCAAATATGCACACGTGTATTTTGGAGTCATATAAAACATTTCTTCGAGGAATGCATTCATTAGCTAAAGAACATTGAAGACCCAAGAGCATTGAACTTCTGAAAGCCACCATTACTTCACATCAGTGATAACAATTTATCGCGAACACCTGGACCAGCTCGTTCTAATGAATATCGTCTTACGAATAAAGCCGAGGTTACTCAGAATACACAGAAATTCTTTTGATCATGATTTTTACTATCACCTCTCCTTTATCACATCTCGTCAGCTGTTCGCTTTGAAAGGGCCTGGGCATGTTGAATAGCCCTATCAGATGAAATAGAGAGACGTTTTCTGTCCAGTGTCGGATTTATTCCAATGTTGTATTGTGGCCAATTCAGAATAAATGAAAGATTTATCTGGTGATTCAATTGAACATATTTTTCATTTTTTTCACTCAAGTTTTGCACTGAAATAATATTAAAAATTTATGAAGTGAAATGAATTTTGATTTGAAAATAGTTAAAAATGTAGCAATAATTTCTAATGAAAGTTATGTGGAACTGCAATTTGATATTTGTAAATCTTTCCTATCCACAAATTCATTGAGCATATCCTAAAATGTATTACTTTATCTCAAGTGCATGACGTTTACTGACACAACGAAAAATATTTTCAATTAGATAAGTACATATTCCAAAAGACCATTCTTTTGTAAGTGGGACAATATAGCTAAATAAAAAGTATCAAACGAGTTATCAATGGTTGAATTTAATTAAATGAAAGAAACTTCCTCCTTTCGATTTTCTGCCAACTCCGAATGCATTTCGACATTAAATCTGTAATCCTTTCTCTTCCAATATAATTACAGTACCTGTTCGGTACAGAATCATATCAAAAAGTTTGATTTAATATTCAGGAAAATACATTGATTGAAATTTATGAAGCCTTATTAATCATATAAAAAATGTTATTAAGTTTCATTTTATATAAATATTCACTTATGGGATATCAGAAAGTGAATAATGAATCATATAAAACTTTATCAAAAATCTTATTATCTTATTGTATCATAGCAATAACATATATTTGTGATTTAAATTGTTTCAGTTATATCGAAAAAACCGTTTCAACTCTAGTAGCCATATCACTTTGTCTGTTACGGCTACCATCACTAGGTTCTTGAATCTGAAGCAATTGAACTTCGGAATAAACAACTTTCTACAAAAGTATCCTGATTCTGATGAGGAATAATATAAAAACTGAAATATGGTATAACCATTTCAAGATTATCGATTCCTCATAGGCTTTTATATTTATTTTTGTGTGTTTTCTGAGCACTTGCTGTAATATACAGTGCGTTGCAATGAAAAAGAAACAACCAGAATAATTTGAAAGCTTTGATTTTTCTGTAAATTTCCTGGAACAGGTCGATTTTTGATGGTAAGGGGACATTTATCGTTACATATTTCGTCATCTCCCTATGAACTATCTACCCATGGCATGTGGTACCATTTTCAAAAGTTGATTCCATTCTTTACATGACATGAAAAAATTCTTTCTAAGATAACACGTTACGAATTGAAATCCAGAATTGTTTGGAAAAATTCCGAGGTTTCATTCACTCCTTCGATTTCCGTTTGGGAAAAACACTTGAACAAAATCAATTCTGATTGTTAATCAGAATAATTTTTCTTTCACATTTGGACGTTTGCGCATCATATCCCGAACCCTGTCGACTACCACCCACAAAATTTAGGAGAAACGGGATGGGTGATTCCTCTTTGAAAATTTGTTGGATTTACAGCACTTTTCAAATTAAATGACAAACGTGCAACCCTTCATATCTTATGTTGAAATATATCAATTCGATTTTGTTGATAATTCTGCGATATCATTCTTACGAAAGAACAAGATTTCTTCTTTGGATAAATGAATAAAAACGATATTTCATTTTGATAGCATCTCTCGGTTTGTCACCAAATTTCCATTGTTTGAATTTTCTTTCCAGATTTGCTAGATTATATATTTAATATTATCTCTGGTTATTCTTCAAATCTTCGGTTACTAGCGTTGAGAGTATTTGCCAGAGTTTTTATAAAATAACGATGATTTAGTTGAAGATGGTGTACACAGGAACGCATTTATATTGTGAGATTATATTTCAAGAATAATAACTGTGCTAAAGTAAGTGTGATATAGCATTTTCAATGAAAAAATCCTTGAAATAATTTGGGGCCAAATACGTTATTGAGTTAACGATCAAATTCTTGAAAAGATGATGTGTTATTAATTTAAAAGAAATCCCACCGGAAATCCTACTACTGGAAAACCAGCCAGTGGGTAATATGAATGAAATTGCAAACAATTCAGCTGGTAATTCAAACTTATCATATATATTTTTCTCTTTTTCCTATGCGCGTTTGACAGAAATAGGTGAACCTGTTACACCACATGAGTGGGCGGCTGGGAAGAATTGAAGTGTCTGTTTACCTACTTTTCTTGAAGAGGGCCAAATTGTTGGATATTGGGAAGATGTTGGACGGAAGCGAGTTCCACAGTTCACTGGCCCTGTAAACAAAGGAATTCTTATAGAGAGAGGTTCGAGGGGTCGCTGAATGTATAGTCATATGATGAGAACTGCTTTCCAGCCTAGTATTGCGGCAAAACATGAGTTTCCCGGAACAAGTTCTTTCAGCTCCTGGCAGCATCTTCCGTTGAAGTATCTGTAACACAGAGAAAGGCCAGCAATTTGTCTTCTGGGAACCAGCGGTTAGAGATCGGGAGTTATCTCCTGGTGGTCGATGAGGCACACAGCCCGTTTTTACAGACTATCTAACATCTGCAACGAATGTTTGAGATATATATATATATATATATATATATATATATATATATATATATATATATATATATATATATATATATATATATAGGGTTTTACCCGACGAGTTGCCCATATATCTGTTCATGCAATCAAACTGATTTCATGAAAAATATAAATCCACCACCCGGTAATTAATACCATTGCCAGACAATGATTATAATCAAAACATATCCTGGAGCAATTATATATTAGGATAACGTTAAATGTTATGAGAATATATCAATCTACCAGAATATATACATACTATAGCATCATCAGACAATGATATCAATGTACCAACGAGTAGTGTTAGAGGCTTTCTCCCGGAAAAATCCAGTGTACGGACCTTAGTCAAGTAACACTGAATGTTACTCATTAATAGTTTCCTTTGAGTGAAGTGGTGAACGATCGAATAGAATACTGCTCTGAATATAAATATGACAAAATTGTCAGTTAATTATATTACATTTATATAAACAAATAAATAAAATATGAAATGAGATTCTGAGCAGTATAAACTAAAGAGAAAACCTATGACTCTACCTCATTATTATTTTCGGAAAGAAACCTACGAAGAATATTACAAGATTTGATGACTGTTATCTTTTGTAACTGTTCAAACAAATTTTCTTCAGACCCAAAATCTCAATACTTTTGTGAAGATTTCTAGGAATAACGCCTGTTGTAGAAATAATAATCGGTAGAATAAATATTTTCTTCATTTTCCACATTTTTTAATCTCGTCGCCAAGCATCATATATTTAGAAATTTTTCATTGTATTTATTTTGTATATTATGTGTGTCGGGTATAGCAATATCAATTATATCTGTTATTCGATTCTGTTTATCATTAAGAACGATATCTGGTCTATTGTGTTTTACAGCTCTGTTGCAAAGAATTGTTTTATCAAAATAAAGTTTATATTTGTCATTTTCATAAATATATATATATATATATATATATATATATATATATATATATATATATATATGAACAATATTCCATAGCAGGTCGAATCTGCGTCTTATATAGAAGCGACAACTGAGATGACTTGATGTATCGCTTGTCTCTAAAAAGAAAACTAAGTTCAACTGATGCAGACTTAGCTATTACTGATATATGCTCATGCCAGCATAACCCAGAGTGGACCGTTTTTCCGAGATGGTGCATCGAATCTTTGGATGCAATTTGTTGGCCTTGCATCGTAAGAGGAGGTTCTCCAGCGGGGACCTTTCCAGAAAACACAGTTGCTGGCGGTGAAGCTCACCAGGTTCAACTGACCCCCTCCGATGTATTCTGTTAGTCAGAGTTTAAAGTATTAATGTTTTGATATCTCTGACGCTGAAATTCAGCAGCTGTAATCGGCCGCAGACTACTGAAAGACGAAACCAGAGTACAATCGTCTGCAAAACCGAAGATCTTGTTCTCTGTAGATGACAGAAGATCATTTATCTGCAAGAGAAACAAAGTTGGCAAAAGAATGGATCCTTGAGGTACTCCTGCTTTCAACAGGAAATAATCAGATGTCATACGGTCGTCCACAACTTGTATTGATCTATTTGAAAGAAAGCTACTTATCCAACCCCGAATGTTGTCGGGAAGCCCATACGCAGGAAGTTTATTCAACAGAGCTGCATGCCAAACCCTATCGAAAGCTATAGAGATGTCGAGGGCTATTGCTCCAGATTCTCCATGCTACTCCATCGTTGATGTACAAACATGAGTGAAGTAGAAGAGCAGATCTTCTGTCGATCTCTGCCTGCGAAAACCATAATGACGGTCGTTAATAAGTCTCTGCAACTCAAGATGTTTGATGAGTTCATCGTTTATGACTCTCCCCATCACTTTGGACGTAATGGGAAGAAGTTCAACAGGGCGACAGTTTTGTGGTAAGCACTTTTTCCTTTCTGTGGTAGCGGTTGAATTCTCGCTACTTTCCAACTGCTCGGAAAAGTCTGGCATTCATAAGAAATCTTAAACATTATTCAGAATGGGTGCCAGTTCGGGAGCACACTTTTCAGAACGATTGGTCATATTTCATCTAGACCAACTGCCTTCTTGCAGTTCAGATGAATTTTGCGCAGAATTCTTTGAGAACAAGAGAGCAAAGATATCAGCTTTCTCTTTCAGAGATGTTGCAATACTTTCGTCTTCTCTAACAAGAGAGGGAAATGCAGATTTGCAGAAATTGGCACTGACAGTCTTCGTCACAGACCAGAACTATCTAGTCCCGCTTGCCTGTTCAAGGAGTTTATTAGTTACCCTTTCGTTTAAATTGACCTTTGCTCTTGCAGTTGTTAGGTTGCATACGTTCCTTTTTCGTAAGAAGGTTGTTCTTGTTTCCTCTGTTGGATTTACCTTCCATGACTTGTACGCTCTGATCTTGGCTGCGGAGGCTCTTTCGCTGTTTTTGTTGTGAACGTTGAAGTCACCCAGTACAATGATCCCAGCTGCCGGATGATGTGTCTGAATCCACTCCACCTTATCACCCATATACTGAAACAGTCTAGGGAAGTGAATATCGTTTGGCGAGCGATATAGACAGTATAAGAACAGTGTTATATCCTGCAAACAGATTTTAAACCACATAAGGTCAAAATAAAGTCCTCCATCGTTTCTTCTCTCTGGCATGCAACATCCGATACGACGAAAACACAGAGGCCACCTTTAAACCTAAATCTCGTATGTAACTCATACCCATAAAACGTGAATACGTTGTGTCGGTTGTTTGAAATATTTGGGTTTCAGTTAGAGCCAGCACGTAGGGTTATCTGTTTTACAGATGCTGGTGGACTGCACTGATATTCACGTTGTTTTGCTTCAGTTCTCTGATGCTGCAAAACTCTATCAAGAGTTTGCTTTCTTTCCTAAAATGTGAATGAATAAATGAATTCGCCGGAGGAGTGCTCGACTCACCCGTATCGTGAACCCCTCGAGGCAGTGCCCCTGGAGATTCGAATGGGAGACTATTTTAACTCCGGATGATTCTGTCCCAGAAGAGCTCATCATGTTTCGTTGCCAATCCAATGAAATAATTCAGACTTAGATTGAGGATCAGACTTAGATTGAGAATCAGACAACGTTTCTAATCAAGTACCACATAACTCCTTACCCAATACAAAAATTTTTCCGAATAATAAATGATACGAGTAGGAAATGGATGCAGAAAGTTCAAATAAGTAAGAATTTTTTTTTGAAGTAACCAAATAAATCGATTTCCGTCGAATATTTCCCACAAACGGAGATTGAACGTGTTCATGAAAATATGGTTTCTTTCCTAATAATCTAATAATTCTCGATTTCAATTCATTACCTGTTATTCTTGTAAGAAGATAATTATATGATCGTATAGAGAAATCATCTTGTCAAAACGGTGTCACACTAACGTGTGTACGTATACAAAAATTTTCAACTAGCAGCGGTAGGGAAATCGAAAATCAAATTTTATCAGAAACTTAAAAAAAAATTAAATCAGCCTACCACACAATCAGTGTGGTTCGTTTTCCTTGGAACGCGCAAAATATTAAAACATTACAGTGGTATTTATTGAATTAGAACTTATTCTACGGAGAAAACAAAAATGTTCATTCTACAGCGAAATAGTACTATTAAATTTTCTCAAATTGTAATTGTTGACAATGAATAGGAAATATTTCAAAAACAGTTAGGCCTAAGTATAGCCACAGCCGTTTCTACTATTTAGCCACGCGTAGTTACACGGCAACCATCATTTGTCGCATAGAGTGTCACGGCGAAACCTATATAAACAAAAGAACGAAAATCCAATGATATGTTTAGAATTATGACTTCGATATACCTACTCACACAAGAAATATTAATTATTAATTTATGGAAAATCTGTTATGCACTCACTTCCTGAGTTTGAAATGTTTCAAAAGAAAATATATTTTCGAAAGAAAGCAGTGATACCTTTCAGTTTCATAATGAATAATAAAATAAAACAAGTTACTATGTTTTAACTATCACTAATTTATTGATGTAAAGAATGACAAAATTTTACATTGGTTGGACCGGTTTCGGACATACGTCCATTATCAACAACAGGCTGATGAAAACTGAATACTCATGTACAATACAGGAATTACCATCAATAAAATGTTAGTAGAGGTCACAGTAACTTGAATGGTCATTGGTAGGTAATTAAGTCTACCTGGACCACATTTTTTTGAGACCGTTTTTACACCTCACCTCTTACCCACCCTCAGCAGCAATAGTTTAAGCAATAGAGCCGATCCACCTGTAACATACCGACCTCACCTACAGTACTAGCAAACTCTACTGTCAATTTTGTGACATGCGTTGTGGACAATTTTTACCTGAAGACAATCATGTCAAGATAAGTACCTTGGTCATTTCAAATGTTTTCATTTTACCCTGAGCTTCAATTCTATTCAGCTCAGAAGTAATTTTCTAACCATCAGAGAATTTCAGAAGTAAGCTAGTTTTTTTTTCTCAAGAGTGTAGTAAAGAATTTTAATATTGTAAGGAAAGAAAGTTGAAGTCTAGAGAACATCCTCAGCTATAACTGTGATATAGATTTGTAATTGTTTTGCCTGTTTGAAGAACGTCTTTCACCAATTATTTTATTTTAATTTATTTATTTATTTGTGTCGCTTGATCATAGATAGTTAGATTAATCAATTTTGTGTATGTAGGTGCCTACTTATCAAACGTCACTTTGTATTTAGTATTTCGCTTCACGTCAAATTAAGTCAATTTTAACGTTACCCTTTCTTGAGTTTTCTTATCTAATTTATTATTTATAATATTAAATTTTGCTAGTTGAATTGTGGCTGTCGAGTAAATATTAGCTTGAATAAATTCGGTAGTTTCATATAATGAGTTTGAGTTGACAGGCTTGATCTAGAAGCTAATTCTTTTAGAGATAGAGAATCCCAACCTGAGTAATTGAACATTTTTAATACCTCTTTCAAGTAGTCTTATAGAGTGACTGATACCGCTTTCTATAGGTACTCTGGTGGAAGTGTACACACTGTAAACAACACACTATAATTCCTAATAGAAAAACTAAAAACCAAGATAGTTTACAATCGCGGTTGATCTTTATAATATTGTTATGAAATATTGAGCCTTGTAATACTCCCTCTGATAATTTTTTCATCAATTTTCTGAGAACTAGATGTACACGGCAAGTAATTAGAACAAATAAATTTATGCCTAGACAAATTTCCACATTTCTAAATCTAAACAATCCAGTAAAATATACTGGCCACAGTACTTCAGCCACAACGTTAGTAAATGCTAGTGGGAATATTACAACACTAAAAAGATATGGAGGCTAGAATAATTCTCAAGTAGCAGAAAGATACAACTCCGCAAAATCGAATAAATATTGAAAATCAATTAGTTTCATAAATTAATGGAGCTAATGCGGCAGCAACCATTCCTTCATCTTCCAGTTCTTCATATCAGACGACTGTTCAATCTACCTCAAATAATCAGTCCGTTTTGAAAACATATCTCAAATTGTGCCCAATGCACTAATTTTCAATTTCAATAATTATTCAAATTTTATGAATAGTAATTTTCAAAAAGGAAATACGAATGTCTCAATAAATAACTGGTTTTATTGTTTTTAAATTTAATTCATTTTTTTATTTATGTTTTGTGGTCGTAGAAAAATACAGTATATTACTCGGCCAGAATGAAATAATTGTATACTCGTATCGAATTTTTTCATTGTAATCTAGTTACAGAATATACTATTTTTTTCCAGAAAATCAAAGACTGTTGTTCAAGAAATATTCGTATTGTTCTTCTTTCGGGGTTAGTTGGTTTTCTTGAATGAAAAATTAATAATAAATAAATCTTGTAAGACGTCTAATTGCAACTACCATTGTTACAGATTCCTGTCCCAAACCCACTTCCTTTACCCTTGTCTTCGTCTGGAAATCATGAAGTGCAAGATGAGAATTGAAGCTGCTAAGCAAATAATCTTTGGTACTCTTATGTAAACACGACACTAACACAACATAAACAGACAAGCTATTGCTAGTGCAATAGCGACAGGGAAACGAGTTTTTTCCTCAGGTTTTTCGTTTATTGAATCATATACAAGATATTATGGTTCCCCTGTTACATTTTCCTGAGCTCACACTTGTGTTTTTCTGACACACACCAAAAATTATAGATATAAGCATTTATTGTAAATACAATTATTCGAATTTTTAAAAATTCTCTCTTTTTCAAAAGAAATAAGATAGTGCCCACTAAAATAAACTTAAGTTCATAAAACACCAATAAGAAAAATTTTGACAAACTCTGGTCAGTGAAAAGCTGCCTACTCGGAGCACAGTCCTAAAAAGTCTGCGAAAAAAATCCTTATTTTGTAATACTAATTCAATTAAGAAAAGTCCAGCCAAATCGAGAATAATTTCAAAGATTTATGAAAGTTCGAAACATTCATTAGAGCGACATTTTTCTTGGAAGATTTGTAGATGTCTTCCTTCCTATAAACATTATATATGCCACCATGCTGCTAGGCAGCCCTCACTCAAAAGAAAAAAATCCTATAAACAATTTATGGTGGTTTTGACAGATATGAAGGTCACTAAAGAAATTATGAAAGTTCCGCTTCTGTGATATGTACGGGTTTTTTCAAAATTTATATAGCGTGTAGTTTTGTGATGGAATAGTCTATACTCTTTCTTTTGGAAAAGTTCATCCTTCTGAAAGGAAATCACTCTCTGGAGTTAAGTTGTCTTTTTAAGTCAATTGAGTTTTAATTGAATTTGCTTCCAGGTAGGCAACTTCAACAAAGGAAATGAAAAAACTGGTACTCCTTTACCTACTTAACAGAATAATGATGAACAAGTCGGTATAAAATAAATTTGAGAGAATAAAATAAAGAAGTATGATTTAGCGTTATAACAGTAAACTGAATATTATTCTGAAGTTTTCTTTAACTGGTTGTTTAAATACTCGAAAATCACAACCTTCTTTTCTCTATCTAATTAAAAGAAGAAACATCAGATTTAACAATAATCCGTCCACAAAGGGACTTATAGACAAAACGACACAATAGTCGATGATCAGACGGTTGAGGTATAACACATAATAAAGAAAATACTACTATCTTGAAAATTATTCAGCCAAGATGCCCGCTTCGGCAAACTTTTTCATGTTTCATATGATCTCTTCTTGTCGATGGATGCATATCCCGATGGGACTTTCTATATATACAAAGTGTTTCCTAAGAAACTTCGATTGCAATAACTCCACTGTCTTCTGTCAGATTCGACAACTTTGAACAAATGGTATTTAAAGAGCGGTTTTACTACATTTTTCTACAGAAAAGAAAGCCTCAAAAAAATGTTTCTTATAATAAATTGGAACATATATATTTTCATTTTCGTTTGTTTGAAAAATATTTTTGTAAATATAGCGATGTATAAACAGTTACTATTTTCTTTGCTTTTATACAACAAAATAATAATTTTAATGAAATATAGATATCAATCAGAGCATAAATAACATTGAGGTATTATAAATGTCTTTCGCTTCTGCCAAAATTTGAAGTTATTTAAAGGATTGTAATAAGAAAAGTGACAAGGCTGATAAACTGCAAAATATATTATTAATATTATCAATACAGTTTCATTTCGTATGCTTTTTATATAAAGCGTTTTCCGATAAAAGATGAGGAAAATTCGAAAAAAAGAAGCTTTCACATGTGCAAGAAATTCCAAATTCGATTTTGTCTAAAGGCACCGTGGACATTATTGAAAAGAATGAGAATAAAGCATAATACAGTCTAAAAAGAGTGAAATACAAATATATTCTCAAACTTTCAATGTGAAAATAAAAACTTATAACAACTTATAACTTCTCAAATAATCGCTTATAAATATTGTTGAAAGTTAACACCGTTTTGTTGAATACACCGCTGAAACTTCCTTTGTATTCCACCTATTGAATTGAAAATAAGATTCAAATTTATTATCATTATTTATGATTTATATCTTCGTCATAATTATGACGAATAATGTAATCTGGATCCAATAGATAACCTCAAAACCAGAAATCAAGGGGCGTTACATTTGGCGAACGAGCGCAGTAGGATCTCTTTGTTCATATTCATGTTTGTCCTAATGTAGCATTTAACCTATTAGTATTTATATCCGTATTATGAGAGGACCACCATCTTGTTGGAAATATATCAATGACCTCATCGGAATATTCTCAAGAATCCAAAGATGTTGAGTTCATTAATTATTCTACTCAATGTGATGTAAAATTCCGTCCTTGAGATATGGACCTAAAATTTAATTGTTAAAACTAGCAAACCAAATATTCACTCCCAACTTTTTTCAAATTAATTTGTTTTTTACTACGTATCCCATGTTTTCTTGACTAAAGCTTTGATTGGTCAATATAATTTTTTATTAAAATCGTGATTTTGTTGGTCAATATAATTTATATTCCAAAATCGTGATTTAATTGTAGTGAGTTTATATTGAAATGTTTTCTAATTCTGCAATTTGGATCAATGAAAAGTTCGCATGTTCTTTCTGTGCAATGAAAAGTTCGAACTTATGTTAGTTCAAAATTCCGTCCACGGTCCTTACTAATATTTTCGTATTTAGTGCTTTCTGTTCAATATTTTTGGATTCTTATGTACATGTAAGAATCTGTTATCTTCATTGAGTTTTCTTTTTGTTGCATTAGGTTCTTTAAAGGTTCCCTATTTTCAATAATTTTACTCCAGCCTTTTAAATTTCCTCACTTTTTGCGGTATTCTGTCGCCAGCATAAGCACGTGCGGATTAATTCGAGTTTTCATTACATTCAGAATAACATTTCATCATGTAATATTTTTTTTTATTATTATATTCTGCAAATCAAAATCAAATAACAAAATGTATAAATTAAAAGGTATCAGTATGGTGTAAGAAATAAAATGACATTTATAACAATTAAATTTCATCTTTGCTCTGATTATTTGTGTACAAAAGTACCCGCCGAAATAGCAGAATTTCATTACGAAGTATATTTTTCTAATTTCAGTTACAGGGCTCTCTTGTAACTCTGTAAAAAATGTGATGTATTAGTTTAATAGCTATTCAAAAATTATGTAATCATGTGATTAAATTTTACCAATCGGATGAAAAACAGGGGAATTATTGCATTCAGCATTTTTGAGGGGTTCGCTCTGTACATTTGTCTTTTTATATCAGTCAAGAGGTTTTTTACAAATTAAATCGACTACATATAAGTTCTCGAGTTTCGATTTGCAGAATGCTTTACCTAAATAAAATCAATGTTCTAGTTCCAATAAAAGTTTTTTCAATGATTGGTTTTGAATGCAACCATCGAACAAAACTTTTTCTATAAGCTGCTGAACGCAAACCCCAGAAACTTTCCTATTATCATCCAGTTCGTACATTGCACGGTCATTTCTAACTGCATCGAATTATACGGTCCCATTGTCTGTAGAGAAAGTTTCACTAGTAGTATCTAGCATTGATGATTTGAATGAATCAAGTGTTTGAACTGAGAAAAATGTATCCAATTTCATTACAAAAACGTGTATTCAAATAGAAATATATTTTGCATTATATTATATAATATTTCGTTCAATATAGGACTGAAATGATGCAAGAAGATCAATCGGAGTAAAATCTGTGTCAAAGAGCTGGAGCCCTTTTCGAAACCATCCTCGACCAACTTGCATCGAATTTCAACATGGTATATATCTCCATACACTTACGAAAGAAATAGCGATAAATGTCAGTTGCAGTTAGATGATGCGAATTTCAATTAACGGAAATTCAAGGATTTCATCAAGTTATAGCAGGAAGTGCACTTCACTCTGGACTATCACTAGTCCATTATTTGCAGATAGCTCATATAGGTGACCAACCTTTTGTAGGATTGAATTAGATGCTATGGATATTGAAGATATAATACGGAAGAAAAGTATGGACTACAAATAAGCCCTAATATTACGTAATCTATAAGTTTTCTGAAGAACGCTCGAACAAGAACAACTTTTTTTCAACGTTTGATATAATTCATTTTTCTTATTGACTGCTGTGCAATATATGAAGACATACACATTTTTTCCAAGTTGCGGCTTGTGAGCATCATTGGAAATATTTTATTCAGTAGACACCTAGATTTTAGTGCAATTTTGTTAAGCCGTTTAGAAATACCTACCATTCAATTGTAAGAATCAAATCAAATTGAGTTTTATTGCACTAGAAAAAAAAATGTTTTCTGATCAAGAACGCTTAAAATTAAATGAGAAATGGAGCAAGAACGAAATCCATCAATAATAGAATTAGATTAATGTGTTGACCAGAAGATGTACCGTTAACACACGTCAACACATTATTCTCATCTTATTATCGGTAGTTCTTCATATATATTTTTTCTTTCGTCTATTTTTCAAATTCTCAATAATGGAAGCATATCATTATGTTCGAAACATATTTTAAATCACTTTTATCTACTGCAGACCTGTATGGTAAACTCCGAATCATTTGATAGTTTTTGAATGCCTTTATTCAAGGAGCGAATGAATGTTACATTCACACCCCTCACTGAAGGAGCTGATTCCCCGATCCATTCTTTATAATCATCATCAACAAGGGTAACAATAGTACTGATTCTATCTAGTCGGATGTCATAAATTGGAGCAAACGACTGCAGTTTCATTCCCGCTTTAACTCGTCAGTGTTGACTATCCATTCACAACAAGAAGCCAGACCACCACCAACTCGCATCAAGTGAATCGAAGAACCAGTTTCATCAATGAGAGATATTCAACTGTCTACAGAAGGTTGAATATTTCTTTCTGAATAAAAGTCTACATTCTGTTTACACATATAACCGTGAATCCTGCGTGTTATCGGATACTGATATCTAATCAAGAGTTTTATCACAAGAATATACTATGTGTTTGGCGGAAAAAGCTGAATTGCATCAATTTTTGATTAGGGGGACCAGTTTGTTAGTTGGTTCCGATCATGTAAAATCAACCCCCGACCCTCAGTAGCACCTAGGTCGAAATCATTTACAGGGAAAGTGGGTCGGGTGAGATATCTTTCTCTATTCAAAAATAGTATCTTCATGAACATTCAATATCACACAAAAAGTCCAAACACAACGAAAGTTTTAACTACGTCGAAAATGTGTACTCCAACAAAAATTTGCCAACACCTCTATTTCAATATGAACTAATATTAGCGGAAATGCTGTCTACTTTTGATTGGTGGGCGACTAGTACCTGAGTTGGTTAGGATCATGCAAAATCAACCTCCTACCATAAGTCGAAATTGATTATAGGGAGAGTGGGTCGAGTGACATATAACTTTTAATTCTCTATTCAAAAATACTTCCCTCATGAATATCTAATATCCCACAGAGAATTCAAATACAACGAAAGTTTGTATTTAAAAGAAAATTTGTCACTCCCTGTATGTCAAGAAAGACTGATTGCAGCAGAAAAATGTGAGACACGTCAATTTTGGATTGGAGGCTCCCATATAAAAGAGGTGGTTCGAAGCATGTGAAATCAACCTACTACTCTCGGTTGCTCTTAGGTTGCAATTCATTATTTGGAAAGTGGATAGAGTGACATATTTTTGGAAAGATATTTTAATTACTCTCAATGTGGCCCGAGTTCAGAAAATTCAAAACTGGTGTGCTCGAATTGTTTTCAACCTTAGACGCACAAATCGCTCGTCCTGCAGGCTGCAGCAATTGGGTTGGTTGAACATGGCGAATCGAAAAAGGCTGCATGTGCTGAATCTGTTTTACATGATTTTGAATGAGAAGAAACCCTCCTATTTGCACCGACGAATCAAATCTAGAACAGATGTTCATAGCATAAACGTCAGATTCAGACATAAACTTTCCATACTGCGTTATCGTGCTTCCATTTTCTTATATAATTGTAGATGAAATCAATAAAATACCGAGTAATCTTTTAGGTTTGAGTTTGGATGCATTCAAGAGGAGGGTGAGGCATTGGCTTTTTGAGAGTCAGTTAAATGAGGTGTAATATTTCCTTGTTTCCTTATTTTTTTTTCACCAAGAAGAAAAGATCTTCTATATATGGAGTGCATGAATTAATTTTGATTTATTTTAGTGTTTAATTCTTGTTTTCAAGATGAATAGTTGGTAAGATTAGTGATAAATATCTCCTACATAACGATGTTTCCGTACAATTGTGGGTACACTTGCCTAGTATTTGTTTCTATTTTATTCAGGTTGGATAAATCAGCTATGCTGTATCCTACCTTTTGGTATCTCTCAATGTACAGTAACACTCACTCGTAATAAGTTTAAGACCTTTAATGTAATTGATAGTTATAATTATTATTTCTGTACAAGATGCCAATAAAATGCTATTATTATTATTATTATTATTATTTAAGTGGATTGGTATAATTGTGTAATTGATATCGATAAACCCAGAATCATCATTGATTCACACAGACATACACATTATAGACTCAGAAATTTTATATTTGGACTGAAATCTGTGGACACCATATTGTAAAATCTTTCTTCATCGAAGGTGATCTCAATGAAAACACTTATTTGCAGTTGATAGAACAATTAGAAAATACCAGGCTAACAGAAATGTTGGAAATGATAAAACTGTTTCAGGGAATGAAATACGTTCCCAGTAGGTTGGTGCCACTGCACATTTCGATGGTCGTATGCGACAATATTTGGATATAAATTTCCCAACCCAGTGAATTGACAGAAGAGGAATAGTTGAGTTTTATGCCAGGTCACCTGATTTGAGTGCTTTAGGTTTCTTCTTATTGGGTTTTCTTGAATCGAGAAATTATGATACATAACCTAAAAAGTGAAAACTTGGAAGAGCTGCGAAGAAGAATCTTCACTGAATGCAGACTTTTGACACCAGAATTTCTTCAAAATGTTAAAGGAGAATTCGAGAATCATTTGTATCGATGTCATTTTGAGCATTTAATTTGATTTTTGGCATTGTCAAGTTTCCGTTGATATTTACTGCCTGTATGATATTGAATATTCATGATACTATTCTCGAATAGAGAATTAAGAAAACTTCCCAAAGATATGACACTCGACTTACCTTTTCTATAATCAATGTCCACTTAGGTTCTGCTGAGGAAAGAGGGTTGATTTTACATATTCCAAACCAACTCAGAATTTAATCCTCTCCAATCAAAATTGACGTGTCTCTCCTCTTCCCGCTATAATCAGTCGTTAGTGTAATTTTTTCTGCTACTATGAGTCTGTCTTGGTATAGAAGGGTAGGAAAATTTTCGTTGGAATACAAACTTTCGCTGTGTTTAGACCTTGAGTCTGATATTAATTGTTCATAAAGGTATGTTTTTGAATAGAGCTTTAAAAAAACTTTCCTAAAATATCTAACTCGACCCACTATCCCTTTAATGAAGTCTGACTTAGGTGCTACTTAGGGTAGGGGGTTGATTTGACAATTTTGAATTGAAAGCGTTTTTGTTAGCTGAAGCGTCTGAAACAATTCTTAAAAATGTTTTTTTTTCGGAATTAATAATATCCCCCACCTCAACAGCATAGTCTCAATGTTATCAGCAAACGTTGATTAACAAATAATTCTTTCCATATCTCTGCGGAACAAGAGGTGGAACAGCACTTCGTCATTATTACTTGCACTTCTGCTACATATTTCACCAAAATAGTGTAGTCCTTTTATTTTCAAAATTTGCATAGCACCATTTTACTCCGAAATGCTGACGCTTTTGCTGAATAATAGGGTTTACTCTTATACCAGCATCATATAAGCTCATTTCTCTACTGTTAAATACAAGATACAATTTGATTTACTCAACTACTGCAGCTATTATTATATGCACCATATTTCCTTGCTTATCAATTTTATGTTACTTTTATTATTTTATCGATATATTTGGATAGAATCTATTTGGTTTGGAATGAGATATGTAATAAGAATTTGTCCAGGAAGAGTTTTAAATTATAGGTAACTTAACATTGTAAGTAATGTACATGGGGCAACTGCATCAGTGTTGATTTTGAAATTTTGTTAGTTCTATTGATTTGTATTTTCACTGTTAATTCACTGATAATAATGATATCCATTATTAAGAGCTTACTTTTCATGATGATGAAAAAATTGAACTCTTTATTACATTTTTACAAGAGTTCTCTAGTGATGGTGTAATACTAAGTTCAATTTCTTATTATCATCATGATATTTTGTCGAAATTATTTACGATAAAAGAACATTTAATAATCTGTGAATCATGCTCAGAAAAGCTGATGCCATTTTATACTGATTTGGATGAAACCACGAATTAAGACGTCAGTATGAGATGGTTCATAGCAAAAAGAGTAAATTTATTATTTGAGTAAATTTAGTTAAATCTGAAAACTTAATCGAATTGCTTTTTTCAATTTCAATAGTGAGTTTTACTTATCATTGACTTGAATTAATAAACTTTTCAATGATGGTCAGTACCAGCAAAATATTTATTGATATTATCAACATATTGAAACGATTATAATGCTTGTATTTTGACGTCCATAAGTTATCCATAATAATTTCAGCTAATAGGAGGCTGAGTGGATTTCCTATATTAAGGGCCCTTGTCGGAACGGTAACATTTGAATTAAAAAGGGATTTTATTTTACACATATATTTAATTACAACAGTATTTTGCTATAAAATAAAGGGTTCACGTTATTTGGTTCCATTTTTCTTTCAATAATATCGATTGGGTTCTCAAGAGCGACACTTGAAAATACTATTACTGACATCAAAAGAAGTTAATTTCGACCAAATTTTAAAATTAATATTCATCTGATAAAAATCTTGATAATAATTTATGAAATCACTTGAAATGAATAGATATAAACATTCCAACAAATTCACTAAATAAACATTTAGATTTTGAAATGAGTTCCTCTCTTTGATTTGTTTCCGGCTAAGCAATTTAGAAAATTTTTATCTGAAGTTGCATAAGGTTTTTTACTCACTTTTAATCCAATTGTTTTACCTTATTTTAGTTAATATTTTGTACTTTTGTACTTGTCGTTACAAATATAAAGAGTGTAAATCATTTTCTTTCATTTATCAATTCAAATTGTTTTGCTTCATGTAACGGGCAAGCATGTTCATCATTTCTCTATGTCTTTGAACTTGTATGATTTCAACTTTCTTTTGTTTATTGAATACTCAGCATCATCTGAAAATTTATCTTCAGATCCATATGTTTGCGAAAGTGCGAATTATTTATCGATGTCAGATTTTTTCTTGTGTGATTCTTGTCTTTATGCTTTATGCTTTTTTATTGATCTGAGATAGTTACGAAACAACTTCTTCGTTTCTCAGCTGTTGCTATTTCACACCAAACAAATTATCATAGCACTTTCGAACTCACTTCTTAAATAAATAGAGCACAATACCAAGAAATAATTTATCATGACTTCTTCATCGTCTGTATACATGTCCAGATATGAATTCTTATTAAATGGAACAGTAGGATACGATACGAAAATACATAGATCGATGAAATATATTTGGAATAAATTTTGATATAAATTTTGAGAATTGTAATATTCTCAACATGATCACATTGAATCTATTTGTAAAGTTTATATCTTAATTAGATGAGGTTTGACTCTTAGTACATATATAGTATTTAGAGATCTAATTTAAATTTAGTATAGTAAAACCAAAATGTATGTATAGGCAACTATACGGAGGAATTTCGGAGAGAACTTCCGGTATATAAAAGTACCAAATGTAGATCAAATTCTTAGTTCCTTTCCAGTTGTTGAATAATTAATTGAGTTATAAGGATTTTCATTTTCAAGGTCTCATAAAAAAGTATTGTATCCAGTTTTCATTCAGTTTCTACTAAGTTTTCACTCAGTTTCACTTCAGTTTTAACTCAGTTTCACTTCAGTTTCTAATCAGTTTTCATTAAGAATTAGTCTCAGTGTCATTCTGTATTAAATTCAGTTCAGATTAATTCAGTTCATTTCATTATTATCTGTCCCAGAGGTGGCAAAAATCTAACTAAATATAGAGATTCACTTTTAGTTCTTTCTATAATTCGTACAGTATATTACATTAACATGGACAGTCTTACGGATAGAAGTCATAGCCCCTTTTGTTATGTCGAATAAGGAGCCCGGACCTGTTCTCAAAACTACCTGCGTGTATGTATGTGAAGCAAGGTAAAAGAAATGTTCACATCCAACAAAATCAAGACAGGTATTGACCCTTTCCGGTCATGCAAGATATGAAAACCGCTTTAGAAGAGAGATGAAACGATAGATATAATATTATTATTCTACTCTTGTATTCCGAGGGTTAATGATGAAACTTTGAAATAGAAAAGGGTCGCATTGCTTGGGAGATTTATCCTGGATAATTTTAGAAAGTTACCCCACTCGGCTAATTGGTTTACTCACGATTATTATCGTGAATGGTTTGAAAAGAACGGCTATAAATGGATTGTGTACACAGATTATATCTTATTTTGTAAGCAATAATTGTTATTAAAAGTATGTTTATATAGCCCTTTACACATATGTAACATGAAGAAAGATTTGTAACAGATCAACAGAATGCACATAATAGCAATTACGAAACTTCAGGTACAAAATAGGAATATTCAAGTATACATTTCTTATATACCACAAGTATGTGATAAATATGAAACCCTCAATTTTTTCAACAAAACTTTGTCTAGAATCCACATATTTTGTTTTCGAGTCTGAAATATTCACGCAAATTTTTGGAACACCGATGGGTTCACCCATATCTGCAGCAATTGCAAATACAGTATTGGAAGACCTTGAATGTCAAATACTTTCAAAGATCACATTCAAAGTGCAGTTTTTCAAACGGTATGTAAATGACTGTATAGCATGTATTCGTCGCGACCAAATAAACGAAATAACCAAAATCTTCAATTCATATCACAAAAAAAATTCAATTTACCAATGAAATCGAAAAAGATAAAACAATCAATTTCCGCGACATACAATTAACCCACGACGATACAGGAAGATATATACAAATAAATATCAGAAACCGACATGGAGTGGTAGATACCTAAATTTTGAATCAATTGTACCAAACCGATACAAAAAAAGCGTTATCAATAGCCTGGTTGATAGAGCCATCAAACTATCACACCCTAAATTTAGAACAAAATATATAAAGAAATTGAAGAATATACTAAAAAGAAACGCGTTTCCACCTAGTTTTTTTGAACCACTCATAAAGAAAAGATTACATGAAATATACAATACAGAACAAAGGAAAAAAGAAAAAATAGATTTTAAATATATCGGTTTCACTTTTACACCCGGACTGTCACAACAAATTGATAAATGCCTAGAAAATTACAACATCAAGATTGGACACAAACCTGACAACTACTACAAATAATTTTTCGCCACTGTAAGGCCACGGGTGAAACATGAGAACAAAACACACTGTTTATACAAGGTTAATTATCAGGACTGTGGAGCGTGCTATGTCGGTAATACTGAACAATACTTGCATGAAAGAGTATACCAACACGACTACTCCGTTAGATCTAATAAAAAAGTACCGCCCTAGCGAAACATAGCATTGAACAACTACATAAATTTAATTTTGCTGATATACGAGTTCTTGCATATGAAAGCAACGACTTTAAAAGAAACATTCTAGAAATTATCGAAATCCAAAAAGAACCTAAGACAGTGAATTCAAGAGCAGACGTTGACGGATTTATGAATGTCTACAATAACCTGATAATTTGAATACACCATTCAATAGATTGCTGCAACCAGTTATACTCAAATAATAATTGTTATTGCCTGTTATTGTTGTCTTGCTTTTTTGTATTTGTTTTACCAGTGATGATAATGATGTAAAGAGAGAATGTATAAGGCGAATAGCTTTTAACGTAAGAATTGTATTATGTGTTTTACTGAAATTATGATTTTTGTTTTAGATAATAATTGTGCAGAGATGAATGTTTTCTGATGATGGCCCTGTGCCAAAACGCGTGAAAACACTCTGCAAATTATAAATGTTCATCCTCAAACACTTTCCGTTCTCTTAACCCCCAGATTCCCAAAAGCAACTTGTTTTGTGCCACCTGCAGATTATAGACATCCTCTTTCTTGCCTGTCCCCAGAATGCAGCGAGATAATTTAGGATTGATCCAACATGTGCATGGTATATCAGGTATTTAGTTTTCTTGTTGAACAGAAAGGCATTTCTTCTAAGAATGTATGAAAAAGTATGAAGTTTTGCTATTAAATGTTCTATATGATCACTAAAATTTAAATTTTTATCTAACATTAATCCTAAATACTTAGTTTTGTACTCTCGGTTATCTTGACACTGTTGATGAAAAGTTCGAAATTATCTGGTTTAATAGACTTAAAGACAGTATATGTACATTTTTTCATTAAGTTTTATTCTATTATTATCAGTCCACTTTGAGATTTTTCCAAGTCATCCTGTGCCCTCTCGAATACATCCTGTATAGAGCCTGAGTAGAAAAGTCCCGTGTCGTCGGCATAGAGTATTATTTTACCATTGAGTCCTATATCACATTTATCATTAATGTATATTAGAAACAATATCGGGCCGAGTACTGAGCCCTGAGGCACACCACTTGTCACTCTCACTCTCTCCCCTCACATCCGTTCACTACAGTGTACTGCTCTCGTTCCTGTAGATACGATTTGAAAAGCTTATACGCGGCGTTGTTGATACCTATGCTATCGAACTTCTGTAACAAAATACCGTGACACACAACATCGAACGCCTTACACAAATCCAAAAATACAGCCATCACATCTTTTCCTTGTCTATTTCTGCACATATATATTCTGTTATAGTGGCTATGGCAGTCTGTGTACTGCGCTTACTCAAGAATCCATTTTGATGAGTGTTCAGAAAATTTACATTACTTAGGTGTTCTAGCAGTCTGTTTTTCATCACAATTTCAAAGATCTTCGAACATGCAGTTAGCACCGAGATGGGTCTATAATTACTTGGCTCGTTTTTCGGACCATCCTTATGAATCGGAACAATTTTGCTATCTTTAGAACATTGGGAAAGGTTCCTTCCGACAAATGCTTGTTTATCAATTTGGATATTATAGGAGCAACCAGAGATTTCACTTCCTTAATAATTTTAGGTTTTATATTGTCGTGTCCTTGCGAGGCATCTGACTTTAAAGTAGAAATAATATTTTCGATTTCTTTAGGAGATGTTCGTCTAAGATACATAGATGCAATTTTATTTGTTACTTTCTGTTGATAATTGGCATGATTTGGATTAATTTTTACTTTTCAACAATCTTTACAAAGTAATCCGCAAGTACATTAGCTATAGTGCTTGCATCATGGTGTACAATTCCATTTTCATCTTTCATTGACCTAATTGAATTTTTATTTGCATCATTTGGATTGAGCGTTTTGCTTATAATATCAAATTGTTTTTGATTGAACCATCGGCTTTCTCGAATAACCTTTGATTGTGAATTTTCTTATTATGACTTTTCATGTTATTGACTTGCCTCTGAAGATCCTTGAATGTTGATTCCAGACAGTGAGACAAGGGTTTTTCTTATAGAGTGTATAAGCCTTGTCTCTCCTTTTAATCAAAGTATCAAGCTCCTTTGTATACCATCCTTCATTTATATTGGTAGTGTAAGTTTTTTCTGTAGTTGTAGTAGCGCTTTTCAATTGTCTTTTCATAGTATTGATAAGGTCCTCAAAAGTTTCTATGCTTGTAGTCTCAATTTCATTTTTCAAATTTTCCTTTAGAGCTCTGAAGTTAATTATGGTTGTTTTATATTTTGCTTTTCCCTTTTCTGTAAGGAGCCGGTATGATCATAGACAGCACTTTATGATCAGTGATGTGATGGTCTTCTAGTTGGATCTCTTTTGGTAGATTAATGTCTGAAATTATATGATCAATTATAGTTTTTGTATTATTGTTAGTATCAACTCGTGTTGCTGCGTCTTCATGTATACTATTATGTATTTTATAGCCATTGGACTTAATGACCTGCATATATTCTTTTTTGTATTATTACTGGCAAGGAGGTTTATATTCATGTCGCCTATAAGTATCATGGTGCTGTGAACAGAGAGTAAATTATCTAGTTTATCAAGAAAGGGCTGGATACCTGATTCAGGTTGCTTGTATACTACCCCAAGTTTCAGGTTCAGGTCCCATAAATGCAGTATGAGTATATTATTATCATTTTCGCCATCTTCATGCAAAATTGTATGATTGTCTATTTCCTTCTGTAAATATATAGCCACACCTCCTCCACGGGTTTCACGACAAGAATGTACAGCAACATAGTTTCTAAAGTTTATATTTGAGGTTTCGTTGGAATATAACCAGGTTTCTGTCAGGACCAAAATATTAGGTCTTCTATTTTGTAGCAGAATTTCAACTTCATCTACCTTATTTCTAATACTACGTATATTCAGATACATTACTCTAATTGGGCTCTTTTTTAGTTTTTTTTATTAAGAGCTTCCACATCCTCAACAGTGTTTACTATTTCTATTTTACTAAGTTCAGATTTTTTAAAGTAATCATTCCGTTTTTGATCCATACAAATGAATACCCTTCTCTTTTTTCAATTGCCTAGCTTTGGAAAATATCTCCTGATTTGTTTTAGTGAGATCATGTGCAATATAAATAGTTTTGTTTTCACTATAACCAAGATCAGAAGTAGAAATGTTTTTGGTTTTTTCGCTCTGAAACATTCCAGTTTATCTGTTTCTCTTTCAAACTCAACTTTTATGGGGGAGATGAGCCTATTTCATTTTTTCCAAGTCTATGGCATTTATACTCACAGTTTGCTACTTTGAGGTGCTTCAGAACCTTTTGAACTATTTTCCGGACATCTTCATCTTTACTTTCAACAGGAATCTCATATATCACAGCATTTCTTTTTAAAGTTCCTGTTCAGCTTTATTCTTCTCCACTTGTGAAGCCTTCATGACTGCTTTTATCTCTTTTATTTCTTGTTGGAGTTGTTGATTTATGTGTACCTGCTCATCATATTTTTGTATGATATTATCATACTTGGCTTCCATCATTATTATATATATATATATATATATATATATATATATATATATATATATATATATATATATATATATATATATATATATATATATATATATATATATATATATATATCAACTCAACTACTCAACTCAACTCAACAACTATATATATCATCAACTCCAAATGACTCAATAACAGAGTGGATTTGTTGGATTTGAATTTTTGGAATCGGTCAGCTAATTCGTCTCCAATTATTTTACATATGTGTTGAAGTAATTCATGACAAGAGTTGCATTGGTTTTATCGCAATATTGCTTTAGAAATTGAAAATGAAGTGATTTACCATGATTTAGCTCATTTAATTTAGCCGTGATATCTACCATAAAGTGGTGGTAGCGGCCAGGTACTCCTCTACGAACCCGGTAGTGGATAGATCAGGTTCAGGTCCTTAGCGAACCCTGCCCGCGTGAGCTTTTGATCTCTTCCACTGATACAAACCTAGGGAGGTCGTGCACCCTCTTCCTTACTACTACTACTTCCATCCTACCCATCCTGCACTCTCCCCCTACCAACCCGCACTGGCCGGCGTGGTAGATTATGGCTAAAAATGTCCCGAAATGATTCCATAAGATGGAAAGGCAAAATCAGAATTGGCCCTCAGTCTCCGGCAGGTTGACGATCCAAGACTACGGTAGCGGTAATATCCGATCGAGAGCAGTGGGTGCGAAGGATTCACCATAAAGTGAAATAAGGGATCGGCAAAGAGTGATTATTTCCTCTTTCTTTGAGGAAAGTATTTATTTCATTCAAGCACAAAGCGAAACGTTTTAACATCTTACCTTTGGAAAGCTATCGCACTTTATTGTAAAGAAGGGCGTCGGAATACTAAGTCTCCATTTCGTTTAAGAAATCTTTGAACTGACGATGGTAAAGTGCAGGAAATATTTGGGTAAGGAGTGCTTCTTGGTGAATTATGCAATGACGCGTTAGATTTCGTGGTTAATTTTGCTCTGAAGAATTAATGTTGTCGCTTTATTTTTTCTGTCATACTTTTCACAGTTGTTATGGAAACGATTTTATTCAAATATCATCTTCGAGGCATTTTTGCACGGCATTCGCTATATCTTTTCCTATAGTTTGTCCCATACATACAGGCATTCCTAGAAATTTTTATTTTGGATCTTGGGAAGACATATACCTGACAAATATGGCAACTTGTGATGTGTCAAGACTCATCTATAGCAAGCGATAAGACATAAATCAGTTGATTGTCTTCTGCAGATATAATACATTTGAAGACATTTTGGCTATTCTATCTAGTATTGTTTTAGCAGATAATGGCAAATGTTTAATTTTCTGGTTCGTTTTTAAAATCACGAAACAGTTCTTCAGATGCACATATGAAGCAATCAATCCCCATCTGTGAATGGTTTGATGAAAGCAAACGACTCCGTCCAATTGAATACTCGATTTTTTATTATTGATGCCATGCTTGCAGTGATGATGTAATGGAGAATTTTCAAAACCATTGTTTGGGTATCCTAAACAGTAGATGATAAGTTCTTTAATTATTTAGATTGCCATCGTATACACCTATGTAAATATATGAAATATAATTTTTCACAAAACTTTTTACAACGATATTTCCCAACTGAATTACTGACCAATAGAATAATTTGAAAATTCAATTATCGAAATAAATAATTCGGATACCAAACACTGTTTGTCCTACTCTCTCACATGCTGATCGACTAATACTAATAAGAACCTAGTTTCCTCGCATCTGTGTTTATCACGGGCAATCAATGAAAATTGCTTAATGAATGAACAATCTGAATGCAAATATCTACCTACCCTGATCGTTCTTGATTTCGAAAATAAGTTTGTTAAATAACAAATTTTACTTATAATTTCACTTATAATTAATAATTTAATGTTAAAATAATAAACACTTTAAAATTAATAATTAACAAAATAGCTAATTTATTAAATATATTCGTACATATTGTACTGAAAAATATTCGCGGAAATATCAAACAGTAGTAATTTAATTACTTTTTGTGAATTATTATTGAATTCACAAATGTTGTTAGGCATCTTACTTTGAAAAGAATTTGTGTAACATGTATTTTAAAAATATATTTAATACTAATTATGTTATCTACTTGCACTATTATTACATATACATACCTTTGAGAAGATAATTCGCTTCTAACTCTTCTACTTGAAAGAATAAACAATACATAATAACTAAAACAGCGGCAAAGACGCCAAATTGTCTTGCGTCGAAAGTCTTGAAGTGAATTTTACGTACAGAACTAAAGGGCCGCAGCTTCACATCCAAAGAGCCGCAGGTTTCCGATACCAGGTAAGCACGGTTCACAATTTCCCTTTTTACGTTCTAAAACCAATTATGTGTTAATAGTTGGCATTCTGTCACAATTCTAATGAAAAAAACGAGAGAATTGAAATGTGATTATCTTGGTGGCCACTCAATTGGTCCCTTCTTACCAATCCAGTTCCTTGAAAAATTATTATCTAAATATTTTAGCATTCAAATATCAAAATGCGGGGGAGCACCATCTTTTTGGAAATGCAACTTCTGTGATAGTAGTACCGTATTCCAAAGGTTCGATAATTCTAGTATAAATCGATTTTCCTATCAGTTGTAGATAACTATCTTCATTGAGTTTACCCTCGGTGAAGAACGATCCAACTCGATGGTCCCAGTACAAGTTTGCCAAAACATTCAATTTTTGTGGGGTTCGTTTATGTATTTCTTTGCAAAACTGATGGGAGTGTCTCAGTATTGGCAATTGTGTCGGTTCTCCTCTCCATTTTCGTCAGAGAAACATATATTTCGAAAGAAGTTGCGATTATTATTCGTGTTTTCAGAAGAATGCAGGCGGCGAGTCATTTACTACATGGTTCAATCCTATTTAGTAGGGGCGAAATTTTTGATGTTTCACTATTCTGTAGACCAGCGGTCGGGGAACCGGGTTAAAAATGAAATTTTTGGGGGTAAAAACGAAACTTTTGTGAGTAAAAATTATATATTTTCAAGTTTATATTTTATAAACCTGTTAGTTTTTTTTCTTAAGCAATTTAGCGACATATGCAGGCCAAGCCATCTCACTACCCACCACTAGAATGTTCTGGAGCTATATCTTTGTGCAGTAAAGCACAGCCCCGGCTATCTGCTCAGTCCGTGCCATGCCTTCAAGATACAAATACATTGACGAGTCAGAGAGCGAGTTTTTACTAGTTAGTTGCTGACAAGACCATTTTATCATTAATCTTCGATATATCGATCAAGGTAAGCTACAATTTAGAAATTTAATTTAAGTATTTTACAAATAATATTTTCTGTCTCCCTTCAGATGGCAGCAAATAGAAAAAGAACGATTTCCTTAATTACGGTTTTACACAAAGGGAAGACAATGGTACAATGAAACCACAGTGTGTTGTATGTATGAAGGTACTGACTACAGAATCTTTCAAAAAAAGTCAATTGAAGAATCATTTAGATAATTTGCATTCACACCTGTCTTCCAAACCGCGAGAATACCTAAAAATTCAGAAATAACTGTTAAAAGACAAAGATTGAATAGCAACTTATTTGGTACATTCATTCAGCGTTCAGCATCAAGGGCAAGCTTTGAAGTAGTCTGGTTGATTGCTCGAAATAAGAAACTTCACTGTTGGTGAAGATTTGGTTAAACCAGCTGCTGTAAAAATGGCAGAGATTATGTGTGGTTAAAAACAATCGAAGAAACTGAATTCAGTGCCCTTGTCTGCGAGAATTGTGGAAGAACGAATTTCTATTTCAGCAGAAAATGTGAAGGAACAGGTTATTTTCGCATTAAAACAAGCTAAATATTTTGCTATTCAGCTTGATAAGACAACTGATTTTGGTACCAATTCACAGCTAATGGTACATGTTCGCTAAAAAGATAATTTTGAAGGAGAATTATTGTTTTGTTCTCCTCTCGAGTTGAGACCTCGTGAAATTGATGTCTACAATAAAGTAAATGAATACTTAAATGCGCAAAGTTTAAAATGGGATAACTGTATCTCTGTATCTTCAGATGGAGCTCCAGCTTTGCTGGGTCATATTGATGGTTTTTCGGTTTTCGTGAAAGAAAATAACCCCAATATTGAAGTTACTCACTGTATGATCCATCGCCAGGCCCTTATGGTCAAATATTTAGAACCTACAATGAAAGCCGTCATGCACTATGTTATCAAGATTGTAAATTTTATCAAGTGATATGCACTAAGCACGCGGCTATTTCGTGAATTATGTCAGGACGGTAAAGCTGAATATACGGACCTACTTTATTATACAGAAGTAAGGTGGCTCTCTCGCGGAAATGTACTAAATCGAGAATGGACTCTCAAAACTGAAATCGAAATTTTTATGGTTGATCAAGAAAATATTCTCGCAGATAAATTTAAGAACTCTTCCTGGGTTGCATATCTCGCATATTTAGCGGACATTTTTGAGAGTATAAATATATTAAACAAAGAATTGCAAGGAGAGAATATTAATATCATTTCAGCGAGAGAAATAGTGTCAGCGTTTGGGTTAAAGCTGCAATATTCGAGACAGAAAGTAGAACAGAACAAGATAGCTTCTTTTTCAAGGTTAGCTTTGTTTTAGGAAGATTGCAAAAATATTACGTTTGCTGACATCAAGGAACAATTGTAAGACATCTTATCAAACTCAGAGAGCGGTTTCATATTACTTTCCAGATCTTGATACACGTACTATCAGTTGGATTGTAAATCTTTTCAAATGTGAAATTGCTATGATACCAGAGGAAGCTTCAGGTTTGGCAGAACCAATTCTTAAACTTCGATCTAATACTGAAGCACGAATTTAATTTTAGAATAAACAAATCTTACGTCTTTTGGATTTCAAAAGCTGCAAAAGCTTTCAAAATTGAACATGAAGAGGCGGTTATAAAATTGCTGCCATTTGGAACAACATATTTGTGCGAACAAGGCTTTTTCACTATAATGAACATAAAAACGAAGAACAGAAATCGATTAAACGCTGAAGACTAAATTCTTACATCAAAATGTCCTAATTTTGAAGCAATTGTATCGAACATGGAACAACATCATTTCTCTAAAACGTGAAGAAATAATGTTTTCAATTATTCTTTTATTTTATAATTTTTCTTTGTACCACCATTTATCGTGGACTTATGCACTATCTCAGCTGTTAGCTAGATATAATTTACCTTTCCCAGAATCAGCAATCAAAGGTAATAGGCTCGATTACAATATATTTAACATAAATTTCCTAACTATCCTACATGTATTAAGAATTACAGCTTTTATATACGTATTCTTATGCAATTCTAATTTCTTAAGGCTATCATGCAAAGTTTTGGGTATTAACCCTGTGGAGGATATGATGACAGGAACAATATCTATGTTCTCGAGGTGCCACATCTACTTCATCTCAATAGCAAGGTCTGTGTATTTGGACTTTTTCTCCTGGAACTTATTCATCACGTTGTTATTATTCGGTATGGCGACATCGACATATTGCTGTTCTGGCTCTCTTATCATACACCACTATGTCCGGCCTATTATTCGTCACCATTCTGTCAGTGATAACAGGCCTATCGTAGTATAATCTGATAGAGTCATTTTCCAATACGGGCGCCGGTTGATACTTGTAATATAGCTGGAAGGTATTCAGAAGTCCGTACTTGTGTGCAAGTTTCTGATGGATCATGTTGCACACTTGATTATGCCTGTGAAGATAGTCCGTATTGGCCAGTTGTTCGCATCCGGACGTAATATGCTGTATAGTCTTCGATCTTATATGGCATTTTCTGCACCTATCTGTGTGTAATGTTCCGTCCTTCATAATAAATTTTTTGTAGTTTCTTGTAGCGATCACTTGGTCTTGGATGGCAATAAGGAATCCCTCTGTTTCCGCGAATAATTCTCCTTTCATCAACCATTTGTTGGAGGCTTCTTTGTCGATGTGTGGCTGATTAATCTCATGGTGATGTCGTCCATGCAATTCCTTTCTTGACCATTGCTCTTGTTTTTCAGTATCTGATAGGAACGGTAGATTCAGCAGGTCATCTCTGGTAGCAAGATTTAGAGGTGTATATCTCTTATCAGCCAACGATACCACTCTATGTAAGTCAGAAGTGAGAGCTTTTGCTGAGAAGAATTCTCTGAGATTTTTCATCTGTTCGGTGTGTAAATTGACAACATCTAATAATCCGCGTCCTCCTTCTTTCCGCTTCAAAGTTGTTCGTATCACAGACGATTTTGGATGATGGTTGTTGTACTTTGTTAGCATCGTTCGGGTCTGCCTTTGAATATCATCGAGTTCTGTCTTAGTCCATCTGATTATTCCAAATGAGAAAAGCAACACTGGAATGGCGTAGGTGTTAATTGCCTTGACTAGATTCCCCGAGTTCAACATTGATTATTCTTTTTATTTATTATTTTTATTATTATAATTTGTTACAGTACCCCAAATTGTCAACCCCTCAATTGTACCCCAATGTTTCAATTTCATATATATATATATATATATATATATATATATATATATATATATATATATATATATATATATATATATATATATATATATATATATATATATATATATATATATATATATATATATATATATATATATATATATATATATATATATATATATATATATATATATATATATATACCCGACACATATAATATACAAAATAAATACAATGAAAAAATTTCTAAATATATGATGCTTGGCGACGAGATTAAAAAATGTGGAAAATGAAGAAAATATTTATTCTACCGATTATTATTTCTACAACAGTTGTTATTCCTAGAAATCTTCACAAAAGTATTGGGATTTTGGGTCTGAAGAAAAATTTGTTTGAACAGTTACAAAAGATAACAGTCATCAAATCTTGTAATATTCTTCGTAGGTTTCTTTCCGAAAATAATAATGAGGTAGAGTCATAGGTTTTTTCTTTAGTTTATACTGCTCAGAATCTCATTTCATATTTTATTTATTTGTTTATATAAATGTAATATAATTAACTGACAATTTTGTCATATTTATATTCAGAGCAGTATTCTATTCGATCGTTCACCACTTCACACAAATTAAACTATTAATGAGTAACATTCAGTGTTACTTGACTAAGGTCCGTACACTGGATTTTTCCGGGGAGAAAGCCTCTGACACTACTCGTTGGTACATTGATATCATTGTCTGATGATGCTATAGTATGTATATATTCTGGTAGATTGATATATTCTCATAACATTTAACGTTATCCTAATATATAATTACTCCAGGATATGTTTTGATTATAATCATTGCCTGGCAATGGTATTAATTACCGGGTGGATTTATATTTTTCATGGTGGATTTATATTTTTCATGAAATCAGTTTGATTGCATGAACAGATATATGGGCAACTCGTCGGGGTATATATATATATATATATATATATATATATATATATATATATATATATATATATATATATATATATATATATATATATATATATATATATATATATTATTACTATTATTACCGTTATGTATAGGTATTACATTGAAAAACTGAATAAATGATGTTTAAATTACAATTTTAGTTATGGTCTCCTTTTTAAAATTATCATGGGGGCTAAAAAGAGGTGATTTAATGTTTTTTACTCGTCGCCATGGGGTAATATCAACTTACTACTTGCAGTAGACAGTTTTACTTGTAAAGACTCCTAACACAAAGTATTGACAAAATTTATTCAGAGCATCGAAATTTCGTTTAAGGATATTTGCGATTGAAATTCTCAAGTTTGGGGATGCTGGGTACGGGGTTGATTTCCACACACACACACATTTAAAATTAAAATTCTAAAATACTTTCTTCTATACTGATATCAATCTGTACTACCATTTATGCAGTACACATGGGTCTCAAAAATTTGTTCAACTATTATTTGATAAAATCTTCCTATAGATGATTGATCCTGTAACAAAATTCAAATATATATATATATATATATATATATATATATATATATATATATATATATATATATATATATATATATATATATATATATATATATATATATATATATATATATATATATATATATATATATATATATATATATTCATATAGATGATTGAAAGACATTTCTCGAGATAGAAATCTCAGCGTTTTCCGCTGACACTGCCTTTATCTGAGTTGGAAGGGGGTACATCAAATTTTCGCTGGAAAACAAGCGAGTCAGAGATTGAATGTTGGATTAGAATTTGAGGAAACTATATTGTAAGAGCTTTCTTCATCGAAGATGATTTCAAGAAAGACACTTATTTGCAGTTGTTGGAAGAATTAATAAAACCCATGCTAATAGAAGTTTTGGCAAATGATGAAACTCTTTAAAATAAAGAGGTACGTTTCCAGCCAGATTATGCTCTTGTTCGGGGGCGACAATATTTGGATGCAAATTTCCCAGGTCGAAGGATTGGTAAAAAAGGAACAGATGAGTGGCCAGCCAGGTCATATGATTTAGTGCTTTAGATTTTTCCAAATGGGCTAATCTTATATCGAGAGTTTATGCTACATAACATGAAAACTTGGAAGAGCTGAGAAGAATAATCGTCATCGATAGCAATTTTTTGACACCAGAAGTTCTTCAAATTGTAAGAAGAGAATTTGAGAATCATTTATATCTTTGTATGAAAGTAATGGGAGGTAATTTTTAGCATTCAGTTTAATTTTCGACACTATCAACTTTTCGTTGAAATACAAACTTTCGTTATATTCAAACTGTCTGTATGATATTAAATGTTCATAACGATACTATTTTTGGTATCAACTCGACCCACTTTCTTCGTAACCAATTTCGACTTAGGTGAAATTGGCCCCCCTCCAATCAAAAATTGATATGTCTTAGCCGAAATCATCAAATTTCCGTTGGAATACACTGTATGTTTTATCCTACTTTGCACTTGGTTTTCATATTGTTCAATGATGAACGCGTGTTCGATCTCAGTAACAGTGATGTACTAATTCTATTCAATTCATTTTTGTTAGTGAAAACACTGTGAATGAACTTTATTTGTGTTTTAATCATGCTTAGTTACATAATAGTAGAGGAATACAACAAGTGTAAAGCAAAACTGATTTTTAAATACCTACGCTAATAATTCAGTTTCAAAGTTGAAAGAAGTAACTCAACAACATAAAGAAGCGTAACCAGAAATAGATAAATTTTATTAATTTCCTGATGCAAACTTTATAATTTATGCAAGCAGAATTCCGCCTGCGACAGACTCAAACATGAATTCGCCTTGAGCGATTCAGCCTTCAATGGAAAACTGAACTATTGAACATAATGAACCTGCCCCTCTTACTAGCGTAAGTGCGCCCAAAGCGATTCTCATTATTCCTGTTATCTTACCCTCAGAGAACATCCGCACCTTGAAAGTTTAAATGGATATTTTTCAGTACCTCAAGCTCCAGAGAGATTTCTGACTGATAGTCAGTTCACAAGAGTGAAGAATGTTTAATGGCAGTGCATTATTTGATGTGTAAAACAAGTTTCTTTTTTTTTAAATGAACTTTTATCATTTACACTGATCAAATTGCAATATACACCTGAAACGATACAGTACATGTAAGAATAGGTCAGCCAATCATTCAAATTAGTAAACAGAACAACGTAACACATATTATGAACATAGTACTACCCGATATACATACTACTCAATGCAGTTAACAAAAACATTTGCAAAATGGCTAATCGATAGGTTATAACAATATGAATTTTTGGGTGAATAGAAATTATGGCACCGTATTTGAATTAATCGAATTGCGCAATAATTTCCCATTTGAACAGTTAATTTTTGCTCATCCTGTATAACATGAGCAACTCGAAACAATTAAAATATCAATAACGATCTATTTTATCGCGACGCTGTCAATTTCGCTGAATTACCTTGAATACTTTTCGAGTTTTTCATGAATGAAAATTTCTTCAGATTTTGAGAAAAATTGAATTATCTGAAAAACCTTGATGTTTAGGTATAGTAATTTCTGATGAAACTCAATTTTTTTTGAACGCTCAATCCAAATATGCAATAATATTCAGGGTGTTCCATTAAAAAACACAACTTTGGTAATTTTAAGGCTTTTGAGACACCCTGTATAATATGGAAATAATTTTAAAAAGTACCTATAATAAGTCTTTATATTTCCCAAAAGAAAAATAATCTCATAGTTCCGTATTTAAGTCACAATATTCCCAGACGTATAGCGTGGACAACCCTGTATGTAGATTAAAACGCATCTATAAAATTTCATTCAATATGTAACTCCATATACTTATCCTCTGATAGTATTTGTTGGCTATGTACTGCATTCATGTATTATTCTTATTTAGAATCTATGCAGGATATAACGAGACTGCAATAAATTGCCAAGCAAACGTATGTATTACTAGGAAGATAATGCGTCGATTTATATTTTCATACAATCACTATAATTGCATTAACAGATATATCGGTAACTCGTCAGGGAAAATTCATAGATATATGTATATGTATATATAAAGAGATTTCACTTCAACGAGTTCACCATATAGGCTGCCCGCGCTTGAGGGTTCATTAGAAATAAGTTGAGAACGGGTTAATCGATCAATTTTGAATTTTGAGATTAGAGTAAACTGATACTGATCCAAGATATGCAATGATTTTCAAAGCGGAACCACTTCCGATTATACGGGTCATCGTCAACAACTTTGCTATTTCAAATATCATGATGTACTTTTTAATTATTTTTTAAAGTGCACTCCATTTTAAGTATCTTTTATTAAGATTTGTCCCACCTAAAATCGACCCCCATTGAGCTAAAAAATTTTTCATCATAATATAACGACATCGACTTTGCCCATCAAAACTGACTCTAGATTTGAGTAGAATTATACATTTATTTAATAATTTGATTGAGGAGGTCGTTACTTGATGAATATCGATTTACATATTTGCAATGAAATAAAACTATGATATTTAGATTTTCATTATATTAACAAAACTATGACCGGTTTCAACACACTGTGGCTTCATCAGATAGATACAAACTAATAAACAAAGTTATTCCTTATATATTATTCTTATTTCCTACTTAATATTACAATAGATACAAGTACAAGGGTATGTTGGAAATCCCATCGGAGTTGCTTACTTTATGAATTGAAAAGATTGAGTAAAGGAAAAGGATTTAGATCTAATTGAGTATTAGGTAACCTACCTGAATTCTTTTCTTTGTTAATCTCTAAAATTTTCCATAGATTGAGTTTTTGTCTATTATTCTCATTGTGTGAAATTTTGAAATTATCATAAAGGTTATGGTTTTCTTCGAGTAAGTGATTAAAATAATGAGAATTTGATTTATGATAATTAAAACTACTCGGATAATCTAACTTTGAAATTTCTTGAAAGTTCTACCAATATAAATTTTATTACAATCCCCGCAAAACAGTTTATAAATACCGGATTTATCACCTTTATCAATTTTAGATTTGCTGTTTTTGATATGTCGGCCTAAAGAATCATCAGTTGGGAATGCAATATTGAAATTATAATGCGAGAGGAATGATTTTAATTTTAGACTAGGATTACCAATATAAGTTAAGCTGTTGTATTTTGTGTTAGAAATTTTTATACTTGGAAATACTTCCTGGATTGCTTTTTGAAATGAAATGCTATTGGTTTAATGATATTTTGCTATAGTATATATAAACCTTTTTTTAGATATGTCGACGATATCATTTGTTGTTGCACTAGCACAAACAGACAATTAGAGTCATTCGAAACATTCATTAAGAAAATTCACGATAATATTAAATTCATGTTAGAGATAGAAACAGAAAACTCCATTAACTTTCTGGATTCAACTATTACTAAAATTACCTCAAACATAATTTTTCTATTTTTCATAAGCCATCGCATACAGATATTACTATTCACAGCTCATCTACACATCCTTATTCACATAAATTAGCTGCTTACAAAAGTATGGTACATAAAATCATTAATATCCCCATGTCACAATAATTTTATGAAAGAGCAAATTATAATTAAACAAATAGCAGTCAATAACAGTTACAGTCCTAGTATGCTTGAGAACATGATTTCACGCCAAACAATAAGTATATAAAGTTCTAACACAAAATACAACAGCTTATCTTATATTGGTAATCCTAGACTAAAATTAAAATCATCCTCCCGCATTATAATTTCAATATAGCATTCCGAACTGATAATTCTTTAGGCCGACATATCAAAAAGTTAGATTATCCGAACACAAACGTAGTTTTAGTTATCATAAATCAGATTCCCATTATTCTAATCACTTACTCGAAGAAAACCATAACTTTTATGATAATTTCAAAATTTCACACAATGAGAATAATAGACAAAACTCAATCTATGGAAATTTTAGAGATTAACAAAGAAAATAATTCAGGTATGTTACTTAGTAGTCAATTAGATCCAAATCTTTCTCCTTTACTCAATCATTTCAATAATAAAGTAAGCAACTCCGATGGGTTTTCCAACATACCCTTGTATTTGTATCTATTGTAATAGTAATTTGTGGGAAATAAGAATAATATATAAGGAATAAATCTGTTCATTAGTTTGTATCTATCTGATGAAGCCACAGTGTGGTGAAACCGGTTATAGTTCTGTTAATATAGAAAAATCTAAATTCCATAGTTTTATTTCATTGAAAATACATTTATTTAAATTTAACGAGAAAAGTGTTTCTTTTGAGTGGAAAGTTCAAAAATCACTTGTCAACTCAATAAAACTGAATTGTCAAAAATATATTTTTTCAAATTCGTGTATCTATTCCTTTTACTTTATCAGGACTGTATTCTGAATTAGTATTGATAGGTATTAGGTTTCTCCATTTCTAAAATGGCTCATCTTCATTGAATTCGTGATTGTATCAAAAATCTGCACTCCCTATCGAAAAATTGCATAATTAGGCCATGGAACTTAAGAACAGACAGTGGATTAAATTCCGATGCCAGTTGTTATGTTTCACAATGATGTATATAAGATTCTATGAATTGCGATCTCAGTTCGATGATCGGAAATAATTTAAAATAGCAATAACAAAAGTTTAGTTTGTTTATAGATTTTTGTTAATTGAAATTGTAAATTATTACACAAACCAGGATATTATAAATTCATTTATCTTTCATGCTCTATGTCAACATATAATTAATCGAACTTGAAGAACATTTAACGAATAGCACTAGAAAATTACAATCAAATAATGTCACTTATGAAATACAGAAAACTGAAATGAATAACGTTAACTGACTACAAACGATAAAGATGTTGTTTTTGCGACATGAATCATAAAACAAAATTTCCAACGTTTATGAAAATTGAAATTTAGACAAAAACTGTAGAAGTTTTCAACCTAGTAAAATGAAATCAAATTATATGTTAAAACCAACCATCACTGTCTCCTACACAATTTTAAATCCTCGAGCGCAATTTATTAAGTCAATTCAGTTCTGATTCGTGATCCAAGCGCGAATTTATCGGCGAATCATAAACTCTGTTTCTTAAGGGTACCCCGAAAAAAAATCTGAAGGGGTAAGATCCGGTGATCTTGCAGGCGAATTCCATGGTCCCAATCTTCTTTTCTATCTGTAGTCAAACAAATTTGTGAATTCTTCCGATATCGGAGGTGTGCAATGGGTCAGAGCAACATTTAATTGATTATAAATCTCGTGAATTTAACGAGAGATTGTCCAGAAATTCCGTAACAAATGCAGTTGAAATCTTCAAATATCTTACACCATTTACATTTGCTGCATAAATTAAATATTGATATTGAACTGAATATATTAAAGTTAAAACGATGTTGGAAATATCGTGGATTTTCGACTTCCCAGATATGAAAATTATGTCCATTAAAAATACCTCCTCTCAAAAATTCGGAATCATCGATCCCTATAATGTTTTGTAAGAACTATGGATTGTCTTGAATGTGAACCATCAACATTTCTCGGAAATTAATCGTAACCGCCGCGCCTCCTGAAATCATCAATGAGAATTTGAGGGGGTGGAAATTATTTTGCCCAAAATTTTATTAACTCATGTACGTAGCCGGCTCGGTGGCGTATGTGATATGATGCTCGCCTCCTGCGCAGAGTTACCTGAGTTCAATCCCCACAAAGTCGGTGCGATTTTTCGGAATCTGGGAATCGCTTGAGTATTCATTTTTCGAAGGAAATGTGAAGCCGTCGGTCCTGTCTATTAGAGATGTGTTGGACATTAAAGATCCCTTCCCTCGACACGAGAGGGGTTCGGCAAAATTCCCAGGTTAGTGAGGTGACAGAATTCCCCGGCGTGTCATCGGCCGAAAGGCGGAAATAGAGCACGTTAAAGGAATAACAAACTCACAGATGTACGTGCTATCTCCAAATCTGCAGCAGCTGCACGAACAGGCGCATACGGATTTTTATGAAAATAACCCGAGTGGTAACTTCAATGTACCTCTGTTGGTAGTGAAACTACCTCTACCACTGTCGCTGTTTGTTTACCATAAGTAATCGAATCTGATTTAATTTTCTGAATTGTGATTTCTGCAAGCCGGTTGTAAATTCAGAAGAGTTTTGTTAAATGTTCTACATGTTCGACTTATTATTGGACATGGACAATGAATGAAGAATAAATTCATAAAATCCTCGTTTGGGTATTTATTTTCCATTAAAAAAACTATACAGAAACGAAATCAGAGTAGCTGCTATTTCGAATGAATTTCCAAACGTCAAACTGAGGCCGAAATTCATAGAACTTTGTTGAACATAGAATCGGGCTTCGGAATTCCAATCTATCTATTTCTGCGTTCCACTTTCCAAAGGAACTGCAATTTTTTCATCAAATCGCGAACTGAATGGAAATTGGCCAGTTTAGATATAGAGATACCTACTTTTTTCTAAGCGCGCTCCCCAGGAATAGGCGAACCTGTTACACCACATGAGTAGGCGCCTGGTAATAATTGAGGTGTCTGTTTACTCGCTTCTTGAAGAGGGCCAAATTGTGGGATGAAGATGTTCGAGTTCCACAGCTCACCGGCCTGTAAACGAAGAAATTCCCATAGAGAGAGGTAAGAGGGATCGTTAACTGTACCGCCATATGATGAGAACTCCTTGCCATCCTAGTGTTGCCGCAAAACATGAGCTTTCCCGGAACAAGGTCTTTCATCTCCTAGAGAGCATCTTCCGTGGAAGTATCTGTAGAACAGAGAAAGGTCAGAAACTTGCCTTCTGAGTGCCAGCGGATGGAGATCGTAGATGATCTCTGGGTGATCGATAAGGCAAACAGCGCGTTTCTGCACACTATCCAACATCCGCACAGAATGCTTGATAGGAGATCGCCATACATGGGAACAATATTCCAAAGCAGGTCGAATCTGCTCCTTATATGGAAGCAACAGCTGAGATGACGTGAAGTATCGCTAGGCTCTGAAAAGAAAACCAAGTTTAGCTGACGCCGACTTAGCTATTGCTGCTAAATGTTCATGCCAGCAAAACTTGGAGTTGACAGCTATTCCGAGAAGGTGCATCAAATCTTTGGATGCAATTTGTTGGCCTTGCATCATTAGAGAGGTTCTCCAGCGGGGACCACTCTAGAGAACGTAGTTGCTTGTGTCTTGCTCGCGTTGAAGCTCACCAGGTTTAACTGACCCCACTCAGATATCCTGAGTCAGAGTTTAAGTAATTAATTTGTTGACATTTCTGACGATGACATTCCGCAGCTCTAATCAGCCGCAGACTACTGAAAGACAAAACCAGGATACAATCGTCTGCAAAACCGAAGATGTTGTTCTCTGTAGATGACAGAAGATCGTTTATCTGCAACAGAAAGAAGGTTGGCGGAAGAATTGATCCCTGAGGTATTCCTGCTTGCAACCGGAAACAATCAGATGTTATTTCGTCGACCACAACTTGTATTGATCTATTTGTAAGAAAACTACTCATCCAACCCCGCAATTTTTCGGGAAGTCCATATGCAGCAAGTTTATTCAACAATGCTGCATGCCAAACCCTATCGAAGGCTTTAGAAATGTCTAGGGCTATTGCTCTAGATTCCCCATATTTTTCCATCGTTGATGTACACACATGAGTGACGTCGGTGAGCAGATCTCCTGTCGATCTTTACCTGCTAAAGCCTTACTGACGGTCGTAAATAATTCCCTGCAACTCAAAATATTTGATGAGTCCATCATTTATGACTCTCTCCATCACTTTGAACATAATGGGAAGAAGTTCAGACGGGCGGTAGTTTTGGGGTAAGGACTTCTTTCCTTTTTTGGGATCGGTTAAATTCTGACTATTTTCCAGCTTCTCGGAAAATGTGGCTTTCATAAGAAATCTGAAACAGACGGTTAAGAAGGGGTGCCAGTTCGGAAGCACACTTTCTCAGGACGATTGGCGGTATTTCGTCTCGGCCAACTGCCTTCTTGCAGTTCAGCTGCCCGAGATCCCGTCTCACAGAGCGGACTCTGAACTTAATTTCTGCCATGGAAGAATTTGTAGGTGGAATGTTCGGTGGTATTGCTATAGATGAATCCAGCACAGAATTCTTTGAGAACAAGAGAGCAAAGAGATCGGCTTTCTGAGATGATGCTATACTTCCGTCTTCTCTAACAAGAAGCGAAAACGCAGATTTGCAGAAATTGGCACTGACAGTCTTCGCCATAGACTAGAATTGTCTAGTCCCGCTTGCCTGTTCAAGGAGTTTATTAGTTACCCCTTCGTTCTATTCGTACTATTCAATACTTATTTAAAATAACGTTCTAAATTAAAAAAAAATGTTTCTTCAACAATTTAGTTGTTTTGAGTTGACAACGGATTTTTGTGCACCCTGTATATAAAATATCGTTGGACCGTACGTTTCCCTCAGAAATAAAACTTTCTCGATAAATTTGTTAAAAAAATTAGAGCTCAATTATGGTTCACTTAAGAGAGGACCAATCCTAACAAAAGATGCCTTTCAATGAAATGAATTGACAAGTACACAGTGCCATTTGAAATAGCAAAGTTGTAGTCGATGTCCAGTAAAACCGGAAGCGGTACTGTTCTGAGAACAATTGCAAGTTGTAGATCAGTATCGTATACTCTAAATCTATAATTTTAAATTTATCGGTAACCCCGTTCCCTTGATAACTTGCATACTACTTGACTACTATTTATACATTTTTCACGTGTAACTGAACATAAACTTGATTATATTTCTGCAAAAGAATCGTGATCACTTGAAATTTGAATATTCTATGCATATTAGTCTGATTTTTCTATACTCCTCCAGAAACATCAATTAGGTTTACGTCATGAAAGATCGAAATCGGAAAACCATGTATAAATAATTAATTAGTGGTTATTTCGTTTTGGTTATTTACATGTTCTACGTATATTGTACGCAAAAATATTATGAATATTTATGTGGGCTGAACCTGGCCTGTCTAAATAACACACTAAACTTGAACATGCGGGGAAATCAGGAAAATGAATGTTTATTGCTTTTTTATTCGATTTTTTTATGAAGTAATTTAATGCTTGGAAAAATCGTGGAATACAACCATTTCGAACTTGTTCTACGCCGCTTCCCTGGAACTCAATTATCAATTGTTTGTTGATGTGCTCGCTGCCTAGCCACTTCATTCTCATTTTGTGTTCGAGTATGAATATCTTGAATGGCATTTCATAAAAGCCTTCATCGCTCTAACATTTTAAGGAGTTTGAAGCTTAATGTATATCCATTAGTAATTATACTTACACTGAAAGCATATTATTTTGATGATCCAGTTACGACAATTCTATTTTTTCAGTTTCAGTATCATTAGTAACACTACGATAAATATCTTTCACATATATCTAAGGACATGAGAAAATTTTCTATTGGATTATACAGGGTGCTTAAACTAAAACTACACAGAGGCTATATCTACCAAGATATTCATTTCTGATCAAAAAGCAAAAACGGGTCAATTTTTGTTTCAAAGGGTACATCTTTTGGGATACAAAACTTTCCTGAAATATCAACCCCCGCTTAGGGGGTTGCAATCCTTGAACATTTTGAAAGGGGAAGCTGAGTCGATTGATGACTCAAAAGAAAAGTGGTATCTTTGTCTATATTGCCTTGAACGAATTTCCATTTTTAATTGAAAATTGTAAAAGATACAGGGTGAGCAACTGAAAGATAGGGAAGACTATTTCCCTGAGACTATTCAAGTTTCAGTGAGGTAAAATGCAACAGATCTATGCTGATCAATGGCAGTCATCATCAAGTACCATCCCCATCTCGAATTTCAACCCCTGGAGCAGGGGTGACAACCCTTGAAAATTTGGAAGAGGATAGATGGGTCGAGTGATAACTCGAAAGAAAGGTAATATTATTATTATCTTTGTCTGCATTCCCGTGAAAGAATTTTTATTTTTGATTGAAAACTGTAGAAGATACAGGGTGAGCCACTGAAAAATAGAGAAAACTATCTATCGCCCTGAGCTATTCAAGTACCCAGCTCTAGGGGTTGAAATTTTAGATGTGAATTGTGTTTAAGAAGATGACTGCCTTTGATCTGGAATGAATCTTTTCCATTGATTTGCACTATACTTGAATAGCTCTGGGAATAAATAGTCTCCTATATTTTTTATTCTGTATCTTCTACAGTTTTCAATAATAGCATGGCTTAGTCGATACGAGGCCAGGTTAGAATTCTAAACTAACCTAAGAATCTCCACCTAGGATCTCCCCCTACGACTCTCCACCTACGATTCTCCACCTACAACTCTACACCAATGACTATCGAACTACGACTCTCCACCTACGACTCGTCACCTACGACTGTCCACCTACGACTCTCCAACTAAGACTGAATTTCACGAGTTAGACATATATCACCAAGATATTCTATGCTCTAACGTAACAGACAGCTTCACCAGGGAATTAAAAGTAACGAAATAATGTGAGTCTAACATTATTTGAAGATAAGAATTAACAGGAAAAGTTACAGAGATTCTAAAAAGTAAACTTATGCTAGCTATTCAGGTAGGTCATAGAATTGAAAGATAAGTTACATAAAAAGCGAGGAAGCTGCTACAAAACTATTTACAAAAATTACAGATGTTTGGCAACCATTCTGAAAATTTGAGAGAATTTTATGATTTACATGATAATTTCACGAAAATTAATCAGAAATGATGGAACTAATGAATATTGGAGTTTGAGTTACTTTTGTCGTTTTCTACTCAGAAAAATTATTTTGATCGAGTTTATTAGTGAGATATCTATCAAAGTCATTATAAAAATTGTAGGAACTGAAGAAATACGATACTGAAATCCATCGTGAGAAAAAGTCATATTCTGTAGAGCAGAATTTGAATTTCTGATAGCTAATATAAGGCATTCAAGCAGTCAATAGGAAAAATGCTGTAAGGAAAAATTAAAAATCAGATTTTCATGGTTAAGTGCGGCATTTTGCTAGATAAACTTTCAACTTACCCTTTATTTTTGATATGTCACTACACAGTATTTAAGATAAAGATATATGTCTAATTTTCACTAGAGAGCTTTTATATAATTTGATTATTTAAAATACAATCAACATGATTTTCAAGAAATAATAAGCTTGAAGGTTGGCGGAAGAAAGAAAGTGCTGAATCTTCCTGAAGCGAAGTCGGTAGTGCAAATCATCTGATAGCTGGATTATGAGCATCAGACTGTTAACCAGTGGCGTGACACAGACAGAGGGTTGACTGGAATCAGGTGTTTTAATTCAATTTTTTGTGTGCTCTAGCGTTTGGTTTCTGGGTTGCAATTAGTCACTTGTAACGACCCGTTCCAAAAAACATCAATTAATCGATCGAAAAAAGTCAATTCTACTTTTTTTTGAGATACTTTCGATCTAAGGGTTTTTCTGAACCATTTTTGCACAAACTTTCACTACTCCAATTCATTTGTCTGAATCTGATGAACGGAGCTGTGATTCAAATTCAACTGTTCCTCGCTCATTTTGACTGTCAGTTGTCAATCTGAACGCACAAGATACCGGCTCTGTTGACATTTTTATCGGTGTTTGCATTCAAAGGCCTTCGCTACGTGATTCATCCTTCTGAAAATGCATTGAACCCCAACAAACCCTTGATCTTGACAAAGACTTTCTCCATAGGCCTGCCGAACTTTATCGAATGTCTCTGTTGCATCGTGTCCAACTATGAAACAAAACCTGATAGCACACCGTCACTCAAAATTGATGACTTTCACTTTTAGAACGCACAAGAAAGCACTGTTTCACGAAAACTTACGCTTCGCTGGAGCGGTATCACATGTGCAGCTGATATTGTATAAAACCACTCGTCTCACGCATTTCCGGGTCGAAAGAGACAGTGCCAGTCTCATTACTTTATTCACAAACCTCGTATACTCAAAACCTGAACTGCCAGCCTCAACTCTTACCCAGTTGAACTTTCTTTTCATTGACTTATTCCTTATTTTCGCTTCTTTCATTGATTTTTCGAAATTTTTCATACTTATTTATTAGGAATCCATTTGTTATTCCTCATAGTCTAACCTTATACAATTTTATGCTAAACTACGTGTCTCGACTTTGATTCGGCGCAACTTAACATTTCAGTATGACTTTTCTTTAATATATTGTTGCAATTGGGAATCAATAAAAATATCTTCGATGAGTTTGGAACGGTTTTCCACAAAAAATAGAATGGACTCAATAAATAAAAGTGAAGCTCAGGTACAATATAGCGAGAAACGGTGAAAGTGTACATTGAAAGTAAGAGGATTAATAGTCTCTAGTAAGAAGTTTTTTACTCAACGCATTAATGACTGTTTGGTATCTGTGAAGCACGATGTTGAATATCATTTGGAGAGATATTGTTCCACTGATACTTTACCAGTTCTCCGAGCTGCTTTTATTATAGCTGGAATTTGGTCCGAATAGGTTTCTCTAACTAAACCCAGACATGTTCAATGGGATTTGCCTCGAAACTAAAGGCAAGGCCATTCAAAACGCCTTAGTGCTCTCTCACCTCACCATTCCATAACGTTTCTGGCTGTATGTCGCCCGGCATTAGCTTGCATGAAATGCTACCGTCACCCCTAGTTATCATATGGCATTGTCTCTGAGACCCTACGAAATATATTTCTGAGCTGTCAAAGAGCCATCGATGAAGACCTACTGTGTACGTACTTCCAAAATAATATCAGCCCAAATCATATACTACCCACCACGAAAAGAAAACCTCTCATCATCATAAGTTGAAGCGTATCGTCCATAACCTTCAACGCTCCTCTGATTTGCCTTCAGACTACAGACAAAGGCCTTCAAAACGACTTAGTACTCTCTCAGGTAGACATTCCATAACGTTGCTGGCTGTATGTGGTCTGGCATTAGCTTGCATAAAAATGCTACCGTCCCGCATAGATATCATAAGCAGTATGGCACGGTATTCGAGAACCTACGAAGTATACTTCTAAGCTATCAAAAAGCCATAGATGAAGACCTACTGAGTACGGCCTTTCAAAATAATATCAGCCCAAACTATTAGTGTTTCACTACGAAAAGGAAACCTCTCATCAATACGAGCTGAAGCGTATCATCCATACCCTTCAACGGTCCTCCGAATCATTGAGGTTAACACAGAATTTATTAAAAATATAATTCTGGTCCAGTCTTTATTATTCCATGCCAAGTGAAGTAAGTAAAACTCTATCTTCCAACTTTCTGTGTTTCGCTGACACTCAATAACGTTAATTTCTTTGGGTAGTCATTTTTCTTCTACCGAAACCTGCATTTCTGGTTATAAATCTTGTTTTCAGATACCGTTTGCTCACTTTCTAAACTGCACAAAGACTCTTTCAACAATTCTAGCTTTTTCACCTTTTATTCGGCCATCTTGTAACAGCGCATCCATTATTGTCGCTACTATAGCATTCAAAGGAATTTTGACCAATTATTAAGACTCTAAGCGACTTTAACAAACCTCCAACTTTAGCATTTATGAAAGAAAATGGTTCAAACGCAAAATGAATTGCCAAATGGCGCCTTTTTTCTATAAAACAAAAATTTAACTAATTCCACCAAAATATTAGAAAAGAGGTGCTAAAAAACTGCCAAAAAAATATGTCAAAACATAAATATCATAACACCTATACGCAAGCCTCTTTTATGTTTGAAAATCTCGAAAGTACAGCTGCAGATTGTTTGGTTTTTATTGATTTTTGTTGGTAATTTGATGAACTTCTGAGTTTTGAACACACGAGATCATTCCTTGACAAGCGTTTATGATAATTTACTCGAGTTCCCTTGACTTTTGTTCATCTCTGAAGATGTACAGTTTCAAAAAAGGAATTAATTATACAACAAAGATCTTGTTTTCAGTATATAGTCTATCCTTTCCTTGGAGAGAGATAGATTTGAGAAAATAGATGTCAATTCTAGGAGATATATATTATTTAGGCACAATTCATCTAGTTTGGAAGACAAACCCAGGTTTAGGAGATGAGTTCGTTCAACTATTGTTACCAAACCTCGTACTGGAAATCAGCATCTGCAGCTCAACTTGCAATTCAAGTAATACAATATCTAAGATACAACTAAAATTATTTTGTGTCTACAAATATTGAATAGCGAAACCCTATTTTTGTTTCGTTTGCATGCGTATGTTTACGTCTGTTTCTCTACCAAGATTTCACATCCTATTTTTCAGGTTTATAGTACAATTTTAATCAGTTTAAGCCATTTAAAATAATTATTTTCAAGAAACGTAAGCCCCTGTGGCTTACTGACAACGTGAAGTTACTCATCTCTGTTCGCGATAAAGCTTTAAAAAACTTTAACAATCGAGACTCCCTAAAGATTTTGATTATTATAAGAAGTTACGAAATTTCACTAATACAGCCATCAGAAATGAAAAGCATGGTTACCTTCGTTTTAAAACTGGGACCAATACGAATCGTATATGGAAACATTTATGAGAGTTCTAAATAGGAATGCGACAGATGAGTTTAATTTTTGAACCGATCAGTGACGTGAATGAAATGGGTGAATATTTTTCCAGTGTTTTTGCTGACAACTTTTAATGAGTACGGTAATGGCAGGCTGAGAGATTCTATATCATTTCAAGTGTCAATGGTTACTGAAAGTCAGGTCGGTGGGTTCAGATGGTATAAGTGTCAAGATGCTTTTGTTGTGCTCACTTTTTATCCTGAAGTCTATATATCGCAAAATAAATTATTGTATCGAGAAGTCAGTTCATCCAAGGTCTTGGAAAATGGCTCATGTCATTCCAATTCCAAAAGTACGCGATCCTAAGGACTACAAAGAGCTCCGACGTATAAGTATATTGAGTGTATTGTCCAAAATTTTTGAAGAACTTGTCGCTGCCCAAGTAAAAGCGTATTTGGAGTCGGAGATTATTTTGCCTGATATCCAGTCGGGTTTCAGGGGGAGTCATAGCTGTACCACTGCCTTGCTCACAGTAGTGGATGACATCATAAAGGCTGTAGACGATATTGAACTTTTGTTGCTCGTCCCACTGGATTATTCGAAGGCAATTGGAAAAATTAATCATGATTTGTTGTTGGCAATATTTCATTATATTGGTTTCACTGAAGATACGGTTTTATTGTTTGAAAACTCTTTGACTGGCAGAACACAAAGAGTTTTGTACGGACAAATTAAGTCTGATCCTATAGAGATCCCATGTGGAGTTCCACAGAAATCCATTCTAGGACCGGTATTTTTTATCATCTATACCTTTCAGCTCATGTGTTGTTCGATTTTCTGCTCGGCTCATTTATATGCTGACGACTCACAGCTCCATTTACAGTTTTCGCGCGACTCACTTGATGAAGCTCTAGAAAAAGTAAATATAGATATAGGATAACATCTTTAAGTTGTCTGAGAGTATGTGTTTAAGTATTAACCCTTCAAAACTGTAGTTATGCTATTTAGAAGGAAGGTCATTAAAGAGGCATGTAAAGATCTAATTAAGATATTTGTGAATGGCGCAGTTCTTCCTCTGACTAGCTAGTGTCGTAATTTGGGTTTTACTATGGATAGCGATTTGAGGTTTGATTCTCACATAAACTTACTACTTCGTGAATATCAAATGGATTTATGGTTGCAAAGACTTTCTGGATATTAGACAAAGAAAAATGCTTTGTGAAGCGCTAGTGTTGTCTCACCTCAATTATTGCGATACCGTATAAGGCCCATGTCTGACAAAAGAGAATGTGACCCAAATTCAAAGAATTCAAAACTGGTGTGTTCAAATTGTTTTCAACTTTAGACAAAAGATCGCACGTCATGCAGACTGCAGCAATTGGGTTGATTGAACATGGCGAATCGAAGAAGGCTGCATATGCTGAGTCTGTCTTACATGATTTTGAATGAGAAGATACCCTTCTATCTCCACCGACGAATCAAATATAGAACAGATGTTTATAGCATCAGCGTCAGGTCCAGGCATAAACTTGCTTCCATGTTTCAGCATTAATTTTCTTATATAATTGTAGATGAAATCAAAAAAATACCAAGTAGTCTTTTAGATTTGAGTTTTAATGCATTTAAGAGGAGGGTGAGGCATTGGCTTTTTGAGATCCAGTTGCATGAGGTGTAGTATTTGCTTGTTTTCTAATTTTTTTCTTTTTACCGAGAAAAAATCATTTATATGTGGAGTGCTTGAATTAAAATTGATTGTTTCTAGTGTTTAATCCTTGTTTTCAAGATGAATCATTGGTAAGATTGGTGAGAAATATTCCTCACATATCGATGGTTTCGTACATTTGTGGATATACTTGTCTAGTATTTGTTTAGTATTTACTCAGGTTGTATTAATCAGCTATGCTGTATCCTAACTTTTGGTATCTGTCAGTGTACAGAAACACTCACTCATAATAAGTTTAAGACCTTTCATATAATTGATAATTATTATTTCTGTACAAGATGCCAATGAAATGCTATTTTTTTTTGTCACAGCAACAGTGCTGGATTTCAACTCGACTGAACTGGGCTTTCGGAAAGCAACAATTCAGTCATGGGTTAGCACCCGCCGAACAGTTCTGCATGTTCCAAAGATTACAGCTTTCTGAGCCAGAGCAATTAGTTTCTCCGGTTCTTCTAACTTGATATTTTCCTACTCCCTCTTCACACGAGATTCAACAAGGCCATTACTGGAGATGACAATGGGATATATTGTGACCCTTTCCAATTGGTAGATATCCTTGATCTCATGGCTCAAGTCTATTTGAGATTTTCGTAACTCTGGCTTCTCGGATATCGTTATCTAGAGGGACAGTTATGTCTCTTATATATATGAAGTTCTTTCTCGCTTATTAAATATGACTATGTCAGGACGGTTGTGTTGGATTTCCCGGTCCGTGAGGATACTTCTGTCCCAATAGATTTTAGCATGTTCATTCTCGCAACATTCTTCAGGTGAGTATTTGTAATAAGGTACGATGTCATTAATTATACCATATTTCTTGCAGATTGCTTAGTGAACTATTACTGCAGCATCGTCATGTCTATTTTTATAATGCCGTGGCGCCAAGAACGAGCAGCTCGACGACAGGTGTTGGATGGTTTCGAACTGGATTTACAGAGTCAGCACCTATCATCAGGTAGGTTTTGCTTCAGTATGTACCTTCTGTAGTTTTTAGTTGCAATCACCTGATCCTGTATGGCTTCTATGAACCCCTCTGTTTCAGCCATTAAGTGACCCTGTTTTGAAAACAGTGTGGACAGATTTTTGTCCACGCCTTCCCCACGCAGCGCAGCTGCGAAACGTTTCTTTTGTTTCCAGCTGTGTCAAAAATCCCATTTCTCTCTCTCTTCCAGGGTGCCTCTCTACTGCCAGGTTCAATGGAGATAAACCTTTATCTACTTGGGTTACGGCGCTATAAAGTGGATGTTCTACCAATTTAAAATATGAGTATAATTTAATAATGCTATTATCATTATTATTATTGAGTATTTGTTTTGTCTTTCTGATTCTCAAATTTCAATTATTTCTTTTGCACCTTTCTAGCATACAAATCTATATATCGGATGTATAGTGAAAAACACCCTACCTATATCACTTGAATTGTTGACCAATATCAATAAAATGAAAGCCCAATTGCATGATAGATTATATTCTAACATACTGAAACACCGAAAGTTGTTTTTCACTTAGACCTCTTAAATGGTACCACCATATTTTAATTCTTTTTCGATTATTTATTAAATTTTGAGTACATTCTGCGAAAAGAGTCTTGCTGCACTCTCCGAGAAAAAGAAAATTATTGAAATTTTCGAAAAATAACTGACATTTCCGATTCTTCGATGAAATCCGTGAAATGGGCCACTGTTTGAGTTTGTGATAGGACTTTCTATCCTAGAAAACGATTTGGTCATTATTTCAGTTCGAATAACTCACATTATTTTGTATTTTATTAAAAAATACTCAGAACTTAAAAGAAGATTCTATTGAATCGTGAAGCAAGTTATGTGGCGGAATGTACTGAAAATCTCAGAACACTCTCCATAGAACTATAATGACTAAGTAAAAAAATGAAAATCAAGTGAATACAAACATAATGCAAGCCTAATTTCAATAAAACATAAATAGTATTCGAGCATTTCTTATCTATTGGTAACAATTTCCAGATCATGATGAATCAGACGGCCGCAAGTTTTCCAACCTATGAAGAAACTTCCGCAAATACGTTTCATTCAAATATTTGAAAACTCACAAAGAGAAAACTGATGTAAAAACGGAACTGAATCTCTTGTTGAGTGTGAACGTGAACCCAGAAACATTATTCGACAAATTTCTGCAGAAACTGGGACGTCAGCGGACTGTTCAGTCTGTTTCATGAAAATTTAAATACAAGCCTTATGTTTTAAAAAAAGCTCTTGGAGAACATGAGAGTGTTGGACACCTCGTGTTTTCGAATGTTTTTACTGATAAAACACATTTCGATTATTCTTTTTTCCGACCATCATCTAATATGATTGTATTTTTCACAACAATCGTCATTTCAATAGAAATAATTTTAGAAATTGAAAACAGTGAAATCCGCAAACATTATGAAGAATAACTTAAGCGAAGATTCGCAGTAAACTTCTGGTGCGCTATTTAATCGAATCACTTGATAGGAACAGTTTTCATAGAAGAAAACTTGAATCTGAACAATTATAATAAAATTTCGTTCGAATATTACAAGATTTCCTAGACAGTCGTCATCTGCATGAATGAAGAAATGAACCTGCTCCTCGCAACACATCTTTGAATGTAAACTTGCTGAACAACAATTCTCGTGATCAATGAATAGGAACAGATGGTCCCTTTGCGAGGCCTGCCTAACTTCCCAGATCTGACCCTTTCCGATTTTTTGGCTCTGGAGTTATCGAATTTACCGAACTCCACCAGGAAATTTGGATGTGTTGAAAGAAAATATTAATGCTCAAAATTCCTTGCCCACACGTCCTTCTTCTCGATTGGGAGTTACGAGATACCCTAACTTAAAGAAATAGACTCGTTTAAGTAATTATATTTATTTCGTTACTAGAGAGCGCAGCTTAATTCGACAGATCTCAATAGCATCTTTCTTTTTCATTCAAGAAACTTCCATAAGATCCAGGTATGTTATTATTCAAAGCTCGGATTGAATGAAACCGCAATGAAGACAAACCTTAACCCACAATCAAAGTTAAATAAGTTATTTACCATAAGGAGATCAAAATGAAGTGAATCAAATATAATGTTGACATTGACACATTTAAAAAAATCATAATTGAAAATAATAGTATCTAAACCAATATTAACCTACAATTTAACAGTCTAACTAATAACACAACAGTAATTGTATGCGTGTCTAATAATGAAAATAATTCACAACCTACATTCACCTATTTTTAAAAGACAAAAATCAAGGAGAATGAAATTATTTTGTTTCTAATGATCTAATGACACGTATGAACCATATTCAAGATGTTTGAATATTATATATTTTCTCTCGAATTACTTTGACGGATTCATTTATGTTGGTACTTGATTCATTTCAACAACCACAATTATGATCTATTAAGAAGCAAATAAAATGAACGGCGAATAAACAAGAAAGAATTCAACTACACATTCATATACGTACACATGACCAAATTTATATGGAATCTTTCGGTATTTTACATTTTGATTGATCTTTGACTACTTGTGAAGAATGAAGTTAATTTGATTGAGGAGGTTACTTGATGAAAATCGATATACATATTTTCAATGAAATAAAATTAAAGTATTTAGATTTTCACTATATTAACAAAACTATGACCGGTTTCACCACATTGTGGCTTCATCAGATAGATACAAACTGATAAACAGAGTTATTCCTTATATATTAGTATTATTTCCTACTTAATATTACAATAGGTACAAGAGGTATGTTGGAAAACCCATCGGAGTTGCTTACTTTAAGAATTGAAAAGATAGAGTAAAGGAGAAGGATTTAGATCTAATTGACTATTAAGTAACCTACCTGAATTCTTTTCTTTGTTGATCTCTAAAATTTGTAATAGATAATTTTTGCCTGTTATTTTCATTTTGTAAAATTTTGAAATTATCATTAAAGTTATGGTTTTCTTCGAGTAAGTGATTAGATAATGGGAATCTGATTTATGATAATTAAAACTACGTCTGTGCTCGGATAATCTAACTTTGAAATTTCTGAAAGTTCTACCAATATAAATTTTATTACAATTCCCGCAAGACAGTTTATAAACACCGATTTTATTACTTTTATCAATTTTACATTTGCAGTTTTTGATATGTCGGCCTAAAGAATTATCAGTTCGGAATGCTATATTGAAATTATAATGAGAGAGGAATGATTTGAATTTTAGACTCTAGTTGGACTGTAGCCGTTATTGACTGCTATTTGTTTAATTATATTTAGCTCTTTTATGAAATTATTTTGTGACATTGGGATATTAATGAGTCTATGTACCATACTATTGTAAGCTGCTAATTTATGTGGATAAGGATGTGTAGATGAGCTGTGAATAGTAATATCTGTATGCGATGGCTTATGAAAAATAGAAAAATCATGTTTGCCGTTAATTTTAGTAATAGTTAAATCCAGAAAGTTAATAGAGTTTTCTGTTTCTATCTCTAACGTGAATTTAATATTATCGTGAATTTTGTTAATGAATGTTTTGAATGACTCTAATTGTCTGTTTGTGCCAGTGAAACAACAAATGATATCGTCGACATATCTAAACCAATAAATAAAGTGTTTGAATAACGGATGTTCTTGGATAGTTTTTATAATATTATCTATGAAAATTTTAGCGAGCAGAGGGCTCAGAGGATTACCTATGATTAAACCTTTTTTACTATTATATAATACTCCATTGAAGTTAAAATAATTTTGTTCTAAACAAATTTTTAAAAGGTGTAAGATATCTGATTGAATTATCGGATTGACTTAATTAATTTGATGAGTTTCACTGTATCACTAGGTGGAACACTAGGGAATAGATTTACTACATCCCATGACATAAGTTTAGCGTTCGGTGGTAGTGTCGTGTGCCGAATTTTATTTATTAGGACTGAAGAGTTTTTTATTGAGAATTTAGGTCCACAATTAGCGTACTGTCGAATGATGTCTATGAGAAAGCGTGAAAGTTTTGCAGCTGGAGCTTGAAAATATGAAACTACTGGTCTAATGGGATACCCTGTTTCATGGAGTTTGACGAGGGAGTAAAGTTTTGGTGATTGCCGGTTGTCAATGAAAAGTTTATATTTTTGGTTGGTAGATATTATAAACTTGGCATACTCTAAAGCGTTTTTTACTATGGATTGAAATTTAAGTTAGATTATCCGAGCACAAACGTAATTTTAATTATCATAAACAAGATTCCCATTATTCTAATCACTTACTCGAAGAAAACCATAACTTTAATGACAATTTCAAAATTTTACACAATGAAAATAACAGATAAAAACTCAATCTATTGGAAATTTCAGAAATCAAAAAAAAAGAATTCAGGTAGGTTACTTAATAGTCAATTAGATCTAAATCCTTCTCCTTTACTCAATCTTTTCAATTCATAAAGTAAGCAACTCCGATGGGTTTTCCAACATACCTCTTTTACCTATTTTAATATTAAGTAGGAAATAAGACTAATATATAAGGAATAACTCTGTTCATTAGTTTGTATCTATCTGATGAAGCCACAGTGTAGTGAAACCGGTCATAGTTTTGTTAATATAGTGAAAATCCAAATACTTTAGTTTTATTTCTTTGAAAATAAGAATGAAGTTTTTGTTGTAAAAAACTGTATAGTATGAAAAGAAATGTTGAATTATCACTACATGTTCAGGATATTGTACTCAGTCGTCACTGAGATTTGAAACTGTGAATTTCAAAATTTAAAAAGCCTATATTCATAATTGAGAATGCCATACGTTGGATTGTCCGATGTACGAGAGCAATTATTCGACCCCTTTGTACATCGGACAATCCAACGTAAGGCATTCTCAATTATGAATATAGGCTTTTTAAATTTTGAAATTCACAGTTTCAAATCTCAATGACGACTGAGTACAGGAGGTGATTTCAAAAACCTACGCCCGATACGTGGAACTACAATCTCTGCAAAATAAGCCTAGAAGAAGTCGTAGGAATATCACTTCTGAAGTACAAGACCGCTTTTTGTGCCAAATTGTAAGAAGAGACCCTAGTGCGTCGCACACCATACTCCAAAGGCAATTTCTGGAAGCAACAGGCATCAGTGTATCAGTCGAAACTATACGTCAAAGATTTCGGTTAAGGGGTTTATACAGCAGAAGGCTCTTAAGAGTTCCAGAGTTAACCAGACAACAAAAAATTAACAGACTTAATGGGTGTATCGAGCACCAAAATTGGAATATTGAGGATTGGCGAAATGTTCCTTTTTCCGATGAGACCTGAATTGGTGTTCGATCAGATGACCACCGGATTCGGATATTAAGGGGTCGTGGGAGACAAGCTAGTCTCCGAGCAGCATGACAAATTCCGAAATACCAACGCGGCAGTGAGATGTTTTGGGGTGGCATTATGCTGGGAAGCAAAACAGATTCGATTTCGTTTCCTACGAGAGTGACGGCTAGAATTTACGTGGTTCTAGTGCTGAAGCCCATAGCGAGACTCTGGCGAGATGCCCATACCTACCCTTGAAACATAGGGAATCACTGTTTAGGACTGGTCAGCTTGCTCTCCAGACTTAAATCCTATTGCACATTCATGGGATAATCTCAAAAGGAAACTTTGATCGCGCCAGGATAATCCAAAAACCCCACAACAGCTCATTCAAGCCGCCACAGAAGAGTGGCAGAATATCAACCCAGAGGAGGTCGAAAACCTAATCCAAAGCATGCCTAGACGGATTCAGGCTTGTATCAGGGCAAGAGGAAGTAATACAAGCTACTGAGGTCAAAAAAGAACACCTAATCTTTGAGAAAACAATTGTCAATGTATGTACTACATGCGGAAAGAGTCTCTTATTTTCTTTTATTTGTTTTTTCTTAAAATAAACCCTAATTTATTTCTTTTTTCAATAAAAAAAAGGATCATTTCTAACAATCCTTCGAAATTTCCAAAATCCGTGAGGTAATATTCAAAATATCGGGTGATTCCATATAAATTTGGTTGTGTGTATATAAACACATTAGAAATGTCTAGAGAACTTCTGCAAATATCAATAAATTCTGAGTTTCAGTCTGTTTGCGTAGTAAATTCGGTCTCGGCACTTAGTGATCAAAAAGGTTCTTGTTAATTGCAAACACGGACATGTAAATTCCCTCCCGAGCTCTTCAGGTATCTGAAAATAGATTATTATCTTCTTGAAATGGAAATAATGTATGTCGATTTATTATCAATGAGATTATGTGCTATGTCCTAGAAATGTAGTTGTAGAGGTTTCAAGGATTTCAAATTTTTGGAATTGAATAATTCCCTTGGACCTAGTAATATGTAATGCATATTGAATGATGGTCCAATTAGAATCAATTTTGTATTTATGTCCGCCCATAAAAGACTGGTTCAAGAAATTATAAAATCGGTTTCTTCCCTTTATGTTTAAATTCGAGTTTCTTCATCTGCATTCTTTCACCGTATGAGTGAAAGGAAATAATGAATGTTGAGATTGTGTTTAGTGAAATATAAAAGCAGTTGGAGGTTGTCAACAACTATGAATATTGCTTTCGATAAATCTTGAAAACAAGCGGCCAACAAAGATGGACCTGTATGGATAAAATATGTATAGTCCCACAAATGTAAGAAAAATTGTCTTGTATTCAGGAATAAATTCGAGCGAATAACGATGGACACGAATTGCGATAGGGAGTTTCAGAGCAGTTGCGATACTACCTTTGATCAAATTATTGTTGCACAGAGTATTTTTCAGGATGTTCACTCCGCGAGAGCTTTGATGAACTAACCATTGAAAGGCGCTCTCCAGTGCGCAAGCTATTAGAAAGTCTATCTAAAGGAAGGGGAATACTTCAGATATGTTTGACGGCCTTTAAGTCACTTATTATTACTATTACGTGGGGCTAGTGGATGCATATTTCAAAACATTATCATGACTCCATCTTCTTCCAGTCAGATTTTCAGTTCAGCATGCAAGGGAAGAGCTGTTGACGATTTTCCGAAGCCAGCCAAATTAATTCGACGAGTTTTCCGAAATGAAGGCTTTTATCGATTAGTATATCATTACATTAGAAAAAATTTATACAACACTTAACGGAAATTTCTGCTGCAGTTACCAACATATATGAAGGAAACCTTTTCCGAGCTAAGCAAAACAGTTATTCGAACTAGCCAGAGTGACGAGTTTTTGAGCATATCTCGTGAAGGGAACAAAATAATGGTTTTCTCCTTCAACTGTCTTTGCTTTTGAAAAATGTGACTCATATGTACTTATACCTTGGTACATTTGATTATTCTTCTAGTTTATTTTGCTAATTTTTACGGCTTTTCAGAGGGACATCACCTATATTATATCGTTTGTACCAAACAAGCAGCAGACACAAATAAAAGATTGCTTTCGTTGATGATTGAAAAATGCAACAATGGAAACATACAGATGAAAATTTCTGAAGTCGTTGTAGATTTTGAAAATGGCATTCACAAGTTTGGCCAGTAGCAAATAGTACGGCTACACATTCCATCTTTCGCAGGATTGGTTTAGAAAAATTCAAAAACTAAAAACCGAATCAGTAAAATTGGATGATATTAGGACTGACCTTTGTGCTTGCATTTTAGAAATTGTAGGAAATTGTTTTGTTTTCAAATTGGTGACAATATTCACTGACGATCAAAGAAATCAAAAATGTGCAGATTATTATATCTACAATTATATCACTGAAAATTCATAATTTTCTCCCGGAATATGGACTGTATTTACCCGTACCACAAATACTTGTGTATCATTACTTTGAAATTTCAAGAACTCATCTTATACTTCCCATCCAAATATTTTTGTTTTCTTAAACCGAATGAATTTCAAATATATACTTAAATTCAAAGTACTCTACCAAATGAGATTCATGATAAAAATTTAAGGAATATCCAAAATTTATTTCAAGAATGACCGATAGTTATTTTGTGAAGTGAATTAATGGTTTTCATTGAACTGAATGTTTATCATTCCATTATGGTCACAATTAAGATAGAACTATATAATTTTTATTTGATATCCAGCATTATCAATAAAAGTGTGTGAATATTTCAAATTTATCGTTTCATTATACGTGAGGGAATTTAAACGTTTTCGATTCGAATCTTTCAATTGTCACGGGTTGAAAACAAAGTATTTGAAGATAAACAAAGTGTATTAAATGTCGCTCGAAGACCAATTATATATATTTTTCCAAAAATGTGTGCAATTGTTGTTGAGAATTACAGCTCAAATGCGATATACCTGCAGAAGTCTACACAAATAGATTAGCCAACAATATATGCAAGTATAGAGGGTGATACTTTTTTGGGTCATACTTCATTTCTGCACCTTCAATCTTTTTTGATGCACCTCTGAGATATTATGTGAATTATATCTAATTATTCGATCAATACGAAAATTTTTTCATATTTGTCATTGTTGTCCAGATAAAATCATTAAAAATATCTCTCTTGCTTTATACAAGTTGACTGAAGTGTTTGACTTTTTCACTAATCGGAGGGATTATATTCGGTATAGCAAAAAAAATTCTTTTATGATGCAACTTCAAATTTTTACTTTTCAGATTTTTTAATATATTTACACTTTAAGTTACTGCTTTACGACAAATTGTATCGTTCTGGTTGAGAGGAAGTGCCATATGTTATGATTCTTTGAGAATACCAAAATATGCCGCAACATGCAACATAAATATCCGGATCTTTAGATTGAGTTGACTTTGAAGTTTGACTTCTCCATAGCTCCAATCAATTGCCAAATTAAGCATTCAGTGAAAATACTTTACACGTATTTCTGAGCAAAGTGACTTGACAGACAGACAACAAAGTGATACTAAAAGGTTTGCATTTTTCTGTCTGGTGTACTAAACTAAACTAAACTATCTATAGAATCGTGGTTTCACTTTACTCTGACAAAAATTTGACCCAGCTCAATTCTGGAATGGGTAACAGTACTAGAAGTTTGATGTTTTCATAACTCGCGAGATTTCCAATTTGAGTATTCAGCAAGTTTATATCTACAGGACAGGAGATCTGCTTGCCTACGTCACTCATGTTTGTACATCAAAGATGAAAAAGCATGGGAAATCTAGAGCAATAGCCGTTGACATCTCTAAAGCCTTTGATAGGGTTTGGTATGCAGCCTTGTTGAATAAACTTTCTGCATATGGGCTTCCCGAAAAATTTCGGGATTGGATAAGTAGCTTTCTTCCAAATAGATCAATACAAGATGTGGTCGACGAGATAACATCTGATTGTTTCCAGTTGCAAACAAGAGTACCTCAGGGATCCATTCTTATACCAACCTTGTTTCTGTTGCAGACAAACGATCTTATGTCATCTACAGAGAACAAGAATTCGGTTTTGCACACGATTGTACCCTGGCTTCGTCTTTCAGTAATCTGCGGAATCTCAGCGTCAGAGATGTCAACAAATTAATACCTTAAACTCTGACTTACTGAAGATATCGGAGTGGGATCAGTTGAACCTGGTGAGCTTCAACGCCAACAAGACACAAGCAACTACGTTTTCTAGAAAGTTCCCAGCTGGAGAACTTTCGCTAACGATGCAAATCCAACAAATTGCATCCTAAGATTCGATGCAACTTCTTGGAATAACGGTCAACTCCGGGTTTTGCTGGCATGAACTTGTATCAGCAATAGCTAAGTCGGCATCAGATAAACTTAGTTTTCTTTTCAGAGCCAAGCGATACTTCACGTCATCTCAGCTGTTTCTTCTATATAAGGCGCAGATTCGACCTGCTTTGGAATATTGTTCCCATGTATGGGGATCTGCGCCCAAACATTCGTTGCGGATGTTTGATAGTGTGCAAAAATGGGTTGTGGGCCTCATCGACCACCCGGAGATCACCCGTGATCTCCAACCGCTAGCTCTCAGGAGACAAGTTGCTAACCTTTCTCTGTTTTACAGATACTTCCACGGAAGATGCTTCAAGTAGCTGTGGACCTTGTTCCGAGAAAACTCATGTGTTGCCGCAACACTAGGCTGGCAAGGAGTTCTCATCATATGGTGGTACATTTAACGTCCCCTCGAACCTCTCTCTATAAGAATTCCTTTGTTAACAGGGCCGGTGAGCTGTTGAACTCGCTTCCGTCCAACATCCTCCCAAAATTCTACAATTTGGTCCTCTTCAAGAAGCGAGTAAACAGATAGCTCAATTCTTCCCAGGTGTGCTGTAACAGGTTAGCCTATTCCTGGGAACGCCCTTGAAAAAAAATCTCTTCCTGACAAAAGGTCCTCAATTGAAGTGCAGACTGGCGGACCATGAAATGATCATATATTGGAGTACGGAAATCTGGAACACAATGAAAGGAGATGTATTACAACAATACTTTTTTGAAATGTCGTGGGCATGCATACAACTGCAACATGTATCCACAAATATTCAATTATTTCCACGTTTATCGCCCAATTAAAGTATGATCCTTATAAATTATTCAAGACTCTATATCAATTGAGTTTATACTTTGTCTTATAAGAATGTATCATCAATATATTAAAGTTTATTTTCTGACATTGCATATTATATATGGCTGAACATTATTCTTCAAGAAACACTTTTAGCATGACTGTTTCACACTTTTTCAATACTGGTTGACCAAATCCTTCTTTAGAAGAATGATTTGTATTCTTTTTTCAGTTATATTTATAGGAATATATATCATTAGCCACTTCACTGCATAAACATTGATAATCTGATGAACAATTAATGAATCAACAAAGGAACAGTGAGAAAAATTGCATGAAAAGTATTATTTTGAACCACGATAATAAATATAAGTATAAAAGATTTTGAAGTATCGAAATAATAGTTTATGATATTTGCCCTAGTTTCATTTTGTGTCGCGGTCTTGAAAAACAAGATCAAACTCAAGGCTAATACGATGACTACCTATGTTATTACTTCGAATATTTGAAAATTGCTGAAAATAGGTATTGACATTGAAAATGAAAATGGAATAGTTTACCTTGATTTAAACGCTTCAATATTATATTAACTGCTTAATTCAATAGTAATATTGAATATAAAAACATTTTGAAAGATAATTAGGTAACTTCAGGGATGAGAATGAATCACTTCAATACTATTAGCTTCAAATACATCGATCGTGATAGTTTCGTACTGATTTTTTCTTATCCTGAAGAACACGAATTGATAATATGAAGCGTACACGAATAACAAAATCCATGTAGTGTAGTAAATGCAATTTTAGTTGAATATTAGATATATAAAACAGTTGTTCTCTAGAAATAACTACCATAGTGTTTATTTCTTGATTATTTAATTAACCTCTTACATCAAGTTAGCAGAAATTGTACTTACATGATGATTTGAGGTTAATTTAGTTTCAAACTTAAATTTTGTTTTATGATTATATTCATTTTCTATATTTTACATTATATAATTCAACGTTTAATGCTACGAAATTCTCATATCTGCTTGTTTTCATTTTGAATATCAAAATATAATTGAAAGTGAGGTGACGGATATTGATCAACAGTCTCACTCGAGTGACTGTGTTTACTAATTGATTGGATGAGGTTTTGGGATATTAGACCTATTTGGTAAATATGTACAAAGCTTTTCTCGTTTTCGAGTTATTCAGTGATTTTGATAATTTTCGAAATCAGTCAAGAGCCAATATCTCGATTGTTTTGACGTTATGTAAAAATGGTTTTGACATTCTAGAGCAGGCGTGCTCAAACGGTCTATCACGATCGAGCAGTCGATCGCGAGTGCTTTTTGAGTAGATCTCGAGAAGAACAAAATATTTAAGAAGTAGGTAACTATACTACAAAAATTTATTACATAATAAAATAACACTCTGCAAGCGGCTAAAGGCGGCTTTAATAAAGGAACGCATGGTACTAGTCAAAGAAAAGCAGCGTTTTTTATTCTTACCGCTTTTCTAGACATTTCGGGCGGCGCGTTTGACGGCAACATTCGAGACTTTCGTTCACGCCGATATAAATGTTGCGTCTGCAGGAATTGGAGTCATTCTGAATTGTAACTTGAAGGAAATACTACGTCGATACAAAGTTTATTATTGAATAGTACGAAATGAGTGCAGCAAAGAAATCGAAAACGTATCATTTTAATAATGATTGGAAGGAAGAATTTTTCATTTGTATGGTGAAGGATAAGTGCGTGTGTCTTATTTGTCGTGCGTCAGATGCAATACTCAAGCGTGGTAATTTAGAAAGGCATCATTAAATGGTTCATAAAAATTAAGAAAAGGATTTTCCGCCACAGAGTGAATTAAAAAAACGAAAAGTACGTGATTTAATATCTTGTTTGAAAAAAGAACAAACCATGTTCACATGACCAGCCAAACAATCAACAGCTGCTACGATCGCGTCATTCAAAATATATCATATATCGGCGAAACACAAGAAACCATTCGAAGATGGATCGGTTGTGAAGGAAGCATTTATAGAAGCGGGTGAGACTTTATTTCTTTATTTGGAGATTTTAAAAATAAAACAGAAATCATATCTGCTATTAGAGAACTTCAGTTATCTCGTCCGACTGTCACAAGGCGTATTGAAGTGAGGACCTGGCAGATAAATTAAAACATGATATAATGAAAGTACATACTTTTCTTTACAGTTCGACGAATCCACCGATATGACAGTCACTGCCTAGCTGTGTATTATTGTTCGAATTGTATTCAATGACATGTTGGCTTAGGAAGAATTTTTGATAATCAGTCCTCTGAAGGAGAAGACCCGTGGCGAAGATATATGTGACGTTTTCTTCAATTTTGTAAAATATTACAAGCTACCAATATTAATTAATTAATTAAATTAGTGTGCATTACATCCGATGGAGCACCACCAATTACTGGAAACAAAAACATTTTTGTGGCATTATGTCGAGCTAATGAAGATTTCCCTTAATTTTTTTCATTCCATTACATTATACATCAATAGGTTTTGTGTTCAGAAGTTTTAAACAGGGAGAAAATTAGGGGCATTGCAACAAAAATTGTGAATTCCATCCGTGCACATAGCTTGCAACGGCGGCTTTTTAAGTTTCAGTTGGAAGATAGGGTGTCAGATGAACACACTGATTTAGTTCGTCAGACGGACGTCAGGTATTTGAGTCGCGGAAAATTTCTAGAAGGGTTTCAAGAATTATTGCCCAAAATAACAGCTTTTCTAGACGAAAGAGGGTATGACACTAAGATGTTGAAAAACGAAAAATGGCTGACTGATTTGGCATTTTTGACTGACACCACAATGCACTTAAACACCATTAAATTGGAGCTTCAAGGTAAAGGAAAAACTATTATTGAGATGATTAGCGCAGTAAACGCATTCAAAAGTAAATTGCACCTTATGATAGATCAACTGAAAAGAAAGGATCTGAAACATTTTTCGTCTTTGAAAGTAAGGAGTCCTCAGTTGAATTATGATACTTATGAGTCTGAATTATCAAATATTTCGGGACAATTCGAAATGCGTTTTCATGATTGCAGTAAATCAGCAAATATAGCATCATTTATGAGTTATCCGTTTTCATGTAAAAACATTGAGGAATTAGCTACTGAAATAGCAAGTCAGTTTAATATTAACTCATGTTCTGTTGAAAATGAGTTGGTGCAGATTGTATCAGATATACATCTCGAAGCTACAGCATGTGATACAAATTTCTGGTGTTTTATATCTGAAGATAAATATCCAAATCTAAGGCAAATCGCCCTTCAAGTGACGGCAATGTTTGGGTCAACTTACTCGTGCGAGTCTGCATTTTCTGAAATGAAGATAATTAAGTCAAAATATCGCAATCGACTAACTGACGATCATTTGTCATCATGGTTGCTATTAGCACTCAGTGATAACCTACCATCTTATGAAAAGTATTCTTAGGACATGCAGTACCACGCTTCAACGTCCAAAATCACTCCTTAGTTAAGTTTAACACCATATGTTACTCTTTTGTTTTGTAAAAACCAATAAACTCGCAATTTTGAATAACTATGAGTTTTTTCATTGATATTATAGACAAGAACCTAACTAAACCTAACCCAAACATTGACTAAAATAATGTATATTGTGCTATACACCCTACCTAGGTGGGTAGTTAGGTAGGGTGTATCGTAAATGTACGATAACCCTGCATCACACATACTTGCAGCCCCTCAGAGTCGATCGTAAGTAGTCTAAAAATATTGCGGTAGATCGCCAGCAGTTTGAGCACTCCTGTTCTAGAGGCACTCTTTCATGTATTATCAAACTGCGTTCGAAATTTTTATTCAACAGTTTTTGTGTTATAAGGTATGCTCGCGTTTATTTAAATATGAACCATAAGCAACTTTGATTTCGTTGTATAGTTTTTTCCCTCTTGAAAAATATATCACATGTGCACAAATTTTTTTATTCAGGACGTATTTTATGAAAACTCGAAAATTGATTAACTTTTTCCTGATTTTATCTAGTAACTCTCTGTCCGTTCACATAATTTACACGTCATGATTGGAATAGCTTAAATATGTTCGATGCACTTATTATGATATGAAAATTAAGTCTTGCAATTCAAATAGATATTTAAGGTGTTTTTTCAAGTTACAAGAATAGTGTGAATACAGTATCATTTATAATGATGAAGCCACCATGCCGTACGAACATTCTGAATAGTTTTTAATGATTGAATGTTATATTTGAAACAATTATGATGCTGATGCTGCGGAAGCTACTTACTTGGATCGTTTTCCTGAGAGGAAAAGCTTCCTATAAGTACATTCAATGAGAAGGTGAAAACCTCATGAACCATTGTACATTCAAGGTTCCAAAGAAATAAGAATATGAAGTAGTTGATGGAAAAGATGCGAAAATTAATGTATAAGGTAGTTTAACTAAAATAAATAGAAACTAAGAAAAATCCGCAGTTTTCTCGGGAAATAATTTATGCTGATAAGAATTATATCAGTAGTAGTAAAATATTCAATCGTCAAAACCAAGAGTAGTAGTCGGATTGTAACTTGATGAAAAAATATTAAATGATTTATCTGAATTGTCATTGCAAGAATTGATTTTCGGACCGTAGTAATAAGAGCACAGAACATACTATAGCTATTTCAATTATTCGGTGTGAATTATGTGAATGGATATAGAATTACTAGATAAAATCAGGGAAAGGTTAAATTTTTCATGAAAGAACGTCCTATATAACAAAAAAAATTGAGTGCACATGTGATATTGTTGTAAAGGAAAAAAACTCCATTTAACAAACTCAAAGTTAAGATTCACATTAAAAAAACAGCAATTTGCTTCATAGCTCAAAAACTGTTGGACAAAAATAAAAACCGAGATATCGACACTTTAATGATTCCGAAAATTTTCGAAATTTGCAAATAAACGAAAAGGCTTATTTGAATCTGTTGATGGCAATAAATTCCTCACGCAGAAAGACTACGGGGCGAGGGCGGTAATTTTCCTCTAATCATAATATTTCACATAGCTGCTGTACTAGAACGTCGAAATCAGTCTACCCTGCAGTCTATGGTATGGGATTATTTTCGAATGTGAACCAAGGTGTGATATTGAATATGTGTTAGCCTCAACAAATTTAAAAATTATCTCAGTGTGAGAAGATGATCAATTTCAGGAAGTTATAACATTGCTTCAGTATGGAGTATATAATCGATAGTAGCATCACATCAGGTTGAACCATTTTGAATTCTGAACCATACTTCCATGTTGTTGATATTTTCATGTTATAACCACACACTTCATGAAATTACGAATAGAATTCGGTGAGTAGGACTTGTGAGTTGTGAGCGATAACTGCAGAATAGATATTTAACATTTGTACATTTTATTGCCTTGAATATTATGAGAATTTAGATGCACTATCTACCACAAAACTCACGTGTTGGGGCTCTTAGCCCCCTTTCTTCCTCACTCCATTTTAGTTTCACCTCGAGGTAAACAGTATATCTTACATCTGGATCCTCATCAGTAATGACCAACTTTTAGTCAGTAAGTACATAGCTCGAGGAATTTACTGTAATACTAATTTAAGAAAAATGATAAATTTTATAATTCAATTGAATTAAATTAATGTGATACATTTTTGGTGGATGCGAATACTTTATTATCTTGGATAAGCCTAAATCTTCGTAAGTGAATGATCAGCAATACTCGGTTAATTTCATTATATCAGTAACGGATACAGGGGGGGTTAGATTAGTTCGAGAAACATTCTACATTTAGGAAACATACGCATTTTTTCCACAGTGCAGTCAACATTAGTCAAGTTTTCCCTAGGTGAAAGAAATTTCAAAATAGTTAAATAATTTCAAAGATTGCCTACAATTTCATCCCTTTGTTTCACGAAAGTATATGATGTGTAGCATCAATGAGCTAATCACTGCACAGTAGTTAACGGGAAGGTTTTATTGATGTTGCGAAACAGTGATGGTAATGGCCATATATAACCAAACTGTCAGTTATTCAAATCAACGATATTTATTCAACCTACTTGTCAATTTGAAATAATTGCATGGATAATCTCACCACAAGACAGGACCTTGGTACCACATATATTAAGTTTGACTTGAAATTTACCAATGAAATAAAAGACTTTGGTAGAATGTTGATAATTCTTATTCGCGACAATATTCTCGAAAATCCCCTTCGGAAAATGGTGAAAAAGTTCATTTGACATTTCCTGAAATATTTTAAATGGAAACTTCTGGCGAGACACCCAATATAACGTTCAACAAATGTAATTTATTCTCAGATACAGGAATTCCAATATCTGATAGATTTTTATGAAGCTCTTTTTTAACCTGCCTATTTCTGCTTATGACACGCCGGGGAATTTTGTCACCTCACTAACCCGAGAATTTTGCAAAACCCCTCTCGTGATCTTTAATATCCAACTCATCTCTGTTAGACAGGACCGACGGCTTAACATCTCCTCCGAAAGATGGACACTCAAACGATTCCCAGAATCCGAAAAATCGCACAGACTTTGTGGGGATTGAACCCAGATAAGTCTGCACAGGAGGCGACCGTCATGTACTCCACGCCAACGAGCCGTTTTTATGAAGCATGATAATTCGAGTTGACTTAACCATTTAATGATTGTAGAAACCAGATGTTTCTATTTAAAAATAATTCGCCTGCGCTCTGAGGGCTCTGTAGAAACTTGTATGTATCTAAATAGCTTATTCTTGTCCTGAATGTTTTGAGTTTCTTTATGAAAATCAGTCTTGAATTTAATAGATTATTTCCATTATTTCTGTACTCATTATCATTGAAAATCAAATCGAATCTATTACTCGAGTGTTCAATGTTTACATCACCTTAAAATTATTAAGTAGCCTCCTTAATACATGTTTAAGAGATCAGTCTAAAGTTCTGAGATAACTCAAACATCTCTGAATGGCATCGCAAAAATCGTATCTATTAGATTTTTTAAAAGTTTTTAACTCTTCTTCTTGCAATACGATGTGCATAATTACCCAAGTATTCCTGGCGTGTAAGAATCAGTTGGCGTGCAAAAACATTTCTTTTTAATTTTGTTCATTGCATTCAACATTATATAATTTGGTTATTTCTAGGAAGGTACTACAGTTGTATACTTTTTCTTCTGAAAAACATATGCTTTCATTCTTCATGCTATTTTTCGTTATATTATACTTTCAATACAGGGTGATTCAGGTAAAGAGTCATGGATTTCTACAGGAGATAATTAAAAAAAAAATAAATAAAATTCCCATGAACATATGTCCAAAACTCTTCCGCTCTCGAATTTCAGTAACTGAATTTCAGATTTTTTTGAGTTTCCATAAAAAACTCTTGTAGTTTTCGGGAGATCTAGCTCCAATTTGCACGATAAAGAATATTTCTAATCATCAATCCATTAGATGTGGCCAGTATTTGCAAATATATACAGGGTGATTTTTTTAGGGTCATTCTACATTTGATCGCATCAAAATCATAGTGTAGTGCACCATTAGTCTCTTCAAAAATATTTATTGAGAAGATCTTCCAATCTCAATTTTATGTTTGTGCCTAGAATTTGTTTCGAAATCGCAACCCTTTTCAAATAATGAAATTTTTTCAATCAACAGAAGTGGAAAATTAGCTTCTTCAAGTATTTTTCACCTTATTTTTATGTTTGAATATACAGAGTGTTTACTTAGTGAAAATCAAATCACTCTAGTAAAACTCAAAGAATTTCAGCACATGCTTATTTTATACAAGAGTGTGCTATTAGAAATTATTTATGACTCAAACGAAACGGAAGAAAGCTGATGAATGATGATATTCGGCACAGTGTATTAGACTCATTAAAGCCAACACCTGATCCATATTTTTTATTCTGGCACATCCATCCAATATGCGTGCATGCCATTCCTGTATGGTAGCAATAGGTTGTAAGTAACTTAGGCTTTTGAAATACCTCCAAACGAGATAGTCTGTGTGATTTAGATCGGGGGATCGTGGAGACCTAGCTACAGGACTGCTCCCACCAATCCATTCATTGGGATTCCTCACTATGAGTTCAAAATGCGGGGAACACCGTTATGCATGAACCAGATTCTTCTTCTACTCGAACAAGGCACATCATGGAGCAAATCAACACGAATGTTCTGCAAGAAGTCAAGGTATCCCAGAGAATTCAACCTGTTAATTAGAAATACTAACTTCAACAATCTACCATCATACCAACTGGCCCTATCATTGAAAGAAAACTTTTCTTGGTGGCTACGTTCAATTGTCTCAATAGGATTTTCTTCAACCCTCACGTGATCATTGTGAAAATTCATTATACCCCCACGCGTCAACCCTAAAGAAAAAGTCCTACAAAATTCGGCATTTCAGCTCATCTTTTTAGTACCCATTGGCAAAATTCGAAACTTGTGGGTAGATCTGCAGCTATGAGAATTTGAATCTTCTAGAAATGAAAAGGGAATAACATATATTTATGAGAATTTTTTTCATGTTTGTTGATGAAGAGTTTCCTGTTGAAATTAATGACTGCATACCTGAAACACCCTGTATAAGCTCGAAATTATATTACTCTGGATTTCTCAAAAGGCGTATTCATAAATACCCTAGGTGAAATAAAACATGAGAACTAGTAGTTACAAACGAACTGTACAAAATTCATTAATCCGCTATAATTTCTAGACCCAGAAGTAGACATTCGGTACCGGACCGTAAGCACATAAGAGTTTGCAACGTGCTCTAAAATTGGAGTTTGTTATAGCGTTATTAACTGAATTCTAATTTAGTGACACGCCTAGTGAACACCGCAAATAACTATAGTATTAGTGTAATTTGTTTCATTGGTTAAGAGGTGGACAGGCGATTACGGAGAGCACATATAATAGGACATTCAAATTAAGTATTTCCTGAGATTTCCCTCGGTTTAGTGTAAACGAAGCGTCACTGCGTTCGATGTTGTTAAGTATCATTAACTTCAACGGATATCAACATCTTTACTCATCTTTCCACTTCAGAACATTCGGAGAAATATTTGGATACAGTTTTGTTTAATGTAAGGAAACTATACTTTCTTGATGAACTGAGTAGTCCCTAAGGAAAACCGTATTATTTCTAGAAAATACAAACTCTCAAACTTCATCCTTTGAAGTTTCAGCACATTTCGTTCATTGGTTTATAAATTATAGTGCTAATTATATTTTTAATTTTGAAAGAATGCATTCAAAGTTGTTTTGTGTATTGATTCGAGAGCGCTCTGGAGACCTAAATGCTTGAGTTACTACAGAAAACATAAGAGAATCATAAAATTGTTCAAAGTAAGGTATTGTGAGATAGTTGACATCGTAAACGTGCTTTTGTATGAATATTTGCTCAATAGGCTAATTTTGAAGAGGTCGCCCTGTTTGAAGCATAGTGTTAATTAATAAACTATTTGGGACTGTTCGAGGAAGATGAATATTTCCCTGCATCATTATCTGAAAAAGGATCAATCATGAATCCACCAATACATACAAAAATAAAATCGGTAGTAAAATCAAAGCGGTGATCAAAGCACCAAAGACGCAACATTCGGCTTTCAAGATTAAGGCGACCGTATTCTGAAATAATCTTGTTGTTGTGTCTTGTGTTAATGTTCACTATTCATAATGAAGAGGGAGACAATATCAATAGCAACTAGTTTGTTTCGTTATTGTTGCCCTTGAAGGAAGAAGTGATGTATGCTCTCACACAGATAAGGTACAGTGCAGCAATAGCAAACAGCATGAATTGAAATCAAATTGCTTCCTCATCCCCTAATTCATCAGATTTACCCAAGCGACCGCTTCTTCTCGACGATAGAGCTGTGCTTTCTTTCTGTTTTTTACTTAGCGAGGGCTCTGCTGTATCCCTAGATATATCTGAAGTATTTAAAATTGTTTATTGACAATCAAGCAATATTGAACCATACGTAAATATAGATATATCTCCTTGAAGCTCATCATGAGCATTGTCAAAAAAGCTCACATTTATAGTTCTACAATTCAGTCTGTAGAAACTACATACTAGAGTATTGATTTCATTCGAACTCATCAGTGTTGCAATGAAGGGAACATCAAAGTCCAGTCTAGATGACTATTTGTCACAGCGCTACATAATGTACATGATGTGTATTCTAACTGAATTGCACCACTACTATTCTTGCCTTTGTTAACTATGATCATGATGAGTAGATCGGAAAATTAGTTCCTTCATAGAAGTGATAATCAGCATTCTTCGGAAAGTTGACTAATACTCCCTGAAAAAATATTGATTGTTTAAACAGACATGAAAATTTTTTATTTTTAAAATGCATATTGTTTAAACAAAAGCTGGGATTGGTTTCTTGAAAAGTTACCTGCAATCAGTTTTGCGGAATAGGTAAGTTAACCGAAAGTATACTTCACAAATCGGGCATTTGGCTAACAAGATTAGCATCCTCGGAAAAAATTATTATTCTCATTTGCAAGTTTTGCCTTGTTGCTGGACATTGCCTATATGGGATTAGTAGCCTAAAGCGACAGAGAGCAACTTGATTGTTAACCTTGTAGTCGACTTACCTAGTTAGAGTAAATCTGCCCTACGGGCAAGTGCTAGAATGCGTAAGAGTTTTTGATTTGCCAACTTCCTCGAAGCTTGATTTTGATGATAGAGGTTAGCAAATGAGCCAACTTTGACCGGGTTGAATTAAAAGAATTTTCTGAACTTTGGAAAGTTAAATTCCAGACAATTCAAGTTCAAATGCCCAGGACCGTATTAAAATTGAGTTGCTCATTTTATCATGAAAATTATTCCTCTTTTCAGAAAATATATTTTAAATATATTAAGTTCATGAATTATCCGCACCCAAAATAAAAAAAAACGAATAACTGTTCCGTCTTTAGGTCATGAAGGAGTTTCTCGAAAACTAACATATAAACTTGAACACTTTAAACTAAGCATAACTACTGACCTTGTTGACGAATGCATATATCACTTATTGATACACATTCTTTTATTTTACGACAAATAACATGAATGCACATTCTGTCAAAGAGTGTCGGGAATAAATTATTCAAAAAATCTGCTCAAAGCGTTTGTCGAAATTTTTATTGTTATTATGTAGGCACAACTGTTTTCTATACTGACGTGGAGTTTATTTACAGTGATTGATTTTGTCAGTTCCACAACTGTGAATTTTATTTATATAAATATATATATATATATATATATATATATATATATATATATATATATATATATATATATATATATATATATATATATATATATATATATATATATATATATATATATATATATATATATATATATATATATATATATATATATATATATATATATATATATATATATATATATATATATATATATATATATATATATATATATATATATATATATATATATATATATATATATATATATATATATATATATATATATATATGATTCATCTGTGGCGCGGTTTTCAGATAGGTAGACCACTTTTTGTTCACGATTCAGGAGTGGCCTTAAATCTGCTATAATGTCTTTAAGGAATAAGTTTTTTGGTGAGTAGTTTCGTCACAATATTTTTTCCGTAAAAATTCATGAAAGTAGGCTCTCACATCATCGAATGCTCCTTCGGCCAGAGAGGATAAATACTTTAGTTTTCTTATTACCCAAGAATAGCTTTATTGACGAATTGAAATAGATTATCCTCATTTTATACAAGAGTAACTCAAACAAATTAATGAATATTGTAATTTTGAAAATATCATATCTTGATTTTTCAAATCGAACAACCTGTATTTCATTATTCATGTCAACGCATAAATTATTGTGCCCTATTTTTGCAGAAGTAACCTTATCTTTATCTTCGATCATTTTCGAAATATTCGATTATTGGTAAAAATTTTTGATGAAAATTCTACAAACCGTATCAAACTCATCAACATGCATCATTATTCGCACAGAAGTTTTTTTCTTCTGTAATGATTTAAGTAGTAAAAAATGAAACCTAAACAAGATAATTCTTTTAACGAATGATAAAATCAAAATGATCAGAACGTAAATCGAAGTATGTGTTGACACTTTTTTTATTTGTACCTTCTGTCAGGTGTCCGGACATATCATATTCTGCATTTTACATGGTGAACTTATCAGTGTTTCGTTATTAAACATTGTTAAAATTAGGTTTCAACCCAATTCACTCAATTGACTGCCATGAAGTTCTCCAAAGAACAAATGGTTAATATGATTTTTATTGTGGGTGAGTGTGATAGAAATTTTTTATTGGCAAGTAAAGTTTATGAACAAAGGTTTCCTGGTAAGAGGTATCCTGATGCAAGATGCTTTGAAAAACTTCTAATTAGATTTATCGAAACGAGTACTATCGCTTACAAAAAACATGAAAAACGAAAAACCAATATAGCTGAAGACAACCAGTTATCAGTTTTGTTGACAGTGACAGAGGATCCATATAAAAGCCAAGGAGAAATTTCTCAGTTAACAGATATAAGTCAAACTTCCGTCCAGAGAATCTTGAAAGTGAACAAATTTTATGCATATCATGTACAGCTGCACCAGGAACTGAACAATCAAGACTATGAAAATCGAATCAATTTTTGCAATTGGGCAAGTGACAAAGTAGCGAAAAATCCAAATATGTTCAACAGAGTTTTTTTCTCAGACGAGACAACTTTCCACAAGAATTGGCGTGTTAACATGCACAACTTTCATTATTACACCACGGAAAATCCACACCTCATGAGAGAAATAGATCACCAGCATCGTTGGTTCTTAAATGTATGGGCCGCTATAGTAGATGGATATCTAATTGGGCCGCACTTTTTCGACGGTCACCTAAATAGTGAAATGTATTTAGATTTTCTGCAAAATCATCTACCAATGTTACTTGCCGATGTACCAGAGCATATAAGAGAAGATTTGTGATTTCAACAAGATGGAGCACCGGCACATTACTTACATCAGGCTAGGAGCATTTGAATCATGTATTTTCAAACAAATGGATAGGACGTGGTGGTCCTTCCTGTTAGATGGCCAGCTAGGTCTCCGAACCTCACAAGTCTAGAATTTTTCTTGAGGGGTTATATTAAGGGCATCGTTTACCAGATTCCTTCTACAACACAGTTGGATATGAGACAGAGAATAGTCGACGCCTTTCAGTCAGTTAATCCGCAAATGTTGTTTAACGGTCTTTCCTCAGAAGGATTAAGTTTTGTCTACAAAGAAACGGGCAACATTTCGAATACTTATTGAAATAGTTCAACACTTTGTAGATCATCTCACCAAAAAACAATCTATTGCGTATTTCATACACGATTACCGTAAAATATCTCCATTTCTCTGATCAAGTATAATGATATGTACTATTAAACTCTTCTTTCGCAACCTCTGATTTTATTATTTTAGTTTATTTTTTTATTAATAAATAATAAAGATAAGGTTACTTCTGCAAATATATGGCACAATATTTTATGCGTTGATATGAATAATAAAATACAGGATCTTCCATTTGAAAAAAATCGAAATAAGATATTTTTAGAATTATAATATTCAATAATTTCTTAGAGTCACTCCTGTATAAATTGAGGATAATCTATTTCAATTCGTCAATGAAGCTATCCTTGGGCAATAAGAAAACGAAAGGAAAAAAGTCTTCATCCTCTCTAGCCGAAGAAGCGTGCGATGATGTGAGAGCCTATTTTCATGAATTTTTACGAAAAAAAAAATATTGTGACGAAACTACTCACCAAGAAAACCTATTACTTAAAGACATTATAGCAGAGTTTGGGACGCTCTTGAATCTTCAACAAAAAAGTGGTCTTTCAATCTGAAAAAAACCTTCCAAAATTTTTTTATAGAAAATTGGGACACCCTGTTCAATTCAAAATAAATTGCTGAAGTAGATTTTTACTTTCTAATTACAATACCGTTCGAACAAAAATGAAATTTTCAAAAGTGTTCGAGCTACAAAGCACCGCGCCACTGGTGAATCACCCAGTATATATATTATTATGTCACGAGGTGACAATTACTCCATAAATGAACATCACTGCTAAAATTTTGAATTTTGAAAAGTTTTAGATATTTAAATTAGTTCTATTTTTCAGATAAATATTTTTAAGTTATTAAAAGTAAGTACACATAAAATTCCTACCTATATAATATTGACAACTGTCAAATTTTCGAATTCAAAATAATGAATTCTTCATATGAATATGACTCTGATGATGAATATAATCCACCAAAATATCCTTGCGATTCATATAATAGATATTTCTTGGAGAAGAACTTCAGGTAACGTTGCAAAGAAAATTATTTCTGGGCCGTTGATCATGAATATGATGATAAGGTAAACAACTTAAATGAAGGTAGGAATAATATTTTAAAAACTATACATTCATATCATACACGAAGTAAATCTAAGGGTTCTGACATTTCTACTTGTTCTGTCTATTCTTCGAACAACAAAAGTTTTGATGACTGTTTTCATAATCATGTAGAATCACCTTGTTCCTCTAATCATATCATAACTTCATCACCTAATTCAGATCTTCACAAAATTAATAAAAAATAAAACGCATGAAATGGACTTATGAAATGAATAAATTCATTATGTTTCGTTATTACAAAATAACAAATAATGGAACAAATAAAAAAGGGTACATGTCTAAACTATATAATATGTTCAAAGAAAAATTCCCCAATTGCTGTATTTCAGAACAAAGCATTGCGAATCAAAGACGGTATATTGAAAATAGAAACTTTATATCTGAATCAGAATTAAAATCAATTAAAAACAACATTCAACAAGAAGAACATTTAAATTTTGAAATTTCAGATGAAAACCTAGTCCCATTCATGAAAAGCATCGAAAATAAATCAGAAAATTCATCTAAAAATAATGATAACAAAGATATAGAAAATTTATTTCTCAATCAAATGAATTTATTTGAAAATATTCACCCAACTTTAAGACCTAAACTTCCTAAAATTCATTATTCAAAGAAAATTTTCGATTGTATTAACGAGCTTAATGAGAATATTCTTCCAAAGCAACTTGTTAAAGTAATGAATATCTATACACTTCATCTGATTATATATTGTGCCGCTATTACAGTAGTTAAACATTCTGGATACAAATTAGAAAATTTTGGATATAATTATAATATCAACAGAAAACCTTTATGGCAAAAAAGGTTAGAAGGTAAAATTTCTTCTATCAGATGTGATTTAGGAAGATTGACTCAATATTCCAGAGGTAGTCGATCAAAAAACTTATGGCACATATTGGAAAAATATTCCTCAAATATAAAACCCATAAAAATAATGAGATAAGTAATGGACAATTGATAGAATACATCATTAATTTAAAACAAAAACTTTCAGTATACTCCATTAGACTACGTGAATATAAAATAAATTCAGATAGAAAATTCCAAAACAAACTATTCAAAAATAATGAAAAACATTTTTACAAATTTATTTCAGGTTCAAATGAAAATATTTCTGGAAATGGAGTTCCTAAAATTGATATTTTAACTGATTATTGGTCTTCAATTTGGGCAGTGCCAAGGCAACACAATTCCAATGCAAGTTGGATTTTAAATGAAAGGTCTCGATTTTCTAAAATAGAATGCATGCAATTTGAAAAATTTTCAAACGAAGATATAACATCAGTTATTAAACACACAAAAAATTGGAAATCTCCAGGTGTTGATGGTATTCATAACTTTTGGTTCAAGAAATTCTCTTGCGTTCATGAAAAATTGGCTGAATATTTTCATTTATAATAAAGAACCCCTCAGCTACTCCTTTATTTTTCACTCAAGGAATTACTTATTTAAAACCGAAAAGTGATAATACTATTGATCCGTCTCAATATAGACCAATTACTTGCCTTCCAACAATATATAAAATTCTAACTGCATGTATTACCCAAAAAATTTATGCACATTTGGAGAATTATAATATTCATCATTCATCACACATCAAAAAGGATGTAGAAAAAACACCTTGGAACTAAAGAGCAACTTGTAATTGATTCTGTTGCTTTGAATCAAGCTCAAACTAAGAAGAAAAATATTCATACAGCCTTCATTGATTACCAAAAGACTTTTGATAGTTCTCCCCATTCATGGCTTCAAGATTAAAAAAATGTGGAAAATGAAGAAAATATTTATTCTACCGATTATTATTTCTACAACAGGCGTTATTCCTAGAAATCTTCACAAAAGTATTGAGATTTTGGGTCTGAAGAAAAATTTGTTTGAACAGTTACAAAAGATAACAGTCATCAAATCTTGTAATATTCTTCGTAGGTTTCTTTCCGAAAATAATAATGAGGTAGAGTCATAGGTTTTCTCTTTAGTTTATACTGCTCAGTATCTCATTTCATATTTTATTTATTTGTTTATATAAATTTAATATAATTAACTGACAATTTTGTCATATTTATATTCAGAGCAGTATTCTATTCGATCGTTCACCACTTCACACAAAGGAAACTATTAATGAGTAACATTCAGTGTTACTTTTCTAAGGTCCATACACTGGATTTTTCCGGGAGAAAGCCTCTGACACTACTCGTTGGTACATTGATATCATTGTCTGATGATGCTATAGTATGTATATATTCTGGTAGATTGATCTATTCTCATAACATTTAACGTTATCCTAATATATAATTACTCCAGGATATGTTTTGATTATAATCATTGCCTGGCAATGGTATTAATTACCGGGTGGTGAATTTATATTTTTCATGAAATCAGTTTTATTGCATGAACAGATATATGGGCAACTCGTCGGGGTAAAACCCCTATATATATATATATATATATATATATATATATATATATATATATATATATATATATATATATATATATATATATATATATATATATATATATATATATATATATATATATATATATATATATATATATATATATATATATATATATATATATATATATATATATATATATATATATATATATATATATATATATATATATCAATTGTTGTTCGTTAGTCTCGCTAAAACTCGAGAATGGCTGAACGGATTTATCTTAGCGACCGCGACAAATTGCATAGTCTCACAGCTTCATATAGCTTCGAGAAAATTAATTTTAGCTAACTTCAGTTGTTAATCTGTCAGATTATTTTTTAATAAGACTATATAGAAATCGAAAGATAAATCTTAAGTTTTGTCACAAACGTTAAATTATAAATCTTAAGTTAAATTTCTGAACGCAATCATAATATTTGACATTAGATTTGACAACCAACTAATATGTCAATCCATCCTGTCTGTCGCTTTTCAGTCAGAGCACGGAAAAAAGTATTACGATATTATATTGTGTTACGAGTTACGATATCTATGAGTGCATCCTTCTATCTTTGTGGCTACGTGCGCGAGAACTTTCTTTACTTTGGTGATCCTTTGTGATAGTGACATTCCAAGTAATGTGCTCTTTTTGTGATAGTGACACTTTACTGCTAAATAAGCGGAAATTTTCTCAATTACAATTTACGATGCCGAGGAGAAGACGACCTAACGTAGGTCGTCGTAGTCAATCAAATGTGCGAAGAGCTACCTCACGTGCTAACCGCACTGATGACCAGAGACAGAGAGATCAAGAAAATAGTCGTATTGCTATGTCAGAATTGCGTTCTTTAGTGAGTGACAATGTAGGAGATAGGCTTAGAATGCAACGAGTTCGTGCACATCAAACACAACAACAGCAAGCTAGACATAATGAAATTGAGCGAATCCGCAGACGCAGTGCTCCTGTGATTCTTGAACGAGCTGCATTCCACTATGATCCGGCAATTGATTATTGTGCCGACAAATCAGTAACAATTGGGGAAATGAAAACAATTTGTAAATATTGTAAGGCGTTAAAATACACTGGTGAATCTACTGGATTATGTTGTGCTGAAGGCAAAGTAAAATTGCCACAATTGGTCCCACCACCAGATCCTTTACGCTCTTTAGTTTCTGGGATTGGAAATGATTCTAAGCACTTTTTGACCAACATTCAGAAATATAACAACTGTTTCCAGATGACATCATTTGGTGCTACACATATTATACAAGACAATTTCATGCCCACTTTCAAGGTATTATATAAGAATATTTTTATATTATTCAAGTTTGTACTAAAATAAATATATATCGGAAATAATTAATGGATAAATTTTAAAAATTACAGATACAAGGACAAATTTATCACTTACTGGGAACTCTGTTACCACTACCTGATGCAGATCATCAATTTTACAAATTTATTTTATGGGCAATTCAGATGCGGAAATTAATAATCGTTGTGCTCACAATCCAACAGTGAAGAGAACCATTGTCCAACAATTACAAATGTTTCTTCATCAGAACATACATCCGTTTGAACCAACGACGGCTACGGTCAGAGGAATACATTCATCTCCGCGATGCTATAAATGCTAAAATTCACACACGCGTAGGTCAATGAATAATCCTTTCTGACAAGAGCTAGTTCCCAAATCTACCCCGCATGCACGCACATTTTAGGACGGTAGGTGTTCCAAGCGATACCCAAGAGACCTGCTTGCTGAAACCATAACGGGAAATGATGGATACCCATTGTATCGTCGGCGATCAGTTGCAGACAGTGGGCGATCGGTAGTTGTGAAGGTAAGAGGACAAAATGTTGATGTAGACAATCGTTGGATTGTGCCATACTCGCCAATATTGTCCAAAGCTTTTGAGACTCACATCAATGTGGAATATTGTAATTCTGTGAAGTCGATAAAGTACATATGTAAATATGTTAATAAAGGTAGTGATATGGCTGTCTTCGGTGTAACCAATGCAAATGATGAAATATCACAGTACCAGATGGGTCGCTATGTAAGTAGCAATGAAGCTATTTGGCGAATCTTTTCATTTGCGATCCATGAAAGACACCCTACAGTAGTCCATTTGGCAGTCCATTTAGAAAATGGTCAACGAGTTTATTTTAATGCATCTAACGCGGCAGACAGGGCGGCACATCCACCGTCGACAACATTAACAAGTTTCTTCACAGTCTGTCAAACTGATGATTTTGCTCGCACTTTGCTGTATGCTGACATGCCACGCTATTACACATGGAACGCATCATCGAAATCGTTTCAGCGTCGAAAACAAGGAACACCAGTTGAAGGACATCCAAATGTATTTGCTTTAGATGCTCTGGGTCGCATCTACACAGTACATCCAAATAACGATGAATGTTATTATTTGCGGTTGTTGTTGGTGAATGTTCGTGGTCCGACATCGTTTCAACAACTGAGAACAGTTAATGGACAGCTGTGTGCGACTTACCGTGAGGCATGTCAACTATTACATTTACTTGAGAATGATTCGCACTGGGATGATACGCTCAAGGATTCCGTAATATCTTCATCGCCGCATCAAATTCGTACATTGTTTGCGATTATCATATCGACATGTTTCCTCGAATCCAAAAGATTTGTGGGTTAAGTATAGAGATGACATGTCTGAGGATGTTTTGCATCGTGTGCGCCGTCAAACTTTGAATCATACACTACAAATGACTGAAGAAATTTACAATGACACATTGATCATGATAGAAGATATGTGTTTATTGATGGCAAATAAAGTATTGTCGTGTTTGGGAATGACAGCAACCAATCGTCATATGCACGATGCATTAAACCACGAGTTGCAAAGAGAACATCAGTACGACATTGAAGCATTGGCCGAAACAGTTCGTACAAATGTTCCACAATTAAATCAACAACAAAGAATTGCGTACGACACTTTGATAGAATCTGTGAACAGTGGATCTGGTGGAATTTATTTCCTTGATGCTCCCGGAGGAACCGGAAAAACGTTTTTAATTTCATTGCTTTTGGCGAGGATGACCCCAAGAGCCACAATAATGCAACTAAGCAGGTTACCGAGAAACGAAGCCGCATAATGCGGTTACCTTATTAGAAGCTCATCAGTGTCGAATATAGCTTCTCAGCATCTTAACCAGCTACATCGGGGTACCTTATCCATTCCAGAAAAGACGCATCTCGTACATACGTACAAAAGTCGCTCTCTATGGACCGAGACGGCGAACCCGCTACCGGACTTCGAGAAAGCAACGAACAATAACAAATCGATGTGATCTTGAGGAACATTCCAGAAAAGACGCATCTCGTACATACGTACAAAAGTCGCTCTCTATGGACCGAGACGGCGAACCCGCTACCGGACTTCGAGAAAGCAACGAACAATAACAAATCGATGTGAGAACAACAACTTGAGGAACATATTTCGCCAGTCCGTGGATCACATCAACGGTTCAAAACGAGCAAAATAGTCCCGTTGGATTTGGAGCTATAAGCCTCTTTTCCAGGATAAAACCTGCTGTCAATACATAAATAATGAGGTTAGGTTAGAATTTTTGCCATGTTACAATACCAAATCTCATTATATTGGCAAGAATTCTAACCTCATCATATATTTACCGCAAATGGAATTTCGTATGCTGAATCGCTAAAAATGCTACAGAAGGCTTACGGTGAATCGATTTCATCAAAATCAAAAATTGTCATTTAAGTTTAAGAAATATAGGCAATGAACTTTCTGCGCCGCACGAATCAATTCGTACCATTTTAAACGATTGTTTGGGCATAAATAGCGTTGCCTCTGGTCTAATTCCAAAGACCTGAATTTTCTTCAAAAATTAAACACATAAAGGTCGCTGTAAACATGCTAGAACGAGTCAATTCCGACCCCTCATTCATGAAACGAATTGCATTTGGTAACGTGATAGGGGTTTTTGAGTTTCACATGAAAATCATTCAACAAGCTTAGGAATAGCGTCTTTTAACTGATCCGAAACCGAAAAAAACACGTCGAACTCGATCAGAAGTCAAGATAAGGTTGACCGTTTTCTTTGATGATCTTGGTGTTATACACTCGAAATTCTTGCAAGAAGGTCAAACGCGAAACGAAGAAAACTACCTGAGCGATATGCGATGTTTGAGGGAGCATATTCGTCGAAAAAGGTAAGATTTGTGGACAGAAAAGTGGATTTTGCACCCGGATAATACACCATCTCGCAATTTAACCCTTAAATTACTGAGGAAGTAATGATAAAGTATTTGCAGGGAAAATGAAAATTGCCTCTTACAAAAAGTTCTCAATTTATTTCTAATTTTTTTCAGCACAACTTGAGTTTTAAATATTGATTTGACCTCTCTACTATTTTCAGTAGATCCTAATATTCCGTATCCCAAATGGATGAGAGAATCCCTTATAGAATCGCCTTGTTGAGCGACTGTCTGTCAATTTCTCAAGAAAACGTGAAGGTATAAATCGATACAAAATACTTAGGTCGACAGTCTATTGGAATTGTGGAAATTAAGATATCCAAAGATACGACCAATTATGTTGCTTCTTTCAGCTCGCCTAAGAGAATGAAAACCTACATTGCAGTTCCCGTTGAACTAGAAACATGACATTAGTAAAACAGATGTAAGAAAAAAATTCTAGAACTATTACTTTGTCGCTTATCGAGAAAAACCCTATTTTCAGGTGATCATATTTACTTTTAGAGAAACGCGTGAATTGCAGTCGCTAAACACGAATATGTGGTTAAAAATGAGCTCTTGAGCACCTGACCCCCAGTCTGACTGGTATCTGGGTCATCTCCTGGAGTCTGGGTCCAAATTTCTATAAAAATGTTTGAAGCTTAGCAAATCGGGTGTTTTCGAGGTTGCTGAGCATGAATTTCATGACGAAAAGTGTCCCCGATGTACCCGGTGTCCAAGGTGACTTCTATTCGGTCGCCTCCTGGATTTTTTGGCAAAATTTCATAAAAATGATTAAATCTCATCAACTTAGGGGTTTTCGAGGTCACTCAACACTAATCTTTCTGCCGCCAAACCCTCAAGTCATGTACAAACTGGCTTTAAATTGATTCGATGTTTCGTATCAACTTCGAGAATATCATAACAAACTATCTATGTAAACTATGTTGTAATTTTGGAACCTTTGCCGTAGGAACAATATCACCACTACACCAAAACTTTAACCTTAACTCTCGACGCGCGTTTCGCTAACTAAGTTACCATCATTAGGAGATGATAATGTATAGTATATTATCATCTCCTGATGATGCTAACTTAGTTAGCGAAACGCGCCTCGAAAGTTATCGTTAAGGTTTTGGTGTAGTGGTGACATAGTGTCTACATTATCTACGTAAACACAATTTTTTGTTCGAAATTTCAAAACATTTCAATTGTCTTTTAATACAATGCATTTTCTTGTTTACTTGAAAATCGTACATTTTTTTCTGCTTCGGACATGTTTAGATTCACTACCTGGTGTACGACGGGAGGAAAATTGATGGTATGATAATTCTGATCGTATTAATTCAATTTAAACCAGTTTTTTCTTGTGGTAGGCTTGTGTAGAGTTTATGTAGTTCATTTAAGGGAGCGAGAATGATTTAGAACCTTAGTAAAGAAACAAATCAGAAAAAAAGTGTTAAGTGAAGATGGTTCTAAACACAACTTCACTATTCTTCTCTTTTAGAAACAGAAAAGGACTTAAAAGCGCGTAATTGAAATTGTTGATATAACAGCTATTACACTATATTTCAGTTGATTCGAAATTCTCCTCGATATTTCTATGTTTTTAGTAAATTAAGTTCAAGGGTACTATGAAGTTTGTTCGGAGTTTTTTAATGTCAAGCGATTGCAGATTAACTTAGTACTTCTGCTATAGTTTTGAAATTATCTTTTCAATTGTCTGATTATGTTTTCTGCCAATAACATCTTTTTCTTACGACCAGTTTCATAAGTAGGTTGATTCTGTTTCATTCTGTCAGTGAAAGTTTCAGTTCATCGAACTTTCTACAAAGTATTATATTTATCACTGAAAATTGTATTTTGTTTACAAATGTCGTTTCTGAAACAAGAAAATTCATATTCTCAAAAGTGTTTTCCCCGATTAATTAATACACTCCCCTCAAAAATTGTCGCATCACCCTACTTTTACGACAATACTATATAAACTTTTAGGTTGGTCATTCAAGAGTCGCTTGGTAACTTTTAGAAGTGTAAAATAAGAAGATATCATTCAAAACAGATGAGTTTATGATAGAAAATATCAACAATTTCGAGTTAATGAAAAATTAAAAAACTCTACCATCTTCAAACATTCGTGAAGAGACCAATCAACTAGCATAGAATGGTTACTAATCATTTTCACAATCGAGTGTTTCCTCCCCGGGCCCTTCTTACTGCCAGTATACGTCTCGGAAGCCTCTCAAGCAAATTTTGGATGTACTCTTGATTCATTGAGTTCCAAATTTCAGAAAGCAGATTTTCTAGTTGTTGGAGTGTTCTACAAGGCATCCTACGTTGCCTGCTCGGTGGCGTATGGGATATGATGCTCGTCTCCTGCGCAGAGTGACCTGGGTTCAATCCCCACAAAGTCGGTGCGATTTTTCGGATTCTGGGAATCGCTTGAGTATCCATCTTTCGGAGGAGATGTAAAGCCGTCGGGCCTGTCTAACAGAGATGTGTTGGACATTACAGATTCCTTCCCTCGACACGAGAGGGGTTCGTTCTGCAAAATTCCCGGGTTAGTGAGGTGACAGAATTCCCCGGCGTGTCATTGGCCGAAAGGCGGAAATAGAGCACGTTAAAGGAATAACAAACAAACATACGTTGCCGAATTTGCCACCCCATGTTGTCCCCAACATGTTCTATGGGATTCAAGTCGGAACTTCTGGCTGGCCATCTTAGAATATCAATTTCGGTATTTTGCAGAAATTCTGTAACTACTCTAGCTGCATAAGGCCGAGCATTATTATGCATATAAATGAAATTTTCGCCAATCAATGGGCCAAAGGGTACAACATGGGGATCAAGGATATCCGCGATGTATGTCTGAGCCCCCTCTGAAATTTTCAGTTTGCCAGATATTACATTGCTGATACCGTTCTCCAGGTCAACTGTATACAGGCATGCGTCTATCATTTGATACTAGACAGAACTTGGACTCGTCGGAAAAGAGATTATTCGATTATTCTGGAATACCCCAATTTTGCATGTCCCTCGCATACTGAAGTCTTGCAACTCGATGCTCTCTGGTGAGACGCGGGCCGGTAAAAGCCACCCTTAGTCTGATATCGTCTTCTCTGAGCCTATTCCTAACAGTTCGCAATGAAATATTCACATTTCTGGAAAGTGCAAGTTCATTTTGTAGCATTCTAGCTGTACAGTGCCGAACTCGTAGTGCAGTTGAATGAAGCCAACGATCATCAACTGGTGTTGTTATCTGATGTCTTCCCTGTCCGGTCCTTCTTCCATATTCCCCTGTTTCGTGGTACCGATTAATTGCTCTTGAAATAGTGCTTTGGTTAACATTCAACAAGTTAGCCACGTAACGTTGGCTTCGCCCCTCATCTAGAAGTGTTACAATTCTTACCACTTCATGATCACTCGAATAGCGTCCAGGACGTTCAGCAGCAATCACAATAAATTCGAATATTCGAAAAACAACAAGAAACTTAGAGAACTTGCATTAATTTAACGTGAAAACTGAGGAGAAATTGAATGAATACTGATAGTCAAATAAACTCATTCTTGTTCCAGGCGTGTTTGAGATCATATAAAAACAAATGTTACTACATAGATAAGATTTTTTCCCCTAATATGTCCAAAAACATATGTTGACAAAGAAACTGCGATCGAGCTGCTTAATCGATTGTGGAATTCAGAACACCAGGTGATGCGACAATTTTTGTGGTGTGTGTATTTGAAACATTGAACACTAGTGGATGCTGCTTGATGCAAATCCATTTTGAATGATAAATAAAAAATAATATTGATTCACATTCATACACAGGACTAATAGAGAAGATAACTAAACAATACATAACCAGCTACCCTTCCTTTCTCACAATGCTCATCCTCGTCCGCAGCTTATGTATATCATATGATTAATACTTCCGCCTCATGGGATCATGACAATTTCAAAACATCGTGTATCATCAGTACAACATAATATCCTATTTTTCTAATCGAGAAGGCTAAAACGAAAAGGTAGGATCTGCCAGATAATGATCTTCAGCATAAGATATTTGACTTTAAGAATAATTTCAATGACAAATCAATGCAATAAATTAATAAGTAATAAATTATAATGAATTACTTTCATATTACAATTAATATGAATCTATTGTTCATGAGTTTTCTGCTGAAATTGTGGGAAGTCCGTAATGTTATATTGGAATTATCTTAATTCTTAAGACTTAAGGTTCCCACTTGGTGCCGATGTAGGGAATATCGAAGTTTTCTTCTAATTTTGTCAAGGAACACTTGTTCTCGTAAATATTATTGATGGATGTTGGATTGTAAGCTTTATTAATAATTCTTTCTTCAATTACACGAATGCAATTCTTTATGATAATTTTCTAGATATAATAAAATGTTGACCAGTTTATAAATAAGGCTATTGAATAGTGAAATTTTATGTTGATAAGGATAAAATGAATGATTTATTGTTTATTATATCTGTATGCGATGATTAATGGCCAATCGCGAAAACATGTTTACTACTTTTTAATATTAACGGAACTATTATTTTTGACTTTTTAAATAAATTAGACGCAAATAATTGATAATTCTACCGAAAACATTCAATTGCCTATTTGTCCCTCTCAAACAAATTATGATATCGTTCATTTAAGGGAATTTAAAGAGTGTATGATGATGTATTCATAAATGATTCGAATAGTAACGTACTAATAGCCAAGTCAAATTAAGCAAAGATAACATCACCTTTTTTTGTGATTCTAAATATGAAGGAGGCCGTAGAGAATTAAAAAGTCAATTCTACTCGAAAGAGTGTAAAATATTAAAGTATCGGATGGGGGAGGGTGGCAAACAGTTTTTCAAAGTTTCAAAAGTAAATGTTTCTTCGAAAAGTGCTCAATCAAAAAGATTTAGTATGAAAAATTTCTTACTTTCGATTTGCTTATTTTACAGCAGAACCTCAAAAGTCGCGGAATGTTGTTCGAAATCAAATTAACTATACATATTGTCTCATTCTTAGGATGCCGTACCTCAAAAGAAAAATCCGAACCCTTATAGGATCACTTCGTGGTCTATCTGTCAGTCAGAACTCTTTCTGCAAGAACACTTGTAGAGTTGAAAATGATACAGAAGATTTAGGTCAGCAATCTCTTATAACTGTGAAAAATATCCTAAGTCAATGCAATCCAAAGATACTGCCATACTCCCATACTTATGCAACATTTAAACTCTTCAAAGGGATTCAAAATCAAATTGATGCTTCTTGATAGCATAGAATCATGAAGTAATGTTTTCAAATTGGAAACAACCGAAAATGTAATTGTATTTTTGAAGTAAGTTTAGGAAAAATAATTGTCTTTGCCATAATGAACTTATTGTATTGAACACGTGAAGGTTTCAAGTTGGCAGGAATACCAGATCTGCCATTCCTTGAATCTTTTTAGTCAACGAGATTGAAAAATACGGCTGTTTATGTTCCATTCGGATGAAAATTTCCACTCTTCCATTAATGTCTTATATCATGAAAAATAATGCAAAAATTGTAGATTTGTAGGTACATCATCAAAAATAATAACGATAATGTTCATTTTTCATTTTTCCAGGAACGCGATTGCGTATTAAGTAGAAATTTTGCCAGGAAAAAGTTTCGAAACTTCAAAATATATTTTGATGCAAGCTTGATTATTTCGATGGTAAATTGAGAAATTCTTGAGCTTTAACGTTCTTCAACTTGCAATTTTGATCTAAGCTGTTCCCCAATACTCAACTATTGTAATTATAGGTTCTGGAGGCTAATATTCATCAAAACTTGAAACATATTCGGAACAAACTTTTTATATACCTACATACCTTTCCTCTGTACTCATAATAACCCTTAGAGGAGTTTTCTTTCAACTTCGGGAAAGTAAGGAAAAAAATGGCCATGTCCTGAAACAGCACGAAAATTCAATGCTTTAAATGGGGCTTTTTTTTGAAATTTTTACATTGACAATAATCACCTAAGCTCTCAAACATTTCCCAATAATCTTCGAATTTGTATTTTTTATTATTTCCTCTGGCTTCACATGGAAATTCATTCTATGGTGGCATGTGGCAGCACCAGATTCACAACGCGCATCTAAGGTGTTTCCGATTCATAAGATTCTTTATAACACTTTTCGAACAATATATTATATCTCCAACAAAACTCTCGCTTGCCTTATGTCTGCATTGAGGTTTCCACGGATATCCTGTTGCACAGATGACATATATTTGTGAGTCCTAATTGTTGAGTTTTCTCTCCGTTTCCTTTTCAATCAGATGGTATGCCCACATCTAAAAGTCAACAGGTCTTTTTTTTTTGTTTTCCTCTATTATGTCAGTTTTGTTGGCAGAGATGGCTCTATCACTTTAGACCTTATGATGGTGACTTCAGTAGTGTCCACAGATAGATCGTTCGTAAGTCTTTTAACGATGTGCTCGGGAACTAGAGTTTATAGTAGAAACCGAACCACTCTCCTAGACCGTGCAATAACTGCCACCATGATGGTTACAAGTTATCTTGCCTTCGGAAGTTTATGTCCTCTTTGAGCGACTTTTTTAAACTCAACACTTTTTTGTTCAAGGACAACATCCATGACTTCAACTCGGATTCAAACCAAGCACCTGGACTTAGCATTTCCAAAATGCTTGCTCACTAACCGTGTCGCTACCCAAATGGTCGTAATGAGAATATCTTCTACTATCTGTCCCTACATTCCTTTCTAACGCCAATTTCTCACTTTGACTTCTATTCAAAATTCAATTTGTTTCATTATGTTTACTTCATTTCTTTCAGATCCACTTGAGTTAGCAACTGCGCTTTCATGGGTTTCTATCTTCCTCATTTTTCTCGTTCTATCTGTATACCATATCAATGCATTTATCATTCGGTTTAAGTCACAGGTATTGTTGAAGACTTTCTATGATATGGCATCAGATATTAATATCATACATGTCCTACGTATTTTTGAAAATATACACACATGTCTTTTCATTATTGGTTCAGCAGAGAGGTAGTTGTTTGATATCCCTTAGAGTTTCAATTACTTAAAACTTTTCGTACACCTAGTTCTTTCTGAAATTTTTTGATAGTGTACTTATCAAATTAATGAATGGACAGGCATCATTTAAATGTGAATGAAATGAACACAGTAGTAAGAATATTCGACAGAGGCACAACACAGAGAAAAAGAGAGTGTGAGGGAACGATATGGATGTAGGTATTGTTTCAGAATAGTTGCACAGGATAGCAAAATCAAACGCATAACCAGAATATTTCATGACAAACTATAGGCACTAGGTAACAAGAAGTCAATCTCCACTCCAGATCTTGAGGATGTATGAACTTAACAGGAGGAAATCGCGCAGTTCGATTATAATAGGCTCAAAATCATATGGAATATTTTTCTGAAAATAGGTCCTATGTTTCATTCTCAAATGAATCTTGGTTTGTACTACATTAAGACTTTGAGAGTTTCATATAGTTCTCAGCTACAGGTGATAGCTTGGAGTGGGACCTCTTTCAATCGCATAACCTACCTCGTACGGTTTAATAATTCTCTGAATGCGAGCTTCTATGATAACCATTTGCTTTGTTATCGCATGATACATTAATTGCCGAAAATGTTATATTCATGCATAATAATTCCCCTCCTCACACTGGACCTGCTACGATGGATCTTTTAACTCTGCATGGTGTTACTATTTTAGCTTGGTCACCTTAATCACCTGACCTGAATCTAATTGCGTGTGAAACATTGCTAAGAGGCGTCATTCAAGTATAACATAATTCAGCTTTTCCAATATTATTTGAAGTAAAATTGACGAAATTTGAATTTTCAATATTTTATTTTGAAAGAAGAAGTACCCAACTCAAATTTTTATATGGTCGCATTTTTCATAGCTCCATATCACTGGTTAAATAACGAACCAAAAATACTAAATATTTATATACATATTTGACATGCGTTTCTGTTTTTATAGATAGCGAACCGCATATATGTATGATGCATGCTCAGAATATAGATAATAGTCGTGTCTAAATGAAGATGTTCCAAAATTGTAAATGTATAGGTAACTCTGTGTTTCGATTTTTCGGAATTCGTATTGCAATATAAAAATAGAATTCTTTTAGGATCACTCTAATCTCAATATGTTTGTCTTTATGTCCCGACTCTTTTCTCGGGAACAGGTGTATGTATAAAGTTGAAATTGAAAACTCACATTCAAGTCGGCTGAAATTGTACTCTTAAGTCAACGCAATCCATAGATCTGACCATTTATATTGCATTTTGCGGCATCTTTCGACAAGCACTCGAGAATCAAAACGTTTTTCCCATTAAGCTAGAACCTTGAAATTTGGCTAGAAACAATATAATATAGCACGGACATAAAAAAATCCAAAAACTATTAATTTAGTTACACCACGAAATTTTTCTTTCGGTAATGAACTTACGGGTATTTTCTTATTTGGACGCGTAGGTACCAACTTGAGAATGATACCAAGTACACTGGTTTGCAATCCCTGAAAACTGTAAAAAATGAAACATTTTAATCAAAGCAACCGCAATATATGACCAACGATGTCACATTCTGCTGCATATTTTGACACTTGTTGCAGCTCAAGATTATTTATTACGCCCTTACACAATCGATTTTATATTATGGGATTCTTGTGTGGGGTGGGGTGGAAAATGTTCAGTCTAGAGGTGCTGCAAAGGCGCTTCCTAAAATTAATTCTCGTTAGGAAACCAGACCATCCATCAGATAGTCTTTATAAAGAAGCTGAAGTCATGGATTCGAGACAGTTGTATTGTCTGTGAATACTGATCTTTCAGTTCAGCAATGGTTCGAAATCGGACTTAGTATCTCATGTATATACAACAAGGTACGCAGCTTCTAGCTATACATTGCCAAGAGTATTCAAAACGGTAGGACAGAAATGTTTCTGTTATTTGCCACCCCGCACATATAACGTACTGCCATCAGAAATAAAGGATCACAGGCGAATTAGTGTATTCAAGGTTCGAGTAAGGGACTGGATTTTGTCTCTCCCACGTTCTTGTATTTTAGATTATATAGATTTAAAAAATGCACCCATTAAATAGATTATAAGTGTAATTTTATGTAAGTTGTTTTTATCTGCTCAAGCGAGTTCACATGATTTTGGTGTGGATTGTTTCATGTTTTTTTTTTCTTTTTGTTGTGTTCTTCTGATATCTTGGTTGCTCGTATGCTGCTATCTAAATTATTAACTAGCCATGCACAAGGCTCTGCCTTTAATGGATTAAATACAGGGATATCCACGGGGACCGTCCGTTAAAAACTTTTTGAGTTCCAATTACAATATCAAGCTGAAATTTTATACGCGGCCATAACTAGCGATTTCCAATTCAAGTGAAATATTTTCGAAGTGATACCATTTCCGGTTATACCGGAAGTGGGTCATCACTTTGTTATTTCAAATGGCAATCTAGCTTTTTTATTTTACATCTATAACCGACAATTGAGCAAGACATAAAATACCCAAGTTGTTGGCACTTATCTGTCAAAACTTTTAACAGATTTAATTATTTTTGTTATAAAATCGATTTTTGAGGAACATTTAAAAAAATTGTAGATCGTAGATCTTTTGCACTACAGACACAATTTCAGCTTGGGTGGATAGAAGAAGGATCAAGGAATTTTTTAAGCAATCTACACATGCCAAATGTTCATTGCGTTGTTTTGTATGATTTTTTCAATTTGGCCTTTTTCAAACAGCAATAACTCAATTTTTTCAAATTGCACGTGCCAATTTTTATATCGCCATCAGATGAAGTGTCAAATTTCAGATGGAATTGCATCAGCCTGTACTATACCCATCTCTTATAGTTCCGAAATAATTTCGGAACATATTCATTTTTGATGATTATGCAAGAACTAGCAGAGAATGCTTTGAAATATTTGAATCAAGTAGCTGAACTGGCTACGCTCACCTGACAGGTGCCTAAAATTAATGTACTTGTCACTTCGTTCATTCGAATTTGATATTTCAACAAGAAGTGTCGTTATTTCAGATTGAAAATATTCAAAATATACAACACATTTGGGATAAAACCACTGGTGATTCAAACGAAAATATATTTAATCTTTTTTAATTCATTTTAGAATGTCAAAAAGTAGTGGGTTGAAATTGCAGGCAATAACCAATTTCCAAATTTACCATCTATGAATAAATTAAAATTTCGAAGCATTAGAAGCAATATTCTACAATTCGGATGAATAAAAATCGAAAACCAATCATCGAAGATAATTACAATAATACGAATAAATGATAGCACACATCAAAGGAGAAAACTAATTTGTTCAATATGGGCCCCATTTTGCTGATACACTTGACAGCTCGTATACGAACATGATGAGTTGCCCTCCTAGTTTCCTCAGGATCAATATTACGAAAAGCATTATGAATGCGCTCTAGTAACTCTTCTTTACTTCTTACATGAATAAGATACACTTCACTCTTGATTTTGCCCCACAAATAAAAATCAAGGGGCGTCAGGTCCGGAGAACGAGGAGGCCATAAATTTGGTCCCCACCATTTATCCTCGAACATTTCTGTTAGCTGCCGATCTGCAGCTCGTGTTTTATGTGCTGGTGCACCATCCATTTGGTAATAGCAATCCCTCAGAATATTAAGGGGTAATCCATCAAAAAAAATTGCTAATGTTCCTCTCAAAATTTCCAGGTATTTTTGTCCATTAAGATTTTCCTCATAAATGTGATGAGCCAACAAATCATCCATTAAAATTGCAAAAACGTTCACGCTGAATTTATTTTGGAAATCAATAACCTCAATGTAATGTGGATTTTCTGTGGCCCAAAAATGTCGATTTCTCCTGTTGGTTATTCCACTTTCATTGAACTTGGCTTCATCAGACCATATAATTTTTTGCAGAATTGTCTCATCTTCTTGAAGCCGAATTAATAAATTTTCACAGAAATTTAGCCACTTAGGAAGGTCAGTTGCTTTCAATTTTTGTAGATTGATAAAAGAATACGGGTGCATGTTATGTTTCTTAAGGATTCTTTGAATGGAAGTATAACTCAATCCAATATCCATTGATGCTGACTTTATGGACGCATGTGGATTGGCATGAAAATACGCTATCATATTAATTTGATTGTCGTCGTCCTCGAGAATTGGTTTTCTTCTAGTTTCTATGTATTTTGTTCCTACAATTTTGTTTTATTCATAGGCGCCAAATTTGGAAATTGTTTATTGAATTGCCTGCAACTTCTATCCACCAGTTTTTGACATTCGCCATGAATTAAAAAGAGATTAAACATATCCTCGTTTAAATAATCAGCCATTTTATTATCAAACTGGTGTTTTTCAAAAATTTTCACTTCAAATTACCAACAATTCTTATTGAAATATCAAATTCGAATGAACGAAGTGACCAGTACATTAATTTTAGGCACCTGTCAGGTGAGCGTAGCCAGTTCAGCTACTTGATTCAAATATTTCAAAGCATTCTCTGTTAGCTCTTGCAGAATCATCAAAATTCAATATATTCCCCAATTATTTCGGAACTATAAGAGATGAGTATAGTACATGCTTATACAATTCCATCTAAAATTTGACGCTTCATCTGATGGCGATATAAACATTGGCACGTGCAATTTGAAAAAACTGAGTTATTGTTGTTTGAAAAAGGCCAAATTGGAAATATCATACAAAACAACGCAATAAACATTTGACATGTGTAGACTGCTCAAAAAATTCGTTGGTCCTTCTTCTATCCACCCAAGCAAAAATTGTGTCTGTAGTGCAAAAGATCTACGAGCTACAATTGTTTTAAATGTTCCTCAAAATCGAGTTTATAACAAAAATAATCAAATCTGTCAAATGATTCGACAGATAAGTGCCAACAACTTGGGTATTTTATGCCTTGCTCAAATGTCGGTTCTAGAAGTATAACAAAAAAGGTAGATGGCCATTTGAAATAACAAAGTGATGACCCACTTCCGGTATAACCGGAAATGGTATCACTTCGAAAATATTTCACTTTAATTGGAAATCGCTAGTTATGGCTATGATTTAGACATACGCTGAGCTTCCCGAAAATCGAGTAGTAGTTTACATCTAACATACATGAGTTATCCGATTTTATCGGACTATTTTAAGATTGATGACAATGAAATTTATTAATTTCTTGTACGTATTTGTCGCCTACTTAATTATTTCGATATGTACGGGTTTTAGTTGAAATTGCTTCTTATCACAGAAATGATGTTAATACAAGTTTAAAGAACGTAAAATATACTAGAAAAAGACGAGAACATACTATTTATTATAGAAGCCTAGGTACGCGATTTGTACTTGCACTTTAAGGGTTGAGTTTTTTCTAAAAAATAATCATTTTAATCAGAAAAATTCTCCTATTAAATTAAATTTTCACAGGTAATGAAAGAAAAACATCATCTTCACTGGGAATGAAGAGCGAAAAACCAAATATAGGTCCATTTACGTTTTTCTCGTTAGAATTCTCTTTGAATGAAAATTGATCACTTCTCGATTACCCCTCTTTTTTTACGAAAAATTCGAAAATCGATTTGCACACCTTTCACCCTTTACCCCCTCCCAGTTCAGCGTTTTACTTCCTTGTTTTTCTGTATCTCTGTTACGATTTACATTATTAGAAAATTGGATAGCAATTTTCATATTTTTCGTTATTTTCAAATTAATTCGACTGGTCTATGAATGGATGACCCATGAATCGATATTCCTAATTCCACTATGAAATTCGAAAGGAATATAAATATGGGGGATTTACATTGATATTAACATAATTATTGATTTTTATAGGAGCTAATTCGGCTTCCACAAAATTAGTTTATGTTTTTATCCGACTCTGTCTGAAGACGTAAAAGCGCTTGCAAAAAAAGCGGCGTCCGTCCATAGCGGCAGTAGCGAAAAAAAAGTGTAGCGCTTCCTCGATCTGGATCCGATATGTTTGGAATATGAAAGGGCTGCATGGTCATGTGAGCTGCCGCAAATCATCCAGCGGAATTCCTAACGCACCCGCTTCCTGTGAGCATAAATCCAAGGCCGGATCCACCAGATTGCCCGAAGAAACAAGGACTGGCCCAACCTCAATAAAACAGAACCGGCTTCTTCAATAAAATTCATGGTTTCATCCCAAGTTAAATCATGTCTATTTGAAATTAATATTTTTCATATAATGGCATTGCATATAACGAGTCGATGCATTTTGAAATCTTTTTAAGAAAATTGGATAAAATAATATAGATAGAAAAAAAATAGCAATTTTAACCTAGTTTTCTTATTTTTCATGTCATTTACAAATTGCCAGATATCGGCACTAACTGAGTCGGTTGTTTTTGGAGTTACGTAAGTATAATTTTGACATTCCTGCAAGCACTTTTTCAAAAGGAATCACACGACGCCGTATACCTGAATACCCAGTTAGGATTCCTCTTAGGAACGAACTTTGATTGTTAACACTAGATTGAGCAGCCCTTCCTAATGTTTTGATCTGATAATTTTATAGGTTAGTTTAGATTGTCAAACGAAAAAATATCTCGTATCACTGAGACGTTCCGGTGGTAAGGAAACTTCTGTTGGTTTCAGAATTCAAACTTTCTACCACCTAACGAAGATTATTTACGTCCATGTCGTTCAGTCATCCATTAAATTCTTTATGTGTTGTTCATAGATTGATTCGAAAGGCCCTGGTGTTACTGTTGTTCCATTATAGTTTATCTAAGGGTCGTCGTTGGCTCTGGTTAGTTGAGTGAATTCAAGGTACCACGGTTGCTGATAGTAAGGTTTGAATTTAAATGTTTGACCAGGCAATACCTTGCAGCGACGATTTCGTTTCATCAATTTTGAAGGCTAACGGTTGAGGAGCTCAATTTTTGATTATTTTCAAAGTCATCTGACGAATATGGTTTACTTGTATTTTTGTAGAGTAATGAATTCCTTTTGAGTCAACGGACTGTGGTGTTTCAATTGTAGCTTCACAAACATCAGGACGATTTTTCCACGTTCGAAACCATCAAACAAGGTGGCGCCGTAGAACGTTAAGCTGAGTTGGTTAATCACATGCGCATAGCTGAAGGTAAGAGGTCATTAACTAGAAAAGCTCTTAGATGATAGAACTATAATATGTTTTATAAGTTTTTCGTTTTTAGATCAGGCGCCTGGGTTAAACGCTGAGTTATAGGTGTTAGTGATAGATATCCTTGAATTCCAGTTGACTATAACTGAATGAAAAATTTTCAACGAATGTAGCAAGACCATATACGTACACAGGACTCAAAAGAAACTCAAAAATATATAACATACGATGATTTCCCTTTCGCAGAATTGATCTTCGGTAGTAGATTAGGTTTATTGATGAAATAAATACCTCTACCCCATAAGTTCTCGCTGATTTAGACCAGATCCGCAAAATGACTCGAATTCTTCTATATTTATCACTTCAATTTTCAATATTTCACTTATTCCAGTTTTGTGTATGTATGATTATTATTATCGTGGACTTATGCACTATCTCAGCTGTTAGTTGGATATAATTTACCTTCAACAGATTCAGCAATCAAAGGGAATAGGTTCGATTACAATATACTTGACATGAATTTCCTAACTACCCTACATGTATTAAGAATCACAACTTTCTTCATTTCTATATAGATATTCTTATGCAATTCTAATTTCTTGAGGCTATCATGCAAAATTTGGGGTATTAACCCAGTCGAGGATACGATGACAGGAACAATATCTATTTTATTGAGGTGCCACATCTGCTTGATCTCAATAGCAAGGTCTGTATATTTGGACTTTTTCTCCTGAAATTTGTTCAGCACGTTGTTATTATTCGGTATGGTGACATCCACCAGCATTGCTGTTCTGGCTCTGTAATCATACACCACTATGTCCGGCCTATTATTCGTCGCCATTCTGTCAGTGATAACAGGCCTTTCGTAGTATAATCTGATAGAGTCATTTTCCAATACGGGCGCCGGTTGATACTAGTAATATTACTGGAAGGTATTCAGAAGTCCGTACTTGTGTGCAAGTTTCTGATGGATAATGTTGCACACTTGATTATGCATGTGAAGATAGACCGTATTGGCCGGACGTAATATGCTGTATGGTCTCCGATCTTACATGGCATTTTCTGTACTTATCTGTTGTAATGTTCCGTCCTTCATTATAAATTTTTTGTAGTTGTTTGTAGCGATCACTTGGTCTTGAATAGCCATAAGGAATCCTTTTGTTTCCGCAAATAATTCTCCTTTCATCAACCATTTGTTGGAGGCTTCTTTGTCGATGTGTGGTTGATTAATCTCATGATGATATCTTCCATGCAATACCTTTCTTGACCATTGCTCTTGTTTTTCAGTATCTGTTAGGAACGGTAGAGTCAGCAGGTCATCTCTAGTGGCAATATTTAGAGGTATATATCTCTTATCAGCCAACTATACTACTTTATTGAGGTCAGAAGTGAGAGATTTAGCAGAAAAGAATTCTCTGAGATTTTTTATCTGTTCGGTGTGTAAATTGACAACATCTATTAATCCGCGTCCTCCTTCTTTCTGCTTCGAAGTTAATCGTATCACAGACGGTTTTGAATGACGATTGTTGTACTTTGTCAGCATCGTTCGGGTCTGCCTTTGAATATCATCCAGTTCTGTCTTAGTCAATCTAATTATTCCGAATGAGTGAAGCAACACTGGAATGGCGTAGGTGTTAATTGCCTAGACTAGATTCCCCGAGCTCAACATTGATCTCAGCACAGCTTTCAGACGCTGATTGTATTCTGAACGAATCTTCTCCTTTGATTGTTTTTGGTCTATCAATCTGGCATGTTGGTATCCTAGATATTTGTATGTTTCGCCATCCCTCATGCACTGTATAATATCACCGTTTGGAAGTTGTGTCACCATCTATGACTTTCCTCTTTGAATGTTCAGGGTCTTACATTTTTTAATCCCGAATTTCATATGAACATCTGCCGAGAACTTACTGACAGTTTTCAGAAAATCATCCAATTGGATCTTGTTCGAAGCATATAATTTGATGTCATCGATATACAGCAGGTGGGATTTTGTTTGATAGCTCCTATCTGTTTTTATCCTTAATCAATATCCTGTTCTATTGAGCATTGAGAGTATTGGCCTCGTATTGACTAAGTCATAGCTAAACAGAACGATAGTGGACTCAAAGAGTCTCCTTGAAAAATTCCACGACGTATGGGTATCTCGTCGGTTTTAATTGACTTACTGTTCATGTTGACCTGCAGAGACGTGCGCCAGTGTGTCATTGTTGTCTTCAAGAATTCTACTAGGGCTGGATGAATTTTGTATATCTGCCAGTAGTTCAACGCAAGTTTGTCGACATGTGCCCTGTCGGTTTAGTTTGGATGTCTCCCATGTAGCGGTTTTTCCTTCTATATCTATAGATTTTCATCTTTCCTTGCGAAGAGTCCCCTGTTCATGTTCATTTGGGATTAGAGGAGTTGCGTCGTCAAGTGCGCAGATAGTTCTATGGGGAATTGAAGTATTCTCTTTCTGTTGGAAATAGTTTCGCAAGTTCGAAATCTAATAATTCAACTGCTTCGTCTCGGCAATGTAGTTTTTTCGATAGCGCTACTTTGGTGGTGTTTGTGTGCCTTCATTAGCAGTGTTCTCGCCCTTCGTCGCAGATTATCGATATCCGTATTGCTCTAGGCAATTATTCCAAAGGAATTATTCAGGAATGTGCACGCTTAAGTGTAATTGCCTTAAACATATTTCTGCTGCTACCATTTGTATGTACATTGTTTTAATGAATTCGTTGGTCAAGCCTTTTTTCATTGTTCCATGATCTAGTCGAAATGTATGTCAGCATTATTTTCACAACCTTGTTGTTGTGATGGGATAATGTTGTTTTTCTCGCAACGTTCGTATATTCGTTGGGAAATGCATCCAGTCATAGTTTTGAATAGTGTCGGTAGACAAGTTACTGGACGGTATTTGGATGGATCCTGGGTGTTCTGGATATCTTTTGGCAGTAAGTAAGTTGATCATTGGGTGAAGAACAGTGGCATTTTGCTGTACTAAGTAGGGCCTTATTAATGAGACAGTGAGTCGTTCATGAGTACACCAAAGTTTCTTTAACCAGTAGTTCTGTAAGTGGTCGGGGCTAGGTGCTTACAAATTGCGAAGTTTTTCAGTAATGATGGAATCTTCTTCAATTGCTCGGAGTATATATTTCATGTTCGTGAAGTCCTGACATTTTTGGCCTTCTTCGTCAATCCAGCTAGCCTTTGTATTGTAGTTGGCTGGTGTAGCTAACTGTCCTGTCCAGAATTCTTCAATACGTTGCTTGGTGGGAAAGTCATTGTTATTAGCAGTTTCGATGCTGCTAAATCTTCGGCAGAATCTCATTGTGGTGTATCCGGTTGCCTTCTCAAATGATTTATGTCACGTCTTGTATGTATTGTTGCACCCCTTACTCAAGCTGCTGCCAATGCACTGCAGTAAAATAACAAGTGCAAAAAGTCTAATGTGCGAGCATTCAATACATAATCGGTCGATGTATCGGTTTTTAAGGTATGTAGTGCTACTGATAATTTTTTAGATGAGTTCATGTTTAGTAGCTGGGGATTTCAGAGTGGGTCAGTGCCGTCGTTCTCAAACAATGCTCTTTTTGCATCTCTTATTAAATGGTCTCTTAGTTTTGCATTGTCTTCTAGGTTTCGATCGTTTTGCACTCATTTGTGCTTCAGTAGATGATGCTGATTGACGAGTGTCATTTATCAATTCATTGTCTTCAAGAACTGTTACAATATATATATATATATATATATATATATATATATATATATATATATATATATATATATATATATATATATATATATTCACCTTTTGGGCCCGCATCATGTAATACTAAGTAAAGTTGGTTTGTCAACTTAGAATTGAGATGATTTTTCGAGCGTCAGCGGCGGAAATTCCGCAGCATTCTTTTGTGGATATAATATTCCTTGACAAGCCATAGTTGATTAAAACAGTTCAAATGTTTTGAACTACCTCTGTTTCTGATGCTGGGGGTTTCAGCATCATTAATCCTCTCACTCCTTTTCCTTACAGAGGCTAGGCCTGTGTTATGGAAATTATATCAGTTCGAATACTATCTGCCTGAATTATATCCTATATTTATAAAACTGTATCATTAATGAATATAATAATATGTTTGATTTTTCGGTAAGATTCGATGAAATTATGTCATAGATGTTTACTGTAGCGAAAGGTTTTTTCGCAAAGATTATTATACAGATCGACCGAATTTATGTTGTAGTTCCGCATTGAAAAAAAAATGGGGTCTCATGTCTCCGTACATCATGCATTCACAGAAAGGAGCGTTTTTTATTTAGTGTATCCATCTTCGAGTAACTGGTGCCGAAAAAACGTCTCCATGAACGAGAGCACAATCAATGAAACGTATGTCCAACTCTCTCACTCTTGAATTCGACGTTTGGGAAACAATTTCACCAACATGTTAAAGGCCGTACCAATTCCAGACTTTACGATTTGCTAACAAAACTAGGACTAGCTTCATATATGTAAATTTAGCTCCTGAAAGCAACTATTTCGAAGAAAGCAAAAAAAATTAATCTTCTCATTTCATCGCTCACACATGATATATTAACCTTACCATTAGCCATAAATGACGAAACGACAATAAAAACCAGTCCTAGGCTTGAAAGCAACCATTTCGCCATTCTCTAAATGTGTTTCGATCCCACGATTCCAACATTGATTTGACCAAAACTTTCATATCCGGAAAACAAGTAAAATTTTTGTTTCAAAGGAGACATTTATTTTGTCCAAAGCTCGGTCGAATTCCACTCCATATATTACATAAAAACGATATTCCTCTTCTTTTTATTAGGTCTGGTTTTTGTCTATTTTAGCGATAGATTCGAGGAATATTGTTTGGTTCGATTTATCATCGAATATTATATAAAACTTAGGCTAGCTTCGTCTTACAAATTTGTTCTGTTACAAAGAAATGGCAGATCTTGCTAAGTGCATTTATATAAGTTTCATGGGTATGACCTCGTATTTTTTTCATTCCAAAAGGAAATTAACGACGACCCTATGATCTCTCAATTGAAGTGTAGAAGTAAGTATCGAATATAATACTAAAGGATTGGTGTCAACCCAATCCTGGTGGGATGACTCTCTAAAAAGTTCAACAAAAAACAACATGCATAATTGCATTGCAAAAAGAATCCGCCAATTGCGGGTAGTGTGTAATTACTAACAGTTTGAATCGGAATAAGGAAATAAACTTTATTTTCATCACTAGAGTATTCAACGTGTTGACCTCTCGCCCCTCATAAAAAAAGTTTTATCTTTGTCTGCATTCCCGTGAAAGAATTTTCATTTTTGATTGAAAGCTGTAGAAGATACACTGTGAGCCACTGAAAAATAGAGAAGACTATCGCCCCAAGACTATTGGAGTATCAGTGCTAAAAACTGGAATAGATTCATTTAGATCAAAGATGACAGCCTTTAATCTGGAATGAATCTGTTCCATTTTTTTGCACTAATACTAGAATAGCTCAGGGCGATAGATAGTCTCCTCTATTTTTCAGTAGCTCACTCTGTATCTTCTACAGTTTTCAATCAAAAATGAAAATTCGTTCACGGAAATACAGACAAAGATAAAACCATTCTTTCGAGGTATCACTCGACATTTACCTTCTTCCAAATTTTCAAGGATGGTCACACCTGCTCTAGGGGTTGAAATTCGAGATGATACTGAACTGAAGATAGGGAAATAGTCTTCCCTATCTTTCAGTTGCTCGCCCTGTATCTTTCACAGTTTTCAATTAATGATGGAAATTCGTTCAAGGCGATATAGACAAAGATACCACCTTTCTTTTGAGTCATGACTCGGCCCATCTTTCCAATTCAAAAAGTTCAAGGATTGCAACCCCCGCTTAAGGGGTTGATATTTCAGCCAAGTTTTATAACCCAAATGATGTCCCCCTTGAAACAAAAATTGACCTATTTTTGCGTTTGGATCAGAAATGAATATCTTGGTAGATATAGCCTCTGTTTAGTTTTCGTTGAAGCACCCTGTATACTACTTATACTGAAGAAATCGTAAAGATAGAAATCCCTTTCATAACAATTGAAATATATAATTATGAAGATATAGGTAGGTAGTGGCAAACCAAAAATATATTTTCTCTATATTAAGGAATAATGAAAAATAACAATTTTTGAATAAAAATCATTTCCGAAAATCATCAGTAAATATTTATCAGAATGAAAAAATCAGGGAACGTTATCGAAATTTCAGATAAAAATTTCAGTAAGTTATACAAAGGGATATCACCTAGTGAAAAAAATTTTTATGCATTGCATCGAGTATTTAACATCCACACAAATATTTACTTTGGGAAATTTTTATAGGAAGAAGTTGTTGAAGTTTGTTCAATTCAATGAAGTCTTAGGATTTGATGCTATTATTTGATGAAACTACTTTATCTCAATTACATACAATTTCCGTAATAGCATGAAATGAAAACTTACTTCACATCAATAAATAAATTAAAGAATCAACCTAGTTTCCGATAAAGTTTAGCACATAGTTTTTGAAACCTATTCGATATCTCAATAAGACTCGTTGATTTATCTATGAACATTGTCCTGTAAGAATATACTAAATTACATCATTATTCTACTAAACTAACAAATCAATAAATAACTTCTTCCTTTCTTGAAGAAAAACATGTTTCAAATACCCAAATCATTCTAATGATTCAATTATTCAGTTTCATAGAACTTATGTTACGAGGTACCCAACAGGAGAATGATTCCTACAAAATAATGTAATCATACGTAAATCTTAAGTGAATTTTTGAGAGAAGTGTGGGAATTTAATACAGGATTTCATTACGTTGTATCACTCCAGGCGAATTTATTTTCCGAAAGCGATTGATATAAATCGATAAATAAGGGTTAGATATTTCGAAACAGAAATCCTACGCAAGGTACGACGTCGTGATCGCAAACTAGAAGTAGTACGTTTCATATTTTAAGTTCTTTCGAAACTACTGCAGTGAGAGCAGACATCGTGTTGTTTAAAAACCTTATCCTTTTGAGCAAAGGTCTGACTTCAGTTGTGTTGCTGCTCCTGTAGAATTAACTTAATATTGACTATTTCTCAGTCACACATGAAGTTGTCCAGAGAACTTGTGCACGCGAAAGTCCAGGCAACTGTATTTCGATGGTATAATGAATTTAGACCCGGCTGGGTGGCGTAGAGGATATGATGCTCGTCTCCTGCGCAGAGTTACCTGGGTTCAATCCCGACAAAGTGTCCATCTTTCTAAAGAGATGAAAAGGGATGAACAGGGATGTGTTGGACAATAAAGATCCCTTCCCTCGATACGAGAGGAGTTTGGCTCAATTCCTGGGTTAGTGAGGTGACAGAATTCCCCGGCCTGTCATTGGCCAAAATGCCGAAATAGAGCACGTTTAAAGAATAACAAACAAACAAACATAGTGAATTTAGAAGAGAACGGATATTGCTTTATGATGAGATACGGCACTCTCTATACAAGGCCGGAGCTGCTGAGTATTGGCAACAATGCTAGCAGTGCTATTGGCGGCCCATGCGCGGTTATTGTTTACAGTTGGTTGAAGCACGTTAAAGATATTTCGTATTTTATTCGTTATCGGAAGTTTTAAGCATTGTTCAAACAATCTACAGTTTTCATTGTGAACTGTATTCATTTAAGTGTAACATCTATTCAAGTTTTGAATAATCAGGTGCTTATTAATAGCATAATGAGGTGTCTGCCTAGTTCTATTTAGTTTTCGTTTCGAGACTCTAAGCATGCCAAATACTTGTGCAGTGCCAGCCTATAAAAGAAATTATAAATCGCAAAACGAAAAAGTATCAGTGTTTAATTTTCCAAAGGATGACTTCCTGAGGAATACTTGGATGAAAAACATTCCCAACTGGACTCCTGGTAAACATTTTGACCTCATTTTACTTTAAAAGAAGAAAAGTATGTGGATTCGACAAGCCAGGTAAGAGTTATTTCTAGATCGAGGTATGCACTGGTACCTGGGGCAGTCCCCACATTATTTCCCATTTACCTTCTTATATAAGCAAGAAATTGCCAGAAGTACGGAAAAACCATGCTGTCCGAAAGGAAATGTGCTTACAAAGAGAGGAACAGGAAATCTAACAATTGCTGCGTGGAGAAATTATTAACAACTTTACAGTGTTCTTAGACAATTTCAGGAAAAAACTGGATTTACCATAGTGGAAGTGTGAGTTTTTAAGTGATAAAGATAGTTTTTATCAGGTTGATTTGGAAAATTTGCCAACGGTACCTGTCTATATTAAAGTGCAAGATAGTTTGAGTATAGAGGTATGTAAAAACAACTATTGTATATCTAAAGAAGATTTGGATTGGGTTAATAATGGTGGTGGCAAAATTAAAAGATGGTCGCAAGTGGAAAATATATTAATTAGATACAAGTATGAAAAGGGATGTGATGAACTTCAACTCAACGTTACAAATCTGGGGAATGATATTAATGATCTTATTGAATGCTTGCAAAATATACTTAAACATGATGAAAGCACGGAGAATGTTTTTCACAAGATAAATATTTTGAAAGACCAATTCAAATTGAGATTAGAAAGAATAAATCTATGAGTTATTCTCCAGAAATGATTTTGCATTTTTTTTAAATACCCCCAGTCTACTGCATGCTATTCTATGTTGAGAGAAAATTTCATTTTAACATTGCCTCACCCAAAAACAATTCAAAAAATTACAAATTCTCTGAAAGTTTCAGCTGATAATCCAGAAGAAAATGAACATTTTCTCAAAGGAAGAGTTAGTCAGCTTAATAGCAGGGAGTAATACGTTATTTTGCGAATAGATGAAATACATATCGAACAAAAATATGGTTATAAAAATGGAGATATTTTGGGACATGCAGAAACATATTTAATTTCTTCAGCGTTTGATAAATTTAAGGATGTTGCCGCTCTTTTTCCAGTCCATAACGTTACAGGGAAAGAGTTGGCTGAAATTACTCAAAAAGTTTATACGTTATCGAAAACTTGCAGTCTCCAAGTTGCGGCTATCATTTCTGATAATCATCATGTTAATCGAGTAATGTTCGAAAATCTCTCAAAAAATTTCACCTCCAAGTTCATTTACCCACTTTCAGATCAACAGAAAACTTTTTTAACTTATTATTATATATTAGTATGATACTGTTCATATCTTCGGGAAATCAAGGAGATAACGAAAAGAGTTTGTTTTGTTTTTCCAGAGTTTAATCAAGATGAAAAAATTAATGAAACAATTGTTGCAAAGTTTGGTGATTTGAGAAACTTATATAGAAAAGAATCTAATATGTTATCGAAAACAGCTTCTAAATTAAATTACGAATCCAAAAGCAGGAAACTTCTTACTGTACTTTAAATAATTAACCTATTGTTGTTTTCAGTTACCTATTGCTACTAAGATCATTAATATTTTTCTTACACATTTCTCTGTCATTGTAAGTGGACGTTTCCAAGTGTTTTCATATTATAGTATCATTTAAATGCATAAGAATTCAATTTAAAACACCCGCGCCATATAAACTCTGTGCTAAATCAATGTCAAGTAACCCTGTTAGTGTGACGTCATGCGCCACATGAGCAGCTCCGTCCTTGTATAGAGAGGGCCGTGGCTACGTACTAGTAGGCTAGGTTCGTCAGTTACTTTTAACAACTTCGAGCGAGTGCGACGTATAATCGATCAAACATGCACATTTAAAAAATCAGGCACTTGATGTCAATTCGATTTTACATGCGAATCTCCATATAAGAAAGATGATTGTCGTTGGGGCCCCATACCGTTAACGATTGCCAAAAAACCGAGCGAGAATTAATCTAGCGAGAAAAATTAGACATATTGAATAATGGTGGAATATCGTTTTCTGTCTGCAATGGTAACAGGTGATGTACGATATATTCAATTTTTCGATATTCCTGCCAGCCAGTAGAGCCGTGTGAAGATTCACTGAGATGACCTACCTTTGCGAAAAAACAGGAGATCTGTCACAACATTTATGTATGCAGTTTTCGATCAGTGAACATGCTTAGGGAAAGCAATTAAAAATAAGAAAAAATGTCGTGGTCGACGTTTGATGACGGGATAGGTAAATGAGGCAATTCATCACTCATTCGAGAGAGTTTCCAAAGATGACAAAATGACAAATATTTTAGTTGTGGATTACTTTGAACATAAATATACCAGTTCGCATCATTTGCCTAGTGTATTTCTTGTATCTCAAAATATACAGTGTATCCGTTGTATGAGGTAGTGTCTAGTATTACAATCATGAAGTGTAAAAGGAATTTCTATTCCATAGGACCTGCTTTGTAAAAACCTTACAATCTATATCTCAAGTAGAAGAAAAATGCAAAAACTCGATCTATTGTTACAACGTCTAAAAACATTGTCATAATGAGCGCGTATACGTATGAAGTTGAAATTAATTGTTCATGTTTCAGAGTTTCAGAATGATGAAAGAAGCAATATCTTTTGGCACAAGCAAAGAGAAAAATCCGTTAGTTTATTGTGACGTAACTGAAAAAAAAACCATTCAATTGAGATCAAAAATTTCTCATTCGCAAGGCATAATAATGTTACAAATAATGAGTCGAATGAGAGCAAAAAGTAATATGAGATTATTAATCTTATTGAAAAATGAATTACGTGTTGAAATAACTAAATGAACACGGTTTTTGCCAAGGTCAGAACATAAGAATGCTTAATACAGATGAGCACCCAGCGATATCCTTCAGCAGAATGAATCAGAGATCTTTAAGATATCGGATTTTATCGGAGAATTTCGAAATTGACATCAATAATATTCTTAATTTCTTTGGTATGTATTCCAGCACCGACTATATCGTTTCGACATGTTTCTATGTGTGGAACGATACTCTAATAGTACTAAAATAAACTTCCATTTCTAATTTTGGTTAAAACTAATACTAACACAAAAATGATGTAAATATACGACTTGAGGACTGATTTTCTAGAAAAAAGTTAAAACCAACGCTACGACACAGGTTATTTCCTCCAAATTCATGGTAGCATTGATCCAGTCGCACACGGAAGCTCTCAAATCGAAACAAACTATAGTTTGTCCTTAATAGAAATTATTGGAAAACGATGCACCATAGGATTGAATTTTAGATTAATTTTTAATACTCTTTATTGTTTTCCAGTAACGAAAAATATTGAACACTAGTGGCCGTTACTTGTTGCAAATACATTTCTAATGATTTATAAAAGGAAATTTGGCTTACACCTATTTACTGTATTTGAAACGCGTTTTGACGACAATGCTCTTTCATCAGACGTATTCAAAATTATAACTGAACTGAGGTAGAACAATTTATATATGATTCTACAACATTAGTTTAAGGGTGGTTTAAACTTAGGGATTTACGGCTTAACTTGAATCACTAAACTTAAAAGCTTGAATTAGAACATAATCGCAATAATACATTGAACTTCCTCTTATATTCAATTGGAGCGAGAGAAAAGTTTAAATATCTATGAATATTTGTTCAGGAAATAATTAAATGGTATTCGTATGAATCTGATTAATAATTCTTGAAGTTGTTAAACGAAACACAAATACAGAATAACGACAAGAGTGAGAATGAAATGTCTATTTTCAAATAAAACACAGCAACACCATCACAATAACAACATGAATAAATTCTCGATAAACAACTGAAATAAACTCTTATGAAAATAAAAGAAAATATTGAAACTTACGTCGGAAATAATGAAAATAAGCGAAATTACATTCCCACTTCTTAAGATAGTTGATAGTTAGCTGCTTTTGAACAAAATATTTTTATATATATATATATATATATATATATATATATATATATATATATATATATATATATATATATATATATATATATATATATATATATATATATATATATATATATATATATATATATATATATATATATATATATATATATATATATATATATATATATATATATATATATATATATATATATATATATATATATATATATATATATATATATATATATATATATATATATATATATATATATATATATATATATATATATATATATATATATATATATATATATATATATATATATATATATATATATATATATATATATATATATATATATATATATATATATATATGGTTAATTATCTTCTTGAACAAATCCAAGATATTTATATGTATCTACTAAAAGCACTGGCTCGATATCGATATTAGAAATCTTTATATAATCAGAGGTGATCTTACCCTTTTCAATAGAAACATTTTTACATTTTGGAAACCCAAATTTTATATGAATATCATTGGAATAGTTGAAAGTAATCTCAAGTAGACTTTTCGAATGAGATCTAGTTCCAGCATACAATTTAATATCATCTAAATAAATTAAGTGATTTAATTTGAATTCAGTTGATAGACTCTTTAATTTGAAGCCGAAACTAGTAGCATTTAATTCATGAGATAATGGATTGAGGCAAAGACAAAACCAAAGAGCACTTGAAAAATGCCTTTTTTGATTGGAATTACTTCGGATTTTAACGATTGTTTTGAAATATTTAAATGAAGATTGGTTCTCCAATAATCTCGGAAAGCTTATAAATTCAATACATCCAAAATAAAATTCACTACTGAAGTTGAACAAACCGAGTCAATAAACTTTTCAGATTATTACCAAATTAAATAATCAAAATGATTTCTACATCTCTTATGCGGACATCGTAATTCATAATACGTCATTTCATATTTTCAACATTCATAGCATGAGCCACAAATTGTTTAATGTGTCTTTAGATAATTTGGATGAAGAACTTTGTATTATTAAACAAATAGCTCTCAAGAATGGTCACAATCCAAATATTATAAATGAATTACTTATGTACTCCAAAACACAAAATCTACAGATCACACATACGTTGAGAAAATTAACCTTAATATAACACATTTACCGAAAAAGTATTCCCAACCAATAATTATATGTGCTAACACATCAAAAATGATAAGAGTAAAATGGATATCGTGATTTACATATTAGTTTGGTGAGTTTGTCTAGGGTAGTTTTACTCACTTGTTCCCACGTTGTAAATGTTGTTTGAATTGTTAAACCTTAGCTAGATCCTATTTTGTAATTATCTGATGAGAGCGCAGCGTCGTCGTCAGAACAAGCCACAAATTTATTGAATGAGTATAAATCAATATTGTTTCGATTGCAACGAAAAAAAATTATGTTTTAAAGTCCTAGATATCTTAATATTGTTAACAGAATTCATTCATGAAAAAATCTTCCAAATTTCAAAAGCAAATATGTTCTGGATTCGGCATTCAAGCCGACCCTGGTTGTATTATAGTTTACGGACCGGCCAAAACCCGTCACGTGACCTTATGCCAGATTATGGGTTAGATTTATTTTATATAAATAACAATAGATAGCGCCCCGCCGTACGCATGTTATATGATATAAATTCCCCAGAGATAATACCAACCTCCTGAAATATTTCGGAAACTTTGGACTTAATATTTAAGTTGGTTGTTTCGGCATGTACCCTGTCCCCTTCAGCTATGTCTCTTATAAAATATACATTTTAAGAATTCGGTTATTTGAAAACTTTTCTCGTCGAAATCATTTTATTAACATTTCAACACAGAATGGCACAGTTTCTCTGATACTTGCTCCCGATTCCGCAATCTAACAATCTTTACAACTTCAGATGTGATTCGATGAACTCTCACCCCATTATGGAGGAATGAAATATAAATGTAAATGTTGTAAAAGCTGCCGAGTTCCCTTTTAACCCGCAATCTGCCTCCAATTTTATTTGATGAAAAAGTGAGATGGTGGCATAAAATTATGCAGAGAATAAATAAGTCTTATATATCCATGCATATTCAAGTCAAATAAAATATATAAAAGAAATGATAAATTACCATAAATTATCCATAATTCTCATATGAGCTGTTTTACTAAAAAGTAGTTTACTCAGACTCAGATATTGAAGTAGGTGGCCATATTGATAGAGGCAGATCAAAAGTTTGAAAATTTACTAGATTTTTCGAACACATTATTGTTGTTGTTAATCGCATATGTAACTTTTATTTGTTTCTTATATATCCATGCATATTCAAGTCAAATAAAATATACTAAAAGAAATGATAAATTACCATAAATTATCCATAATTCTCATATGAGCTGTTTCACTAAAAAGTAGTTTACTCAGACTCAGATATTGAAGTAGCTGGCCATATTGATAGAGGCAGATCAACAAGTTTGAAAATTAACTGGATTTTTCGAACACATTATTGTTGTTGTTAATTGCTTATGTAACTTTCATTTGTTTCTACATTATAGTGGGATCAAAACAACTAACATGAAAATCTAACCATTTATTATTTTACATACAGTTAATTCAAATAGTAAGAAAAATCAAATAAAATGAATTTCAATATTTAGTAATGCCTTACCTTTTGCTGCAATGAGAGCTTTTATGAGTAGGGACATGCACTTTATACAAACATTTTTGTGGAATTTGGAGCTGTGGTGCCATTCACCCATAACAGTTTCAATCAACTAGAGTTCGGTAGTGATCGCTCGCTCGTTTTCATTTTGGTTTATGTTCGGCGACCAAGGCAGAACAGTAACTGATTCTCTCGTTCACATCCAGTTATCACCGAAAGACCGGTTAAAAACATGCGAGATATTTCTTGCTTGGTGATCAATATCAGTCCATATGATCTTTCAGATTTCGGGATTTCCTCTTGATCCTTCATGCTGACATCTAGCTATCGTTCAAAATCCCCTGACTGTAGAAACTGTGATTCCTTTTATTATAAGATTGAAACTTCATTTTTCTGAGAATTTGCAAAGCTTTAAATTTTGGTAACGCAATTTCTGCTTTAAATTGCCAAGATAAAGTTGAGTGATTCATAGTAACAACTTCTATTTTGACTTCATCGTTTGGGACAAGAATAATTATTCAAAAATCCGTAGATCAATGAATAATCCTTCCTGACAAGAGCTAGTTCCCAAATCTTCCCGCCATGCACGCAGCCCCCAAGAGCCACAATAGTGCAACTAACCAAGATACCGAGAAATGAAGTGGCAGACTGCAGTTTCGTCCTTATTACGAGCTCATCAGTGTCGCATATCGCTTCTCAGCATCCTAACAAGCTACTTCGGGGTACCCTAATTATAATTATATCATTCATTGACTACGGATTCTTCAATGATTTTTATGTAGACTCCTCGCGAAGTTTATCGCGTAAAATATTCGTCTCATTAAAAGAAAAAGAGACCCAGAGCGCCATTTCCAACGGGATTATTTTGCTTGTTTTGTACCGTAGATGAGATGTTCCTCAAGTGTTGGAATTTTTAACGTTCTCACATATGTTTGTTATTGTTCGTATCTATCTCGACGTCCGATAGCGGGTTTACCGTTTCGGTCCATAAATGGCGACTCTCGTACGTATGTACGAGATACCTCCTTTCTGGAATCGTTAGGGTACCCCGATGTAGTTTGTAAGGATGCTGAGAAGCGATATGCGACACTGATGATATCGTAATAAGGACGAAACTGCAGTCTGCCGCTTCATTTCTCGGTATCTTGGTTAGTTGCACTATTGTGGCTCTTGGGGGCTGCGTGCATGTCGGGCAGATTTGGGAACAAGCTCTGGTCAGGAAGGATTTTTCATTGACCTACGGATTTTTGAATAATTCATCTTGCCTCATATATATATATATATATATATATATATATATATATATATATATATATATATATATATATATATATATATATATATATATATATATATATATAGTGTGTCTACTATAAAAGGTGCCAAACTTCAGTAGGTGGTAGTACAAGTCATTTGCAACAAAAAATGTCCCATAACATTTTTTTTTCGAAAATTATCGAGTTATTCAACACTTTTTGATTTTACGAAATTTTTTGCGTCTCTCTATAAAAACAAGAATATCTTTGTTACTCTTACAGCTACATCAAATCTGACCATACCATCAGAAAAAGCACTGAATTTGCTCTAAAATAGGTGAGTACTAATGGTAAAACATTTTGTATACCGGGTGTTGTAAAAGGCTAAATGAAAAAATTGTGAAATGAACCAAATTAGTAGTATCTTCTTGTTAGCTGTACCACTGAAAATGATTGATAAATAGCTGTTTTTTTATTAAAACTATTGAATTCAACTGGCTTACAAATGGTATATCAACTTTTAAGCTCACTATTTTATTTTCCAGCAATATCATGAGTAAGAGTAATAAGAACATAAAATTCGAAAACGCAAATATCTTATATTACTCAATGAAACATGAACAGGAATTGAAAGAAACTAATGAAACATATTTTCACGAAAGTGATTTAAAAACTATAACAGGTGTTCAAAATGTCTTCTTCTTTCTTGAATGAACTTAACACATCTTTTTATTAAACTATCAAATACTCTTTGAAGTTCAAAGTGTTTTTGACTCATTTCGTTACAGCAGATTCGAATCCTTTCAATTAGTTCTTCTCGAGTATTAAAAGGATTTCTGTAAATATTAGACTTTAATGAGCCCCACTCATAAAAATCAAGCGGCGAAAGGTCAGGGCTTCTGGGTGACCATCTCACCGGCCCGAACAGACCTATCTTTTCCACTCCAAATCTCTCTGTCATGCAGTTCTGGATTATTCTAGAATTATGAGTCGGGCAGCCGTCCATTCGAAACCAAAGGTGATGCCGAGTAGCTTTCACATTTCTTCCAGAACGTTCATTATTTCGTTATTCAACAGATTTAAAGATTCGTTTGAGTTAAGACGATGGGGAAGTATAACTGGCCCGACAACTGACCCCTCCTTAACCCCAACCACACATGTACTCTAATCTTGTGCTGAGAGTATGACACAATAGTGCCATAAGGATTTTCTGTATCCCATATATGGAAATTTCTCAAATTTATCATACCACCTTTCGTCAAAGTTGCCTCGTCCGTCCACAGAATTTTATCTGATCCCCAATCCTGTAATTTATTCATTACCTACAAAATTCCAACCTCACCTCACTATCCATCCACTGGCAATAGGCCTTGAACCTTACTCAAATGGTAAGGATGTAAATTATTTCGCTTGAGAACTCTATGAACCGTGGAATGATGAAGTCTCAATGTAGCACCGATTTTCCTAGTACTTGTTGTAGGGTCCTCGCGAACAGCCTGCAATATTGCAGGTGCTTGCCTCAATTGCTGAGCATTTCCACCACCTTCTCTAATTCTTAAATCACTGTATGAACCAGTGTCACCGGAGCGCCTAAACACTTCAACAAATGTTTTTCTGCAAGGTTGCTGTATGTTTGGAAAGCGCAATGCTTACTACCGTACCGTTGCACGGAAATATCTCGATATTCAATATTTGAGAAACTGGGCATGTTTTCTTTTTTCTAAAAAGAAAATGGAACAGTAAAAGCGGAAATCATAAACTTCGATTCATTAATTCAATGAATGACAGTTCCTGTCAAATTCTAAATATTTTTATTTGTTTTAAAATCAAGTTGTACAAGCCTTCTGATTTATCATTTTACGATTCTTTTTTCTTATTTCCTTCTTCTAATCCGAGAAAAATTGATTATTCCTAGTTTCTTAAACATTCAATATCCAGATGTTATTCATTCATCGCTTATTATTATTGAAAAGTCATTTGTGGAATTGTTTAGACGCTCCGGTGAAACTAGCTCATTTGTGATCGAAGGATAAAAGAATTTAATGTTCTTACTCTTTCACATGATATTGCTAAAATAAAATTGTAAGCTCGAAAGTTGATATGCCGTTTAAAAGCCAGATGAATGTGGTAGTATTTTCCAAAATAACGGCTACTTATCGATCAGTTTTTAGTGGTACAGCTTACAAGAAAATACCAATAATTTTGTTCATTTCAAAATTTTTTCATTTAGCCCTTAACAACACTCGGTATACAAATTTTTTACCATAAGTACTTACCTGCCTTCTAGCAAATTCAATGCTCTTTCCGATGGTATGGTCAGATTTGTTGCAGCTGTAAGAGTAACAGAGATATTCTTGTTTTTATAGAGAAGAGCAACAAATTTCGTAAAATCAAGAAGTGTTAAATTACTCGATAATTATCAATTTTTCGAAAACATGGTATGGGACATTTTTTGTTGATAATGACCTGTACTATCACCTCCTGAAGTTTGGCACCTTTTATAGTAGACAGCCTGTACATGTAGCACCACTATAACACTACACACTAGCTCTGGTCAGGAGTATTTTCTAGTAGGCCGAGGATTACCATCAATAGTAAAATCCTTTCCAGGACTATCAATTTCTATGCGGTTCGCATTCTAGCTTCTCTTTTTGGAATTTTAAATCGTCTAAAACAGATCTAAATGAATTACTATATCAAACAGGGAAAATGCTCTGTAAATATCATAAGCACCACTCAAAGTTAGCAATTCAGAGATTTACATTGTCGACACATCTTGGAGGACTGGAGTGACTGATTCAAACAATTTTTACAGCAAGCAGATTTTTCTTCTACATTCCCATTTTCATAATAAACAGAGAAGATCTGAATGGCATGATGTTGTTGCGTCAGATTATAAACTTACACCTGTGAACTTGATTATTCTACTGGTTGATTTCGATTTATTGGATAATCAATCTAAAAGAGATAGTTTGATGCCGAAGTAATTACCCGGAAAGCACCCTGATGAATTTAAAGATGGTTAGTATTGATAAAATCGCCTCCAATAGATGGGTAGTATCTGGAAAATTGTTCGCTGAAACAGAAGGATTGGCAATTACGATCCTAGATCAGGTTGTTTTAACAAAAAATTATAGAAAACACATCAACAATGAAAATATAGATGCTTTTTGCCGTAGATGTATTTTTTCTTCAGAAATAGTTTTCCTATATCATCTTGTTCAATACTTGCCTCAGCAGATTATTAGGGAAGACATAATGCCGCCGCTAATATTATTCATTTTAATTTAACAATAAAATATGATCTCATTGTTGAGGGAAAGAAATATAACAAATAATAAATTGACATTTTTGTGAACGAGATATATATAAGTTTCACTTCGTTATAACAATTGTTTAAAACAGAGCTGTTAATCATAATAGACCAGATATCATTCTTATGGATAAACAAAATCCAATAACATACATAATTGATATTGTCATACCACATACGCATAATATACGAAATGAATACAATGAAAAAGATTCTAAATATACCGTGCTCACCGACAAAATTAAAAAATTGTGGAAAATGAGAAAAATATTTACTCTACCGATTATTATTTCTATTCTACACCACAGGAGTTTTTCCAATGAATCTTCACAAAACTATTGAGATAGGATCTCAAGAGAAAACTATTCGAACAGTTGGAGAAGATTACAGTCATCAAATCTTGTTATATTCTTCATAGGTTTCTTTCCGAAGGGAATAATGGGGTAGGGTAATAGGACTTCATTTTAGTTATGACTGTTCAGAATCTCATTTCATAATTTATTTCTTTGTATATTTGAATGTAATATAATATACTGTAAATTTTATCATTTATATTATGAGCAGTAAGTGATTCGATCATTCATTACTTCTGACAAAAAAAATTAAGTGATAACATTCAGTGTTACTAGACCAAGGTCCGCACACTGGATTTTTTCGGTGAGAAAGGCTCGGACACTACTCGTCGGTGCATTGATGTCACTGTGTATATTCCCATATACGGATATATTTTCATTCAAAGTAATCCTAATATATCATCATTCCATCATGATCATCATCAAAGCCAGGCATTGGTTTCACTTATCGGTTGGTGGATTTATATTTACTCATGAAATCGCTTCAATTGCATCTTCAGATATACCGAGTGATTAAGCAGTGACTCATATCAAAGTTTTGTTCATCTACATAGAACCCTCTATATTTTTCATCATTTTTGATTGTGTTAAGGGGGTATTCTGGTCTAGGAAATTGAAAAAATCCTATGATTTGGCCCTCTCATCAGAATTTCAATGTCGTCAATATGGAAGTTGAACAAATGCCCTGCTGAGAAATGATGTGTTGCAAGAGCTGTCTGATCAATGTTAGCATGATTGCAGGCTGATTTATGTTTGGATATACGTCTCTTCAAGTATTGTTGCTTTGCTTTGATCAATGTAGCAGCTATCACATTTATTCAACTTCAATATTGACGACATTGAAATTCTGATGACAGATTCAAATCATAGGAAGCGGAGAATCGCTGAAATGATTTTAATAAAAAAGCATAATACATCTGTTAATTTCAAGTAGGACACTTGATATCACTTGGGTAACATCTACTTCAGCCTCATCAAGAACATGCCATGAAACTTATTGTTACACTATTAAAATGCAGGACTAAATTCCAAAATTGAAGAAGAAGCTGCCAGTACGACTCGATATCTGTGACATAACCCCACTTTCTTCAGTTTTAAATGGTCAAATGTAATTTCAGGTCCCGATCTCAATTATTGTATTTCGTCATTCTTAATCCGTTTTAATATGTTGTATTGTTAGATTTTTAAATTTTTATCGACTGAGCATTTTAATAATGTTTTTTAACTATGTGACATATACAACAACTGTTTTACACTTCATGTCGTAAGGTGGGTGTCCTGACAGATTTTTGTTATCATAGATTTGAGATAACTGTTATTTATCTTTCAGCTCTGAAGATGAGTTTAAAATAAACTCGAAACTAGTCAGCAAGACAAACATTTAATTGTGTTTTATTCTCATTGCCGTAAAGCCGGAGTACATTTACATAAAATATGAGTTACCGGCAAGAGTAATCTGTTTCAGGTTATTCTACTGGAAATCTTTCTCAAACTTCAAACGCGTTTTTCTCAAAACTCCTTTTGTTGAGGTGGTTGACACGATATATCAAGTTTTATCTGACCGATTCCTTAGAAATTTTGTGAGATCTTCTTTATACATCTCTTTATCACTTGGACTTTGGATTTTGAAAAATTTCAATTTGAAGTATTATATTATAATTCGTAAAAGTCTAAAAACAGGCGAAATAGTGGGTTTCTGCAGATCAATATTTGCCTTGATTAAACTGTTCTCGAATTAATCGATATTGTGTGCAGATATGAACATTTCCGGAATCTACTGAAATTGTCTTAGAATCTCAATCTCAATATTTCAGTGTTCTCATAAACCTATTTATCCATGAAAATTGGGTTACTGTTGATACTGCTATACAGGGGTGACGTGATGGATGTCAAATTTTGATTAGCTTGAAACCTTATTATTTGTCATATCTGAAATGGGACATCCTGTATTTAGCTATTACAAATGAACGATAATATAGTATTACTATGAATAAATGTCCATGGATGTTGAATCTGAAGACCTTGGGGAAACATTACTTCTCCGATATAGCTATTCGTTCAAAACAAATGCTGTTTAGTTTGTTTCAAACATCAATGAAATATGTATATAGATACTCCATTCAATAGCATCCAGATTTCATTTTGTATAGCATTCCGAAAATTCAATATTGGAAAATCTTGCCTGAGAAGTCGCAAAAATTCTTCGCTATTCAATGGCCTATAGAAAAATTGAGGCCCGACCACAAAATTATTAACAATCTCTCCGCAAACATTGAAGAACCATTAATCCAAAAAATTGTTCATACCAATAATTTCCGGAAAGTTGTGTCTGTTGATGAAGCAATTCTTATGAAAAGTGCTTTCCTCATTGAACACAATATATCTCAAGAAATGTTCATTCTCTGTTCACTTATATTGGATGCATTCGCAATATCCAGTTCTTATGCCTACCATACTTCACCCTAACTAGTTCTCGGTGTAGTTGATTGAATATGGTGTGGATGACACAATTTTCGTCGACAGTTTTTGACCCAGCAGAATTTTTTATATCTCATTCAATGCTCAATTCCCATATAATTGAGTTGGCATTTTCTTCCACAGACAGACAAATTTTTAATTTCTTATCGTCTGTTAAAAGTGTTTTCATTCGTATTCTTTCCCGTAATAAACGCCAGACCAATCAGATTTAAACTCTCTTACTACTTATTTTGAGGATGTCCCCTTTTTGCCGCAAAAATTCGTGATGCCAAACAATTCCCATGACTATTTACTGTGATATATACCATGTCTACTAATTCTTTACTAGTACAGTTCATAGTGTTTATCCAGAAAAAAAAACGAATAAACGCAGAACTATGAAAATTTCAGAAGAAATAAATCGAAAATCTCAAAATGGAAAACTAAAAATGGATAAATGTTCAAAATAAACAATGAATAACTCCAAAATGAGAAATGAACCGAAAGTCACACAATATTGTGAATAGATAAAATGCGAAATCATTTCTTTCATATCAGTTGATAATATGTGTAGAAAAAACAAATATATTTCATTTAGTAATGGAATTATCTTTCATTTGTAATTATTAAAAGCCGTCTACTTGAATTATCACAACGGATAATACGATGCAAAGAATTCGAGAAGCATTCGATAATGTTACTCAGGAAAATCACAATAACAAGAGAATATTGCCACTATTGTTTCTAGTTAGACCATCTTTGAGAATTTTAGTGTGAAATTTGATAAGATTATGTGAAAATTGAAACATAAAATACAAGATCATTTTTAACACTGAATCTATCAAAAATGGATATAGGAATACCTAAAACAAATCAATAGGAATTAGAAATGTATTTCATTCCATTTGTGTTCTATTCAAGATGAGACATATAGTTTTGTTTCCAAACTACATTGGATATCCATCAGAAAAGACCATGTGTAGTTCTATCAACAACAATCACTTATTGTTCATGAATATTTAGATTTACGAAAATAATTTAGTATTAAAATTAAGATTCTAAGGCAATTCCAGGAAATACAGGAAAAATTGGAAAAAAATCATATTTTTACAAAATATCGATTACATCAGAAACGGGTCAGTTAAGGCATTTACTGATCTGAAGAATGTCCCCTCATTTCGAGTACAGACGTTCAACGCTTATTGGAAGCATATGGTGTCCCAATTGAGGAGCTCTGATCCCTGTAATGTAACATCTCGTATATTTGAAACTAATTTCACGACATGCAGCAAATTTCATTTTACTTTTTGATATACCGGGTGTCTACGCGACATGGGACATAAAAAGTATATGGAGAATGAACGATTAGAGAATTTTTTGTTGTTGTCTTGAATGTTATTCGAACTAAGTTCCCAAAATATTTTCAATGTTGTGAAACTTCCGGTTATACCGGAAGTTGACACCATCTTTGTTATTTTAAATAGCATAATATATGTTTCTTCTTTTTTTGTACAAAAGTAAATTCTGAACAATTTTTTCATATCATTGACACCTGAAATCAACCGAAAGGAAGATATGAATTTTTCAATCAAAATTTTGCGATTTATGGTTGTCTCTAAGAAGGCATCATAAATATGCTAAAAATTATTCAACATCGATCATTTCTAGCTCGTTGTAAGTAAAGAGATCCATTCAGCAGAATTCAATGCATTTAGAGACTTCATGGTATACAGGGTGTTTACAAAGGATGTGGCAAATCGGATTACATTCAGAGCTACAAATGTCTGTTTTTTCAAATTAAACTACTTATTTTTGCAAACACAATTTAACTCGTAATATTAATAGACATTGATCTGTTATAGGTTTTTCCTCACCTAAAATACATTGTTTACGAGTTATTCGCGATTCTATTCCAAAAATCACGATTTCCCCCTGAAATTCCCAGATTATATGACCGAAAATCATTCAAATAATGCATTTCGATCTCTCGATACGAGATGCATCTCAAAATCTTCATCAAAGTAATTCTGGTCAGAATTCCGAGAGAAAAAAAGTTAAATCAATAACTTTTGAAGTAGATTGAATCTGACTTCTCGTTTTTCTTCTTTTCTAGTAGGTATTCTCGATTACATCAGTTACTCGTCAGGAAAGTCATCTTCGAATTACCAGAAATAGCTCACTGAATGAAGCAAGTCGATTTTTTTTTAGTTAGATGTAGGTACTCTTCAAAATATTGCTATCCGAAAAATCCATGGACGTATTCCTTCAATTATGCTGAAAAATATTAGCTGCGCAACTAAGTTTTCGCTGTTTGTCAATGTATAGCTCCAGCAGTAAGTGCTGGTCGATTTTTACATATCAAGAACGTCTTGACCAAAGCTTAGTCATATGGTAAACAAACAACTGTGTCGCATTAGTGATTTTGTTATTGCGTCATGTACTTTTAGTTGTGAGAAAATGTCTGATTTTGTGCCATATAATCATTTGCGGGAAGTGTTGATTTTCTTCTTTCATTCGAACAAAATGGCGGCTGAAGCTCATAGGGAGCTCCAGAAAGTTTACGGAGATGCTGCTCTAAGTGAAGCAACGTGCCGGGATTGGTTCCATCGCTTCAAAAACGATGATTTCGCTGTCTCCGTGAAGAAAGGCCAAAAATCTTCAAAGACGCTGAATTGGAGGCATTTAACGATGATGATCCGTGCCAAACACAAAAAGAGTTTGCTTCAGCCTTAGGAGTTACCCGCCAGGCCATTTCCAAGCGATTGCATGCGATGGGAATGATTCAAAGGCAACGAACTTGGGATCCTTAAGGGTTTTCTTAATCGCTTCGTAACGGGTGATGAAAAATGGATTCACTACAGCAATCCAAAGAAAACAAAATCTTGGGGACTGCACGGTCATGCCTCTACGTCATCTGCTCGGCCGAATATTCACGCTGCGAAAGTTATACTGTGTATTTGGTGGGACCAAGTTGGTGTTATCTATTATGAGCTGTTGAAACCGAACGACCATTACTAGGGAACGGTATCGAACTCGTTGAAACCAACTAGGAAACGCTCAAATGGGAAGTCCTTCCTCACCCGCAATATTCCCCAGATATTGCTGCATCGGATTATTACTTGTTTCGTTCGATGGCACATGGTCTGGCTGCTCAGCAGTTCCGCTCATATAAAGAGCTCGAAAAATGGCTTGATTCGTGTATAGCCCCAAAAGACGTATTCGAGCTCTGCCAGAAAGATGGAAAAAAGTTGTAGCTAGCGATGGGCAATATTTTTAATGATTCATTTGTAATCATGTTTCACAATAAAGTTGTATTTCCATAAAAAAAACAGTGAGAACTTTGTTGCGGATTTATTATAAGAGTTTTAACTTGTGAAATAATATTTGAAATATTCTGTTTCAGGATAATTTGTGGATTTCAAAACGTCTAGATCTAAAATCATGACTTTTTTCTGAGAAGTAACTGATGTCATCGAGAATACTTACTGAGAAGAAGAAAATCGAGAAGTCAGCTTCAATCCACTTCAATAGTGATTGATTTAGCACTCTTTCTCTCAGAGTACTGACCAGAATTACTTTGATGGAGATTTTGAAATGGGTCTCGTATTGAGACATCGAAGTGCTTTATTTGAAAGATTTCCGGTCATATAATCTGCGAATGTCAGGGTCCTTGCGCAAAAAATCGGGAATAACTCGGAAACGGTGCATTTTAGGTAGGGGGTAACTTAAATAGATCGATGCCTATTAACATTACGAGTTAAATGGTGTGTGGAAAACCAAGGTATTCTAATTTGAAAAAACGGACTTTTCTGCCTTTCGATATACTATGATTTTTCACATGCTTGAAAACACCCTGTATACCTTGAAGCCTATAAATACATTGAATTCGCCTGAATGGATCTCTTTACTTACAGCGAGCTAGAAATAATCGATATTCAATGATCTTTTTCATGCTGCCTTTTAAGAGACAACCAAAAGTCGCAAACTTCCGATTGGGAGATTCATATCTTTCTTTCGGTTGATTTCAGGTGGCGATAATATGAAACAAAATTATTTAGAACTTTATTTTCTACAATAAAAAAAAATAGAAACATACATTATGACATTTGAAAGAACAAAGATAGTGTCAATTTCCAGTATAACCGGTAGTGCCACAGTGTTGAAAATATTTTCGGAACTAAGTTCGAATAACAATAATAATAAGATAATATTCAAGACGATTGAAAAAAAATTCTCTAATCGTTCATTCCTTTCTCCATATACTTTTAATGTCCAGTCTCGCGTGGACACCCAGTATACTTCTTCAAGATATTCAACAGGAATAAAGTATGATTCGATTTTGCACAACCGGTTTAAATTATATTCAGAGAATCAATATGTTTAATTTTCCTCCTATTCTTAAGTTGCAATAGAAACATTTTTCATTCCATAGGTGGGCTCTGAATCAAATGATAATGAAATGTTGAAGCGTATAATTAAAACTTTCAATATGCATAGTCATTATTTAACGAAAATACGTCCCTGCATCGAAATCGACTTCATGGTTGCCAAATGACCCACATACAACTCAGGACTGCGTGCCTCTTATCGTTAACAGCTGATAAAGCAGCTGAGGACGGTCCATAATTGCCGACGTCACAGGATCAGCATGTTTCTCCATCCTGTCACCTGGTTAAGCTCATTCTAAAAGTTTTGCGAAGGTCGTAGCATAGTATACCACATGGGGTATATTCGGTTTTACTTCCGTTCCCTTCGATGAAAAAATTCCATTATACACTATCGTTGTAAGTCAAGTTTCACATTGATCGAACATAATTTGATGGATTCCATTCATTCTCTCGTAGGGAGGTACCGGGTTGGTAACGAATTTTACCCAGCCGTTTAATGTTAAAAAAAGGAGGTTTTCATTTTTTCGATCCAAAGCGATTCTTTATAAAATAGAAGCATTTATGAAGAAGTAGAATTTATTAATCGTTTGAACTACTTTCGTTCCAAGCAGTATAGAATGCACAAAACATGTTCTTATTATGGAAAGACAGAAATGAAACTATTTCAAATAATATTATCTATCATATATCTCGATTTATTTAGGAATTTATTTTTCCAAATGAAAACTTTTCATCAATTACTATCTTCAACTACCCAACACTATAGGCATTGTACAGGGTGTCCCATTTTCAATTTTTAAAACGACACTCGACGATAACTTTTCTGAGTAGAATGCAGGAACATATTTAAATGTCACATGTCTATTTTAATAAGAACATACGAAAGTTATTTATTACTCTTCACTAAGGCACTATGAAAAATAGTTAGTACTGAAACAATAAATGTAAACTATCTAGAATACTTTAAAGTATTTCCATTATTCAAATTGCAAGAGTTGCAACGTCCAGGAACACTTCTGTATGTATTTTGAACTATTATTATATGCTATAATTTGCCGATTGAATAAAAATATATCATTGTATTCAGTACAACAAACAAATCTAACAAATTTTTGTCAGTCAGTTATTTGACAGTATCAATAGAACCTGCCACGTAATCGTGATATTCCTTCAATAACATCAAGCTAATGCTTGTTGCTAGGAGTTAAATTATCTCACGCGTAGTACTGTTAAGGTTATGAAGATATCTCTCGAAGTGTTGTGTATTTCGAATCTTTCCGAGTTATAATCTCGATCTGGTGTGGAATACAGTACAAACATTCACGTTTATATATAGTGATAAACGAAACACGTATCTTCTTCGTCGCCTACAGTATGAAATGAATCGTAGGATCAAACAACAGATATCCCATGTACCCACAACACATTTCGTTCCTTTTGCGATATAGGCCGCGTTTTTTAATATTCCCTAGCACCTCTCTCTACTGTGCGAAGCTGTCGCAAGATGAACTTGTCAGAGCATGTTCGTGCAGTGTTTGAATGAACTGATAGGTTAATAAAACAATCCTTAGGAACCGTTATGCAATCTAGACGTGCGGTAGTAAATTTGGTCCCGTCGGGTTGCGACCAGAAAGGATCATGTCTAATTGCAACCACTGACATGTAAATTCCCTTCCGAGCGTTTTAGGTACCTGAACATACTCAATTACCCTCTTGAGAAAGATATAATGCATGTCGAATGAACCTCAATGAAATGCCTTGGCATAGAAATGTAACTATAGAGGTTTTAAGAATTTAAGGAATTAAATAATTCCCCTGTAAAGTTTCTTCTTGAAACCAATAATATGCAATTGATGATGGTCCAATTAAAATCAATTTGGTATCTACTCCTTCTTGCAGTGAACTGTATCAGGTAAATATGAAATGGGTTATTTTTTTCTCTGTTGGAATAAAACTTAACACATCTGCAATCTTGCACCATATGAGTAAAAAGGGCCAATGAGTGTTATGATTATCTTGAGTCATGAGATGCTTTTTGCATATCACGTAGAGAAAACGCAAAATAATAGTTTTCTCATGTAACTGTTATGCTTGTTTTTGGGGGATTGTCAATCGTTTCGTTGAAGTTACATCTTACTAGGGTTTCATCAAGTCAAGCAGCTCAAACATTTTTTCGAAAAGCTTGATTCAACTTGAAATTCAAGTTTATGAATTTATTTTGCAACCCAAAAGCTTGACTTAATATCAAGATTTTTCAAGCTGCTTGAAACCTTGATAATTATAAGAGTATACAGTACCGCACCCGTACAGGAAACATAGAAGTAGGTAGTATCTCTAGTCATACAGGATTCCGATATACTGGAATTTCAAAACTTGGTACGTTCTAGTCAATTCCTTTCGCAGCGCAACAGGTAGATACGAAATGCTTCGCGAGGAAATTTGGTTAATTTAAAGGAGAAAGGAAAGAAGTTAACCAGCAGCCATTTCGGACAGAATTTCTGTATTCAACAACACTCAACAAAATATTCATGACGCCTACAACCAACTATAGGTTTCTTTATAATATAGAATAGATTCAAATGAAATGATTCTTCCAGAGGTTTCTCTTATCATTCGTTAAAATTTCAATATTCCTTATATATATATATATATATATATATATATATATATATATATATATATATATATATATATATATATATATATATATATATATATATATATACACTGAAAGAAATTCATGTAGTATCGTTACCTATCGATCAAAACTGTATGTAGGATAATCTATCCATTAAGGTTTACTATATTTGGCGATATTCAGCAGAACCCTTTCAGAGATTTAGTTAATCCCTGAGAATCCACATTGATCGGTGAGGAACCGTTAGTCGGATGAGTAGGAACCGTTAGTCGGATGAGTCCAGCGACTTCCCAGAAACTCGTATATAAAAAGATATATATAAATATATAAAGAAAATATATGAGTAAGTAAAGTATGAAAAAATATCTAGGTTCAAAAACAGTACTATCTACTATCTAATGAAGTGGCAGAGTATTCTTATTCTTTTTGACTTAAGTTTCACTGTAGATATTTCTCTTATTATCACAGAAGTTCAATTCAGTTGCTTTTATTTTCACAGAAGTTTATTTCGGTTGTTTCATAGAAAATTTATTAATGTTGTTTTCGTAATACTATGGCTGTTGTATTTGTAAATATACATTTCACTTTCACTCTTTTTGTTGTTCTGTATTTGTTTCCTCCAATATATTTATGAATTTTTTCAGATTCTCACATTGAATTTCATTTAAATATTTCCTGATCAAATATTCAGTATCGTTTGAATATTATATTATTATGTTCACTGATTTATCGCTATTGTGTTATTTTTTGTTATTGTGCTATGATTGAAGCTTTCAAGTTTAGTTATTCAAGAAGCTTGAATTTTCAAGCTTTTTTGAAAATAGCTTGATTTTACTTGAATTTTGAAAATATAGCTCAAGCTGTGAATCCCTATATTTCACAAAACAATTCTACAAGTTTGGCCTGCAACAAACAAAATCGGTTTTAGATTTGTTCTTTCGCAGAATTGGTTCAGGAAAATTCAAAAACTTGGTTTGACTGAAGATTACTAGGAAAAATGGGTGAAATTGACTCACGTTTATGAATGATTTTTGCGCCTGCATGTTTGAATGCCTATCAAGTATGAATTTGAAATTGCTTTTGATTTGCTACCAATATGCACTGGGGATTAAAGGATTCAAAAATACTGACAGTTATATCACTGAAATTTCATTATTTCTTTCCGAACCATGGGAAAAACTTTCGACAACATTTACTCTTACAGAAATACTAGTGAATCATTTCATCAAAATTTCAATAATTCATTTTATAGTTCGCATCCTAATATTTTTGTTTTCTTTGAAAAACTGAAAGAACTTCAAATGGATACTAACATCAAGATTCAGAATGATTTCTGATAAAAATTTAAAGAATCGCCATAAATTCGTTTTAGAAATGATTGATAGTTATTGTCAGAGGTCGATTAGTCGTTATCATTCAATTAGATGTAATTCATTCTCTTTTTATATCTATGATTACCAATAAATCTATGTAGATATTTCAAATTGTGGATTTCATTCAATAACAAACTTCTTGTGCTTATACAGTGAGAACGAATTTACCCATAAGATTAACGGACCCTAAAATCTTTGGAACAGAATGTACATATGAATTTTGAACCTCTTTATCTGGGAGGGGATTTATATGTCCCCACCAAGATGCTTATTTCTTGATCTTTGGAAAAGTTAACTGGTTGCCAAGAACCGATTTTATAGCTGCGTTCTAATCTGAAGCATTATAATTGCCCGATTCGCACTGTTTTTATTTAAGTCTCTCTTTCATTTCAGTTGAATTTGTTTCAATATTATAATGTTCCAATGAACATCATATTATCAGAACAATTGGTTGCATTAGTAAAAGTATGTTAGTTGATATAAGTTTTTTACAAGGGATGTCTCGTATATATTTTTGCATGCTGGGACATCATCTAGTACTAGAAATAAACCTCTACGATTTGTTGATAAATTCTAAATTTCAGTTCTATGCGTGCTGTGTTTCAGCCACAACAAACTTTCAAAGTTGACAAGTTAATTGAAAACTTGAATGAAACAGTGAGCATTTTCGCTCAATAATTTCCTACAATTTGCAAAGACAATTATTTCAACAAGAATGTCGCTGCGAGTTGGTGTCTGTTTTCGGGATTGAAGAATCATAGCAGTCAACAGTTTTTCAATGGTATAGAGAATCTAATCGCAAAAGTGTTAGGCTTAACGACGATTCAAGCGCAGGCGTATTAAAAACAGTGGTCACTCAAGAAAATGATGATGCTGTGCATACGATTATCCAGAAATATCGGCATACAACATATTGAAAAATTCAGATATCATTCCGGATTTCAAAGAGTTCAATACGAAAAATTTTGGGAGAAAAACTGAGTGTGAAAAATTGGTGGTGAATTTGTGTGACAAAACTATGGACCGTTTTAACTTTGGAAAGTCTAAAAGCGTTTACAGCGTTGTGAGTGGTGATGAATCTTGAATTTATTCATACCAAAGAACAGTTGCTGCTGATTGGTACAGAAGTATTTGTTTACCACAAGTCGTACGTTAGCTCCGAATGGCGAATCATCCTTTACCAAGACAATGCATGTTCGCACAAATATGCAACACAAGAATACATCAAATTGTTACATTATCCTGCATTCTGCCAGTTCTCACAATTTTTTTACCTTCCCCAAAATCAAGAATGGACTCCGTCGTCTGAGGTTTCACTTTTCGGAAAAAGCTGTTGATGTCTCCCAGATGGCCATTTTTAATATAGTCGCAAACAATTGAAAAAGCTGCTTCCAGAATTGGTTCGGACGAATAAAGAAGTATATTAATCTTTGCGGAGAATACATCGAAAAACTATAGAATCTTTAAAAGCATTCAATTATTTCATTCTCACTCTATATTCAAAGTTCATGATTTATCTCTCATTCCATAAACCTTATTGTATAAATCATTAAAAGGTAGGTCTTTTTGCTTGAACAACGATAAAAGGCACACAAAATAGTGATATGAAAATATAACCAGCACTAATGTGAAAACGTACAAGTAATTCCAGATATTTTGATGCACTAAGTAGAAATTGGCTAATATTAACTTGATGAAGGTACACTATTATCGAAATACGTCGTGCGATTCAATCTGAAAGTTAGATTCTGAATCGTTCGATTTGTTTTTGTTTGATGAATTTATCAAGTAAAAGCCTGTTCAATTCTGAAATCAAGTATTTACGTTACATTTATGTGTCATTTAAAACTTAGGCAACATCGTCACGCCATAATTTTTTATGATCGCTGTTGAAATATTCCCATTAGCAACTGAAACATTTGAAATCGTATTGTGGAAAATTAACCAACTTGCGTCAGTAGAATTAATATCTTGCCATAATAATTAGCAGATCGACTAATGAACTTTTAATCTGCGTGAAATATGCTGAATGAATCAAAGAAATCATGGCCGAATAATTATTCTTGGGCTTGTACCGCACACGAGTACCCAATGCTAAAAACCAATTCAATGGAAACTATTTTATTCGATGATTTTATCAGCAAGTAATTTGAAGGCTTTTGCGTGTCTGGAGATAATTGAACAAACAGGTAGAAAGATAATTAGACTTTGATAATGTGCAGGCCAAATGATTATTGAAAATACGTAAAAAAGCTACGTTGATTTCTACAAAGAAAGGTGAACAAAAAAATTCTCCAGTTTATGCAATTAAGGAAACCTTTGGGGCGCAACAGTTTTTGAATTCATCAACAGGGATCCATTCAAATCAGTAGTCGAAGTACATTGCTATTGAGTTTTATTCTTCATTTTATATGAACAAATTGTTTTAATTTTTTCTAATATTAAGATTATAATATCTTTATACTTCATAACCGCATGATAAAAATACTATTGCTTTTGCCTGACAAAGCAAAATGAGACCAAATCATCTTCTCCTACTGTAATCAATGGATTGACAGGTAATCAGTAGGAATATGTTTCACGACAAAGAGGTGTTGTTTGTACGTTCCTTTTCATTTCTTTAATGAAATTAAATTCAGACTTTCGTTTCTATATGTGCTCGGGTCATAATAGACTCGATAGGGTTAGTATTAAGCCTCCTCTATAACGATTAGTAGCATACATTTGCTACTAAAACACAATCACAAATTAAATTTGATGTGAAACGTCCTATGAAAGACTTTGATGCTCACACCTTACTTATCTGAAGTTACGATTCTCTAAGAAATGATCGGGTTTTCCATCAGTTCAAAATTTTGTAATAAAAGTGTATAGATACCGTCCTACGATTTGCAATTCCTTTCTGAGCAGTATCACTTTCGGGTTTACCGGGTATAGACTACAACTTTGCTATTTCAGATGGCATGGTGTACTTTTTAATTTCTTATTGAAGAGGATCCTCTTTCTGAAATCAATCATAAATTTATGTATTTTTTTTATCAAAATTTTTGGAATTATATTATCATATTTTTTTTCTACTTCATTAGAACCATGTTTTGAACTGATATTGAAACGTTAGATTTTCTTGTACCTTAAATGGTTCGTTTTCATTTTATTAGCGATTTCAACAAAAACCTGCAGTTCCTTCGGATAATTACATCATTAGGCTGTGGAATATACAAAAAAACAAAGCGGATTTCATTCACATGCTTGTTTTTATTGTCCACATGTTCGATGTAAGGTTCTATGAATTTTCGATTCGGTTTGATGTTTTGAAATTATTTGAAAATAGCAATAACACTAATTTTATTTGTCTGCGACAAAATTTGATGAAAATTTTCTAAATAATTTTCCTGCTAATTGGTTGTAAATTCGGATACTTTTCGTGAGGTGTTCAGCAAATTGGACTTATTATTAATTGACCATGAATGGGGAATAAATTCATAATATCCTTGTTTAAGTATTTAATAGCCACTTTATTTAACAAAAATACTATACACATCATCATTCATGAAAACGACAATAAAAACGGGGTTTCGATTTATAGAGCCAGTTCTCTAGTCCAAGTTTTCTCTAAAGTCTCTAAAGATTCTCTTGGAATCGAAGCATCTTTTGTCACGGGATCAATTTGGTATGAGAAAGGGTAGGTCTTCGAGTAATACTATTATTCAGTTCATTGCTAACACGTTTCGCGAGACAGGTTCTTGTGAAATCTTGGATGGTATATTTTCGATGCTCCTCTCCATCTGGAGAGAAGCTGATAATACAACGGTTTGTGTAGATGGAGTGTGTTCAAAAAATGTGTGCCATAGGGTTCAATTTTGGGATCTTCTTTGATTTTGATTTTTATGAATAGTTTTCCTGATTATATGCTAGAAATCAACATTTTATTATAAGCTGATGCTCCTACTCTCCCACATTGCAGTTTTCTCGCGGCCAGGCTTTGCACCATTTTGCATAGCCTGTCCTCGACTGTGTCATCGCGTCATCGTATGATGGCTTGGGTTAACTGTTACACGAGGACTTGGCATTTCGGTGTCCAAAGACGAGCAGTGCGACTATAATATCGGAAGTGTTCTAGAGGTAACTTCAGGCGGCTAGATATACTCACCTTGCCATCATTATATATCTTGCATTGTCTGCAGAACGGTCCCAATTTCCATAAATTTCTAAAATAGACTCCTATCTAGCTTAAAATGTTTCAATGGGTACAACAGATGGATATGTTGACATGGATTTTTCTGTTGTGATGTTTTGTACTAAGTTTGTCTTTCATGTATATTTTTGTCAAATTATTCATTCTTGTTCATTCTTCAGTGTATTCGGAAAGTTTTGATATTTTTAAGAAATAAGTTATTGTTTTGAATATCCTTGCTTTCATGGTATAATTTTACTGACGTTTGTCAACCTGTAATTATTCTAGTTAAAGCATAAATATACAGGAATATCCACCGGGACCGTCCGTTAAAAACTTTTTGAGTTCCAATTACAATATCAAGCTGAAATTTTATACGCGGCTATAACTAGCGATTTCCAATTGGAGTGTGAAATATTTTCGAAGTGATACCATTTCCGGTTATACCCAAAGTGGGTCATCACTTTGTTATTTCAAATGGCAATCTACCTTTTTTATTATACATCTAGAACCGAGATTTGAGCAAGGCATAAAATAAATAATAAGTTGTTGGCACTTATCTTCCAAAACTTTTGACAGATTTAATTATTTTTGTTAGAAACTCGATTTTTGAGGAACATTTAAAAAAATTGTAGCTAGTAGATCTTTTGCACTTCAGACGTAATTTTTGCTTGGGTGGATTGAAGAAGGACCAAGGAATTTTTTAAGCAGTCTACACATGTCAAATATTTATTGCGTTGTTTTGTATGATTTTTTCAATTTGGTCTTTTTCATACAGCTATAACTCAATTTTTTCAAATGGCACGTGCCAATTTTTATATCGCCATCAGATGAAGCGTCAAATTTCAGATGGAATTGTATCAGCGTGTACTATACCCATCTCTTATAAATCCGAAATGATCTGGGAATATATTGAATTTTGATGATTTTGCAAGAAGTAACAGAGAATGCTTTGAAATATTTGAATCAAGTGGCTGAACTGGCTACGCTCACCTGACAGGTGCCTAAAATTAATGTACTTGTCACTTCGTTCATTCGAATTTGATATTTTAACAAGAGTTGGCGTTATTTCAGATTGAAAATATCCAAAAATACAACACATTTGTAATAAAACTACTGGTTATTCAAACGAAAATATATTTAATCTTTTAAATTCATTTTAGAATGTCAAAAGGTAGTGGGTAGAAATTGCAGGCAATTCAATAACCAATTTCCAAATAAACCATCTATGAGTAAAATAAAATTTCGAAGCATTAGAAGCAGTTTTCTACAGTTCGGATGAATAAAAATTGTAGGTACTAAGCGAAAACCAATCATCGAAGATAATTACATTAATACGAATAAATGATAGCAAACATCATAGGAGCAAACTAATTTACGATCTGAATAAATGTTCAATATGGGCCCCACTTTGCTCGATAAACTTAACAGCTCGTATAGGGACATGATCAGTTGCCCTCCTAGTTTCCTCAGGATCAATATTACGAAAGGCATTATGAATGCGATCTAGTAACTCTTCTTTACTTCTTACAGGAATAAGATACACTTCACTCTTGATTTTGCCCCATAAATAAAAATCAAGGGGCGTCAGGTCCGGAGAACGCGGAGGCCATAAATTTGGTCCTTGATTACCCCACCATCTATCCTCGAACATTTCTGTTAGCTGCCGATCTACAGCTCGTCTTTTATGTGCTGGTGCACCATCCGATTGGTAATAGCAATCCCTCAGAATGTTAAGAGGTAATCCATCTAAAAAATTTGCTAATGTTCCTCTCAAAATTTCCAGGTATCTTTGTCCATTAAGATTTTCCACAGAAATGTGATAAGCCAACAAATATTTCATTAAAATTGCAAAAACGTTCACGCTGAATTTAGTTTGGAAATCAATAACCTCAATGAAATGTGGATTTTCTGTGGCCCAAAAATGTCGATTTCTCCTGTTGGTTATTCCACTTTCATTGAACTTGGCTTCATCAGACCATATAATTTTTTGCAGAATTGTCTCATCTTCTTGAAGCCGAATTAATAAATTTTCACAGAAATTTAGCCGCTTGGGAAGGTCAGTTGGTTTCAATTTTTGTAGTCTGATAAAAGAATACGGGTGCATGTTATGTTTCTTAAGGATCCTTTGAATGGAAGTATAACTCAATCCAATATCCATTGATGCTGACTTAATGGACGCATGTGGATTGGCACGAAAATACGCTAGCGTATTAATTTGATTGTCGTCGTCCTCGAAAATTGGTTTTCTTCTAGTTTCTATGTGTTTTGTTCCTCCAAATTGCAGAAAATTGCTTCTAATCCTTCGAAATTTTGTTTAACTCGTAGGCGCCAAATTTGGTAATTGGTTATTGAATTGCCTGCAAGTTCTATCCACCACGAAATTTATTCATTTTGATGATTATGCACATTCGCCATAAATTAAAAACAGATTAAATATATCCTCGTTTGAATAATCAGCCATTTTATTATCAATCTGGTGTTTTTGCAAAAAATTTTCACTTCAAGTTACCAACAATTCTTGTTGAAATATCAAAATCGAATAAACGAAGTGACAAGCATATTAATTTCAGGCACCTGTCAGGTGAGCGTAGCCAGTTCTGCTACTTGATTAAATATTTTAAAGCATTCTCTGTTAGTTCTTGCAAAATCATCAAAATTCAATATATTCCCAAATTAACTATAAGAGATGGGTATAGTACACGCTGATACAATTCCATCTGAAATTTGACGCTTCATCTGATGGCGATATAACAATTGGCACGTGCCATTTGAAATAGTTGAGTTATTGCTGTTTGAAAATGGCCGAATTGAAAAAATCATACAAAACAACGCAACAAACATTTGACATGTGTAGAGTGCTTAAAAAATTCCTTGATCCTTCTTCTATTAATCCAAGCAAAAATTGTGTCTGTAGTGCAGAAGATCTACGAGATACAATTTTTTTAAATGTTCCTCAAATATCGAGTTTATAACAAAAATGATTAAATCTGTCAAAAGTTTTGACAGATAAGTGCCAACAACATGGGTATTCTATGCCTTGCTAAAATGTCGGTTCTAAATGTATAATAAAAAAGGTAGATTGCCATTTGAAATAACAAAGTGATGACCCACTTCCGGTATAACCGGAAATTGTATCACTTCGAAAATATTTTACTTCAATTGAAAATCTCTAGTTATGGCCGCGTATAAAATTTCAGTTTGATATTGTAATTGGAACTCGAAAAGTTTTTAACGGACGGTCCCGGTGGATATCCCTGTATATGGCAGATTGAAAACAATTGAATTCACTTCCCAGTAGTTATTGCCATTGCCAGAGAAGTATGATAGTAACAATAACACAAGAATGTCCACAACTATAACTTAATTTGCCATCATAATAAAGTGATCATCAAATTTTATTATATTCTCCGTAGGTTTCGATTTGAAAAAATTGAGAGGTAGAGTTGTGGATTTTTCTGTCGTAAATACGAAATAGATACCCACTTTATATGTTCTGAATTCTGAATATATAAAATGTATACTACTCACAATTCTATTATCCGTATGATTGGCAGGATCAGATTCGGTAACCGAAGAGTTCATTACAGAAAAACGATAATAAAATTATACTAAGTGTTTCTTTTCTAAGGTATATACTGTGAATTTTTCCAGGAAGAAATCATCTAGCTCCTCAATTGATACATTAATGCTATAGGTTGATATTTTCATTGAAAAATTTTTATTCGAGGAACAATATTCAACCTTCCGTAGAATGTTGAATATCCCTATTACAACTCTCAAGTTTATGTTACTCCACCCGTTCAAAAAGTTAGGCAATCATTCGAAGCTGAATTGCACCAATGCACTGAAGTAAATGGGGGCCACTTTGAATATTTGCGACAGAAATATACAACGATTAAAAACTGAAAACTCAATGATATACTTCATTTCATAGAAGATTTTCATGAGAATCATAGAAGGCCACGCAGTGTCACGTTCTAATTAATATCACTTCAAAAAGCAGACTGATATTGGAGAACAGATAACCTTTCTAATGAGGTATCACACAACCTCTTTCCCATTATTAAAATTTTCGCGGTAATGCAAACATTTAAATAAGTATTGAATATTCTTCCAATTAAACCAAATCAATTTTGATCGAATGTTTTAGTCAAACGGACATCAAAATCTGGATTTTTCCGAACAATCCTCGATTTCAATTGATCACATGTGATTTCAGAAAGTAAATCATTATATGGTCGTATAAGATGGGAATCACGTTTTCACAAAAGTTTCACACATTACTTTTTCCCTATAGAAAAATTTGGGGCAGGAGCTGCCAGGGAGATACTGGGAGAATGAAATATGTAACAAAATCTGTCCCCCTTCAATTTAAAATTCACAGAAAAATCAAACTAGCCGAGCAATTTAGGTTGGTTCCTTTTTCATTGGAGCGAACTGTCTATTTGAATTAATAATATCTTTCAATCATTTCCGTTATAACTTTCTCTTAATTTTGTTATCCTCTTTTTCGTAATTTTTTTTCGTAAACTTCATTTAATTATAGTCTATCACTTTTTCGTACGCCATATTCTGATCAATCAAGGGTCGATCGATTTTCTGATTACTTATTTGATAATTTACCGACAGAGCCGCCGCGATATTAAAACCTAAGGGCAAATGATTTTATTGTAGGCTAACAATAGTTGATGTCAGTTTTAACTTTATAAAGAATCAAAATCTCTAAAAATTACTATTGGCGAGATTATTGCAATGTGTAGACACATTGAACAATTTTTATTCAAGGAAGAATATTCAACCTTCCGTAGAATGTTAGATATCCCTCCTTGAAGGATCTACTTTTTCGATCCACCCTTCATAATCACCGTCAACCGGGGCCATACAGCAGAGGTACAGCACGCTCAGATGTCATGAAGCGAAGGACTGCAATTTCGGTCTCATTTGACCTCGTCAACATTGCATACCTATTCACAACATAATACGGCAACTGCAGTCTGTTGCCCATATTCATGACATCTGATCGTGCTGTAGCACTGCAGCACTGGGTGGATCCGAAATCCAGCTACTTCAAGGAGGGATATTTAACATTCTACGGAAGGTTGAATATTGTTCCTTGAATGAAAATTCTTCAATGTGTCTACATATTGCAATATTCTCGCAAATAGTAATTTTTAGAGATTGTGATAATTTCATAGTTTTTATTCATTCTGATCGATTGGTAATTTTATTTTCATAAAAATTTAGATTTTTCCAATTTACCATCATTCTAGGATATATTGTTACTATCTATCCTTACCCTTGCAATGGTGTGAATTACGAATTGCGGATATATATTTTTTGTTATATTTTATATTGATCAAAATGGGATAGATCGAACTTGAAAAGCAAGATGTTTCTACGCCACTGTTAGTCAATGGTTGATGAGCGCAGGTGTATTTTTATGCTGGTTGCTGACTGAATCGACAAAATACTTTGAAGGATGCTAGCGCTCACCCGCTGTCGACCGCAAGATGCCAAGGTGCTAATTTCCGTAATTTCGGCGAACCTTCAACAAACGGTTAAATGTCGACATGTGCTTCTTACATAAGATGGACACTGTCGCGAAAATATTTCATATTTAGGAGGTTGAAAACAAATGATATTGATCGTATCTGATGTGGAGTTGTTCGAAACACATTTCGTTTACGCCAATTCGTTAACCGTTCGTATTTCACAATATAATTAGGAAACTTCGGATAAGTGAACATTTATACGGAAACTGAATGTCTTAAAGAAATTTGAAATTGATGGTTAACTTAGTTCATCTTCCGTTATATCTCCACAAAATTCGAGGTATTTTATGCCATAAAAGGAATATTTCATTTACTGATAATTTTAATGCATTTGATTTCTGAAAAAGGTAATATATATATATATATATATATATATATATATATATATATATATATATATATATATATATATATATATATATATATATAGGAGACATTTCCTCCCAGGTTAATTTTGCTATCAATGAATAATTGCAAATATGCTCGGACACATCTAGTGACACCTCATTCTAAAAGAGATTAAATTATCTTTCTAGTAATACTTTGCTCGTACAGATCTAGAAAGTATTTCCTAAAAGCTAAGGAAAATATTGAATGAAATAGCAACTTCTTTATCACTTGTGCTAATTATATAAATGTTAAAAATGTTTCAATCCTAGTTACATGCAACTTAACCGAGTGCAGACTTTACATGGATTAAGTCAGTGAAACGTCTAGCAATATTTTATATGAAATTCCTCAAGCCAGTTAGTTCTGTTCTGCATGTCGTTTCATACTACTTGGTTAATAAACGAGTTGAGAACATTCCTCTACTTTTTCTCATATAGCATGATATGTTATGTTTCCATTTTCACCAAAAATATAACGAGCTATACATATTTAATATTACATAGTTTTATCTTACAAATTTTTATTAAATGAAGAGTAAATTTTGAAAATAAATAAAACTAACGCATTGATCGCCTTAAGATTTCTACTTGGCAATGTAATGTACAAGTCGGAAATAGATATCTTATTGTCTATTGCGAAAATCTTGATATTGAAAAATTTTTTTAGAACGTTTATGAATTTGTGAGAAATAATTTCAAAACCGGTGAAAAAACGGTATTATTTATTTTGATCCTATCTCTCCGTGAATATTTAAAAGACGGCCTTTATTATGTAATAAAAGTCTTAAGTTTTTTTTCCAAAAATGAATGTGACCGAATCTGATAAAATTGAAATTCCATCGATGTTTGATTATGACGACAGAACCAGAACTCAAGCTGCTGTTGTTTAGTTAATTCGAGAAACGCCTCCAGTATTGCCTCCAACTAGCCACATTAACATAAGCAAAATTGAAGAGTGCCGGCTCGATGACGTAGAGGATATGATGCTCGTCCCCTGTGCAGAGTTACCTGGGTTCAATCCCCACAAAATCGGTGTGATTTTTCGGATTTTGGTAATCGCTTGAGTGTCCATCTTTCGTAGGAGATGTAAAGGTGTCGGTCCTGTCTAACAGAGATGTTTTGGACATTAAATATCCATTCCTCGACACGAGAGGGTTCGGCAAAATTCCCGGGCGTGTCATTGAGGCGACACGTTAATAATAACAAACAAAATTGAAGAGCAGTGCCGGAAATTAGTGCATGTAAGGCATGTATTTAACAGGAAAGTCCAATAGCTCATGACCACAATGTTCGCGATAGAACTGCACTGAATATCATTCACGAATCAAAGATACATTTTTACAAAATCCAATGGATACAGGTATACAGGCTCACTTAAGGACAATTCAAATTGCTAGTGGAATTTCGCGAATACATAATGAATTCCATCCATCCGAACAACATAAGTTTGGAACGAGTAATCTATTCGGATGGTTCGCATTAAACGGTGTTATCATTCGTCCAAACTATCGGTACTGATCTTAAAAAACCCGTTACAGGATTATGAAAACGCATACTCAATATCTAGATAAAGTTATCGAGGGACCGTATCATAGTTCTCCGATGACATAGTCACTGGAAAAACGTTGCTTATTTTTCTCCAAGAAGAATTTTATATTTAGCCACTTTGTTGCCGAATGAGAGAATCTCACAATTTAGTTTCAACAAGATGAAACGCCTTCAGACTATGTTTGAATAGGAGTCTACACCTGGATGATAATTCTCCTAATAACTAGTATGAGAGGTGGACCAACCGTCTATTGAGATAAAGCTAATGAAATTAGACAGATCCCACCAGAAATCGTAGGAAATGTGTGAGAAATAATTGTTATCATCAATCAGGTATGTGGATTCCTCTTTGAAAGTTTTGTTTATTATTTACATATTCGAAATTATAAGATAAAATTGTGAGATAATATTAGAAATGAATAGTCCATAACATTCCTCTTCAAGAAACATTTGCAATGAGTATAATATGACATATCTCGACATTGGAAAATAGTTGGGGTTTCATTCCACACCCTTTATGAACCAATCAAATCGAAATAACATTCAGAATGTTACTATAAACTGACATTAAATAAAATTGACAAGTCTTGTGAAATTTCATTAAAAATAGCACCAGTGCTTCAATAAAACTACGATGGACTCAAAATGACCTGCAATAATCTACAAATTTATAAATTACCGCTCTAATTTGATTTTTGTGATCGCATTCGAATTTTTACCGGATGTACGCAATAAGCATAAAGAAACGGTTTATTTTTATTGGCACCACCCTGAGTCAGAAAACAAAAAAAAAGTTCTTGTAGTACGATGAAATCTAAGCTTCTTCTTCGAGCACGGCGCCTTTATGTACAGCACTGAAATCTTTTGCCTCATTGTGCTTACTGTGTTATGTTTGACATTATCAGTCTTGCAGAAAAATTTTTATGTAGTTTGTCGTAGAGGGTTCTTGTACCTTGCGTTCACTAGGGTTTTAATGCCTAATATCCCCAGTTTGATCACCTTCTTTGTTTTATTTTCTATAAAACCGCAGCACTGTGTACTTTCCGTCAGCCTCATGATGTGTAAACTTTTATTGAGTTGGTGGTTCGTCAGTAAGCCAACTACCGTCCCAAGAGACTTCTTGTCAAAGAACAATAATTTATGTACCCTCTTTTCTGATTCAAAACCTTTTTTGAGTCTTTTTGAAAATCTCTATCTCAAGACGGCTGCATAGTTGTTCAGGCCCAATAGTATTTCAGTCTTGGAAGAAGTAGAACATGTAACATGATAGTTAGCAAAATGTTAACAGCTTTTGCCTTCTTGGCATTACAGGCTATTTTCCCACCTCCTTTCGATAATCAGATGGTTGCCATAGTAGTGCAACTCGGTTTGTTGTACTAAGCTATCTTAGACCTAACCTGCACATATCTGAGAAATGCATATACTTCTGCGTGAGTTACGGCGACATTGTTCCCTAGGGCAATCATAATGATTGTATTGGGGCTGTGAATGCCGATGTCAGTATCTGTCCTGGTTTTAGACCTGTTAACCAGACAGAGTCCCTTTGGGATGGGTAGGGTATGAAATGTGTACCAAATTTCTTTCAATGGAATAACGATGTTAAATTGTTCGTCTAAATGATGAGTGACTCCCACTTCTCTTATTTGATTGAAAATGAAGAGTGTCCAGAATTAAGGTTTCTGTTCCTCCACATACCTTCTTCCCATAGCCTCAATGGCCGTCTTATTCGATGTCGTGTATAACTGATGTACGTCCCAAATAACTTGAGGCAAGTCCAGATTGTCTTTTGTGCTCTTAGTGATGGTTTTTCAACGCGGTGCTCCCAAAGCAATTAGGCGTCAAACATCACACCAAAGTAGTTCATTTGTTTCACAAGTGCTAGTTTATCGTTAAATAAAATTGGTGCATCATAAGGTGGTAATTCGCTTTTACGACGGAAATATATGTTGGGATTTACGGACAACTAGTTTACTCTGCGGCATTGCAGAATATTTGGGTCCACTCCGAATAGGGTGCCTATGTTTTTTCCATGAAAAAGGAGAACAAGATCATCGGCATCACCACCGGCAATACACCCGGTATGGGCAAGGCTGCCAGAAGTATATCCAAGTTTCCAAAGGAGAGGAGATACTATTCCTCGCTATGGACATCCCCTTTTGGCGGTGACAAGACTGTCAACTCGCCGAGTTCTACTGCCAGTAGAATTATACTCCGACTTGAGAATGGCTGGTGCGATCCAGCCGAAACGTTTTCAGAAACAATCAACGAATGGTCATTACCAGAATCAATGGACGAGAAGCCACATTAAAATACATCCGCGAAAATCTTCGAGTTAATTCTGGTCTTGAGTCCGTCGTATCTGTGTTGGGTTCTTAGAAGAACCAATTGCTTTATTGCAGTATTTCTGCCATTATCAAGCAGCGTGAACTGACACACTACAAGCAAGCTAGTAAGAGATACCTACCACTACAAGCTTACGACTGCGTTCGAGATCACAATGAGTTATTTATTATGCGCTGACTTGTCTATTTATACGCGGTTTCAGGTAGTATGATGTTTGAGTTGTGGCTCCGCCTATTTGTGGCGTGTTGTCGTTGCAATATGAACAATATGTTCGTTTGTGACGTGTTGGTGAGTTGATTTCGCGTTCTTTTTTGTTTCTCTTGTTCGAGAATTGTTTTCCAGGAAACTGTTAAGTTGAGTGTGTTATCTCGTTTGTTGAAATTGTTTGTTTTTGTATTTCTATTGCCTAATCTAATTAATTGCTGTTGTGAACTTCCTATGCTCGCATATATATATATATATATATATATATATATATTATTTATATATATATATATATATATTTGTATTCTTTTTGTATTTACAATAAATGATAATAATGTAATTTGTTTGTCCAATATAAACTTTGCCGCATCCCTTGCATGGAATGCTGTAAACGCCCTGTTGTTCTAGTGCAATGATATCCTTTGGATTTTCCAGTATTTTTAATACTATTTTATGTGGACGAAATATGGTTCTGATGTTGTTTCTTCTGGGTAGTTTACCAATTCTGCCTATGGGGCCTTTTACAAATGGGAGGGAGGCTGTACCGTTATATTCAACTTTTTCTTGGCCCATACATTGCTTTGGTCTTTGTCATCGATTTCATAATGGTGTGATGGCTGTAACCGTTATTCTTCAATATTGGAATAACTCTTCGTCTTCATTGTTGTTGGTACATAGGTGTTCTGAACGTGTAACTAACGTGTTCACAACTGAATTTAAATGTGCAGGATGGTGGTGTGATTTCGCATTTGGATATCTATATATGTTTGTTGGTTTTCGATATATTCCAAGAATTATTTCGCCTTATTCCAGTTACGCATAAACTTTGTTAACTAGTGTAATAAACGAAAGTTATCAACGTTAAGTTAAGGCTTTAATGTTCCTATTTACCTTTCGAATGTTGACTTCCAGTACTATCATCAAGACAGCAACTATTTTCAACATTTATTTGTCGCCTGAGATGATTTCCGTTTTTTCTTCTCCTATTTTCTTTACGCGTATTTAGTTATTTTCATCTCTTAAATATTTTTTCGCAAACCTCAATCTTTAGAGTTGTGTAGTTGTAATACTAGCGATTTTTCGTTAATTTTTTAATCGTATAATATAACTGGAGACATCTTATCCGAGATAAATATGATCAAACTATGAAGCTGTTTGAAGAAGGTTTAAGCAATCGTGAAATTGGGTGAAGACAACAATTTCCCTCATGATCTAACGATTCCAAAAATCGAATGATTCTGCGCGATTATGACTGCGTGCTTTCGCAGCACGATCTACTACCACTAGAGGCTCAAAATTTTTCTTCACGCATAACGTTCTTACTAGTACTGAAACGACTAAAAACGTTCCGTAGAACATAACGTTGATCCCAGTAGATCATCACAGGCCCTGCAAAGCTGCGTGCAGTTTAACTTGTATGTAAAAAAATATTTCTACAATACTTTTGCTACTCTGTTGAGGACGCTGTGTCAACTCGGTTTCTTTCTGTAAATATTTATTTGTGTGAAAAGCAAGAAATCATGTGATACTAGAACTGGCGAGTAAGGCTGATATGGTTACCATTAAAGGAGCCAAAAACGAGTTGTAGTACATTTTTATGAAGATGAAAGTTGTCAGTAAATTTCAGATATCTTACTTTTCGTATGCGACATTAAGTTTCATAGTAAGCTCTCGTGTAGTCATTCTTCTGTTCGAACGAACAAGTTTGCCTACTTTCTGCAAATTCTCCTCTGTGTTTGAGGTAAATGGGCGGTAAATAGACCGACTCATTTCCTCTGTTTGATTGAGCACACAATTTACAAGCACTCTTCAAGTTACTACATTATCACTCTACATAGATTTTCACATTTCATGAGCATCTGTGAAACATTTCTAATTTGGAACAGAATTCATTAATCGAGATCTACGTTTCACGACAGACACGGATATAACATATTGACTGTAGCGGTTCTAGGGGAAGACTGGACAAACCGTAACTTATTTGAACTTGTCTCAATACATGTGGCTATGAGGCTACTAATTGAATTAAACGTGTTCTTATTATTCACTGTATTTCTGCTTTTACCTCGTGTCTAATACACATCAATAACGTCAATTGAATTGACTATATACACTGAAACTGAACAAAATTGACTAGGAATAAAATGATGCAATCAAAGTGTATGATCACGCACATTTCCTTACCTTTAGCAAGCACATAACATATGCTACTGGTATAAACATCCCATGTTACCGCTTCCGAACAACATTACTCAGTCTACCACCTTACGCAATAATTGAATAGATATTCGCATTGGCCATTTCTCCTCTCGGCTATATATTCAGGATGCTACAATATATCACAGCTACTTTGATGAAGGATATTGTTTGGAAATTTATTTGTTTTTTTGCTGGAAGAATTGTGGATAAATCAGAATCCAGTTGTTCGGTGTAATTCCAGAAGAAAATTAAAGAATCTATCGTGTGAACAGTTATTTATTGAGTCCAAGTTTCGACTCAATGAGAATAAGCTACTCCTTTTCTTCGTGGTATTGTTGGGACAGCTTTTTCGATCAGTTGGTTTCACTGTGCATCTATTTGTCTAGTCGTCAAGATAAAAATGGTAAAAAATAATAATATAATAATATTTCTATTTCATGAAAGTGCAATGGTTTCGGAATAATTCTTAGAAAAATGAGCCGGAACCGTTCGTTTCATATGAAAAAATTCAGACCTATAGAAACTTAAAATTAAAAACCGTTTTTAGTTTTCTGCCGATATCTTTGAAGCCATTAACATTCAAGAAACAAAAATAAAATTATTAAAGAGGAGGATATTTGCAAATAAAAACTCGAAAGTCTATCTCCATTATTCATAATTTTTATTTAACGCTGAGAATAGACATTCTTGCGCCAGTATTACGCGGAGAAGTACATTACATTGAAATTTTTTTTCCCCAAAGAAATTTAATACTGAATGCTGAACTATCAGCAACCACTGGTGACGCTGCCTTCCAAAAATCCAATCAAAATTTGTCTTACAATGGAATTTGAATGGATTTAATGCCCATTTAGAAATGCTTAAATCACTTATATGTAAAAATTCACCAATAGTCATTTCTCTGCACGAAACCCATTTTCCTGATATTGAATATTCAGCCCCCTATCACTACAACGAATTTTTCGAAAATAGACAAATTCAACAGCTTTCTAGTGGCATAGTTAAGATGAAATTCTAATCAATTTCAACCTTCAAACAGTAGCTAATTCCGTAATTCATCACACATAAATAATAATCTCTAATATGTACTAGGGTGGTCCGAAAAACTTCCGTTCCAACAAGGATACAAGACATTTTTTCTGTGTATTTTTTTTTAACTTTAAAATAGTCTCCTTGTAACTCTACACATTTTTCGCAGCAAATTTCTCCCTCCTACAGTGGTTCCCTATCCTCCTAGCGGAATTTCTAGATGGGGGAACAAAAAGAAGTCGCTTAGGGCCAGATCTGGTGAGTAAGGCAGATGGTCAAGCAGTTTGAAGCATAATTCGTGAATTGTCGTCATGGCAACCGCTGAAGTGTAAGACGGTGCATTGTCTTGATGAAAAAGGATTTTATTTTCAGTGAATGTTTTCCCGCAAGCTCTGCTTTTAGCTTGTCATATAATGATACGTTGTTCGCTCCTGTGATAGTTTCCCATTTTTGAAGATAATCGATTGAAGTAACTCCATGACTATTCCAAAAAGCAGTCATCAACACTTTTCCTGCCGAAAAAAGGATCTTTGATTTTTTCGGGACCATTTACCCTTAGGAGTCCACTGTTTGGACTGTACTTCCAGTGTATAATGGTGTATCAAAGTTTCATCCATGGTAATTAATTGGCACTAAATCTTGGATTTGCTGCCCCCAAATTGCGCGTTGGAAATGTTCAATCGAATACGTTTTTGGTCTAACGTGAGCAAACGCGGCACCGAACGCGCAGACAGGATTCTCATGTCTCATGTCAAATCTTGATTTAATATATGACGAACACGTTCTTTTGCCATTTTTTGGGAGGAGGCGTGACTGTCAAGCCACGGATGGGGCAGCCCAAGATGATTCAAGATGATGTAATTTGTATGTTCATTCGCTTCTTGAAGAGGGTCAAATTGTGGGTGATCGAAAACATGGAAGCGGGTTCCACAGCACACTAGCTACGCCACGAGAGAGGTACGTGGCGTAGCTAGTTGGACCGTTTCCTGATGAGAATTTTTCTCGAGGCTAGTATTTTTTGGAACTGGATTCTTTCCGCAACCATATTCATAACCTCTGCTATCCTTCTCACTTCAACTCGACGGTCGTCTCCACCATTTGGTAAACTTTGGCAATGTTATCATCGGTAGTTGCACTTTTGGACGTCCCAAACGTTCATCGTCGCTCAAGCTCTCACTCCCACGTTCAAATTGAGCTGCCCCAAGTGTCACTGTTGTAAATGTAGATGCAGTGTAGTCCCCATACACAGAATCCAACTCATCTTTAATTTATATAGGTGTAATGCCTTTCAAAGAAGAATATTTAATGACAGCTTGATACTCGATTTTGTCCATATTCACAAAAACACTCACATCAACTCTGTCAATCGACTGCTCCATAAAACTGCGCTTCCAAAATCGCTGAAACTGGTGAGTAACTGTCAACAGATGAACAATGAAAATTCACTAGATTTTATTTAGGAATGCTGCCATCTTCATGTGGAGGTCAGAAACTTTTCAGACTATCTTCGTAAATACACCTCGCCCAAAATATAGTCTTCGGAGATCTGAAACCCCATAGCGATCGAATTCCATTACCAAAAATAATACTAGGACAATGTCGCATGGGGCTCATTCTATAAAAACAATTGTGAAAAATCTCCTATGGAAATAACGGTAAACTTTAACCTCCTCATCCTTAATGATACTAGAACACCTACCTGTTTTGAAGCTTATAATAGCAATTTTTCATCAATCGACCTCACAACATGCGATCCAATACAAACCTCCTCCCTAAAGTAAGAAACAAAAGCAAATCTTCTTCAGAGTAACCAATTCTCAACAAAAATTTCACATTATAATGATTCTACCTCCTACTCTTCTCAACAATCTTGGACGCTGAAATCTGCTGATTGAATATCAAATCAAAAGATAATCAAAGACTCATTGAATACTTTCACTTCAATTGTTAACATATATAACAGTCTTTCAGAGTCCAATTCCAGAATTATTAGAGAAGCTTCTTCTGCAATATAGAGAAAAACTGAACCACTTAATAGACACCTCGTTCCTTAGTGGAACAAAGATATTGAACAGGCACTCAAAGAAAGTAAATACGCCTTTAATATCCTGAAAATTTAGACGAATTCAAAAAAACCTCAGATGAAAGCCAAATATCTCATGAACATAAGTAAATACAAAACCTGAAGATAATTTGTAATCTCCATCGATTCAATCATGGCCGTTTCCGAAGTAGGAAATGAAATCCATAAAATCAATAATGAAACCAATCATGATTTCGACATGATAGGATGAAAAATGTCAATCTAACTTCATCGAAAATAGAGATTTCTCAAACATTCGTGGATTAATAGGGAATCAAATGTAAGTATATCTAATCATAATCCAACATTCCTGGCATGAGATACTGAACCAATTGAGATTGAAATAATTAATACAAACTATCATATTAACCAATCAATAATCATTCGGGAACTTTATGAATGTTTTGCAACTCAAGCTCATACTTTTGAATATCTAAAATTGAAATTTCCAGCTATATTATCTCATGCGACATATTGCCCCATTTCACTCGAATGCAATATACAGGGTGCTTCAACGAAAATTAAACAGAGGCTATATCTACCAAGATATTCATTTCTGATCAAAACGCAAAAACAGGTCAATTTTTGTTTCAGAGGGAACATCTTTTGGGGTACAAAACTTGCCTGTAATATCAACCCCCTAAGCGCGGGTTGCAATCCAAGAACATTTTGAATAGGGAAGATGGGTCGAGTGATGTTTCAAAAGAAAGGTGGTATCTTTATCTACATCGCCTCGAACGAATTTCCATTTTTAATTGAAAATTGTAAAAGATACAGGGAAGACTATTTCCCTGAGACAATTCAAGTTTCAGTGAGATAAAATGGAATGGATCCATGCTGATCAATGGCAGTCACCATCAAGTACCATCTTCATCTCGAATTTCAACCCCTAGAACAGGGGTGACCACCCTTGAAAATTTGGAAGAGGGTAGATGGGTCGAGTGATACCTCGAAAGAAAGGTATTATCTTTGTCTGCATCCCCGTGAACGAATTTTCATTTTCGATTGAAAACTGTAGATACAGAGTGAAGTACTGAAAAATAGGGGAGACTATCTATCGCCCTGAGCTCTTCAAGTATTAGTGCAAAAAAATGGAACAGATTCATTCCAGATCAAAGGCTGTCATCTTTAATCTAAATGAATCTATTCCAGTTTTTCGCACTAATACTCCAACAGTCTTAGGGCGATAGTCTTCTCCATTTTTCAGTGGCTATATCTGTATCTTCTACAGTTTTCAATAAAAAATGAAAATTCTTTCACGGGAATGCAGACAGAGATGATACCTTTCTTTCGAGTTATCACTCGACCCATCTACCCTCTTCCAAATTTTCAAGGGTTGTCACCCCTGCTCCAGGGGTTGAAATTCGAGATGAGGATGGTACTTGATGATGACTGCCATTGATCAGCATGGATTTGCTCCATTTTACCTCACTGAAACTTGAATAAGTCCCCCTATCTTTCAGTTGTTCACCCTGTATCTTTCACAACTTTCAATTAAAAATAGAAATTAGTTCAAGACAATGTAGACAAAGATACCACCTTTCTTTTGAGTCATCACTCGACCCATCTTCCCTATTCAAAATGTTCAAGGATTGCAACCCCCGCTTTGGAGATTGATATTTCAGGCAAGTATTGTACCACAAAAGATATCATCCTTGAAATAAAAATTGACCTGTTTTTGCGTTTTGATCAGAAATGAATATCTTGGTAGATATAGCCTCTGTTTAGTTTTCGTTGAAGCACCCTGTATGCAAACTACTAGACAAAATAACAAACAATAGACTTATATGGCATCTAGTAGAATAAAATTTAATCACTCCACAACAAATAGTTTCAGAACTTCCCGGTCAACCCTAGACAATCTTATAGCCTTGAAATAGAAAATCCTTATAGCTTTCAAAAACAATCATAAACTCACGGCACTATTTTTTGATACAATAAAAGCCTTCGTCATAACACGGAAATATTCCATTATTCGAACACTTGACAACTGGGAAATATAAGAAATTTCATTATCCTTCTGCAAAATAGAACCTTTATAGTAATGGTGAATATTCAGTTCTCTACCGAACGGAAATCAGAGAACGGTACTACTCAGGCATCTTTTGAACACAACCCTCTTTCTCATAACAACTTATGACATACTTAAAGAAATCAAAATGCCAATCAAATCAACCCTTTACATTGATGACTTGGTATTATACACCACATTTATTAATACCAACACAGCAATGTCATTATTTCAGACGACAATAAATGAACTAGGGGAATGGTCGAGAAACACAGGTTCTTTTGTTTTCACCGGAAAAATCGCATTATGTTCTGTTTAGCCAAAAATATTCGAACGATAAGCTTAACTTATCGGGAAATCCCTTATGGTAAATGACACCACAAATTTCTTGAGTCTTAATTTGGATAGTCAGCTAACATGGCAGAAACACCTTGTTCAAATTCTTGAATCCTAACAATCTGTTTTAAATATCCTTAGAGTTACTTCAAACGTCTCGTGGGGTGCCGATTCAAATTATATCCTGCACATATAAAGAGAATTTATCGAAGTAAAATCGACTATGGGTCCATTTCCTACAACTCTGCTAATTCAAGAATACTAAAAACTATACACATAGTGCAAAATACAGCTATGCGTACCTTTTCATAAGCCTATCGCTTAGCCCAATTTAGAGCTTCTACTAAATGAACCACATGGAGATCTCCGTCGAGAATATTTATCGTTGCGTTTTGCATCTAGAGTCTCAGAAAATTAATCTAACATCAACCACTCCACCATTTTTTCTTCTTGTATAATTTTCGGAACTCCAAGACATGTAAATTTTAATCTAAAGCATCTTCGGATCCAATTTTGGTATTAAACAAATCAAACTCTCACTACTATATCACCTAGCATGGATACTCAAAAGTTCTACCATCAACTGAACGCTCACAAATTTCAGCAAACCTTGATTAATTCCATTAAGATTGTTATACGAATACCAATATTACGCTAAGATATACAACGATGCTTCTAAAGTGCAAAACGGAGGTATAGGAGCTGTAATAGCCGAAGAAATGAAACACGCCTTCTAAATAACTTCTGTATCTACAGTGGTTGAATTTCAAGGATATTACAGGCTTTGAAAATATGTTCATCATCACTTACTTCACAACACATCACTCCTCAGTGGATTGAAAGGTTTGAATCGATTATATATAGGACACTCTATCATCCAGCTCATTGAAGAGAAACTCTCAATCTCCAGGGTTAGAACAAAACCATAAAACTTTTATGGGTCCGTTTCCATATGGGAATAATAGGCAATGAGAAGGCCGACCGGCTTACACTGACCTCAGCGTCAGATCCGTATTTATACAGAAATAGCGAAACAGACTTCAGAAATCTAATCAAAAAAGATACACAGTAAAAGTGTCAATTGATTTGGAACGCCACAAACACCCAGCTCAAGTCTGTAGTACCTACTTTGTCTTCCAAACTTCATCAACTAACCAACAGTAATAGAAGAGATCAAGTAAATGTAAATCGCTTAAGGATAAGCCACACAGCATAGACACATAGCCACCTTATGACGCGTGCACCACCTGATACTTGCGACACTTGTGATGTCCAAATAACTATAGCACATATCTTGTGCGAGTGTCCTAAATACACCGGTTAGCGCAGTACATGCGGAATTACTAACCTTGAAATTTCACTATCAATCAATTCAGGGTGTTTCAGAAATTAATGCTAAAATTTTGATGGTAATAAGACTCAGTGGAGTAGTATTGCTACTGAAAAAATTAGATATGCTCATTATTTCCGAAGATGCAGGGCGTTTCATGATTCTGAACCAAATTTTTTATTCGTCCTAATACTTGAATCCTATGATCGATTTATGTCAAATTTGGTACAAAGGTTAAGTACCCTTACGTTAAGAATTCACACGATGAATGATGAAATAGACCAGAGAGGGAATGGAATATATACAACCTGTATATGGTTTTTCGGAAATTTTCAATTATCGCCCAAGCCACAAACAAAATTGTTAATCTGTCAACAGTATATGTTCAAATTTCGTACTGCATTGAAGAAAATTATGGCGAATCGAAATAGTATCTCACGTATTTTGTCCCTGTCTGTGGAATATAAAATGTCAAAACCGGCTGATCTGAAACAATTTCTTGAAAATTCGAAATTATTCGTATGGAAAGCGTATGTATAAGTGTTCTGACTTTTATTTCGAAGAAAAACCGAGAACATTAATAGAAAATAAATCGGGAAAAGTTAAACTAATAGTGAAAATATAGGATGAAATTACAAGAAATATTTACCTCTCTCTCATTTCTAAATGTTTTCCAGCTCTAAACCTCAATTGCTTCCATATGATATCGAGTTGATTTCTAATTTTTTACCGGCGTCATCATTTCAATGAATCAATGAATGATGAGAGCCACTATTCTCTTCCATTATTGTTGTTGTTATTCCATATGTCATTGAATTGCTCTGTGATATAACAAATTGGATGATATTAGTTAAAATTCTCGTAAAGATGCCTATTTTTAAATATGCTCAGTACGTTGCTTTTATGTAAGCTTATAATTTTACAAACTGTAATTCACTATAGGCAGTAAGGGAATATCGAAGAAGGTATCCAGATCGCAAAATTCCAAATCATCGAACTTTCGTTAATACCCTCCGATTCTTGCACGAAAAGAATAAATTTCCTTCAAATTGGACAAGAGAAAGGATTGCATTATAAAATACAGGAGAAAATGATGTAATTGGTAAAACAGAACCCAACAATTAGTATTCGTCGAATGGCTTTGACAATTGGTGTCAATCATTGCCAAGTTTGGAGAGTATTAAAAGAACATCGTCTGCCTCTATAACATCTTCTGCCAGTTCGAACTTTAGAGGACGCACACGAAGTCGCCAGGCTGACTTTGTCTAGATGGATACTATGCCATCGCCCTTGCATCTACAGAATTTCATTACAGAAAAAGCGCCGTTCACGAGTAAGGGAACTCACATGTGTGGTACAGAGACAATCCAAGGGTAATAAGAATTCGGAAGATTTTCGGTGTGGGATCTACAATAACCAATTATGAGGAACATTGATTTTACTAATACGCTTAATTAGTGACGCTTACAATGATATTCTGGTTGACGTACTGCGAAATAATATTCCGAATGCGGACATCGACATGAGGGGATCTTACCATCAGCATAACAAAGCACCGGCCGACCATACAACGAACGTTATTGATCATCATAACACTGCCTATCCCTTGCACTGGTTTGGAGGAAGTGAGGCTCATAACTGGCCTCCGAGATCACCAGATCTGGCGTGTCTAGACCATTTCCTATGTTAACTTTTGAAATCTTTAGTTTACTTTGAAAAAATTCTGAAGAGGCACAATTGATGCATAGAATGAATGAGGCCTGTGAACAGATAAGAAATGAACCCGATATTATACGTACTGCTGTATGACAATTGTGGTTGAGAGTTTAGAATAAGAGAGATGAATTTTCGAACATTTGTTGTAACATGTTTTATAATTTTGATTATTTGTATAAGTTTTTCTTTTCTCCAATTATTTTCTGTTGATGCTCATTTTACTTCCCAATAAAGGTCAAAACACTCGTACATACTTTTTAATTGGACTAATATCAAATCCTCAAGAAAATGTTTTAGAATATCCATATGACATATTATCTTCCACGGACAGAGCCGTAACAGGGAGAAGATCCGTGAGATAATATGTCTATTCGCCATAACTTTCCTTGATCGAGTGCGACAGTTGAGCAAATACTGTTGACAGATAGGTAGTTTTGTTGTAGCTTAGGCGAAAATGAAAAAGTTCCGAAATCGATTCAATATTTGATGAAATTTAAATTTCTCCAGTCCTTCTCTGGAATATTCCATCAATCTTCGGGTGAATTCTTAATGTACGGGCAGTTAACACTTGCACCAAATTTGACATGAATTGATCACAAGAATATACAGGGTGGGCAAATTTCGATGTATTTGTACGGTAGCTATGTGAAATATTGCAGATAGAGAAAAATCCTCCTCTCTCGATCTCATTTTCAGGGACTAGTTTAGTGGTGCCAAAATTTTTCTGATATCTCTTTCCGTTCTGGACTTATTCAACATTTCTCGAATTTCGTGAAAATCGTCCATTGCGAATATCTCGATCATCACCAAAGTTACATAAAAATAAGTTTTACAATTCTGCAATTGATATCTAGAAAATATCCGAGAAGGCCCAGACTTTTTAAAAGAAGTCATATGGACAGATGAAGTCCGCATCACTAGCGATGGTATATTTAATAGCTGTAATTAACATTTGAGGTCTGATGTAAATTCTCATCGCCATATTGATATGCAGCATCAAGGAAAATTTGGTTTCAATGCGTGGTGTGCACTGAAAGATAGTCGCGTTTGAGATTATTGATGAGAATTTGAATGGAACATATTATGAAGAAAACATCAACAATAATATCATTGAAGGATTTCTCGATCAACTTTCGTTAGCACAAAGATCAATTTTTTTTTTCAACACGATGATGACCCTTCCAACCAAACAAGGGCCATCTCTGATCTGTTGAATTTGAATGTTGGACATAATTGGATAGGGACTAAAGGTCCTGTGAGATGGCGTTCCCCTGACCCGACGCCTCTAGATTTTTTCTTTGACGTCGTGTTGAGGACTCACTCTACAAGAGGAACAGTAACAATTTAGGAGAGTTAAACCAGAATTTCAAGGAATGCCTTGCTTCTGTTAGCAATATTCATATTTACAATACCTGCCGTAGTGTTTCTCGGCGATGTAATCTATGCGTTGAAAACACTTTTGAATATTTGCGATAAAGTAGTTTCCCCCATTTGCATCGTTAGGATTTTTTGTTTCTGTTGAAGATTTTCGTATGTGTTTTTGGTTTTCGTTTGAAGAAAGTTTAATGGCATATGTCTTGTTTTTCATAATAATACATTTTCACTCGCTTAACCTTCTAATCATTCTAATAGAATATTACCAAAGCAACATACATGAGGTTATATGTTACGTAGATTCCTCGGGTTGGCAAGTATCGAATTTCAAAAAAATTATATTCATCTGTAATTCGATTCATGAAGAATAGAAGTGATTGTTGAACTCTGAGACCACAAATACTTACTATGCTCTAAATCGAGTCAAACCATAGAAATAACCATGATCTTAGATGGGATATCTGAAATCTGTGGTTTTCAATCATGGAACAATATGAATCGTTGATGGGCATGCACTGAATGAATGGAATTGTGGAAATTTCAGGTTTTTTCTGGAAAAAGGCATTGAATGCAATAATTTTCTACAAGTATTATATATTTCTGAAAAGGAAAAAAATTTCTGCATCCCATTGAAGTAAAATTTCCTATGGTTTGTATTTAAAAAAAGCATATTTGCATTAAAACTCGAAAACCGCTTAGCTAAAAAAAATTTTTCCCACAGAACTGCATTCTACTTAAAAAAAGCCTGTAGAATGTAAAACTTCTTTTTATGTAACTTCGATTATGATCGAGATATTCACGATGGACGATTTTCACGAAATTCGAGAAATGTTGAATAAGTCTAGAATGGAAAGAGATATCAGCAAAATTTTGGCGCCACTAAACTAGTTCCTGAAAATAAGATCGAGAGAGGGTGGTTCGTTTTTCTCTATCTGCAATATTTCACATAGCTGCTGTACAAACACTTCGAAATTTGCCCACCATGTACAGTTATACCCAGTTATAAAGAACAATTAAAGCGAATGGAATATTTCGCTCAGACTCATAAAACAGCCTTCACCTTCGGAAAGAAAGGTCTCAGCTAACTTTCTGAATCGCATTACTAACTACACTCGGAGTCTCCTGTGTACCATTAAAACATTTTCATTCATTTCTGGAACAACCTGTTTTAACCAAATACTAAATTTTTCAAAAAAATAAACCTGTACCAAAGATTGTGAATCAACTTCATCATTCTACCACTCATTTTACGTCTAGTATTTTGTATGTTCTTCATTCTAGGCTAATAACAGTAAAATTAATTTTCAGGCTAATTTGAATTCAAAAGAAAATTTTTGAGATATCAAACATTCATTTGAAAATTTGAAGAAATTATAGTGCATACTGTATACTTTGGAGAATCCATTTCCGTTAGAAATTTATCATAAACGAAAATTCTCTATAAATTAAACGAGTGTGAATTAGTACAACTTTCAAGAATATTTTCATTTTTAACCAAAAGAAATGTTTGAATAATTAACTCAAAAATTTAGTTTCGTGATGAGCTGGTTAAATATCAAGATTTTATTTGTCTCTAGTATATTTAAAATCTTATAGCTAAATGAGAGAAAAAAAAGATTAACTTTTTCATAAAACACTTTCTCATGAAAATGAAACCCACTTTTCATCTTGAAGTATTCATAATCCTATGAAGTTATGAAAGCCTAAAATCAATTCTATCTTCACCTCAATAAAAGTTGTTTTTCTCTTGACAAATTTCGATTTGATGAATCGGGAAAATCGACAAAATGAATATCTGTAGAAGGTTGGGATTTTATGGTCGTCCGCAGGACGGAAATAAGAGATAATACGATAATGCACAAAATATGTTGGAAATAAAGCATATCAGCACAGAAATTAAGTCAGATTGTTTTTGTCTCCAGAGGTGCGAATTGATTATAATCATATATCTTTAGAAGTGATTAATAAATAATGCTTTGGTCATGGAAAGTCTACTTAGCAAATTTTGGCTTTCGTTTTCATGGAAAAATGTAAGATATTAATCACGAAATTCCATTTTGCTTTTCTTCTTAGTATATGGATAGACACCGTAATATGAAATTATTTGTTTGATTGATTTCTCTGATTCAAACAATTAAGGATGTTGAGAAAATTGATGAATCCATTTGTTAATAAGCTTATGGTGAATATATTTCTTATTTGGTTGTCATCAGCTAATACCAATGGAACTATACTCAATCAGTGATATAATTTTATTGAGTTTTTCGTCAGAAAATTGAAATAATAATTTTTATACAGTGTGGTCAAACGAAAATTTGCCACCTGTCTTATATCAATATTGGTGAAAAGGGCTGAGACACGTCTATTTTAGATGAGAGGGGAACCAATTATTGAATTGATTCGGAGCATGTAAAATCAACTCCTTACCATTAGCTGCACCTAAGTCAACATTCATTATAGGGAAAGTGGGTCGAGTGACATATTTTTGGAAAGGTGTTTTAATTTTGTATTCGAAAATAATACCTTCATGAACATTTAATATCACACAGAAAGTCCAAATACAACGTAAGTTTGTATTCAAAAAAACATTTGCCAGCGCCTCTATGTCAAGAAAATCTGATTGCAACGGAAAAAGCTGAGACACAAACTATTTTTCATTGGACGGAGCCAATTTCTGTCTTAATTCGCTGCATATAAAATTAACCCCCTAAACCAGGGGTGCTCAAACTACTGGTAATCTACCTCAATATTTTTAGACTACTTACGATAAACTCTGAGAGGCTGCAAGTATGTGTGATGCAGGGTTGTCGGACAGACACAATACACCCTACCTACCTACCTAGGTAGGGTGTACCATAGCATATATAGATATTAGCTTTCCGCAAAATATACATTATTTTAATCAAGGTTTGGGTTAGGTTTAGTTAGGTTCTTCTCTATAATATCAATGAAAAAACTCATAGTTCCTCATAATTGCGAGTTTATTGGTTGTTATAAAACAAAAGAGTTCCATATGGTGTTAAACTTAACTGATGAGGCACTTTGGATACTTTTCATTAGATGGTACGTAACCACTGAGTTCTAATCATAAGCATGATGACATCTGATCGTCAGTTAGTCGATGGCGATATTTTGACTAAATTATCTTCATTTCAGAAGATGCAGACTCGCACTAGTAGGTTGAGCCGAACATTGCCGTCTGTTGAAGGGCGATTTGCCTTAGATTCGGATATTTGTCTTCAGATATAAAACACCAGAAATTTGTATCAGATGCTGTAGCTTTAAGATGTATATCTGATATAATCTGCACCAACTTATTTTCAACACAACATGAGTTCATATTAAACTAACTTGCTATTTCCGTAGCTAATTCCTCAATGTTTTTCATGAAGAAGAATAACCCATAAATGATGCTATATTTGCCAATATACTGCAATCATAAAAACGCATTTTGAATTGTTCCAAAATATTTGATAATTCAGCCTCATACGTATCATAATTCAACTGAGGAATCCTTGCTTTCAAAGACGGAAAATGTTTCAGATCCTTTCTTTTCAGTTGATCTATCATAAGTTGCAATATACTTTTGAATGCGTTTACTGCGCTAATCATCTCAATAATCGTTTTTCCTTCACCTCGACGCTCCAAGTTAATGGTGTTTAAGTGCATTTTGATGTCAGTCTAAAATGCCGAATCAGTCTGCCATTTTTAGTTTTTCAACATCAGAGTGTCATACCCTCTTTCGTCTAGAAAAGCCGTGATTTCGGGCAATAATTCCTGTAACCTTTCTAGGAATTTTCTGCGACTCAACCACCTGACGTCCATGTGAAGAACTAAATCAATGTGTTCAGCTGACTCCCTAACTTCCAACTACAACTTAAAGAGCCGCCGTTGCAAGCTACGTGCACGGATAGAATTCATAATTTTTGTTGCAATGCCCATTATTTCCTCCATGTTTAAAACTTTTGAACACAATACTTGTTGATGAATAATGCAATGGAATGAAAAAAATAAGGGAAATCTCCATTATCTTGACACAATGCCGTAAAACCGTTTTTCTTTCCAGTCATTGCTGGTGCTCCATCTATTTTAATGCATACTAATTCATATATTGGTAGCTTGTAGTTTTTTTACAAAATTGAAGAAAACGTCATACATATCTTTGTCACGGGTCTTCCTCTTCAGAGGAATGATTGTCAAAAATTCTCCCTTAGCCAACATGTCATTGAATACCATCCGAATAAAAATACACAGCTATGTAGTGTCTGTCATATCGATGGATTCGTCAAACTGGAAAGAAAAGTATGTACATTTCATGATATAATGTTTTAGTTCATTTGCCATGTCCTGACTCATGACTTCAATACGCCTTGTGACAGTCGGACGAGGTAACTGAAGTTCTCTAATAGCAGACATGATTTCTGAGTTATTTTTTAAATTTCCAAATAAAGTATCACCCGCTTCAATAAATGCTTTCTTCACAACCGATCCATCTTCGAAGGGTTTCTTGTGTTTCGCCAATATATGAGATATTTTGAATGATGCAAGCGTAGCAACTTTTGATTGTTTGACTGGTCTTGTGAACATGATTTGTTCTTTTTTAAACAGGATATAAAATCACGTACTTTTCGTTTTCTTAGTTCACTCTGTGGCGGAAAGTCCTTCTCATAGTTTTTATGAACCGTTTTATGATGGCTCTCTAAGTTACCACGCTGAGGTATTGCAACTGACGCACGACGAATAAGCCGAATGCACTTATCCTTCACCATACAAAAATAAATCTTCCTCCCAATCGTGATTGAAATGATACGTTTTAGATTTCTTCGCTGCACTCATTTTGTACTATTTAATAATAAACTTTGTATCGACGATGTATTGCCTACAAGTTACAATTCAGAATGACTCCAATTCCTGCACGCGCAACATTTATATCGGCGTGAACGAGAGTCTCGAATGTTCCCGTCAAACGCGCCGCCCGAAATTTCTGAAAAAGCTGCAAAATAAAAAAACGCGGCTTTCCTTTGACAAGTACCGCGCGTTCCTTTGATAAAGTCGCATTTTGCCGCTAGCAGTGTGTTATTTTATTACGTAATAAAGTTTTGTAGTTTAGTTCCCTACTTATTAAAAATTTTTTTCTTCTCGAGATCTACTCAAAAAGCACTCGCGATCGACCGTTTGAGCACCCCTTCCCTAAACTCAGCAGCAACTAAGCCGAAATTGATTATAGGGAAAGTAGGTCAAGTGGCATATCTTGGTCTTTTGATTCTCTATTCAAAAATGGTATCTTTATGTATTTCAATAAAAATTTGTCGATTCCATTTATCAAATTAAATGGTCAGAATGATCTCCTCCTAACTCCATACAATGATACAAACGATTCTCGAATTCTCTTCTATCATTTTGAACATTTGTGTCAAGAGTCTGTATTCGGTGACGATTCTTCTTCACAGCTTTTCCAAGTTTTCTGGCTATGTTCCATAAACTCTCGATAAGATGACCCCATAACAAGGAATTTGAAGGACTCCAATCAGGTGATTGACTGGCCACTCAACTGTTCTTCTTCTGACAATGCATCGACATAGGATGCATCCAATACTATCACATACACAAACATCGAGATATCCAGGAGCACCATATTGCTGGAAACATATCTCGTTCTTTAAAAGAGTTGTATAATTTTTCACAATTTTTGTGAGCCTGGGATTTACTAATTCTTCCGAAAACTGCAAATATGTGTCTCCTTTGAGATTATCATCGATGAATAAAGGTCAAACAATATGGTTTCCATAAATTCCATCACAAATATTCAATTTCTGAGTCGTTTGTGTGTATATCTGTGTGAACCAATGATGATTCTGGGTATTCCAATATCGACAACTATGCCTATTCACTTCATCATTGAGAGTAAAGATACTCTCTTCAGCAAAACAGGTATCATACAGAATAAGCCCCACTTGAAATCTCACAAAATTGTAAGAGGAGATCGGGATCGTCTTCGCTTATTTCATGAACTAGTTTCACTTCATAAGTGTAAAATTGGTGAAGTTTCACGATTCTGTAGACTGTTGAAGCTGAAGACACGTGTTAATTTTCTGATGGAAGTAGTGTTTTTCATGTGAGGGTGAAAACTGTCACTTCAGTTGCTTCGTTCCCGATGTTGAACTTCATGTTTTTGTTTGCCACCGAAGCTATAGTGAAATATTCATTCATCAAATATAAAACATACTAGGGTCCCTACCTGTTTTCTAGATGGTTCACATTGAAAATTTTCACCATTTCTCTGGCACAACTATTATTTCGATAATAAATTGAGACAATTTCGACTCGTTCATCAGTTGAGAAACCATTTTCGAAGTTTGTCTAACAAACGTCAACTCTGATTAAAAGTATTGCAAAATGAAAGACAAATGTGAAACAGATTTATCAGTACCAGATGGTTGTGATAAAAACAAATATGCGTTGCCTATAAAACATTGATTTCTATCAATATCTCAAATTATTGTTGTTTGTTTATTTTTCCTTTAACATGCTCTATTTCTGACTTTCAGCTAACGACACGGGGATTTCTGTCACCTCACTAACCCGGGAATTTTGCCGAACCCCTCTCGTGTAGAGGGAAGGGATCTCTAATGTCCAGCGCATCTCTGTTAGACAGGACCGACAGCTTTACATCTCCTCCGAAGGATGGACAGTCAAGCGATTTCCAGAATCCAAAAATCGTACTGACTTTGTAGGGATTCAACCCAGGTAACTCTGCGCAGAAGAAGAGCATCATATCCCCTACGCCACCAAGCCGGCCTCAAATTATTATATTTTCTTCAGAATTGAAAACTTCAAAGTGATGTAGTCAGGAATCGTCACTTGAGAATGATAACGGAGAATTGGAATTGTACCATTGAATGTATGTGGGATGAGGTCATTTTGAGAACTCCATTTGATTTTGAACACTGCTAAATTTTCGTTGTAAAACAACCTTTTGTTGTTTTTGAACTGTCCCTATAATATTAAACGTTCATAAAGATACAATTTTTGAATCGAAAATTAAACGACATTTCTAAAGAAATGTCACTCGATCCACTTTCCCAAGAATGAATTTCAATCTTGGAACTGCTGAGGGTAAGACATTGATTTCTCATCCAAACCAACACAGAAATTGGCTCCCTCTAATCAAAAACTGATGTGTCTCAGCTTTTACCGCTACAATCAGTCTTTCTTGACATAGAGGGGTTGGCAAATTGTTGTTGTTGTACAAACTTTCGTTGTGTTTGGACTTTTTGTGTAATACTAAATATTCATAAAATTACTAATTTTCAATATAGAATTGAAAGACCTTTCAGAAAAGATGTCACTCGACCCACTTTCCCCATAATAAATTTTGACTTAGATGCTGATGAGGGTAGGGGGTTGATATTATATGCTCCAAGACAACTCAGAAATAGGTCTTATACTAATCAAAAGTGTCTCAGCTTTTTTCGTCAAAATCAGTCCATCTTGAGATGGAGTGGTTGGCAAATTTTCTTTAGATTACACTGTATATAAAAGTGAATTTCCGTACTATATTTTACTATATGTATGGATTTATCCATTAATATTCGGAAGTTAAACATCATTATAACACAATTAGAATTTTGTACGTTTTACTACCAACAAATGTATGAATTAATGGATGGAGATGGAAACTGTTACAGCTCTCATTCATCATAGAGTAGTATGAAATCCATTAAGAAGTAATAAGTAATTAGGTTCACAAATTATTGAAATAGATTTAATATTTGAATACTTCGTAAATTTGGGATTTACATAGATCAGTCTGGTAGTTCATTATCTGAAATTTGTTAGTAAAAAGTGATTTTGAAATTTCATCTGATTCTAGGTAATTGAGTTTTCAACCCTTTAGAGCAGTCTGTACAACTTTCGACTTATCAATAGTAGGAAGAGTGGCTATTTTAGATGCCGTGATTACCTAATGTTGAACCTTTTTTTATTTTTAAAGGAATGAATTTTGATGTTCCTTATCACCAATCAGACCTATGTAGAAGTTATTGCAGTCTGGATACGATTAACTCCTGTTGTATTGAAATTCACTAACGAAGAACCTTTCCAATTCATTCGAAAGCATATCTTCAAACACTACTAGTCCTCAAGTAATTTTATAAGAGTCTCTTCTCCTCTAAACCACCTAAAATCTCGATTGTCGAAATTGTTATTTAATTTCTATAGATGTGAAATGGTTCTTACATTATTTCTGAAAATAATATATGAAAAATTCATCACCATTTGAATTAACAATAAAATTCGAAATTATTAGAATTAGTTCTGTCATGACGTTGCATGACATCACGACATCACGACATCACCGAAAACAACAGTATTCTGTTTGTTCAAACGCTAGTAAATATTTTTTCTAAGCGTTACCCACCACATCTTGAACAAAAGGAACTCAAATCTGTAGACGTATTTCACAAAATATTGTAATCAAATTATAATGGATTCATACTCTCTAATACTTATTGCTTATGAAGTAAATTCCACTGTCAACTGGATGGTTCCTAATAATAAATAAATGAATTATACATACAAGACTATGGCTGAAGATATCTTAGCAGACAATGTATAAATATGTGAAACAAAATCGAAATTGAATGTTTTCAAAAATGCGGCAAAAATAATGGCCTAGTAGGAGACTAGTTATTGAACCATGTGTTACATAGTGGTATGTCACAACTTGAGGGGGTAAATCTACGTGCATTTTTAAGAGAAGAAGTTCATATAAACAAAGGTTCACAAAAGCTTTGTTACGAAGCTACAATGTGTTGAAATTTCCGGAAAAAATTAGTTTTTTCTTCAAAAGTTCTGAAGTTTTTAAGACATTCACCCCAAATTTGGATTACAAGCATTTTGTTTACTGCCTCCATTATTATACGTCCTAGATTTTAACTGAAATTCACAAGGTGTTTTCTTTTCCGAGGCCATGTCTCCTTTGCCTTTTCGAACTTTTTTGCAGTACACCACTGATCAGCGTTCAAACAATTTTCACCATCTTCGTTCAAATTAGAAACTTTTTTGACAACTGTAATTTTTTCGTATCTCCTACCGTTTTCGAGTGAAAAATTATTGAATTTGTATTATTTGTATTGTATGTTATTCGCTAAATAAAATAAAATTATAGAAATACTCGATAGGTATGCCCGAAATTTGCTTTTATTTTGATAGCTCGTCTTCTGAGACTCAACTCATACTTATTCCAATATCAAACTGTGAAAAATAACAATTAAAAACAAAATAAATTGCTGGAAGTGTCCTCCACCTGCAAGAATACAGGCTTCTGTCCTTCTTCGCATATTATCACGCACTCTTTGAATTATTCCTGGGGTATTTCTTATCGTGTCATATGAGGTTGTTATTTGATTTCTCAATTCTTCTACAGTGTCCACTGAAGTGATATAAACGAAACTTTTGAGATATCCCCATAAGAAAAAGTCTAAACTATTTAAGTCTGGGAACCTAGGAGGCCATGGTTGTGGCCCACCCAGACCTATCCATCGGTTGTTGAATGTATTAGTCAAGAATTCCTAGCTTTTCCACTGAAATGTGCTGGTGCCCCGTCAAGCATGAACCACATTATATTTCTCACCAAAAGTGGCACATCCTCGAGCAATAAAGGTATTTCCTCCTCCACAAATTGCCGATAAGCGGGACCGTTTAGTCGGTTTGGCAAAAAAATTGGCCTGATCAAATGATTTCCAATTATTCCGACCCAGACATTTAGTGATAATCGTTCCTGATGATGAGATTCTTCAATCAAATGGGGGTTTTCCTCATCCCAATAATGATTATTGTGAAAATTTGTGATTACGGTTTTCGAAAAGTTAGCTTCATCTGTGAACATTATTTAACTATCAAAATTAGCATTTCCTCTAATTTTATCTAAGAACCACCGGCAGAAATTCAGTCTTGAAGGAGAATCTCGAGGAAATAGAGTTTGGACGCGTTGAATATGAAACAGGTACAATAAAAAGTCGTGGAGAATCCTCCAAACTAGAACATGTGAAATGTTCAACTGATTTCCAATTTTTCTTGTACTCACATGAGGATTCAAATCAATACAATTCAAAACTGCTTCCTCAATATGTAGAGCTCTCATACTGTCGATATTTGAAAATGTTCGCCTGTCTGGTGTTACTCAATTTGGAAAGCGGACCTGATATAATCGACTAGCTTCTGTAGTCTTTCCGTCAGCCAGACCGTACATGTAATGGATATCAGCCAATTCTGCGTTAGTAAAATTAGCCATTTTCTCTTACAGCATTAACTTCAAAAGTCTTAAAACAATATAATAATATTAACAATTCGAGCAGACACTGGTCAAACTTTAGCAACTGTCAAAATAAATAAATAAATGAATGAAAAAAATCAAACCAACTAGTCATTTTTTCAAATTGAACAGCTGTCAATTCAGCGAATGCATACAATCGTTTAATAATTTTTTGCTCGAGAACGGTTAGAGATACGAAGAAATTACAAGTGTCAAAAAAGTTTTTAAATTGAACGAAGATGACGAAAATTGATTGAACGCTGATCAGCGGCGTACTGAAAGAAAGTTTGAAGGGCAAAATAACACATGGCCCCGGAAAAGAACACAACTTGTTGATTCTAGTGAAAATTTAGGACGTTTAATGATGGAGGCTGTAAAAGACAGCTTTCACTTCAAATTTGGGTTAAATATCTAAAAACTGCAGGAATTTTGAAGAAAAAAATGTCAACACCCTATAGCACCGTAACGAAGCTTTTGCGCGCCTATGTTTATATGAATTTTTTCTCTTAAATATGCACGTAGACAAGTTGTGACATACTATTATGTAACAGCTTTTATAGGCATTCGTAACACAAAATAGATATCGCTAATAACGTCAGGTTATTAATTCATATTTGTAAAATATTGTCATTCTGTTCAGCACTGCTAATAGTTATTAATTTTTTTTGAAGAGTACAGCATCTATATTTAGCATCTACCAGGATACAGGAAACAAAGCTCGATATGTAGCAATAGTATGTTACAACGATAGTTATCACAAATGTTTTGAAGTCTTTCCCAAGGTCCTCGAAATAAATTTTTGTTTCGGAGATGACTTCCGAATCTGTTGAAATTCTCAATTTTCTGAACCTTATTGTTATATTTATAAACAAATAGAAAACACTGGGAGCCTGCTCAAGAAAAAATTATGGATGCTGTAGCAGTTGATTTTGTTACTCCAGCAGGTTTGCTGTTACAATCGTGGGGAAATGTCGAAGGGAAACAGGATTTTCTCATTGGAAAAATGGGGCCGATATGTTTTGATATCCTTGTTCAGTTGGTATGACATGATACGTATTACTCTCCATTTATGGTATTTTCTTTTATTTTGGAGGAAATCAATGATCTACATTGATATCTAACCTGACCTGTGCATCTCTGAAAACGGTGGCTTTCACCTTGCCTACCGATGAAATCACTTTGGTTTTCCTGGGTGCATTGCCACAGTCTTGCATCCAATGCTTGAACTCCTGTTTCATTTCAGGCATTGAGAAGTGAATGTATGTTTCATCTACCGTAATAAAATCATTCACAAACTCATAATGAAGCAGAGAAAATTTCACGATTTCATTTTTCAATTAATCTTCAAAAAACAAAGCACCGTTCTTGCCCAAAGCTCATGTGCAAATTTCCTTCAACTTCACTCGGTGATCATTTAAGACAATATCGTGGATTGTTTCGGGAGTTGTTACCTCCATATTGTGTTTTAGGAAGGGGGCAACTTCCTGCTTGTTGTAGAGCAACGAAACTATTTAAATTACTTATGAATCATCAAATAATGGAGAAGAATTTCTTCAGCTCTTAACGGGAGGTCTTTCGGTTTCCGCAATGCTTTTCTTGCTTGTGAAGATCTGTTTGCTTTGCACCCGATATTCACTTTTTTTCATTTGAATACAGAAGGAGTAACTTGTCGAGTTCCATTGACTGTCAAGTCATTACTTATCAACATATTAGTATAAAATTTCATATTTGCACTCTCAAGGCATTGCATTGCCCAACCATGTTATAACTTGTTACTATGCTTAACCCTTTTTATTTATAATAGTGCAATCTTAAGTAGTCTACACTCATTGCTGGTAACCTACTCAGACCCACCACCTTTTATCAGAGGTAGAACTAATACCGTATTCAAAACATTAGAGATGAACTCAACTTAAAGTAGGAAGAAAATCTGTATTAAATTTTTTTTCCGAATTACGATCAGTGGTTTCTACATCACAATTGGTATTTTCTGAATTCCTGTTGATTATTCTTGAATTAGAAAAAGCTGTTTCTGAATTACAATTGACTACATTGAACCCTTTGCGAATCACATTTGATCACTCCGGATCACAATTGAAGGTTTCTGCATTACATTTGACAATTCGAAATTTGATTTTGTGATTTCCAAATTACATTAAAAAAACTATGTACAACGTTCTTGAATCAAACTTCAATGTCAATTAATACTTCACATTTTCATTTCTCAATTTTTTTCAAAGTATACTATTGACATTGTATCTACCTCGCCTGGAACCTCCTTAATTCAGTTTTCACAGTCATATCATCAAAAACTATAAGTCCTTCAGTATTTTTTTCTGAGAGCCTCCACAGCTATTTAAAGCAGTTAAAATCCTTCGAATTTGTATATTAATGACTTAATCAAACTATGCTAAACCCAAAATCTACCTAGGTACTGCCTACTTACTAAATTTTCTTGAAGTATTTTAATTCAATAACACCTCAAATGAATAACTAGGAATCAGATAAAGAATTTCTATACCAATACGCAATTAATATATTGAAGCGATTATTCAAGTTACTAAACAGTTTTTCGCTTCATTTCCTCCGCCTCTGACTTTCTATCAGCTGCTATCCACTCCTTATTGAATTGTGGCCATCGGTCGGCCGGTGGTATTTTGTAAACTGTAATTCAATTCGGCCACCTTACGGCTGTTATCTCACCTTTCGGGTTTCTATAATTTATTTTTGTCAAATTACTCGTTATGGCCATGGTAATTACAAGAATGCACCTACCTGAAAAAAGATGCTCGCTTTTCGATGGCCAGAAATGCGTGAAATGTTAAAGAGTCACTCAGGGTGGCACGAAGTTTTGAAGACTTCGGTGCTTTTTAGAGCGTTATATTACTCATACTTTCTATGTTTACCTGCGGCATTAAATTTTAATGAACCTGCTCATATTACTCATGAGTCATCGAGTTACATTCAAATGGGTCTGTTTATTCTGATTTAAACAAACCTAACCACAACTATAATTCACATTTGTCAGAAGCAAAAATATGTACATAGGATTAATTGTTTTAATTGGTGATAATTATGTATCAGCATAGTTGATCACAAATAATGTTCATTCGTTTGTTTTAGAATGCGAACACCAAGAACTTCAACCGACACCAACATACTAATTTATTTTTGTATATTCAAATAGTTGAGTGCTGGTTTGAAGTGAATAGCAGCCCCTCTGATTGATTCCCAATTTTTTCTCAGATTTGCCCAACTTTCATTAACTACCAACTAAATTTGCGCATTAAAGCCCCTCATTTGCGTTACGTAATCTCTTGAAACTGGATTTAATGAAGCAATCGTTTGTAAAATTATATTTTAATAAATTCGTCATGTATTCGATATTCCCATCTAGTAAATGTGAAGATGCCAATTTTGAATCATTAATTTAAGGTAACTGAGACAATTAACGCCCACCTAATTTGAAATACTTTTTTATATGAATGCTTTCGAAATGGACTTAACCTGGTCATGTAAAAAATAAACATATATTTCTGAATTGAAAGATGATAATTCAGAAGTGTAATTATTCAAAACTTTCTAGCTAATAACGTGATTTTAAAACCCTTTTTTTGGCCGTTATTAAAAATACCATGTTGATTAGCAGCCGCTTGCAAAATCAGATGCTACACGAGTAAAAAAAACTTTGTGTTTAATAATCTAATGAAACATAAGAGTCATTTATAAATTCCTTTATTAGATAGAAAGGAATGTAAAATCAACATTCAATATAAAAATTTTGACATTTCTTTACACGCACAAAGTAACTTGAAACTTTTAATTGTAATCATTTTTCACATAAATTTAAGTTCTGACATTACCAATAATAAAAAAGAATAGCATAGCGAATGTTTTTATGCCTATAAAATATACAGGGTGCTTCAAAGAAAACTAAACAGAGGCTATATCTACCAAGATATTCATTTCTGATCAAAACTCAAAAGTAGGTCAATTTTTGTTTTAAGGGAAACATCTTTTGGGGTACAAAACTTGCCTGAACTATTAACCCCCTAAGCGGGAGTTGCAATCCTTGAACATTTTGAATAAGGAAGATGGGTCGAGTGATGACTCAAAGAAAAGTGGTATCTTTGTCTGCATTGCCTTGAACGAATTTCCATTTTTAATTGAAAACTGTAAAAGATGTAGGGTGAGCAACTGAAAGATAGGGAAGACTATTTCCCTGAGACTATTCAAGTTTCATTGAGGTAAAATGGAACAGATCCATGCTGATCAATGGCAGTCATCATCAAGTACCATCCTCATCTAGAATTTCAACCCCTGGAGCAGGGGTGACAACCCTTGAAAATTTGGAAGAGTGTAGATGGGTCGAGTGATAACTCGAAAGAAAGGTATTTTTCTTTGTCTGCATTTCCGTGAAAGAATTTTTATTTTTGATTGAAAACTGTAGAAGATACAGAGTGAGCCACTGAGAAATAGAGAAGACTATCGAAGGTTATAACTGGACCTATTTTCTGCTTTAATAATAACACAGGGTGGTCACCCCTGCTTTAGGGGTTGAAATTTGAGATGTGAATGGAGTTTCGGAAGATGACAGCCTCTGATCTGGAATAAATCTGTTCCATTTTTTTGCACTAATACTTGAATAGCTCAGGGCGACAGATAGTCTCCTCTATTTTTCAGTAGCTCACTCTGTATCTTCTACAGTTTCCAATCAAAAATGAAAATTCGTTCACGGGAATGCAGACAAAGACCTTTCTTTCGAGGTATCACTCGACCCATCTACCCTCTTCCAAATTTTCAAGGGTGGTCACACCTGCTCTAGGGGTTGAAACTCGAGATGAGGATGGTATTTGATGATGACTCCCATTGATCAACATGGATCTGTTCCATTTTACTTCACTGAAATTTGAATAGTCTCAGGGAAATAGTCTTCCCTATCTTTCAGTTGCTCACCCTGTATCTTTTGCAGTTTTCAATTAAAAATGAAAATTCGTCCAATGTAATTGAACGATGCAGACAAAGATACCACCTTTCTTTTGAGTCATCACTCGACCCATCTTCCCTATGCAAAATGTTCAAAGATTGCAACCCCCGCTTAGGGGGTTGAAACTCGAGATGAGGATGGTATTTGATGATGACTCCCATTGATCAACATGGATCTGTTCCATTTTACTTCACTGAAATTTGAATAGTCTCAGGGAAATAGTCTTCCCTATCTTTCAGTTGCTCACCCTGTATCTTTTGCAGTTTTCCATTAAAAATGAAAATTCGTCCAATGTGAATTGAACGATGCAGACAAAGATACCACCTTTCTTTTGAGTCATCACTCGACCCATCTTCCCTATGCAAAATGTTCATAGATTGCAACCCCCGCTTAGGGGGTTGATATTTCAGGCAAGTTTTGTACCCCAATAGATGTCCCCCTTGAAGCAAAAATTGTCATATTTTTGCGTTTTGATCAGGATTGAACATCTTGGTAGATATAGCCTCTGTTTAGTTTTCGTTGAAGCACCCTTTATTATGTTTAAACATACAATGGGCGTTATTAAACGATAATGGTCATTAGCGCCCGGAGGTAACAAGAAAATCATGCCCAACAATGACAGTCACTGTCATCTACACTTTTATGTACTTAAAATATTCTGAGATTTTCATTCTTCTGTCCACGACTTCTGCCTTTCTCTACTTGTCAGCCTAGGTGGTGTCATTTTTGTGTTCTGTGAAATGAATACATACTTATTAACAAAATGCTTTGCTGTAAGAAAAGACAAGGGTAGAATATTAGAAAAAATGAATTCAAGATAATATTGAACAGATTCTGGACATTTATAATTGATTTCACAATGCATATACAAGTAAGTATGCGTTATTAGAGCAGAATTACTACAGTATTGAATTAAGTATCTACTACTTTTTCAATGGTCTAAGGAAGGCTAATAGCGTCCACGTATGGTAATAATGCCCAACAGTCATTTGACTCGGCGTCAATACCTGAGTTGAGCTGTTTGGTATTCGGAAGGTTTTTGCATTAAACTATATAAATTCTCTTTAAAATATGGACCAGATATAAGTATAACAACCTACACTACATGAAAAATATAAAAGCAGACAAAAATGTACAATAAAACATCTGGAAACTTACAGTTTTGTAGAGCAGTTTTTTACAACAATGGCGTCTGCGACTGAGTTCTCAGAGATACACCGGGTCACTGGCAAGATGGCGGCAGGAGTGGCTAGCGCTTGCCGTTGGTGTGTATCTGTTGGTGTATTCCTGTTGGTGTATTCTAAGTGTGCGTGAGCGTTGACGCGAATAAAACTAATTAAAGTATGTTTTCTATAGATTGGGCGTTATTGGAAAGAGGGCGGTAATTGCCTCAGGTACCTTACTTTATGTATTATTGGGAAAATAATTAAGCTTTGGATGATTATTTTATTGAAGAAAAGTATGATTTATGAAATAAACTAATGATTCTCCATGAAGAGCTTGTTTCAATTCAACTGAGTTCCAACCATTCAACTATTAACTTCCATTTCGTCCTTGATATGCACTGTTCATTTACATCGACAATATTTCTTTCTCAATTCTACATTGTACGTATACATTGAAACCTCAATATGTATATGTATACAATAATGGGTCCTATTATTCTGAAACATAAATCAAGCCTCTTTATCACTGCACGCGACCTAGAATCTAAACAACTTGAACAACAATATTTTCCCTGAGTAGATGAACCGTCCCAGATCGCTCCGCGTTAGATGATAGATTTTCAATCAATCATAAAAATCAACAAATCCTGAATGTTTAGCGACGCAACGCATAGTAATTTATTTAGAAATGCAATCCTTCAATAATAACTGCCGCTATTGTGGTAAGAAATGGTCTTCGCTTGAGAAGTATCTTCAAGCAAACAATAGAGGGTGATGCAGCAAGAAACAGAGATATTTATATTGCCGATAAAGAACAATCGTTGCCCATACTTTTGTGAAATTTGTTTTATTTTAATCTATTTATAGTTAGATTTTTCATGGAAGAACTATTGAGCAAATGTTGCTTAATTTATGCCTTATATCTTCAACAATTTCAAATCTAAAATATGCTGATATGATATTTACTTGTCGATTCTGTAACGGAAGTGGTGATGCAGATAAGCTAGAGTATTAAAAACAATTCATTGAACACACACTGCTGAACAGTAAATTTTCATTTATTTCTCAGAAGATCATGGAATTTCCCATGTGAAAATACTCTTTCAGCTTTTTCGGGGTCTGAGGGTATTGATGGGTAGAGAAATCTTGAAATCCACCGGACATTTCACTATGAGGATGGCTGCAATAGATTGTATTTCTTTCGAAATCTACATATAAAGAAGTAACAATTCAACTTTCAGCCGGACGATGTCATACTTTAAGCAGTTGAAAAGAGCCAACAACGAGAACAAGAATAATAGTCTATGATTTGGAGCTGCCGCAAACATTGTATGTATAGTAGTGAATAAAAGTAACACTCATATCATTGCTATATAATTTAAGAACTCTTGAGGAATGATCTGAATCAGCATTTAATTTTCAAAGGTCGGATTGTCAGAGACCAGTCACTGGTGTATCGCGAAAAAGGGTGCAATCAAATGCCTTAACTGTCACAAATGGACCCAGCAAAACCCCAGCAATAAACGTCAAAACCATTCCCTTCTTCGGTTTTTTGTGAAGGTCTGGTTAGGAACCGAGAAAGTATTTTGTTTGATCTACATTTATTTAACTCAATAGATTTAATTCAACTTCTTCAAAAAACTGCGTAATCTCCTAAATTGACTTGGAATATGGGGAATGTACTTCCAACATCATTGAGCTCCTCTCATTTGAGTAACAATCAATTCGTTCAAATCCAGTTTATCAAATTAAGTGAATCGGACAAGGTTATCGAATAAGTTTTTCAAACTTCCCTAATTGGAAAAATCAATTCACAAATTTTGCATTGATGCAAAATTTTCTGAAAATCATTTATTTATACAAAGACGACTTGAGTAATTTTAATTCGATTAATACCTACATGAATCACATACTGATTTGAGTCAAATTTGTAAATAAGAAATAACTGAAAATATTTTCTGATGGAATATCTACAGAAATAACTTTCACTGTAACCTGATTCAAGATATAATTATCAAATAATTTATTAATCATGATGAGATGAGTAGTTCATCAAAATTAATTTTCAATTATTGCCAACTACAAGATTCTCAACCAAGCTGGTCTTCAAAAATTTCGAAAGATTTTCTGTCAACATTAGTGGTTAATCATAATTTGAATAGTCGTAAACAATATACTGTTTTGATATTCAAAACAAAGTCCTCCGAAATATAATAGTCATTATATAATGAGTATAAATTAACACCTTCCTCGATAATTTATTAGCGATGATTCATGAACAAATCACCTGGCGTCAGACCATACTAGCTCGTCTAGTTATTCTACGTTAATTGAGAAGCTACGAGCGCTATGAATAAACGAACACTCTTCCTTACAATTTTCTTCTTTCGGAAAATCAATTTCTCCAGCTCTAATACACCAATATTTGTATTCGCAGGTATCAATTTTCAGAACTGTAACTGTACTTCAAACTTTTAATCACCAATCAAGTACTTACTGTGTGCGTTATTAATCGCTCTATTATCAATGTACCCTTTTCATATTAATGCTTATTGATTTTTTCTGAATTCAAAATATTTCGAATCAGGGAATTTCTTTTATTTTGATTCTGTATACTTGGATATACAAAGCAAGAAAAGAAAAATTTAATGGGTGTCTTCCTCCTAATAAACTTCATTCCTCTTTAGTAAGAAAATATTTACTAGAGAAAAATTTTATTGACAGATTTCCGACTAAGGAATTGAAAAAGAATCAGCTTGTATTATATCTGATGGACAGTGTAAGAAAAAACAGAAGTTATCAAGGAAGATATTTCCATAATTTTTCAGATAACATTTTCTTTGTTTAGATAATTTTCAAATATTCAAAAGTTGATTCGTACATATGAACCTATGACTATGAGGAGCTGAACATTATATAATTTGCAGATAAGATCACACTATATCGTATGATATTATTTTGAACAAGAAGAAAATTTTGAATACCAAGAAGTATTTCAATCCAAATTTCAACTAATATTGAAATATTATTGGGAAAATGAAAATTTGAGATGTAATAATAATAATCACAATTTGAAAAATTAAGATGCTCCCTTTTTTTTCTACTTCTAAAGAGCGGTAATCACATCATGCAATAACAGCTCTACACCTTGTGGACGTGTGGGTAATTAGGTTCGATTTTTCATTCAGTGGAAATAAGCCGGCCGTGACCGAATATGTTGCTGCCACAAATCTCAATCTAGCTTAAAACCTGAAATCTTACTGGAAACTATAAGTAGTTTAATCCATGATTTTCGAGTGCATATATGGCAACGTAAAATACTACAGTTACTCGAGAATAGTACATTTTTGTTTGAGAAGTACCTAATATATAGAGCTACATTCATATTTCTGTTAAATAGAAGAGCCTGATCTACCACCGGAAATACTCTACGTTGTCGGGCTCGTGGTAGTCGTCAAGGGATGTGACAATACACTCCCAACGACTTTTTTAGTTCTGACTTTTCCGGTTCTGGGCTTCACCTCGGGCTCGGCCACCACACATCGAATGATCAAAAGCTAAACTAACCAATCTTAATAATCCCACACCTCTCGCCGACTGCAAACGTTACCTACATACCGCTGCACAGCCTGCACGTTTTAATCTTGATTTGGCATTTTTTCAAAGTAGCCCGAAAATTTGTTATTGTTACCCTTGAAGTTAAAATAGCCTCGTTTTAAGGTACAAATTCAACCAAAAATTTGAAAACCAGAAATAATTTAGCAACCATATCATCACATAGCATTTGCCATTGCAGTATCTTCTACACCAACATATACTCTAACAAGATATAATTATTATCAAGTTATTAGTCAAGTTTGATAAGAAAAAGATCAAAATAAATTTCAATTATCGCCTACTGCAAGTTGTTATTGAAAATTTTTGAGATTTTTGGTCATATTTTGTTTGTTTGCAGTTAATTATAATTGGGCTGGTTCTCAATAATATGCTGTAATGATATTCAAGAAGAAATCTCCTGAAATTTTCATTGAATGATAAGTATAAATTATCACTTTTTTCAATGATTTATTTGACGTGATTACTTGCAATTCGTCCTTAAATCACCTGGCTTGTGGTATGCTTGGAAGAAGTCCTCAGAAAATTTGACAACCCATTCCGTCCAATCTTACCAATCCCATTCCTCTCGCCCGCCTTAAAACGAGGCTATTTTAACGTCAAGGGTAACCTTCACAACGCTGTACTCCTTTATGTTTGAATCTTATTTTGGCTCCTGGTTCAAGTAGCCCCAAAATTTATTTGTGTTACGCTTAAAGTTAAAGTTATCTCGTTTAAGGGCACTAATTCGAATGAATTTTCGAAAACAGGAAATGAACTAGCTATCATATCATCTGAGAGCATTTTCTATCGTAGCATCTTCTACATTAACATTCACTTAAAGAAGATATAATTGTCAAAGCATTTGTTGATTTTGATAACATTGATATTTCATCAAAACAAATCTCAATTTGCCCTCTCCAAGATTCATAACCAAGTTTTTATTGAATATTTTTGAAATTGCGTTGTTATTTATAATTCGATGGTTGTAAATAATATGCCGTTTTTTGAGGTTATAATATTTGAGAAGACTTCTGAAACTTTTATTAGATAATTAATCTCAATTATCACGATCTTCATTGATTTATTATAGATGATTACTTCCGATTCATCCTTAAGAGACCTGTCGGTAGGCTCTAATTTTTGATTTTCATAAAGGAAAATTTTTGAGTGCTACAATTTTCTTCGTTCAGACAAGCAATTTCTTCAGCTCATATTCATTCATATTCGTGTTTTCTCGTTTCTACTCTAAGAACTATATATTTCCTCCAAACAATTAAGTAATTCTGTTTTAGCTTACAAAGTATATTTCTTTCAAATTGTAGAAATCTGATCTACCACCGTAAATAATGCAACCATGTGTTACACTACGTCATCTGGCCAATGGATTTCACAACACACTCCCAGCCGTCTCGGTGGCGTAGAGGATATGTTGCTCGTCTCCTGCGCAGAGTTATCTGGGTTCACAACCCACAAAGTCATTGCGATTTTTCGGATTCTGGGAATCGATTGAGTGTCCGTCTTTCGGAGGAGATGTGATGCTGTCGGTCCTGTCTAACAGAGATGTGTTGGACATTAAAGATCCCTTCCCTCGACACGAGAGGGATTCTGCAAAATTCCCGGTCTAGTGAGGTGACAGAATTCCCCGGCGTGTCATTAGAAGAACTGAAACTTTACCCCAGACATTAAATGATCAAGTAAGTACTGTATTAATTGAGAGAGCATATTTCTTTCGAATGGTAGAAGTCTAATTTATCACCGTAAATAATACCTCCTTTGGGTTACACACTTTTCCTTTTCCTGTTTTGAAAACAGGTCTAATACTTTTGTTTCCGTCGAAAAAACTGCACTCTCGAAGCTTTTGTTTTCAATTTCTAAAAGAGTTATTTGTCGCAGAAACATATTCCTGAACACTACACACGCTTACGTGGCTCTAAGACCTTGTGCTTAATCCGATATTGCTGCACGAGGTTCGATAAATGTTCTGGCTCATTACTATAATGAAACAGCCAACCGCCGCTTACCTCAAGACGTCGGTTGTTTTCTTCTTGATGTGTTCAGCAATCTTTTCGATATAATATTTCTTGTTGGTTTTCTCACCTTCGTGTTCACTGATTTTCATTTTAAGAATTATATATTTTCTCCAAACTTCGAATTACCAATTAAGTAATTCTGTCACCATAAATAAGGCAACCATGTGTTACATTACGTCGTCTCATGGTATGCATTGAATTGCCCCCAATGGATTGTACAACACACTCCCAACGACTTTTTTCAGTTCTGGAAGCAGGCCTGGTACTCACTTTTCGGTATCAGCTCCATAGTGTTCGTCAAATTTGATCAAATTGTTTTCATCAACAAATCAGCATTCTAACCGGATTTTTCAATTTCTAACACAGTTATTTATTGCGGAAACCTATACCTAAACTCTACAGAGACTTATGGCGCTCAATCCGATATTGCTGCAAGAGGTTCGATAAATGTTCTGCCTCATTACTGTAATAAAACAGCCAACCGCCGCTTAACTCCAGTCGTTTTCTTGTTTTCCTCTTAATTTGTTCAGCAATCTTTTCGACATAATATTTCTTGTTGGTTTTTTGACCTCAAGATGAATATGCACGGTGAATTAGACCATCAAAATAAAAAACAAATTTGTGAAAGACGTGTACGCACAACATTACGTAGTGTTTTTATTCATCCGCAGCCTTAATGAAAAGTCGTAGTGAGAAGATTGATGGTTGGTAACGGCATAATAACCATAAGCGATTAATCGCCAATTATACTCTTTCCAAGCAGATTTTCATATTTGTTGATAATTTTAAAGTTGTCCTGAGTGATTTCAAAGCTACACACAAACGAAGTATAAGAGCAAATTTCCACTCAAAATCCTCCGAACGCTATTTCTTGATATTGCAACATCATATTCTAGTTTTCGCACAATTATTCGACGTTCTTCATTCACTTGATGTTTACGTCTGTTTTAGCCATCTTTGGCCGTCTAGAGCGTTGGTCGCCCTAAACGGCCATCTTTAAACAGATTATACCACTCTTGTATTTCGGTCAACAGTTTGAACTGCAGGTAATTTTCTCGAAAGCATTTTCTGTACAGAACATGAATATGAATTTTAGTTATGAACATAATGTATTTATCAATTCTTTCTTGCTCCTTGAAACTTTTCAAGTTGAATTTGAAATTTTTTGAGCTTTCGAACCTCTTAAATGCCACGAAGGTCTTTAGTAGAAATATCGAAATTATATCCTCAATTCGGTTAAACACAAGCCAGAATGAAAAAAATTGTGTATGGGTGTACTGAATCCGAAAGATTATTATATCATATCATAGAACGTGACATTTTCTGACAATGCAGGTGTCTATATTGAATAAGTTATCATGATCAATAAGAATATAATCACAATATGTTTCAAGTTTCAAGAGTAAAATTTATTTTATTTATATTTTTTTCCCAGTGAGACTTCTTTTGGTACTTTTCAGGTTGTGGAAATCATCTGAAAGGCTCTCTGAAACAACCAACAGTAGTCTGCACCAGTTCGGTGGCGTAGGGGATTGATGCTCGTCTCCTGCTCAGAGTTAACTGGGTTCAATCCCCATAAAGTTGGGGAATTTTTATTTTATGAGTAGGTTTTGAATGATTTTTATTTTCATATAGAAGGGAATGTATTGGCCCAGATGATCTCCTAGATGCAGATTTATTGTAGATGTACTAGACTCATCCAAATTACAGGAAATGTTGTCAATACATGTGGAGCTATTCTGAGTTATTCGTGAAGGTTCAAATAGAGTGCTTTTACAATAATAAGATCCGGCTCAGTGGCGTAGAGGATATGATGCTCGTCCCCTGCGCAGAGTTACCTGGGTTCAATCCCACAAAGTCGGTTCAATTTTTCTTATTCTGGGAAGTATCCATCTTTCGGAGGAGATGTGAAACCGTCGGTCCTGTCTAACAGAGATGTGTTGGACATTAGAGATCCCTTCCCTCGACAAGAGAGGGGTTCGGCCAAATTTCCGGGTTGACAGAATTCCCCGGCGTGTCATTGGCCAAAAAGCGGAAATAGAGCACGTTAAAGAAATAACAAACAAACAAACAGTAGTCTGTTATCATTTAGGCGTTCCATCTTCCTGGTATCTTTTTTCCATCTCCTTAATATCTTGATGAAATCATTCAGCCTACTCTTCACTGACGACTCTTGAATTTTTTGGAAAATAGTCGAGGTTGTAATGTAGAAAATACACCTTTAAACTCATTACGCAACCTAAAGCTTAAAATGATTTTAACATTCTTTTGACGATTTGTTTGTGGTTAGAGTCTTTGTGATTACCTAAAATTTCTGTATGTCGTCTTTGAAGGAATCCACTCTTCTCTTTTAGGATCCGTCATAGATGTCATGGATTGTGGATTAGCCAGAAACCGTCTAGACCAACGGAAACATCTTCCATCAATTTTGCCTCCGAGAGGCCTAGAAACTTTGATATTTGGTATTTGAAATAATTCTCTTGGGAGTTTACAAATGACTTCATCAATCCCAGCTTCATGTGGAGGAGGCATCAATGTTCCATTTAGATCCTTCTTTTCGTCAACTTTAAGTTTTCACGGTGGCCAACACTTATTGGTCCAATGATTTGCTCGGAATGGAAGCATAGATACATCCATTGTGAAGTAGGACTACTTTAGAGCTTCTCTTTGAAGAATCTATGAAAATACGTCACTGTGCTGGGTCGTATGGAATCTCAAATGTATCCATCTGATCGTCAATATTGGTATAACAATCCATCTCGTCCTTTTAGGCAAGGTAGAAAGTGAATATGAATAATATGTTATCCACTAGGAAAACACTTTTAACTAAAGTACCTTCCTGCTCTTGAGTCTTGATCCAAGCAACTCAACAACGTTTTTGAGAAGATTCAAGTCTTTTCATCGATTTCAGGTACAGCACCATCTAAGTTTGAACTTGGGATCTCTTCCAGGGTAGCAAGGACCTCGGGCGCTGATATTTCGGTCCCATGAGAAATCAGACGAGTAACTGAGTGCAGATTGGGTTATGTACTGCTTCCATTTTGAATTACACCCTTTCACATTACACGAATAAAAGTAACAATCATCACTATAGTATACATAGATAACAGTAATGTTAAGTTGTTGCTTCAATACCATATATTCGAGACAAATATAACAGAAACTGTCAGACGATTTCACACACTTCCTCACAGATGACATTGCACTATATTGAACCAAAATCTATAAAATAATAACCGAAAATTCTACTGCGCCACTTTCTACACTCATCACACATCAGAGCGCGCACGCTCATGTTACAACATGTTAAAGATTGTTAATTCAGATCACACAGGGTGTTCTTCATTTAAAAAATAATGACAGTTATGATCTGTATACATTAAAAAACAGTTATCAAGATGAAATTGAACCTTTTATTTATACGATTTCAAGTTAGCCCAAAAAAACCTTCTTTTATAATAGAACTTCGCGTTCCACAAAATAACCAAACGTTGTGAAATATTTTGAGTATTTTTGTCAGAACACCTTGATAGACAGAAGTCAGTTGAAAATATTTTTGTTGCAGGCCTATTAATATTCCTGAAAGCTTCTTCTTCCCTACAGCTTCTAGAACTTACTTTTCTCTAGTTTCAAACTTATGTAATCAATTAGAGCATCTTATTTCTCAAATTTTCACAAAACTTTGACGATTGAGATTGATGTTTAAGTAATTTTCCTCGAAGTCTATTCAATTCGGATCTAGCAATTGCCATTAATTACTTCAACTATAGTTTAATGGATTTTTCGAAACTCTTTTTCCTCTACAGACCAACAGCTCTTAAATTCATATGTTCGATTTCCGCCGTTTTCTGAATAATTTTTTCCGAATGATTTTCCTTCATCTTCTGAACCTCAAGTCTTCTTGAAATTTCATCGTCTATACCTGGTGCTGTCTATTCATTGAATTTTCTTGAAAACTTCCATTCCATTTTAATACACATCGATTGAATGTATATTTCTCATATTGTTTCGGACCAACTTTGTGTATAATGTTTTTACTGTTTTTAAAATATTGGTGATTCAGACTAAAGCGGTATGTGCAGACCAGAAAAGAATACTTTTGTCTGTGTAGGAACTGTCATTAAAATTAACTAGTTTGATAGAAAATGTTTGGCTATTCTGATAAATATTAAATAATGCTTTGACTCCAAAAAAAATTGAAATTGATTCCAGAAGTACTAAAATCCGATTTCTGAATAGAAGTCCATATTCCAATTTTTTATGTGTTATAAGAATCGAAAATATGAATTTTAATTTTTAATTAGTAATTCATTCCGAAATCTTATATTTCTGAAATACTAGCATATCAGTATGCACCTGTTAGAAGTATGCTACTTCTAACAGGTGCCGAAAAGATCAAATACTTTTTATCATAAGGTGGAAACAAAATTTAGCTGTTGATCTATTTTTCATTATTATTAGGGGCTAGTTCATTCCTTTTTTTCACGCGGTATAATACGACGTTACGATATTCATGAAATTATACCTTGAAACGTTTATTTGATAATAAGTATAATCATACACATTTTTTAATGATATATATGACGGTTCACTCAACGAATCATCTGTCATTACGCCCAGGTTGTTGATCGATTTCAGCTGTTGCTGGAAGTATCAATAAACTAATTAATACTTAATTTGGGACATTTACTGTATTTAGTAATCAATATCCTCACTTCAATGTCCAAGTGTTTATAATTTGAAACCTTAAACTTCACTCAAACAAAGTAAACCAAATTTCAGAAAGAGAATTCTTCGAGTTCGAGTATCCAGTTCTCTTTTAATGATAAATTCTTCCTTCTGGTTACTTCTTCGATGGTTGGCTGTCCATACTATAAGGATTTGATAATAATACGATAACTCCTGATCACAACGCACATGACATGTTCTTAAACAATTCAAGGACCGCCAAATATTCGCTCCTGGTACTCTTCAACAACTGAAGGATGCCCTCCAGGAGGAATGGGATAATAATCCCCAAGATGTTATTAACTTAATTATATTGATGAGTAATCGTGTGAATGTTGTCTGAACAGATCGAGGAAGCAAAACTTTTAATTTTGTTGATTCTCGAAATTTTTGTTCCTAATAATGATTTATTAAAATAATTTTTGTATTTCTCAGCCCTTCAAGGATGTCAGTTAATATTTGACCTATTGATAAATGAATGCACACTTCCAACTGATTAACTCCGTTTTTGATTTTGAAAAATAGGATTTTGCGATATGACATCTCGGTACCCTTTAGAGTAATATGAAAAATATTTTCACATTCTGGAGCCACTTTTTTGACTATGGAGACGTATTCAAAAAATTTTTATGCCGAATTATGAATCGAACTTGTTCTCTTTTTGAATACGAACTGTAGTAGGTTTCCCAAAATCAAATATCATGTCTAATCAAATTTCGGAGGAAAGTATTTTTTTCCAATCGAGAATTTTAATTTTATCTATTCGGAACATCACAGTTATCCTCTATTCTATGTTAAAAACGGTTAATCTATGTGCGTAAAACATCAATTTTATTCTATTCTGTGTTCTAAATGCAGGAATCTACCATTTATACCATGGTTTTTCACCAGTAACGAAACAAACAATTTGTCCACAACCGTCATCGAAAACCACGTATATTATTTTCAATATGTGTGCAAGTCATCACTTTTCTAAGCACAATCAAGGGAAAGTGCGTAGTCATCGAAGAATTTCTATAAATGATTCGCACAATAATAAAAATGAAGTAACGTGAATGTCTGGCTCAACAGAATTAAAAATATCAAAATGCGTATTCTTAGGCTATCTGGGACATAAGAATATGTAACATATATATCAAAGAGCAAGCATTTAAAAACTATGAAGTTAACAAAAGAATATGTATTCTAATACCTACTTTGGTTCCAAATATACTAATCGATACATAAATCGCTAGAAAAACCACATGTTCTCGAGTAGTTAGAGCAATCTTCTTACCACCTATATTCGCATTTGTAATATTTAATCCACTCTGATGTGCTAAAATTTTCATTCCAACCTTAGCAAATCGTACTTTTTTTTTGATTATTTTCTTTTGCTACTACTTTGATAACTTCAAGTCTATTCTTCTTCTTCTTCTTCTTTCTTCTTAATAGGCAGTTTCTGCCTGTTCAATCTTCGAAACCTTCCCTCGGCATTCTTAAGTTATCACTCCATCTTTTACGAGGTTAAAACTTCCTGGACTTTGGCGATCCAACAGAGATTTATCCCTTGTTATTTTTACAATTCGAGAGCTGTCCATTCGGGTAATATGGGCATCCCACTCTCGCCTCCTCTCAAGTATCCAATTATTTATATCTAGTGTTCCACATGTCCTGCGAATGTTCTCTCTCCTTTCTCTGTTCCATAAAGTATTTCCTACAACCTTCCTAAGAAAACTCATTTCTGCTGTCTCGCTTGGTAGTCGTTGTATCAGATCTGGTTTCAGCAGTATATGACATTATCGGTCTTATAGCAGTTTTATAAATTATCGATTTAGTTTCGATGTTTATATGTTTATTATACCATATTGTGGTGTTGAGGCATCCAGCCACTCTTGACGCTTTGAAAGTTTGATTCCTTACTTTCCGTTCCACGTTTTCAAAACCTGACAATTCGATTCCCAAATATTGGAATTTCATCACCTGCTCAATTACAGTACCATCCAGCTCCAGCTTGCATCTTAAAAGTGTTGTTGTCATACATTTGGTTTTGGTTGCGGAGATTATCATATTGAAAGTTTTTGCAGTTTGATTGAACGCATGTAGTAGACTTTGTAAGTTGTCTTTCGGTTCCCCTATCAGAGCTGCATCGTCGGCATAGCATACAATATTCATCTCTTCGTCTCGCATTTTATATCCTTTAAGTGGTCCTATCTTCTTTATTATCGTATTCATTACAATATTGAAGAGAAGAGGGCTCAATGAATCTTCTTGTCGAATGCCACTTTCCACCGGGATCAAACCTACTAGTTTTCTATTTATTTTCGTGATCGTTTTGTTATTCTTATATATATCTTCGATAGTCTTCATTAGATTATGTGGTATTCCTAAGTTGTAAAGTAATATTATGATGTTTCTTAGCAGAATGCGGTTAAATGCTTTCAATAAATCAATAAAGCATATGAAAGCTGGTTTATTATACTCAATGAACTTCTCTGTCATTTGCCTCAACACAAAAACTGCGTCTGTACATGACCTTCCAGTTCTAAATCCTTGCTGTTCATCAGATAGTGAGATGATGCTGTTCATTTTCATTGTAATTATTCTAGTTGTTAACTTGTGCGCAGTATTTAGAAGATAAATCCCTCGATAATTAGCTGGTATTTTGTTGTCACCTTTTTCGAAGAGCAGTATAGTGATACTAGTGCGCCAATCGTCTGATATTGTGTGGAAAAACGGAATTTTCTGAATGAGTTCTAGTAATTCTCGTTGTAATGTTTGACCGCCATATTTAAGAAGTTCGTATGTTATTCTATCAGGCCCAGTACTTTTCCTATTCTTCATATTTTTGAGTGCTAATTCTAATGTTTCTTCTTCTTTATATGCGTCTTCGTAGATCGTTATTTCCGGTGTGTTGGTTTCATGAACTATTTCGTTTTCCGTCTTTCCGTATAGTCTGGTTAGTTATTCAACCCATTCATTCTTTGGTATTTGGTTAGTCTCTATAAGTTCGTTAACTTCTTTAAGTTGTGCTCATATGAACTTCCATATTCATTTTTGTCTTCCGTACAAGTCACTTTCTAGTCTGTTTGAAATAGACTCCCAATATTTGTTTTTTATTTGACTTACCATGGAGGCTGTTTCGTTTCTCACTCTTCGGTATTGATCGTAAGTTTCTGGAATCTGAAATGTTCTATACTGTAAGTTGGCTGTTTTTTTCACTTTACATTTTTTTTTCACTTCAGCAGAATCATGGCGTCTTACTGTAAGTGTTACTTTTTCGGTTGTTGTTTCTCGTACCAAGACTCTCAAGTGCTGCCTCTTTAATATTTGTCTTCAGCTTCTCCCAGCTTCTCTTCACTTCATCTTCTTTTCGGATTGGATTGTTTTGGATTTGATCTCGATCGTCTATTCAAAAGGTGAATTTTTCCCTGCTAAATTTTGTACCCAATGTTTTTCACCTGATATTGTATCTTAATTGAATCTTTAAAATATTGTGTTCAAATCGGTATACTGATATGCCGATCATCTTCCATGGGTAGTCCATAAAATCATACATCAAGATCTCGAATATGATCCACAGAGTCTCTTTGTAGTTCAACACTGAATATCGGTTAAAATTTCCCGAAATTTACATGGACTTTACCCTCAAAAATTAACATGGAATATATTCCTCAATTCTTCCCTTTTTGGTTGATATTAAATGATTTTGCAACCGATCTCTCACTCTTACCTCTTGCGATACGATCGGCTACATCTTATCAAAGTTGTTGAGTAAATTTCAACACCCTCTTATTCTTTCTTTCGTAGCGTTTCATTTCAAAAATCTTTCGAGAAATATATTTTATTTCTAACAGTACGCATGCCTACTCTTTGGGTACGTACTCTACCTCTACCTCTAAAATGAACAATTGATGTAAATTCATCTAATAGTTAAAGGCAGCCCAAATTACCTAGTGTGTATTCACTAAGGTCTGGTGTAATAACTATTTTTATAACATATATCAATATTCTGAGCGGACTTTCAGATTTTGAGGGATGAACCTTGGGTAATTGGGTACAAATATTAAAAGCAATTCACACAGCCTCACTTTCACACTATCTGATCAGCTTTGTCACAGAAACGATCGCCACAATATGTCGGACGGCAGTTATTGGAATTATCCTGAATGGTCAAAAGAAATCAGTGTTGTGGTCAACAACGGATTGTCTTTTTCTAGGTACATGGCTCCCATTCCGGTATTGTACGTCAATTATGATTATAGTACCTTACCTACTTTAAATGTATTTCTCTAAATATTCAAACCGCGGCTTTAGCTCTTGTGCTATCGCCATAACCGATCATGAAAATTACAATTCAATGCGATTTGATTAGAAGCATTATTTAGAAAAGAAATTGAACTCATTATATTTTTCTCTAGTTTTATTTCATCTCTTTGATAATTCATCCCTTTTCTCTAGTCTCTTCTTCTTTCTGCTGTCAGAGATCACAGCTAATTTTCTACCTTCGTCAAAAGTTTTTCTCTTTTTATTTTTTAATGGACTTATATCATATGGAGGTACAACTTTCAGTGAAATAGGGCTATCAGATCCTCCACATATACATCCAGCCACTGTTTCTATTAAATTACTAGTTAAAGGCGATGCAAAATCCAGGTAAAAGTTCTTATATAGTTTATAATATAGATGGAGATACTAAAGAGGTTGAATGCTCAAGTGATCTGGAATAACTAAAAACTAATTATATAGTGAATAAATTTGAATGTTATTTTGTGAATAACATCAATGTTACGAGTGTGGCAAAGTTCCCATCTAAAATCAATAAATCCTTTGATTCTGTGTTCGTGCTTGAACCAGTCTGCAAATATATACATTTGAATCCATCCTGAAGTATGTACAACCTCCACAGACCCTGGAGAGCTGCCTTTCATTAACTCATATTTTTTTTAGGAAATATCATGAAAAAAGGAGCATTCATGCTACTAATGAATCTCTGTCTGCTGATGTTTTCTACTGTGACCAATTACTTGAGATATCTGGCTCTGTTCAACTGTAAAACCTGATTCATCTACGTTGTGTATGATATTCGGTGGATTGTTATTTTTATCATATACGTCTGCCAAAAGTTTGCAAAAGTTGGTGACATTAATGCCAACTTTTCTTGCAAAAGCCGTACCGGTATCGACAGTTGTTCCCTATGGCGGTTCTTGACCATTGCTACATCAACATACTCTCAAGTTTTGCACTTCAGATAGCTTTTCTCTCCCAATATATCGGCTGCTGGAACTTCGGGAGACGGTTTTCTTCACTGGACGAAACGACATTAAGTGATTCTACTTGAAAATATTTCGCTGCTTTTAAATAGCCCATGTTTGTCTCGAACCATTTTTATAGCTTCGTCCATTTTGTCTTCAACCTATTGTTTTCTTTTCTCTTCTAACTGTGGCGACGGCATTCTTGAAATAAATGATTCACATTATATTTAATTCATAATCAATAAAAAAATTTTATTTGAGGACAACCTTCGGAAGTTTTTCATCGCCTTTAGAACAAAACACTGTCGCCTAGACTGCTGATCTTAAGCTTTATAATGCTATAACATTCGAGCGAAGGTATAAAATAGGAGATGACCTTAATTTTTGCATGAATACCGATTTTCCGTAGTGTGGGTACTATTCCTTTTTTGGCGACTTTCCTATACTACTACCAACTTCTACCGAATCAGCTGTTCATTCCAAAATAACGTGTCTGAGGTCTCTTTCAACGTAAACCAATTCGACCCTTTTTTGCTATTTATGAATTTTAAGTTGAAGAAAATCCCTTCTCGGAACGGTCCACTTCGAATTAAAAAATGACCTGACTTAGTGTTTTCTTGCTCAAATCAACCTTTCCAAAAGTATTGGTTTTCAATTTTTGTTGGATCACGCAGAATAGGATTAACCGTCACTTCAAAATTTCTGTATTTGGGCAATTTATTTGCTCAAATACTATATTCATTTCCGCCGGCTCCTGTTATGAGAATCTAATTTTACTAAAGAGTTTTAATGGCTAGTTAAGTAATTACTATGTTATTTCAGCAATCGCTGCATATTCGATTTAAATTGATCATTACTGTCCGAACTAATGAACAAGGTAGATTGAATTACTGAAATTACTCTTCCAACTGAACGTGTTTCGATTCTGAATATTTCTTTTTTATCTTACTCTAGAGGATAGCTTATTTCTGGAAAAATGTATCAAATTTTCAGTACAATGGATTTTCACTTCTGCCATTTATCATACTTCATCGAAAACATTACTGCCTCTGTTATCAAAAAATATATGAAAAATATTGAGTGTTTTACCTCTCACTAAATGTCACCTTTGAAATTTTAAGGAATTAATTCTTAGTTGAGTGAAAAGTGGAAACGTTATTTCACAGATTCATTGGAGTGTTTCAAATGGAAAGCAATTCCGTATGTATTCGCTATGAGACATATTTTTCTTCGAAGAAGACTCAATAGAGTAGTTACATTGTTGGAATATTCGTCATATAAGCGTTCTAGCCTAGTTCAGAGATTGTTTTCTAGTTGGATTTGTTACAAACAATTTGGTACCATTTGATTTGAGACTAAAATTTAAAAACTTCCCTAAAACGATCGCATGCTAGTAACATATGTATAGTGAGACAATCATAATATTTATATATGACATCCAAATCAGAATTTAATAGTAGTGACCGTAACTAGCATCAAATCCATTTGAGTGATAAGCAAAAAAAATGATTTACACTTATTCACTTTATTTGTAACGCGTTTCAAAAACACAGTGCCTTCATCAGACAGATTTAAAATGAAAACTGAATTAAGGTACAACAAATTATATATAATCTACAATATTGGAACAAAAGTAAGTAAAAGGAATTATTGTTAAAATCTACCTGTTCATTCATAATATGTTGAAAAGTTTGATTTCTTTGGTTTGGAATGAGATGTGTATCTGGAACTTTTCCAGTATCAGTTCTAAATTATGGCTTACTTTCCAAAAATATGTGAGGATACTATATCTCTATTGATTTTTAGATTTTGAGTACACCAATACTATTGCTTCGAATTTCCGTTTTTTGCTAGTAATTCAGTTATAATATTTGAATTGTAATGACTATGAGAGATATTTACTTAGTACAAAGTTCTTTGTCGAAAATATGTGAAGCTAAACATTTAATAATCTGAGAATCATGCTGTAGAAAGCTGCCATTTTATGTTCAGCTAGATGAAACGACGTACTGTGAACTACGATGTCCGTATGAGACGGTTTATGAAAGATAGGGAATTCTTGTCTATCTTTTAATTTAGTAATAGTTAAATCTAAAAAGTCGATTGAATCGGCCAGATACAAAGATATCAGCCACATACCGAAACCAATATAAAAAATATTTAGCTGAGGGGCTATTTATGTATTGTAGGCTCTGAGTTATCAACGAAAATTTATGCTAATAGGGGCTGATTTGACTCCGCATAAAAAAGCCCTCGTCCGAACGGTAAAATAAGATGCAAGTTTCGATCAACACTCATGCCTTATAACAAGAATACTTCTTGTCAAATTAAAAGGTTCACGTTATTAAATTGCAAACTTCTTTCAATAATACCGATTTTTACCAATTAACAAATGAGATATAACTACAGGAGCTGAAATATAAGAAATAACTGGTCTAATAGGATATCTCGTCTTATGAAGTTTAATGAATTAATACAATTGGGTAGGTTATCTACTATTATTGTGATCTTGATTGCATCATACAGTACAAAATCAATCTCATTCTATAGATTTTTTATTTTTTGGAATTGATTTGTTGGATAAATAAAATTAGATAGATTTGGAGAATTGAGAAAGACTTCCGATGCAAATAAGATGACAAATCATGTGTAATATGAAATAGGCGCATGGGTCGTATACTCTTGACCTAGCCTATTTTTAGTAGTGTCCATTTGGTGAGTAATTGGTCCATAAATTTGATCTTGTTAAACTCATTTGATAAGTATAAATCAAAAAAAGTGAGACGCTAATTTACTACATGTCCCAATATCATTTTGAACTATATAGTGTGTCCATTACTGAGATTCATATCAATGTTAAATTTTCTCTAATAGGAAGCTCCATGTTCTGCATAATTTTTTACTTAACACAAAATAAGTTGAATTCGTCAGATTAGGACTTGCATTAAACGAACCGTTATCGAATAATTTTACATTTCATGAAAATTTCCTTTCTTCGACCTCCTGTATCTTCAGAAATTATCTAGAATCTCAATTTTATTTCTAAATCAATCTCATGAATCAAAACACCCATAAACAGTAAGTAATACTTAACACAACTATACACAGTGCCTGCTATGGATGTCCAATTTTATTCAAATGTAAACCTCATTTTTTCATGTCAAATGGAACATCCAGAGTTTACTGACTTCAAATGAAAAGCAATTCCAATACCTATCGAAATATATTAGGTATACCAATACTCATTTTCAATGAATTCCAATTTGAGAGCTATTTCTCATTTTATGCTAGAATTTTCAAATAGATTTTTCTTTACTAAATTTCATAAACATTGTCTTACTAGGAACACTACCCGAGAGAATGGTAACTTACACACTCTACAGAAAATGTTCAGAGTGTCTACCTGCTTCTCTGATTCACATTTCAATTCGACACACAAAATTTGGGAATGGATTGTGGCCATCGAATGACGAAGATTTTCTGCGATTTTTTCTGATGAATGAATCGATCTGGGAAGTAATGATAAATGGCCCCCAAGGACCCCAGAATTAACATCCATAGACTTTTATTTATGGGGAGTAGTAAAAATTAGAGTTTGCTAGAATGAATAAACTACAAATAATTCGTTTTGTATTCCATAATATTTCTCCAGACACTCTCAATAACACAAGGAGAAGTTTTGGGCGTCGAATTGAAATGTACATCCGAGAAGGTAATAGAACATTTTTATAGCGTATGTTAACTACCCTTAGCTCCGATATTGTTCTTAGCGCATGTTTTAGAATTTTAGTGCAACTTTCTTTAAGATTATGGGAAAATTCTAGCATTTAATACTAAATCATTTTAAGTCTGAATTTATTGAGAGTAGGTTTATTTGAAATAGGAAATGAGGATTGAACCCAAACAATATCAATCACATAACAACGTGTATAGCTCTAATAGTATTTACGTATTGCTCATGAATATCTTGGTTTTTGGGAATGATCTAGTATTAAAATTGAGATTGTAAGATGATTCCAGAAGATATAGAGGTTCGAAAAAATTGTAATATTTTCTCAAAAAGTCAATTTATTGGAAAACGGTTCAGTTGAGGCATATACTGATCTGGAGAAACTCACCTTACGTCGGTTCAACACGCCTAAAATTATGACAAATATAAGGTGTGCCCTATTGAGAAATACATAAAATTTATATGAATCTTCTTAATGCATCACCCTGTTTATTTGAAGAAAGATATGATAGAAGCAACAATTTATCATCCATTCTTTCATATAAACTTCCTCAACAGTTACAAAGCTATCGACCGATTACACAATAAATTGACACCTGATATAACTACATAACTAAAACCATCAACAATTTCGATGGCAATGTGATCACAGATCAATTCTGTTGTGAAACGTCATGCGAATCAACCCTTGTGTCATATTGTTCTATTGTTCCAAATTCAATGAATGAAGGGAAATACATTGATACATTCAGTGAAACAACGGAAAAACTCAAAATATTCTTCTCGACTTGATTCCTTGCGATCATCTATTCAAATATAAAAAGGTTCTACGCTGCTTGACTCCAGTGATCTTACTTCTTCAGGCATTGACAGCTAGCTAATGTTTGTTACTGAAAGTTCTATTATCTCACGCGTTGTGATAATGTTAAGGTTCTGAATACATTCTCCGTAATGCATTTTATTTCAAGGATGAGTTCGTGATTTAAATTATCTCGTTACCATACTGGAGAGTAAATTAATAACTTTACGCGTTATCATGTTTCAGGTGTTGTGGTTAAGATGTGATTGTTTTATGGAAATTCACGTTCAACTAAAGAGAATCCTTCAGAAACCAGTTATCAAATTATTTGTTACTTTCTGGCTGAGAAAATTGGTTCATCCAGTCAAAAACTGTCATTAGTTATTTCGAAGATAAGAAATATTCATTATAAAGACTCTCGCTCAGGCAAGTTTAAATCACACTAATATCTCCAATCCTGAAAATACAGTCGTTATAAACTTCAATGTATTATTTAGCTCATAGACATTCATCGTTATTACTATTGCCCAAGGACATACCAGTAACTGAAGAAGTATTCCTGATGCAGAATGTCTTGACTGATATGCATTCCGCCAAACTGTTCTTTAATAATAGTAATTATAGCGCAACTGGAAACTTTAGGTCATTTCTGAAAATAAAATTTGCGGTTGCGTTTTTTAGGTTCCAGTTGTTGAACTCGAATATGTTGAATTATATACTTCGGACTACCTGATGGGCGATATTTCAACTATAACAAATATAATTCAGAAAGCGAACATACAAAATTTAATATCTGCCACATTTTAATTCTTCTTTACTTCTCAAGAATATGGAGCACGAGGAGTATAAATCATTGTGTAATCTACTATTTGTTACACATCTGCTATGAATGTTTAAATTTCAGCTCTTACTGAGAATAAAATATATGAAATTTATAACCGTTGAAAAGCAGAACTTGAACTGAAAAGTGCATGAATCGGTACTTTTTCAATGTGCTGCTCACTGGTGAACAATACATACCTCAAAAAGTTTAGGATTATCTATAATTATCAATACATCAAAAACTGAAAGTTTCAGTTCGATAAAAATCTGATGATTTTTACTAAAAGGTATTGAAAACAAAATATTTGACAGATATCAAGTTTATTATTTGATGACTTAAGAAAGCCAATTGTTAAGTAAATAATGAGAATTTATGAATGAACTGTTCTTTGTACAAGAGGAAAAATTTGTAGATAATTAATTTCAGAAGGATACTCAGTTGTGATTTTTTTAGTAATCAAGTAGCGCACCTCTGTATGGTATGGAGATCAGGATAGTCAGGAAATAAGATTAATATTGTTCTCTTTTAGTATATTTAGGACTACTATCATGTGGTGATGAGTAGAATTGTGTTGTTGGAAGAATAAATTCAGATCGACTGTCCAGAGATAAGGCACCACTATTGATAGAACTATCTCAATCCAGTAAGAGTTTGTCATTATGTTGTTCTTCATAAAATTGAAGTTAATTCTTCCATCAAGATGCATACCTCTTCATAACATCTCTTATCTACCTCTTGTCTATCCATTTCTCGAGCAACTTGGATACAGTATGCATGTCGAACTTTTTTCATTATTACAACTTTCTTATATCAAGATGGATACCAAACCTTGACTTCTCGTACAGAGAACTGGGGTTTATCTCTCTTGATCTCAATGAATGTGCTCTTGGGATGTAACTAACGGGCAGCGCGATTCCCGAGCATCCGTCGAGAACGTCTGGAGTGAAGTGGGCCTTCATACATCCTAATATTTTGGCCAGAAATTTGTATGTTATGTACCTCTTCGACTAATTAAGGCGCTGTAGTAGTACGACCTCTTCTGGCATGTAAGATCATAAATCGTTTTGAACGGTGATTATTTTGGACCTGTACTACCAGTTTCATTGAAATGTGACCAAAATCAAGACTTGGAATATTTTCGTAACATCTCATCTCAGCTCGAATGTTATCTCTCCATAAAGGTTTCATGAATATGAAAGGTTTTTCTCGTGTTTGCATCAGAAAGACAATGGAATCCAGTTATGAAAGGAATAATTATAAAATTTCTTCCCACTTGGTCTTTTTAGGAACCCCGTACCCCACAGAAAAGCGGAACCTTTATAGAATCATTTTGTTCTCCGTGTACCTGTCTGCTTGCGGGCCTATCAAGACAGGTCTAGAATTGGAATTGAAAATATACATTAATATACATTTGAGTTTGCAATACCTTGCATCTTGGAAAAATTAAATTTTGAGTCAACCCAATCGGTAGATACAGCTGTTTATATTACATTTGTGGCATATTTTGGCAATCGCATGAACATCAAATCCTATTGAATACTCCTTATTCACAGAAAAACATGAAACTCGAGAAGCAATGACATTCGGCGCTAATACAGGAAAAATCCGAATACTATAAATTTTCAGTTACATTACGATTTTTTTTTTATTGATAAGTTGATATTAATACCAATAACTGAGGTTAGCGCATCCACGGTGGATTTGTCGTATTCCGTATTCTGCAGAGCTTCAATTTTCAATTTCTATCAAAACTTACTAAATATAGCTATAAATATATATTGAAGACTAATTTTCAGGACTTCAAATATTCTCGGAGAAATTGACTACGAACTATTCATATAAATACGAACTTCTACGGAACCCTCAGTTCCTTTTCTACGTATACAAGATGTTAGGTATGCAGTCATTAATTTCTACAGAAGATTCAGCATTGTGAAGAATAAGAAGAACTACTAATAAACATATGTCTGAAAGTCCTCCGTTCTCGAGATACAGGATGTTGTTCAGATTTTTTTTCACGTTATAGATAACTCTTGTAGTTTTCAAAGGCACCAATTTGCAGTAAGAAAATTCTTTCACTCATCAATTCATTAGATGTGTACAAATTTAAAACGTCATAATTTTTTCAAAGTCGTTTTATCTTTGACCCCATCACAATCATAGTGTAGTGCGCCAATGGCCATTAAATAACATTCAATCGAAGTGAAGTATTCACTTCAGACCATATTGTTAATCCTAACTTAAATATTCCTGAGGTTTTGTATCTCGCAACCGTGTCGTTTTCATGTGCTGAAATATTTGATGTTATTAACAGCTTAAAGCATAGTAATTCTTGTGGCCCTGATGGTATTCCATCTATTCTGTTTAGGAACTGCCTGTATTCGTTGTCGGACCCTTAGCTGGTATCTTCAACTCATCTGTGTGTTCAGGTTCGTTTCCTCTAATTTGGAAGGAAAGTTTTATTATACCTATTCATAAATAGATAAAGACGATGTATCCAATTACAGAGGTATCAATATTCCTTCCGTTATTTCCAAGCTGTTCTATAAGCTGGTATCAATGTTTTTGACTTGGAGTTGTTCAGCATGTATAATACAGGAGCAGCATGGTTTTTCGAAAAACAAGTCAACGGTTACAAATCTTCTACTTTTGCTAGACGAGATTACAGACTCCTTAGAAAGCCGGTACAGTGTTGATGCGGTGCGCACAGATTTCCGCAAGGCTTTCTACTGAGTTAACATAAACTTGCTGTTGACCAAGTTCTACGCTATGGGTATTAGAGGAAATTTGCATCAATGGTTGGAAAGCTTTCTGCGTAACGGTTGTCTCTCATCTTCATGTTACATACCATCTGGTTTTCCACAGGGCTCGCACTTGGGCACTTTACTTTTTCTTCTGTTCGTTAACGACATATCTGACGTTTTTCATTTCAGTCGATTTCTTTTTTTCGCTGTCGATCTGAAAGCCTTCAGATCAATATCAATAACCTAACCTAACCAATGCTATAAGTTTTCAGTCTGATTTGGATAAGCTCAGTGACTGAACTAAATTTGAAGAGGGGATCCTGACATATTCAATTATAGTCTGTCTGAACATCGCTTGAAGAGAGTCAGTGTTGTTAACTATTTGGGAGTGAAGCTTGATTCCCAGTTATTGTTTCGCGATCACATCTGGGATATTAAGTAGAGGGCTTTTAGAATTCTTGGATTCGTACAGACGAATTGCTCATCGTTCTCTATAGACACCTTCAGACTTGTTTACTGTACCCTAGTCAGGAGTATCCTGGATTATGCTTCTGTGGTTTGGTGCCCTACTTATAACTTTTATATTAACTGTCTTGAGAGTGTACAGAATGAATTCATAAGACTTGCTGCCTTTAAGATGCAAATTCCTGTGAATGAGATTGACTACCTGTTTATGAGAGCTCTTTTGGCTCTTCGTTGTCTACGCACAAGGCGTTCTTGATCGGCATAAATATCTCAGTACCTAGGCTGAATTCTCGAAATGCCTTGTTATTCTATCCAGTGACTGCTCGTACGAATTATCGAGATCACTTTTTTTAAATCGGCTAATGTTTCTCGCAAATAATAATTGCTCCAAAGTATATTTTTTTGTTACCCAAATTTGTTCATTCAATGGGTTAGTATCTCCTTTCTTGAATTAAGTTGTTTGATTTCTCCTTTTTCTTTGGGTTGTAATACTTATTTTAATGGTGTAGGTGGTATTCTTGAGTGCAGTCCAAGATTTCATATTATGTGTAGGTCAATTTTAAATTATATTACTCAATATTTCATCTTTATAATTTTAATGTGGAAACATTGTTTTTGTTATGAACTTTTACTAGCTCTGTTTGCCTTAAGTTTTCAAATGGGTTGTACCGTATATTACAGTTTGCACAATGTAAAACATATGTGCGCATATAAAAAGAAGAATAAAAGAAATTTCAAATTAAAAATTTTTTTGTTACGTAAATTTTCGTTAGAATCGCAGTCGTTTTCGAGTAACAAAATGATGTACATGAGAAGTCACGCGTTTTATTTGAATGAACTGAAATGAGGGTCTATAATCCGTAATCCAAACGTGGAATCGGACGTTTCCTTATAACTGCCATGAGAACGCAAAAACTAGGAAAATATCCTCTTGAAGTAGTTTTTACGTCATTTGACTTTGAATATCAGAGTGTTCATTTTATTTAGTGGAAATTCAAATAACCTACAACTTTTTGAACCATCATATTACGCGCACTTTTAATTAAACCTATTCTTGCTAATATCCACAATATCATACCGTAGACTTGTCATAAAAGAAGTTGAATTTTCTCAATAATACATTGTCTTCAGTATTTAGAAAAGTTAGAATGTAGTACACTTCTCAAGAATTGGCTGATATTCATCTGTTCTATAGCCGATCAGGTGCTAATGCAGGTGAAGCTCGAAGGCTCTAACTTACAGCGTTTACTAACATAAATATTCCTTCAGAGAAATTTTTCATTTTTATTGAAGAATCATTACTAGAGGACTATCACTACAGGTTGGTTAGATTAGCGAGAATATATAATGATTTTCCACAATTATCACGCATGGGCTGAAGAAAATCCTCATGAGGCAATTGAGAGCAGCTCTTTAGAAAATCTTTTTATCTATAATTGTCCCGGTTGGTATGATGGCAGATTTTTGATGTCAAAATTCTACCTAATAGATCGAATTATCTAACAAACCTCGACTTACTATGTTTGATTCTTTCGATGATGGTCTTTCTGCAAAAAGAATAAGAAATTGGTTTATGCATGATGATGCTACTCCGCATTTCGAACTCATAATGAGGAAGCATTTTAATCAAACTTATCCCAATAGATGGATTGGTAAAGGCTGACCTGAAGAGTGATCTAAATCCCGAAGGCTTCTTCGTCTGGGGATATTTGAAAAGCTTAGTATACTCACAACTCATTGTTACCATACAGACATTGCATGCATGCGTTTTGAATGGAGGTGAGAGAACCAGAAATATGGCATTCTCGATAGGGTGTTGGCTTCAATGAATCGTCTCCTAACATAATGTGTATAAATACTTACTTTAGTTCATTGAATCAAAAATGAAGTTATTTTCATTTAATGCTTCTATTTTCATGATATCGAATATCATCATAAATCAAACTTCTTTCATTTCATCAGAGTCATATGTAATTTTTTGTAACACACTCTGGTCCAAAATGACGGTAAAATACCCGAATTTTCACCCGAGTGCTTTAATTTCAACTGAATAAAATGAACTGTATACAAAATAGTATGTCACAACTTGAGGGAGTAAATCTACGTGCACTTTTAAGAGAAAAAGGTCATATAAACATAGGTCTGCAAAAGATTCGTTACGGAGCTACAGGGTGTTGGAATTTGCGGAAAAAATGTTTTTTTCTTCAAAACTCAGTTTTTGAGATACCAGCTAAAATTTGGAATACAAGCTTTTTTTACCGCCTCCATCATTACACGTCCTAGAATTCAATTGAAATTCACATGGTGTGTTCTTTTTCAGGCCATGTCTCCGTATGCCCTTTCAAACTTTTTTGCAGCACTCCACTAATCAGCGTACAATCAATTTTCGTCATCTTAATTCGATTTTGACACCTGTAGTTTTTTCGTTTCTCCAACCGTTTTCGAGTGGAACATTATTCAATTTGAATTATTTGAATTGTATGTTATTCGCTAAATGAAAAAAATAATAGAAATAACCGATAGGTATTCCCAAAATTTGCTTTTATTTTGATAGATCGTCTTCTGAGACTCAACCTATACTTATTCAATATAAAACAAAACAGAAGGACAATTGAAAACTGAATGAATTGCTGGAAGTGTCCTCCAAGTGCAAGAGTACAGGCCTCTGTCCTTCGCATATTATCACGCACTCTTTGAAATATTCTTGGGGTATTTCGTGTCACAAGAGGTTATTATTCGATTTCTCAATTCTTTTACAGTGTTCACTGGAGTGGTATAAACTGAACTTTTAAGATATCCCCATAAGAAAAAGTCCAAGCCATATAAGTCTTCTCCACTGAAATGTGCTGGTGCCCCGTCATGCATGAATCACATTATGTTCCTCACCAAAAGTGGCACATCCTTGAACAATAGAAGTAACTCTTCCTCAAGAAATTGCCGATAAGCGGAACCGTTTAGTCTTTAATGCAAAAAAATGGCCCAATCGAATAATTTTCAATTATTCCGACCCAGACATTTAGTGAGAATTGTTCTTAATGATGAGATTCGTCAATCAAAAAGGGGTTTTCCTCAGCCCAATAACGATTATTGTGAAAATTTGTGTTCTCTAAATGTAAGCTTCACTAGTCAACATTATTTCATTATCGAAATTAGCATTTTCTCTGATTTTATCTAAGAACCATCGGCAGAAATTCAGTCTCGAAGGAAAATCTCGAGGAGTAGAGTTTGGACGCGTTGAAGATGAAACGGGTAAATAAAAAGTCGTGGAAACTCCTCCAAATTAGAACATGTGACATATTCAACTGATTTCCAATTTTTCTTGTACTTACATGAGGATTCAAAGCAATACAATTCAAAACTGCTTCCCCAATATATGGAGTTCTCATAGTTTGAGTTGCACCTTTTAAATGATTATTTGCAGTAAAAGTACCAATTTCCCTCAACCTTCTGTGGATATTTGAAAATGTTCGCCTGTCTGGTGTTACTCGATTTGGAAAGCACACCTGATATAATCGCCTAGCTTCTGTTGTGATTCCGTCAGCCAGACAGTACATGTAATGGATATCAGCCAATTCGGCGTTACTAAAATTAGCCATTTTTTCTTACAGCAATAACTTCAAAAGTCTTGAAACTCATCTTTAATTTAATAAACAAATTCAAAGAGACGCTGGTTCAACTTTAGCAACTGACAAAATAAATAAATAAATGAAAAAAATCAAAGCCTATTAGTCATTTATTAATCAGAAGTGCTTTCAATTCAGCAAATGCATACAATCGTTTAATAATTTTTTGCTCGAGAACAGTCTTAGATACGAAAAATTTATAGATGTCAAAAAAGTTTCTAAATTGAACGAAGATGACGAAAATTGATTGTACGCTGATGAGTGGGTTACTACAAAGAATTTTGAAAGGGCAAAATAAGACATGGCTCCGGAAAAGAAAACACCTTGTAGATTCTAGTTAAAATTTAGGGCGTGTAATGATGGAAGCTGTAAAAACTAGCTTGCATTCCAAATAATTGGGCTAACTATCTCAAAAACTGCAGGAGTTTTGAACAAAAAAAACAAACTTTTCCGGAAATTTCAACACCCTGTAGCTCCGTAACGAAGTTTTGGCGGACCTATATATATGAACTTTTTTCTTAAAATTGCACGTAGATTTCCCCCTCAAGTTGTGACATACTATTATGTAACACCCTGTATATTCAAACTCACGGTGATGGAAATGCTACTTCAAAAAGATTTTTTTTCTGTGAAAACTTATGGATAAAACCTATTTCGCTCACATCTTTGAATTACGGATTATCAAGCCTCACATCAGTTGATTCAAGAAACGCGTGCCTTCATTTTTTCTCTCAAAAAAGGTTGCGATTTCTAATAAATTTGGAGAAACGAAAAAATTTACAATTAGAAGTTTTTTCTATGAATATTTTTGAAACGACCAGTGACGCACTACACTATGATTTTGTTGGCGTCAAAGGAATCATGACCCTGATAAAAATGTCACGCTGCATATTTTCGCAACTACTGGATATATCTAATAAATCGATGATGATATCCAATCTCGTTCATGCAAATTGGAGCTAGGTCCCTTGAAAATTGCAAGTTTTACTATTAGAAACATGAAAATGAATCTGAACTTCAATACCCTGCATCTGGAGAACCTTTGGACATATGTTCATGAGCATTTTTTTGGAGAACATAATTTTTTCATAATTTTTGATGAGAAATCTCCTATTGAAATAAATGACTGCATTCCTGGAGCATACTGTGAAAAAAACTCTGGGATTGGATGCTGCACTGACAGTGACACTACTTGATAATGAATTGATGCAAATATTCATTTCATGAACCAAAATATAGATATCCATTGTCCTCTACATATTTTAAACTTGTTCAAAAGAAGGAATTCATGTCACAAAGAAATTTAACAACACTTTACCAAGATTTAATGATGATGTAACTGATATTCATGAATTCAATCACTTAACGAGAAGATGTCACGTTTCGTTCAAACATCCCAGATCAGAATCGATAGTCGCATTCACAAACAAGCTATGCTCTGCAGAAAGCAGATGTTTCGGATACACATCATGCTCTTCTTCGTCACCTGTTCATGTCATATTTTCATCACTATGTAACTAGGAAATGCGATGACCAACTAATTAACGCCAACGACTAAATTCACTATCAAGTAGTTTAATCTAATATTTTTGGAATATTTCCTGTCGTCACACGCAGTTCACAGGATTTTTAATATATTGTTATGTTATTCGTAAGTGGTACCTCAAAACTTTTATTAGATAATAAGTATAATAGAACAACTTTTTCAATGTTTCGAAGGTGATAATTACTTCCGCTTCACCCATTGAATCATCTGGTATTATTATTATAGATATCCATGTCCTAATCGAGCTGGAGAGCTATATCAATCCTCGATATTTTATTAGTTGTTTCTCTTGTGGTTATCACATTTTTTTTTAAATAATTCCAGAAAATTATTTTCGCTTCAGTCTTATTCCATTGGCATCCTTTGTTTCACGCAATGGTTTATTGAGATCATATTGAAGAAGAATATGATCAATAGTAAATTTAATGCCAAGTAGGAAAAGCTGAATATTTCCGGGTGATCATAAGGAGTGCTTATCGAAGCGCAAGCCAAGAATGAATGCTATGCTTTGCCTACTAGTCATGCACATTATTTTTACGAAAATTGACAATTTCTCCATATTTTATGGAACTTTAGTTTCACATAATATTGTGAGAATATGAATGCAAGTTCTAATCGGAGAAATTAAAAAATGCGCATATTTCGAAAAACTAAGTTTCAAGATGAAAACGTCACATCTGTGGGCGAATTATTCAATGAATTGATATGAGGTGGAAATATCTAAATGTCCTAGCATTCGTTCATTCTAAAAGTTAATATGTCTAAAAAAGATTCAAACGCGAAAAAACGAAAAAAAATAAAAGAACGAATTAAATTCGATCGCGTAGTATGTGATGTAATGAAACAAAATCGTCAAAAGCTTCGAAAGAATTCCAACCATCTGCCTTTCGCTGGGCGCTGCTCGTCGAAAATATGAATCGATCGTTGTCTCTGGCGACAACAAGAACTTTCAAAATATATCCCTGCTAACCTACAATCAAGTATCTTACATACTGAACTTTTGTGAAGGGAAGGTCAGCTACTTCCAATCTTTTGGCTTGTCTGAACGAGTGTACAAAGTGACAAAATTCCGACTAGTGTAATGTACCTTGCCTTTGATAAGGTTTGTGACAGAGAAAGGAATAAAATTAAAAGACTACACTATTAAGGGGGTTCGACCGCTAAAACTTACCAAAAATTCGTTTCTCAGTTTTTTTTTGAATTATTCTGCAAAGTCTCACGGACACTAAAAAAAACTGAAAAAATTCGAACCAGAAGTCATGCGTCAGTGAGATCGCGGCGCCTAAGATGGATTCTCCCCTTCGTGCTCCTCTTCATCTTCCAGATGTTTCAGCGCTCGTGATATCTGCTGCCTTGCTTTTTTCGGCATTTCCAAAGCTGCCGTCCGCATTCCTTCATTCTTCTAATGTCCTTTTCTTTGCAAAGCTGTACACAAAAATGACCAAGCGTGTTTCCCAATTCAGACAAAATCTTGCATTTTCCCAGATTTCCTTCTTTGGAAGATATGACCGCTTCGAATACACCAAGCTTCAGGGTATTGATGGCAACAAATGTTCTTTTGGTATCTTGAATCAAAGAACATTTTAAGCTCAGGGTAAAAATAGTGATTTGAATCTGAAAGGAACTGAAAGTGACAGCATAACCTCGTTTTTATTGAAACCTCTGCTGAGGTGGTTCTGCAATACTTTAATGGTGCCTTTATCAAATATTCGAACATTCTTGAGAACGGAAAGTGTGGAAAAAATTGAAGAAACAATGTTCAACTCAACCGCCCTTTGGCGCTTCTGCGCGGGATGTTGCTTAAGAAAAACTGTTTTCCTGTAAAATTGCATTTTTTCGAGTTCTGGTTCCAATGTTTCGGAAACTATAAGATTCTGATTTTTTTTAATCGGAAGAACAATTATTCGCCTGTAGTTTGGTAGAATAGAAGTTCGCAATTTCAATTCTTAAGAATCTTATGGTTGGTGAATCGCAGAATTCCGTGCATTGTGCTGCCGCCAGAAACTAGTTATGGGAAAATGGTGTCGAATTTCTTCAGACTTGAACTTCCAAAAGTTGTATAATGATGTTTATGAAGTTCATTTCCATCACAGTATTGTGTCGAAGCCGGAAAGCAGTGGGAACCCAAAGTAAGCAGTTTTTTCTCAAACATTTTAGACTTTCCCGATTTTTCTATTCTTTTCTATTCGAAGGATTGCTTTCAAAATCGTACAGTACATTCTTCAGGATCTATTGGAAATTTCCTGAAATTTGAAATCAACTGGCCTCGGCGATGCCGAGAGGCGACAACTGCGGATTTAGTTCCGTGCTGCGGTCGAACTCCCTTAAGCGAATATGATAGGTATAAGCGAAAACCTTCATCAGTGGATTGACGATTTTCTGTCAGGCAGGGCTGACGCAACTTTTGCTCTGAAAGCATATTAAAATGGAGTGCACAATGCTATATTCTGGTACTGATCCTTTTTAGTAATTTCATAAGTGATTTTTTACCTTCATATTCAATATCGCAAATCTTATTTTTTTTATGCGCGCTTCCCAAGAATAGACGAACTTGTTACACAACATGATTTGGCGCCTGTGAGGAATTGAGGTCTCTGTTTACTCGCTTCTTGAAGAGTGCCAAATTGTAGGATGTTGGGAAATGTTGGACGGAAGCGAGTTGTTAAATGTAGCGCCATATGAAGAGAACTCCTTGCCACAGAGTTGCAGCAAAACATGAGTTTTCCCGGAACAAGACCTTTCCACTACTTGGAGCATCTTCCGTGGAAGTATCTGTAAAACAGAGAAACGTCAGCAACTTGTCTTCTGAGAGCCAACGGTTGGAGACTGAGGGTGATCTCCGGGTGGACGATGAGGCGCACAGGCCGTTTTTACACACTATCCAACATCCGCAACGAATGTTTGGGCGCGGATCCCGTTACATGGGAACCATATTCCAAAGAAAGTCGAATCTGCGCCGTATATAGAAGAAACAGCTGAGATGATGTGAATTATACCTTGGTTATGAAAAAAAAAAACTAAGTTTAGCTGATGCCGACTCAGCTATTGCTGATCAAATCTTTGGATACAATTTGTTGGGTTAGATTTCCATCGTTGATGTACAAACAAGAGTGATCAAAAACCATACTGATGGTCGTTAATAATTCCCTGCAACTCAAGATATTTGATGAGTTCTTCATTTATGACTCTCAACATTACTTTGGACATAATGGGAAGAATTGCAACAGGGAGGTAGTTTTAAGTTAAGGGCTTTTTGCCTTTCTTGGTGATTGGTTTAATTCTCGCTATTTTCCAGCTGCTCGGAAAAGTCTGGCTTTCATAAGAAACCTGAAAAAGACGGTTAAGATCTGGTGCCAGTTCGGGAGCACACGTACTCAGGACATTTTGGCGGTATTTCGTCTAGACCAACTGCCTTCTTGCCGTTCAGCTGCTCGACAGTACAGTGAGGACTCTGAACTTGATTTCCGCCATGTAAAAATGTTTAGGTGGAATGTTCGGTGGTATTGCGTTAGAAGAATCTAGCACAGAATTCTTTGAGAACACGACAGCAAAGAGATCGGCTTTCTCTTTCGGAGATGATGCTATACTTCAGTCTTCTCTAGCCTTGCTTGCTATATAAAATCTTTTTCTTACATTTGTTTAGACATATAAGAGGTATGATTGTTGGTATATTTTTCTGCTGGTTTTCTCTTTCCATTGTTACAGATGCCTGTCCCAAACCACATATACATACATATGCAAGATAGTATGGTTCCCCTATTACATTTCCTGAGCTCACACTTGTGTTTTTTTTTCTGTGACACACCAAAATTATAGATATAAGCATTTATTGTAAATACAATTATTCGAATTTTTGTAAATCCTCTCTTTTCAAATATATATATATATATATATATATATATATATATATATATATATATATATATATATATATATATATATATATATATATATATATATATATATATATATATATATATATATATATATATATATATATATATATATATATATATATATATATATATATATATATATATATATATATATATATATATATATCAGGATCTGAAAGGTAAACATCACTGAATGGGAAGCACGAAAATTCTCATTTTAGCGGCAGCACAATAGTTCCAGTATCAGATTTGAGGTTGTGGTCTGAGTTGCCTATATCACATTGGTATAATATCATACTACTCTGAATGTTAAAAATTCATTGGGTAGCCTTTAGGTGCAATTTCCCAATATTACATCGACGGGCATCTGCTCAGCTTTGTTTCATCTCACTTGGATCTAAGCGTGACTGTCATGTCTTCAACGCAGTGCTGCCTGTTTTTTCTTCTGAAGCAAAAGACCTCATGATCTCATCTCTGTTATTATCAAAGTTACATGAAAAAAAGTTTGATGTTCTTTCTTGAGTAAAAACAGTGCTGTTGAAAGTAAACTTCTAATGCAAACATGCTTCTTTTTTTTTTGCTACCTTCCTTCAGGAAAAATCTGTATATGTCTCAATTTCATCCATTATGTGCATGTCCATCAACAAATCATGTTATTCTATGACTGAAAACAATTATTTTTCAAGTCTGGTCTAATACCATTGTTGTCTCTATGGTATGATTAAATTCAGACCGTAGTCTGAGATCTCAGAAGTTGACTATCACTTCTGTTCGTCATGAATGAGATTCGTAACACATAATGCAACTCTAGGTGTAAATATGGAAATCTTCAACAAGAAAAATGATAAGTTCTATCAATCCCACTTACGAGGCGATGGCGATGGCTGTCTTGCCACTCGACTAGAATTCAAGTCGAGCTTTCATTACCAGAATTCAGAATTTCAAGCTTGAAAATTTAAGCTTCTGGAATTGCATAACTTGAAGGCTTGAATCAGAATACAATTAAAATAAAATTAAACTGCCTCTCATATTCAATAAGAATGAGAATGCAGGTTTAAATAAAAATGAATATTCGATGGGAAAATATTCAAATGAAATTCAAGTAAGAATTCGAAAAGAATGCATGTTTGTAAAAGAAATGATAAATGAATTTTCCATAAAACAACTGAAATGAACTGTAAAAATGAGTTAAACTTCTGTGAAAATAAAGGAAATACTTACATTAAAACTTAAGTCAAAAAGAATAACCATAAGGGAAACTTCATTCCCACTCCAATTGAGGCCTATCAACGACCAAACTAATTTGTGACTCCATCTGTTTCGAATCGTGCTAATAGTTAACGCAGCTCTTGAGTACTGCCTCTCTAAAGAAGCCGAACTTGCAGCAATGGCAAAAAATCTCTTGTCATATTCGATAAACTTGGAAATATAGCTTCGTACCTTTTCCACAACTCTAAAATATCTTCCGAGCATCCATCGTAAAATTGCCTAAATTTCATTCATGACATGACATAACCATCAACGATTTATGTACTTGTTTGACTGAAAATCACAAGTCCAGTCCAAGATAATGATTATTATTAAGCTTTGATCAAAGTGAGACCATAGTAATTATCTATAATCTTAGAGGTTGACTATCACTTCTGTTCCAAATGAAAATTACTTCTTCGGAAATTCGAAATTTCACTTCCCTAAGTAAAATAAGTAATATTAATATTATCCTGTGGATTTTCATGGGCAATATTTCATTCAGAATAATCACGAAAAGATGCATGTGAAGGAAGCATATTATAAAAAATAAAAGATCAGTAACATTAAACATTCCTTGATCAAAAACAAGAAACTAAAAAATTGGATAATCATTCTCAAATGATTGAAAACAATTTTTCCGCAAGTATGTGTTGCCATTGTTTTCAATACATGAATTACATCACCAAGAAATACTACGGCAGGCATTGAAATTTTAATATTGGCAACAGAAGCAAGGCATTTCCTGAGATTCGGTTTCAATTGTTCTTTATTGTGACTGATTTTTTGAAGAAAAAAATCTTCAATATCGGAATGTGAAGTCCAGTGGCTATATAACTAGACTTCTAGTCCTAATTCAATTTTCATTAACTTACACATCAAATGGCTTTTGTTTGGTGGACCATCGTATTAAGAGAAAGTGTTCAATGTTTGTGTTCATCAAGAAATTCTCCGATAATATTATCATTAATCATTCTTCCATAACGACCAAAAATCAGGTTTTAGTCAAAAATTTTGAAAGCTAAACGCGGCTCTCTTCAAGAGTACTCATCATATTAAAACCATTTCTTCCTTGATACTAGAGATTGACATGAGATCAGAAATCACTGGTGAAAGGTTGTGAAGACTTCAATGAATTTCTGGGCGTTTATGGATTTTTTGTTAAATATCAGTTGCGAATGGCTAATGGGATCCCTTGGCTACACAAATTGTGATACTCGCATTTTATAAGGCGGGAACTTGCTGTCTTTCAGAGTATAGAGTGAAGGACTAATTGAAATACCAGTTTCTGCCTTTAGATGCCTGCTCATAAGGTAGGTTTTAGCCGTTCCACCTTCAATTTGTTCAATAGCTGTTTTTCTTCCGTTTCTATTAGTGGAAAGAAAAGTTTTCAGCATGACAAACCGCAATATCAGTCCGTTATAGTATGTCGTTAGTATCATTCTTTACGTTTCATTCACAAACTAATCGAACATCCGAGCAAACCAATACATCAATTCCGAAAATTCTAGGTTAAAACATCACTTTTTCCTTCAATATCTGGAGTGACAAATATTCACACTAAAAACACTATAGACCACTTCACTCGGCGCGTATCGTAAAACTAAGTTGGCATCATCGAAAGATGGTAATATACAGTGTGTTCCAACGAAAATTTGACCCCCTATAACTCCGAAATGAGTAACATTAGCGAAAAACACCAAGACACGTCGATTTTGTTTCGAGGGGACATTTAAATAATGAAACTCTCAGATCAACCCCTACCCCAGCAACCCTAACTTCGAAATTCATCATAGGGAATAAGGGTCAAGTGGCACCTTACTGGGTCTGAATTCTCCACCTTGATTTGTCATTTTAGAATTTTAAATTAACATACAGGCCCAACCAAGGGTGAAGTTGAATTCTTAAATCCCAAATACTAAATGAAATAGATTTATTTTGGCATAATGCAAGCGCAGGTTTATGCTCGGTCTAGAAAAACGACCTACACTTGTGAATTTGGTTGGCGTGCAATCAACCCCTATTTCCAGCATTCCCAACTCAAAAATCATTCGATCGATAATAGTCAAGTGGCACCTCGTTGGAAAGGTACTGCAATTTTAATCTTCGAATTTGGTATTTTCGAAATTCAGAATCATCATACAGGGTGTCCCAAGAAGCAGGAACATTGAAAATCCAAATAACTTTTGAAACTGGTTCATTTCGGTATACGAAAACATGTTTGATCCGAGAATAGGACTTGTGTCAATCAACCCTACTTCCATTCAGCATCCCCAACTTGAAAATCATACAAATTCTAGTGGTATCTTCAGAAAGGTTTTTGAATTCCAGAATGATTAAAGCATTTCATTCAGTTCCAGCTCGTCCATACAGGACGTTAGAAAAATTTTCGTCATTTGTTATCAACTAAAATTAATTCGAAACTGTTAAGCTTCGATGCTGAGCATCAATTACGAAGAAATAAAGCTTATTTCTGCAAAAATGTTCAACATTTCCATCTGGCGTGCAGTCATCTCTCCAATGAAATATTATTATTATTCATACTCATATTGGCATTGAAATATGAAAATGGTTTAATCCACTGAAAAGGGTCGAAATTGTATCGAATTTTCAAAATAACAGTTGTGAAAACGGCAAGGATATTCATAGTATCCTGAAAGAGAAAGGAGTCATACCAGTACGTTAAATATTTGGTTGACAAATTCCTAGCTACGGGTTCGGTGGCAAACAAAAACATGAAGTGGCATGTCCTGTCAGAAATGAGGCAACGGAAGTGGCAGTAGGGTCATCTACAAATGGAGAATACTACTTCGATCAGAAAACTATCTCGTCTGACTGGTGTATCAGCTACAACTGTCCATAGAATCGTGAAACATCACAAATTTCACCCCTACAAGGTAAAATTAGTGCATGAAATAAACGAAGATGATCCAGATCGTCGTTTACAGTTTTGTGAAAATCTAAGTGAAACCTAAACGCTAATCCAAATTTTCTGAATAACATCTGTTTTTCTGATGAAAGCACCTTTATGCTCAGTGGTGAAGTGAATAGACATAATTGTCGATATTGGGACACACAGAATCCTCATTGGTTTAGAGAGGCCCACACGCAAAGGCCTCAGAAGTTGAACGTTTGGGCAGGAATTTTTGGCAATCATCTAGTTGGGCCTTTCTTTATTGAGGGTAATCTGAATGGAAATGGCTACCTACAGTTGTTAGAGGAACACATACATCCAAGATTGACAGAAATTTTACAGAACGATCCAACTCTTCTGAGGACGAAATGCATTTTCAACAAGACGGTGCTCCTCCGCATTATGATGCTCGGGTGCGCCAATATTTAGACGAAAATTTCCCAGGAAGGTGGATTGGTAGAAGAGGACCTGTTGAGTGGCCAGCCAGGTCACCAGATTTAAATCCCTAGATTTTTTTTGTGGGGCCATCTAAAATCTAAAGTTTATGCCACAAGACCAGAAAACCTGGAGGAGCTGCGGATGAGGATTATCACAGAATGCCGACTTTGACTCCTGAAGTTTTCGCTAATGTGAGAAGAGAGTTCGAAAATCGTCTGTATAACTGTATGGAGGTGGGCGGAGGTCCTTTTGAACAATTGTTGTAATAATCAAGTTAGTTTTTGTTTTCAATTGAATACAAGTTCAATAAATCTCGTTTTCCTGTTTAGATGAGCATCCAATCAGTTTCTCCATCATCCCTCATCCTGATCCTCACGCCAGAAAACCTCGATTGCCAAACTGATACCAATGCCTCAGTGATTCAGAAAATAGAAAAATCTTTCTGGAACTTTGCCACTCAACCTGTAATCACTTGTATGATTTTTGAGTTGGGATGCTGAATGGAAGAGATTGATTGCAAAAATTCCATATTCACGCAAGAGAGTCTTATTCTCGAATCAAACATAATTATGTTCTCGTATTATACCGAAATGAACCAGTTTCAAAAAGTTATTTGGGTTTTCAGTGTTCCTACTCCGGGACACCCTGTATGCTGATTCTGAATTTCGAAAATACCAAATTCGAAGAGAAAATTGCAGTACCTTTCCAACGAGGTGCCACTTGACCTATTATCGATCGAATGATTTTTGAGTTGGGGATGCTGGAAATAGGGGTTGATTGCACCAACTCCAAATTCACAAGTGTAGGTCGTTTTTCTAGACCGAGCATAAACCTGCGCTTGCATTATGCCAAAATAAATCGATTTCATTTAGTATTTGGGATTTGCAGGAATTCAACTTACCCTCGGTTGGGACACCCTGTATGTTAATTTAAAATTCTAAAATGATATTACATCTAATTCTACATGACTCTAACATTTATACTGAATCTAGACGCTTTCGAGTAAACATGGTCAAGATTGGTCGAAAGAGCTATTAGTGGCCGTGTCTTACATAAGAAGCTATATATAGGAATAGGACCTTTGTTCTTATTTAGTGGATGTTTGCATTTCATTATATCGAAACTTTCAGGAAGGTTTAGTGTATTCACGTTTTCAACATTGTTCATCAATTTTACATACTCAAAATCTATTCTATGGTCTTGACCACGAGTAGGTTGAACAACGTTAGAATTTTCTTCACGTCAGTATTTTGAATAAGCTTCATGCTCTCTCAATCTTATTTCAAAAGAACTTTTAGTTTCTCCAACATACTTATTGGCATATATGAAATGAATTGTAAGGATTGTGAAAATCAGTATGATAAACAAACTAACAGATCAGTTGAAACTAGATTGAAAGAACACGAAGCACATTTAAAACACAGACGTCCAGGAAAATCGAGTGCTGCATAACATGCATATGATCAAGAATAGATTTCTAGAATTAAAATTGATAGGAAGATTGAAAACGCGATTATACTGAAAGTATTCATATAGTGGAATGCAAACATTCACCAAACAAGGACAAGGATCCAATTCCGTTCAGTGTACTCTATAGATTTTAGGATAGGCACGCCCACTAATAACGCGTTCGACAAAGCAGGACAATGGTCCGTCGAAAGCGTTTAGTAGTAGCGATAAATGGAGAATAAATGATTCAGCCATGTGGTAGTCGTTTTACTAAACTATGATCTCCAGATGATGCTAAAATAAAACTGAAGATTCCAGTCTCTAGTTTATTAACAAATATTGACAAACATTTCTTTGATTCTCTTCAAAAAAAAAAGTTGTATCGTGTTATTTAAAATAGTGAAGTAAGATTTCCTTTCGGGTTCCACAAGAAAAATATTTCAATTAGTTCAATTAGCCAAAATCTAAAATTTTGTGATAATCGATACATGTATGCTTCTAATGTCCTATATATGACAACTATGCAGTGTATTCCGACATTCAATTGGTATTATTAGGGGACAAAAGTGCCTTTCATTCGAACAAAACTTGGTTCTAGTCAGAACGTTTTTATATTTGCTAAATTCTTTTTTTGGCACTCAATTGTGTGATAATCTTTCCATTATCTATCCGCAAAATCGAAAACACCTGCAATAATCTTTTTCTAATAGCTCCTACATCAGGTGAACGTTATAAAGGTGGCATTTCTCATTTTTTAACCGACCGGCATATAGATGTACCGATTGATGTGCTGATTTCTATCAATAGTTAATGGAGAATTAAGTTTCTCAGTCTAGTGTTTTTCAAACTTTCAGAACACTGATTACAGTTCTATGAAAACATTATTTTTAAGACATTTCTTCATGAAATGAATAAAATTACTTGAATCTGATACCTCATGTTATCTCTAATCTTATAACTACGTTATATTTTCATTGGGGAGTATAGAAAATAAACTGTTCTGGTTGGATGAAAGTTCAAACCACACAACTATGAACTGAAAATGATTTAATATACAGGGTGGGCTACGAGAAGGAAACTCGCAATACCTGTTAAACTAATAATTTCAAGACAGAACCTAAAAACCAGATGATATTTATTTGCAGGTAGTCGTCTTCCATCGTTGTGGCTTTTCCGCATCATCAGCCCTTACAGCAGGGTTGCTTACCCCTCCTTACTTCAAAAAAGAAGAAAGAGGCCGAGTGGTTCCTTATTAGATAGTTGCTCTGATCTCCTAAATGATTGTGAATATTTCTTTTAATTTGACCAGAATCTGATGAAGATACATTTTTACAGTTTAAATTACTTAGTGACTTGAAACGGTCAATAACTCAGTTTACAATGAAAAGCAGGCAGATTTCGGCTTGAAGGGAAGCATTCATCTGTTGCCTTCATTAACAGCTTCATTCGTCTGGTGCCTTCTTTAACAACTTCCTCTCAATCGGAGATTCAACACAGGTTTTCGAATATCTGAAATATATCTAGTTAAATATATTTTCAATATTTGCTCTACTTTCTTCATTACCATGTATATTATTTCATAATCATAATATATATACAGGGATATCCACCAAGACCTTCCGTTAAAAACTTTTCGAGTTCCAATTACAATATCAAGTTGAAATTTTATACGCGGCCATAACTAGCGATTTCCAGTTGAAGTGAAATATTTTCGGAGTGGTACCATTTCCGGTTATACCGAACGCGGGTCATCACTTTGTTATTTCAAATGGCAATCTACCTTTTTTATTATACATCTAGAACCGACATTTGAGCAAGGCATAAAATACCCAAGTTGTTGGCACTTATCTGTCAAAACTTTTGACAGATTTAATTATTTTTGTTATAAACTCGATATTTGAGGAACATTTAAAAAAAATTGTAGTTCGTAGATCTTTTGCACTACAGAAACAATTTTTGCTCGAGAGTCTTAGGACACTTTCAAAATAGATTGCGGCGACGTATTCAAATTTTTTTTATATATATATATATATATATATATATATATATATATATATATATATATATATATATATATATATATATATATAAAAAGTATTGAGATTTTGGGTCTGAAGATTGAATGATTCCGAATCATAATATTGATATATATATATATATATATATATATATATATATATATATATATATATATATATATATATATATATATATATATATTCAGTGTTACCATAGGTTCATTTGGATAGAATGGAAAGAGTATTATTCGTTTTTCCAAATAAAAATAAATATATGACAAAGGATACCCCCTAATATAGTCGAAATGCCCCTACTGGCAAAATCTTTCTCCTTTCATTAAAACATTGGGTGATCAAATGGAAATCTTTCATCGTAATTTTATTCAAATTTCACCCTCTCTCCTTCCCCAACATTTAATAGTGTTTTTTCACATTTTATTTCTTTCGTGCATTGTGATCGCTCAAAAAACCTGAAAAAAATTCATTTAACACTACTAACCACCGCACGAGTATTTTCGTTATTATTGGGTCCCGCAAGATCTCCAATAATATTTTTTCTTCAACATTTTTTTCCTTACATATAATTGATATCAAGGCAGGTCTAGTTTTTAGAGCGTTTGACTTTGGTAGCTAAAAAGTACTTCTCTGAATTTCTTCAGACGGTGCGCCACTTTGAAAAATGCTACAAAAATTCAATTTTCAACATGTTTTTACTGAAATGAAATGAAATATATATTATCACATCAATTATTCACATATCAAGTCAAAATTGATAGAAGCTTTAACAGAAGTATGCCTCGTTTACGTCGCTGATTCAGAGAGAAATTTCTCCAACTCGTATATGGTCGTAGAAGTAGGTGTTTGACCTCTCTCCTGAATGCAAGTTGATGTTTTTCTTTGATTTCAATGGACAAATGGTTGTGTAACTTAGGACTCCAGTAATCAATACCCTGAAAGTCGTCCTCAGGTCTCCCTTTCTCCTCGTGTTGAATTGATGGAATTTACCATTTGTTTCAAATTCAGGTGAGTGCCTATGTAGATACCTCAAAAATTCCATAATATATATTGATGGTAGGGTCAAGACCTTAAGTTGTTCAAGAGCGTCTCTGCAACTGTCTGTTTGTTTCTGTTTCAGGCCTAGAATAATTCGAATAGCCTTTTTCTGCAATAAAAAGAGGTCTTTGGCTCGTTGACATTAACAGACTGTACTCCAAACTTGATATATTGTGTTTTATCATCATAAATATGTAGCATATTACTCTTATACCAGTCGTCAGACATGTATATCACCTCTTCCTCTATTTATTTCAATTACTCTATTTTTGTGGCCCTCAAGCTGTAGGTGGTATCATCAGCAAATAAAAATGTTGATGCAGAAGCATGGCTACCATTGATGGTTATGTTCATATCGTTTATGAATGAAATGAAAAGCAATGGTCCCAAGACAGAACCTTGGGAACTCCAAACTTGTTATTCCCCTGATAATGAATGTTTCCACCATACTTGCTGCGTTCTTCTCTCCCGATATGTACACATGAGATGAAGAGAAGTTCCACAAATTCCTTATAATACCTTTGCTTTCTCATTAGCAATCCATGACTGATCGAGTCAAATTCTTTCTTTAAGATCTCTTGAAATTATTTCGGATAGCATTTTTTATCGCTTAAACTTTTATTTGATCATTTACTTTTAGAAGAGCCGTGGTTGTCGATGTTCCATGCCTAAATCCGTGTTGTTGATTATTCAGTCAATTGTCGATTTTAAGTAGATAGTCAGTCTGGTTTTGATAAGTGTCTCTACAATCTCCGAAAACACTGTCAATACAGACACAGGCCTTTAGTTAGAAGGATCATCAGGGTCAGCTTTCTTGAAGATAAGTACAGCTCTTGCTTTTTTAAACTGTTCTGGAAAAGATCCCTCATCAAGGCCCTTATTGAATATTATTTCTAATGGCTGAATAAGCAGTTTTTGGATAGATCTAACAAATTTTGTTGACATGCCAAATATGTCATGTATTTTTACTCTTCATGCGGAATATTATATTACTCACTCCAAAATCGGATGTCAGATGTAGAGTAAATGGTAAGTCTGTTTTTGGCAGACTTTTTTCCAGCAATTGCATCGCTTCATCACTCGTTTGTGGGCCCAGGCTGGTGTTGATGTTCCAACATTAGCAAAAAAATCATTCACTTCGTCTGCGGAAAGATTCGCATTTGTTGCCTTAATTACCTCTTCCCTTATTATATCACTAACTGTCCTTATTTTGGTATCCGATTCTTGTATGAGGCCAAGATGGTGTTGTTTGTTACCGAATTAGATTTGTTGCCGAAGGATTTCTTTGCATTTTTCATATGCTACATTAGCTCGATTTGAGCGAGTGACTTTAAATATTGTATCGATAGCAACCGGTGTGTTTTTATTTGTTTTACTTTGTCAGAATCGAATATAGGATATTTATTATCATTATCTTTTTTCTTTCATTATGGAATATAAACGTCGAACCAGAGCTTCAGTTAATTGAAAAAGTGGTTGTAAGATTCTTCCGCTGATTTACCAATTAAAATAAATTTCCGATCTGTGTTAACCATCCTTTGAATTACACTGTGAATGTCCTCAGTGGTATATTTTTGTATTTTTATTTTGAGAGTAGGTTTTGAATGATTTTTGTTTTCAAGTGGAAGGGAATGTATTGGCCCAGATGATCTCCTAGATGCAGATTTATTGTAGATGTACTAGACACATCAAAATTACAGAAAATGTTGTCAATACATGTGGAGCTATTCTGAGTTATTCGTGAATAGGGTGCTTTTACAATTATAAGATCCGGCTCGGTGGCGTAGAGGATATGATGCTCGTTCCCTGCGCAGTGTTACCTGGGTTCAATCCCCACAAAGTCGGTACGATTCTTCGGATTCTGGGAATCGCTTAGGAGCCCATCTTTCGGAGGAGATGTTAAACTGTCGGTCCTGTCTAACAGAGATGAGTTGAATATTAAAGATCCCTTCCCTCGACACGAGAGGGGTTCGGCAAAATTACCGGGTTACTGAGGTGACAGATTTCCCTGGCGTGTCATTGGCCGAAAGGCGGAAATAAAGCACGTTAAAGGAATAGCACAAACAAACAAATAAAACAAATTTTTCAGTACCTTCGATTCCCTTGCATTTTCAAGAATATCAACATTGAAATCGCCTGGACCTGCAGGAAACAATGAAAACAGTTTAATATCATAATATCCTATTAACTAAATATCTAATTAAAGATATTCCCATCAGAAAAGTTTTTTAGTGGTGATTTCTATATATTTTTGCCATTAATCTTCATTTTTATCATCTTTTAGTGCGAAAAATTCAACTTTCTGGCTTACGGAACATAAACGCAATCGAGACACAGACACGCGCAATCGTCTTAAACATAAACGATCATATAAGCTCATACTCGCAGTGAAGGAAGAGGTCAGGCACAAGCGCAGACAGTGTCAAAAGTAGAGTCCAACTCCATGGCACATCTTAATTTTCGCTTGTGCGACCTCTTTTTGCCCAGTCCATCTACACGCATATGAGCTCATATGAGCGGATATGATCAATTATGTTCATAATAATTTAGTGTATCTGAGCCTTAATTACGAAAATACGTTAAATATATTACGACTTTAGGTCGACAAGTAGCTTTCGAACATCCTAGATACTTTGCATCTGACTTCAAAGTTTCATTACTATTTGACTAACCGAAACATATTTTTGGAGAGTTGCTTGTGGTACTCCAAATGCTTTAGATGCCGAAAGCCAGCCCGTTTATTTGTTGCAAACTGCTTCAACAGCTTTACGCATTGATTCCTCATTCCAGGATTGGCGATCAGTATTGCGCTTATAATTACGCGGTATTTTGGTACATTTGTAAATAATTAGCTTCAAATAAAGCTAAACGAATAGTAGGGACCTAAATAATTAGTTGATAACTTATTTACAAAACAACATACCATTTCATTTTGTCCGTTACTTATGTATGTCATTTTGTCCACAAAGCGTTATAAAAAACTAAAATTTAACAAAAAATTGAAAAACAATGATATTTACAGTAATAGTAATTCATATACAAGAATAAGTACTTGAGGAGTGCAATAAATTCATATACAAGGTAAAATCCTGAAGAATATGTTCAATTCAAAAAACTCCTTGCAATAAAAAAACTCGTAGCTTACCAATATTTGTCATCGGCCATGGTATCCAAACTAAAAACAAGGGCGATTTCATGATTTGACAAATTGGTATGTGCAGGCAAAGTCACATGATATAGTTGTCTGCGGCGCTCTAGAAGCGGAAGAATTCGAAATGTGATACCTGTCTCATTTTGTCCGTATATGTCATTTCGTACGTACTTCCCCTAGTGATAAATTATTGGTTTTAATATTTCGTGAAAGCAAGTGAAATAATCATCTTGAATTAATTTCAAAATTGTACAATTGTAACTGAACAGGTATCATGCGAAACAAGTGTGCCAAAAAAATCAGCTTTCTTAAAATTTTCTTCCGCTAGCTCTAAGGCTTTCATTGTACGCTGTTTTTCGGGAAAAAAACGAAATACATTCGACAGTTGGAACGATATTCGTTTGTCACCACCATTTTATAATATCCAACATATCTGTAAAAATATCTGCGGATCATACAGCTCTTACCCAATCAATTTGAAGTATCTACCTATCTGATTATTTTTCATCTCCAATGATTAAAAACCTAAACATTCAACCAATGCGAAATCTTCAATTCGACTAATGCCAAATCTTATTTATAATAATACTATATATATTTCCTTCAATAAATTACAAGGACTGTCACACATAAACTACTTCACTGATCCAAAATAGCAATATCAGTCAGGAGTGATACAGAACAATTTGTATATAAACTGAAGACATGTACATTACAAACACATGGCTTTTGAATTAATTTGACAAAAATTCTTCAACCGAATAGTAAGCACTCCGTATCAAAAAATTTCTAATAGATTTTTTAAAATGAGTTTTTACATGATTTTGTACTCAGTGGGCAACTTGTTTAAGAGTTTGGTACCAATGAAGGCAAAAGAATTTTGTGTCTTGTGCAGACGGTGCCTAGGGAGAACGAAATTTTTCCTTCCCCGCGGTTGTGATTTTCCTCGTGTTCTTCTTGTGATTTTTATTTTCGTGAAAGTGACACAAGGTGTGGAAGTAGATACCACCTGAAAAGCTCCAACACTGGTACCCGCGCCCCGCAGCTCTCCAATTTCTCTAGCAGTATTTGGTGATTCACGCAATAAAATGCTTTGCTAAGGTCAAGACAAGCGAGAATCACGTCTTCCATGTCATCGAAGGCCTCTATGATAAATTCCTAAATATCTATGAGAGCCGTTGTAGTTGATTTTTGCCTCTGAAACCATGTTGATTGTCATTGATTCTTTTAGAGTCAATGAAATCTATTAGCCTTGACTTGATGGCAGATTCAAATACCATTGAAATTACTGGCAGCACAGAAATCAGTCTATCATTGTCACATTCGTCTATGTCTCCCTTCTTCAGGATAGGTACCACCTTCGCAACTTTAAGCTGTTTTGGAAAAATAACCTGTTCAAAAGAGAGATTAATTAAGTGGCTCAGAGGTTCCACTAGATAGCGCACAAATTTTTCAACAGATTTAACGAAAGTCCATGTATATCTCTGGATGTTTTGTTTTTCATTTTTCCCACGATTTGTATAATTTCAGCTGGTAGAGTAGCAGCAAAGAACATTGAAGCAACCTGTTCAGTATTTTCCTTTTTTGGTAATTCTTTCCTTACGGAAGTTTTTGTCTTTTTTTTACCTGATAGTTTTTCACCAATCTCAGCAAAAAATTTATTCAAATCATTTGGGGATAATTTACTGTTATCTTTGGAGTTATATTTGGTGTTTGTTCTAGATTTAATAATTTCCCGAATTGCCTTACTTTTATTTTCAGATATTGAAATTTTCTGACTATCAACATCTTTAATTCGCTTTTCAACGTCTTTTTTCAGCTTATGTTTGAGGAATTTCACTAGATTCATGGACGCTTCATCTTTTTTAACGGAGGCTATCGTCTGCTCGGCTTCTAGTTGGTTTTGATGTGAGTATCTTAGGTACATCAATTTTGGGTTTATTTTTCGGACCTATTTTAATTCTTTCTTCAGGAAAACACTGGTCAGAGATATATAACAGTCTCCTCGGAGAACCATCGAATGTGGTTTGTACATTCCTCTCCAACAAGCACTCCCACCTCTCAGATTTCAGCCTATCTATAAAAAGGAACGTACCAATGACATTTATTTTTCTGGATTTGATGAATTTTTCTTTTTCAGCTTTAGTTTGCTTGGTAAAGACCATAATCTGCGCCAGATCATCGGCTATATGCAGATCGGATGTTTCATCCAAGTAATATTCTTCTCCCACATTTGTGAATGCATTATCAATACAAGAGGTAGTCGTACTTGTTATTCGAGAAGGCTCTTCAAAGACCTTATGTAAGCAATAAGATTCAATGGTTTCTTCCACCCTCTTTTGTTCGATACTACGTTTACTGAAATTGAAGTCTCCAGTGATAACAATGTTGCACTAATTCACGTCATGAATAGCCTACAGAGCAAGATCCAACTGGGTTATGAACTGTTCAATGTCACCGCTAGGTGATCTATAGATGCATACAAAAATAATATTTTCGTTTATACCATGGATTGCCGATATCTCAATGTGTGTTTTTCTATTGAAAATTTTTTAATATCCATTTCTACACAACGTGTTTCTACCTTTGCAATGATAAGACTACCCCCATGTATGAAATCGTAACGAGCAAAAAACTCACAATCTTTTATCCTGGAATGGTCTGTGCTCGAAGTTGCTCTTCTGTAAGCCAGTGCTTTGTTACGCACACAACATCACACTTTTATTTATCCATGTTATAATTTAAAATGTCAATTTTATTTGATAGGCACTGTACTTTTAAATCAAGTATTTTGATAACACATTCATTCTCCTTTTTTGTTATTTTCAGTTCCGTGTTAACCTTACGATTGACCCCAAAAAAAACCGAAACCGTTTGATCACTACACCCTGTGGCCAAATTTCAGGCTTATATAATTTGTCTATAAGTGTTTTATCCGCACCTAATTCAAAAGACGCACTGTTCGAAACTTCGTGCTTGGAAAGTCTCTCTATAAGGAACTCCTTCTCTGGAAATATAGATTTTAGGTGATTTTCTATTTCTATCTCTCTAACATTTTTGCTGACACGACCAAGGTAGAGTCATGCTCGCCTAAGAGCACAAGCAAAAGTTGCTGTGGGACCGCCACTGCCTGAAATCACTATATTATTTTTCTTCTCGGTGTCAACAGTTTTATTTGGTATTCTTTTGATTGTATTGTACTCCACTGTTGTTTTTATCCACTGTTTCTGGAAGTTTTTGAGGCCTGTCATTGATTGTCAGACTTTTGACGGATAAAATTTTTGTAGTGGCAACGTCGCATGTATGCTTTTCCTGTGATGATTTATGCTGGTTATTTTCATTTCTCTTTAGTAGTTCTATTATGAATTCTTTGTCACTCACTGCTTTTTCTAAGTTTTCAATTAGCTTCTGCGAATATTTCAGCTCGGTTTGTGACACGTTTAATTTATTTTCTAGCTTTAAAACATGAATGTCACCTTTGAGGTTAGTTTTGTTTGGATTGCTGATTTCACACTATGAGTCTTGAAAATCATCAACTGGAGCACTTTCAATGATTTCCCTCAACTCAGGGGTTACCGTTACTCCCCGGGGCACTTTTCTGGTTAATATCATGTCGATTAAATTATCCTTTTTCTATTTTGAGAGTTTACTCGCGTAATTTGTGACTGTCGAATTTGGCGCTATGTTGCAAGATTATTAGGGATTATACAGTGATATACATATTTCAAATAAAATAAAACTATGGTATTTAGATTTTCACTATATTAACAAAACTATGACCGGTTTCGCCACACTGTGGATTCATCAGATAGATCCAAACTAATGAACAGAGTTATTCCTTATATATTATTCTCATTTCCTACTTAATATTATATTAGGTACAAATACACGGGGTATGTTGGAAAACCCATCGGAGTTGCTTACTTTATGAATTGAAAAGATTGAGTAGAGTAGAAGGATATAGATCTAATTGACTATTAAGTAACCTACCTGAATTATATTCTTTGTTGATCTCTAAAATTTCCCATAAATTGAGTTTTTGTCTATTATTTTCATTTTGTAGAATTTTGAAATTATCATTAAAGTTATGGTATTCTTCGAGTAAGTGATTAGAATAATAGGAACCTGATTCATGATAACTAAAACTACGTTTGTGCTCGGATATTCTAACTTTGGAATTTCTGAAAGTTCTACCAATATAAATTTTATTACAACCCCGCAAGACAGTTTATAAACACCGGATTTATTACCTTTATCAATTTTAGATTTGCAGTTTTTGATATGTCTGCCTGAAGAATTATCAGTTCGGAATGCTATATTGAAATTATAATGCGAGAGGAGTGATTTTAATTTCAGACTAGTATTACCAAAATAAGTTAAGCTGTTGTATTTTGTGTTGGAACTTTTTTACTTGGAAATACTTCCTGGAGTGCTTTTTGAAATATTTTGCGTGAAATCATGTTCTCAATCATACTAGAACTATAACCCTTATTGACTGCTATTTGTTTAATTATATTTTGCTCTTTTATAAAATTATTTCGTGACATTGGGATAGTAATGAGTCCATGTACCATACTATTGTAAACAACTAATTTATGTGGATGGGGATGTGTAGATGAGCTGTGAATAGTGATATCTGTATGCAATGGCTCATGAAAAATAGAAAAATCATGTTTGCCGTTAATTTTAGTAATAGTTGTTGCATCTAGAAAGTTTATGGATTTTTCTTGTTCCATCTGTAACTTGAATTTAATATTATCGTGAATTTTGTTAATGAATGTCTTGAATGACTCTAATTGTCTGTTTGTGCCACTGGCACATTTCCCAGTATAAAAAGTTCTAACTCAAAATACAACAGCTTAACTTATATTGGTAATCGTAGTCTGAAATTAAAATCATTCCCCTCGCATTATAATTTCAATATAGCATTCCGAACTGATAATTCTTCAGGCCGACATATCAAAAACTGCAAATCTAAAATTGATAAAGGTAATAAATCCGGTGTTTATGAACTGTCTTGCGGGGATTGTAATAAAATTTTTACTGGTAGAACTTTCAGAAATTTTAAAGTTAGATTATCCGAGCACAAACGTAGTTTTAATTGTCATAAATCAGATTTTCATTATTCTAATCACTTACTCGAAGAAAACCATAACTTTAATGATAATTTAAATATTTCACACAATGAAAATAATAGACAAAAACTCAATCTATGGGAAATTTTAGAGATTAACAAAGGAAAGAATCTGTAGATTACTTAATAGTCAATTAGATCTTAATCCTTCTTCTTTACTCAATCTCTTCAATTCATAAAGTGAGCAACTGCGATTGGTTTTCCAACATAACCCTTGCACTTGTACCTAATGTAATATCAAGTAGAAAATAAGAATAATATACAAGGAATAACTCTTTTCATTAGTTTTTATCTATCTGTTGAAACTACAGTGTGGTGAAACTGGTCATAGTTTTGTTAATACAGTGAAAACATAAATACCATAGTTTTATTTCATTGAAAATATGAAAACGAATCACCCTGTGTAACTCGGCTAGTTTGATTTTTTGTAAATTTCCTGAAACAATTTTTGCACCTTATCAATTTCCTACTCTTTGCAGCTCTTCCTCTAAATTTTTGAATATGGAAAAGGAGTCGTGTGATAACTTTTTAAGAAGGTTATTCCCTTCTCAATACGACCACGAAATTACTTAAATTAATTCCTGGTTTTCAGGCAGCCACTCGATCAAAACCGATAAGGTTGAATCTAAGAAATTGTTTTTATATATCCAAACCTTTGCGTTACCCCCCCTCTTCCTATGAACTACACTCCCGAAAATGTTTATAAGGAGAAAAGGGTTATGCATTTCCTCATTAGGAAGGTTATCTGATCCTAAATATCAAGTGCTATAGTAAAATTGTTCGGAATGGTTCAATTGAGATTGGAACGATTGGTTAACATTGTTGAATATTGTATGGTGTTATCTGCTGACAAGCTTGTTGTTCTAACCAACGATTCGGATGGCCAACGATTCGGTTGGCCTAACATAGAGTTCAGACTTGAGATAGCCCCACAAGAAGAGATCGGGAGGCGTTAGGTATACTCCAGATATTTGCGAAAATCTACTTACTGATTGTATATTCTCCATCATGGCAACTTCGCCCGAAACGGCCACACCAATTCACAACAATATACACTTCGTCATTCCGTCATTTATTTTTATCAATGACGCATCCAGCAGCATCCATGAATTTGCCCGTTAACTCGAGAACTTATTCCTTTCCCTATTTTCTTCCAGGGTTATTTTCGTGAAAAATGGTTGCAGTTGCTTCAGCACAGTTACTATTTTGGGAGAATAAACTCACAATTTCAATTTGCTCTCGCAGTTTGTACAACTGAATCACCGTTATTTCAGGATATGAAAAATACTATCTACACCTGTATTTTAACGAATAACCAAAAGTTACTGAATTAGATCCGGAAAAAATTGAATGAATGAAACATCATTTACTTATTGATTCAAACGAAAGAAATCGAAGTTTCTTAAGAGAATGATATTTCACGCGCCCTCTTATCCCATATCAGATCGGCAGAAATATTAAATCCTCGAAACAAAATTGACTTGATAAATGTCAACATAAAATGTAACGGGTTGCTCGAAATTAAGAAACGCAGTAAATTGAACAACTCTTCGGAGTGGTTGGCACAACCTCTTTGTTTTTTTGTTTTTCCTTTAACGTGCTCTATTTCTGCCTTTCGGCTAATGACACGCCGGGGAATTCTCACTAACCCGAGAATTTTGCCGAACCCCTCTCGTGTCGAGGAAAGGGATCTTTAATGTCCAACACATCTCTGTTAGACAGGACCGACAGCTTTACATCTCCTCCGAAAGATGGACACTCAAGCGATTTCCAGAATCCGAAAAATCGCACCGACTTTGTGGGGATTGAACCCAGGTAACTCTGCGCAGGAGACGAGCATCATATCCCATACGCCACCGAGCTGGCTCACAACCTCTTTGACGTATGGAAATTTTCTGGGTGGTAGATAATTCAGATAAGAAAGAAAAATTTTCCTGAACCAATACAATCGATTTAGATCAAGTGTTTTCCGCAAACGGTGATCGAACGAATTGATAAAAATTTGCAACTATCTTACCATTGCAGTTCCTAACATGTTATTCTAGAAAGTAAGTGATTAAGTGGTTGCATCGAGAATGAAATCGCTTTTCAAAATGGTGTCTCACGACCCCTTTCCCAACTCGAATTTGAGGTGTAAGGTGCCAAGGATACGAGGTTGAACGAAACATGGAGCAAAGTATTTACCCCTCTCTAGCAAAAATCAACCTGTTTCGAAAAATTCACAGGAGAATTAAACCAGCTGAGTTATTAGGGGTGGTTCGTTTTCATTGGCACGCCCTGTAGACAAAAATTTTTAGGCGGAATCTGCACAATGTAGTAGTTGCAAGACAATTCATTCAAAATGATAAAATACTTTTTATTCTATTTTAAATCAATGCAGAATTCCATTTAACATTGAACTCTTTCAACATAGTAAATTTTATTATCATATCTTCTCTTTTTCACGAGTGCATTAATCTAGGAACTAACAGGTATCACTAATAGCTACTTCCTCTTCTATCTTCAAGTGGCTTCGCAACGTGTTTCACATATTCATGAATCCCATTATAATAAATCATACTTAATATCAGATGTTATTGAAGCAAAGAGCTATAGGAGTGTATGGGCGGCAGTCTTTTGAGAAATTTGGTATCCACAAATCAGTTACCTTTCATCAAAATGGGACATCAGAATAAATGGTAAATGATACTTTGAGAAATATTGTTATCGGCTGTTAAAGTACCTAGCATGAAAACTGGAAATTCATATACAGACCAACAGATCTTTATAGAGATATATGTGAGTTAAATTTCTGATTTTTGATCTTATGAAGCTTCTTTTTCATGAAAATTCATCAAATCAAACAGTGAGTTCAAAAGCTTCCTTTACAATTGGTTTCACTAATCGTCTGAAGTGTTATGAATTGTGTCACGATTAAATCAAATTATAAATAATGAATAAATAAATAAATATTGTTTATTGCTTATAAAATACACAGTGGGGTTCATTACTATTTTCATAAACATAAATTAAAATACTACATTCGATACAATGTAGTATTTTAAATGTATTATGCATATACATGCATCCCTCCATCAATAATCAATATCAGGGTTAGAATTTCCTCGAAACAGTTCTCTCTCAAAAATAAGAAAAATTCCTTGTATGAGGAATTGAAACTTTACACAATTTTTAAATTTTCTACAATACAACTGAACAACAAAAATCTACAATAAATATTCGAATACTCAAACATACAAAATATGGACATAAACAGTCAATCTATAGATAAAATGGAACGATCCATGAAAAAACTTAGTCAAGAGACTCATCAATAGCAAAGAAAACCTATATTCTATTCATAGTTATGTATGTATATATGATTTTTTTAAATGAATTATTGCTGCTACCTCGCAGCGGCTTCTAAACAAGACCCATTTTTCAATTTGTTTTTTGAATACACTGATGCGGCAAATATCCTTGATATGATCTGGGATTGCATTGTAAACTTTTGGAGCCAGAAATATATGTGATCGCTGTCCTATGGTTTTGTCGGTCCGTGGTATTATAATTCTTTTCCTTTATTTCTTGTAGAGTGTTCATGGTTATTATATTTCGCACTTGAAATGTTTTTTTTTCGGTGGAGTCCCAATGTTAAGGAGAACATTTGCCTCATTTCCATCACCTCAGCTTCTCTGAAGAGTTGATCAGTAGAAAATAGGTATACCCTGCCAAAAACAATTTTCAGGATCCGCTTTTGCGTGACTTCTAGATTATAAAGATAATAGTTTGTCACTCCACCCCAACCCAGCAATCCGTACATCAAATAAGGCTGAACCAACACCAGATATACTCTCCTCATTAGTTGGACACTACAATATTTCTTAAGGAATCTGAACCTGGAAACCAGCACCCGAAGTTTCTTAATCAACTTATCTATATGCTTTCCCCATTTCAAATGACGATCCATTACTACTCCCAAATACGTAATTGATGTGCTAGCTTGAATATTACAAGTACCATTATCTTGACATATTAAAACATCAAAGGTTAGCTGAACTGCAGAAGTAATAGAAAACGGAATGAATTTGGTCTTATCTCTATTCAGTGTCAGCAACTTTGAATCAAAGAAATCCAAAATGAATCTGAAATCGTTCTCGACAGTCTCCTTCCAAGATGCCCAAGTCAAACCTTCATAAAAAACAGCAGTATCGTCAGCGAACGATATGATATTGCCCCTGATGGAAATTGAAAGTAAAGTATTCATGTATATGATGAATATAATCGGGCCCAAGATTGTTCCTGCGGAACACCGTATTCCGCATATTCTTCTAAAAAATCACCGAATGAGTCCCCAACCTATACGCACTGCTGCCGTCCTGTTATATAACTTTCAAACCATTGAAGTGGCAGTCCCCTGATTCCATAGTCCTCTAAAGTTCTAAGAAGCTCCTTATGGTCAACGCAGTCGAATGCTTTTGCCAAGTCGACAAATGTGCATAAGCAGGGTTTTGAAGTGTGTAGGGACTTGTATATCTGAGATGTTAGATGAGAAATGGCTTCCTGGGTTGATTTTTCTTGCCTAAAACAGAAGTGTCTATCACTAAGGATACTACAATTCTCTAAAAAAGATCTCAACTGCAAGGATTACTGGGTAAAACCCTGATTTTAGGTTCTCCTGGTGAATTTTTGTTTTGAAAAATATATGATCTATACTTGTTCCATTTTCGGATCTTGTCACCGTATTTATTGCTGAAGTAAAACCTTCCTCGCTCATAATATTTTTATATTCTTCATCTTATAGAGAGTCCGAGAGAAGATTCATACTTGTGACCCTCATGAATATATCCAAATCATGTCGCTGCTTATTGTTGTGGAAGAAATCAAGGTTCTGTTAAGTTCCTCTGTAGTAACAGTGTAGGGACGATAGACTACCATAATCTTTATTGATTTACTATTGAGAGATGTTTCCACCATCAGTAATCGGAGTTCTTTTAGACAATTAACTACTTTGTGATTATAAGCAAAGATGGACTTTATGTAAACCACCGTCATTTTGATTAACTAGGCCATCGTTGTATATTATATCGTATTGGGGTAGGCAATATAAACCCGGATCTGGTAAATGCCAAGTTTCTGTGAGCACGATGATATCATATAGGACCTCTACCTGACTCAACAAAATCCTGAGATGATCAAAATTCTTATTCAGACTCCTAATTTTTAAATGGAGAATTATCAAGTTTTAATCTTCAGGCGACGAGAGGAAAGTTTCAATTCCATCCAGGTCAGAAAGGCATTTGTTTGTGAAATTTAAGTTGTCCCGTTCGAAATTTTGGATATAAACTTCCATAATCAATCAAATATACCTGAGACATTGTAGTCTGTTCGTTCTTTTATTTTACTCCATTGCAATTTCTATTGTTCACAATTCACATCCAAAACACCATGCGCTAATTCATATTTTGTCTTGAATTTCGTGTTACTCTCAGTACAGTTCACACACGCAATATCATTAGATTTGCATTCTTCATAATTGTGTGGGGCAACACATCTTGAGCACTTAGAAGGTCCATTGTATCTGCAATTTTGTGACTTGTGGTTAAAGTTATAACAATTATAGCTTCTAGTTACGTTCAGATTTTCACGAACAGTACATCTCCCCATGCCTACGTATATGACTTCCCTTGCGATTAATTTCCTGAACGCATAGCCATTGCATTCTACGATTACGAATTGAGCACTTTTATTTTTGTTATTCCTTAGCAATGCAATTTTGATTCGATCATTTTCCGTCAGAAATACATTTTGATTCTTTATGGCTTCTACTATCTTATTCTTATCACTATTAGATATGTAAATACAAGGATTTCTTAGCTTAGTTTCATTAATGCTATAATCACTTCCCATTTGTGCGACCAGCTCATTCTTCATATTTTCAGACGAGTACTCTAAATCACATTTTATAAGAACGCATCCGTTGTTCCTATTCTTTATTGATGTTATACCTATTGAAGTTTTATGAACCTTGACTTTATTTTCGATTTCTTTTTTAGTTTTCATATATTCTTGATGATTCTTAGGTTTACACATAATATATGGCACTTTCCTGGGTATGGTCTTCTTTTGCAGATGTAATGAAGACTGAGATAAAGCATCAGAGTACGATTTCCGCTTCATCCAATTATCATTTTCTTCCTGCTCAAGTTTAGTCACATTCTGCTCCAGAAGTTCTATTATCTTTTCCTTTCTTTGTATTATTTTCATTTTGTCCTCTATTATTCTGTAAAGCAATTCCATGGTATCTCCTGTGAATAAAACTCATGACATATTTTGATTTATGGCATGATTTCTTTGTGTTATATTACTCCTGCAGAACTTGACCTGCTGGAACATGGACGCTACAATTTACAAATTTTGACGATGTAAATTTTTTAGTACACATAAAAATAATCTTACCTTAACTTGAAAATGTCGAGGGTGCCAAATCTCAACTTTTACCGGACGCAAAGAAAATGGAACACTTTGAATATTTTAACTAGCTAAAGTTGAATAATATATTGCAGTATTTCTTCAGCTATTTATAAAGGTTGCGATTTTCTTATAAAAATTGTGTTTCAACTCTACTTTGATCGAAAGTGAACGCTATGTTTTCTCGATGAATGAAACTAATTAATCAAAATAAAACAGGATGATCGATTTATTTTATATTCTGTATTTAATTAATTAAAACTAAATTTAAGAGAATGGCTCAATATATTGAAACACCCTGGTACTGGTTAAATTACAATTTCTATTGAGAAATTGAACTGATAATTGTTATACATTACTACGCAAGTTTACTCAGGGGAAAGCAATGTCAACGGAAAACGTTGAAACAGGTTGATTTTTGTTGCCTTGAGCATGTCAGGCCAACCCCCTACCACCACCACCGTTTACCTACAAAATAATGGTAGGTGATATGGGTCGGCTAGGTTAGATTAGGGAATCAACCCCATATCCTCAATAACCCTTTTTTATGAAGAAATACTCAAATAGTGGAATAGGTTTCCATTCGCGTCGTCCAGTGTAATATCTCCACACCATGATATAGGCTCCGTGAATTGTTCATTTGTGACAAACTTTCGAATGCTTGACAGATGGTTCGTCTCCAGAGTGGGAGTGAGTTTTCAGATGGCATATGATGAGCTCTCTTGGGACATAATTATCTAGAGATAAACTCGTCGGATCTTCGGGGTGAACTGGCTCGGGGGGCTCATGATGGCAATACGACAAGGAATGGTCGTCTGGCGGACGTACGAACCCCCTCAGAATCCGATGAGAGAAACCAGTTTGTTATTGAGCTTTTCAACATAAGATGGCTGGGACACACCAACACGAATATGAGAGCAATACTCCAACACTTAAGACACGCAACCTCTCATCCTATTTCTAATGAAAACACGAATAATGTCAACAAGAAACACCACCTATTTCAATTTCAATGACTTTGAATAGGTCTCAAGGCTTCGGTTTGATTAAGGGCTCTGTGTTTTTGCCAAATCGGATGTCGCATTCCAGAGGGAGGATACGTTGGAGGATGACGCTTTCGACCTGGCATGGTTCAAAGTCTGCTTATGTAACAAAACTGTTTCTTTGTTGTCTGTATCGATCTCTTAATAACAACAACTACCCTAGATTATTTGAGTATCTAGGGAATTGATAAACACGATCCAAATATAACATCCGCCAGCTGTGGTAATCAAATGGAGGCCTTTGCGATCAGCCGCAACTAGATGCAATTTTTCGGTGAGTCGACAAAAATTCCCGACAATATAACCGATTTTACCAATACTTCTTGTTTCAGATCCAGATAATTTCCGATATCAGGTCTCAGCATCCATAGTCAACTCCTACACACGTTTCTGATACTGGTAACTTTTTACAGCCAAGTAATAAAGATTCAATGTCTTCAAAGAAGATCTGGCATTAAAACTGAGTCAATTGGGGGGAGATACGCAATTTTTTCTCGTCTTTGCGTCTGAGATCCTGAGATCAATGTTTGCACTGAATCTGTTACTCAAGTTATTTTTGCAGGCATGGACCTCTACATTCTAAACTCCACAGAAAAAAAATCCGCACAAAAGCCTTAGTTCACTGAAAACTGTCAAAAACTTTCTATGTTGAAAACAGAGCTTACAAGAACTGTGAGGAAAATCCAACATATAAAACTAAAGCTGAATAAGTGCGATGTCTAACTCAACAATTGATAAAGCGGAATGTTCTTCAGTGAAAGAAGTAGGAAAATATTCGTAGAGCAGACCAGTGGAAATCGTCAGTTCTGTTCTATGGCTAGGGCAGTCAGGAACAACTTCAGCAAGTTATCCTTCCCACCTTTGATTATAGATGACGGTTCTATCGCATCATTACCTGAATCAAAGGTGGATCTCTTTGGAAAAATGTTTCTGGAAAATTCTATTTCAGATATATCAAACACGGTGCCACGTGATCTTAATCGTCTTTTTCTGATTTCGTATGAGAGCCAACACCGTTTCCCGAGTGTTGGAAAGTTGTGAGAGCGCAACCGATTCCTAAGATTAAGAAGGAATGAAAACCCATAAATATTCATCCAATCGCATTGTCTATTAGTCATGGAACAAGTGATAACCGATAAGCTCAAAAATTATCTCGAGTTACAGGGTATCATCAGGTATCGACAATACATTTTTCGTAGACAACGATCAACTGGTGACCTCCCTGCATATATTACACACTTGTGGACACAGTCTTGATGAATAAACTAATCGTATATGGACTTTTCGAAAACTTTCGTGGCTGCATAAGCAGCTTTGTCTTCAGTAGATCCATTCGAGTGGTAGTAGTTGGTTTTGTAACGAGAAAATCTCTACAGGGTTCCATACTCTATAGCAAACCCCTTATGATGCTGATTAATGATCTGCTCCACACCACTGAAAAGAAAATATTTGGGTTCTTGCGGACGAATGTACTCTGCTATCATTTTCTAGTTATCGTCGTATGACTGCTGTAGACTGAATGACACCGACACAGAAATCAGCACAGCATGACACTGAATTTGGAGTTGGAGAACCTCCTCTAATCATGCAAGGACATCGAATTTCCTCAGAAACGAACATGCACCTAGTCAACATCACACAACGTCGAAGATTGCTGGCATGACCATGTGTCAGCCATTACCAAATTTTCATCTGCTATACTCACTTTTCTATCCAGGTCAGAGCAGTACTTCACTGCATCACAGCTGATGATTTCATACAAAGCAGAGGTGCGACCTGGTCTGGAATACTATTCTATGTATGGGGTTCCGCACCTCAACATTCATTACATCCAAAAGAGAGTAGTGCGCCTCATCGACCATCTGGAGATAACGCGCGATCTATCTCTTCTCGCTCAAAAAGGGCAAGTTGCTAATCTTTCTCTACTCTACAGATACTTCCATGGTAAATCATCCGAAGAACTGAAAGGCTTGTTTCCACGAAAAATTCAATTTCAAGGAAAAACCAGGCTAGCGAAAAACTCTAATAATGGACGGTCCTACTAGCAACGCTACGTACCTCTATCTATAAAGATTCTTTTGTTTACTAGGCTAGTGTGCTGTGGAACTCGTTTCCATCGAACGTCTTTCCGATAACTTACAATTTGGCCCTCTTCAAAAAGCGAGTGAACATACATTTAAATCATCTGGGGCGGTCACATCTGTGGTATAACATGTATCGCCTCTTCCCCAGAGTTAAGAATAAATAAAAAGTTAGGATTGATCGCCAGCGACTGCAGAGATTCTCTCTGCGAGAGGGGCTTCTCGCGAACATCATATGATAATCTATTTTTCAAAATCTACCAATTGAAATTACAAACAAGAAGGTGGGTTCGTGAATAGAACTATCATTAGATCCCTTGAATGAATACACTTCCTCATGTTTTCCTGTGTTTTGTTCAGATGACATACTCGAAAATAGTACGGACAATTTTGAGTGGAAATTAATATTTTGACATGGCAAACTGAAAGTGTTAAATTGCAAGATCATGCCAAATATCGTTTTCCCCAATTGATGTGGCCTTGAAACCTATCATTCGATTCACTAATTGTTTCCTTTGGGAAAATAGTATAGATAACTATTATATAATTATTGCGGGATATGTATTATCTATAATTTTTTACTATGTAACAGTAGTAAGATTCTTCTACAGCGTTGCACCCAGCAACCCATGTTTCATTTTTTTTGTCGTTTCATGGCACCGCGTACGATTGAGTAATACATTGCGATTGATAGTTTTGTTCGGTTCAGTAAATGGGGGCCATCCATTCCAGAAATTAAAGGGTTGATATCCTTGCTGAAGAGGCAACGGAACTACAAAATAATATTGAATCATTCCGTTGCATTTACACAGATGTCATCCCCCATGTGTTTCAGTGTATAAAATTTAGATGGTGCGGTTCCTTTCAATACATCGAAAAAAGTTATTTCTATAAATCTCTAACCAACCACGCCCTTCAAATAATTCCTGGTTCACAAATATCCATCAAGTATATTTTTCGCATCCTAAAGTCTTGAAATTTTATAGAGATTTTAACGTATTATTCATTATTTGAAAAGCGGTCACGTGATCAATCCTGAATGTCTACACAAAATAGATAAGAAGGCCGATCCCACATGTATTTGAGGAGAAAGGGGAACACTAGGTTATATAATCTTTTACTGCTCAAATTATCGAGATGAATGCAATTTTCTGCTTTCAAAGATAACTGAATTTGAATTTCCTTATCATTTCAACATGATTCTGACTACACAGAATCTAGAATTATATTATATTCTATATCAAATACTTGTCCGGCATGATCCAGATATTTGCAAGAATCTCCCCACAGATTTTCAATTCTCGATGATGGCAACTTCACCCAAAACGGCCATCCCTATTCCTTCGTCATTGACAACTCTGATGAGATTGTATTTCCAGTTTCCATGGTCATCTTAAGAATGTATTTGTGCCCCAAATTTCTCCATGGTCATTTTTATTGAAAATGTGGGAAGCTGCCAGTGGCATTGGGTTGAAAGGGAGTGAACAAAAAATGTGATGAAAAATTTCCTCCTCCCAACAAAGTTCAACCTCTTTCAGGACATTTATAGAAAATCAAATCATTCGAGTTATTCAAGCTGCTTCGTTTTCATTGGAATGCACTGTATAATACTTTCCGAATATGTATTATCTATAATTTTGTACTTTATGAAAACAATAGTTCTACATAGTTGCAACCCTGCAACCCACGTGAACTAGCTGATCTGGATTGTTTTTGCGAATGATAGATTAGTAATAACGAGTTTTTCTCAATTGAATCGATGGTTCACCGTTGATAGCTCTATTATGAAAAAAAACACTATCGTGCAGGACGCTAGAGATAGAGTATAACGAGGGATTCAGCCCCGACGCCTGATCTGACAACAAAACAAATATATAAAAGAGGACAAATACAAGTGAACTATGAATTCTACTAAAATATATTATTAAATACTCGACGTGTTTCGATACACATTATCTTTGTCAAGAGCGACTGAATACTACAAATATATCTTACTAACAAATTTTTATATATACTAAAGAGGCAATCCACTCAGAGCTATCCGTACTTGAACTAATGTTTAGGAAATTAATTTAATAGGGGTGAGTTATTCATGTCTACCTGATCCTCAAGAATTTCCGGTGAATACCTAAATCTGTTAATTTCAAGTACTTCCAGAAGGTTGAGCGTTATACCTGTATTCTCAGAATGTAGGATTTTAAATTCTGAATTGAAAGAGTGACCATTTTCCTTAAGATGCTTTGAATAATTTGAATCGGTTCTTCCATTGATGAAACTGTGTACATGTTCAGAGATTCTAACATTAAAATTTCTTCCTTTTCTTCCAATATAAAAATAATTGCAATCTGCACAATCCAATCTATAAACACCTGATTTATTTTCTTTATTAATTGGAGATTTATAATTCCTGATAAATGGACTTAAATTTGTTGATGTTTTAAAGGCTATATTTAAATTTGAATTTTAAAGATGGGATGTCACATTATTGCTAATATTGCCTATATATATTAAACTATTGAGTTTCTTGATGTGAAGCTAATCGGTGTGCTCAAAAGTCTATGTATATAGCTATTAAATGCTGCAACTTTATGTTGGTAAGGATGTGCCGATGTATAATGAATTGTGATGTCTGTATGAGAAGGTTTATGATATATTGAAAACTGGTGTTCATTATTTGATTGTTATTATTAGGTCTGGGAAATTGATGGAATTGTTCAGTTCTATATCAGAAGTGAATTTTATTTTTGGGTGTAGGTTGTTGATGAAATTTTGAATACAGTATACTGTCTGTTTGTTCCTGTAAAACTCACAATAATGTCATCGACATATCGATACCAATATAGGAAATGTTTACTATGCGGGTGTTTATGAATAGTTTTTTCTATGTTATCCATGAAGATTACTGCTACAAAAGGGCTTAAGGGGTTTCCCATTATAAGTCCCTCATAACTTTCATAAAAACAGTCGTTAAATAAAAAATAATTTTGAGATATACAATCATCTAATAAAGCCATAGTGTCGTATTTAATTCGTGGATTCGTCATATTTTGTGTTATCAAATTATTGATTATATTATACGGATCTTTCGGTGGAATAATTGGAAACAAATTCTTGACATCAAAAGAGACTAAAATTGCATTACTTGGAATGACAATATTTTCTATTTTCTTCGAAAAAAATCTTTGAATTACGGATAGAAAAAGACGGTTTAAAATTACAACATTTTTCCAGAAGATGTATTGAAAATATGGAAATCTTGAATGCTGGGGCATGTGTGAATGATACCACTGGTCTTATTGGATAACCATTTTTGTGCAATTTAACTAAATAATAAAGTTGAGATGGTAAAGGATTTTGTAAAATAAGTTTTAATTTTTTGTTATCTGTAATGATGGATTTTGAACTCTCAATGACTGCATTCACTTCCTTATTGAATTTATTAGCTGGGTCTCGTGATATAACTCAATAATTAGAATCATTAATGAAATCTGATGTTTTGGAAATGGATTTCTTTCACGTAAAAGCCTGGTCCATTGAATTTATAAAAGAGAACTTGGGTTTCAATGAGCTTTGCTAGTAAATGCTCTCCAGCTATGCCCATGTGGTGAAGGCGTGGGCTAACCAACTAAGCTTCAAGTTCTTCGACGCCACTACCTTTGTTGAACGACGAGAAAAAATCGTCACGATGTCTGTGAAGCTACAATTGAAACACCGAAACCCGTTGACTCAAAAGGAATTTATTACTGTACATCAACACTAGTGAACCACATTGGTCAGGTGACTCAGTTAATGCGGATAAATCGATTTGTATGAAATAATGATAGGTTAACTACTAATATCGAATAAATTATTTGACGAAAAGAATCAAAATTTGAGCTCTACGATACAATCAACTAATCAAATTGTGATCTCAAGATGCTCACAGTTTGAATTCACAGTCAATTAATTATATATTTGTGCGAAAAGTTGTTGAAATCGAACAAGATAGAATTCAATAAAAATGTTAAATTCATTGAATTCTGTTAAATCAGTGTTAATGGAAATATTTATATATTATATATATATATATATATATATATATATATATATATATATATATATATATATATATCTTATCTGTTTCATATGCGCAAGGAAATACGGAGTGGTTGATCCTCCTAACAGGGTACAGCTCAACTAGCCAAATGCAATATCAGCTCCAGGCTTCAATCCTGTGTTGCAGATCTATTCCTCTCTCTCTCTCTCTCTCAGAGATATCTAGTCGTTTCTTTGATATGACGCCGATGCCAATTTGTAATCCAATCTAGGTTATCTCTACAGGCCTAGGTTCTCTATCTAATCCTAAGTTCTCCGAGGATTAAAGGGAAACCACGTGCTTCCTCCATGTTCAAAATAGTGCCCAAATCCGTGCAAGACATTTTCCAAGTTCCAAAATTCGAAGAGAATAATGTACAGCCAAATAATATAATACAGAGTGAATCCTGATTCCATAATTCAAACTATCAAACTAACCTATAAAATAATCAAAAAAAAATGGTAAGGGCATCTTGACTTCGTTTCTAAGAGAAATACTAACAGGGTATTCAATGTCTTATGCGCCTTTACAAATCTCTCATCATATCATGTCTGGATTATGAGTGTATAACTCATCCAATGTCTCAACTTTAGATCAACTAGAAATTATTCAAAATACCGCATTCAGGATTATTTTTGGAGCATTTAGAACTACACCTGTCAAGAGCCTCTGTTGGGAGAACCCACTTCGAAGTCGAAAAGAGACAATTTTAGTTTCAATTATGCCGCAACTGTGCGTGCTAACCCATGAAACCCAAGTTTTTACTCTTGTCATACAAACAGACTCACAGGGTTTATCACAAACAAACCTAGAACAGCTAAACCCTTCTATGAAAGGTTCAGAATCATCATAGCCGATTTCCAACTCTCACTACCCGAACCATACCAAATGACTCAATTCATCAAAGATCCTTTGCTAATTAATCCACCACACTGTATCACCTTCCTGACAAATTACGACAAACATATTGTGAGTTTAGATGTCATAAGAAAAAAATTCAACACCCTACTCGAAGAATATAGCGATTACCAGAAAATTTATACGGACGCTTCAAAATGTGTAAGTGGAGTGGATGCTGCAGTCGTGACCACCCTCTATAAACTCCCCATACAAACAAGTATTCTTTCTGCCGAAATGTATGCCATACTACAAAGTCTCATGTTCATGAACCACCATCCTCACCTTAAAAACTTTATAATAGTCACCGACTCACTCAATTCTTTACATTGTTTACGACAGAAATATCCAAATGACCCTATAGCTCAAGAAATCAGAAATCAACTAGATATTACTGATAACTCAAACATTAAAGTCATATTCATCTAGGCACCCTCACATATAAGCATCTCAGGAAATGAGGAAGCTGACAAATGAGCACTCCAGGCTGCTTTTTCAGAGGATTAAAACACTATCAACAGTGTTGGAGGTTCTGATTCTCATTGAAGAACAAAATCATCACGCAGTGGCAAGATCAGTGGAACCAGTGCGAATCAAAATTACGCGAATTGAAACAGCCATTTCATAAATGGTGCGTCTATTCAAAAAAAATCGCGTTCCATCGAGAAAGAGTACAGTGCAACCTACCGAAGACACTTCAATCAATCCTCAACCCTACAAACAGTGAAACTTTATTGAACTACCTAAAAGCTACAAATCTATATAAATGTATATAGTTTATCACTATTTTTGTAATGTCGCAAATAACCCAATTGGTTGATGCGACAATATTGTATTATCAAATAAAAAAAAAGATTATAATTTATAAACTAGTGCAATAAGATGTTTTATTAACCGAATCGTTCGAAAATAATATCAGTTCTGTACCAGCTCGGTGGTGTAGGGGATATGATGTTTTCTCCTGCGCAGAGTTACCTAGATTCAATCCCCACAAAGTCGGTGCGATTTTTCGGATTCTGGGAATCGCATGACAATCCATCTTTCGGAAGAGATGTAAAGACGTCGGTCCTGTCTAACAGAGATGAGTTGGACATTAAAGATCCTTTCTCTCGGCACGAGAGGGGTTCGGCAAAATTCCCGGGTTAGTGAGGTGACAGAATTCCCCAGCGTGTCATTGGCAGAAAGGCGGAAATAACAAACAAACATATCAGTTCTGTATTTGTTCGATGACGACAAGGAAGTCACTTGCTAGTCATAATTTTGCTTCTGAATGAGTAACAATTGCTGTAACCTTCTAAATATTCAAATATCAAAAGATTTATTTAAATTTATATTTCGATTTTTATAATTTAAGATCAAACACATATTTCTACTTCCGAACACTATAGATTTTTAATTTAAATATACTCCAATCTGAACACAAATTCAAATCCCCTCTCCGAAACATTGAAGATAACAATTCGGTTCATCAAATTTCATTTCATTTCCCGAGAATTATATGTATAATACTCAATTCAGCTAGAATGCAAGCGTGAAATTGGGAAAGTTCATTGATCGAAATGCTAAATTAGTTAATTAAGTTTGAACTTTGATGGAGGTATCGTAAAATCAACCTCTAAATGTTGGGTTTTATGACGCCTTACTTAAGCTTGAGTTTTAATCAGATGATTGAGTTTTTCTATTACTAGAACTTGATAAATTCCTTTATCCCGTATTTTGATCAGTCTTTTGCTCGCATAATTTTTCGCTCAGGAGTTTTCTATCAAGATCTATCGTTGAACGAAATGTACGAATGTGCGGATTGGTTTGGAGGTTTGATATGAATAGTCCGCTCTCGCGCTTTTCGAGTATTTTCTGTTCTTTAAAATTAGTCCACAATACGTATATTTGTTATTCATTTTTCTAGAAGCTGCTCTTTGAGCATTATTTGAGTATACAATGTTTTTCCGCTTACTCATAAAAGCAAACAATAGGCGTCAAAATACATATTGAAGATCAATATACATTTATGTGAACCCTGAAACTCTCCGATAAATATAAATATAATTTTTAAGGAGTCAAAGACAGTATGATCCTGAAACAAATATCAGCCTGTATATTTCCGCGAACAAACGACTCCTGTACATATCCCATGAGCATTTTGTCCATTTGTTTCAATGAAGAATCTCCTGTATATTTTTTCTTTTGATTTACTTAACTAAGCATGATCGACCACCACGAAATAGAAATATCATCAATCATTGAATATTCACAACTTTAAATGACGTCGTCTCTGTTTCCGTGCTAGGAATAATTTATATTAACCTATCTTGTGTCATAATTATTACTCACCCCAAAAAAGGAATCCAGTTCACACCCATCAGTGTTAATGAACTACAGACCCTGATCCATTAGAAATTTGAGTAAATAGAAGAAGATTTATGAGATTTTTCTCTTTTAATTTCAGAATAACATGTTCTACGCGTCAAAAAGTTTACGCAATCATTATAAATGAACGAAGTGATAAAGAAATGTTCGCTACCAAAAGCAATCCGTCTGATGAGAACAAAAAGTTGCGATGAATGCGTGTAACTAATTTGATCGCACAAATATCTATATAGGAAATATTTTTCACCATTAACTACAGCCAGTGCATGTTTCGTGATCATATTTTAATGGAGAAAAATTGAAAAGGGGATCGCCTCGTCCCTGAGTTATAGTATAACGTTCCAAGAACTCATAATGTAAGAATGCTTTTCGTTTAATAGAAAAAAATCACGAATTTTGTTGCTTAGAATGCTTCATTTGATCATGCACGCACAAAACATTGAAGAATGATGTGGAAATAACTTAGTTTTATCATCCCTGTCACTTTTACATGCGAATTCGAATAGAAGTGTTCATCCAGATAGAACTTATTTTCATTCATTATTCGTACTGAGGATTATTCGTAAACAAAAAAGTGCAATATATTCAGTAAAAGGATAAATAACAGAGGATATTCTCAAATATGCAAACATCATCAAGGGGAAATACTCCAACTAATTCATCAAAATAAGCGCATTGAAAATTCCTTAGTCCGTCTTTGAAGACTATCACCAGCGAAAGGCGAACATAACGGAAACATTAGATTGGAACGACAGGCTAATTTCCAGCCTACTATATGTAAACAAAATCAACCTAAATATACAGGATGTTCCATCTGAAACGAGCTACCTATATATTTCTAATCTCGTTGTGATTGGAAGAAAATTGCCGAAACACGTCTTATGATTTTGGCCGGGAGACATTTTTCGACGTATTTTTCATGCTTTAACAAGCAATCCCTGCAGAGAGGGCGCTTCAACCTCTCGAAATTGAATAGGGCAAAGGGTTCGAGCGATACCTCATTTGAAAGCTCTTCCAAGCCTCTTTACAACTCTATATGAGAAAAGTAATTGTATGGGGTTTATTCAAGCGAAAATTTTATTTTTGATCTCAACCATTTCAAACTGAAAAACAAAACGATTATCGTTTTGAACGAAAAGTTTTAGAGGGTAGTGATCGGGCATTAACCAGAAGAGTCACTTACCTTGAGATTCAAGATAAGGAAAGTTGGATTGGCTAAAATGCTTTCGAAAAGCCGTTTCACAACCTATATCAACCTTCAGAAGATTTTATTGTTTTAACATATTCGAATTGGAAAAAATTATATCCAGTGGCTTCAAAGCAAATGTCTTCTATTTACTTTCATACCTCAACACAATCTTGACTGAAAATCGCCTCTAAAATAGATCAGCATATTTGGAGTTATTGGACTACACTCATCTGCAATGCGCTGGTATAAATAGTCCAAATTCTTTGGCTCAGTCACAAAAATTTTCGATGTCCCTACAAAAGAAATTCCAGAGGGTTCAGGTCAGAAGATCGGCAAGCCATTTCCTATCCAAAGACCAGGTATTTGCAAACTGGTGCAAAATAGTGAGAAGAAGCTCCGTATTGTTGGAAATGGAATTATTGTTCAAGTAGTAGGGATCGTTATCTTGTTTTTCTGTTATCAATGGATCAGTCGCATTTTTCAGCGCATCGAAAAAATTTCATAATCTAAATTACCAGGAATTAACCGACACCCTATTAGGTGGCATTCCTAAATTCTTAACCACGTATTCAGTGTGGACTCCTCGAAATACATGAGGATTTTTATCACTCCAAAATCTACAGTTTTGTGTCGGTCATCTCTCCATGAAATGAAAGAGTCATTCGTCAAAGAAGCAAATGTACAAAAATTGCGAGTCGTTCGTGATTCGGCTCGGCCATAATTTTCCGCAACTCTTACTCTCGATTCAGATCTTCATCATTTAATTCAAGAACTAATTTATCTTTGTACAGATGGAGCTTGAATTTGTGTTAAATTCTGAAAACGTTATATTGGATAACTCCAGAAGCTGCAGAATATAGTCGTACAGATTGCGTATTTGGCATAAGTTGGACATGTCCCAAAACCGCCAAAGCAACTGCTTCATCATTCACAATTCCAATGGCAGCCCCTTTTCATCCATTACTCAACTCGTTTCACTTCGTTTAAGTTTTGTATATACAGCTAGAATGAAACAGTTAAGACTTTATTTTTTTCAAAGTATTCCCAACTAACATTTATACTCTTCTGCATTTGTTCGAACCCTTGATACACCTAAACAGAAGATTGGCGTCTATTTTCTGGCTAGCATGAATAAATCGAAGATTCATCAATACTGATAATATTGTAGACTCTTTCAGACTTTCAAAGTTGAAACGGTCCATAGTTTTTCGATACCAATTTACCCTTGCAGTTTTCTGTTCTTCGGCAGCCTATACGCGCGAAAATGCTCACGTTTTTAATTCAATTTTTTAACTAACTGTCAAGTTTGACAAGTTGTTGTGGCTAAAACATAGCACGAATACAACTGCAATTTGAGATCTATGTTAACAAATCATAGAGGTTTATTTTTAGTACTGACACTTTATTCATGGTATCCTCTAGGTATCAGCATGCAAAACTTAAATTAGACATCCTCCGCCAGTAACATATATGACGATTTTGGTTGAATATTCTTGCTGCCTTCCGGCACAATTTTTGTTATGTTGATAGAGGTTTACCAGTACGTTCTTGCAGTGTGTACACTATATTTATTTTTAAAATATCAAGCGAAGTAGTTAATCGATAATTGATTTACAATGCATCAAATGATTAATGAACAAATGCATTATCAAATGAACACCTCACTTCTCAGAAAAAAATATGAAGTCCAAATGAATGAATTGTCAATTATTTCTTTTAATTTATTCATAGAGTTGGAGAATTCAACTTATCAAATGAGAAATAATTGCAAGAATCGAATGTTTTCAATATGGTTGTAGTTTGTAAAAAGGATTTCAAGAGACATTAAAATATAATCTACTTTTTATCCTCTAAAATCTCAAGATAAATAAACTTACTGCTTAATGCATGCAAAACAAGTATTGATTTGATTCTCTCATTTCAATAATCTTGAAAATAGCCAAAATTTTCAAGATGGCTCATTTGTGATGAGAAATAAGTTTTTTTTGCAAAAAATATTCTTCAAAATTACTTCTCTCGTTCGCCGTTGTGAAGAGGTTCGGAGAGCTTTTGAAATGAGATATCGCCCAAACCCTTTCACCATTGAATTTTTAGTACTTGAAGAACCCCTTTCTCAGGGAGTCTCTCTTCAAAGCCTCAAATATACGTCAAGGAAGAAAGCCATTGTCAATGCGATTTTCAATAATGGTGACAAACTAGACCCTTCGAACTAAGGCCTATTAGTCTTCTTTCTTTTTCTTCGAAAATGATGAAAATGATTACTGAATCTATGTTGAACTACTTAAATGATCATCAACTTTCACCTCCTGAAGAACATGGTTTTAGAAAGGGCCAATTAACTACCATTAAATTGTTGTCATGTTCAAACGATTGAACGTATACTTTTGACAAAAAAATTCCAAGTGATCTATACTATGCAAGAGCATTAGACATAGTAACTGTGAAAAGACTAATTCAGTTACTTGAGGCAGTGGGTATACCAGAAAAACTCCTTCTTTGGTTTGAGGACTACATGACATGGATTACCTTAGTGGTGAGGGGTGGGTGTTCATTTTCAGCTGAAAGATTAGTAACAAGTGGGGTGCGGTAGTAACGGCGGAATCAAATACTTATGTTCTTTGATCGTGAAGGCCCGTCCTATATCAAAATATATGTGTCAAAAACGTCGTCCACGAGGTGGTCTCATACTTAACTTTCGAATGTTTGAATACAACTACTCCTGTCTTAGCTCCATCTTCACCTTGTACAACAATCCCCAGCGACGTAGACACTATCTCAAAATTGAAAAGGAGAAGCTCCGTTCGCGGCAGCAACAATATTTTCATCTGAATCGTATATTTGAGGTATGGTACGCTTTTCGAGGCGAAGTGGTTGCGGGCGACACTGTGAATCAGTATGAAAATATGGACGCCAACTTGCTCTGACGGATTTTTGTTGGGACTTTAAGTCTTGATTTTAGTGATTTTCTGTCAAACCTCTTTTTAATTCTTTTTTTCTCTTGTAATTCATTAGGCGTTTATAGGAATTGTACTTGGCCTTAAGCTAATGCTAATAATAATATTGAAAATATTTTCCCCGAACAAAATCATTCGACGTATTTTGGCAAATTTTTCTAATCACTACGGGATAAGAAATATACAGGTGGCCAGTTCGATATGCAACAGCCTGTACATTTATTTTAATCTATTTAATCATAAAGACATATTTTACGGGCGAAAGTCATTTTTTTTTTTGATTTTACAGTTACCGTTTTTGGATATCCGTGTGAGACAGAGCGAGAGAGTCAGGCAGCTGCCCATTAATTATGTTAATGTTTGATTACATATAGCAGCCTGTGCTGTACGCGTGCCGTCCCACCGCAACATCATTCCATGGAATGTCATGGTACATCTGCGTTTCAAGAACTCTTTATTCTTGACGAACAGTGAAGATATTGAATTGCACCATATTGGCATATACTGGGTAATTCACCAGTGGCGCGGTGCTCTGTAGCTCGTACACTCTTGAAGATTTCATTTTTGTTCGAACGGTATTGTATTTAGAAAGTAAAAATCTACTTCAGTAATTTATTTTGAGGTAAACAGGGTATCCCAATTTTCTATAAGAAAAATCTTCGGAGGGTTTTTCAGATTGGAAGACCAATTTTTTGTTGAAGATTCAAGAGCGTCCTAAACTCTGATATAATGTCTTTAAGTAATAAGTTTTTTTGGTGGGTAGTTTCGTCACAATATTTTTTTCCCGTAAAAACTCATGAAAATAGGCTCTCACAGCATCGCATGCTCCTTCGGCCAGAGAGGATTAATACTTTTTTCCTTTCGTTTTCTGATTGCCCAAGGATAACTTTATTGATGAATTGAAATAGATTATCCCCATTTTATACAGGAGTGACTCAAAAAAATTATTGAATATTGTAATCTTAAAAATATCATATCTTGATTCTTTCAAATGGAACATCCTGTATTTTATTATTCATGTCAACGCATAAAATATTGTGCCATATTTTTGAAAGAGTAACCTCATCTTTATTTTCGACCATTTACGAAATAAAAAATAAACTAAAATAATAAAATCAGAAGTTGCGAAAGAAGAATTTATTAGTACATATGATATACTTGATCAGAGAAATGGAGATATTTTAAGGTAGTCGTGTATGAATAACGTAATAGATTGGTTTTTGGTGAGATGATCTACAAGGTGTTGAACTATTTCAATAAGTGTTCGAAATGTTGCCTGTGTCTTTGTAGACACAACTCAATCCTTCTGAGGAAAGACTGTTGAACTCTCGACAACATTTGCGGATTAACTGACTGAAAGACTTCGACTATTCTCTGTCTCATATCCACCTGTGTTGTGGAATCTGGTAAACGATGTCCTTAATATAACCCCACAAGAAAAAATCTAGACTTATAAGGTCCGGAGACCTAGCTGGCCATCTAACAGGATCACCACGTCCTATCAATTTGTTTGGAAACTCACGATTCAAATGCTCCCTAACCTGATGTGAGTAATGTGCTGATGCTCCATCCTGTTGAAACCACAAATCTTGTCTTATATGCTCTGGTACATCGGCAAGTAACATTGGTAGATGATTTTGCAGAAAATCTGAATACATTTCACTATTGAGATGCTCGTCGAAAAAGTGCGGCCCAATTAGATATCCATCTACTATAGCGGCCCATAAATTCAAGATCAACGATGCTGGTGATCTATTTGTCTCATGAGGTGTGGATTTTCCGTTGCGTAATAATGAAAGTTGTGCCTGTTGACAAGCCCATTCTTGTGGAAAGTTGCCTCGTCCGAGAAAAACTCTGCTAAACATATTTGGATTTTCCGCTACTTTGTCACTTGCCCAATTGCAAAAATTTATTCGATTTTCATAGTCTTGATTGTTCAGTTACTGGGGCAGCTGTACATGATATACATGAAATTTTTTCACTTTCAAGATTATCTGGAGGGATGTTTGACTTATATCTGTTAACTGAGAAATCTCTTTTCGGCTTTTATATGGGTCCTCTGTTACTGTCAACGAAACTGATAGCTGATTGTCTTCAGCTGTAGCAGTTTTTGGTTTTTCATGTTTTTTGTAGGCGATATTACCCGTTTCGATAAATCTTATTAGAGGTTTTCAAAGCATCTTGCTTCAGGATGCCTCGTATCAGGAAACCTTTGTGCATAAACTCTACTTGCCAACAAAGAATTTCTATCACACTCACCCAGAATAAAAATCATATCAACCATTTCTTCCTTGGAGAACTTCATGGCAGTCAATTGAGAAAATTGGGTTCAAACCTCACTTTAACCATCTTTAATAACGAAACATATATGATACGTCCAGACACCTGACAGAAGGTACAAATGAAGAAAAAGGTCAACAGAAACCTCGATTTACGTTTTAATCATCTTGATTTTATCATTCGTTAATAGAATTATCTTGTTTAGGTTTCATTTTCTACTACTTGAATCATCACAGAAAAAAAACTTCTGTGCAAATAATGATGCATGTTGATGAGTTTGATACGGTTTGTAGAATTTTCATCAAAAATTTTTACAAATAATCGAATATTTCGAAAATGATCGAAGATAAAGTTGAGGTTACTTCTGCAAAAATATAGCACAATATTTTATGCGTTGACGTGAATAATGAAATACAGGGTGTTCCATTTGAAAAAATCAAGATATGATATTTTTAAAATTACAATATTCAATATTTTTTTTGAGTCACTTCTGTATAAAATGAGGATAATCTATTTCAATTCATCAATAAAGCTGAAAGAAAAAAAGTACTCATTCTCGCTGGCCGAAGGAGCATGCGATGATGTGAGAGCCTATTTTCATGAATTTCTACGAAAAAAAAATATTGTGACGAAACTACTCACCAAAAGTATTTATACCTTAAAGACATTACAGCAGAGTTTAGGACGCTCCTGAATCTTGAACAAAAAAGTAGTCTTCCAATCTGAAAAAACCACCTGAGATTTTTTTTTAGAAAATTGGGACACCCTGTGTTCTGCAAAATAAATTGCTGATGTAGATTCTTACTTTCTTAATATAATACCGTTCGAACAAAAGTGAAATCTTCTAGAGTGTACGAGCTACAGTGCAGCGCGCCAGTATACAGAGGATTTCACCTAATGCGCTGCAAACGATACGGCAAGGAAAATGACTAATTTTTAATTTTTGTATGCAGTCTAAGGTTAAGTTAGATTCGTACAAATTGAAAATAAGTTTGACAATGCATGGTGTTCGGTTATGAACTCACAGACTGAAGACATGTTATTCAGATTTCCACTTAACTTTTCAATTTCTCAATAGAAATAAAGATAAGTTCTTTCAATATTCCCTATATCTAACCTAACTGGCTTTTGAAATATTTGACATAAACAAATATTCAAGCACATTTTTCAAAGCGTTTTTTTATGTCACATAATCCACCCAGAGCGCTCGTTTTCCCATAGGTTATTTTAAAATTTATTCATCATTGAATATTTTGGCATATTTCCTCTACAGGGTGTTCAAAAATGTATTTCAGAGTATTTCATTCAAACCAATTTATTTAATGGTACACTCTATATTTCATTCGATACCAAGAAAGCTCCTCCAAGCGAAACCAGGATTATCAATACGCATCAATATAAGTTTCGGAAATATTAAAAATTGGAAATTTTCCATTAATTATTCGCTATATTTTGTTTCTTTTTTCATGAATTTATGAATTTTTCAAACTTCATTATTCATGAAGATCAAATTTGAAAATCTACAGGATGTTTTGAAAATAACTATCATTCATATATCAATGAAAAAAAAACTGATTTTTGATTCCAGGAGCACCATCATTTATGTCAACTTTGAGCATATCAGAATTATACTCTTCCCCATCCCTTCCCTACCTACAAAATAATCATAACGATTATGGGTCGATAGAAAATTATTTAAATTATCTAAATTAATCCTCAATTTTTTGAGTCAAATTTTCGATACAGGATGTTTAAACTACAAAAGTTATTATCATATATTATATGAACAAGCCGATGTCTTCGAATAAATGCTAGTACGGATTGTTATCACTATAGAAGAAGGTGTTTTAGCATATTGATCTGATAGTGCAGGAACCAACTCTCTACCTTCAGCATCAACAAACTTGAGAATTTCACTCGCCAAGAGTATCATGAAAGACCTCATTGGAAAGGAAAGATGCTCTGAATTTGGTCAACACTACGTGTTAGAGGTCTATACAAGACATTCCTCCAGGTAATCATTCCGTTAGGTAGCTGGGTACACTTATTCGAATTATTCAGATTCATTCGATAGTGCTCTTCAATTTGCTCATTAACAGGAACCAGAAACTGCCGACAGATAGTATGGAATGAAGTCTGTATACAAAAACCACTTGTTATTGAAAGAAATGATAATAATCATTGAAATCAACAGATCAGTTTCTTCCGCTTGTTCTACAATTTTTTTCCAAATCCAATATTTTTATTATTCTTATCATGTTATGATCAACCTGTTGTTCCAATCAGAACAGCATTACTATTATTCGCTACTTACGAGAGAAACTCAAAAATTAAGGAAAGAGTAAAAAGTATTTCCAGATAAAAGTTGGGCAAAAAAACAGCAAGAAAATTCAACACAAATTATTCAGAGTGAAAAGTGCGTCACCGTTATGTCAAATTTCTGATACAAATATTTGAGGCAATGGTTCAATTGCGAACTGAAAGAATAATAATATAATAATAGACTTTATTTCTTAATCAACCATATTAGGTACATACAAATTATACAGAATTTTTCTATAGCAATCGAAACAAAGTTATGTGTTGCTTGACTGATTATAATTAATTCTAGTAGAATCCACGAAAGATTACCTTGTGTGTGGAAATCTATTAGACTACTCACAATTCACAATAAAATAATTCGCATTGTACTACTACAAACAAATCCAATAAAAAACAGAATACGAAATGAACCAAAAGACCTAACAAACATGACGGATTCATTTTTCTTCCTTGATGCCATTCGCACGATATCAGAATGCAATATCAATGAACGAAGTACTATACGAGAAAGGAATTTTTTAGATCTATGTAGCTCGCAACTTGAGATCTTGGTACATAGGAAAGTCAAGTTTTGATTGCCCTCTTGAATTTTTCAAAGATTTGTAATATTTTAACCTCCGAAGGTAAAAGGTTGAAGGTGCGCGGTGCTAGATAAGTAAACGATATTTGTCCTACGGTTTTCACCATTCGTGGTAATTCATAACTGTGGTCGATATATGTTGTGGCATATTTGTGTGAAATCAGACTACTTATGTTACTATTTTTAAACTGGTAAGTTACGATTCTTAATAAGTACAGCTGCCTAATATGAAAGACTTTGGCTTCTTCATATAACTGGTCTGATGGAAAAGTTGAAATTTTACTGTGTATGATTTTCTAGAATCTTTTTTGCAGAACCTCCAGATTCCGAAGATGTACTTTTTCTATACCACCCCTCACCAAGATTCCGTAAGACAGAACCGACTGTACAAGGGCGTAATAGATGGATTTCAATTGTTCGATTGTGCAAAAGCCCTTACATACAGCAGCAGACATCTTAACTTTCGAACTGAAACCTCAACATGGCCGTCCCATCGGAGGTGACAGTCTAATGTTACACCAAGATACTCTACGCGTTCAATATGAGTGATCTCAACTGTTTGCCCCTCTACATGTATTGAGAGTTTAGTACGCATATTTGGGACATAACTGGTGAATGACAAATAATTTGTCTTCTGAGGATTGAAGGTGAGTAGACTGCAACTAAAAAAATTAAGGATCATCCCATAATCCTTCTTTACTTTGAATTTCAGGGATTTCCATGAAGGAGCTCTGTAAAATACTGCCGTGTCGTCAGCAAATGATACTATTTGACCACATGTTGGTAAGTGAAACAAATCATTGATGAATATACACACACAACAATATCGGGCCTAAGACCGTTCCTTGTGGAGCCCCATACTCCACCACTCTCTTAGAGCTTTCCACCCTGTCCACCACTAAGAACTGCTCCCTATTTTCGAAATAACTTTTCAATTAATTATGCGAATATCCTCTGAATGCGATATTCTCTCGTGTATTGAGCAGGTAGGCTTGGGGGACGGTGTCTAAAGCCTTACTCAAATCAACGAAAATGCAGAGAGCAGACCTCGAAAGAAGGTCTGCCATTGCATCCTCGGTGGACCTTGCTTTTCTGAATCCGTATTGTTTATCTGACAATATTCGGTACTTATCTAAAAACTCTATGATTCTCTTCTTTAAAATCTTCTCAAACATCTTAGCTAAAGTTGAAAGTAACAGAATGGGTCGATAGTTGCATGGCTGAGACTGATCACCCGATTTAAAAATTGTCTTGTCACAGCAATTTTGAAAACTGAAGGAAACTCGCCACTTCGAATACATCTGTTAATAATATATGCGAATGATTTGGTAGATGCGATACCTCCTTCAAAGTTTCAGCCCTAATTCCATCTAAACCTGGCACCCTTCCACAGTTCAAGTCTTTAATCAAACTCTGCACTTCCTCGGGACATGTCTCGATTATTCAAAACGAATTCGCGATCCATCTTGATTCATAAGTTTTTCTATGAGATCTGTTCACTAGCCCAGCCAACTTAGCGCCAATCTCAGAAAACTAGTTATTACTCCACAAGTTCACGAGGTGTATCTGTTTCATTATTTTTGGTCGCGGAACCGAAAGTTTCTTGTTCGTTTCATTTTTTGAATTCCTACTTTTAACACATTTCCACAATTCCGTAGCATTACCCCCATTTTTCCCTATTTCACTCCTCAAGTCCTCATTTTTTCTTGTCCTTATCAATTCGATGAGCTTATTTCCGTACCTTTCGAATTCCATTTTTAAATCCATATCGCCCGGATTCCTCTGAACCGTCCTGTAGAGCTCGTGTTCTACATATACTGACCCAAGCAAACTGTCTGTCATCCAAGCCTTTAGCTTAACACTCTGTTGTTTGAACCTTATGCTTTTAGTTGAAGACTGAATGTATTCCTGCAATATTCTAATAAAGTTTCTGGAGGCTTCCTCCAAATTATATTTATTGTAAACGTCATTCAACCTTCCATTTCGAAGTTTATCCATCAGTTGGTCATAATTAACTATTCGTTTATAATTGTGATTTTGTCGAGCACGATCTCTACTAGTACTACTGAAGCAAACAATTCCAAGAATAATTGGATTGTGGTCGGTTATATTAATCCTCCAAGCAATCGTTCGAAAACTTTCCATTGAGTACTTGCTTTTCACAAAAATATGATCAAGCATGAGATTTTGTCATCCTGTCTTCTGGTGTAAGTTGTAATGCCACTTATATATCCCTGTTCATATAAGATGCCCAAACATTCTTTTGTCATATCGTCTCTTAAATCTAGATTATCTATATATATATATATATATATATATATATATATATATATATATATATATATATATATATATATATATATATATATATATATATATATATATATATATATATATATATATATATATATATTTTCCATTATTTTCAACAAGAAATTCTTTCAGGTTATTGACGAAATCTGGCACACTTTCCGATGGTGATATCTACATGGCAATAATTTGGATCGAGGTGGAAGCATTCACTTGAAAACCCAACTTAATTACTCTTATATTATTGATCTTGACATCTTCATGCCTGACTGAGTGTTCATTTCTGATAAATACAATCGTACCATCATTTTTATTGATATTGTCTTCATTATATATAAGTTAATACCCATGAATACTGAACACATTTGGGTTATTTATTTTAAATGTTTCCGTTAACACGATACAATCAAATTCCGTTCGAAAACGGCTAAGGACAAGGGTGAGTTCATAGAAGTTTTTTACAATACTTCGTATATTGTTATGGAACAACCGGTTTTTCAAAAATTAAAACATCCTCGCATTCCTCAGTTGTATGAACAATTTTAGTTTCCACTACACCCGGCTCCAATTCTCTAATGAAAGAATCCATTTTCGCCTACACACAATAGTAAGAGCCAACCACCTCAATATGCTGAAGGCAAAACGAAATAGAAGAATAGCCATAAAAACATACCAATATCCGTCCATGAAAACCAGCCACCCGCACGACGCTGTGGTTTAGTTATACACCCTTCACTTTTCCCAGTTTCGCAAGTCCTTCAACATTTCCTCTTCCTTTGGTCGAGTTATGTCTCAGCACCCTCCTGTTCTCATTCTATGTTCTCGAGCTACCCATTGATTTTTCTCTCGGTTTTCTTTGGCTGCAGTATCATGAAACACCTTCTCGCTATCTTTTTTATCGGATGGACTGTTCAGAGTCGTAGGTGTCACAGGAACAGTACCTGTACGGTAAGACAATGTTTCCTTCCCCCCAATCTGGACGAGTCTAATAACTGTAGATTTTCTACTGAATGAACAAACTCTTCTTGGTCTTTCTTGACATAACTTTTTTCCTCTCATCTGTTCCGTATGACCCGCTATTCTGACTTTTTTTAGATGGTCCTGGAACTTTATTTTCTTTCTGCTCTGTTCTAGATAAATCATTGTTAATAAATATCTGTGTTCCTTCAATCTGTGTGCAGATCGTGGTACGGTTGACTGTTTCAAATATGATGCCAACTTTAGCTTGGTTGGTCCATTCGGTTTACTTCCCACTATATAGACGTTATTCGATTCGCTCGTGCTCAGTCTCAAATCTAATTTCTCGTTTAAACTTCCAATTACATAATCTTCAAGATTTTCTTTCACATCAACTTGCAGACCATTCACAATTAAATTGTTCTCTCTACCCCTTGCCCCCAGAAAATCAACTCTACTCCTCAAATACTTATTCTCCTCCTCAAGTTCGGTCACCTTCTTCTGAGAATCCTCCAACTTATCTATTAGTGTCTGTCTCGTTTCCTTCATCTCCCGTTGCAGTTCCCTAATCAAGTCTCTCAGGTTCTCATTTGAAACAGTTTCGCTCATCTCCGGAGGAATGCGAACACCCGCAATATATAGTGAGGATCTGCCGGTGTATGTTTAACCTTAGATCTTTAAGCAAGCCGCTGCGGGTTCAAAAAACGCGCTTGAAAGAACACGTACTAAATATATACAAATGTTATGAGTCCGTATTAACAGATTGTGAACAAATCACTTTACTATGTTCTGATTATTTCGTATAAATAATCGAAGCTCACTCAGAGTACGAAACTGAAAAATACACTTAACGAAAGCGTGTCACTTAATAGCACACGATATGAAATTTTCATAGAATTAATCTCTGTAGAAATCACAAAATTTCACGATTTTGCAGCACAGTTTGCCATGAATACACAGCTACTATCATGAAGCATGAAATATTACATCCCCTAAGAAATTAACCAGTTGAAATAGCGATATTGGGTCATCTACAAATGGACAAAACTCTGCTCATTAGAAGATTATCCTATCAAACTGACATAGCAAGTACAATTGTCTACTGAATAGTAAAGCATCTCAAATTTCATCCCTACAAAATAAAATTGCACCATGAACAATATACTAAACCGATACTTAACACCCAGAATCCTCACTTGTATAGGGAAATAAATATACAAACCCCACAAAAATTGAATGTTTGTACAGGGTTTTACAGGAACGACCTGTATCGTGGGTAATCTCAATGGAAATAGTTGTCTAAAACTGCTAGAAGAATTGATTTATCCCAGAATTATCGAGATTTTATAGAACGATGCCTTTGTTCTAGAAAATCAGTTGCATTTTCAATAAGATAAGATAATACAATATTTGGATAAAAATTTTCTAGGAAATCTTCTGATGGTGAAAAAATACCTGCTTTTAACAACTAATGATTTTGAGAACGTGAAAAAGAAGTTTGAGAACCGTTTATTCCATTCTATGGTGGTGGGACTGGGCAATTTCGAACAGTTTCTTCAGTGACTATCTCAATTGCTTCACCCACACCACACGCATGAGTCCAACATAATGAAGACTAATTTGTTTCTCTGAAACAAATATGTCAAATATTCTTGCCGTTTTGGGCACAACTGTAATTTTGAAAATGTATAGTAGCAATTTCTATTTGGTTTTCTGATGACTACACTTTTTTCGACTTCTTTTTACATCGAATTCAATATTCGAATTCGAATTGATTGATCCGATATACCCAGTTATCTAAGGAAACGACTTCCCTTATTAGAACGCCCCGTATATCTTACCTAACCTAACACAAAGTGTTGATCGAATTCGTTCACAGCATCAAGAAACTTATCCAATGGGGATGAGTAGAGTGTTGATTCCTATACTTTCAAATCAACATAGTGAAATAACTTTTCCAATACTGCTATCAATCTGTACTAAGACCTTTCTAACGATTTGACATTAGACCCATATTAATTATGATATTTTGTAGGTAGGTGATGGTGGGGGTTGGGATTTGATCTAACATGCTCAAAGTTGGCATAAGCAAAGATCCCTTCGAAACAAAAATCGACTTGCTTCAGCGTTTTCCGGTGGCACATCCTTCTTCTACTTCTTCTAAGTTAGAGGGGGGATGTCAAATTTTCGTTGGAACACCCTGAATAACTCATCACAACGTGATAATACAGCTAGAAAATACTTCATCCTCAACTTCAGTTCCAAACGACAATAAAAGACAGACAGATTTATTTTTGGATAACATTTGTCAGAAGAAGAACCCTTGTAACTAGAAGGGGATAAATTTTATGATTTAAATAGTTCAATCCGAACAAAATTTATGGTTTTAGGGTAAGTTATTAATCAATTATTCTAAAAAATCATTCTATATGCTGATCCCCACGTAGTTGATATTAAGGCTATAACATAGTCAGGAATCTAATGGAATTATGTCAGGTAGACGTAACAAAGTTTCGGAAGTTGAACGCACTAGAGAGAAGGATGAGGTCGCGTTTCAATTCACTCAGCTAACATAGGTAATTAACTAACCCTTAATGTTGGCAATTTCGAAACGAGCAGTTGGAATATGTTATACATCTAATGCGTGTGAAGTGGTATAACTTCTTCATTTAATTACTTCGAAAGGTTCTCTTCTGCTTCATTGGTACAGAGATATGTTGTGATGTAAAAAACTTTTCAGAAATTTGAATCCCAAGATTGTTCGCCGAAATTGAGCTTCCCTTACAATAATTAGAGGGTGTTCAATGAAAAGATGCTGTAAGTCAAGAAGGAAGCCTTATGTTATTTCGAGATAATAGGTTTAAATGATCATGTTTTCACAGAAATGGATGTATTTTAAAAATACTCTGCGACCATAAATTATTGCACAATTTCAATATTTCAAATTCTTCTCTTAGAAGGCAACTAATTCTCAATCATTTTCCGATGTTTCCGGACATATACCAATATAATTCGATGTTTTATCTCGGAGATCTCACAAGAAACCACCACATATTGATCAATTTTTGGAGTAACGTTGTTCTTCTTGAAATTTTTAATTTTCGGTAATAATGCAACGCAAATCACGAAATATGACCCTAGCCCTTTGTATATGTATAGAGTCGGTCTGCTTTTTCGAAGATATGGATCATCAAATATATTTCAAATTTTAAGATAACCACCTCATTTTCAAGCTGTCCATATCTTCACAAATTGCTTTTTAATTCAAGACAAAGGACAGATAAAGGCCAACAATCTGGTATTCACAAAATCGAATGTATCAAATGATTATTTTGGTCGAACAGATAGGAATTTTGAATGCAACTTCAAAGAACACACATCATCAGACAAAAAAACCGAAATATTTGAGCACATTCAATCAATAAACCACACAATAGTTTTAGATAATCTCAAATTCCTCCACAAATGGAATAAAGGAAGAATGAATCTGATGGAAAATTTGGAAACGGATATACTCTGAAAAACCGTACATGAAAACTACTTTAAATAGGCAACTTAGGATAAATAACCGCCCCCCTACTAATCATTTAAAGGAGAAATATATTTTGCACTTGAAAATGACCGAAAGATTAAAACCGGTAACGGATAAACGATGAAAACTGACGAAACTGTTCTCTTTCCTTTCCATATTCATGAAAAAAGGGACCATTATGGATAATATTATTGTCCGTCTGTCTGACTGTCTTCAAGACATTTTTCTCAGAAACACGATACTAAGTATTGACTTCAAATTGATATCGAATACGCCATAATCTATTGCAACTGAAAAAATCGCTCGTATGTTAACGCAATTCGAAGATTCATAATGCGTTTTGCGGCATTTTTTAATACTATTTAGAGAATCAGAACCCTTAGGGCTCTTCCCATTAACCTAGAAAAATGAAATTTGATCAAAAGCACCTTCTTTTACTGTAAATATAATTTGTGGAAATAGTGTTTTAAATCCATAATATAACGAGTGAGACTGACCGCTTGTTGTCATTATTTTGATGGTTCTTGAATACAAATATTAGTATGCAAAGACATCTTAGAAATGAAGAAAAAGCTGTATGAAAGTTTTCAAAAGTTGAATGTGGAAGAACAAAGGAGTTACCTTATGGGACTGATACAGATTTCACCAATATAAAAACGACGGATTGGTTCATGTTATGATAGCGGTGTAAGTCATAGACAACACAAGATGAGTTATGTGCTTCCAGACGAAAAGGGAGAAAAAACCTTAAAAAAACAAGGAGGTTGTAAGGTATTCAAATTCATCTACAAGGATAAATGCTATATTAGAATGCACGTCAACAGTTTTCCATGTAAATAAAGTCATTAAATGCATGGTAAGTCAGAAAAACTGTACGTCAACCCAGATTTGAACGTGAACCGTGTTCACAACGCGTTTAAAGAAAAGAACACAGACTCGATGACAACGTGCAGGTTTTGCCTGAAGTGTTTTTGGAGGACTTTCAGAAGCCACGAGTAGACACTGGTAAGACTTTCGATTCACTCAACATACAATCGAAGTTTACAAACGCCGAATCTGCAAGCAAAGAAAAAAAAGTATATAGTGTACACTAACAATCCTTACTGAGAGCACCATGGATTACAACCGTCAACACTCATGCCATAATTTTAGCATCCACAAGGCACACACTGATGATGGTATCATGTGTGTTTGGCATGAAGGACAGACTGGAAAGGAATGAGATGGCTTCATTCATCTTACAAGCCCTCAACAGTGGAATGCTACATACTGCCAAACTTGAGCTGGGTATGTGGAGTGGTAACTGCGTAGGCCAACTGAAAAATCTATTTCCACTTAGCCACGTTCACTTCGACACAATAGAAAATAAATTTTCCTCCAGTTAGAGAATTTGCACTCATTGAGAAACGAGCTACAAAATGTAGAAAATATTCAAAGTGTCATAACAACCTCACGACCTTGTCGATTTTTTCAAGTTTTGGACATGGGAAAAAATCATTCTTAGATTTCTTCTATGTTCAATGACACGTCTCAACTCTATATCACAAAATTATGTTTACGGCGCATCACCAGGATAAACCTAGGTCTCGTCTACTACAAAACTAGTTACAACGATATTGTTCCATGGGGATCATTTAAAATGATGATTCAAGGCGAGAGTGCTAGACATCTTCAAACTAAGCTCTTTTCAAGCCTTCCAGAGGAAATATCGCTAAATGAGGCCAAACAAGGATTCAAAAAAAATTTTGGATTTTTTCCAACTGAAACTCGGAATTTTTTGGGAAAAAAATCCAAGTGTAAAGTATTTGAATTGAAATATGGGAATGTTTCTTTTTCTATAACTTGAACAATATTTTCCACTCATTTCATTGATCTTTGGCAGAAATTGGCTATATTGTACAGTTTTTCTGATTTTCCTAGTACTTTCTTTTTCGGTACTAAGATCACTTTGCCCCGGAACGCTTCAATTTATTTTGAGGTCTGCAAGTTATTTTAGATATCAATTTGAGAAGGTTATTTACGACTTGTTTTCTTATCTTGTGAAAGCAATGAATCTTTTGGATTTTTTTACTTTTTACTTTGTTTTCTTTTTACAATTTTGTGAATCGAGTCACGATCAAAATCGATGTTGCGAGCTATAGGTTCAATGGTTTCAATTTCTTTTCAAGATATTCTGATGATAAAGGCAACGAAAATGCTCTGTGAATCATTGAATTATATGCCGACATTTTATGAGGATTAGGGTGATTTGATGAATACTTGGGAATACAAAGATCTGTGCTAGTAAGTTTTCTTAAGATAATGAAGTTTTCGAATTCAAATTTCACTTTCGGATTAATACTGTCTATGAATTTGAGAATATCATCGAATTGTACCGTTTAGACAAATAAGTATGATATCCACGTATCTATGCCAAAAATGAATATTAAAAGGCAAATTATAATTTAGTGCTAGGTTTCTATGCTAGACATGAATGTCTAAGCTAGAAAGGGAGCTAAGTGGTGATTCCATTGCAAGACTGTTAGGTTGTTCATACAATTTTTCAGTACATTGAAGATAATTTACTAGTATTCATAACTCCAACAGAACTATATTTACCCGATGTATCAAATAGATAACATATGATTGTTCGAAAACATAAAACGTTAACTTAATACTTCAATTTCTCGAAATGTTTTGAAAGATGTTTTGTACGTCTAAGCTTAGGAGGTACGAATTTTTCGATAAACTGAAGTTCTCTTATTTTTGAGTATTTCAATTGAAATTTTGATTGTATGTTTAGGAGGAAGATTTGTCATTCTTTTGAATATCACATTCAATCCTTTTCTAACTTTCAAGTGGGACTATTAACAATTCAATTGAAAACAACTTGGCCGATCGGAAAGTTTTCTTAATAGGTTTTCATCAGACCATATAGTTGTGGTGGGTTTAAATTCCTGTTTGTATGCTTATAACCAGGCGTAGTTGAAAATATTCGATGTCATGTCTAACATAGTGCTTCTTGGTGATTTCTGCATTCTAGCGATGGGATGGTTAGGAATTTCTATTAATTGTTCTTTTCATTTAAATCATTTTGTCTATGTATCCTGAATTTTAGGGATCGTATGATTATCGGTCCGAACTTCTTTCATGGATTTTATGATGTTGAGTATTAAATTATCTTTTTAATATTATATTTTTCAAGATTTTTAATATTTGTGAGTCTTCAGAATTCTAAAGAGCAATAGTCGTTAATATACGCTTTCTCAATGAAAGTGGGCACAAATTTATGTCCTTGTCAATTAAATTTATTTCAGAGTGAAGAAATTAAGTTTTGAATAATTTCGAATTCAATTAGACGTATACTGAATTTTGATATATTGGTCACCTATGTTATTGATTATTGGACTTATATTATGCGCAGTTCGTTATGATTTCAGTTTTTTCATTGTTTTTCGAATATTTTGTGAATAAGTTGTTAAGTTTCGAATTAAATTTAGCCAACAAATACATCGAATTCAATTTAGTTCAGGATGCAATAGGATGTGATACTCTTGGCATATGTTCCTCTTCTGGTACAGGAATGTCACTATTTATTTAGCCCATGTTATTTTTGCAAGCCGGATAGCTTTCTCCGGAGAATATAAAGTGGACTTGTTCTTGATTTGAACAGAGGAATCAGTTCTTCCTAAACATTCTCCGTTGAAATAGGTATTTCGTGAGCAAACACTGTACTTTGTATGAAGTTTATGACATGGATCTCTACACCCCTCATTCCATGAAAAGAACAACAGCACAAAAGCCATGGTTCAACAAAGACTGCTGAAGAACCCCTGTAGCCAAGAGCAGAGCCTACAAGTCATGAAAGATAAATCCAACAGAGGAAACAAAAACTACCTTCGTACCAATACGGAACGTATACAACCTGACAACTGCAAGAGCAAAGGTCAATTTCAACGAAGGGGTAACTAATGAACTCCTTGAACAGGCAAGTAGGACTAGACAATTTTGGTCTAGGACGAATACTGTCGTTGCCAATTTTTGTAAATCTGCGTTTCCGCATCTTGTTAGAGAATACAGAAGTATAGCATCATCTTCGAATGAGAAAGCCGATGTCTTTGCTCTCTTGTTCTCAAAGAATTCTGTGCTAGATTCCTCTAAGGCAATAACACCGAATATTCCACCTACAAATTCTTCCATGTCAGAAGTCAAGTTCAGAGTCCGCTCTGTGAGACAGGTTCTTGAGCAGCAGAACTGCAAAAAGGCAGTTGGTCTAGGAGAAATACCGCCAATCGTCCTGAGAAAGCGTGCACCCGAGCTGGCACCCATTCTTCACCGTCTGTTTCAGATTTCTTATGAAAGCAAGACTTTTCGGAGCAGCTAGAAAATAGCGAGAATTCAACCGATACCAGATAAAGGCAAGAAGTCCTCATCCCAAAACTACCGCTCTGTTGCACTTCTTCCCATTATATCCAAAGTGATGGAGAGAGTCACAAATGATGAACTTATCAAATACCTTGAGTTTCAGGGAATTATTAACGGCAGTCAGTATGGTTTTCGCAGGCAAAGATCGACAGGAGATCTGCTCGCCTACGTCACTCATGTTTATACATCCAAGATGGAAAAGCATTGGAGATCTAGAGCAATAGCCCTCGACATCTCTAAAGCCTTCGATAGGGTTTGGCATGCAGCCTTGTTGAATAAACTTGCTCTATATGGGCCCGAAAAATTGCGGGGTTGGATAAGTAGCTTTCTTTCAAATAGATCAACTCAAGTTGTGGTCGACGGTATAACATCTGATTGTTTTCAGTTGCAATTAGGAGTACCTCAGGGATCCTTTCTTCTGCCAACCTTGTTTCTGCTGCAGATAAACGATATTGTGTCATCTGCAGAGAACAAGATCTTCGATTTTGCAGACGATTCTACCCTGGTTTCGTCTTTCAGTAGTCTGCGGACGATTACAACTGCGGAATCTCAGCGTCAGAGATATCAACAAATTGATAACTTAAACTTTGACTTACAGAGGATATCTGAGTGGGATCAGTTGAACCTGGCGAGCTTCTAAGTGAACAAGACGCAAGCAACTACGTTTTCTAGAAAGGTCCTCGCCGGAGAACCTCCTCTAATGATGCGCCTTTTCGGAATAACAGTCATCTGTTGCTGGCATGAACATCTATCAGCTATAGCTGAGTCATCATCAGCTAAACTTAGTTTTCTTTTAAGAGCCAAGCGATACTTCACGTCCTCTCAGCTGTTGCTTTTATATAAGGCGCAGATTCGACCTGCTTTGGAATATTGTTCCCTTATATGGGGATCTGCGCCCAAACATTCGTTGCGGATGTTGGATAGTGTGCAAAATCGGGATGTGTGCCTCATCGACCACCCGGAGATCACCCGCAATTATTCAACCGCTGGCTCTCAGAAGACAAGTTGCTGACCTTTCTTTGTTTTACAGGTTCTTCCACGGAAGATGCTCCAAGGAGCTGAAAGACCTTTTTCCGGGAAAACTCATGTTTTCCCGCAACACCAGGCTGGCAAGGAGTTCTCATCATATGGCGGTACATTTAACGACCCCTCGAACCTCTCTCTATAAGAATTTCTTCGTTTACAGGGCCGGTAAGCTGTGAAACTCGCTTCCATCTAACATCTTCCCAACATCCTACAATTTGGCCCTGTTCAAGAAGCGAGTGAACAGACACCTCAACTCTTTCCAGGTGCCCACTCATGTGGTGTAACAGGTTCGCCTATTCCTGGGAAGCGCGCATAAAAAAAATATGAAATGCTTTGCCGCATTAGCATATTGAAACCACAGTATGGATGTTTGGTAGTTAGTACCAACAAATAAATTATCCTATTAGAAATTCAAGTAAAAATTGACATGAAATCTAACCATATTGCCCCAAAGGGTAGAAAACTCAATTACCTAGAATCTGTTCAAATTTTCATATCACATTTGCTGAATATATAATGGACTATGTAAAACCCAATTTTATGAAGTATTCAAATTTGTTTGTGAAATTCAATATCCGAAAAACGACCTAAAAGTATACACTTCATGTCAATTTGTACTTGGTTTTCTTACTGCCAGATGATGAACAAGAGTTCGAAACTGAGGTAACAGTGATCTATCAATTTAATTTATTTATTGAGAGTGAGCTCAGAGTAGTAATTCCGTTGGTGTTTTATTACAATTTTCACCCCATCATCTGGTTTATATTTCTGGATATGAACAAACCCATTTCAGTGATATTAAGGAACAAGACTAGCAGCGCTATATTAACGAAAAGATTCATCATTACACCGCCCCACAGAAAAAATTGAAAGTCCGAAAGACCAGACCCTGGTATCTTATGTTTTCGAGGTCACTGAATACGATGGTAAAAATGACACTATTAGTGTATCCAACGTAATTGTTTCATAAGGTTACATCTCTTTTTCATGGAATCAAACAACTTCATTGTCATGTGCGATTTTTTTTGATTTTGATGGTAAATCTATTTCGAATAACTAACAGTAATCGGTTGCCACCTTGGTTTTCTGTAACTCTCAATCAAAATTAACAGCATTCGTTTAAAGCTCGGACTCTGTTGATTCCAAGAAAATGTTTTACTACATCCTTGAAACATAACCATGTTGTTTTCTCATGTTTACACATTGTTGTAACAAATCATACATCCTTCATCATATTACGTGTCTGACGTCCATCAAAAATACTATCTTAATCTTCGCGTCACACAACAAGGAAACTGATTTTGGAGATGAGTTAAGTATCTTCCATCTCTATCCAAAGATTCAGCTCCTTTGTTTCATAAGTTTCCGTTCAATGTTAAAAAGCGGTTTATAAAAATTTTGATGGATCGACAAGTGCATCTTGAATTACCTTTGCATAATCAGGTGTAATAGGTCATACACTCTTCGTTATGATAATTTCCATTCATACTTTGTTTTTGATTCTGTCTATATTACCTCCATGTAACAGCACTCTTTTCACAATATTACTGAACTTCATAAATATTCGTATTATGTAGTAGTATAACTGCTCTGATGCTCCTTTTTTATGAATCAATAAACAACCGCCACTCATTTGGTTTGTAACATCCAAGTTTGAACTCATCCATCAATCAAAATATATCATAGCAATACACTAAGAAAAATTTTTGGTCTTCTGAAATATTTCAGAAAATCTATACATCTGTTCTGATAAATATCACACTTGATTTTGGTACATTGGTCCATTCCTTAGTATCTGTCTTTAGCCATGGTACTAGATATTGTTCTTTATCTTTTGGTTAGCCTAAATCTCGAACAAGATCATCTAATTTTTGATGTGATATTGAATGGATTGTACTTTTAGCGTAATATGATACGTAAGATTGGTCACTTGTGTCATTATCATACGAACCAACTCATCTTCGTCTAGTACATCCTCCATTCCTTGTCTCAAGTTCTCGTTTTCGTCATTCCCTGCCAAAACTTTATCCGATGCCCATTCATTCACTCGAATCGTGTTGTCGGCCAGGTGGTGATGAATACACAGGCTTTTATACACTCTCAACATCGGCTTAACTGATTCTGAATTTTTTTTCATTGTTGACGCCAAACAAGTTAGTAGTTGGATAGTTTATTAAATTCTCACTCATTATTGAACCATGAAATGAAAAATTTAAAAATTTTAAAATTCGTTCAATCAAAATTGCAGAACTAGTTAAGGTATAAATAAAATTGTGAAAACATTCAGAACATTGTGTAACTATACAAAATTAATAACAAACAATGGCTTCATACTAACAACAGTTAACACTTATTCAAATGAAGGTACTTAATTTAAAAACTAGCTGCCAAATATTCACCAATTGAGTAGAAACTATTCCTTGATAGAATTCTTTTCACTGCTCTTTCAAATCCATTCATCTCCTAGTTGATGATATATTTTGGCAATCTGTTATAGGGCTTTGGTCCCCATACATCAATATACAGGGTGCTTCAACGAAAACTAAACAGAGGCTATATCTACCAAGACATTCATTTTTGATCAAAACGCAAAAACAGGTTAATTTTTGTTTCAAGAGTGACATCTTTTGGGGTACAGAACTTGCCTGAAATATCAACCCCTTAAGCGGGGGTTGCAATCCTTGAATTGGGTTGATGGGTCGAATGATGACTCAAAAGAAAGGTGGTATCTTTGTCTACATTTTCTTGAACGAATTTCCATTTTTAATTGAAAACTGTAAAAGATACAGGGCTAGCAACTGAAAGATAAGAAAGACTATTCCCTTAGACTATTCAAGTTTCAGTGAAGTGAAATAAAACTGATCCATGCTGATGAATGGCAGTCATCATCAAGTACCATCCTTATCTCGAATTTCATGCTCTAGAACAGGGGTGACCTTACTGAAACTTGAATAATCTCAGGGAAATAGTCTTCCTTATCTTTCAGTTGCTAGCCCTGTATCTTTTACAGTTTTCAATTAAAAATGGAAATTCGTTCAAGGAAATGTAGACAAAGATACCACCTTTCTTTTGAGTCATCACTCGACCCATCTTCCCAATTCAAAAAGTTCAAGGATTGCAACCCCCGCTTAGGGGGTTGATATTTCAGGCAAGTAATGTACCTCAAAAGATGTCCTCCTAAAACAAGAATTGAATTGTTTTTGCGTTTTGATCAGAAATGAATATCTTGGTAGATATATATCCTCTGTTTAGTTTTCGTTGAAGCACCCTGTATATTTGTGTGGACTTCAAACGGTGATACGGTAGTGAATAGTTATGTCTCTTTCTTGTGTGGTGATGATGAAATGTCGAATTTCTGGGAAACATATCTCTGTTACTATGTACAAACTTCAGGCAGGTGAGTATGTACAGACATGGAATAGTGAGTATTTTTTCAGATCGAAAATATTCTCTGCAGCTCTCACTACTTCTGATTCCAGTGAAGACTCGAATGGCTCTCTTCTGCTGAAAAAAAACCTCATAGAATCAACCGAATTTCCCGAGAACATAACGGAAAAAGACACTATGCTATGGAAATAAGAGTAATAGGTGAGTCTAGCAGCCTGATGTGTGGCACAATTCTTCATACATCTGATGGCATATATGGCACTATTAAGCCTCTTTTGCATGTTTTCTGTTTGAAATTTCCAGTCCATATATATTCCAAGAAACTTCACATAGGTTGTTTTGATACTTGTTTTTGTGAAATGCAGTGTATCCGGTTTTTCTTTGTTCAAACGCATTCGGTTAGCAGCAAGCCAATCCCCAATGTTATTCATGGCCATATTTGCATTCGCATCAGCAGATTCCTTAGAACATCCAACAGAAACAACCGAGCTATCATCAGCATACAGGAATAGATCCAGCAAACCCAAATCATTGATAAAGATGATGAACAACAGTGGACCCAAAATGGAGAACGCCAAGCATCGATGTAGACTCCTTCGACCATGTACCGCCCCAATAAACTCGCTGACATATTTCCGTCAGGTAAGACTTTAACAACTTTTTAATTGTACCTCTAATACCATAATAGTCAAGCTTTCCCAGCAATAAATCGTGATCTATGGCGTCGAATGCCTTCGTCAGGTCACAGCAAGTTCGAAGTATTGGACTATTCTATTCTTTATAGTAGCTTTTAGTATAGCAGGATATGCAAAATGTCCTTGTTTTTTATGTGAATGGAACAGCAGAGATAGTCACAACCACTACTCAAAGAGAATATGGCCTTCTATAAAATTGCATACCTGATTATGAAAATAAATTCCAAGATGCACTTGTCGATTCATGAAAAGTTCTTATACCACCTTCTCAAATTGATTTGGATTTCATGAAGCAATATGCAAAATCTTTGGAAAAATATGGAAGATTCTTTTCATATCTTCGAAATGAGTTTCTGATTCAAGTGGCACTAAAATTAACGAAGGAATTTTTGGTGGATCTCAGATACGTAAGATGATGAAGGCTGAAAGATTTGTGGCAATAATGAATAATGGTTAGTGCGCAAGCATGTAGTAATATGCTAAGCTCAGATTCTTGCTTCGAATCTTCAAATTCGAGTCATGGATATCGTCCATTGAATTTGACGAGGAAATCACATTGAGCTTGGATACATGGCCTAGAGCTAAGTCCATAACCATCGAAGGTCAGATAACTCGTAATCCTGAGTGGTAGCAGTTATCATTGCACAATTTAAGTGAGTGGTTTAGAGTCCACTAAAACTGTAGGTCCACAAAAAAAAACATACAAACAAACGAACATCATGGTTATATTTCAAGGATGTAGTAAAATATTCTCTCAATCATTAGATTCCGAGCTATAAGCAAATGGTGTCAGATTTGATTGAGATTTAAAAAAACGAAGGTTACTTAAGGTGGAGTTTATACTACTTAGTCTGATTATTTTCCAGAATGTTTGGTTTATTACAGTTAAGAACAAGGTGAAAGATTTCAGCAGATAATTCAGGAAATGGAGCATAGGTAGCAATCAGGCTGGGATGTGAATATATCAGCCGATTTGTGTTGGCCATTGAAAAGAGATTCACCATCAAAATCGAGAATAAACATGAGAGAAATCCACTTCGTAGATCATTTAACGAGAAAGTCGTTCGGTACCATATAAATATATAAATACGTTCAATTCACCAACAGTGTCATCATACATATTATATTACAATTGTATTCAGCGACTTCGAGACCTTAAGTTTGCAATGCCCTTCAGAGTGACCTCATAGGATCAAACTGATCCTCGATTCGAACTTGATTACAGTGAAGAACAAGAATGATTTCACTAGGATATTAAGGAAATAGAGCATTGGTAGGTCAGGTTTTGAAAACGTGGAAGATGAAGTAAGAAATCAAACTTCGGACAATCCAACGTAAGGCATTTTCAATTATGATTAAAGGCTTTTTTAAACTTTGAAATTCACAGTTTCGAATCTTACTGACTACTGAGTACAATATCCCGAACATGTGGTGATAATTCAACATTTCTTATCACACTATCCACTTTTTCACAACAAAAACTTCATTATTCACAAATATTCAAAGATGTTTGGTTGAAAACAATCACTAATGTATAATATAAATTTGGTTGTGTGTATTATGAACATGAGAGATAAGTTTAATCTAATGTGTCAGGGGTTCTGGACAATAGCTCAAGTGTTTTCAAGCAGTTGTGATCGCATTTCAATGAACTGTGAAAGACACCATACAGATCGTCACAAGTCAATTTTATGAACCTGAAAGATCGTATTAGGACAGCATTTAACGGGTTCAAGAGCTGTCTCAAAAATTTCTGGACAAACTATCAGAAATCGGTTACATAAAGGTCGAGTGCACACTGGAAAAATTATTTGATAGAGAGGTGGATCCACTGATGATGTGTAAAGAAGGTACACGTCTTGGTGAAAAAACTGACTCCATTTTTATGCAGAACAACTAGACGAGGAAAATTCTTACAGATAATTCTACCCATACTGGCACTCCACCTTCCATTTATAGCTCCAAATTCACTCTTTAAACAACATAAGGCTACTCCTAACTGTGCGATAGTACTTAGAAATAAACTAAAAGATAACAATGTCGATTTTCTTCTCAGATCATTATGCTCTTCAGGCCTGAATTCCATCGAACATGTGTGGGACACCCTAAAAGGAAATCCTCATTGGAATGAGTTAAGCCAAAATGTGATTGATAATATAACCTAAGTAAGCCACGGTCTAACCTGACCGTGACCTCATAGGGTGAAACTGACCCCAGATTCGGATTCGGCGACTTGAAGAACATGAGTGCGCATGGTTCAAGATGCGACTAATTTCACAGATTTGACCTTGAAATGTCCGTTAACGCGGCTTGATAGGGTCAAACTGATCTTTCTGACCTCAATTTTTTGTTTGAGGCTGTTAATGATATATATTTCATAAAATTAATAACAATTATTATTGATTTTGAGAAACATATATCATTGAATTTAAATACTCGTCTATCCGGAAAATGGTGTATTATATTATTACATAATTTATACTTGAGATAGTCCTAAATTTATTGTAAAAAAGTGGATACACTAAACCTTCGAAAACGAAACTGAATACTCTGAATGTTCCATTTTTTTTTCTTGGATTAAAGGCAGTAACTAAATTCAGAAGTTAAAGTTTGCATATCTGCTAGAAGAACCTTAGAATTTTGAAAATCATAGAGTGAGTCGATGACAAAATCGAAGAAGTTTAATTGGCAATAGTTCGTAAACTATAAGGTCTTATAGTATATAATTTGGGAATATAACTAATTTTAACATGTTTTCCTTATTGCCTTATTCCGTGAACTGCTTTGTGCATTCCGCCAACTTTGCGAGGGTACTGCCGTGGCTCCAAATAAAATAGTGCATATGTGCAACAAACACGCAAAATCTGTTTGAAAAATATTTCACTCTTTACATAAAACTATTCCATGCATTTCCATAGCAGTAATGACATTTAGAACTTGATGAAGATATCTGTTTTCAGTTCAACGCAAACTTGTTAAAATGCTGGGACGCCCTATGAAAACGTCATTCCTTGAATTTCCTATCTAACGATAGCAGAATAGGAAAACGTAAATAGATTTGCAAGGAAGCCATCTCTCGGAATCCTTAGACAACAATGTCGACCAGATGAGAACGATTCAAGTTTTTACTCGCAATAAGAATCGAATGGCATAGATCTCTTTCGACCCCCCAACTGGATACACCTACTCACTGGATCGATCAAATAGGTTTGTGCGAACCTCGCGGAGGGATATCTTACGTTCAACTGATTCCAACCTTCATTCCAACGGGGATTTTCTCGATTTTCCTGAACGGCTTATTATTTTCAGATAACCGATCCAATGTTGGAATTCGTTGCTTCTGTATCATCTGATCAATCTAGTTGGCGCCTCGAATGACAAACCCTACCATTTTGCATCGGAACGATTCGCTTAATAATGGTGAGTATTTTGCAGTTTTCGGATATTTTCTCGAAATTCTTACTCCGATGAAAAAACAATATCTGGGAGGAATGCACGAAATAATTTTTCTGAAGGAAATGATGCCCCTCACGCTTCTTCCCCGACTTCGCTTTTCGTTTGTATCTTCCCTCGCGTTCAGCCGGCCCCTACGTCAGTTCGCAGGAAATGAATGTACCTACTGAATAACGTTTTCAAATCATCCGAAAATCGCTTCGGATTGACAGGGTAAATAGCTATTCACACTCGATATCCCCCTTCAAATTCCTAATCCTGATCCTGTTCGTTTTTCCTTTCTCATTACGTCTGTTATAATGAATTAGAGTCCAACATTCTTAGCTTTCACAGTAATTTCAGGAATTTTTATCACCACGAATTCAAAATCATGCTCTATATACAGTAATAAATAAGCAACGGCTTATTGTTGAATGTAATGGTCATAAATAACCTTCTTAAATACACTGTCCGAGTTAAAAGGCCAAAATAAAGTATTTGAGGAACGGTTGTATCCATCAACTTCAAATTTTGGAATAAGAGTAAATGGTTATTGGTTTATAGTTTGCAATTGTTTCCAGAGAGGTACTACTTCCAGCTAAATCATACATCTCTAATACAACTTTGCTATTTCCAATAGCGTGATGTACTTTTTAACAACTTTTGTTGTTGATGTGTTCTGTTGTAAATCAACCAATATTAAGCAGAATTTTGTAACAAAATTTTCGGAATGATAATGTCATCTTCTTCACCCAAAAAGTTATCTCAGTGAGTAATATTATAACATTTTTGGTTCAACGAGAAAAGTGTCATTTTTGAGGGCAACGTTTCCGATGCCATTTTATATAGAGGGTGTTCAAAAATTACTTGTCAACTCAATAAAACAAAATTGTCAAAAAAAAGTTTTTTTCAAATACAAGTACCTATTGGTTTTGTTTTTTCAGAACCGTGTTTTAAATAAGTATTGAATGCTTTTAGGTTTCTCTATTCCATCAAGAATTTACATCATTAGACCGCAAAACAAAGAAACAGACAGAATGGATTCAATTCCGATGTGAGTTTCTATATTATGTATGGTTCTATGAATATTGGCCTCAGTTTATCTTTCGGAAATCATTTAAAAATACTACAGTCCCACAAACGTAGGAAAAGAAAAAGATCGGCAAAGTACAATCCGCATTAAGATTTTCAGGTATAAATTCATGATTGATGGATACAAATTGAGATAGTGAATTTCAGAGTAGTTGCAGTCTTCTGATTAAGGGGGTATTCTTCAAACACGGATAAAAAGAAAATGAAAAACATTTTCAATATCCATTTTTTCATACAATATTTACTGATTTTCAAATTATATAAAAAAAATAAGAAAAGAAAGTCAAAAATTCATCCAGTGACAAGCCAGTGACAAGCGGTGTTGTCAGTCAAACGGTGCTCCCTGGTTGACATGATTCCAACCACGGCCCCTCTCTGTACAAGGCCGGAGCTGCTGAGAATTGGCAATAATGCTAGCAGGGCTATTGACGGCCCGTACCGAGTGCGCATCATGCGGGCCATTGTTTACAGTTTGTTGAAGCACGTTAAAGATATTGCGTATTTTATTCGTTTTCGAAAGTTTTAAGCATTGTTGAAACAATCTACAATTTTCATTAAGAACTGTATTCATTTGAGTGTAACATCACTTCAAGTTTTGAATAATCAGGTGCTTATTCATCTGTATATGGTGTCTGCCTAGTTCTGTTTAGTTTTCGTTTCGAAAGTCTAATAAACATGCCGAATACTTGTGTAGTGCCATCTTGTAAAAGCAATTATAAATCGCAAAACAAAAACTATCAGTGTTTAATTTACCAAAGGTTGACTTGCTGAGAAATACTTGGATGAAAAACATTCCCAGAAAAAACTGGACTCCTGGTAAAAAACTCTATTGTTTGTGAAAAACATTTTGAACCCCATTTTATTTCAAAAGAAGAGAGGTATGTGGATTCGACAGGTCAGCAAAGAGTTATTTCTAGATCGAGGTATGCACTGGTACAGGGACAGTTCCCACATTATTTCCCAATTTACCTTTTTATATAAGCAAGAAATTGCCAGAAGTACGGAAAGACCCTGCTGTCCGAAATTAAATGTTCTTACAAAGAGAGGAACAGGAAATCTAACAATTGCTGCGTGGAGAAATTATTAACGACTTTACAGTGTTCTTAGACAATTTCAGGAAAAAACTGGATACACCATAGTGGAAGTGTGAGGTTTCAAGTGATAAAGTTAGTTTTTATCAGGTTGATTTGGAAAATATGCCAACGGTACCTGTCTGTATTAAGGTGCAAGATAAATTGAGTATAGAGGTATGTAAAAACAACTATTGTATATCTAAAGAAGATTTGGATTGGGTTCTTAACGGTGGTGGCAAAATTAATAGATGGTCGTAATTATAAAATATATTAATTCGATACAAGTATGTTAAGGGATGTGATGAACTTCAACTCAACGTTACAAATTTGGTGAAAAATATTAATGATTTTTTGAATGCGTCTTTCAAAATAAAAAATATACTTGTTTTCTGTAAAATGTTCACGAATTTTATAACACAAGCACAGTCACAAATTGAGGATGATTCAGATAATTTCAAATATTTAAATGATTTGAATAGGCGAGGGCTTTATATTCCATCTGATACGGTGCTTTTACTTGGTAAGCATATGAATAATGTAATGAATCATTTAATATCGACAAAATTTGGGATAGATTTTCTAAAATGCGAAAATAAACGTAAACTCCTCATTCAATTAACAATCAAAAGTGTTGATTTTACTCTCTTCAACGCCAGGCTATCGTCCAATATATATTATGATCACTTTGTTTGTGGCTTACAGTTTAAGGATGTTATCAACAAGTTATTGAAAACTATGTCCAACATTTTGCTAAATAATTATACTAAAGTAAACAATAACTCCATTGTCAACTGAGTGCTCCAAAAAAAACGGAAACTCCTTACTGTACTTTAAATCATTTACCTATTGATGTTTTCAGTTACCTATTCCTACTAAGATCATTAGTATTTTTCTTACACATTTCTCTGTCATTGTAAGTGCATGTTTCCGAGTGTTTTCATATTATAGTATCATTTAAATGCATGCGAATTCAATTTAAAATACCCGCGCCATATAAACTCTGTGCTAGTTCAATGTCAAGTGACCCTGTTAGTGTGACGTCACGCGATGTTGCCACATTAGCAGCTCCGGCCTTGTATAGAGAGGGCCGTGTTCCAGTCCTTGTAGTGATCTAATCCGAACAAACAAAAATACTTCTTAATTGGTAAAAATGTCGCTATCTCTTGGACCTTGACCAAAAAAAACTTTATATTTTGATTTTTTTTCACCTTCACGAACTTTTGAAAATACTTCAAAATCCAAGGTGACAAAGAGATGTATAAAGAAGATTCTCACAAATTTTCTAAGGAATCGGTCAGATAGAACATGAGCTATCGCGTCAACCACCTCAACAAAAGGAGTTTTGAGAAAAACGCGTTTGAAGTTTGAGAAAGATTTACAGTAGAATAACTCAGATAATAATATTTAATACTCACTTTGGATTAATCGGCGATCCCATATCCATAGATTGGACCTTCTTCTTTCTCAAAATCGAGATTTTGTGAAGTTCTTCTTCTAAACGAGCTGTTCTGCCTGATTTTGAAGCAGCAGAGGCTCGTAGTTCAGAGCGATTAATCCTCGGCCGGCTCAGGTGCCGCGTCATAAAATCCGCTGTATCTCCCAAAATATTTCAAATTTTGAAAAATCCTTTCAAGAGCATATTTTTGAAAGTCTAAGCTTTGAAAATATGAAAAAAAAAACGATTTTTTCAATTTTCTAGACCTGAATACCCTGTTGAATGTAATACTACCTACCTGACCTGTATCGCATAGATAACTACTTATTAAAAGATATATAGTTAACGAAAAGTGCCTGTAAGATCATCAGTTTAGGTTATTTCATTTATATGTATGTACTCATACTAAAGGTTATTAGTAGAATTATTTTTGCTGCACAAAATGAAATCATTTTCAGAAATATTTCTCAAATATAATTAACAACAGAAGTAATTCAAGTGGAGTAGTCATCATACTATGATAACATCAAAAGAATGTTGAACCCAACAAAGACCCAAACGAAATATGAAGTTGGTACTAAGAAATGATTGATCATCATAAATAAAGAATTGAAGAGGTTCAATTCCAGAAAAGTCGTCATCGGTTTCTGAGAAAATATCACTATCTGTGTCAATATCCATTGCTGGCTCCTTGCCTTCAGAAAATTTCTCAAATTTCTTGGCGTGTTCCAAACGACTTTTCCGTTCGTCTATCAGAATTGCATTGAAAAATCATCACAAAGAGTTTCTACAGTTTTCGAGTCAAATTTCACATTCCGCTGTGCGACATCCTGCTTTAGAGATACCCATACCAACTCTATCGGATTCAGGTCGGCATGATAAGGGGGAAGTTGAAGAACAGTGTGGCAATCTACCATTATTTTATCTATTTCATATTCTTCGAATCGTAGTTTGTAGGTAGGTTAGATTAGGTTAGATTAGGTCGGAGCTATTCTTGTATTGCTTCATTTCTTGAAGCCATATTTGGACATTTGTTCAGTTGAACGTTATGGTATGCAGCATTGTCTATAACAAGAATACTTTTGGCTGGTAGATAAGGTATCAGCACTTCCTGCATCCATTTCTTATAGTTGATATAATTCATCTCACTGTGATAGTCACCTTACTTCGTGTTCGATTTAAACTTCAGATGAGAATTTTCCACAAAACCGTTTTCACCGCCAGCATTGACGATATTAAGTCTCCGTTCTTTGGAAATTGGCGCACAAAAACCTTCATTTGAATTATCGCTCCATGCCTTCATTTGTGTGTACGGAAGTGGATATATGTTTCGTCCATATAAATTATAGGCCGATTTTCTGTCTGTACTTTTTCATTTCCCTATAAAAGTTTCTTCTGAGCATTTGAATTTTTGGTTTCTCCCTAAGTAATTTCCTATTATTTTGGGTTTTTTTCAATGAAATCACATCTCTCTCATCACCTCCCTTAGAGATTCATATGATCCAAAATACTCATTGTCTTGAACAAATTTCTTATGAGTGCGTCCTAGAGTTGGCATTTTCTTCTTCATTATGAAATAGTTTATTATTATACGACAAAGAAACCCTTTACCAAAATCATCTACATCAGTCATCGGAGCAACTCTTTTTCGTTTCTTGTTCGGTGTCGAGAATGAGGACGACTCTCTTTCTTCAACAGATATCATTTCTGCAGAAATATCTCTTATTGTACTGAAACTCACACCTGCTGCCTTTGCAGCACGCTCCAGAATTTCTTCAATTTTGATTAATAGTTCATCATTTCTTATCTCTTACTGCATGAAATGAATCATATTTACTATCACTTCCCTAGACTGGCCTGACAACACTTTATTTGCCACTTTTCAATACCAGATAATTGTTCCACCGATTGTATTTCACGATGTTCACTCTGCGAGAGCTTTGATGAACTAACAATTGAAATGCGCTCTCCATTGCGCAACCTACTGGAAAGTCTATCTAAGGGAAGTGGGAAATTAAGATATGTTTGACGGCCTGTACACTAATTTTGATTGTGTATAGTTAGTTAATTAAAGTGGCAAATAAATACTCAAACGGCGATATTATGAATTTATTCAACATTCATGGTCAATGTCAAAGAATAGTGAGTCGAATTTGCAGAACATTTAACGACAAGTACCAGAATTTACAACCAATCTACGAAAAACCATTCATTAAATTACAATGACAGTTATGGAATACAAAAAACTGAAATGAGTTGCGTTAGCTCAGTTCAAACGATAAATATGTCATTTTGGCGACATGAATCATGAAACAAATTTTCTATTATTTATGCAAAAAAAAATTAATAAAAGCAGTAAATATAAGCAACGTAGTGAAATTAAATCAAACTAATCGTCCAGCATTGTTTTCTAAACATTCATTTTCAAATATTTCGTGACATCAGACTGAGGCCCAAATTCATAGAACCTTAGATAGAATTATGGAACATAAATTAAATCCACCCTGTGTGTTTCTATGTTCCACAGCCTAATGACTTAATTTTCCGAAGAAACTGTAGGCTTTTGATAAAATGGCGCATAAAATGAAAATGCCATTTTAGGTACAGGAAAGCCTCCTATCAATAAATACTAACTTAAAACACTCTTCTTGAAAAGTAATAACAAATATGTACTCGTATTGGAAATATTTTTTTTGTCAATTCAGTTTATTGAGTTGACAAGTGAGTTTTGAGCAGCATGTTTATATATCAGCATCTAGAAGTACATTGCCCTCAGAAGTAACACTTTTCTCGTTAAACTAAAAAAAAGTTATAATCTTACTCGAACCGAATCGATTTTTTGGTGAAGATGATACTATAATTTTTATGAAAAAAATCATAGCTCAATGGTGATTCGTTTTAGAAAAGACAAACTTTAACAGAATTTGCTTGAAAAAAGATTGCCTATAATAAAAAAATTTAAAATGTACACCATGCCAATTGAAATAGTAAAGTTGTAGTCGATGTCCGGTATAACTGCACCATTTACTCTAATCCCAAAATTTGAAATTGATCGTTTCCCAGATCCTCCTAATGGGTTCTTTAGCGCGGACAACCTATATATTATGAGGCACATCGATGCGAAGATAAAGGCTGTTAATGAATTGAGTCCAAATCTTGCACACCCTTGTATCATTTTTTAAATGATACATGATTTTTCTTTTACCACTAACGAAGAATTCAAAAACGTAAACTCAACGCTCGGAATGAAAATAAATGATTTCATTAATATTTCAAAAAGCAGCATCCGGCAGACCTGAATTCGCAAATTCGAATTTATGGTAATACCCTTAATGAAATATCTCACCACCGGTTCGTGAAACCATCTTCTTCAACACATCAGAATAGTGTTCAACCTGAAGTTATGAAAATAATTCAATATCGCGAAAAGTAATAATTTCGATTCTCTCAATTGAAATTGACAAAAAATACCAAATTTTGGTCGAACAAACCATTCTGCTAGATATCGGAGCAACAACGGAAAAAGAAATATAAAAAGGTATTGACTGATATTCTTGGCTTTTTCTGTCGAATGAATGATCACCATACGGCAGAAGAGTAATTTCAGTTCAATTAAGAATTAACAACGCATTTTATTGATTTTATTTCAACTGACTTTCATTACAATAAAATACCTATTCAGCTTGGTAGAAAAATCAGATTTGTTATTGACATGATCTTCATCATGCATTTTTTCTAATATAAATATTGACACATTTCAATAATCAATGTTAAATGTCCAAAATGAAAAGTTGATTTCGATATTCCCAAATTAAAAACTTGGAAGAGAGGCGAGACCAGAGGGCTCATGGTCCCATATGCAGCTCATACGAACCATAAAGAGAATGTGTCCATTGAGATTCTCGACTATAGTGTGAATATACGAGGTATTCCCCAAGTCAATTCTGCCGAAAAATGTAGAGGCGCTGCTTGGAAACACAAGGTAACTAGTTCTAAAGCAGGCTGCTAAAGCGGGATTATCTGCACTGATGGCTCTAGATTCTCTAACGCATAAGATTCTTAACCCGGCAACGGTGGTGTCTTATAGACCCCTGTTAATGCTAAATTCCACTGTTGCTACATGTGCGCAGCTTAGCTTTTCAGTAGCTTCTGATAAGACATCACTATGTACAATGTGACACGTAATTTAGTTGTTGAGGGCATTTTGGCGAGTGTACATCAATTTTAACCATTTGGGATCCAACGAACCCCGGCTGACTGTTTACGTAACTGTTCTTTCTATACTTTTTGGTTGAGTAAATTTTAAATGTACTGAGTGTTTGATATTTAGATTTGTGCATAATTTTTATGTAGAAATATGACTTCACACTCCTACGAAAATGAACATAAACGGCTTTTGAAACTTTGGAATGAGTTCATGGAATACAAAGAAGAGCAAGAAAGTTTCGTTGGGAGCGAAATCGATTTCGAGACGGACGATATTGATCAGTCTGAAGCACAAGTAGGTGAAGAAAAAGGGGTGTACAAAGACGATGACGCGGGGATAAGTAGCCACGAAGACTTAGATGAAATACGTGGTTCTAACGTGAACCCAGGTAATGATAGAATTCAAGGTCCCATTTCAAAGGAAAGAATGGCACAAAATGGTTGAAGAATTGCTCTAATACTAATATCCGAACACAGGCTACAAATATTAAAAAGAATTTGCCCGGAGTGAAGCTATTTTATTAGATGTTACAAAATATAATACAAAGAAAATTAAAGAAATAGCTGTAAAGTATAAAGGCAAATACTTCTATTACAATTCGAATGAGTTAAAATGAAAGCTGTGTTTCGTTTACTTTATCTGCTGGTCTGTTAAGGCAAACCATAGAAATTTGAAAGATTTTGGAACGATGATGGAAAAGGAATGTAAATTTTTCTGTATCTGAAATAATTTCATTTCTTACGGATTTTGAATATCATTGTCAGTAAAATATTGAAATTACTATAGAAATATTAATTGATAAGCTTCATTTTCGTCCAAAATTTTGAATGAAATCGAAATTAATTTGACACTTTATTATTCAATATATTTTTCGTGAATTGTCTATTTCATTTGATTTGATTAAGATTCATAGAAGAATTTCATCTATCCTACTCATATATAAGGTGAATCATGAGAAAATGTACATTGTTCAACCTCACATTGAAGCTCCATTGAGGAATTTTTTATATTCATTAAAAATTAGTGTCTCCTCCGTTAGCTTGTTTAAGGCGAGTTGTGAAGTTGAACAGAAATTTCTTTTGATCACCCAAATTTAAATTCCACTAACTTTCATCCTATGAACTGGTTAGAGAAATTTTCATAGCATTTAGTTAAGTTTTACTTATTGTGCTAATTCTTAATCTTAGAACAATCTTAATCGACCTAAGCTGAGTAGAAATAAGACTGAGGCATGTATCCGAAGAAAAAAAATATTTCAGTGCATTCATTATATTAAATCTGGAAAAGTGTTGCTCTAAACATTCAGGATAAATAGAAGAGAATTCTTCATACTTTATCAATAGGATTCGTATCCACCCCACAGACGTAGGGGTCTAAATTTGAATGTACAGGCATTCGTCAGAGGTTTATTGAAAAATATTTAATGAAAAGTTAGAAATTCCAACAGAAATCCCATTCCTAGAAATCCTTTAATCGATAGGTATATTATTCAAAGAAAATTCAAGTTCCTACCGAATTCCTAATATTTGACATCACATTCAATGTGAATTTCATTGAAGCGTTCTAGCAAATAAGATTCAACAATCCAATACTCGGGGCCTTTATTGAACTAGTTGCCAGGTTACACGTGCAGGACTTTTCCGAAACGGAAAATAAGATAGGCAATATTATTTGACACTACCATTGCTTTTTCGCTCGCATTCTTCTATTCATGATATCGGCGTACATATTTGAGCGAAATCATGTTACTATTTGGGATCTCGAATCCCCCAAAGGATCCTGGGCTGGCTCGAGTCGAAAACAACTTCTCGTCAATCTGTAATTCAAATATTGCTTCTATAATAATTTTTCAGTTTTTGCGCACATGCAAGTATGAATGAAATAGATATTCATGAGGTTTCTTATATCTGGCAGTGCATTCATTTCCTTATACACTTTATGCTCGACGTTCTCATGTCTATATGCTCCATACCGAAATCTTATAATTCGCGAATTGAGCATCTTACAGGATGAGGACTCTGCCGTACACTTGAGATAAATGTATGTGGCTTACAGAGTTGAACAAATTTATCACAGTACAAATTCTATTGAAAAACGACCCTAACGAAAACTTTTTGTTTTTTATTGTAGTTTTGAGTTATAATCATGTTCAATTAGAAGGTCTTCGGTAGCCGAGCTATCTTATAGATCGATGAAAAATCGTAATGAGTTTGATTGCTATCCTTTTAAATTTCTTGTGCGACGATCTTTATTCGAATTTAGAATCTTCTGTCGATCAAGGTTAGATCCCAGACAACCAAAAATGATTTTGAATTTCTCGAAAGGAAGAAGTGTGAAGGAATGAATCGGGTGTTCGCCGATCGACCTATATATCCATTGCTGAGAAAATTCACACATCACAAGACTATTGAAGTCAATAAAAATTCTTGAATTATATCGTTTCTTAGAAAAGAAAGGAGTGTTTATTTCTTGCTTACCCAAGAACACATGAAAACCAAATAATTTATCTGTATTATTATGGAAAGAAGTCGAGCAAAACAATTTTAAAAGTATTCAGGAATATTCGCCTAACATAAGCATACATCTGAATATTTCTCGGCGCATATCTGAAAGATTATCAAAATGTTCTGGAGATTTCTAAGGGAATATATGTTCATCACGACTGTTCGGAACTGTCCTACAACGATTTGGCATACTGCGAATTGAATTATCGCTAATTCCTTGATTCTTTGCCCTTCATTCCTAGACGAGAGCATTGAATAATTGGTTTCTTGCTTCAAATATATGATTGTTTGTTGAAATTCTTCTTCCAAGCATGTCCAACACGTGTTCAATTGCATTGAGATCCGTTGATTGCATAGGTTAATCTAAAACAGTTATTCCATTTTCTTTCAAATACTGCATAACGGTCCCGTCGTCGAAGTCGAGTATTATCATGCTTGAATAATAATGATATATAATATAAGGCCCCATTGATCAGCACCCATCAAAGTTGATCCCTAACCTAGGTTACTCGGGAAACGGATTTATTCTGGATGATGGGGAAAGCCTAAATGGTCGTGGGCCTTGTGAATTGAATACATGTGGTTCATTTCAGACACTTTGGTCACTTATCTGTACATTGTGAGTATTCATCAGTTCCATGTTAAGATGTCCATCCGTGTGAGTTTCTCAGTGCTTGAATTCCTATCTTGAGAGGGAGTTGTTCATCGATTACGACCAGTATGTTGCTCTATGACAGGGGTGCTCAAACGGTCGACCGCGAGTGCTTCTTGAGTAGATCTCGAGAAGAAAAAATTTGTAGGTAGGTAACTAAACTACCAAATTTTATTACGTATTAAAATATTACTCTGCTAGCAGCAAAGGGCGGCTTTATCAAAGGAACACGTGGTACTTGTCAAAGAAAAGCCGCGTTTTTTATTCTTCCCACTTTTCTAGAAATTTCGGGAGCGCGTTTGACGGGAACATTCGAGACATTCGTTTACGACGATATAAATACTGCGCCTGCAGGAATTGGGGTAATTCTGAATTGCAACTTGAAGGCAATACTACGTCAATACAAAGTTTATTATTAAATAGTACAAAATGAGTGCAGCGAAGAAATCTGAAACGTATCATTTCAATAACGATTGGGAGAAATAATTTTTCTTTTGTATGGTGAAGGATAAGTGCATTTGTTTTATTCGTCATAGGCATCATGAAACGGTTCATAAAAACTATGAAATGGATTTTCCGCCACTGAGTGAAATAAGAAAACGAAAAATACGTGATTTGATATCTTGTTTGAGAAAAGAACAAACCATGTTCACAAGACCAGCCAAACAATCAAAAGCTGCTACAATCGCGTCATTTGAAATAGCTCATATATTGGCTAAACACAAGAAACCATTCGAAGATGGATCGGTTGTGAAGGAAGCATTTATTGAAGCGGGTGAGACTTTATTTGTAGATTTTAAAATAGAACAGAAATCATGTCTGCTATTAGAGAACTTCAGTTATTTCGTCCGACTGTCACAATGCATATTCAAGTCATGAGTCAGGACATGGCAGATAAACTAAAACATGATATGAAATGTACATACTTTTCTTAACAGTTCGACGAGTCCACCGATATGACAGACACTTCCCAGCTGTGTATTTTTATTGGGATGGTATTCAATGACGTGTTGGCTAAGGAAGAACATGCCTCTGAAGGGGAAGACCCGTGGCAAAGATATAAATGACGTTTTCCTCAATTTTGTAATAATCTACAAGCTACCAATATATAAATCAGTGTGCAGTACAACCGATGGAGCACCATAAATGACTGGAAACAAAAACACAATGCCACAATTGTGTCGAGCTCATGAAGATTTCCCTTCATTTTTTTCATTCCATTGCATGATACATCAACAAGTTTTGTGTTCAAAAGTTTTGAACACGGAGGACATTATGATCATTGCAACAAAAATTGTGAATTCAATCCGTGCACGTAGCTTGCAACGGCGGCTCTTAAAGTTGTAGTTGGAAGATAGGGAGTCAGCTGAACACACTGATTTAGTCCTTCACATGGACGTAAGGTGAAGAGGTTGAGTCGCAGAAAATTCCTAGAAAGGTTTCAAGAATTATTGCCCGAAATAATAGCTTTTCTAGACGAAAGAGGTGATGACACTAGGATGTTAAAAACGAAAAATGGCCGACTGATTTAGTTCTTTAAGAACTGAAAAGTTGCAGCCGTGACGAGTTGGCTCAGTTGCGGAAGAAAAATAGCAGTGACCGTTGCAGTTATGTCGCTACCATTTGATTTCACATCTTGCGCGTAGCTGGTCACTGGGCGTTGAGTTGTTTTCCTAGATGGTTGTGGGGGCGCTTTCTTTTGAGGCGGCACTGACCGTTTGCTCTGCTGTTGCATTGGTGCTCTTGGTGTTTTTGGAACCACACGGGTAGCTTCTGGTGCCTTAGGGCATCCAAGATATGTCGTCCTGTGTTCTTCTTGGCAAAAGATACATCATGGTTTGGCGTTTCCATCACTTTCTCGTTGTGACTTTCCGATTGTGATTTTGCAAAAATTATGTTACTAATACTCCATTTCTGAGTAACTATCGTTGAAAAACTCTGAAATTGATACCAGGTGCATGAGTAATTAAAGCAATACATAGAAATGTTACAAAAGATGTTCAAAATAGCCTCCATTCTGCTGTATGCATAAATGTATTCTCCTTTCTGTGAACACTTACTGTGAAAACTGTGGTCATTCTTGAATTTTGTGTTCTTGAATTCATTTGTGTTGCCAAAGAAGAATGAAGAAAGCCTTTAGAAAGAGAGTATTCTCGGAGAGAACGAGTCGATATGATTCTGAGCATTGGAGAAGCTATGGAAAAATGTTCGTTAGCTGAAAGACTCTACAATGCAAAATATTTAGACCAAAGACATCCGAGAAAAGAAACATTCGAAAAATGTCTACGACAATTTTGAGCCACTGGTAGTGTGTCCGATGAAAAACACCACCCACAAAATCCAATTGTTGGAAGTGAAGAAAATCAACTTATTGTTCTAGCGTCTGTGATAGAACAACCAAGTACAAGTCAACGGAACATTGCTCAAGAAATAGTTCTGAGTAGACAAAGTGTGGGAAAAATATTGAAAAATCATGGTTTTCATGCATATCACCTTGGAACCCATCAAGAACTGTCTCAAAGATATCATGAACGACGACTCGAATTTTGTATGATTTCCCGAATTCATTTCTATTTTCTGATGAAAATACATTCCCGAATAATGCTTTAGTAAACAGACGCTATTATCATCATTACTCTGAGACTAATCCAAATATTTTTCGTCAATCCTACACCCAACACATATGGTCGCTCAATACATGGGGAACAATTATAGGACCTCATGTAGTAGGTCCTTTTTTTTTCGATGGAAACCTGAATGGACACATGTACCTCAATTTTCTGGTCAATGATTTACCAGAGCTGTTGGAAAATGTGCCACTTTACATGAGACAACGAATCTAATTCCGACAGGATGGAGGCCATGCGCACTACAGCCAACAAGTAAGAGAAAAAAAATGGATCGGAAGAGGAGGACCCTGGAATTGGCCAGCGAAATCGCCCGATTTAACGTCCCTCAACTTCTTCCTGTGGGGACATGTTAAAGAGTTTGTTTATCGTACGCCGCCAACTACACTGGAAGATTTGAAAAATCGGATAAAGGAAGCTTTCCAGACAGTTACGCCTGAAATGCTGTTAGGAGCAAGGGCATCTTTCGAAAGGAGAATACATTTATGCATAGAGCAAAACGGAGGCCATTTTCAACATCTTTCGTAACATTTCTATTGCTTCAATTATTCATGCTATCTTTTCTCTTCCGTAATTTGTAGTAATATTCTCGATTGTCAAACATTTTCACTCATTCAAGGCATATTATCTCCATTAAAGTAATCTGTTTCTCGAGAAATAGTTATATCAGCAAACAAGAAATAAATTTGAAAAAAAAATGTTTCGAATACCGTCACAGGAAAAGGTAAATAGTTTACAAGGAGGAAATTAAGAAATAGGCTCGAATTAAACAATTTTCAACTTCTCCAAACACTGCTTTTCTTTAAACTGAAGTCCATAAAAAACTCATTTTCATCGCCTTCGCATCGGTCCATGCAGATATTTTTTGATCATTTTCGACTTTAAGAATTAAAACTGGTGTTTTGAGTAGCACATCGTACAAACTCCTGTTTTGTCTTATCATGTGACATGCACCCCTCTTCAAAAACGAAGGAAAACATTTCGAGATGAATATTGAGACACAAAGTATCGGAAAATTCGAGAAATATCGGAAACCGTTAAAACTAGGTATAGAGAACATGGGTATCGTTCGATAGGTATGAAAATAATCTATCATTACAGAGTATAAGATACAGGGTGTGTCATTTGAAAAAATTGAAAAAATGAGGCTTGAAGAAAGGAGGAATCGGAAATTTTGTACTGTGCACCCTGTATCAATTTCAGAGTTTCCCAACGATGGTTATTCAGAAATGGAGTATTAGTAACATAATTTTTGCAAAATCACAATCGGAAAGTCACAACGAGAGAAGGATGGAAACGCCAAACCATGATGTATCTTTTGCCAAGAAGAAAACAGGGCGACATATATAAAATCATCAAAATATATAGGGTGTTCTATTCAAACAAACATAATTTTGATTTGTTCCTCAGAAACGGAACACCTTGTATATACGAAATTATTTTTAAATTGTGACCGTAACAGAAGTTCATCATATTGCGAGAAAAAAATTTCAAAATCCGTCGTTTTCTTGGCATTATGCTACTTCCAGTGGCTCTTGGGCCACCCTGTATTTTACTTATTGAGTTTATGTAGCTATTTTGATCAATACCTTAGTAAGATATCGGTGGTTATCGAAATCGGTAGAATTTTTCTGTAAGTTAAGGATTAGGTACTTATACCATTAAATAAATAGACCAATTTAGTCTTTCTGTTACATAAGTTCGAAGAAGAGTAACAATTACTAACCATCAAAAGTTCATTTTTATTTCTTGAGTCATAGTTACGTTTCATATGAGGTTTTTAAATTAATAACCTCTACGTAACTGATTCAGACCATCACTCAACAACAATTAAGATTTCATTCCATTTCTTTGTCAATCACCACTATGACACTGACCTACTAATATGGTTTATTGTTTTTATATACGATTAGGCAGAATCTCTGTCGATTAAAAACGAGTCTGTTTTGCATGTTATCTTTAAGGAACAGCTGATATAAGCACAACTGGATGGAATATCGACATCATTATAATTTCCTTTTCGTTTGACTTTTCCTAACTAGAAGTTAACATCTCGTCTACAGATTAAAAGTTTGAGAAGACAGTGCCAAATAGTAAAGTTGTGCAATATACCTCTGTCGTTTACTAGAGTTACCTCAATTGCTAACCTGCTAGGACTTCATCGAATTTGACACGCCCGTATTACTTCATGTGAGTTTTTTCACTTTGTCAAAAAATCTGACTGATATTTATTCAGATGATCCATTTGTTGACACAGATTTTCTTCTATTGCAGAGAACCTTTCTTTTTCCATCTCCTACTTTTATTTTCACCTTTCGATTACTTAACCACATTTCATCTTCTACTTATACGTAAAAAACTTTTCAGAATATTGAGAAAATTAATTTCGTCCTGTAAATTCACCCAACTGAATCTTTTTCAAGCTAGAACATGGGATTTTCAGCAAATACTAACTGTTGAATACTATTCAAAATGTTATCACAATCTCACAATTAGTTGTCAACCATCAGTCGGTTATATCAAGCGACACTGTGAAGAAACTTTTGCTGAGTTTGTATAAGGATGTTCAAACATGAATATGGCGGAAGACTACGGTAGCCCAAATTTAGCTGTCAGCCTGCCATGAAATATTAATGAACTTTATGTTTTTAAATTGAAATTGTTAGAAAAGATTGACGTCTTGAATATACAGGCTGGTGCTTCAAAATCTATTAACCAAGTAAATTGTCCTGTAAATGGATGAATGAAAATTTGCTTCATACAACTTCAATTTCTCTCGCTGTCGATAACCCACATCCCTCCTAAAGACACAATCAGTATAATTGAAATAGAATGAAAATGTATATCCTAAAATTCAATACGAAATACTTTTTTTATTTGAAGTGTGAATGAAACAAAATTACTTTAGCTTTCATTCTTCATTTCATATTTCGATCTGAGACTTTACCATATCTTTTGTTTTTTAGATTGCTGCTGTGCCACTACCAATCGAAGATCTAGATAAAATGAAGAATGAAGCTTAAATAAGATAATTTTTATTCCCAACCCACTCGCAGACTTGCTGTTACTGATGTTCAAGCGACGGAGGAGATATTCGTTCTTAGTTTTTTCCCTATTCGCTCGAATCATATAAAAGGTAACGAATAGTTCATTCGTTTCTTACCGCAATGCGTGCTGGGCCGCCAAGATCGAATCTTTGGAAGAGAATGACCATTCACTGTGGCGAATGGCAAAAATCCTACGCCAAAAGACGACACTCATGTCACCCATAAAAGAAGATCGAGGGGTTCGTATTTTCTGAGCAGAGCAGAAGCCTTCGCAGACAGCCTTGAACGCCAGTTCACGGTGAACTATGCTGAAGCTCACCTCAACCACGTAGAGAGAACTGAAGCCGGAAGTCCGGAGACGTCTAGCCGAAAACAACGAAGAGATTATTCAACCTACCACTACGGAAGAGCTAAAAAGCGTAATCTCTCGAACAAAAGTGAGAAAAGGACCTGGACCAGATAAGATCAGCAACAGAGCATTGAAGAACCTCCCTCAGCGAGCTATGGACAGCTGACATCAATCACCAACGCAAGTCTGCGGCTCCAACACTTTCCTGAAAAATGGAAAACAGCGGCTGTGATTGTCCTCAGGTAAGTCTGCTTTAGGGAGAGCCACTCCACATAACAGCATCTTCTCCGAGTGCTTCAGTTCATCAGTGATGGATTCAATAAGAATCAGTTAACCGGTATGACACTATTCGATAGCGCAAGGCGTTCGATAGGACTCGGCATGGGGGTCTACTTTTCAAAATGTTGAAGACAAACTTCTCACCTGCCCTGGTGCGCTTGGTCCAGTCATACCTGATGAATAGACTTTTCGTGATATGTATAGGAGACACCCGCTCTTCCACCAGGAGGATGGAAGTAAGAGTACCAAAAGTACCACTACAAGACCCTCAACATGAGCTTAGGCCTCTATGAGGATGACACGGCCATAATGACCAGATCGATATCCCCCCACTTAATAACCAGGAGACTCCAAGAGGCCGCAGACCAATTGAAAGAATGGTTTACCAAGGTACTGATCACCATCAACCCAGAGAAGAGCTCGGCCCTCTATCTGCCCAGAAGAAGACGAAGCCCCGAGGAGCAAATCGCCATGAACGGTCTACCCATCCCGTGGGTCAACAAGGCCAAATACCTGGGAGTCATACTCGACCGGCGTCTGACATGGCGTCAACGTGTGGAGGACTGCACGAGCAAGGCGAAGGCAATATTTCAAGATCGCTGGAACATATTTTTCCACTAAAAAGTTCTAATGGGGCATTCAGTCAATAATTTTGTCTTTTCTGAACAATTTGATAAATTGATCTTGAAAATATTTCAAGAATTGGTAAAAAAAGTAGCGTGAAGAATTGTTTTTATTCTGGTTTTCAGCTGAAACCGAAATATTTTTTTCATCTGATGGAGGTGACACTCCTGAAGTTGTTGTATTTTTCATGGATGTTCTAAGAAGACAAAGAAACATATTTCACTAAAACCAACCTAAAATTTTATTTTCGTTCGAATTCAAAATGGCCGACTTCCTCAAATGTTAACATGTTAACTCCGCGCATTTAAAAATTATTCGCGGTTGTTATGAAGCAACTGAGTAATTCAATCACTAGATAGAACATTTCCCATCATTTTGAGGGGTCGAACTTGAATATTGATTCAGAATTGTGCCAATTGTCGTCAATAATGTTTCTCTTCTGCATGAATTAACTCTAAGATAAACAAAAAATAATGAATGTCATCGAATGCTCGTCTCCTGCGCAGAGTATCTGGGTTCAGTCCCCTCAAAGTCAGTGCAATTGTTCGGATTCTGGCAATCGCTTGAGTATCCATCTATCGGAGGAGATGTAAAGGCGCTGGTCCTGTCTAACAGAGATGTGTTGGACACTAAAGATCCCTTTCCGACATGAGAAGGGTTCAGCAAAATTCCCGGGTTAGTGAGGTGACAGAATTCCCCGGCGTGTCATTAGCCGAAAGGCAGAAATAGAGCACGTTAAAGGATAAAAAAAATGTCATCGAGTTTTAAACGACACTTGGTTTGGACTCGAATTTTATTTTGGTGTTGCTTGTTTTTCACGTTTGAATTTTCAACAATGGCTTTAACAAATGAGGATGAGCGTTTCATTGAATGTTTATTTGTGCGTGGATATACTGCTAGGCAAATATGCCAATTTCCAGCCCCTAATTACAAAAGAAGTACAATCTATGATCTTGAGCAAAAATTTCGGACAACAGGGTCACTAGGAAGAAGACCAGATACTGGTGCAGCTAGAACACAGGTATTCGCTTTTTCATAATCTGTTTCGAGCATTAATTATACATTTTTTATATTACGAACTCAATTGACAATTTCAGGATAACATTCAGCAAATTTCTGCATTTGCAGTCAGCCCTATTAGAACTCCAGGAACTAGCTTGACTGTTTCCGTAATGTCTCAGAGATGCCAAATCAAAAAAACCTCTATGAGAAGAACAATAAGACAAGATTTGGGTCTTAAGTATTCCCGGAGGTACTATGGTTTTCAATTGTCTCAAGATGTAAAAGAGCGCAGATTCGAGCGATGCAGAAATTTACTAAATAAATTTAGAACACGTAGACAAATTGCAAATATATGATTCACAGACGAAAAAATTTTCAGTGTTGCCCCAGCAAAAAACAACCAGAATGACAGAATTAGTGTTCCGACGAATGAAATCAAGTGGAATGTACCCTTTATTCCTTTGAAGAGGAAAAAACAAAAAATTTCCAGACATGTAATGGTCTCTGCCGGTATTTCTAGGCACTTTAAATCAAATATCATTTTTATAGAACAAGGCATAAGATTAGATTCAGAAAATTATTGTAACATAATTCCCGATCATGTGTTATCAATGTGTGTTATCATGTCGGCGTCAACTCCTCAGTTCACTTTCATGCAGGTGAATGATTGCTGTTTTTTGTATGACATGAATAAGCACAGTTGCCACCAGCTGAAAACGAACGGTTGAGAAATTGAGTAGCTTTTTGGATGAAATCTTCTTTGAAATTGTACAGTTTTTTCCATATTCTTCTTTGACAATATTTGTCAAAGGCATGAAAAACCAGTACTATATCACAAAATAACGCCACTTACTCTCAACTGGCCGTCAGTGTACAGGGTGTCCCAAACTAGATGTATCTAAATGAAATCTATTTCAATTGATTTTAGGATGGAGCCAGATGTCAGACCAGTCACTATACTATGGAGTATCTAAGGCAACGCGTACACGATATCATCGATCCAGAACAATGGACCCCAGATAGTACCGATCTTAATTCCTGCGACTATTTTCTGTGGTATCATTTGGAATAAATGGTTATTAAAATGATATTATTTTCCATAATTCAAGAATGTTGGAACAATCTTGATCCATAAGTAATTTCGAGATCCATAGAGAGCTGGAAAAGACGGGTGCACATGGTTGTGGAGGTCATATTCCATTCTGAGTACTTGATTCTTTTCGTTGAATATTTCAACTCATGTAATTTGTTAAACCAAATGGTGTCGTATTATTTTTCCCTCAGATGTTTTTAACAGTTGGCAACTCTGAGATATTTAGCAAACAGACATCCTGATCTTCTTCTTAATGACCCTGTTGTCCGAAATTTTTCCTCAAAATCATAGATTATACTTCTTTTGTAATTAGGGGCTGGAAATTGGCGTGATATTTGCCTAGCAGTATAGCCACGCCCAAATAAACATTCAATGAAACGCTTATCCTCATTTGTTAAAACCATTGTTAACAATTTCAAACGTCAAAAACAAGCAGCACCAAGATAAAATTCGAGTTCAAACCAGATGTCGTCTAAAACTCGATGACATTCCATTATTTTTTTTATCATAGAATTAAAGCATTCAGTCTTTGTTCAGAGGTTTCACAACGGAAGGTGCATATTATGGTAAAGCAGGGAAAGATTATTGACGACAATTGGCACAATTCTGAATCAATATTCGAGTTCGACCCCTCAAAATGATGGGAAAGATTCAATCTAGTGATTGAATTACGCAGTTGATTCATTATGACCGCCAAAAATTCTTTAATGCTCGGGGCATTTTGAATTCGAACGAAAATCAAATTTTAGGTTGGTTTTAGTAAAATATGATTCTTTGTCTTCTTAGAACATCCATGAAAAACACAACAACTTCAGAAGTGCCAACGTCATGAGGTGACAAAATATCTCGATTTTAGCTGAAAATCAGAATGAAAAAATTGTTTGCGCTACTTTTTACCAATTCTTGCAATATTTTAAAGATCAATATGTCAAATTTTTCAGAAAAGACTGAATTATCGATAGAATGCAACATTCGAACTTTTTAATGAAGAAAAAACGTTCCAGCGATCTTGAAATATTGCTCATTTTCGAATGAGTCAGCCATATTGGATTTCACCTGTAGTGAAATTTATATGCAATTTTTGAAAGACCTAGTCCTTTGGTTTTCCAATGAAGTAAAAGTGAATAATCTATCTCTGAAATTGCGAAAGTTATAACGGAAAAAATATTGTCCGGTTTTCTATGGCGCATCGTATATATCATCTCACGAACATCTCAACGCTCGCATCCTGGTTTATTACAATTCTAGTAAATTGATTCCTTAATTTCTGAATCTATTTGTTCCAAAATTTCTTAAAATCCGAATTCTAAGTAACGAACGAAATTCTTGCTCTACAATTTTTTACTCAGTCTGGCCTGAGCTGACCAGTCTTTTCTCTTTCTTGAAATATACCAATAATATTTATAAATCAGAAACACAAACGATTCCTCAATTGGCCTAGTAGGAGTTCACTAGACGTTCGAGTTAAATCAACAATAAGCTTCATTTCAATTTCTTTAAGTACCATTTTTATTCCAATTGTTCTGAAGCATTCCTCAGTGCTGGTGCATTACTGGAAAGATAAATCTTCTGCATATCTAAGCTTCTGAATAAATTTGAATTTTCGATTATGTGCGTTAATTTATGGCGCAGCGTATAACTATATCGAACAATATATATGAATTATTCATTTTTAACAAACCATCTCATTCTGATCTTATGATCCGTCCTACGCAACAAAAAATGGCTGCTTTCCACATCACTATTAAGAGATTATTAAATATCATTCGATTTTCGAATAATTTCAACAAGAATACTTAGTATAATTAACCAAATAATTCTTAATAACGGTTATGATCCACACATTACCAAATTAGCCAAAGAAAAACTCAGATATATTAGCCTCACATCGTTGGGAGAGTTAGCTAAAATTTAAAATTATTACAGAAGTTCAAATTACGCATCGCTTTCCGAACCTATAATATTTCATGTTTGCACCTTGGAAATGATGAATGTAAAGTTGATGGAGGATAGAAGTATAATCTAAACTGTGGTAGTATTAGTAAGATGTATATAAAATGATCATTTCGTGCCCGTCTCTAATATTCTTATTGAATATTTTAGATTTGTATGTATACCGGATGTAACTGAAACTAGCTCCGTCTCTGTAACTTTTTTCTATTTGAAATATTTTGATGAACTTTGGGAATCAGATAGAAGACAACATTTTGAATTTGATAACAATAAATGTTTTTCGTTTCCGGTTATGCCGGAAACGATACCAACTTTCGAACTGAAGTGGTGTATTTTGTTATCGACGAAGATACCGAAATAGACATTTGCTGATATTAATCCAACCCCAGCAACAAGGGAAATTGCCGAAGAGCTTGAAATTAGCCACCAAAGCGCATGGAGTATTTTGAAGAAACATAAGTACCGCTCATTTCAATATCAACTACACCAACACCTGTACATTAACGATAGTGTTAGGCGACTCCAGTACTGTGAAGAGTACCTTAAGAAAATGAAAAGTGATCCACAATATCCCACAAAGATTTTTATTCAGTTACAAATCACGTTTCACGAACAATGGGATTTTTAATAGGCAAAATACCAGGTACTGGTCGTAACAAAATGAGCATAGATATCAAGATGAAAACTTCCAAGAACGTTTTGTGTTAAATGTCTGGATGGGGATGATGGAAGGATATTTACTAAGGCCTATAATTTGAGACAGGCTATTGCAGGCATTACAGCCCAACAGTTAAATAATGTTGTGAAGGGAACCATGTGCGATGATGTGTTCGTGAAAATGGCGGTATTTTTGAACATTTATTATAATTATTTTGTTTTCACTGTTCGCTCTTTTGTTATTAACTTCGACACCCTGTAAAATATTTATTTTTGTTCTTTGGTTGAATAATACTATTTATGTTGGAGACTGGTATTTCTGTTTGATGCAATGTTCTTAATGATATTGACTTCCGTATAAAAGTCTGTTTCGAATAGGGAAATGGAAATATAAATAAATAACGATATCAATTTATAAGGAAATCATAATAATGGAATTATAGTGTTCCAGTCTTCCACATCTTCCATTGAGAACAAATTTCTCAATAACTATATTTAATTATAGAAAATAAATACACAGGTGTAACTTACATTGGTCCCTCTCTAATAACATCAGCAATTATCTTTCTAAATTTAATTGAACAACGTCCTTTTTCATTGTCCCAACATAAGCCAAATACTATTCAATGCCAAAGAGAAAATAATTTTCCCCAAATGTAACACAGGAATTAATGAATCTGTTGGAAAGTCAGGAAACTAACAAACTTTGTAAAAACCCAAAATTCACCACTCTCAATGGCCAAATAAATTTGAATCGATCCTCACTATGACTCTAGACACTCGAAAATAACGTCACTTTCGAAACTGGTCGTGAGCATTAAAATAAACATTGTCGAAATCAGAGAAAATATATCATTTTTTTTATATAAGAATTAAATTCCATAAAATAAAACCATGTACAGTATCATTTCATTGTATAAATTATATCAAAACACTGTACCTTAGTTAAAACTAAATTGGAACTTGTCTGACGAAGCCTCAGTGTCGTCGAAACCCGTTTCAAACATAGCATTCAAATGTAAACGAATTTTTCTCTACTAATTCAAAATGGAATAGTTTCAAGTGTTAGTTCAAAACATTAGTGTCGAATTCTTTACAAGAAAATGAATATTTCATATTGTTGGCAGATCGTTATATTCCTGCTTTTCTGACAGTTATACTACGCTTTAAGTAAGAATTGACACAATTCAAATTCCTTAACAAAATTAGTAGAAATACTCATAATAAAAATCGATATCAGTTCATCTCCTCCACAAAATATATTGAGTTCCAACCTTATATTACCTCGAGTCTGCCCTGGATGAAAATCCGTTCTCTGATATTTGAAGGTGTCCCGTTCTATTTCTGAAAACGGTTGAGTGGAGATTCGATATCAGACAGGTGTAATAAAAGTCCATATCATCACCATTATTGTAGACGGAATGTGCACACCATCTATCGCTTTTTGATGTCTTTCTGTTGTCGGAGAAGTCTCTCCAGTTGAAGTTATGTCAAATATAAGGAATGAATATCTGGTACGTTCACGAATACAAGTTCGAACAGAAATTTTCGACATCCCGAATAAGAAATGAAATGTGTTTGCTATGTGCTTATCTGTATTTAAAAGTAAATACGAGGTTAGTAGTGGCACTGAAGAACCTAAAATTGAATATCCCTGAAAGAGAATAAAACACATTAATATTAACATTGCGTTAGTTAAAGACAATGATGGACTTTTGAACTGGCCACGAATGATACGAATCATCGTTGTTCTTAAAATTATTATCGAAACTGATTTTTAATATATATTTAATTTGATTCATTTCAAAGAAACCGAACAATTATTAATTGTGAGTTGGCATCCAACGACCAACATGCAAATTAATTGCATAAAATGCGGAGGCGACGAGAATGAGTCTCTTTACTGATTACAGCAGTTCCCAAAGTTAATATCAGCAAGGCATCTATCCTAATAGGTTCCACATTAACTTCTTGGGTTTCTTATTGAAATTCTTTCTAATATTAGTTTCTGTTATTCTTTTTTTCGTCTTGTAATTGTATAAGTTCCTGTTGTATCGTATCAGCAATTCAATGACCTTTTCGTTGAATGTTAGGATTCAAAACAATATAATTTAAGTGTCTACTTACATAAGTGTTGTAGTTTGGTTAGGCAAAATTTTGTTTTCGCTCTTTAGTTTTCTTCGTCTATTTAATTTCTATTTCATAAACGAAAAACTGATGTTTACTTCTCAAAATCATTTGAAAGCTAAAGGAAGCTTTAAAATCAAAACGTACATAAAACAGTGGAACTTGCTGGTATGTCCTCTGTATTCTTCAAACATTTGTAAAAAATGTTACCACAGCTATTGACTCTCAAACTGATATACTTGTTTCGGGTAATATATCCAGATTTTAGAAAAACGATAGTTACAATCGAAAAAATGAGTAAAAAATAAAGTTTATCAAAGGGACTTCTGTAACAATTATTAGAACCGATAATTGATTGAGATTCGTCCCATTCCCATGCGGTTTCAGGAAAAACATATTTACTCAAATCCTGTGTCTTATAACATACGTTAAGTCAGGAATGAATTGAAAATTAGAGACGTACTTTGGATCTTTCAACAGCATACAATACAGTGTGGAAAAATGGTCTAATGAAAACTGAATAAAGTTGTCACATTAGTAAAATTACTATTCTGATCAAGATTGAGTGTAAGTTCAAGAAAATGAGGGAAAACAAGTGAACCATACGAATTTTTTTATGAATCGAGAGAACACCATATATTTCAGTAACAGCTAGTCTATAATTGTTGCGAACAAAGAGTGGAAGAAGAATGATTTTCTCAACATCTCATTCCGAACTTTCATTGGTGGATGTGGGAAAATGCGATCGCAGATACCAGAAGAGTAGCAGAAAAACATCGTGTCAATGGTACTACACAAATTTGAATGTTTCAACTCAAACTAGAGAAATATCTGATACCATATGTATACGTTGAAAACCATCAGGAAATCGAGCTGTAGGAAAATCCAAGATTAAATGACTTAAGACCTCAACCTAACCACACTCGTAATTTGGACTTTCTACAGAATTCCTCTTGAGGAGTATGGTAAACGAAACCAATGACCTGTTGCGAAACAATTTTTTGGTCTAACAGTGGGTCTAACAACTGAAACCTACGCCTTGATATTGACAGGGTGATGCCATATCAGAAAGAAGTATAGTTACTCTACAGTTTCATTTAGACTTCACGTGATGATGTAAATTACTTGAAGAAGACAATCGCTGCAGGCGATCATCCCTTATCACTCTACTCTATCGCAAGGGCGATAGAATAACCTCAAGAAATTTGAACTTACATCAAGGAGAAGCAAGAACAAATTCAACCTACTGACGACATGAGTTGTCTAGAAACGGACCAGAAGCTCCAGCATCCTATCTAATAGTTAAAATAATATTTTCCATCGGGACATCATCAATCATCCAAATGTTCATTTTACATCTTAATTTATCTGAAATTTTGAATTGATATTTTACACTGTGAAACTGTTAATTTAATTACTGTATAAAATTCCGAGAGTTGCAACTCGTCACCCCGCGCACGAAGTGACGTAACTCAAATTTTTTAGGACTGCCAAATAACAAAACCTCCTTTCCCTTAGAATGACCGTGGCTAAAGGGACAATAAAATTTTCGCATTATATTCTCTAATTTTCAGGAAATAAAATTTTCATACAAAGAATATATTAAATTGCAAGTTTTTTTTTAATTATAAAGTGCATTCGACGATTCGTGTGAAAATATTTCATTGGAACTGAAACGTTCACCGTAGATGAGAGAGATGAGAGATGAGATATTTGGTTAATTGATTCCGCCGATACTACGTGATAGTTAATCAGGATGATAATAAGAAATTAAGCTATGTATTATACTATTCTTGTGATTTATTGACAATAAGGATTGCAATTACGGTCTCTCGACCGAACCAACTTTAGTTCAATACTTGCTGTCTGCAGAAGATGATCGAGTGAGCGAAATAGCAATCCTGATATTCAATAAATCTCTTGTGATAGTATAATACATAGTTTAATGTATATATACTAAACGCGTAAGGCACTTTTCCGTCAAAATGGTGGGGATGGAATTTGGTTGAACCGGGACGGGGAGTTTTCGAATAGCTCTCGATCGGGAGGCGGAGACCGGGCCGAAAAATTTTTTTACGAAACAAGGTAGTCGGTCGAAGGTGCGTGCGAAATCGGGAGGCCGCGGGACCCCGAACGGCGGAGATACGAATTTTTGAAAATTTTCGCGATATCGCCAGATCTCGAAAATGGAAAGAGTCGAGTACCGGATTCCTTCGGTATCGGTAAATTTCGTCTTTCGAAAGACGATTCGTGCGGCGATAATCTCGAAATTCCCCGAAAAAACTTTCGAAAACGCCGAAAAGAAAAAGGTCCGCGATTTTCTCGAAACGGCAAGGAGGAAATTACCCAAACGAGCAGGCTATACAAATTTTTTCCTTCGCCTAATCGGTCCCGCACTTTTTACCGAACGCAGCGTTCGTCTTTCCCATCTTGCTTTCCGAAATTTTTATCGCGTATTTTCCACGGAAAACCTTATAAATCCGCGTCAGAAAAGGTTAGTTGGAGTAAAGTTACATGAAATTGTTATTCCGAACTCCCCTGATTCAATCTTTTGCTTTATATTTATACTATTCGATCAATGATCAGTTATAAAAAAGACCTCTATCCTCGATACAGATTGAGGTACATCCCATCCGGAAATTACCGATCGAGTTATATCCATTACAGAGATAGTACAGCATAAGTAACTTATTGTCGATGCATTCATAGCCCACGAACTGTAAAGATGATAATGTGTTGCGTCGGTCTATTCTATTTTCAAGTTTTCCTTTAGAATTATTTAAAGAGATAACAAAAAAATTACAGCATTTCTTATTAAAGACATTTTACACGATTGAGTTCCCAAATAAGTTCGTGTAAAAGTTTTTGAAATTGTGCCAAGAAACTCACAACATTTTAGACAGGTATAATTCCAAAGCCCTTTGAAGAAAGCCTTCGCGTAGTATATAAAATTAAAATCCATAAAGGCACCCATCACACACACACACCCTACTCTGAGTGTATTTGGGCAAAATTAATAAATTATTTTGTGTTATTGAACATATTGAAATTGCATAAATTTATGCATTTGAACACATTTACACACAAACACACAAATATAACTATTATTTTATTATATTGAATTAATAATGACTGAAGACGAACCAAAGCTTACCAAAAGAAGTATAAAGAAAAATGTTAAATCATTCATTATGAGCGATATGTTATATTACATAGAAGATATCAATTGAAAGGTATTTTAGGTATATATATATATATATATATATATATATATATATATATATATATATATATATATATATATATATATATATATATATATATATATATATATATATATATATATATATATATAGCTATATCATATATATTATTATATTATTATTATATTAGAGTGCCAAATGAACTTTTTCTGTCGTCTAGGCGGCCACCGTGCCTGTATTTTCAGGGCGCCTGAGCATTTTAGGCGCCATGTTGACGACAGCATTTTCAGTTGCTAGGTAATTCGAGACGACGGATGATGGAACGTTCAAGGAGCTTAGGCGTTTGAGGATTCTAGGAACTCTGACGCCGGGAGAGTCGGAGTGCCCAGTTGTTCGAAGCGCAAGGTTGGTTTTGGGCACTAGCTGTTCAAGGCGTCTGGACGTTCAGAGGGTCTGACCGATCGAGGCACAGGATGGTTCGAAGGGTCCGAGATTTAGGCGCAAGACAGTGTGGGTCGCTTGAGCGTTTATAACAAGGTAGTTCTGGGTGCAAGGTGGTTTGCGTCATGTGGATGTTCGGACGCAAGATAGTTCTGGAAGTTTGAAGGCGTAAAATATTTCAGGGAGTTTATGCGCGAGGTATTACGGGGCGCGTAGGCGTTTGGGGATGAGAGGTACATCTGCCTGCCTAGGCGTTTAAATTGCAAGGTAGATCTGCCCAGATCTGCCCGCCTAGGCGTTTTGGGTGCAAGATAGATCTGCCCGCCTAAGCGTTTGATATACAAGGTAGATCTTCCCGCCTAGGCGTTTAATATACAAGGTAGATCTGCCCGCCTGGGCGTTTGATATACAAGGTAGATCTGCCCGCCTAGGCGTTTTGGGTGCTAGGTAGATCTGCCCGTCTGGGCGTTTGATATACAAGGTAGATCTGCCTGGCTAGGCGTTTGATATACAAGGTAGATCTGCCCGGATAGGCGTTTGATATACAAGGTAGATCTGCCCGCCTGCTAGTTTCTCATTATCATCAGTAAGGATATTTCTTTTCTAGGTTGTAGTTAAAACATTGTAAAACAATAATTTTTACAACACTTTATTTGGAAACATAAGGAATGTATACATTTATTGTAGAACCAAATGAATATTATAGGAATACCAGAAACAATTATCATTCAAATAATTTTTATAACGAAAGAACAAAAAGATGTAATGTGAATCTCAACCAGGATCAGTCCTTAATCTTCATCGTAATGAGCAAAGGATGGAAAGAATTGATGAAACTCTGGTAAGCGAATTAGTGGAGTGTTTCCTTCACAAAGCGATTTTATGTCTTGATATTTATTGTTTGTAATTTTTGGAGGTTCGATTCTTAGATGAGCGAGTACCAAATCTGAGGCGGAATCTCCTAAACGCTTCAAACTGATGCTATCGTATTCGTTTTCTAAATAAATGTTTTTGCAAAACAGTTTGTGTTTGGAATTTTGATGCATCCTTATTTTCATTAAATTATGTCAGTCCATTTCACATTACCACTAAAATTGCTAATTCTAGGATTTTTGAATAATTACTTAAAATCAGAATATGTCGTTGGAATGGCAGTATAAGGCTAATTTCTCCATGTAAGGTGAATAAAAGCTTAGAGCTGAGAAAAGAGAAAAATAATCCCAGCGGTAGATAAAGCTCCTCATATGGTACTATGGGCTGAATCGCCTTCACTTTCCCCTGGTTTGTCTCGAAGAAGAGCAAAGAAATTTCCTCTATAGTTGGAAACTAAAGTAGAGTTTTTCATTTGCCCATGATATTCATCTGCGCATAAATAAACTATTTTTACTCCTTTTTTAGAATAGTATTTTGAAACAAAAGATATGCAGGTTGCAATTTCAGTAAACCCACGTCTGCTTATTGCTTCGTGCCATACGAAACAATGTCTTTGGTTGCTATATTATAAGAAGTGAAATTTGTATGTAACTAAACGAGTTTTAAAAAGCAAAATAGAAGTTTCTTTTAAATTGGGCAAATAAATTACCTGCTGTAGATCGAAAACTCTGCACGAGATGGATGGATCTTCCGGGGCTTTCTTTTTACATTCGGATTTTAATTGGTGGATTTTGATCTTTTCAGCAGTGTTCATTAAAACGGTTCTACAATGTTTCTTTTTCTGTTTCGTTGCCTCCTCGATATTATAAACAGAGCGAGAACTGATCATTCTTGGGGCAATGAAGAGACAGGTTTTCATCTTTAAAAGCCCGTCTGTGCATTGAAAATCTATAGGTGATCTCTGTTTCTCCTTTCTGTTTTAATTCAACGATGAACATTGCATACGTTTTTCTTAAAGATAGATCGGGATAAAGGTACATTTCCCATGTATTTGCACTGCAGTAATGAGATTTTATTTTGGGAAATATCTATGTGGTCATCAATATTGCGTCTTATAAGTGCATCCTTTTCCTTGACATCTGCCACGTCTAAGCTATCCTTTTTAGGATACCAAATTCATTTATTTTGCACAACTTTGTGCATGTTCATTGCAATAAAACACTCCCAACCCTGGTCTATAAAAGACGATGCAAACTACATCGCTTTTATGTAAATAGCAATACCTGCATTATCTTATTTTCCTCCTCACATTAATTACACCTGAGGCCGAATGAAATCGGTCAAATGAAAAGCCGTGATCGTCTAGTACCTGAACTTGCCTTGAAATTCTTTTTATAAAAAAGGACTCTTTTCTTTGTTGTTTTGTATATATAAAGTAACCTATTCAAGTTCTTTATGTGGGGTTCGATGTGATACGACCAATTCTTCGTCGTTTATACCATAGGTAAGGAAATTAGAATATCAAAAACAGATTCGGCAACAATGTCTATTTGACTTTTGCAACATTCATATTTAATTATTTTCTTTGCATTTTTTGACGTCTTTGAATAAATTTAATGCAATGTCAGATCAATTAGATACAGGACCAGTTTGCCCTCACTTATTTTTTGAGTGATAACTGACCCTATCTAAGGGTTTTGGTTATATGGTATCATGTTTATGAATAGGTAGTTGCCCTGATACTCCGAACTATAGAAGATTTGTTTGTGAAATTCTATGGAACACGTCCACAGCTGACAACTTGCAAGCGTTAACTAAAACGTTATATATGGAACTAGAGTTAAGCCCGTAAAGCCGTACGTGATTATTTTTGCTCAACTGAGCGCCAGCAGGCAATATTAATTATATTATGTCTTTGACTGCGGATCATACTCTATTCCCATTTCGCGGATTTGCCGACCAGGAAATCATGCCCTCTAATCTCACACCTGTATGTACCACAAACATCACATACAATCCACCAACTCGGACATTCTTCGAAACTTTCATACCGACAAAATACAAGCCTCAATATCTGTGGGTTCATACATGCGTATCTTCCCTAAAGCCCCTTATTGAGCTGAGGGTATCGAACATAACGTCAGTTTTTTGAAAGAAGACCATTCCCCATAGTTGGACAGTTTCGACTCGATTACACTAAATAATATTAATATTTTCGTTACAGTTCTAGTAAACGTTCAGCTAAGTTATATAATGGGATGAATATAAACAAATACTTAATAAATGGATTATGATATGTCAATTAGATAATTGGTCCATTTATAGAAGTAAAGATAAGAATCAATATTAAAGATTCTCACATTCAAATGTATCATCCATGGGGTTGGGGGTGTTTCACTGGTGCCGTGACCAGGATGTGAGGTCAGTAAATTGATGTGATGCGACTAATTTTTCCTTTGCCTTTAGGTGGATATCGTGAAACAACTGGTAGACTCGCCCTCAGTGTTCAAGGGTAAATTGTTTTATATAAGTGTTGATGCATGTTCCACAGATAAAACGCAATCAGCTTCCATGCAGCGTCCCCTGAGCTATCATATGGATGATTTCTGCAAGCGTCAGAGTTCATCATTACCGTCCAAGAGCAGAATGAAGGGAGTTTCGATAAACTAAATGGGAAGGTAGAGAAGCTTGGTACCAAAGAGCCATAATATGTGGGCCATCCATGGAAATACCACAATTGAGCAATCACCAATCTATTCTTCTCGCCTGCATCTGTAATGCCAATTTACCACCACCGTCACCCTATAGCCGGAAACGAAAGAGGCGCCGGCTATCCATACAAGCCAGAAACCAATGAAAGAAGTAATGTAAATGCGGGAGTGAGGTCAATTTCGAGAAGTTGTGTTACGCAAGTCAAGTATGTACCTGATTTGTTGAATTTGTATAACTATGTTCTTGTGATTTTTCGTCACAGTAATCTATAAAAATTTTCTTTCGTTCCTAGGAATATATGGATTGATAATTTTTCGGTTTCATAATAGCAGGCGCATTTTCATTTTCTTTCTTTCGATAACTTGAATATTCTCCCATTTTGAAGGGAAAATTGTTTGCATAATTTTCGAAATTTAAAATCAGAACCTAAATATAAATCACACAAATCATTTTTCAAATAATTCTGAACGACACCTTACTTGCCTATTATAAAGGTCTACCCCATAAAAGTGCACGTCACAGCGTTCGAAATTTATAGCTCCCACATGGTTAAGGATAAATTACTATGTTGAAGGAAAGATCGTGAAAGTTATAGTTAGGGTGGGTCGAAATTGAGTAGCCCTAAGGTTTAACGATATCCCGTTGTTCACTATCTAGCGGTGTACCTTATTAGTTAACATTCTTTTATTTAATGTTAGAACTTTAGATTGTTTTCATAACAGAGGGAAGAGTGAGACGACCCAGAACCGGGGTCAATTTTTTTTGTTCATTTGCCAAAACTATCCAGCTAAGTGAATTTTATTATCAATTGTGATAACTGTATTTTGTAGATCTACCTGCATAACATTTCATATTGTTCATCTGAATTCAAATTACAGTGAAAAGACGGTCATTTGCCAGAATGATTCAATAATTATATTTTAAATTCTCAATATAGTAGAATATTACGTATTCTTAAGGCAGCTTGAAATCACCCAATAATGTAAACATAGACACGAAGGAATTTATCTAACTCAATTAAGAAATTCAGCGAAACCAATAATCGACTTTAATACCTAAGCTCTTAAGCACTCAATCGTATATCCACAGTCCCACAGCTGGTGTTTTCTAAATCAGCAATTCCCACGTCGGGACGAAGGAACGCGTCTGTAAAAGACTATGTAACAGATACTTGAGTACCAAGGGCTGAGGGAAATGAGGGGTAAGGTCTGCTGGGTCACGCATATATAAGTAACCACGATCGCGACGTTAAGGGATCATTCAATCATTCATTCATTATTATGATTTTGGTTATTAGTGAGTTATTTTTTGCCAGATGTGCAGTTACTCTTATAATTCAGTTATTTAGTTTTCGAAGCTCAGTGAATTTACTGATTCGTGTGAATCAGAATTAAATTTGAGTTAATTAATCGTGCACAACATGAGTCCAGAAGAATGGAAGACGCCGATTGTTCTTCCGAGAAGCTACCCGCTGTGTCTAAGGTGATTACTTTCTGAATTTCTTTTAATATTTCTGCTCACTATTTAATTTTCACGAATTTCTTGAAGTATATGCTACGTCATTCTAAACGCAACTGAGGACGAGTTGAAATAATCATTTCTCGAATTCCATTATTTTCACATATGTTTTTTTTCTGGCAAATGATCTATTTAAACTGCACTGACTTTTCTAATATTTATTTTGAAGAGTCTTATTTAAAACGTTTGCTTTCGTAACTTGGTAGAATATGAAATGTACTGAATTTATTTTATATTGATTTTAACAGCTGTTTTAACTTAACCCATTATTTTGAAGCACACTAAAATCTTTAGTATTGATTTCAACATTTGTTTATCAAACTTGCAAACATTACTGAAACCTAATAAGCTTATTATGTACTGATTCCACCAACTTGAGAACTATTTGAATTTGAAATGTTATGGAGTTTAATATTGATATGAAACTTTACTTTTATAACTCAGAAAATTGATCATTGAAATGTTACTTAACCATTTGGCCAATCCAAATCTTTTTGTTTATAATATGATGAACGATACGTTCGAATGTGAGAACATTTAATATTGATTCTTATCTTTGCTTCTATAAACGGGCCAATTATCTATTTGAAATATCATCCTTTTATTCGGTATTTCTAGTTTATAACTTAGCAGAACATGCTTAACCGGTAAAGAATATATTTATACCAAATTATAAAACAAAGATTTGAGTTAAAATAAATAGTTGTGTATCATTTCAATCAGATCAACTTTCTGAGTTATAAGCGCCATAAGTGGGAAATGGAGAAGCACAGCGATATGTCGTTTTCGGAGATAAGGCATTTCCTCTAAAGAATTATCTGCTTCGCCCATACAGCAAAAATCTTCTTAGGGACAATGAACCGAGCCAAATATTCAATAATAGATTGTCAAGGGCTAGATGCGTATTTGAAAATGCCTTTGGAATTCTAGCTGCACGTTGGAGGTGTTCCGGATGTACTTGGAAGTACAACCAGAGTTTGTTGACAATATTGTTATTGCCTCGTGCTGTCTATATAATATGTTGTGTGCAGACAATGAATTTTAACCAGCTGTTGATTCCCTTCGACTTCCTGAAGCAGCCCTAAGAGATATAGATCCCCTGCGACTCGTGGTGCATTTAGAATTCGCGAAAATTTCAAAAAATATTTCAATTCTGAGGCTGATAGCGTAGCTTGGCAAGTTAAGTCCGTTCGAAAAGGGAGTAATTAGATAATAACTACTCTTTAGTATACCTAACCAAACGTTTTTGTTCACAAAATATCCCTACTTGTATTTTCCAACAACATATTAAATAAAGGCATTCTTTCTTACCTGATGTTTTTAGCTCCTTTCCAATTTCCCCCCAAGCAGATCGCCGAACATTCTGATCTCGATATTCAGTTAGGCGAATATTATATGAAACTTCATGTAGGCTGACTTGCTCAATCAAAATCTCGTCCATTTTGAAAATTAAAACTCCTAGATACACCTAACAACACTGAAACATACGTGAGGTGAACATATGTAAAAGCCCCAGAAAATAAAAACGTCTGTCACGCGTGATATTGGTGCCGCGGAGATGATACGCGTGAGGTGACTTCAGTGTAGTTCTGATATATTTAAATATCATGTAAAATGAAGGTTTACACTTTTTTCGCGTCACGTGAGTTCATATGGATAGCACGTGAGCTCACGTGATGTGATAGCAGTCTGTTTCAGCCTTAACTCACAAACAGGGGTGCTTCTCGTTTCATCAGATATTTACTGGTTATTCTTGTATGACAGAGCTAAATACACGATATTTTGATTTGCACTGTGAGCGCACTGTTGAAAGTCTACCATTTGTTGAAGGTTGATTTAATTTCACTTAACTTCGAGTTTTTCGCGCAGAATTTCGTTTGCCATTCGCACCTCAGTTTATTGTTAATGAGAATTTTCGCGTCGGCACTAATGACTTGCTGTTGCTCGCATTAGCCTCCCGGGCACACTTGTCTACTTCTTCATTTCCATCATTGCCCATGTGCGATGGTATCGATATGAAACTGATTTTCTTGTTGTGCATATCTGCGAGATGGAGCTCTTTACTTAGTTTTTTGGCTCTTGGGTATTTGGAGTATAGTTGGTTAATTGTTAGTATTGAACTGAGTGAGTCGGTTAGAATGAGGGAATTCATTTATACAGCTTCGGTATTGATGTATTTGATGGCTTGATATATTGCGAATAATTCCTCTGAAAGAATATTCGTTGCGATTGGGGGACTGAAAAGGAATTTATTTGATTTAGTTATGAAAGCTACTCCAACACCTGTCGCCGCTTTGAACGCATCTGTGTATACGTGGTTATGGTTTTTAAATGTCTCTGGTATTTCTTTCAACTTGGATTTGATTATGAGAGGATGCGTCCTAGTTTTATCATATTCTTTAAGCGCAATGTTGAATGAAGGAGATTTAGTTAGCCAGGGCTCTTTTATGTCGAATGAAATGGGATAAACTTCAGGAAGTGATAATTGAAGTTTGTCCAGATGGGTTTAAATCCTTGAATAGAAGAGTTTGTCGGTTCTTGGTTTATCAAAAAATTTATAAGTTCATTATTATTGATACACCGTAGGGTTGAATTTCCAAGATTCGCGAATGTGTTCAGGGCGTAGTTGAGGCTTAATAATTCACGTCGGGTTTTGAGTGAAGGTTCAACAAGGTGTAGGCTGTGGATGGGTGTCCTTCTGAAAGCACTGGTAATTATTCTGATGGCAGAGTTTTGTAGATTTTCAAGTGCGTGTATTTTTGAAGAGTTTGTTGAGTTATATACAATAGCTCTGTAATTCATACGAGATCTTATAAGGGATTTATAGGGGAGAAGTAACGTTGGACCATCAGCCCCCCAAGTTTGGTTAGACACTACTTTCATGATATTCAGGCGTTTTCGGCATTCCAGAGCAAGGTTATTCAGATGATTTCCCCAGTTCAATTTAATGTCGAAGGCCATACCTGAAAATTTTGTGTTAGTTTTAGCTTGTATGGGCCGTCCTTGTAATGTGATCGTAGGATGGTACATTGTTTCACGTTTCAAAAATAGCATACAGTGAGTTTTTACAGGGCAGAATTGGAAACCGGTATTTTCGCACCAAGTAGTAAGGTCTGTTGAAAAACTTTGTAGGGGTATTTCCATCGATTGTATGTTCTTTCCTCTGACCCTACCAGATCAGGTTCAAGTACAGTGAGATTTTACAGGCAGAATTGGGAAACTATATTGAATAACGGCACTATTTTCCGTTTTCTTGAATTTTAGGTTGCCTGCCAACTCGTAAAGTAAGGTTGATGATACTGTTGTTGTCTAATATTTTCAGTATATAGTTGAAAAACTTTGTATCTGGGTATTTCCATCGATTGTATGTGATTTCCTCTGACCCTACCAGATCATCTGCGTAAAGTCTAGCATTTAGGGGACCCTCATTTATTCCAAGATATTGTTAATGGCTATATTGAATAACGTTGCACTTAAAACAGGTCCTTGAGGTGTGCCGTTTTCTTGAATTTTAGGTTGCGATAAGCTGCCATTCACTCGGACTCTGAAAGTTCTTTTCTGTGGAAATTTTTTTATGAAAGCAACACAGTTGCCGTTGATGTTGTTGTTGTCTAATATTTTCAGTATATAGAACCTCCATACTATGTCGAATGCTCTCTTTATGTCAAAAAATATTGCGATGCATTTCATATTGAGAGCGAAAGCTTCGTGGATGTAACTTTCGAGTGCAATCGAATTATCTGTTGTGGACCTATTTTGTCTGAACCCACTTTGCTCTGGAATGACGAAATTATCTCTTTCAAGAATCCATAAAAGCCTTTTATTGACGATTTTTTCTAAGAGCATACACATTGAACAAGTTAGAGAAATCGGCCTATATGATTCAGGATCTTATTTGGATTTAAAATCGGGATAATGATCGCTTCTGCCTATCTTTTTGGAAATATTTGCTCAGCCCAGATGTGATTGAATAATTTCAGTAGAAATTCCCTAGCATTCGTTGGCAGGTGCTTCAGAATTTTCGATGGTATTTTGTCAGGCCCTTCAGATGTGTCTTTTAGCTGATCGATAGCTTCATTAAGTTCGACTTCAGATATCAATGCGTTAAGTGGATCTTCAACGTTGTGGGTATCTATCTGATATCTCTCAGCGTCTAGTTTTCTGTTCATGAAATTGTTAGAAAAATTGTTATTGATGAATTCGTTTCGATTGTGCTTGCGAGAAAGTTTGCAATGGCATCAATATCAGAGGCGCTAATCCCATTACGATGTAACATAGCGATCTTCTGGACAGGTTTTCTGCCTGATATTCGCTTTATTTTATTCCATATTTCAGTTATAGGGGCATTACTGTTTATTGAAGAAACGAATGATTTACAGGATTCGTTTTTCGCTTGTTTAATGGTGAATATACTGATAGCTCGGAGCCTCTTGAATTCTATGAAATTATCGATAGTGCTATGTTTTTTGTGTTGATTGAAGGCATGTTTACTCTCATGAATTGCGTCTTCGCACTTTTTATTCCACCATGATGCCGGGTTACGTTTCTCAAAATGTTTTGTTTTGCCTATAACTTGCTCGGCTTCCATGATAATAGCGTTTTCTAGTCTATTTAGAGAGTCATTCACGTTACTGGATAAGGCGTAATGTTCAGCAAGACCTTGGAGATTCTCTGTAAAGTCATCCCAATCTGCATTTTTCAGTTTCCATTTTGGCAACGGAGATGTTTAAGCTGTTTTGTCGTTTACGTTAGTTATAATAATAGGATGGTGGTCACAACCATATATATAAGGGAAGACATGCCATAATAGAGAACGTGCTATATCACATATTGAAAGATCTAGTGCCGAGGAGCCTCCATTTGCTGAGTAGAATCTTGTATATGGCCCATCGTTTGATAGATAGAAATTGTAGTGGTCTATAATCTCTGATACCAATCTTACTCGGCACTCAATGCGATCTGATCCCCAGGTGATGTGGTGACCATTAAAATCACCACTACCAGGTGGGGTCTTTCTATTTGGTCAATGATGTCGTAGATGTCTTGCAAATTGAAAGGTCCTTCTAAGAGGTAAAAATTACATAGATTCATTTCCGGTGCTCCTGTGATTCTGACTGCCACTGCCTCGATATTTGAACTAAGTGAGATGTTTTCGGCTTCTAAAGATTCAGCTACGTATATAGTTACACATCCACTAGCACGCTCTGTATTTACCCTGTTCTTAAGAAAACATTGGTTTGATTTCAATTTGTGAAAATGTTCGTCTTTGAAGTGGGTTTCTTGAATATAGAGAATATCAGGTGCATGTTCTTTTGATATAAACTGGAGCATGGCTAGGTGAGTGTAATAGCCATTAATATTCCATTGCAGTAACGACTTGAAGGACATTGTGAAATCAAAAATTATTGGAAAAATGGAGGGTATGTGGAAACTCTAGTTGCATCTTGCGATACATCGCTCTCTGTATCAGAGGTTACGCTGAGAAGGTACTTTCCAATTTTTTTTTAAATTTAGTGCACCTGGTCTTGATTACCCTGTCAGTTAGGAGCGGCTGTATTTTTTCAATTTTTTTTGTATGTATATATGTATATTTTTTATGTATATATGAGTATAAATGTTGTTTACTTTCGATTAGTAATTTCGCTGATATAAAAGAGTTAGGTTCTGTGTTAGTACTTTCTTCTTCATGTTTTGTTTTTTGTCATTAGTTTTGGGAGTGTACTTTTGGATTCTATAATTGAATTTTTGTGTAGAGTTGGAAAAAGGATTTCTGTTATATATTGTTTGTTGACTTGGGAGGGGTAATCCACCTGAGAAGGTATTGGTTGGGAAATGCAAGATATTGTAACTGTGCCGCTCGAGTTATCTTCTGGGGTATTTTGGAAACCTCTAGAGGTTGAGTCTTCAGTTGATTCATCTAGATTTGATGAAGATTATGGTTCACTTGTTTGTTCAGCCCAGCGGGATGCGATGTGTTCGGACTTTTTACAGTGAAAGCATTGGTTCTCCGTTGTAAGAAAAATTCGATATTCGATATCTTCAAGAGTGATTGGTATTGAGTCTGGAGTAGAAGTTTCCTTTGGGGCGACATAGACTTGTCGGCGAAAGCTTAGATCATGGATATATAACAGATCGGATATATTGGCTCTCATATATGAGATAGGTGACATAAAATTCAAGTTGAGAGCTCTAAGATTTAGTTCTAATTTATCATGAGGTATAGTGGGACATACATTCGAGAGCACTTATCGTATAGCGGGTGTGATTAGTCTTCTTCTAAAAAGAATTTGTTTATTCACTTGAATGGGTTGATTGTCTTGAATAAATTTGTCTACGATTGTTCGAAATTCGAAAATATTATATTTTTGGAATTAAATATAGGTCCGAGAAGATATTCGTGAAGCTTGCAGTTTCGATAGCATTAAAAACGATAGCTTGGTCTTTTTTGGATGATTTATGTTCAGTTAGTTTGGTTGCATATGAGGTACTCTTATTAATGGTTAAAATATTTAGTTCAATAGGTGGAGGTCTGCCAGAAAAGAGATCATCGTCATCTTGATCCATTTTTTATTTGTATCGAAATCTCACCATTTATAGATGGAAGTTCAGAAATCACTTCCTTTGTTGACTATAGTCTTGAAAAATACAGTGACAAGTCGTGAATAGAAACAGTTGCACATCAGATACGTCGCAAACGTGTGTATAGCTTGAACGTCAGATATCGACTGGTGTTGCATTTTAAAATTGAGATACCTGACTATTTGCAAAGAAGCATATCTATTCATGTTGAGCATATATACGCCGTAACATTAGAGAGGACTCGAAGACTAGAATTGTAGTTCTGACGGAAGCACATAATTTATCTTACGACTATTGTCATATTGTTAAATTTGTTTATAGAAATTTATAGAAAAACTATGTATATTTCAGTTACGTCAGTTTGCAAGATGATAAATTTCATCCAAATATGATGATCTACCCTTATACCTTAATTTTGAAAATGTTGTTAGAGACACATCGGGTGGAAGGCGACGAACTGTTTAAACGAAAATTTTGTGCTCTTTAACAAACTTTTTCGATAATTTCTAAGTAAATAATATCTTCTGAATTATTATGTATGATGTATTGTTCATATTTTCAAAATCTTTATTGATAACACTGTGCTAGTACAAAATTCTAACACGCGGGAGACATACCTAGTAAACCTATATTCTTGAATGTACCAACATAGAAAAACCTCATTCAAACACCGTTCCTTAACGAAATGTCCAAAAAACTCCATTTTTCTTCGCCATTTTTTCGTTAATTTTCGTCCAAATAATAGAGAAATTAAGGGAATTTCGCTTTAAAATCTCAAAATAAGAAAAGAAAACACATTTCCTATAGTTAAATCATCAGTTTAAACGCAGAATCATGATTTTGACTTAAATTTTTATTCCAATTCCAAAAATTTTCAACAAATAAACATATATATAATTCATGTTCATTCTTCTTCTTCTCCATCTTCATCTTGCTGTGAATTCCAGCAAATGTCTCCTAATAGAGAATCAAGTTTTTTTCCACTATACCAGTGCTCAAGCCTAACCGTCACCTGATGAAACCGTTCACCATGCTCATCTGATTCACATGGTTCGGCAAACTTGTCTGCATGGTAATGTAAAAAATGAATTTGCAGAGACATTTTTACACCGATGTTACGGAAAGCAACGAGCATATTTTCAACGTGTATGCGCCAATTTTCGTCACGATGAATTTGGCATGTACTTGGAGTACATTTTCGATGACTCCTTTGACGCAATCCCAAGCAAGGAGCTGCAAATTCGACAAACTGTTTTTAAATTGTTGGTCTCTCATCAAGCGTCGAATGTCAGGTCCACTGAGTATGCCTGTAATAAAATAATTCGAAAAAATATGTGTTAAATATTGAATAAGTTAGGTTGATTGGTACGTATTGTTTCACACAAACCTTCTTTTATTTTCATTCCACTCAATCTTGGGAAAATTCGCTTCTACTCATTGAATGCATTACCTTCAGGATCTAGGACCTTGATGAAATTTTTAACAATCCCAAGCTTGATATGCAGAGGTGGAAACAACACTTTTTCGATTGGCACAAGTGGAATGTCAACGACGTTTTCTCGACGCAATGTGAACTCTTGTCTCATAGGCCAGCTTTTATTGGCATATTGATCGCCGGCATATCGAGTATCCCATAAACACATAAAACACATGTTTTTCGTATATCCCGTCTGCATTCCTCTCAAAAGAGTTATCTCCTTCAAATCTGCACAAATCTTCCAACGATGGTCTTCATATTTCACCAAATCAAGGATTTTTCCAATGATTCGTAATTTTCTTTCGTTTTTGTGCTGATGGCAATCGGGACACTGTTTTTTGAGTTTGTGACATGGAGCAAAACCGCCTTGAGACTACTTTTGGACAAATCGATGAAAAGACGCCAGTCTTCTGGTTTATACTCATGATGCATTTTAATACCAACTCCTTGATATCAGTGCAGTACGCGATTGAATTGTCTTCGATAGATTTGAATAAAGCAGTGAACTGTCTATGACGGCCGATTGCTCCATATATTTTCACATCAGGTGCTAAGACATTCTTTTTTTTCAATTCCTGAGTCAAAATAATGGACTGACGCTGCGATAATTTCAATCGACGAATAATTTTATCCAGATCTTTTTGAAAAAATTTGGCATGATTACATTGTGGAGATACATTTTTTGGTACATAAACCGATGCAGACGTTTCGGCAATAGTATCAAAAGTATATGGAATGTACTCTTCTGTCGGACTGGGTCTTTTCGATATTGGAATGGATTCCGAATGTGGCAACGGCAACTGAACAAACCGAGTTCCTCTGAGCTCAACTTCACGTTTTTCAGCTCTGTTCAATCCGACAATTTCATTAACACAAGCGAAACAGTCATCTGGATTATGTTGTTGAGGATTTGTCCAAATTACTGGAATGCCAAAAGGCATAGATTGGAATTCTTCTGTAATAAAAATAGCTTCAATTGATATAATTTTGAAATAAATGATAAATCATTTCATTTTAGCTCTTCTCCAACCACTCAATCTTATGACACAACCAGTACAAACGATTTTTGGAGCCCAGTTCACATCTCTGATCACAGTTTGGTTGAAATATTGTGTGTATGATTCAGCAATTTCTTCAGAAATTGAACGCTTGCTTGTCATTATACTAAACTTTCCACAAATGTAGGAAAATTTATTAAATTTACTGCACGAATTATTTTTGATATTTTTACCAAATATATAACTTGTGTAAACAAAGAAACTTCAACAAGAAATGTCAAATTAAGAAATATCAGAACTTAGATAATGAAAATGGCACACAAATACATAGCAAAATACGTAGTAACATCACGGACAATACTAATAAATACGTATTAACAATGACATCTATGAGAAATTTGAGTTAAAATCATAATTGTGCGTTTAAATTTTTGATTTAACTATAGGAAATGTGTTTTCTTTTCTCATTTTAAGATTTTAAAGCGAAATTCCTTGATTTTTCTATTATTTAGACGAAAATTAACGAAAAAATGGCACAAAAACGGAGTTTTTTTTGGACATTTTGTTAAGAAACGGTGTTTGAATGAGGTTTTTCTATGTTGGTACATTCAAAAATATAAGTTTACTAGGTATGTCTCCCGCGTGTTAGAATTTTGTACTAGCACAGTGTTATCAATAAAGATTTTGAAAATATGAACAATACATCATACAAAATAATTCAGAAGATATTATTTACTTAGAAATTATCGAAAAAGTTTGATAAAGAGCACAAAATTTTCGTTTAAACAGTTCGTCGCCTTCCACCCGATGTGTCTCTAACAACATTTTCAAAATTAAGGTATAAGGGTAGAACATCATATTTGGATGGAATTTATCATGTTGGTATATTCAGAAAAATTGTTGGCCATGACAATAGCTAAAACTTTGCCGAAGACAGTAAAGCGATATTCCGAACGGTTTGGGAATTACAAGCATATAATGTACTGAAGTCATAAGCGAAGAACCCTACTAAAATCAGCTAACTTCAAAGGCGAACATCTCCTAAACAAGAGCTAACTTTCAAAAACGGTGGTTACCACTGGATTCAGCGTACCCGATATAGGTTTACTACGTATGTCTCCCGCGTGTTAGAATTTTGAAGTGTCAGTTTCACGCACTGTGTAATTAACAACGTTTTGAACTTGCTAACTAAACTGTTATGTTAAAACTATCATTAGATCATTTTTGAATATAACTTCAATGCATAGGTAGGTCTAATTGAAATAAGTGGGAAAAAAATTGGGTAGATATTTCTTATATAATTATATCTTTAATTGAATCGAAGATATTTGAGATTCAGTTAACTAAGCTTATGGATGTTTTACAATTACGTTCACAAAACCATGAAACTGAATTCCTTACATCAAAGGTAAAAGGCAATACGACTTCCTGAACCGTGCAGTGCCATTTCGAATACTATCAACATCGTTCCAACTTTATAATCCATTCAGGTATCGAGACCGCTTTACACAGCATTTTTTCCAGGAAATTAATGTGGAAATTACATGCATTTCACCAAGCTAAAAATAAAACTTTCGTATGCATGCTTTGGCCGTTTGTGTTTCAACATTTGCGGATTGTAATTCGAGATGATTACGTTTCTTGCTTTGCTATGCTCATGCTATAAAGTTATTTACTTAACAAACATGAATGTAAACTTCGGTAATGTCATCAGTCGTTATGTCGTTATGGCCTTAAGGTCAGGGCCGGGTCGGAATGTTGTAAATTATGAAGTAAATGACAGTACACTTTGATGAAAGAAGCATTTCATATTTTCGAAAAATTCGTCACTGAAGGCTAGATACAGTTCGAAAAATTCTCCTGAATTTGTTTCATCTTGATTTAAAGAATGAACTTTAGACAATAAAAGAAAAACCTTTTAAATTAAGAAGTTCTACCTCAACTATCTAGATAAAAAATGTTTTTTACTCGAAAATGGGGAAACCTCTTCAGTATATCAACTTAACAATTCCTGATTGAAATATCTCATTCGATATCTTTTCAATTTCTTATAGCTAATTACAGTAACTACATAAAATCAAATACCATTAAAAACATAAAATGTAAGGAAATACACAGTCATATGTTAAAAGAGCTAGTCAGTTTTTTTCTTAACTCTTGGGAGGAGGCGATGCCAGTCATGCCGCCCGAGATTATTTCATGTGTGTCTTCACTCGCTTCTTTAAGAGGGCCAAATTATGAGTGATTGGAAAGATGTTTGATGGAAGCGAGTTCCACAGCACACTAACCCTATAAACAAAAGAATTTTTATGGAGAGAGATACGTGACGTAGCTAGATGAATCGTCCCCTAAGAATATTTCGCCAGTCTGGTTTTTCTTTGGAACTGGATTCTTTATGAAACCAAGCCTTTCAGTTCTTCAGAGCCTCTACCATGGTAGTACCTGTAGAAAAGAGAAACTTCAGCAACCTGCCGCCTTTGAGCAAGATCATGTGTTATCTCCGGGTGTCGATGAGCTGCAGTGCTCTCTTCTGGTGACTATCGAATAAATGTAATGAATTCTCAGGTGCGGATTACCACAATGGAAAGAGTATTCCAGACCAGGTCGCACCTATGCTTTGTACAATATCAAAAGCCGTAATGACGTAAAGTACTGCTTACCCCTGAAAAGAAAACTGAGTTTAGCAGAAGCAGATAATGACTGATACATGGTTATTCCAGCATACTCCTGTGTTGACTGTGATACCGAGTAGATGCATGTTCTTTTTCAGAGAATTAAATGTCCTTGCATGATTAGATGAGGTTCTCCAGCAGTGGCAGCTCTTTCTGAAGAACGATGTTGATTGCATCTTGTTCGAGTTAAAATTTCATCCAGAACCACTCTCCACTACAAATCTGAATTCACTGACTATCGGTATATTTGTCGGTGTGTCTCCTCAGCAGTTATAGGACGCTTACTAGAAAATGAGGACACCAGATTACAGTCGTCCGCAAACCCAAATATTCTTTTTTCGATGGAGTGGAGCGTATCTTTGATCTGCATCAGAAAAAGAGTTTGCGAGAGTATGAAGCCCTGGAGTACTACAGTATTAACCTGAAAAGATTCACTCATTACACCATCAGCTACCGTCGAATCGATGAATCGATTTAATAAAGAGTAAACTACAAATCCAACCACGCAATTTCTCGCAAAGTCTACATGCGATTCGTTCATTCATCAAGGCTGCATGCCAAACCCTGACGAAGGCTTTTAGGATATGAAGAGAGGATATGATGGTCTCGGTTCGCCATGTTTTTCGATAGTCGATGTCCTCGAATGCATAACGTATGCAATGAGGTCACCAGTAAGTGTCCTTGAAAACATTCATTCAACAACTGCATCATAATTTGTTATATAATCTATCACCTCAGTTAACATCCTTTTTAGTAACCGTATCAAAATTGGACATGCTTATTTCTATAATATATATGACGACTTGGCAGATCATACTGGACCATCATCACAATGATAATATATATTAGAATTTCGATTGCTAAGTAGGCCTAAGCGGAGCAGTTAATAAAAAGTATTTCAAATGGTAGATATGTTTCCTTACAATTATCGAGGTCATTATATTCATTAAAGATCAAATGATGGCCTATTTCTTCCCAATTAACAACTGACTTTTATGTATGAGATCTCCCTATCAAAGGAAGAACAGTGTTGGGGGGCCAATTTTTGCAGTTTAAATGCAGAGTGAATAACTATGAAGGTTGTCCATAAAATAAGATTCAGAATGATTTTTCACAAAGAAAGCAATTTTATCAGATTTGAATTACATAAGTTCAGAAAGCTTAGACTTCTTTCCATTTTTAGGTATAATCGCTATTGAGGATGTATTCACCATGTGGTACCTTTTGTCTTAGAAGCCTTCGCTTAGCCGCGAAGGCAGCTGAATACCTCTTCTTACACTTTCTCTCTTGTTCTGAGTTTGGTCCCCTTTGGTGTTTCTGGAATTCAAGAAAGCATTAGTAATCCCTTGGAGTTAATTCAGAACCATATAGCTGGTGTGTAGCAATATCTCATGTAAAATAGGTGCAAACAGATCTTTCTACTGAAATGATTTATTATTTACTCTTCTCGCTGTCCGCTTGATCAGCTTCATTATTTGGCAAATATGGAGCTTGCGTCTCTACTTCATTCAAGAATGATTGAATACTTCATTCAGGATCAATAAATATTCATAAAATATTCAGAAGTTTGTCTTAAGTTATGGAAACCTGAAATGAGTACATTGCTCAGGAACTTCATTGCGAAATCTGTTAATTTGATCGACTTCATCTCCTGTCCAGTTGTATCTTGTATTAATTTGTAGTGAATATGATACGTACTATTAAGGTACATACATTCATGCCGCAAGCACTTTTACATGGGCGTGGCAGTTTGCGCACAAACGTTTTCGGAATGACAAGGTACTCCCTTCCTCAGCATACCTCTCCATTTACTTTATTTTTAATAACTACTTTCTATCTTAAGGCACGCTCATCAGGCTTCGCTGTACTCTAACCTCACAACTTCTGCATCTGCAATGCCTCTGGATTAATGAGATCATTCCCAGTAACAGTGGAATCCATCAAGTTTTCATTATAGGTTATGTAGGCTAGAAGAAATTTGCGGTGTTGAACACATTGCCGTGCCATGGTTTTGCGCAAGTATTGTTAGTATCCACCTTTTGCAAATCTTGGCAAACTCCTATCAATCTCTCTGAATCATAATAGTATTGCGGATATCATGGATCATCTTCCTAATCTCTTGAACCATCACCCTTTGATCTTTCGCTATTTTCTCTTTCACTCTTTTCAGCCAAACAAACAAAAGCTGCTACGATCGCGTCATTTAAAATATCTCATATATTGTCGCAACACAAGAAACCATTGGAAGAAGGATCGGTACTAAAGGAAGCATTCATTGGAGCGAGTGAGATTTTATTTGTAGATTCCAAAAATAAAACAAAAATCATGTCTGCTCTCAGAGAACTTCTGTTGTCTCGTCCAACTGTCACAAGGCGTATTGAAGTCATGAGTCAGGACATGGCAGATAAACTGAAACATGATATCATGAAATGTACATACTTTTCTTTACAGTTCGACGAATCCACCGATATGACAGAAACTGCCCAGCTGTTTATTTTTTTTCGGATGGTATTCAATGACATGTTGGCTGAGAAAGAATTTTTGACAATCATTCCTCTGAAGGGGAAGACCCGTGGCGAAGATATATATGACGATATCTTCAATTTTGTAAAAAGCTTTAAGCCACCAATATATAAATTAGTGTGTATTACAACCGATGGAGCACCAGCAATGACTGGAAACAAAAACGGTTTTGTGGCATTGTGTCTACCTAATGAAGATTCATTTTTTTCATTCCATTGTATTATGCATCAATAAGTTTTGTGTTCAAAATTTCTAAACATGGAGGAAATTATGGGCATTGCAACAAAAATTGTGAATTCCATCCGTGCACGTAGCTTGCAACGGCGGCTCTTTAAGTTGTAGTTGGAAGATAGGGAGTCAGCTGAACACACTGATTTAGTCTTTTTCACGGGCGTCAGGTGCTTGAGTCAAGGAAACTTCCTAGAAAGGTTTCAAGAATTATTATCTGAAATAACAGCTCCTCTAGACGAAAGAGGTAGTGACACTTAGATGTTGGAGAACGAAAAATGGCTGACTGATTTGGCATTTTTAACTGACATCAAAATGCACTTAAACACCATTAACTTGGAGCTTCAAGGTAAAGGAAAAACTATTATTGAGATGATTAGCGCAGTAAACATATTCAAAAGAAAATTGCAACTTATGATCAACTGGAAAGACAGGATCTGAACCATTTTACCGTCTTAGAAAGCAAGAATTCCTCAGTTGAATTATGATACGTAGGAGGCTGAATTATCAAATATTTTGGGACAATTAAATGCCTTTTTATGATTGCAGTAAATTGGAAAATATAGCATCATTTTGTAAAAACATTGAGGAATTAGTTACTGAAATAGCAAGTCAGTTTAATATGAACTTATGTTCTGCTGAAAATGAGTTGGTACAGATTATATCAGATATACATTTCAAAGCTACAGCATCTGATACAACTTCTAATTTCTGGTGTTTTATATCTGAAAATAAATATCCGAATCTAAGTCATGTCACCCTTCAACTGACCGCAATGTTTGGGTCAACTTACTTGTGCAAGTGTAAATTTTCTGAAAGAAGATAATTAAGTCAAAACATCTCAATCGACTAACTGACGATCATATGTCATCATGCTTGCGATTAGCACTCAGTGATTACCTACCATCTTATGAAAAGTATGCTGAGGATATGCGGTGCCACGCTTCAACATCCAAAGTCACTCATTAGTTAAGTTTAACATCATATGTAATTCTTTTGTTTTGTAACAACCAATAAACTAGCAATTTTGAATAACTATGAGTTTTTTCATTGATATTATAAAGAAGAACCTAACTAAACCTAAGCCAAACCTTGACTAAAATAATGTTTATTGTGCGGAAAGCTAATATCTATATATGCTACGGTACATCCTACCTAGGTAGGCAGGTAGGTAGGGTGTATGTGTATGTACGACAACCCTGCATCACACATACTTGCAGCCTCTCAGAGTCGATCGTTAGTTGTCTAAAAATATTGGGGTAGATCGCCAGCAGTTCAAGTTAGAGCACCCCTGCTCTAGTCATACAGAATTTTTTAATTGACTGCGACACACAGGAAGAGGAGAAGAAATCAACCAGCAGTCATTTCAGAAATGTAAAGAATATCTCTATTCAACAACAAAATATTGATGTCACCTACAACCCACAATAAATTTCTATACAAAAGAGATAAAATCGTTAAACATTATGAAAGAAGCAGCTAGATATAGTGTGTAGATTTAATCTTGGACGCTCGCCTTTAGGTGAAAACATTTCTAAATTCTAGTTGGGAAAAGGAATTGGAGATTGAATCAATTTTTCACTAAATGTATAAAACAAAATATTTTAGAGCCAATCCATGCCCCAATCTTTCACCAAGAACGTCTGCATCGACGCGGTGCGAACATAGTGACTTGAAGTCGAATTAATTCGAGATAGACCTACTAGGTCTCTGCAAAAAGTCTTTTGTTCCCGCATCGATGATATGTGGCGATATGAGACCGATGTATACCTGAGTGATTCCCTTACAGAAAGCTCGGAGGATATTTGAGAGTGGTGGAAAAGGCACGAAGCAATATTTCCAAATTTTGCGAATATGAAAAGAGACTCTTTGGCTACTCCTACGAGTTCGGCTTCTATAGAGAAGCAGTTCTCAAGAGCTGCATTTACTATTGCCAACCAAGACCCGGAACAGATTGAGTTACAAATTATGTAGGACGTTTCAACTTTTGGTTCGAAAATAGCGAACTATCAACTATCTGATGAAGTAGAAATTTAGTTTAGCTTATTCTTACTCTTTTTGACTAAAGTTTCACTGTAAGTATTTCTTACATCTTCACAGAAATTTCATTCAGTTCTTTTCATCTTCACAGAAGCTTATTCAAATTCTTTTATAGTAAATTTATTCATATTGTTTTTGTGATGCATAGTTGTGTTGTATTTGAAAATACACATTTCACTTTTCCTTTCGTTGTTCTCCATATGTATTTTCTTCAACAACTTTATGAGTTCTTCTCACGTTGAACTTCATTCAAATATTTCCCGATCAAATACTCAGTATTGTTTTAACCTTCATTCTCGCTTTTATTAAATATAAGAAAAAGATGAATGTTTTATTGTAATTGTATTCTGATTCAAGCCTTCAAGTTTAGCGATTCAAGAAGCTTGAATTTTCAAGCTTCTGTGAAAATAAAAGTTTGACTTGACTTGAATTCTGAAAACGAAAGCTTCACCCGATTTCAAGTCAAGTCAAGCAGCTTGATTTTCAAGTCAAGCCGTGTATCTCTAGTTGAAATCGTCAGTATCGAGAGATTAGATTTAATTACATCACCATACAGACAGATGCCAAATTTGCTTCGTTTGATATAGAAAACTTATTGCCCCGTATTCATCTAAAAGATTCATTCCACTCAATGGGACATTATAAGCTTTGATCCATGTCAATTCACTTGTTTAATCTATCGTTACTACAATTTAGTTACCAGGAAATACAGTATTTAATGGGTGAACGATTACGTAATAAGTTTTACTAGTAATCTATGAATATTTTGGTTAATATTCATTGAATAACTTATAATCAAGCTATTTTCACTTGTGAAATACTTTTGTTTGAAATGCAAATAATTTTAATCTATCTTCCGTTACTACAAGTTTACTTAGATTAAAATTATTCGCAATTCAGAAAGAAGTATTTCACAATCGAAATCCGCTTGATTATTAGTAATTCAATAAATATTAACCAAAATATTCATAGATTACTAGTAAAACTTATTACATAATCGTTCACCCATTAAATTCTACATATACTGCTACCGCTATCTGAACGATATTCTGGTTTGTTCCACATAGACGAATAGATAATTGAATTATGGTTATTTTAATAATTCATTACAACCAAAGATCAGATTTACCATTAAAACAGGAAATAAGAGATCAACAAACTTTCAAGATTGAACTATTTCAATGAATATTTCTAAACATGTAACTCCTCATTTCTCTTCTATCAACTTAAATTTCAGCCTTATTCATATATTGGCCAACATACCAATCTTCAAAAAATTACTATAATAAATTGATTGTAATTAGACAAATATCTTTCAACGATGGTTTCAATCTTACAATATTGAAGAATATTTCGAGAAAGAAATGCCGATAATATTGGGTGGGTCTCGCGCACCGAGAGTTCCTTAGAACTTTGTAGGTACAAAACTTGTTCGGTCTCGATTTTTCCGATTATAATTTAAGTTCTTCTATGAAAATCAGTCTTCCAAATGCATATTTACATTACTAGTGTTTTCGGTAAGAGTTGTAATAAAAATTGGAAATTTAAGTTCATCTTATTGCTTTAATATATTCAACGTTTTCACCACTTATATAACGAAACAATCCAGTAGGCTTTAAATATATCAATAGCTAGCAAGGCAAAGATCGACAGGAGATCTGCTCTCCTACGTCACTCATATTTGTACATCAACGATGGAAAAGCATGGGGAATCTAGAGCAATAGCACTCGACATCTCTGAAGACTTCCATAAGGTTTGGTATGCAGCCTTGTTGAATAAACTTGCTGCATATGGGCTTCCCAACAAATTGCGGGGTTGGATAAGTAGCTTTCTTTCAAATAGATCAATACAAGTTGTGGACGACTGTATAAAATCTGATTGTTTCCTGTTGCAAGCAGGAGTACCTCAAAGATCCATTCTTTCGCCAACCTTGTTTCTGTTGCAGATAATCGATCTTCTGTTTCATCTACAGAGAACAAGATCTTCGGTTTTGCAGACGATTGTACCCTCGTCTTTCAGTAGTCTGCGGCCGACTGCAGCTGCGGAATCTAAGCGTCAGATATGTCAACGAATGAAGAACTTAAACTCTGACCTACAGAAGATATCGAAGTGGGGTCAGTTGAACCTGGTGCGCTTCATTCAAAGCGAGCAAGATACAAGCAACTACGTTTTCTAGAAAGGTCCTCGCTGGAGAACCTCCTCTAACGATGCAAGACCAACAAATTGCATCCAAAGATTCGATGCATCTGCTCGGAATAACAATCAACTCCGGGTTTTGCCGGCATGAACATGTATCAGCAAAAGCTAAGTCTGCATCAGCTAAACTTAGTTTTCTTTTCAGAACCAAGCGATACTTCACGTCATCTCAACTGTTGCTTCTACAAAAGGCGCAGATTCGACCTGCTTTGGGATATTATTCCCATGTATGGGGATCTGCGCCCAAACATTCGTTGCAGATGTTGGATAGTGTGCAAAAACGGGCTGAGTGCCTCATCGATCACCCGTAGATCACCCGCGATCTCCAACTGCTGGCTCTCAGAAAACAAGTTTGCTGACCTTTCTCTGTTTTACAGATAATTCCACGGAAGATGTTCCAAGGAGCTGAAAGACCTAGTTCCGGGAAAACTCATGATTTGCCGCAACACTAGGCTAGCAAGGAGTTCTCATCATAGGGCGGTACATTTAGCGACCCCTCGAACCTCTCTATAAGAATTCCTTTGTTTACAGGGCCGGTGAGCAGTGGAACTCGCTTCCGTCCAACATCTTCCCAACATCCTACAATTTGGCTTTCTTCTAGAAGCGAGTAAACAAACACCCCAATTCTTCCAAGGCACCCGCTCATGTGGTGTAACAGGTTAGCCTATTCCTGGGAAGCGCGTATAAAGAAAATAAAACTTGTTCAACTAAACTGAATTTTCCAGGATATGGTTAAAAGTAATTTTCCCCGACAAATAGCATTCAACATTGTATTGTATTCGTTTCAGAAAGGTTTGGAACTAAAAATATTTAATCTCAATACAAATATATTTATTTTGAACATTAAATAGATATGTTTAAATTAAAAAAGATAGGAAAAAATTCATCCTTGATGCAACAAAATGAATATGATTTATTTGAGAAAAAGGTGAATTCAGAGTGAATATAAATAACAAACTAGATTTCGAACATGTTCATTCGTAAGGTATTTGGTTCTCAAAATATATGTATCAAATGGAAGCTATTTTTAAGTGTTTGAAGATGCTTCCATTTCGATTTAGTTTTTCTTTGAGAAGTCTCTTAGATTCACTTTTTTCTTATGGAAATTCTTCAAATTCATCATCAAAAGACAATTTGTACTAGATGACACCATCACCATCACAATAGATAACACCATCACTACTTACTATTATCTAGATACGAATATCAGTCACTGTAGAATCGTTTGCTTCTTACCCCGGACAAACGACATCGTATATTTCAAGTCTGTCATCGGCATAATTCAAAAATAGGTCATGAACATCCAGTGGGAATGGATTTTTTTTGTTTCTTCTCGAACATAGTCGCACGGCTTTACAATATTTTTATTGTTTGAATTTCTCTTGATCATACTATGGATACTATCTCACTCCATTTATGTGTTTTGGTAGCAACAACCATCTGAAAATAGCACAATAGGAAGACTTTTGTCAAAGCAGTGTTCTTGTAACATCATTAATGATGTAAAAGTCGAAGTAGATAAGTCTCCTTCTTATCCCTCAAGCCATCAATAATTAGAGCACTGATGGATTGCGAGGTAGGTTAGTTTACTTTAGTTATATGTTAGTTATATATTGAGAAGTTATGTTTCGTCTTGAAATAGGGAGAGCTTGCAGGAATGCAGGGCATCGTTCCACTGCCTGCAGATCCATAGTAATTACGCATATTTTCCGGTGATAACACTCTCCTTGTTTTTCACTAACCAGCTTCTATCCTTTTTTTGAATGTGTATTATATACCTCATCTGTAATTTGATCAACGTCATAGGAGCAACAAAGGTCACATTGATCTTTTCTAGGTCGAAAAAAGGCAAGATTCAGTTCGTTAAAGATTTTATAAATCAAAATCAAAATAACTATCCGCTTACTCGAGCTTCTTTATTTTCTTCACATGAATTGCAGTTTTCCCTGTATATTACTGATTCAGAAGGGTACTCTTGCTCAACATATTTCCCATCTGAGTATTTTCTACAATAGTGTGATTCCTTGGTTAGAATTTTCTGTAACTATTTTCTCAAATCTTCCTTTCTATTGATGTCTACTTGTTTCTGTCTTTAACTCAACTGTTTTTCAGAGATAGACACAATTTCGTTTCCACATACTTCGTTTATCAATTTTCTTACCATGGTTTTCTTTAGGCCCAAAGTATTCCTTCTTATTCTTATTACCATTATTATTCTTTCTCATGAGAGTTCTCGGTTTTTTTGAAGGAACCATATTTTGGCAGCAATGGCTACTGTAACGATCTTTGAAGATTTTAACTCTGAGTTGAACAAACTTATTGACATTATAATTTTCAAACGAATACCTAACGGTATGACGCTCATTGAGAGTGTAAGAAAACATATAAATCCATTCCAAGAGGCAGAATTTAATGACTCTGAAGAAAATTAAAAAATTAAAAATAAAAAGTGAGCTAAGTATCACGAACGTTAGGTTGGAGGCTCTCAAGCTTACAAGTGAGTGATCTCAATTTAATAATCGATTACCAGAAAAATAATTGATATCAATGACAACCACAAAGCTGAAATTCGGAATGTACACAAAACCGTAACGAGCAGAAAGTTTTGCCGGCATTGTCAGATTGTCACCAATTTCCTTCAACCACAAAAACCTGCTAACAAACCGAATAAAGTGATTGAAATAAAGAGCTGGCTTCTTCAAAACCAAATGCGAAAGACAGAAATTCCAAGAAAAAGCAGTAGGTTTTTGGTACTAGGCGGTCAGGAGCAAACTCATCCTCAACTCTTTCTGAAGCTAAAAAACTGGGATGGATTCATATTGGTCGAGTCTGGCTACAAACAACGGATGAAAAGTGCATAATCAACTCAATGTCAGTTTTCCAGGAAAAAAATTTATAGTGGAGCAACTACCAAAAAGTGATGGTGCTACAAGTAGATCATTCAAGGTCGGTGTCTATCTAGATATTTTAGAGGAACTATAAAAGGGTAATAATTTTCCACTTAACATAACAATTAGACGATTTCAGTTTTTCTGGCTCTACCGATCCCCAGGAAACCACCATGTTGGTAAGAAATCCGGAAAATATTGTTATCATGTTCAATTATAATAATGATGAAAACGGAAGCCGTTGAATTTTTACTAAGAAAATAAAATTGTGGCGTTTGTTTTTTCAACCGAACATTGCCTGAGAATTAACGGAGTTGAACATACAAAATTTCAAATTACAGATTTATCGATCAAAGAGAGCATCGAGTAGGTTAGAAGAAGGAAATTAGTGATGAGTCAATAAAGAACGAAATAAATAGCTACGGCTAAATTACCTAAATTAGAAATGATTTTAACGTCTGCCTTTCGTCCTCCAAGGGGTGACATTGATATTTTCATCTATCAAATGGAGTCTGTGCTTCATTAAATCGGCAGTACGCCACTTAATGTAGTGGTGGCCGGCGACTTCAACAGAAACCTACTGATGCCCTCGCAGGAAAAAACAAAAATTTCAGATTTGTTCTAATCATTCGGGTTCCAATATATTTTCTCTTAGCCATCAAGGGCCACGGCTATATCGTCGTCTTGTACACACAATGTTTGCACAAATTTCAAAAGCGATTCCTATAGCCAAGAAATATTAAATCCTCAGTTCTCCGACCACCTAGCACAAAAACTAACAATTTGCAGACCTAGACCTAAAATAGAATCATTTATATTAAATCAAAACTACAGCGAACAAAACAATTACCGATTTACCAATAGCCTGGATGCAATGGACTGGAACTCCCTTATAATTTCTGGTGATGCCGAAAAATTCTTTGGGAGATTCTACATGACACTTATTAAATTCTTTACTTTAATACCATAATCCCTGAATGGAAGCTAAAACTTACTCCGAAAGAAAACAGAGTTCTGGAACCTCGCAATACATTCATTGAAGTGCGGCCCATACTATATGGATGGTTCGGAAAGATGAACCATCTTTGCTACTTCATGAAGAACCCAAAAAGAGATACAAAAATAATATTGAAGATAAAGTACAACACAAAAATCATTCTTTCATTGCAAACTGAACATACAGAAATAAAAATCTGTCAAGTCCAACGAAAATATCAAGCATTCAAACTCTGAACCTATCATACCACTGTTGAATTCAGCTGATATGAATAAATATTTCCCGAGTGTTGATACTTCTACTATCACAGGAGGTATAAACCACAAAAAAAAATATGACAAATTTTTCAACATCAAATTCGGCCGCTATGTTCCTTCAGGGGACTACTGCAGTCGAGGTTATCAAGCTGGTCTCAGGTATGCAAAATGAAACTACTTGTGATATATACGGAATGACAGTCTCACTATTAAAAAAGATCATTGATAAAATAGCCTCTCGTTTGGACAATATCATAAATTTATTCTTCGAGTAGGCACTAAGGAAACTGCTGACCGATATTCATCCTGCCCACTCTGTCGAAGGAATTTGAAGTTTATCAAGAGTCCTGATTATAGAATACGTCAAGAAACATGAAATTTTAAGCGACTCACGAATAATGGATTCTGAGCAAGGAGATCTACAACGATGGGAAAGATAGAAATAATAAACTTTTTAATAGAGGCACTTGAAAAGAAATAAGAGGCGAGTATGTGGTGTTGTGACCTTGATGAAGTCTTCAATTGCATGCACAGACAAATCCACTTAGGTAAAATCGAGAAATATGGATTCAGATATATCACAAATGATATTCTAACGTCGTATCTGGAAGACAGACATAAATAGAGAGTCTATTTGAGTTCCCTAGAGGAGATTGATTCAGGAGTATCACAGGGGTCTATACTCGGCTCGATACTTTTTATTATACCTATATATTGATGATCTGCTCAGAAATGTAAACTCGGACAAAATATGTATATTCGGTGATGATACCACCAATTTAAATAGGGATAGCAGTAAGCAGTTGGAAATTGAATCAGAATAGTCAATGATAGATGCTCGAGACTGGTTTGAGACTAATCTAATCCAAATCACTATCACGATAGCCGAAATAAGAACAGCCTAGTGGTGCCTCGTCATCGGCTGACTCTGGAATAGAAGAATTTCAACTACGTTGGAATTAAATTATGTAACGCTTCTACAAATGGCAGTGCGTATTCTGGATATTCGAAATTTCAAGCTATATGTTCGGCGGTTTCTCATAGCGAATGTCTGTTACTCTGTTGATGAGTATCTCAAAATCCGTGATAGGATATCTGCATAGCATTTATTTACGTATATATTTTGTCTTTATGCATGTTCATCTATATTTATAAGAATGTACGTACCCTGAAAAATGACAGCTCATGTAAATTTTGATGAAATAAAATTTATTATCATTATTACAATTTAGAAATATTTTCTCGAAAGTTTTTTTGTTTGTATTTCGATAAGAAATAATGACAAGTTAAGTTTCTTTTTGAAATATCGCTTTTTGTCGAACATCTCTTTTTTTCGTGTTCTAGCAATGAAACAACATAAACTCTGTTTTGGTCCCAATTTATCGACCCCCAAAATGACTCTTTTGTTTGCTCCCTTTGGTTCTCTGAAAACATTCTCATACATACATTATTCACATAATTTGGAATTACATGGTGATCCCATTTTTCTTGTTTTCCTTACTTTTTCGTATTTTCATGGTTTCTTGCACATACTTTGTATTATTTTTCTCCCAAGTGTTTCTTTTGTGTTTCAGTTCTCTTTTATTCAGTAGGTTGTGCCTTTTCTTACCTGGAGTATATTCATTATTTCATTTCTTTCTTCTTCTGAAGTTTTTCTTTATTATCACCCTCGCCAGTCGATGGCATATAACTTCAATCGTTTTTTCATCATTCGTTGGTGAAAATATATTTTCATGATTTTCTCCTTGTCTAAAAAATTATTAACATACTGTTTTTTCATGTCATTGTGTTCAATTGTTGCTGGATTTTATCCAGATTATGCTATTTGTTATTACTTCTCTCCAAATTTAATGCTTCTAAGTAATGAGAAGTACCCAAAATGATTTAATTCCTTTGTGAGTGACAAAACTTGTCGTACATTGCAACACTAAGAGACGTTTCTTCCGATGACTTAAGAGTTTGTTTTTTTCACAACCTCAACAGATTGCTCACTGATATGTTTTACATTCACTATACCTTCACCTGAGAAAAGAGTCTTAACAGACAGAGATACAAACAGATACTTTATGTTATAAGTGTTCCATTTTTTCTCCTGGGGTACGAAACCTTAGAATCGTACTGAAGTCCCGACTCTAGTTCATTCTACAGTGGAATCAAGAGAAAATTTTAATACTTTTTCCTAGATTAGCAATACAAGTAGAAAATATATCTTTCCTGAATAAAAATAATTTCAATATATTTTTCTGCTTCTATAATAATAAGTTGGGTAGATACATCAAAACCGACCAAATTATTAACCAGGTGTGAACTGCAGTTTGAAATTTCATTGAAATGAATTTTATATTCATTTCAATGAATGAGCATGTTAGATCAAACTCCTATACTCACCATTCCAGCTTTCTAACAAATTGATCATAGGAATATGGATCAAGTGGCACATCATTAATGAAAGCATTTCGATTAAATATATAACTCGATAATTTTTTCGATTAAAATTTTTGATACAGGTTGTTCTAAATACAAAAAGAAATTATCATATATCTAATATTTGAACGACTTTTTGGACCCGATGTATTTTAATTAATATGTAATACAGATTGATATCAGTATTGATGAAGATGTCTCAGTATGTTGATCATTAAGTGTAGGTTTACATGTAATTTACCCTCTCAGCATCAACATATTTTGTATTTGAAAATTTCAAACGCAAAAGGTATCATGTGACACATAATTGAAAAGGCTTTTTGATGCCCTGAATGAATTTGGTAAACACTTCGTATAAGGGGTCTATACAGGATGTACTATCAGAGGTATTTATTTAGTAAGGAAGCTGAGTTTGTCGGGACAATTGAATCAGATTCTTCAACTTTGTTACTGTGGACAGATGGTATGGAAAGACTTCAATTCGAAGAAGATCCATATGTTATTTAAAAAAACTGATGAAAATCATTACTTACACATTACACATTTCTACATTTCTTTCCCAAAGCAATATTTTCATCATCTTCACCAAAGAATGATCCATATTTTATTCTATTCAGAACTGCATCACTATTATTTAATACTTACGAGAAATACTCGAGAACGTTGTATTCAATTGAAGGACCAGTAGAAATCGTGCCACTTTATTTTGCAAATAACAGTTGCGCGAAACGAACAGCAAGAAATCTAACTACAAATTATCCCGATGTGTGTCACCAATACGTCGAATCTTGGATACAAAAATTTCAGGCGACTTATTAAGTGGCAAACCGAAATCATGAAGGAGCAGGTTATGTGAGGAATTAAGCTGTTGAAGTTTTGATATTGGGTCATCTACGAATGGACAACACTCAATCCATTAAAAATCATTCCTTCAACGTAAAACTGTCTACAGAATAGTGAAGCATCACAAATTTCATCTCTACAAGATAAGATTGCACCAAGAACTGAATAAAGATGATCGTCGCCTCCAATCATGCGAAAATTTGAGTAAAAATAAGAATAAAAATTTCAACTTTCTTCAGAGCATCTGTTTCTCTGACGAGAGTACTTTCATGCTTAATGGAGAGGTGAATAGAAACAATTGGCAATACAAGGACACCCAGAATCTAATTTGTACAGAGAAATGCATACACAAACCCCACAGAAATTGAATGTTTGGTCAGAGTTGAATGGAAACCATCTTGTTGTTCGTTTATTTATCTAGAGTAATGTCAATGGAGATAGTTCTCCACAAGTGCTAGAAGAATTTTTAACCTAATTCAGGGACATTTTGATATTCGAATGAGAGAATATTCAAATAAAATTCTTCTGGGTACTAGATCGGTAGGAGGGTACCATTTGAGTGCCCAGCAAGGTCACCAGACTTGTATCCTCTCGATTTTTTTGGGACAATTTAAAATCGAATAATACGCTATGCGGCTAGAGACCTAGGATGAGCTGTGCAGGAGAATTGTGAGAGAATGCTGACTATTAACACCTAATATATTTGAGAATGTAAGGAGGGAAGTTAAAAACCGTTTATAACACTGTATAGGGTGGAAAGGGGTCGTATTGTGAAGTTTCCTTAGTAACTTTCACCTCAATTGATTCACTCCCAATACACGCTGAGCTTCAACATATTGTAGATTCATTTTTTCTCTGAAAGATTTGTGTTAACTATTCTTGTCGTTCTTTTGGCTCAACAGTTATTTTGAATTTGAATTTGGGAGGCTTTTACTTGGTAAAATTTTCCATTATCAATAATAAAAAACAAGTACTGTGTTTTAAAATTCCTTAAAACACAGTACTTGTTTGTCATTATTAGTTATTTTGAAAATAAATACTTACAAATTTTTACTTCTCCTTTTGATTATCACACATTTTTCGAGTTCTTTTTTACATCGAATATGAATTAATGGATCCGATGTACTCATCTAACTAACGAGATGAATTCCTCGATTATAGACCCCTAACACAAAGTGTTAGCCAAATTCGTTCAAAACATCTTGTGAGCTTTCTAATGAGATGTCACATTATACTGTTTGCGATTGAAATTTTCAATCTTTGGGATGTTAATGGTAAGGGATTGGTCCCTACACTTTTGAATTTGCATACTGAAACACCTCACTCAATACAGATATCACACACTGTATCGAGAATTTAACTGAAAAATATTATCGATTTATATAGATAATCTAAATGTCTTTTTAAAGATGTGTCACTCGATTGCCTATAATTATTCTGTAAATAGGTGATGGTAAGGCTAAAGGTTAATTCTCAAGTCTTATACAATGATCCCTCTTGAAACAGAAGTCAACCTGTTTCGGCGTTTTCCTTCGTCTCGGTATAAGGTCAAATTTTCGTTAGAACGTCCCAGGAAATTAGAAAAATTAAACATGATCAAAGTTTTTCAACTCAGGAATCGGATTCAAATCAAGCAGATCACCTCTTAAAATTTAATCACTTTTTCGAGACACAATTTGAAATGTTGAAGATGAACACAAATACTCATCAACGTACAACCGTTCAACGATATTTCTGGGTTAATCTAAGAACCCATATTTATCCCTTAATTCTGTACAATTGTAATTAGATGACATTTCCTGTTCGATGTTACATCGATGTTGCAAGTTCGTCTGAAGAAGCGTCACTATTATACTAATATCAAATAAACATCCTAGAAAATAACAATGTACACACGAACAGAACTTGGTACTTGAAAGAGCTTGAATTATAAAATATGCAAGATATATTAAGGATAGGATACAAAAACAGCACACAAGTATTTCATATCATTGAACTTAAAAATAGATTTCCAACTAATTCTCCAGGTGAAAGTTAAGAAAGTAGAAAATTATCGTTTGTTGTAGTATTGAAATGAATTCAACTTCAGTTTTTGACACGCGAACCCAATTTAATCATCTATTCTTTACAGTATTTCATATAGTTAATTATAAAGACGTAATGGTATTTAGTGTATTTCGACAACCTTACAAGATCATCGTGAATATTTCGGTCAGTTGTTGGGATTCCGACAGAGTTTCAGGTGACCTACACCGTCACAGTCTGGAGACATAATCGACCATTGTGAATTTCGGCACATTGTCACTCAAGCATCACCGAATGCAGCCTATCAACGACGTCGCTCCTCAGTGCGTAGTTCCTCTGACCTGCTCCTATTTTCAATATAATGAACAGGTTACTACGGTGTTTAATCTCAACTGTATCTGGGTACAATAACGAACTATTCACCCTAGCATATTGATTAAATTCCGCAGATTGTATAGATTTCCACTTCCCTATGTTGATATTAGGATTTACTGAGATTCTATGGACTATAAAAAACTTATAATAACATATTTTCGATGGAAGTAAATTTTTAAAAAGCTTTGAAATGCACTATATGAAAATTGGGGGTTCATGAAGTAAAATTGCATAAAAATTCTTCGAAAAACTTGACATGAATGGAAATTCAAGCTCTTGAAATATCAAAGGTTCGACTTAACTTAATTTTGCAACCCGAAAGCTTGACTTGACATCAAGCTTTTTCATGCTGCTTGAAAGCTTGATACTTGTGAGAGCATAAAGTTAAGTTCACTTGCTAATCGCTTGTACCAGTACAGGCGCAATACAAGTAGGTAGTATTACTAGTCATACAAAATTTTTCAATTCGCTGCCACATACTGGAATTTCTAATCTTATTTCGTTCGATCTAGTCAATTCGTTCCACAGCGCAATAAGTAGATATAAAAAGCTCCACGAGGGAATTTGGTTAATTTGAAGGAAAATGGAAAGAACTCAATCAACAGTCATTTCAGAAATGTAATGAATTTCTGTATTCAACAATAAGACTCAACCGAATATTGATGTTGCCTACAACCTACAATAGATTTCTATATAATATAAAATGGATTCAAATGAAATGATTCTTTCAGAGGTTTCTCGTATCATTCGCTAAGAACTCAATATTCCTTGTAAAAATATAAAGAAAACTGAAAGAAATTTATGTAGTGTCGTCACCTAGCGGCAGAAGTGTAAGTATAATAATGTTTCAATTAAGGTTAACTACAATTGACCATATTCAGCAAAACCTTTTCGAATCAATGAATTCCCGAGATTCGATAGTAGAATAAAAATTCTCGTTCTGACAATAGGTGGTTAGGTTTAATTCTTCAATAATCAACAAATAGTTTTGCCCTACACTAAATCGCACACTAACGCTCAGTCCATTGAGCTTCCGTGAAAATTAATCATTCATTTGTGAGAAGAAAATTATCAATTTAAATCCAAGAGAACAGATTCAAATTAAGGCACCTTGGGCTGATATATTACATATGAATGAAGTGAACAGTAAAAATCAATTATTAAATAGCATTATTTTGAGTCTATTCGACAGGCATGCTCCTCTTTGAACAGTGAAAGCTATCAAGATGTATGCTTCCTGGTTAACCAACAATCTTCGATATGGGATGAAATTGAGAAACGATGCCATGAGTATATATAAGAGAACAAAGGGCCCAATGGACCTAGCAAATAACAGGAAGCTAAGGAATATGGTAACAAATTCTGTACGTGCTGAGAAGGCTGCGTATTCGGAACATCAGGCGGTGGCTTAAAATAATAAGCTCCTATGGAAGGCAGTTAGGAACTTGGGCATCGAAAATAATCATGGCAATAAAGAGATTCCTGACTCTCTCAGGAATTGTTGTGAAGTTAACTTCTACTTCTCATCTGTGTTTGGACAGAGGAATGCTTGTGGTGCGGCATCGAAGTTCACCAGCACACATGAATACAATCCGATTTCGTAGTTCCGTTTTCATTTGGCGACGATTGATGAAATTTCACGGTTGATCATGAAACTAAAGTCGAAGGCTATGGGACCGGATGGGATATCGTCTAAAATGTTAAAGTTGTGCTGTCCTGTGATTGCTCCCTATATAACCCATATAATAAATTTTTGTTTGGATATCGGGATATTTCCTGAATGCTAAAAATTGTCATTGGTGGGGCCTTTTCCCAAGGTGAAGGATCCCACAAACTACGGGGATCTTCGTCCCATTAGTATCCTTAGTAAGTTCTGGGGAAATTCATTGTGGTCCAAATAAGCGATTATTTGTTGGAAAATAAAATTATATCAGCGATGCAGTCTGGATTCCGCAGGAGGCATAGCACGGCAACCTTCCTTCTGGATGTGGTTGATGATATTGTTAGGTCTGTCGATTGTGGTATGATCGCGGCACTTGTCCTCTGACATTTTGCGAAAGCTTCAGACAAAGCTGATCACCGAGTACTTCATGTGAAATTGAAGTATTTTTGTTTCGATGTGACTGAGTTACAATTTTTGAGTCATATTTGGACAAGCTATTCTAGATAGTATTTATCGACAATGTCCATTCTGATGCCATTCCCGTGACGTCTAGGGTGCTGCAGGTATCTTTGCTGGGGCCCGTACTTTTTCTTCTTTACACTGAAGATATTTTTCACGAAATTGATTCGTGTAGGGCTCGTGGTTTTGCAGATGACACCCAGTTTTTCACCGTTTTGACGATCTACGTGCTCCCGCTGCTGCAGAAATTATCCATGCCGATTTGTAGAAAATTTTTAAGTACGCCGAGGCACATGGTCTCAAATTAAATACTATTAGAGTGATCTCCTACTGTTTAATACGGAATCTAGTAGAAAGGTTCTGTGAAGAACCTCGGTGTAATTTTCGACTTTGGCCTTCGTTTTCAGACTTAAATTTCCCAGGTGATCAGAAATGTTATGGAGACTTGCAAGCATTAAATATAAATGCTAGAGTTCTTAATTTCAAATTCAGAAAATTACTTGTTGAATCAATAGTGCTAACTATTTTGAATTATGCTTTGGTTGTCGTAGATCCTTGCTTGGACAAGCTAATGCAGAATAGACTGCAGTGTGTCTAGAATGCATGCTGCCGATTCGTCGGCCGTTTGCGGAAATATGATCATGTTTCTGCCAAAATTCAAAAATTGAAAAGATTGAAAATTCATTAATTTGAACCTTACTACATTACTACAAAGCATTTTACATTCAGGTGAACCTTCACCTTACGTAAAAATTAATATTTAGGAGTAATATGCGCAATACTGATCTAAGAAATTTTCTTACACTTTCTCTGTCTAGATTCCATTCGGCTTTTTTAGGAGATCGTTCACATTTATAATCAGGTTTCAAATAGTTTGAAAAATCTTTCAACAATCTCAATGCGTACTCGCCTGAAACACCACCTAATCCATTTGCAACATATTGGGCTTGTTAGGTTGGTTGATGTATCTCTTCTTCTTTCTTCATTATTGATTTTTCTCGTTTTTACTCTTGTTGGTCTTTGTTTTTCATTTTGTCTTTTCTCTCTATCTTTTCCACGGTTAACTTGAATGGCTTTTACATGTTTTTGAAAACAATTGTATTTAATTTTTGTTCTTTTTATTTGAATCTATAATTATATTAAATATTGAGATTAAGTAGCAATAGCACTGCTAGACTTCGCCTTAAATGTTATTCTGTTAGCAAGATAAATTGCTCACAGATAAAGACCATTTATTGTTATTATTATTAATATCCACCTGATACGACGTCATATTTGTGGTCTCTGCAGGGTCGAACATATAGTCTAGAAATAATCAGGGTTAAAGAGCCAAATGCCTATCATTTAAAGGCATTACTTGCATTCTGAACAATTGACTCTTTTCATGCGTAATGTGGTGCTAAACAGGGTTTTTAGCATACTGAAACCGTTTGGTGCTTGTCATACTGAAACCGTTTTCTTTGTCATAACTTAACCATTCAATGCTTTTATGACTCGGGTGACCATCATAAATAAGTAGAACTGGATCGTTTTTGTATGTGCCTGAACATATTCTAACTATTTTACAAACACCTCTTCGTTCATTCATCTTGATTCTTGTGCTAGTCCAAGAGTGTCAGTTGGAGCTCCTTAACTAGTTCATTTTTTATGTTTTTTCTACGACATACCATACATGGCGGAATAAATGAACTGATGGCATTTGTACAACACAATAATGTCACATTCGAACCTCGAATACAATGATGAATGTTAATTAGAAGAAACGCAGAAACTCTACGGACAAAATGACATAGCCTGTCGTTTTACCAATTGTATATGTATTTTATTCTGTCGAAATGTAAGCAAAAACGAATGAAAACCTCAATTCCATCAATCAACTAATGATTACAATAAAGTTAATTGAAATCACTGGGTACTGACATAGTTCATCGATTTTAATGAAAATAATTTCAAATAACTAAAAATACCTCACCAGACAACTAGAGAGAACCTGAAAAATAAACACGTTCGAACTGGTTACTGCGGCGCAACTGTGGTAATGGCTCTTAATTTTATAGGATTGTGGATATGACTGCCATCACGTGATAAAGTGGCAAAGACGTCACTAGAACCCGCTAATTTGGAAATGAGGTGACTATTTCACTTTGTCCATATATGTCATTTTGTCTAAATTTCCCGTACCGCTTTGAAAAAGAGAACAGTTTTGCTGAATGATTTCAACGAAAATATGAGCACTATAAAAATAACATAACACACATTGAGATATATAACCTCAAAACGGTGTAACAAATATTTTTAACACAGTCTAGATTTCCTAACCGAACTTTGATTGAACAGAATTGGATTGTATTAAAAGCATACTTTAATCTAAATGACATTACTGTTAGAAATTATGAATTTAAGTAAATGCAAAAAAACTGCAAGAAAAAATTTTACTAATTTTTCATATTGTTACGAATTCAAGCAAATCCTAAAAAAATATAGTAATCGTCCACCTAATACTGAAATTATACTTAAGAGAAATAATCATAGAAACGTGAGAACTGAATGACATGGTTGAGGTACTCTCATGTCTGTATCGTCGAAGGAATGGAACCGCAAATTGTTCACTTCCACCATACGAAGAGCGAAGATAATTTTTATAAGGATATCTTTTTTTTCTTACCTTAAGTCCCCCATTTTGTTGAGAAAATAACATATCGTATCATCAAAATGATATGAGATCTGTGGAATAATTTCAAATACCTGACTTCATCATTTATAATCGAAGCATTTATCACAGTTCTTTTCAACATAGTTAATTGCAGCTAAAATCCGGTTTTAAATTCAGCTGAGAATTTTAATTTTGAGTACAATTTGTTCCGATACTGCAAAATGTATCCAATCGGTAATGGGAAAAGAATGAACCAAGTCTTAATCATATACAATAATTTAATGCAGTATACATAAAATAGAAGGCAAAAACTGTTTCACTGTCTCCTCAATATACGAGTATGAAATCATAGATTGATGAGTGTTATTGTTGTCACAATAATCGAAGTGACGACCGTCAAAAATCTAGTACAATTATACGATGTATTGTGGAAATGTTACATAGTAGGCTTTCGGAATGCAAACCTAAGCTGGCAGAAACATTAGTAATTGTTTTTTCTCAATGAAAACTTATTATCGACCAATTAGATCAACAATAAAATTCAAATGACGTAATATTCAGTAAATGGAAGTTTTTCTAACTCAGGCAAGTATGCTAGCGAGTGCCCTTTTGGAGTTTAGGTTGATTATGTATTATAATATGAAGAAGAGATTTAGTAACATTGCTTTACAGATTAACAATTCTGACAGCACTTCCGTAATGAAGGCAAAGTGCTAAGTTTGATATAGCTTTATAATGGAATAATAAGCAACATCCAGAAACACTTCTGCATACATTTTGAATTTGAATATTAATCACTGAATATGAACAATTTCTACAGCTTTGTTTTAACTCTTCTATACCATTGTGTGTTTGTCTATATAATAAATCGTTAACATTGCCCCAAAGGAAAAAATCTGAAAGGAATTTATCTGGTGAACGAGGTGGCCATCTCACTGATCATACTGATTGTTCCCATCTAGTTATCACCGAAAGAGTGATTTAAAAATTCTGAGATATTTTGCGTCTGGTGTGTCGGTACACAGTCATGCTGAAAATATACTTATCTTCTTCGAGCCATAGGAATTTTGTTCATAAAATCCTGATATTTCAATTTTTGTAATCATAATAAAATTTCTCTCGAAGATTTTCGTCGGAAATGGCTAAAATCACGGTGGTTTATTAAAACTGAATCGCCTTTGTCACTGAACATTCAGTTCCCAATGAAGATTGACATCGGACCAGTAATGTTCCTTATTGGTATTGAATAATACGTCACTGGTCACACTAACTTCATCAGTCCATATGGAATACTGGTTGAATTCAGTATTTTTTCTTGACTTTCCTGATACCATCCGCAAAATTCTAGTCGTCGTTCATAATCCCTTGGTTGTAGAAACTGAGGATTCGATTTTATTATATCTGCTTCAAGTTGCCTATATGAAATTGAGGGATTCACAGTAACAGCTCCAAAGACTTTCATTGTAACTTTTTCAGTAACTTGTTCATTTAATTTTTTTATGAGTGCTTCGAAAAAATCAATGTTGTTGAGATATTTTTCCAATATAAATTTGTGAGGTTATTTGGAAAACGAACAGACTAATCTTCTGAATCTGCATCTCACATAGCAAATTTTTCACAGTTTTCAAAATTCACAAACATTTTCAATCAAACACTTCTCGGCTACTTATTTGCCAATCAATACAAATTTGGATATTTTCCTTCTATTATTTCCTGCATATGTTTTGGCTTAGTTTCGCCTTTTTCATGGATTTCTTGAATGAATGAACTTGCATTAGAAATTATATTTCATTAGTGCGTTTTCTTCTCACTTAATGATTAAAACTCATATTAATTGTATGAATAAAACTAACGATTAAAATTGATAAAAATAATTCCATTTCATTTTTCGTTGTAGCCGATTTTGTTGTACCTTTCATTTCGGATGGTGCCATCTGTACTATATTATTTCTATTTTGTTTATTTCTACTATGTCCTGGCAGTATATGGTGAAAATCTGTTTCGAAATATCTTATTGGTTCTTATTGTTATTTGTCATAGGTGGTCACTTCTGTTATTACTTCATTAGATTATAGTATCTTTGTGCTAGATTCTTTATGTATCGTCTATCATTTATGTAATATTCATATTGATCATTACCAATATTTCTATAACTTGATCATTACCAATATTTCTATAACTTCTTTATTGTTTTCCCTATCAAATATTTGAATTTTCTCGGAATTAAATTTGTGTTTTAACCTCTTCATGCTTTCTATTCCTTTTTTTGGTATTTGTGATTATTTATGCATTCATTAATTCAATGAGAAAACGAAAAACTAACTTGATTATTACAACAATTGTTCAAAATGACCTCCGCCCACCTCCATACAGGTATACAGACGATTTTCGAACTCTCTTCTCACATTAGCGAAAACTTCAGGAGTCAAAAGTGATTTGCCCTATGTAGCCAGGGCAATTTCTACAATCCATTCTATATAAACAATTTGATATTTTCTTAGGTATTTGATTTATAAATTTGGAGTGAAGTGTTACTAAATTGTTTGTGTTTTCGTATGCTTTTTTTTGAATGAAATTTCTGTAAGTTCTTGGAAATCTTTTCTGACAAATTACGGATGTAAGTTAAGGCAATGTAGGTGAACTGCTTTTTGTTTTCATTTTGTTTCTGTGTTCTACTTGAATTATGTAGTACTCAAAACTCAAATCAAAGTTTCTCAACATCAAAATAAGTTATATCAAAATCAATGACAATGAATTAAAAAGAGATCTTCAGAAAATTGTAGGTAATTTTCGGTTCAAGATGCTAAGCACCCTCATCACTGACAGAAAAATAAATCAATTAGACAAAAACATACATAATCTTACATCTTACATACACAAAAATATACCATTTGAAACTATAGGACTTCATCTCAACAACCAAAACTTCAAGATAGAGGCAAAATTCAACATCATCAAAATAAAACAAAAACGAAAATTTAAATTAACACCAAGCCGAACTGTCGAAACAAAATTGATTATACAAATGTATTAGATTCAATCATCCCAGGAAATATTATGTGTTCTGAGTATGAGACCTAAATTCTGTATATTTTATAAAAGCAAACAAATACCCGAGAAAAAGTTGATGGCAAACATAGAAGCTAGAAAAAGAAATATCGATGAAGATAATCAAAACCAAATCAGAGCTGAAATAGTTAAATGCATTACAAAATACAAATTATAAAAGCAAATACCAACCCCAAATAATGATACTCAAACCAGATAAATAAAATAATCCACTAATCATAAACACCAATGACTGTTAAAGCAAAAAAAAGATTATTAGAGAACAAAAATACCATCCACAAATTCAAGAACGGTCCGACACAAACCATTCAAACCAAGAACAATAGTATTGCAGAAACTTGGGAATGAAAAATCTTATTACCACAATGTCCTTAACTCGAAATACACAATGTTCTACCTCCATAAATATATAGGCTACCTAAAATCCATAAGAGAGACATTTCCATACCCATAGTCACTTGCATCCAAAGTCCAACTTACAAACTATCGAAATACCTGGCAATCTGCAATTCACCAATACTAGGTAAAAACAAAAATGCATAAAAGATTCATGGTGCTTAAAAAACATGCATAAATGACATGAATATACAAAAACACAAAAAACTAGTAGCCTTAGATATTATAAATTTTTATACAAATACACCAAATGATAGATAAAATTCATATTCTCAATACAAAAACGGATTTTACACACAATATAAAAGATGTAGCATGGGTGCCTCACTGACAGCTATCATTACACAGCTTGTTATGGAAGATTTGAAACAGAAAGTCAAAAAAAACTAAAATTTAAAATAACATTCTTCAAAAAAGTAGTAGATGAATGCCTAGCTGTGGTACCACAGTTTCATATGGAAAAACTAATTAACGAATTCAATAAATATCATCCAAAATTGAAATTAACATCAGAGTTAGAAAAACACACTTACCAGACAAAAAAATAGATACAATATGGTACACAAAACCAATATGCTCAAAACGCTACAGGAATTATCACTTAGATGTATCGACAGAATACAAAAAGAGTGTAATTTCTGGGATCGCGAATAGAACAATGAAACTTACAAGTCCCTTATACAGACATGAAACAACTATGAAGGCAAAACAGGTACTAACAGAATATAAGTACCCGAAAATATTAAACAATAGAGTTTTCGAAGACAAAATCCTCACACTCTATAATTCAAACAAAACACAGAAACAAAATGAAAACGAACATCCATAATCTGTCGGAAAAGATTTCAAAAGACTTACAAAAAATATAACTGAAAAATAGCTCATAACAACACAAACAATCTCACAACACTATACTCCAAACTTGAAGGAAAAATATCAAATGGTATATATGAAATGAATCGTGAAAATTTTCCTGGCACAAACATAGGGCAAACCACTCAGTATATTTAGGAATGCAAATGGTAACAAATACCAAAAAACACAACGACAAAAAAAAAGAGAGGTTACGAACAACAAATTTGATTTTGAGAATTTTCAATCATATTGGGAAAGCAATAACCAAGCTTGAGAAAAATTGGAAATGATACATATAAAAAAAGATATAAATCGCATAAATAATAGAGGAGACATAAAGAATTTAGCACAAATACTACATTCTAAAATAGTAATAACAGAAGAAACCACCCATGACAAATAATGGAACTAGTAAGAACCAACATGATATTTCAAAACAGATTTATACCATACACACACAGGAAATATTAGAAAACGAAATGACAACAATAACCATATGCATGCAGGAAAGAGAAGAAATAAACGAAATAACAATAATAAAGTACAACAAATATAAAAACGTACTCAAAACAAACTGGAATTAATTTTATCGATTTTTAACAACAATAATCATTGTATTCGTTATATTTTTTCATACAATTAGTCTCAGTTTTGATCATTAAGGAGAAATACATAAGTAAAAAGACAGAACGTTCATATGAAAAATAATGTTTCATGTTTATTCATAAATTCATACTCATTGATTTACAGAATCCTCGAAAAGGCAAAACTATGCCGAAACATATATAGGAAATAATAAAAAAGATCTAAATTTGTAATCCTTATTGCAAATACCCAAAAATTTCCATTTATTATCCATAATAAAAGCAAGTTTATGTTATAATTCGAAAACCATTTAATGAAAAAATTGAATTTAACTTCCTGTATTCTACTAAAAATGTGCGTGCAGAATGTCGAAATAATTTTCATCTAACTATGATAACTACCAATCTGCATACGTCGACATCCCGGAAAATCGAGAAATCCCAAATAAATCGGAAACAAAATATGATAGCTGAGACTTGTTTTCACCAATGAATTTTTCTCGAAAATCCAGGACGAAGGTAGAAGAATCATTCTTCATTATTTCCAGTATTTTACATAGCTGCTGTACTAAAACATTTGTAATTGTACACCCTGTGCATGTAAAAATGCAATATTCTGCTAAAAATTGCAATGGGATCTTGTAATTTTCAAAATACTGAGATTAAAAATGAAAAGTTCAAATCTGCAGAATGCATTATCTTTTTATGAGTTTGTTAAACAGAAAAGTTTCAAAACAAGAAATTTCAGCAATTTTTTAGTGAACAAAACGAATTCTACTTTTCAAGTGTGACTAACGTTTGCAGAGATTTAGGAAAATCAGTAAAAACATGTTTTTTTCACCACATAGCTTTGTCCCTCGACATCAAAATCATAATAGAATATGCTTACAACAATATCCCCCCATTTCTCTCCAAATTAATTCATCCTTTGTTTATTCCTTTGTCGAAACAGTTCATACGAAAAAATTTAAATACACTTTCAGGAACCGCTATGTAGATCCGAAACATAAAATATTGCATCAAACAAATCATAGCGGTACTTCTGTCTGAAATCATTCTATAATTAAGGGCGTATTAAGAGAAAAGTACAGGAAAACATAATTAAAGTGGCCAGACATGCAAAAGTACTGATCGTGGTTCGTGATTAATTCGGGTTTTATTATGTTTCAAGTGTAATTTAACAAGACCTCCTTGCATAAAATTGCATCCAAAAAAATCCACAGTTGAGACGACAATGCCCGATAATAATGAAAGGAACTACAGACCGTAACATACTCACCCTTGAAGAGTGGGCCTTGACTTATTTAACGTCCATTTAATTACTCGACGAAATAATGCTCTCGGATTTCTTTTGCATTTTTCACATCGCTATCATCATATTCGGATATTTCTTTGTTAATCAAAAGGGACCATCATGCTTCAACTAATTTCGAGAATTCAGTTTAACTTTACCGTATCAGATAATCATACAGTAAAAACAGAATAAGGGGGTTTTACATTTTCTCTTCCGTTGTAGATTCAGAGGGTCTCTTAATTATTGACCTAGATTATAATCAGCTACATTTTCCATTTATCATCATGAAACATTCGTTTGCCAAATGAACATACCCGATAGTTCTGAGTACATTCACATTTACTTCTTATCCTTAGACGAGAAATTCTGTTCGTTGAAGTCAGAAACTCCAATTTGATAATTATCGGTATTTCCCTCCACTGGATGAATAATAATAATAACAACACTTTAGCATGCTCAATACTGAATTATCTCTTTGGAATAATTGCCTGAAGCAACGCCGATATCGATAATCTACACGCTACAAGGGAGACATCCTAACGGGGCCGGTAGGGCACATGTTGACAAATTTGCGTCGAACTACTGGCTGACCTCCGGACAGATGTTTCCTGAGACGGATGGGTTCCTTTTGGCGATACAAGACCAAGTCATTCCAACCAGCAACTATCTGAAATTCATCGCCAAAGACGCATCTGTAGCGATCGACATATGCAGATACGGATGCCAGACTTCGAAGACGATACAACACACAACAGGAGGATTTCAGATGTTAGGTAACGTTAGGTTAGATCGTGCACCAGGAATTGGCACAAAAGCATAGGCTCACGCAAGCAACTAAGATCCTATACTACAAATACGTCCCAGAGCCAATTCTTTACCCTACAGTTCTCACCGATCAACGATCAAGTATCGAGACCTGGAAGAAAGCACAGGAAAACAATGGGGAATGGATTCCGTTCAAACACTTCCAATGATAATGTCCACAACTGGAATTATACCGAAGAACTTAGAAACCAACATTAAGAAACGGAGACTGAACGAACATCTAGGTTAACCTATGCAGAAAGCAGTACTGCTGGCGACAGCTAGGAGAGTCAGAAAGTATATGGGAAACACAACAACACGTCAACATCGGACTTCGCCACTATGACCTGATAACCTGGAAAGGGTCACATCAGAGCTGATCCTTTTGATATCAAAGATATCTGGGATCAGTGAATGTTCCCCTTAGAGGCAGTGCGAAACACCTTAAGATGAATATCCATAATACATTCGCGGTGTTCTCAACAATCCATTTACCGACACTATCAATGGAAGGATCCCAACCGACTTCAACGAGTATATCTCTTTGATCTCGAATGCCAGATTACTATATTTGGTAATCTTTTCGCTGTGAGTCTTTTCTAAGTTATCGCGGACAAGTATTGAGACATCTAGTAAGGTTGCGGTCTTTTCCTTCTTTCGGAAAATTATGATGTCCGGTATGTTGTTCGCTATTGGTCTATCCGAGAGTAGTATCCCAGTACATTTTGTAATCATCATTTTCCAACACGCCCTTCGAATCATAATTTTAGGTTTCAATTTTTTTGTTGTAAACCCAATCGAAGTGCAAGTTTCTGCTGATACACTTAAGCGACATTGTTGTGCCTGTGCAAATACTCCGTAGGCGCCTATATAGGGCAGCCAGAAGTTATATGCTGCATCGACTCTAGATGGCGTGAGCATTTGCGACACTGATCAGTTCCCAGGTTTTTAGTGGCAATGTTTTCAGGTATCTGCAAGTACGAATTACCTGGTCCTGAATCGCCATAAGTCTTCCTCCAGTTTCGGGGAACAAGTATCCGGTTTTCAGGTAGGTGAGTAACTGTACTTTATTAACCTTGTCACTTTCTAGGTGCACTGAATACCTGCCATGAACCGCCTTTGCTGTCCACTCCTCAATTAACTGTGCTGGTGTTAGGCAATTGGTAAACCCTTCATTTACGGTACAAGCGTAGAGGGATGTAGCCTTCGTCGGATGCACATATAGATCGGTGGAACGGTGACGTTTTCTCCCTGAAATACTCTCATAGCTTTTATATCGGTAGCAGACCAGGTAAGTACCCCAAAAGTATATCTGATAACAGGAATGGCCCATGTATTAACAGTAGTAAACATAGCCTTGGAGTTCACCTTTTATCTGTTATACCTTCTTCGCTCTTGCGTAGAGTTTACTCATAAACAGCTTCCTTCATTTCAGATCTACGTATATCAAGAGCTTGTATATATATATATATATATATATATATATATATATATATATATATATATATATATATATATATATATATATATATATATAATATATGAGTACTCTAAATTAAAGTGAGGTTTTCAGCCAACCATAAAGTCCACGTTAAGTACTGCTCGAATAGCTCTTTTTGCTGCTGGAAAACACTCCTTCCTTCAGTGCATGATCCCCACAAAATTATACTATAAGAGTGCAGCTTTTTTTCTACACTATATATCGTATTTTCTGATGCATTAAACAGCACTTGAGAACCTTTTCACAGTGTCGTGTATATAAGTCACCCAAGTAAGCGACCCAACTACACTGAAGCCGAGCAACTTCATAACTGTTCTCCTATCTACTCCTGGAACCAGCCTTGATGCGTTTCTTCTAAGTTTAAGCATAACTGCTTTGCTTTGAACCACTTTTCGGCATTTTTCATTGTGGTTTCGGCCATATTTGATGTTTTTTCTCTTGTTGTCGATCTATATAAAATCGTTGTGTCATCTACATAGATGATGGTCTTTATGGCTATAACGTTTGTTAGCAGATCATTAATATATAATACAGAGTGTAATGGGTCTAATATAGGGCCGTGTGAAACCTAACTATTCTTCCAATGGAAATGAGTCTCTTTCGCACATTGAAAACTGTTCATCTGGTAAAACTTGACAATACTGAGCGCCATATCTGTAGACCTTCAATTTTATGTTTAGAATATGCTTCTGCACGAGATCGAAAGCCCTTTTCTTAAATCAGAGCAGTTGATCCCAATCTCCTCCTTGTTATCTACTACGTCCATCAGATATTCCCCCTTATAAAACGGTGCTCCTATCCACTTAAAATTGTATTCAAATCCAGATGTGAAAGTAATCTATTTTTCAGTAGGGCCTCAAGCTCCTTATGAAATGACAGACAAGACAGATAGCGGTCTGTACTTCTTTCATTTTGTCTCCTTCTTTTTGTACTAGCACTATTCTAGCAAGTTGTATTCAGCTGGAAACATTTTTATGACGGAACACAGACATTCAACAATGATATGTATTATTTTTTTATATAATTGCATTCAGACCGTATATTCCCATTGATGTTTTCCCTTTAAATTTAACTTCTTTAGCAGTAACGTCATGCAAAGGCATTGCTCCTAGTATTGAGATGTTCCAATAGGGTTTAGTGGGTTTAGTGTGTTGACTGCATATCCCATTCCCACATTGGTGAAATATTGGTTAAGTAAATCAAGATTCTCACTGTGGTCTCCTAGATTTTATTATGTTCCAAATAGTTCTACTTCTGCTGCATGAATCGAATTTTCGCATCATATTTTCAACCATCAGATATTTTTGTTTGGATATATCTTCTATTCTTACTGTGAAAATTGTATGAAATGCGTCAATTTCTATTTATGGTTTTCAATTTGTTTCTTTTTGAAAGGGATGCAAGCAGTTCATCAGTGTAAAATAAAAGTTTTGATAGGAGATTGCCCTATCCTCAATTTCTCTATTTTTCTAATTTTATACCCTAATATTTGAATCATATATTGCCTACTTTAGAAGTATCTGTTGCGACAAGCTTTTTTGCAGGCAAAAATAATTTAACATGCGAGAGGAGAATATCGTTGATTATGTATTTTACCTCCATGTGTGGTCTTGTTTGTTACGTTAAGAATGATTCTTTTCGGTACACATGCTGTACTAAAATAAGGTATTAATTGATGAATTAATGAAATCTAACACATCTCTTCAAAATAATGACACAAATTTTTGTGAATTTTTTCATAGAATATGGCACTGCTGAACTATTCAAACCCAAAATTCAGGAAAAAGATTGTTTATATTTCATCAAATCAGAATTTGCTCATTTTCTGGTAATCCCAACAACAGAACTATATAATACATAGTTTTTCGTACTTCAGTTACATGTTCGATAACTACTTACAAAACCTATCCCCTGACGATTACAGCCTTTGGAAAGCGACAAAAAAATTTAAAAACCCACTCCTCCAGTCTCCCCAATACGTGCCAGCAACAACCAATGGGCACGTACAAACCAAGAAAAAGCAAACACATTCGCAGAACATCTCTACAATGTATTTGAAGAGCCTGAAGAAACATCTGATTCCCCAAACATTGACGAACTTCTCGATGCATCTTGTCAAATGTCACTACCGATCCAACACATAAATTCAGCAGAAGTAAAACTGGAAATAAGGAAACTAAACAATAGAAAAGCCCCAGGGTACGACCTTATAACTTCGGAAATCCTCAAAAACTGCCTAAGAAAGCGATCGCTTTCCTCACTACGATATATAACCGTATTCTACAATTGTGCTATTTCCTGTCATATGGAAATATGCTAACATAATAATGATACACAAGAACGGCAAACCCCTGAAGAGGCAACATCATACAGGCCAATCAGCTTACTACCTATAACAAGCAAAATATTCGAAAGACTGTTGCTTAGCAGAATTCATGAAGATCATAACCTGACGAATATTCTTCCAAATTACCAGTTTGGCTTCAGGAGAACATGTTCACTATTCACCAAGCCCACAGAATAGTCAACACCATCTCAAAAACTCTTGAAGAAAAACAATACTGTACTGGAGTATTTCTCGACATAGCACAGGCCTTCGACAAGGTGTGGCACCAAGGCCTGAAATTCAAGATCAAAATCACCTTGAACCACAACTATTACCTCCTGTTAAGTTCCTACTTGTCAGAAAGATATTTCTCAGTGAAGCTCAACGACGCTATGTCAGACCATTATCCTATAAGATCCAGAGTACCGCAAGGTAGTGTATTAGGTCCATTGCTTTTCTCCTATATACCTACGATCTACCTGTTACCAATTCCACGACCATAGCCGCCTTTGCAGACGACGTTGCTATACTTTCCGTCAATGAAGATCCAACCACCTCGTCAGTTAACATGCAAAATCACCTAAACACACTGAGCTCCTGGTACAAAAATGGAGAATCAAAATAAACCAATCCAAATCAGTACAAGTGACATTCACAACCCGCCATAGTAATTGTCCCACAGTCGCAATTGATGGAGTTTCTCTACCTACCAAAAGCAATATAAAATACCTTGGTTTACACTTAGATCGCCGACTTACCTGGGATAAACACATTCAAGCGAAGAAAACAACTGGATATTAAATTCAAACAAATGTATTGGTTACTAGGAAGAAAATCAAAATTATCCTTGAAGAATAAAGTTTTACTGTACAAAGTAATGCTGAAACCAATATGGCCTGCAACTCTGGGGATGTGCAAAATCATCAAGAGTGAATATCATTCAGAGATTCCAGTCAAAAACATTGCGTTCCATAGTAAATGCTCCTTGGTATGTAACCAATAAAACCTTACATAAAGATCTCCAAGTACCCTATATCAGCGAAGAAATCAGAACAGTTACGACAAACTACCAAAATCGAACAACAGGTCACACCAATGATCATATTGAAAACTTGTACAGGGATGGACCATCCAACAGAAGACTGAAAAACCTGGCCTGAAGACCTCCTACATCACTAAGCAGAAGTGTTGATGCCAGTGGGCATCTCACTTTCATGTCCAGTTTCTTTCATTTATTTTACTTAATACTCTGTAAGAAGTAGATTGTAAAATGGCAATAAACGTTATACAAAAAAAAAAGTTACATTTGAAATGAGACATCGGGGAACAACTTACGTCTATTTAGCCCCTAATAACGCATTGACTGAATTTTTTCCATCTCTGATGAAATTCTCGGTTTCTCTAAACCTACTTCCAAAACAAATGTACTTTTATCAGATGACGAAAAAATAATCTATTTATGACAACAATGGCCTCAAAAAGTGTTGAGTATTATAAATGTTGAATTATAAAGCACACAAAATATGTGCGCGTTACGGAAAACCCTCTGGTTTTAATTGAATGTTCAACAGCGAATAGTAAAATTAAAATTATCAAAACAATAGATCACACATCCATAAATTAAAATTCCTTAATTAGGAGGATCTAACTGCCACTGTCTTGCGCTTGAAGTTAATTTATTATTTCTATTCTCTATTGCAATTTTTCTGCATTGAAACAAACGAAAAATGTATTATTCACATTTGCTGCTGAAAGTGTAAACCTTCATGTCTCTCCAACATTCTTGTGCTCTTAGACAAGGGGGCCCTGTATTTTGAAATAGTATCTTATGCAATTATGTTTTTGCTTCATTTCATTTGAATAATGTATTATTTTTTTCTATCAACATTTGTGATTGGAACAGTATAAACGAGGATCACAAGGTGGACACACAAATAAAAAATCCAGAGAAGTTATTTTGCAGAAATTTCAAATAGTTTTCAAAATTCAATCGAGATGACACAAATGGTTCAAAGAAATTATGACTGGCTTACCCTTGCAGATAGTTTGTGGGAACTGGAGCTGGTTTTAATAATGAATAATGACATGATGAGTGTCATCAGTTCAGAACCGCTATTCCTCCAAAAACCTGCTGCATTAAAATAAAGGATAGGTGTGACGAAGGCAGCATTCTGCTGATTTTGATCTAAAATAATTTAAAAGAGTACCTTTGCTGGAGAGTCTTCTGGAGAAAAATTCATCCCCTCAACATTTTTGGAAAGATGAGTGAGAATGTCGCAAATTACTCCTTTAAAACTGAAATCTAAAATTGAGACCATTCAGTAAATTTTCATCTCACTTATTTCATGCTAAAAATCCTAAGAATTGGTAGAAAACTGAATTGCGTAGAATCAGTTAAAATTTCCAAATCACTTTAACGACACCTTCGGGGAATCAACCACCAGACTGATCTATGTAAATCCCAAATTTTTGATGTATTCAAATATTAACTCCTTTGCAATGGATTATGAACCTTATGTCTGGTTTTTTCAAATCCAAATAAGGACCTATTCATATATAGCTCATTCACCCTGATAACAGCGAATTAACCATTTAATTTATTTGTTAGTAGTGGTGACATAGAAAATAAATTGCATTTGTGTTTTCAATCATACTTAACTACAAAACAGTAACGGCGAAATTCATTCAGTGTCTTCATTAACATTCTGCTCTAAGACATTTCAAATTTGTACACTGCAAGCAAGATTATTGAATTTTCAAGGCAACAAAAAGTCGAAGAGTTAGATCACCTTGTGTGCATTTCACAGTTCCCAACGTACTTCATATTTCCGGAAAACAAGAATGACCTGCTCTGTCTGCTCAATCGTTTCAGTCGATAGAAGAAGCTGTCGATGCCTTCAAGAAACAAATTTAATCAGAGAACGTGGGGAATAACTTCTTATAAAGTTTGTTCCAGTACATGTAAAGGTGCATTAAAATGAATTGAGACCTTTATAAGCTATCTACTGTTTTACTGCAGCCACATATTCACAAATTGAATGACATCTGTCGTGTTGGTCTCAAGATTGCTTGCCGATATTTTCATTCTTCAACAGCTTCGAAGGTTGGATCTATATTTTTAGTTCAAGGGGTTTAGTGAACGGATTCAAGAACTATATGAGAATTGTTTGATGATAGTTTTTCAATTATTGAATAGTTTTTAAAATTTTCAATGGCAAAGTTAGTAATATAAATAGAGGTATAGAATTAATTTTTCAATGAAGTGAAAATATCTCTTCAAATTGAGAAATGTTGATATCGAAACGAAATAAATTTAGATATCAAGAATTATTCGGCAAAATGTATATTTTGGAAAAGAAATTTCATATGAGGAAATGAAATAATCTCTGATATTTCTACCCTTTACTTTTTTGATATTAGCACAACTTTTTCCTGGCAAATGAATGAATTTTTAACTACGAATTCGGTGGATAACAAAAAACATGAAATTTAATATCGGCCTATATGTAACAAAGCAACTGCAGTGACAGCGTCGGGCCACCTACAAAAGGAAAACACTATTTCCATTAGAAAATTATCACGTATGTCTGCTGTATCAGTTTCAACAGTCCACAGGATCTTGAATCATCACCAATCCCACCCTTCTGAAGTGAAACTAGTTCATGAAATAAACGAACACGATTCTGATCGCCGCTTACAATTTTGTGAAATTTTAAGTGAAATTATTAACAATAATCGACATATTCTGTTAGATACCTATCTGATTTTCTAACCTACCTCTACTCTCAATGGCGAAGTGAATAGGCATAATTTTTGATAATAGGATTCCCAAAATCCTCATTGGTTCAAACAGGCACACACACAAATGACTCAGAATTTGAATAATTGTGCTAGATTTAATGAAAACCATAATATAGGACCTCTCTTCGTCATAGCTTATCTGAATGCAGACACTTATTTCCAATTGTTAGAAGAATTAGTAAATCCCTCACAGAAACTTTGGAAACATTTCGATGTTCGTGTACTACATTATTTGGATGACTATTTCCCAAGTTGGCAGAAGAGGAACAGTTGAGCGGCCAGCCAGGTCATCTGATTTGAGTCCTTCAAATTTCTTCTTATGCGATTATCTTAAATCTAAAATTTATACTGCACAACCTGAAAACTTGGAAGAGCTGCGGAGATTAATAGTCACTGAATGCAGAGTTTTGACACCAGAAGTTCTTCTAAATGTTAGAAGACAATGCAAGAATCGTTTTATCATCGTATGAAGGTAGCAGGAGGTCGTTTTGAGTACTTAGTTTGATATTTGGCAGATTTTCGTTGGAATACAAATTTTCGTTTTGTGAGATCTTTCTGTATGATATTGAATGTTCAGAAACATACTATTTCTGAATAGAGAAATAAAAGATCTTTTCAAGGAAATGTCGCTCGATCCATTTTCCCTGTAATCAATTTCGACTCAGGTGATGCTGTTAGTAGAGGTTTATTTTACATGTTCCGGACTAATGAAGATATATATATATATATATATATATATATATATATATATATATATATATATATATATATATATATATATATATATATATATATATATATATATATATATATATATATATATATATATATATATATATATATATATATATATATATATATATATATATATATATATATATATATATATATATATATATATATATATATATATATATATATATATATATATATATATATATATATATATATATATATATATATATATATATATATATATATATATATATATATATATATATATATATAGTGCTTCTGACATTATCAAGCGATCTAAACTGACACACCACAAGCAAGCGAGTACCAGATACCTAACACTACAAATTTTCGAATGCGTTTGAGATCACGCAGCGTGATTCAGAAAAAAAAGCTCTCGCGATACATTTAGCGTGTAATCTAAATGTGTAAATTTGACACAAGAAGAGTTATTCAGAAATCCGTAGATTAATGAATAATGCTTCTTGACCTAAATCTGCTCATCATGCACGACGCTATCAAGAGCCATAATAGAACAATTAAGCATGAAGCGAAGCAGCAGTTCCGTACTAAATAGTAACTCATCAGTGTCACTTATCGCTTTCAAGCATCCTAACCAATAACATTGGAACACCGTATCTATTCCGGAAAAAACATATCAAATGTTAGATTCAATACATATGAGAACCGAATTAAAAATTGGTGTCTTGGCTTTTTTGTTACATTTACCTCAAGGATCGCAATCGGCAAAGTTAGCGCAAGTAATTAAATATAAGCATTGTGCTATACGTAAATCGAAATCTAACCTAACACCCTCTAGACACAAATTAGTCGACTATGATTAATTTGGATTGGTGTCCAAATTCCATTTCTCTTACTGAAGTGGGTATTTCCGAAGCATTCGTTAATAAGCATGGTTAGCATTCGAGAGCCTAGAATGCCTAGATGCTCGATATTAAAATGGGGTAACAACTGTCCTAGCCGAAAACGCTTGCAAATAGATTTCACATTTATCGATAGATGCTGGGCAACATATAACCATTTCTCACTTCATAAGAGCTTATGTCTGCTACCTTTTTGGTTCGTTTTACAAAAAGGACATCCAATTCTCTATGTGTGGTACGTTACTCCTTTTCTCAAGAACCGATTTCAAGACTTACTTATGACACGTTGGCTAGTTCCAAGTTCTCCAATAACTTCCACCTGCGGCCTTCAGCTTTAAGTATTCAAATTGCTCGATTTTCATTCTCATTAAGACATAGAAGATGACAGAAAAATCAGTAACATAAACATATGTATGGAATTAATTAATTAACTTATAACTCCCTGGCAAGTATTCAATTGATAGAGACATCTTTATTTTGTTACAAATTTATAATTCTAAGACAGGCATAGACTGGACTATAAGTTTGTTTTCTTCCGGCATATTTTCAACTACCAATTATATGGTGTTCTTTTGTTTATATTCCTTCATTACTGTATAAGCCATTTCAGGATTGCGGAATATAATTGATAAGCACAGTTTCGATGCGTGTTGATAAATATGTATTGATGATACTATTTCAATAACATTTATGATAATTAGATACTTAATTGGATTTAACTGATCCTCAGTTGATTATTTCTAAAACGTTTCCCATAAATTAAATTCGCATCTAGAATTTATAGAGCTACTCAACCAACAATTTGAATATTAAATATATATGACAGAACATGACGGGACCAATGATGGCTAATCGCACTGTTAGGTTCTCAATAATTATTACTGATGACGCCGTTCACCTTTTCAGAGGCTACTTGTAGATATGACATAATATTTTCTGCAATGCATAATAACTCAACAAGAGGAATAAAAGAGGTTGAAGCAAATTCAGCCAAAACAAGCATTATTTCGTTCACCAATGAACGCAAAGTGAGCTTCCTAGCGGTGGACCTTCAGTGATGACCTGCCGGTAAACAGGTCACTGTAAAACTTTAAGCAATGATCTCAATTGTCCGCTAGATGATACTGAACACTATATACAAGTGATATAGAAAAGAAAATATGTATATAAACCATCTCACCAAAAAATGGAGAACTTGGATGAAATAAAATCACTAACTACAAGAGGTCAAACAAAGCTAAATATCTATGCGATATTCAAGATAAGAAACTTAGCTGTGATTCTCACTTAGAGAAGGATGGTCACAATGCTAGCCAATTCTTGTGATGCATCTGTGTGAAAACAGATCATGTAAGGGCGTGTTGGAGCAACAGCTGATAGGCAAATGGCCAACAGACACTCAAACCCTCACAGAGACAAGCTTGCCTAACTAATAAGGGGGTATTCTTTACTTTGTCCACCGAAGCTATGGAAGTTCTGCTTGGTCTTCCTCTCCTCCATCTGAAGACTGAAGAGGGGAATAGAATGGAATACTAACTAATTACATCAAACGGCGATAAACTAGCTGAATGTATGATGTAAGAGGCTGGGGACTGTTGGCTGATATATTGTCACACAGCTTCCTGGCTATGCCTTCAGATATCATTCCTCCATTGAAGGACCGGGATCGGAATTTTCGAGGATCGTTCACTAAATAATAGTTTGGACCCAGCAAGCTGGTGCTCTTTTAAAAGCGGACCTGAGCCAATATACCGATGATTTCAAAGCTCTCGAAGTCAACACAGCACTGACAATGGAGCAAATGACTATATTTCAGGCAAAACTCTATTCTATCAAAAATGTGCAGTTGTCGATTGAACGACGTATCTGTTGAAGTAACATTAAGGTATTTGGAGGCAGTTTAGCAGCACTAGTAGCTCCTAATACTAATTTCTGTACTCGAAAACAGTAATAGTATGGAAGAATTTTACTAAGGGAACAATATTGAAACTTCCGTAGAATGTTTAATATTCCTTTCTGATGCACCTGGTTTTCAGATCCACTCTTCATAACTATCGTCAACCAGGGCTTCACAGTTGTGGTACAGTTCAGTTGGATATCCTGAATAAGACCAACAGATCTCGTTTGACCTCGTCAGTGTTGCACACCCATTGTCAATACCCGTATAGATTACCACTTACTCAGCTCAATCCGTTGGAGCGCGTTAAGTGCATGTATATGTCTATATATTCAATTGGCGCCCTCCAACGAACTAATACAGAGGCTACTATCAGCGCCACCCTATTATCATGAAAACAAATTTTTATTAGTATTATATTAAACTAACCAGAAAAACTCGTGCAGAAAGTAGCATATTGCACAATCCGACGGCTTGCTGCTCTCGCTCGGGCGACAAATCTAACTTGTTGTACAATATGACATATTCTGCATTAGTTTCGCAATTTTCAACTAATACTTGAATAATTTATGTATACGCTACCACAAATGTGAATTATGAACACAATGACAATTAGTCTCAATGACAAATCGATCAATCCGCTGTGACCATCGACCACGGAAGTCGTTGCTTGATGAAAATCAATATACATTTTAGATATACAAGTCTTAGTAATCACTTCATGAAAGATAATCAAGAAACACTTGAAGACGAAACATTAGGTTTCAGTTTCACAAAAATGTCGCATCACCCTACTTTCACGACAATACTATATAAACTTTTAGGTTGGTCATTCAAGAGCCGCTTGGTAACTTTCAGAAGTGTAAAATGAGAAGATATCATTCAAAAAAGATGAGTTTAAGATGGAAAATATCAACCATTTTCGAGTAAATGAAAAATTAAAAAATTCTACCATCTTCAAACATTCCCGAAGAGACCAATCCACTAGCATGGAATAGTTACTAATCATTTTCAGAATCGGATGTTTCCTCTCCGGGCCCTAATTACTGCCAGTATACATCTCGGAAGCCACTCAAACAAATTTTGGATGTACTCTTGAGTCACTGAGTTCCAAATTTCAAGAAGCAGATTTTTGAGGTGTAGAGTGTTCTACAAGGCCTCTTCCGTTGCTGAATTTGCCACCACATGTTGTCCTAAACATGTTCTATGAGATTCAAGTCGGGACTTCTGGCTGGCCATCTTAAAATATCTATTTCGACATTTGGCAGAAATTCTGTAACTACTCTGGCTGCATGAGGCCGAGCATTATCATGCATATGAATGATTTTTACCAATCAATGGGCCAAAGGGTACAACATGGGGTTCAAGGATATCTGCGATGTATCTGGCCACTGTCATTCTTCCATCATTCACTAGGACTAACTCAGTTCGACCATGGAAAGAAATGCCTCCCCACACCGTTACTGAGCCCCCTCCGAAGTTTTCGGTTTTCCGGATATTGCATTGCTGATACCGTTGCCAGGTCGTCTGTATACAGGCATGCGGCTATCATTTTATACTAGACAGAACCTTGACTAGTCGGAAAAGAGAACATTCGACCATTCTGGAATACCCCATTTTGCATCTTCTTCTTCTTTACGTGCCGTCTCCTTTAAGAAGGTTGGCTATCATCATGGCGATTTTTATCTTTGAAGTTGCGGATCTGAACAAATCAACAGGACTACTGTTGTATCACTGTCTTAGGTTGTTCAACCAGGAGATGCGTCTTCTTCCTATACTTCTTTTACCCTGTATTTTCCCCTGTATAATAGGTTTGCAACAGTCTATATCTTTCTCCTCTCATCACGTGACCCAGATATTGCAACTTTCTGATTTTACTTGTGTTGATTATTTCTTTCTCCTTTCCCATTCTTCTCAATACCTTCTTGTTCGTTGTTCTGCTCACCAAGTTTATTCTAATGATTCTTCGATATGCCCACATCTCGAAAGCTTCCAGCCGGTCAGTGTCGCACTTCTTAAGCGTCCAGGCTTCCATTTCATATAATAGTACTGGAAATGCGTAGCATTTAAGCATTCTGATTTTAAGATGTAGACTAAGATCTGTTCTGTTTAATGCATTCCTCATTTTATTAAACACTGTTCTAGTCTTCCGATTCTTGATCTTATTTCTTGTGAATAATCATTATTGTCATTTACAATTGTTCCCATTGTGCATTGTGCCGAACTCTTAGTGCAGTTAAACGAAGCCAACGATCATCAACTGGTGTTGTTATCCGATTTCTTCCCTGTCCGGCCCTTCTTCCTTATTCCCCTGTTTCGTGGTACCGATTAATGGCTCTTGAAATAGTGCTTTGGTTAACATTTAACAAGTTAGCCACGTAACGTTGGCTTCGCCCCTCCACTAGAAGTGTTACAATTCTTACAACTTCATAATCACTCAAATAGCGTTCAGGACGTTCAGCAGCCATTACAATAAATTCAAAGATTCGAAAATCAACAAGAAACACAGAAAACTTGCATTGATTTAGCGTGAAAACTAAAGAGAAATTGAATGAATACTGATAGTCAAATAAACTCATTCTTGTTTCAGACGTGTTTAAGATCATATGGAAACAAATATTACTACATAGAAATGTTTCTTTTCCCCTCATATGTCCACAAACATATGTTGTCAAAGACACTGCATTGTGATGGAGCTGCTTAATCGATTGTGGAATTCAGAATACCAGGTGATGCGACAATTTTGTGTTTTTAATTAAGACATATGTTTTGGGGTTAATCCTATTTTCAAGAACTAAGAAGAAATTAAAACAGTACAATGTTATTCATACCTAGAAAACAGATGAGAAAAGTGGAGACAAACGGTAATCAAACTGGTCGTTAGTTATTGGTAGATTATGTTTGTGAGCTCATAAAATTTCTGCGAATCCCAATCCCTGAAATCTGAGATTTTCGATTATACAATGTTCTGAAAAATTGTTGATTTTTTATGAATCATTGATTTTTTATGCTCGGGTTTTCTAATAGTTGGGAAATGATTAGTTTGTCCTTTATGAAAAGTAGAATAATCATTAGATTATGAGATATATACACCGCTTCTTCCACTTGTACCAAATTGATATTTTTATTCACCAGGAGTGAACAAAGTTCATTCCTTCATATTATGATCTTGTTGATTTCATTTCATTTCAATATGTTGCATAATTAAGTACTCATTTGTGTTGTTTTTAGCCATTCATTTGTTTATGATATTATTGGCGTACCTAATCCTTATTTGACGCTTAGATTTTCAAAATTCAAATTTTTTTTCTAAATTTATTCATAAAAGGGGAAACGAGAGTAATCTATGCACAACGGTATGAAACGCGGACATTTCAATTTTATGCGGATGGAAACTACCAGTATAGATTAAGGTATCAGTGGCCGTTGGTTAATAAATGTCAAATTCAAGATGATTATCAATTATCATAATTCAGATATTTAAAAAAATTGTGTTTTATGCAAATTTTCAATTTCTATAGTCATAGAAATGAAAATATTGTAAAATGAATTCAGGAATTTTGAAAAGAGATTCAATTCTCTATCAGTACTTACAAAATATATCAGCAACATATATTTTTAGTGGAGACGGTTATTAAATAAGATATTAGATGAAAAAATAGTTTAGTTTCAAGATTGATCATGAAGATTTCGATCAAAATAAAAGGAAGAGGAACACCCATTGAAAGACCATCTAGTTGTTGGTAAATTTTATTACTGAATTTGAAATAACTGGTTAAAACTAACTACTAACACTATCGTTTCCAGTCATATTCGGTTAGTCAATGTTGTGTTTTTAAATAATTGGTTGTTCTTTATTCGGAGTTCATAGGAACAAATTAACAACGTCAAATTCCGCTAATCTAGCATAAGAGATGTTATTGTTTTTAGTTCTATCAGTTGCAAAGTATTTTTGATTGAGTATGCTGGGATGTTCAGTTAAATTTACTATTATTCTGTTGAGATGTTTGCAAACTTCTGAAACGAGTGCATTAGTATGTGAAATAATTGGCCTCATCGGACAATTTTCTTTATGTATTTTCGAAAGAGCATGAAGTAATGGAATTGTATTATTCATCCCCGTCAGAAATAATTTATTTTCAGACATTACATGTGTACAGTTTTAAATGGCTTCGTTAATGGATTTCTGAAATTTTAACAGTCGGATCGACTTTAAGTTCAATAAGTTTTGTTGTAATTGATAGTATTGATGATTTATTTATTTTATTGTAATTCATTTTTGAAGTAAAACGAAATGAGACACTTCTGTCACTTTTCCACAATTTATTCAATAATCACGACCGGTTTCGACCCTTCGGTCATTTTCAAGTGAATGATTTGACAATGACCGCAGGGTCGAAAACGGGCGTGATTATTGAATAAATGGTGGAAAAGTGACAAAAGTGTCTAATTTCGTTTTACTTCAAAGTTTTGTTGAATCTAATTTATAGAAATAATGAAACTGTATTGCCTTTCAATATGACTAATGGATTTTCCGAGATTTTTTTTCTGAGCAGTGTCTATCGTTTTGTTATTATTACTTGAAGATGTTTGTTAAGAAAATATTTTAATCCTTCTTCCATCGATTTTCCAAATTTTGTGTCTGTAAAATTTAATAATCTATTATGGAATTCTACGTTATTTTCACTCTTTATCGATAAGAAAGAGGACTTGCAGTACTTTCTACTGAACAAAATGTTGGCATTTTTTCATTCGATTTTCATATTTTTCATATATTAATATTCTTCTTCTCTGATTAAATGATTGAAATTTTGAAAGGCTGCTGAATGCATTCAAAGTGTGAGTTCGTTAGGGGTCACTTTCAAGGGTAGTTTTACTGTGCTATTTCTTCATGTTTGAGGCAAATGTTGGTCGCTGATACTTGGGATGGCTATTATAAATTAGGCACTGTTTGTTGAACCACAGATGGTTATGACATTTCTGGATATTTAATGCAAATGTTTAGCTCTTCTGTTAGTTGTTTCTGTTTGTCCCCACCTCCATCATCTCTTTCTTAGGTATGAATGACATTTCAATATTTCAATTTCCTCTTAGTGTTCGAAAATAAAACCCGTATTATATGTCAAACATATTGACAATCATTATATTTTGTGAAACTTTAACCAATTGTTTAATAAGTTAGTAATATTTCACCAAATGATTAGCAAGATTTTCATATCTAAAATGTACATCTACTTTCATAAAGTGATGAACTCTATCACATTTCTAATCGATTTCGCAGATTTGTATCCCTCATATACGAGTATTGCAAATTCATTAATATTGCGAAAATTACCTGAAATAATGATTTCATGAAATTTTTGCAGAATTAATTCAAGTGCTTCGGTTATAAGTATTGCTTGAAATATTCGTCCATGCTTAAAGCCACCCTACGATTACACAGTGCGTGAAAATGACACTTCAAAATTCTAACACGCGGGAGACATACCTAGTATACCTATATCGGGTACGCTGAATCCAGTGGTAACCACCGATTTTGAAAGTTAGCTCTTGTTTAGGAGATATTCGCCTTTGAAGTTAGCTGATTTTAGTAGGGTTCGTCGCTTATGACTTCAGTAATTCCCAAACCGTTCATATATCGCTTTACTGTCTTCTGCAAAGTTTTAGCTATTGTCATGGCCAACAACTTTTCTGAATATACCAACATAGAAAAACCTCATTTAAACACCGTTTCTTAACAAAATATCCAAAAAACTCCATTTCTTTGCAATTTTTTCGTTAATTATCGTCTAAATAATAGAAAAATCAAGGAAATTTCGCTTTAAAATCTTAAAATAAGAGAAAAAACACATTTCCTATAGTTGAATCAAAAATTTAAACGCACAATCATGATTTTAACTCAAATTTCTCAATACGTATTTATTAGTATTGTCACTGATATTACTACGTATTTTGCTATGTATTTGTGTGCTATTTTCATAGTCTTAGTTCTGATATTTCTTAATTTGACATTTCTTGTTGAAGTTTCTTTGTTTACACAAGTTATATATTTGGTAAAAATATCAAAAATGAATTCGTGCAGTAAATTTAATGAATTTTGCTACATTTGTGAAAGTTTACAATAATGACAAGCAAGCGTTCAATTTCTGAAGAAATTGCTGAATCGTACACACAATATTTCAACCAAACTGTAATAAAAATGTGAACTCGGCTCCAAAAATCGTTTGTACTGGTTGTGTCATAAGATTGAGTGGATGGAAAAGAGGTAAAATGAAATGATTTATCATTTATCTCAAAATTATATCAATTGAAGCTATTTTTATTACAGGTGAATTCAAATCTATGCCTTTTGGCATTCCAGTAATTTGGACAAATCCTCAAGAACATAATCCAGATGACTGTTTTGCTTGTGTTAATGAAATTGTCGGATTGAACAGAGCTAAAAAACGTAAAGTTGAACTCAGAGGAACTCGGTTTGTTCAGTTGCCGTTACCACATTCGGAATCCATTCCAATACCGAAAGACCCAGTCCGACAGAAGAGTACATTCCATCTACTTTTGATACTATTGGCGAAACGTCTGCATCGGTTTATGTACCATCAAATGTATCTCCACAATGTAATCATGCCGAATTTTCTCAAGAAGATCTGGATAAAATTATTCGTCGATTGAAATTATCGCAGCGTCAGTCCATTATTTCGACTCAGGAATGTCTTAGCACCTGATGTGAAAGTATATGGAGCAATCGGCCGTCATAGACAGTTCACTGCTTTATTCAAATCCATCGAAGACAATTCATTCGCGTACTGCACTGATATCAAGGAATTGGTATTAAAAATGCATTATGAGTATAAACCAGAAGACTGGCGTCTTTTCATCGATTCGTCCAAAAGTAGTCTCAAGGCGGTTTTGCTACATGTCACAAACTCAAAAAACAGTGTCCCGATTACCATCAGCAGAAAAACGAAAGAAAATTACGAGTCATTGAAAAAATCCTTGATTTGGTGAAATATGAAGACCATCGTTGGAAGATTTGTGCAGATTTGAAGGTGATAACTTTTTTGAGAGGAATGCAGACGGGATATATAAAATGTGTTTTATATGTTTATGGGATACTCGATATGCCGGCGACCAATATGCCAATAAAAGCTGGCCTATGAGACAAGGGTTCAGATTGCGTCGAGAAACGTCGTTGAAATTCCACTTGTGCCAATCGAAAAAGTGTTGCTTCCACCTCTGCATATCAAGCTTGGGATTGTTAAAAATTTCATCAAGGCCCTAGATCCTGAAGGTAATGCATTCAATGAGTAGAAGCGAATTTTCCCAAGATTGAGTGGAATGAAAATAAAAGAAGGTTTGTGTGAAACTATATACGTACCAATCAACCTAACTTATTCAATATTCAACAAATATTTTTTCGAATTGTTTTATTACAGGCATACCCAATGGACCTAATATTCGACGCTTGATGAGAGATCAACAATTTAAAAACAATTTGTCGAATTGTCAGCTCGTTGCTTGGGATTGCGTCAAAGGAGTCATCGAAAATGTACTTGGAATTCATCGTGACGAAAACTGGCGCATACACGTTGAAAATATGCTCGTTGCTTTCCGTAACATCGGTGTAAAAATGTCTCTGAAAATTCATTTCATACATTACCATGCAGACAAGTTTGCCGAACAATCACCATGTGAATCAGATGAGCATGGTGAACGGTTTCATCAGGTGACGGCTAGGCTTGAGCACTGCTATAGTGGAAAAAAACTTTATTCTCTATTAGGAGACATTTGCTGGAATTCACAGCAAGATGAAGATGGAGAAGAAGAAGAATGAACATAAATTGATATGTTTATTTGTTGAAAATTATTGGAATTGAAATAAAAATTTGAGTTAAAATCATGATTGTGCGTTTAAATTTTTTGATTTTACTATAGGAAATGTGTTTTCTTTTCTTATTTTGAGATTTTAAAGCGAAATTCTCTTGATTTCTCTATTATTTAGACGAAAATTAACGAAAAAATGGAGTTTTTTGGACATTTTGTTAAGAAACGGTGTTTGAATGAGGTTTTTCTATGTTGCTATATTCAACATGACAATAGCTAAAACTTTGCCGAAGACAGTAAAGCGATATTCCCAACGGTTTGGGAATTACAAGTATATAATGTACTGAAGTCATAAGCGACGAACCCTACTAAAATCAGCTAACTTCAAAGGCGAATATCTCCTAAACAAGAGCTAACTTTCAAAAACGGTGGTTACCACTGGATTCAGCGTACCCGATATAGGTTAAAAAGGTATGTCTCCCGCGTGTTAGAATTTTGAACTAGCACAGTGTTATTTATGATCCCTCCGACGTCGTGTCTATTACTACAACAATTACTACCATACTCAACGACCTAAATGTATAAATAAATTACGATGCGAAATCATAAGCAGAAAAATTCTCAGTTGACAGGACATTGTCCGATAATGATGTAAACCACAAACCGTGACGTATCCACCCTTGGAACGAAAGACCTTGATCTATTTAACGTCATTTTAATAACATACATTGTGGATGCTAGCGAGGAATGCAATATAATGTTCCTCTTGCATTTCCTCTGTGTATTTATGGAGGTAATTACTAGCACTTTACTAAACTGCGCATCCTGAAGATATATGTGAATATAAGAAGATGAGAAGATAGAGGAATGAGATAAAAATTATGTACCTAATCAGTTTGTACATTTTCAAGTTAGTTATCCGTCAATATCCATTTACTAAATTCGTTCACGAAGATATCGTTTGTACACTCGGAGGCAAAATTAGCGGAACACTCGAAAATTTAACCAAATTCAAAACCGATATTTTTCCTAATTCTCAACTGATTTAGATGATTTTTCGGCAAGTTATAGATCAACTCTTTTGCTTTGTAGAAATCATAAGAGAAAACAAAAAAAATTTATACGGGGCAAAACTAAAAGTGTTTTTTGTCAAAATTCGTAACACCCTGTGGAATTTCGTGGTCCGAGTTGAAACGTACAATATCATGGTCTGTCAAGACACATCTTCCTACAGTAACGCCCTTCTTGTTTTATGCATTTTTCTCTAATTTTACAAGAGATATACAATTCGAAGCGAAAAGTCACAAATTTCAAGAATTTATTTTTAATCTTGCGTAGGTTAGCCAAAAAATAAAATCAAAATTAGAGAAGCGGAAATCTAACGAAATGAAAATTTTGAAATTCACTGGCAATTTCACGTTCCGGGAGAACTCGAAGTACACTGGTAAAATCGTTGATTTTGCACATTTATTTTGAATTTTTGTGTGACACTCTATAATAATTATCATTCCTCCAAAATTGAGAGCAGGTGTGTATCCTGGCGATACATTCGTGAAATGAAATGAGCATGTTGAGAAAAATGTTCATGATGACCCACAAAAAAAAACATTTGATTTTAGTAGCGAGTATGCCCCATCCGAGCTCTTATTACAGTGCGCATACGATTTCGCATACTCCCAATGATGTTGTCTATCATTTGTTGAGGTATGTTGTCCCACTCTCCACCAAAGCCAATGTCAGCTCTTCAACGTTGCCTGTATTCCGTTGTCGAACCCTTCTTCCAAGAATGTCCCAAACTTGTTCGATCGGGTTTAAATCCGGTGACCGCGACGGCCAGTCCATTCGTGTGATCTCAACTTCATTGAGATATTCTATCACTATGTGCGCAGTATGAGGGCGCACGTTATCGTGCATAAAAGGAATTTTCCCTATGTAAGGAGCAAAAGGCACAACATGGGGCTCCAAGATTTCTGTTGTATACCGATGGGCATTAAGTGATCCATTGCCAATAATCTCCAGTTCTGTTCGTACTCCCAAGCATATGCCACCCCATATCATAACTGACCCTCCACCGTATTGCTCAGTTCCTGCGAAGTTCGCTTGATTGTACCGTTCCCCTCGATGCCTCCATATTCTATCTCTTCCATCCACGAAATTCACACAATATCGGCTCTCATCACTAAATAAAACTCGTCTCCACTGATTGATTGTCCATGCTACATGCTCCCTAGCAAACGCCAATCTTGCTACCCGATGGGCTCTATCGAGTGTTGGTGCTCTTGTTTGCGCGTATGATCTCAGACCAACTTCATTTAATCGTCTTCTGACTGTCCTCACACTGACGTTAATGTTATCCACTGCTTGTAAAAGTTACGTGCCTGAACAGCAGTAAGACGAGGATTTCTTATGGTTTGATTGACGATGAAACGGTCATGTACAATCCTCACGTACAATCGAGTTTCCTGTAACGTCGGTAGATTCGATGGATAACCGACGTCGAGACACCCAACATGGTACAGACTGAGCGGTAGGTGCGCCCTTCCTCGATCAATGTAACTGCCCTTGCTACTGAGGTTGGTGGTAAATCTCTCATTCTGAATTAAAAATACCGTTTCGAATCGTAAACAGTAAAAGAATCACAAAACACCGCAAACGATCGAATTTGTATCAAATCAAAGAATGGAAAACTCTCATTCTTTAAACAAGTGCAAATGTGGTCATATACAAAAAACGTGTGTTGTATTTCATATTTGATAAAAAAGGTGTGCACAAGTGTAAATGAAAATTTTATCAATGGTCCCAGAATTCGGTTGTGTATTTTAATACCTCCCGAGTGTTATCTCCTATGAATTCCTAATTTTCACCAAATTAACCAAATTGTCATCAATAACTAATGCAATTCGAACATAAAAATCGCAAACGACAATTTCGAGACGCCTGAGTGATAATAAGAAAATTCCAAATTGATAGACGAATTTTAATGACAATTTCTTGATTCAATGGAATTTCTCCAAAATGGTGAATTTCCTTGAAATTAAATATATTTTGCAAAAATAGAGATAAACGCATGAAACAAGAAGGGCGTTGCTGTAAGAAGATGTGTCTTGACAGACCATGATATTGTACGTTTCAACTCGGACCACGAAATTCCACAGGGTGTTACGAATTTTGACAAAAAAAACATTTTTAGTTTTTCTCCAGTATAAAATTTTTTCAAATTTTTTATTTTCTCTTATAATTTCTACAAAGCAGAAGAGTTGATCTATAACTTGCCGAACAAATCATCTGAATCGGTTAAGAATTAGGAAAAATATCGAACTTCGAATTTGGTTAAATTTTCGAATGATCCGCTAATTTTGCCTCCGAGTGTATAATGCGAATAGTCACTATTTGTTTGACTTTGGAATAAACGTTCACAATACCTTTTGCATTCACAGAATTTTAAAAACTATTGGTATCATGGAATTTAGTGTCCAGCGTATGTCTTTTTTGTTTTGATACGGAATCTAACTGGACCTTTATACAGGTTGCCCTGCCGGGAGTTTCTAGTGAAAACATCTCAGGAACAGATCAAATAAGTTGAATGAAAATTTGTCTACGGAAGTTTTTGGCAATATTCCCGAGATCGTAATTATTGTCATCATTCTGCCACTTCTGATCCTACTCTATTAAAATGTTGAACAACAATTTTAAACTGATCATTCCTTTGGTTAGGTTAGATTTCAATAAAACCTGTGTAGAAGATATAAATAGTTCATCAAGTAGCGGTGATCTTGCAGAAGTCCTCTAATGAATTGAAACGGTGAATTGCAGAAACAGTTTGAATTATATTATTAGCTTATCAATGATATCAGAGACATATTCTACGTCTTGAAAGATTCTGAGGTTGATGTGCTGAAACGAAAACGGGATGTTTTGTCGATGGTGAATATTTTATCATCTCAAAATGAGATAATATATTGGTCGTAGATAGTATAATATCCAACCTTTCCATAGCTGTTGAGGGTTTCTGTATACCACTTAAGAGATTAGCCTATCTAATAGGTTTTGTGATCTATGGGATCTCTTTGTGCATTATGCAATTAAATTACTGAGCATTTGAATTTGGGAGGCTTTTACTTGATAAAATTCCATTATGAATAATAACAATAAGTAATGTGGTTTTTGGAATTTCACCCAATAATTATGTTTCGTAACGCGTTTCACTACACCGTAGCTCCTTCAGACGAATGAATGTACAGAAAATAAGAATGAGAATATAAATATAAATGTTCTTAAGTAATTAAAAGCTTATTGGGTTGATTCCTCTCAAGTGGTGAGTCATGACAGGTATATCCAATTAAATTAAGGAATAGATTGCTCCCGAAGAGATTCAATAGAGGTGAAGGGCTTAAATCGATAAATTGAAACAAAAATTCAACACCTTAACCTACGTTGGCATTACAAGTGAGAAACTGAAATCGTTCTTGTGTAGCAATAATTTCAACATAGCTTTCCAAAATAATAATAATTCAGGCCAATGTAAAAAAAATAATAAAACCAAATCAGGTGAAAACAATAAATCAGGTGTTTATAGATTAGAAATCAACAAATACAAACACTCAGGTAGACTCATCAATGAACAAGTCGATTTAAGCCCTTCACCTCTATTGAATCTCTTCGGGGAGCAATCTATTCCTTAATTTTATTGGATATTCCTGTCATAAATAACCACTTAAAAAGAATCAACCCAATAAGCTTTTAATTACTTAAGAACATTCATATTTATATTCTCATTCTTATTTTCTGTACATTCACTCGTCTGAAGAAGCTACGGTGTTGTCAAACGCGTTACGAATCATAATTATTGAGTAAAATTCCAAAAAACACATTACTTGTTTTTATTATTAAATTACTGGAAGTCACGGCTAGTTATTGGAAAACTTGATCAATATACCATAACTAAATGAACAACAAAATTTGCATTGACAGTTGAGTAATCATTATAGTAACAGCTTGAATAATTGAATCATCTTGAACCGCTCATATTACCAGAGGATCTGTAGTCCAAAACTACTGGGGTTTTATTGATGGGACAGTTCGTCCTATTTGTAGGCCAACCAGAAAGAATATTATTCTGGTCATGAGCGTGATCAGTGTGGGAAATACCAGTCAGTGATTTATTCTGATGGCATAGTTGTCAGTCTTCTAGGAACTTATCCAGGAAGAAGACCTAATACTTATTTTTATAGATTTGGAGGAGATCATTACACAATTTTTCAATATGGAGGCTTTTCAATATGGGAACTGCAACTATGTTCTTGCCCAGAACGTGGATTAAACGAAGATCAAAATGATGTCAACACAAGTATGACAATATTTGGCAAGGCAGTTAAATAGGGTTTTCAGAAAGTACTTATGGAATTTTATGGATTTCAAAAAAAAATACCAAATTTTCTGTACAAATTAGCCGTTGTGAAAGCTGTTTATAGGGTAGAAAAACATTATCGTTCTGTGGCGTACTACCTCTAGATTTACAGCAATCCCTCATGAATTAATATTTCACTTTTGCGAACTGTAAATTCAGGATATGAATAAAGGTTTCATATTATCATCAAGTAAAATCAATTTCCTGTATAATACTAACAACAATATTTTATCTTTTGAGATTTTTATTCAATCCACCAGGGTTTCTCTAATTTATTCTTGTCTTTCTAATATTTTGCTTAGTCTACTCTATTTTGCCTACTATTCATTAAGGTTCATTCCATGATTTCTAATTTATTCTTCTCTCAAGTTCTTCCAAATTAAATATTATTTAAATGAGATAAAAACACAAGGTTTAACTTTAATCTACACTTTATTTGAAAAAATTCGACGACGTTTCACTGACACAGCAGCTTTATCAAGAATGAAAAACAGAATGAAGAGTATGGTATTATAAACAAATCGTAGAACAAGTTGGATGAATAACAGGAAAATCCACACCGAGCCATTGCACAGTTAGTATGAAAGGTAATAAAAACTAATTAAACAAGTTAAGTAGGGGTGAGTAATTCACATCAACCTGTTCATTCAAAAGCTTGTCCGAAGGTTTGTATCTATTTATTTCTAATGCTTCTAGGAGATCTAATTTTGAACTTTTGATTTTATATGTAATATGTCAAAGTTTTTATTGAATGAATGGTTTTCTTTTATTAGGTGGTTTGAATAATTTGAATCAGATTTATTTTATCGAAGCTACGTTTATGTTCAGATGTTCTTATGCCAAAACTCCTATAGGTCCTACCGATATAAATTTTATCACAAGAACCGCAATTGAGTTTATAGATTCCTGATTTACTTGATTTTCAACACGAGATTTATTATTTTAATATGTTTACCTAAGTTATTAGAAGTTTTGAAAGTTATATTAAGATTTTGTTTGACGAGAAAGGATTTAATATTTGTACTTGCAGAACCGCAGAATGTTAAACTGTTGAATATTTTATAGTCTTTATGAATAGGATATACTTCATTTATTGCTTTCTGATAGAGTTTTTACGAATGATTAGATCTATTATATCCGGATTATATGAATAATTAAAGGCTATCTGTTTGATGATGTTTAACTCTTTATTATAATCTTCTACTGATAAAGGTAAATTGAGTAACCGATGTACCATGCTGTTTAAGGCTGCAACTTTGTGTTGAATTGGATGTAATGAGTATTTATGTATAATTGTATCAGTATGTGTGGGTTTACGAAAGACCGAAAAACATGATTATTATTTTGTTTAGTCAAAAATTAATGGAATCGTTCTGTTCAATTTCTATCGTGAATTTAATGTTCAAATGGATGGAATTAATGAAATTAAGAAATAAGTCTAATTGACGAGTAGTTCCAATGAAACATACTAAGATGTCGTCAACATATCTATACCAATAAAGAAATTTGGAAATGAGTGGATGTGTATGAATTTTCTGTTCAATATTATTCATAAAATCTCTGCTAAAAGTGGACTCAAAGGATTTCCCATGATCAAACCATTTTCACTACTGTAATAGATGTTGTTGAAAGAAAAATAATAATAAATAATAATAAAAAAATAAATATTATTTCTGCTAACTCTAATTTTCACTCCTCCAACAATTTTTTCTCACTATAATAATAATAATAATAAGAACAACTTTGAACCGGAAAGAAGGAGGACGCGGATTAATGGATGTTGTCAATTTACACACCGAGCAGATTGAAAATCTCAGAGACTTCTTCTCTTCAAAAGCTAGCAGTTCTGACCTCCATAGAGTGGTATCGTTGGCTGATAAGGGATATACACCTCTAAATCTTGCTGCCAGTGTTGACCTGTTAAATCTACCGTTGCTATCAGATATTGAATAACAAAAGCAATGATCAACAAAGAATTGCATGGACAACACCATGAGATCAATCAATCACACATCGACAAAGAAGTTTCCAACAAATGGTGGATGAAAGGAGAACTATTCGCGGATTCCTTTAAGACCAAGTCATCGATACAAACAACTAAAAAAAATTTATAATTATGGACGGAACATTACAAACAGATAAGTGCAGAGAATGCCATATAAGATCAGAGACTATACAGCATATTACGTCCGGATGCGAACAACTGGCCAATACGGACTATCTTCACAGGCATAATCAAGTATGTAACATTATTCACCTGAAACTTGCACACAAGTACGGACTTCTGAATGTCTCCCAGCCATATTACAAGTATCAACCGGCGCAGAAAATTACTCTATAAGATTAAACTACGATAGGCCTGTTATCACTGACAGAATGGTGACGAATAATAGGCCGGACATAGTGGTGTATGCTTAGAGAGCCAGAACAGCAATGCTGGTGGATGTCGACATACCAAATAAAAACAACGTGCTGAACAAGTTCCAGGAGAAAAAGTCCAAATACACAGACCTTGCTATTGAGATCAAGCAGATGTGGCATCTCGATCAAATAGATATTGTTCCTGTCATCGTATCCTCGACTGGGTTAATACCCAAACCTTTGCATGATAGCCTTAAGAAATTATAACTGCATAATAATACCTATATAGAAATGCAGCAAGTTGTAATTCCTAATACGTGTAGGATAGTTAGGAAATTTATGTCAAGCATATTGTAATCGAGCCTATTCCCTTTGATTGCTGAATCTGGGAAAGGTAAATTATATCCAGCTAACAGTGGAGATAGTGCATAAGTCCACGATAATAAATAATAATAATAATTTATTGCATTATATAGAAATTACACAAAACACTATAAAGTGAAAATACCTCAAAATCCAAAGGCTTGTGGTGGGGGATTATATAATTTTTCACATATTTTGAATGAAATTTAACATGAGATTATAGCAATGTTACATCGACTAGGACAGTTTTGAAATCCCGAAATACAATACGACACAATAATTTCGTAGCGTAAAGTACAAACAGAACAACAGGGCGCAGCTCACCTACAAGTAACATCATTTTTTACATCTGTGTAATATCTGATAGTATCTCTCTTTTTTGACGTTATCCATTTTCTTGAAGAGATTTTGAACTTTTTGTGATGCACAATGCATTTGAGGCACGAAGGAAGTTTATTGTACAATCGCGGTGCAAGGTTATGGAAGCTTCTTTGACTTTCCATTTTTAGAATGTAAAGCGAAAGTTGTCGATATCTTGTATTTTTTACTTTTGTAGATGTACTTTGATTTGATATATTAACTTTCAGATTATTTATAATAGAATAGCAGAATAACTGGTATACGTCCCATGCACCAGATAATTTGAAAAGAAGTATGCTGGGATATTGAATTTCTTTTTTATATATAATTTTGAGTAACCACTATTGTTGGATCTTCAACTTATATCTTCAACTTATTCAAAACATGATTATAAGCCCCACCCCAAGCAATTATTCCATAACGTAGTTGAGATTCTATTAAGTCTCATGATTTGGGGTATGTCCAAAATATTCGAAAGCTGTTCGATTTTTGACACCAAACCTCTCAGCTTAGATACCAATTTGTTGATATGGGTCACCTTAAATGAGAGTCTAAAATGTGGTCCATGTGTGGCGGGTATTTCCAAAAAAGAGTCCCTACAGCGAATTTTCAAGGAAGCCTCGACCGGTAGTGATCTTTTATTAACGGCAAATGGAACATATTTGGGTTTTTTCAAAATTTTTGGTCAACAAGTATTGATCCATCTATGCTTTAATAGAGACAAAGTACAATTCTGCCGTCCGCATGAGTTGGTCCCACTTTTTTCCGGAATAGAACACAAACGTATCGTCAGCAAAACATATTATTTGGCCTGTGATATCCAAAGAAAACAAATTATTTATGTAAATACTCAACATTATCGGACATAGTACTGTTCCATGAGTCACCCCATAACAAAGTTGTTCTGATTTGCTATGAGATTCTCCATTCAGCCTCACAGTGGGCCTCATGTCGCTAAGATAGCACCGCATCAACTCCAGACTCACCCCCCTGAAACCCAATTATTCCAACAATTACAACAAGATTCCATGTTCGTCTGTATCGAAAGCCTTTGCTAAATCGACTAGAATGCATTAAGCTACCTCATCGTCACTTAAAGCTTGATTGACCTTTTTATCTAGTGCCGCAATGGCATCCTGCGTGGATTTATATATAATTTTGAGTACCCACTATTGTTGGATCTTCAACTTATATTTTCAACTTATTCAAAACATGATTATAAGCCCCACCCCAAGCAATTATTCCATAAAGTAGTTGAGATTCTATTAAGTCTCATGATTTGGGATATGTCCAAAATATTCGAAAGCTGTTCGATTTTTGACACCAAACCTCTCAGCTCAGATACCAATTTGTTGATATGGGTCACCTTAAATGAGAGTCCAAAATGTGGTCCATGTGTGGCGGGTATTTCCAAAATAGAGTCCCCACAGTGAATTTTCAAGGAAGCCTCGACCGGTAGTGATCTTTTATTAACGGCAAATGGAACATATTTGGGTTTTTTCAAAATTTTTGGTCAACAAGTATTGATCCATCTATATTAATCCAAAATGGCGGAAAGTGTAAATGACGCGTTAGATCAGTGCTCTCAAGAGGGTACCGATTCTGAGGTGAAAAATTCTCAAAAAAAACAAAAATATTACAAATGTTGTGCTAAAAAGGCGTATACGTCGTTTATCTGCAAAAATTGCGGAGCTCCGTTCCACGATTCTTGTGCAAGAAGATTAATAGAAAAAAAAGGCCTATCATTCATGGATGAAGTCTATGTTAAGTGCTGTGAAAAACCAGCAAGTGAAATGGATAATGAATTAAGTCAAAATATAAATATACAACTGAAGGAGGAAAATATAAAAATGAGGTAAAAATCTATTACTGAGGGAAATAGTGGAATCCCAAAAAAGAAAGAACTTTTTCAATGAAATGAGTGAAAAACATTATTCTGAGGAAAATAACAAACTTTTGGCTGAAAGAATTACGCAGTTACAAAATAGACCTATAGAAAAATCGTGGAAACAAAACCAGAAAAAGCAATCAAAACAAAGTTGACATTCCACTGTCTCTGCCATCAACTTTGAAACCTGCTTACAGTTCTATGGTCAAAAATGTTACAGAAAGTGGACCATCGAGCAGAAATACACAAACAACAACAAATAATAAACAAAACCTCAAAATTGAATTACAATCAAACCAAAAATTGACGCCCACTAAAACAATAACAAACCAAGAAGTGAAGAAAATACAAGGTAACCAACAACACAATCAAACCACGAGTAAACAAAAAAGGGAAACAACACTGCTTTACATTGAAGATGAAATAAGTGAATCCAAAGAGGAACAACAGTCACCTAAAGTGAAGATTCAACAGGAACGAGAAAACTGGAGAGAAGTTGTCAAGAAACGAAATCCTAAACAAACAAGGCCAGTCCCAATTAAAGGAGAAATGGATAAATTCAGTCTAACAATAGCTGAGCAACAATCTTGCCTATTTTTATCAGGTCTAGATCCAGATATCGAGCCTGAAGAAGTTAAGGAATATATAGACACAACATTTAAAATAAGCAGCAAATGTGAGAAAATGAAAACTAAGAAAGACAGATTCAAAAGCTCCTTCAAGGTATATGTACCGACTGATTCGAAACAACAAGTTCTGAATGAAAATATGTGGGAAAGGGATAGTAATCAACCATTTTCTACACATCAGACGAAACTTCAACAGAGAAGTGAATCCGGTAACTGCTTGAATATCTTACATCAGAATATTCAATGTATCAAAATAAACTTCCGAAATCGAACTCTTCATCAACTCACTCACAAAGATCCCAGATGTAATTTGTTTCAGTGAACACTGGATGAATGAAGATGAAATTCCATTTTGAAGATTCCCAACTAAAGGTTAATATCAAGTTACGCAAGAGAGAAATTTATACATGGAGGAACAGCTATTTTAATCCGTGATAATATTACCGACTTTGAGAACGTCCAATGGATCACTAACCTGAGTGTGGATAAGGAAATCGAGGTATCATGTGCAATCAGTAATACCAGAAAAATGATAATTTTAACAGTCTACAGGACTTGTTTGGGCGATGCACAGGTATTTCTTCATAAAATTGATCAAATACTCTATGAAATAAGTATGAAATTTAATAAATATGATGTGATACTCTGTGGAGATTTCAACATCAACTTATTGGAAGATAGCCACGTTAAAAATAATTTTGTAGATATACTTTGCACATATGATCTACAGCAAGCAATAAACGAACCAACAAGAATTACACAAACAACAAAAACATTAATTGATAATATCTTTACCAACACTCCAACATATAGAAATATCTATAATATAAACTCACTTTTGTCGGATCATATGGCTCAATTCATAACAATGGAGTGTAATAATGTTGCCAATGGAAGAAAATGGATTAGAAAAAGATTTTCACTGATTCTAAAATGCAGCAGTTTTTCAGCAGTCTTGAGGATGTATCTTGGCAGGGTGTATTGGGGCGATCGGATCCAGACGAAGCATACAACTGTTTCTCAGAGATAATGCAAATGTATATGAATCTGATATTTCCAGAGAAGAAATGCTCAATGACTAGAACAATACATACATGGATAACAACAGGGATAAAAATTTCAAGTAACCGAAAAAGATCAATGTGGGAAGAAGTACAAGAAGGAATAATATCACAGGACTATTACAAAAGATATTGCAGTATACTGAAGCAGGTTGTGAAACAGGCTAAAATGATAAGTCATAGGAACTATATAACACAGTCTGAAAACAAAACAAAAGCCACATGGAAGTTAATCAACACTATCACAAACAAAAAGAATAATAATAATGACATAATTTTCAATTCATTTCCCCACCAAAATGAAGAAACTGTACTCAACCAATTCAATTCCCATTTTATCAGTTCAAATACAAGCAATAGTGGTATTGATGCGGACAACAATAACATCAAATCCTGCAACAATAGCATATTTTTAAGTCCACTTATAGAGCAAGAAACGTACCAATATATTTTACAATTAAAAATAAAAGTTCAGTTGGAAGTGATAACATACCAGTAAAAGTGCTCAAGAATTGTGCATCAATTATAAAACTCCACTTACTCAAATTATAAACCAGATTCTACAAACAGGAAAGTATCCACAAAGATTAAAAGAAGCAATGGTGAAACCCATCTATAAAAAAAGGTAGCAAAGAAAATATTGATAATTATAGGCCAATATCATTGCTTTCCAATGTGAATAAAATATTTGAGCGTATAATTTTTGACAAATTAATGCAGTTTTTTGAAGCAAACAACATACTTGTGAAACAACAGTTTGGATTTAGACAGGGAAGGTCAACATTGAATGCAATATATCAAGCACTTACTTCTATCATCAGGTCACTAAATCAAAATAATACTACAGCGGCCCTCTGTCTGGACCTGTCAAAAGCTTTTGACAGAGTCAACCATGAAGTTACTGAATAAGCTGGAGAAATATGGTATAAGAGGGTAGCATTACAGCTCGTTGGATCATATCTATCCAAAAGAACCCAAAAGACAATAAGTAGAGGAAAAACGGAAATATAATACGATCTGATTCCAAACAAGTATTAAACGGTGTACCGCAGGGTTCTATATTGGGACCTTTGCTTTACATAATATATACAAATGATCTAGTTCAGACTACCAACAACGATGTCATAATGTTTGCAGATGATGCATCAGTAATATGTAAAGCTGAAAATCAAAATGAATGTATGAAAAGTCTTGAGACTGACATGAAAAATATGAATGAATGGTTCCTTAATAACAACTTGATGCTAAATCTGGAAAAAACAAAACTTTTGTTATTCAGGAAAAGAAAGAACAACTTAATTTAAGATTCCAAGACTGTGAAGTTGAGTCAGTTGAAGACCTGTCTTTTCTAGGAGTGAATATTGATCGTAATCTCAACTGGTGTAGTCACGTTGAGAAGATTTCACCAATGATAGCACGCTATGGCTATGCATTGCGGACTATACGGATGATAGGGCTGGATGCTGCTCTGACTGCCTATCACGCCTACGTTCATTCTAGGATAAGATATGGAATCATCTTCTGGGAAGATCTACAGAAGCGGAGAGAATTTTTCTTTTACAAAAAGATGCCTAAGAATCATCTTTGGCATGAATCAATATGAAACGTGCAGGAACATATTCAAGAATTTCAACATCTTAACACTGTATGGTCTATATATCTATGAATCAGTGATGTTCATTTTAAATAACTATAATGATTTCAAAGATCTTCAACTCCAACATTCCTATAATACAAGAGGAAAAAATATTCTTCAAGAGGATAAGCCCAACTATTCATATTTACAAAAAATGTAACTTATAGTTTACTGTCAGTGTGGAATAAGTTTCCAGAAAAATTTAAGTCATTATCAATTAAAGTGCAAAACAAAAACTCAAATATTTTCTTATTGATAAAAGTTACTATAATATAGGAGAGTTCCTACAAGAAAATGATTTCAAGAAATTATTGTGATCTGAATTTTGTGTATTTTCTACATGTTTATTTGTATTTTGACTGAATCTACACCTGTATGGTTTTTGATTTATTAAAGTATTATTATTATTATTATTATTATGCTTTAATAGAGACAAAGTACAATTCTGCCGTCCGCATGAGTTGGTCCCACTTTTTCCGGAATAGAACACAAACGTTTCGTCATCAAAACATATTATTTGGCCTGTGATATCCAAAGAAAACAAATTATTTATGTAAATACTCAACATTATCGGACATAGTACTGTTCCATGAGTCACCCCATAACAAAGTTGTTCTAATTTGCTATGAGATTCTCCATTCAGCCTCACAGTGGGCCTCATGTCGCTAAGATAGCACCGCATCAACTCCAGACTCACCCCCCTGAAACCCAATTATTCCAACAATTACAACAAGATTCCATGTTCGTCTGTATCGAAAGCCTTTGCTAAATCGACTAGAATGCATTAAGCTACCTCATCGCCACTTAAAGCTTGATAGATCGTTTTATCTAGTGCCGCAATGGCATCCTGCGTGGATCTGTTTTCTCTAAAACCAAATTCGGACTCCGACCCGATTACACACTTCTTCATCTATTTCCTGCTCTTATATCTTTATTGCTTTTTGACTGTTATCACATTCCTGAGGGTATAATGAACCTTTCATTAATTACCAGCTTTACGCTCCCTTAATTTGCCTGGACCAGAAACGACATTACAAAATGAGATAAGATAAGTACCTTAGGTGTTACTCTTCAGTCAAAGAAAAGAACGAAAATAAAACAACGATGTTCCTCCTAAAAATGAGCTGCTAGCTAAGTCATTAAGTATAATAAAATTTCAGAAAAACATTAAAAAAATTCAACACGATTTCAATGAAGGCTGAAATTAGTCTCCCATGTTCCTCTTGTTACTATTGAAATAATATTATGAAAAGAAAATTTGAAGAAATATTTGTGTGTAAATTAAGTTTGAATGAATCCGAAGTGGAAGAAAATTGTTCTAAGTAAGTGAAAAAAGTAATGATTAAGGTTGTTGAATGAACTATGAACTAAATCAAGGAATACTAGAAAATATTCAAAGCTGTTCAAAGGAAAGCCATTACATGTAGAGAATTTTCGAATAAACCTCCTAGATGGAGTCACACTATAGTTGAGAAGATACTTCAACATTATATTTAGATAGTTTATATTAGTCTTCTCCAGATGTTTACTGTGATTTTTTTTTAATCTTTAAGAGAGCTGGAAATCCCAGATTGTGGAGCACCTAGCTCGCTATGGGTTTTTACTTATAAAATTGCAATCGATGTTTAATGATATTTTCAACCGCGAAAAGACTGTTGCGACACATTCAAAACATCTAAAGAATGCTATAATAACCATATGAATGAAAAAGAGCATGCAATGGATGAAGAAAATAGTATGGAATAAGGGCTATTGCTGGAAAGATCGATTCATTCACTGTAAATATTCAAGCTGTGCAAACGATACCACATTTACCGGCAGATGCTTTTTACTTCAAACAAAATTGAAGTGTTATCAATCAACAGTCCATAATATATTCCACAGTGACTGTTGCAGTGCCCAGAATTGCATTGTCACGATAACTACAAAAGCTTTGTTTCAATTCGAGACAATATCAAAATATTTCAGAAATATTTAACTAAAGGTCACACTCGAATGAATGATGAAATTTAAAGAAGAGAATAGCCCACACTTCACCTTGAAGGAGGTAAATTTTTCTCAGCGGTCCATTGAGCGTCTTCGTGAGGATGTCCTTAAGGCAAATATTCTTCGTTAACAGTGCTCAACATGATTTCAACGCATGATAGCATATTCTGAACGACTAAATAATTTTCTCAATAACTCAAGCTTCGTTTCATTATACAAGACTATGGGCAGCCAATAACCAAATAAAGTACCCCGAGCAAAATACACAGAAAATGGCATGGTGCAATTTGATGACATATTATAGGAATGATGGGTACCATATATGAATTTTTCGAGTTAGAAATTTTCATAGTTGGCTCTACAGCCATCATAATTCAGCTTCTATTCGATTCGATATCGTTCACACTCGGTGAAATTTGGATATGACGTTGTGTGTAATCTCAGAAACAATAGTCTCCTTAGTCATCATAATCATATATATATATATATATATATATATATATATATATATATATATATATATATATATATATATATATATATATATATTATATATATATATATATATATATATTTATATGGAATCACTTGGTATTTCACATCACTGATTGTTTTAACCATCTTGATACAAAACTTCTGAACACATCATTTCATTTGAATATATTCTCTCTCTCCCTTTATGTATATATATATACAAACAACCAAATTTATATGGAATCACTCAGTATTTCACATTACTGATTGTTTTGACCATGGATCTTTGACTACTGTCAAGCATGAAATTTTTTGTTGTAAAGAAACTGGTTAGTATGATATCAAGCCGAGATATTGTACTCAGTCGTCACTGAGATTCGAACCTGTGAATTTCAAAATTTTAAAAAGCCTTTAATCATAATTAAAAATGCCTTACTTTAGATTGTCCAATCTGCAGAGGGGTCGAATAATTGCTCTCGTTGGAGGAGGAATATAGTGGCCACAATGGCGGTATCACAGGGAGTGAATTCAAAAACCTACGCCCGATACGTGGAGCAATAATCTCTGCAAAATAGGCCTGAAAGAAGTCGTAGCAAAATCACTTCTGAAGAACAAGAACGCTTTTTGTGCCATATTGCAAGAAGAGACCCTAGTGCGTCGCACCCCATACTCCAAAGGCAATTTCTGGAAGCAATAGGCATCAGTGTATCAGACGAAACGATACATCAAAGACTTCGTTTAAGGGTGTTACACAGCAGAAGGCCCATAAGAATTCCAGAGCTAACCAGAAACAAAAAATTAACAGACTTAATTGGTGTATCGAGCACCAAAGTTGGAATATTCAGAATTGGCGAAATGTTCTTCTTTCGGATGAGACCTGAATTGTTGTTCGATCAGATGACCGCCGGATTCAAGTTTCAAATGGTCGTGGAAGACAAGCTAGACACCGAGCAGTAAGACAAATTCCGAAATATCAAGGGGGCAGTGTGATGTTTTGGGGTGGCATTATGCAAAACATGCAAACATGATTTCGTTTCCTGTGAGTGTAATGGCTTGAAATTACGTGGACATAGTGCTGGAGCCCATAACGAGAATTTCACTTTTATGCAAGATAATGCTCCTCCGCATACCAGCAACCTCGCGTGACATTATCTTGAAACGGAGGGAATCGCTCTTTTGGACTGACTAGCTTGCTCTCTAGACCTAAATCCTATTGAACATTTATGGAATAATCTCAAAAGAAAAATTAAATCTCGCCAGAATAACCCAAGAACCCCACAAGAACTCATCCAAACCGCCACCGAAGAGTGGCCGAATATCACCCCAGAGGAGGTCGAAAACCTAATCCAAAGCATGCCTAGACGGATTCAGGTTTGTATCAGGGCAACAGGAGGTAAAACAAGCTACTGAGGTCGAGAAAAAAAACACCTACTCCGTGAGAAAACAATTTTCAATTTGTTTACTACATTCGGAAAGAGTCTCTTATTTTTTCTATTTGTTTCTTTCCTAAAATAAACCTTAATTTATTTCTTTTTCCAATTGAAATATCTCAAAAAGGATCAATTCTAATAATCCTTCGAAGTTTCCAAAATCCCTGACTTAATATTCAAAATATCAGGTGATTCCATATAAATTTGGTTGTGTATATATATATTCAAAATTGGCTAAATGTTCTTCTTTCGGATGAGACCTGAATTGGTGTTCGATCAGATGACCGCCGGATTCAGGTTTTAAATGGTCGTGGAAGACAAGCTAGACTCCGAGCAGTAAGACAAATTCCGAAATATCAAGAGGCAGTGTGATGTTTTGGGGTGGCATTATGTAAAAAATGCAAACATGATTTCGTTTCCTGTGAGTGTAATGGCTAGAAATTACGTGGACATAGTGCTGGAGCCCATAACCAGAATTTCACATTTATGCAAGATAATGCTCCTCCGCATACCAACAACCTCGCGTGACATTATCTTGAAACGGAGGGAACCGGTCTTTTGGATTGACTACCTTGCTCTCTAGACCTAAATCCTATTGAACATTTATGGAATAATCTCAAAAAGAAAAATTAAATTTCGCCAGAATAACCCAAGAACCCTACAAGAGCTCATCCAAACCGCCACCGAAGAGTGGCCGAATATCACCCCAGAGGAGGTCGAAAACCTAATCCAAAGCATGCCTAGACGGATTCAGGCTTGTATCAGGGCAAGAGGAGGTAAAACAAGCTACTGAGGTCGAGAAAAAAAACACCTACTCCGTGAGTAAACAATTTTCAATTTGTTTACTACATTCGGAAAGAGTTTCTTATTTTTTCTATTTGTTTCTTTCCTAAAATAAACCTTAATTTATTTCTTTTTCCAATTGAAATATCTCAAAAAGGATCAATTCTAATAATCCTTCGAAGTTTCCAAAATCCCTGGCTTAATATTCAAAATATCAGGTGATTCCATATAAATTATTTGGTTGTGTATATATATATGAAAATTTGGGAATATGTTGTGTCGACGAAGGTTTCTGACCAGAAATGTCTTTGAATAAATATAGAAATTCATTGTGATTTCGATAGATTTCAGTTTCCATAATTTTTTCTTTCAATTTTTCAATTTTCCGTTTCGTTGTCAAGCATACCTCTTAAAAAAGCTTAAATTGGTAGATCTACATCCCGAGCACGGAAAAGAAGAAAAAACTTGTAATAAATCTGATTTAAATATAATTTGTCTTACCGAGTTTTCTTAAAATTATATTCCTCTGAAAATCGCAGCAACGCGATTGATGATGTACCTAAAATCTAAAGATTAACACAGATTTAGTAACATCGCATATGTTGGGAAAGTTAACAATAATTTGAAACATTTACTGGAAAAGTTCCAGTTACACGTCACATTCCGATCCAATACTAATCTGCACTCAAACCAGGTAATTAATACTACTTCCAGGCAATGATTATAATCAAAACATATCCTGGAATTATTATATATTAGGATAACGTTAAGTGTTTTGAAAATATATCAATCTACAGAATATATATAAACTATAGCATTATCAGCCAATGACATCAATGTACCAACGAGTAGGGTCAGAGGTTTCCTCTTTGGAAAAATCCAGTGTACGGACCTTAGTGAAGTAACACTGAATGTTATTCATGCATAGTTTTCTTTGTGTGAGGTGATGATGAACCATCGAATGGAATACTGCTCTGAGTATAAATGATAAAATTGTCAGCTGATTATTATATTTATTTATATATATATATATATATATATATATATATATATATATATATATATATATATATATATATATATATATATATATATATATATATATATATATATTCTGAGCAGTATTTACTTAAGCGAAAACCTATGACTCTACCTCATTATTGATTTTGGAAACATGAAGAATATTACAAGAATTGATGAAATCTAACCTAAAATCTCAATATTTTTGTGAAGATTCCTGGGTATAACACATGTTGTAGAAATTATAATCGGTAGAATAAATATTTTTCATTTTCCACATTTCATAATTTCCAATATATTATAACAAGTGGATCTCGACAATAATTCCACTTTACTTAATTTGTTTCCTGCTGATTCATTTAGCTAAGGAGGTTTCACTCACTTTTATTCTAATGCTGAAGATTATATATAATTTTTGTACTTTAGTTTAGATTTGTATATTCCTGATGAAGTCGCTGTGTTGTCGAAACGCGTTACAAATAAAGTAAATAAATAAGCGTAAATCAAGTTTTCTTTAATTCATTATTTGAAATAGATTTGCATCAAGTAACGGTCACTATTATCCAATTGATCAACAAATCTTCTGATATGTTCGTGAATTTCTCATATTCCCTCCGCAATATACTTTTATTTATCTTGAAAGTATGTTATATTCAAGATAAATGATTGAATATTTCAGTATACGTTTCGTTTCAGGATTGTTAGTTGCATCTCGCTGGATGTTACCCCATTGCCCCTCGATGTAACCACGGCAACTTATATAGATACGCAGCTGCAGGCAGATTTCAAATTGAGTCTTACTACGCAGTTTTCAATTTAATACCCCGTCCATAATATAGGTTGCGTATATTTACTGAGGGATATACGATTTCGATACCTACTCGGCTTCATTTTCTGAAAAATGAACGAAGGGAGATACGGCCCTTGTACTAAAGATCTAATAAATAACTTGGTTCCTCATTTTTATGCAGACTTATTTCTTATAATTGGATCAGAAATCCTGATTAAGCTACTAGAAAACTCTTGGAAAATCCTGAATTTCATTGGTTAATTTTATGGTGAATATCACTGCTTGATGAAAGTTTACATACGCTTCCTCACTGCTGTTCAAAATATGTGTTATACAGTATACAAATATGCTTCTGTAAAATATGGAATAAAATTCATAATTTCTTTCCCAAATGCCTGGGCAGGTGACACTAAACCTCTGTTTCCCATCAAAATAAGTGAATTTCATAAAAGATCTGGAACATCTGGAGAAAAGTCTGAAAATTTCATGAAATTTTACATCTGCCGTTGTAGCAAATTTAATGGCAAATTGAAATAAAAGAAAAATCGGTGAACATCGATTCAGAATATTAAAATTAGACTAGTGATGCTAAAATCAGTAAAAAAGGCTGAGTAAAATAATTTTTAAGAAAAGTTATATAATGTGCCAACATTAAATTTTGTACGAGCAAAATTTTCTCCTCCTGCATGTACTTAATTGTCACTTTCTCTGTAACTTATAGCTTATTATTTTCAATAGGAAAATCAAACTTTTGCTCTGGAAACCTGGAAATACAGGGATTTAGAAAGGTTTAATCTTTTCTTTTATAATTAAGACCAAGAACAGATTGTAAAACTTATTATCAGAATCCTTAGAGTTAACGTTTTCAAATCATACTCCATTATTGTTTATTATTATTTATTGCGAAAAAATATGTGTATATTAACGAATGATATATACAGAACCAGACAAATCTCAGATTCGGGGCGGCAAATCTACAAGAGAAAAATGTTCTCTAAAACTGATCACTCAGCTGCCGGTTTTGACCTTCGTATTGAAGAATTTTTCGAATCGAATGCGTCTAGTATTGAACTTTTTCAGTTAGCTAGCTGTTCCCTACTCGTTATACTCAATATGTCGTATTTAGAGTAGTTATGAGATGAAACACTGCATTATATCGACTCGTATGAGTCACTCGTAATACGGGACCTATAAAGTCCCCATTATTTAAAAGAAATATGAAAGTCCATGGCCTGGAGGGACCTCGCAAAGACAGTCGGGAAATCAGTGACAGAAATAAAAAAGAAAAGTCTTCACGGAGGAATGTGCAGGGAGAAGAGGAATATTGAAGAGCCACGGAACGAGAAAAAGTGAGACCTATCAAGTCGAAAAATCTTTATATGTAAAACTGCAACTCATAGTATATTTGCACTATTTTCAGTTGAAACTCTCATTCCATCTTTATAAATAATCAGAAAACTTTTTTTGATCAAATTACAATTACATAGTTACTAATAACAGCAAAGATTCACTGCATTTTTAGGAGTTCATTAATATATTTGTTATTACTTTTCAAGTATTTTCTATTCTAGGTACTGAGGAAATTCAGAAGAATGCTTGGTTTGCGTTTGAGAGTACTGTGTTCATTTGGGACTAACACAAATCAAGAGAAACTAAATGTAATGTGAGTAGAGAGAAAATTCAAAAAATATTATTCATAACCGTTATCAGATACATGGCATTTATTTTGAATTCTGATAGGTACCTACTTTGCTAAGAGTAATCATATTCGCAAGTTTGTCTACCCTTGTGCCAAAAGTAATCAGCTCCTTTCTAACTTCACGTGCTCATTCCCGGTTTCATCGGACAATTCGCTGGAGTGGTCGAAGCCCACCCATGTGATAGATTATCCGACTTCTGTGACAAGACATCACTTTCTCTAAACTGAAATGATTCATATACAGTAGAGATTTGCTGAATCCTGTCGTTTTCGCAAGAAGTTACATATCGGAATAACTGCTTGAACAATTACTTCAGCCTTTTCTGGTTCCAGCAGCGCGGATTTTCTAAACAAGCAATAAACGAAAGAAACTATTTCGAACACGTTTTCAAGTCTACAACCCCAGCAGTATGTATATTTGAAAATTATTTCAACATGATTTACGTAATATGAAAGCATTCATACTCAAGTGAAAATTAGGACAACGATTCTACTCGAATTTGGTAGAAAATATGTTCAAGGAGTTTCGAAAGGTTCTCTTGGCTCAACTGTTTGTTGAAGAATACGCCACCAGCGGATATTCTGCCTTCAAATTTACCACTGGTAGAAGACAATTATGACAAAACCATTATAATTTAGGTTAGATTTCAGCTACTTTTTATCGGGTTTGTAGGTGTACGTGCTTCCCATCTATTGCTCCAATACAGTGTGCAAAGATCCATTCGACATCAAATTCGTCAAAGAATTCAGTTCACTTCTCTTGCATAGTTGGCATCTGTAACGACATTTTGAGAGTACCCTTGAAGAAAAATCAACTTTACCTGATGAAATGTGATTCTCAGTAGTACCTTATTTTATAGGAAAACTTGGTTAGTTACTTAAAGTATGGTATCCGTTATAGTTTATGCTATAAAGTCGGTTTGCAAGTAGCGTTTCTTATATTTTCAGCTTCGAAAAAAAAGCTAGACAACTCAACGAATGATGAGCAAGAGGAACTTTCAAGAACTCTGACAGGTGATCTACATAACCCTCACAGTAGGCTTCCTTCAACAAGCTCTAATCCTGATTACATGGGTCACCAAAATCACGATGTACAATGAGAGCAGCCCCAGTAAGTCTACGTCTGCGATGCAATGAAGCTCAACGGCTCGACAAAGCTTTTGAAATTATAGAGTCAACCTCAGGTAATGTTTCAACGGACCCGTGTTACCATTTAGGTAATTTTGTGAATGCCAAATTGCATGAAAGGGCAGTGAAACCGGAAAATTTTAGAGAACAATAATGGAAATATTCATCCAAGTTAGTCAAGAGACCTTCTCTTTTCTTAATTCTGGTCACGATTATACATTATCATCAACCACCTACAGTGTTTTTATAACGCCTAAATATTCTTCAACTTTCGAAATCATGCAGTTCAAACCTCAAGTATCAGCAACAATTCAAACAATTTTGTAAACCTCTATGAATAAGGACTTCCTTTATCATTAATAGTCTACTTTCAGGCGTCTTTCCAGTAATTATCAGTACACATCATGCTCACATGAAAGCAAATGAGCTGCTGCCACAGTTCAGTTACCTCCTTACCTACAGTAACAATGAGCGATTGAAAAGTGTTTTCCCTCGAGTATCTGTGAAAGTCTTTAGTTCGTATGAAAAAAATTTGGGAAAAACATTAAACAATTCATATTGTCCTCAAGAAACTTCACCACAAGTTCTTAGCATACTATCGAGACGATTGCTTTGCACATTTTTTGTTATGAACACTCTGTGCGTCGAAACCGAAGCATGGGAGGCCTATGTTCATGAGAGGAATTTTTTAATATGATGCGCTTTATCGACTGTAAAGTCTTGCTGCAAAAAATGGACTCTGTTTAGTTGCAGGTTCCTACATAGGTTGAATTGCCTTTGATTTTTCTTTGCGTATACTATACCATTCATTTATCACCTTAGAGTCTTCCACAAAGTAGGTTTTCGAGCTCTTCACTTAGTCTTGTATAGCCACGTCAAAACTTCTGTTTCTGGATACAAAGAAACGACTGGAGTTAATACTTATAGTAGCACAATATCAGGTACTCCGTGAAAATCGTCCCAAGTTTTACCTCCTTCAATTGTTGATCGATTTCAGACAAACAAAGGCCGAATGGCTCTCTACGAAAACTTAAATTCTTGTTGAAAATCCCTCCTTCCCCAATTTTGGTGAATACATAACTTGCATGTCCTTTATAAGGTTTGTGTTACATTAGAATGATATCAAGAGGATATTGATGTCGATTGATTGCGAAATAAACTATTAATACTGAATAATGGAGCAGATCAATTTATTCTATGATTAGATAATCAGTATGACAAGCGAAATTGAGAGGTAAAAATTCAAATATGTTACAACAACTGGTGGTTAAGAAATAATAAATCGAACCAGCAGAGTATTCAATGAGAATTATCTAAATTTACCACCAATGAGCAGGAACAAATTCAAACGAAACAAAAAAACGACGATGAGTAGTGAGGACAAAGTTTTGGCAAATTTTCATGCTCATACAAATTCATCCATACGTACTGCTGCTAAATATTTGTAGTGTAGAAGTCATCCGTCCACAAATTTTTTGAATAGAGTTCAAGCAGATGCAAGTTTCTTCATAAATTATACATTTCAATGGAGTAAACACATAAAAACTCAATTTTGTTGAATGCATAACCTGCATGTCCTTAATACGTTTTTTCCATAAGAAGGAAATCTAGAGAAATCTTGACAGGTGGTTCTCAACCTCCCTTTCAACATGTCAAAATGTCTAATGGATTGCGATAAACTCAATACAATAAGTAACTCCAAAGCCTAAAATCAGAAGGAATCAAATCTGGGGATCGGGCAGGCCAGCCGATAGGACAATATGTCTCTATCTGATGCTGCCAGCAATTATTATTGAGCTATAATATTATGTTAAGCGAATTTTGCTAGCTCCAATATCTGATATTATTCCTGTTGAAATGACTATTGTTGTGAAAAGTGTACCCTTTAGACGCAATGATAGTTTTGATGAAGGGTATTCTGAATACATCCGAATAGTACCAAAACTCGAAACCTCGTATACACTTGTATTAGTGAAGTATTTCGAGAGAATTGCCCTTAACGTCCAAAAATCTATGTTTTGATTAGAAACGCATTATATCAATGAACCTCAATTCTGACAGTTACATTAATGAATTCAACCAATATCTGAGTTGGTTCAGAGCATGTTAAATCAACCCCCTAGCCTCCGCAGCACCTAAGTCAACATTAATTCTAAGGAAAATGGGTCGAGTGACATACATTTAGAAAGGTCTTTTGTGTTTTTGATTTTCTATTCAAATATTGAATCTTCATGAACATTTAAACTCACACAGAAGGTCCAAGTAAAATGAAAATTGTATTCCAACGGAACTTTGCAATCACCTCTATGTTAAGAAAGACTACTGATTACAGCGGAAATAGCTCAGACACGTTGATTTTTGACTAGTGGGTTACTAATTCTTTAGTTGCTTCGGAGCATGTGAAATCAACCCCCACCCTCAAAATTCATTATAGAGAAAGTGGATCGAGTGACATATCCTCAGAAAAGTCTTTCAATTTTCTATTCAAAAATTTGAATCCTTATGATCATTTAATACCACACAGAGAGTTCAGACATTACGGAAGTTTGTTTTCCAACAAAAATTTGCCACCGCCTCTATGTCAAGGAAGACTGAATATATATATATATATATATATATATATATATATATATATATATATATATATATATATATATATATATATATATATATATATCAAAATGGGTGGGATCACCATCTTGCTGAAAACGTATCTCATTATCTGCAAGAGTCTTATCATTTTCCAAAACTTCTGTGAGCCTGCAACTGCAAATAAGTGTCTACATTGAGATTACCTTCGATGAAGAAAGGTCTTACAATTAAGGGTTCCATAAAGTCCAGCTCAATTATTCAATTTCTGAGTCATTTTCGTATGGCCGTGTGAACCACTGAGGATTCTGGGTACCCCATTATCGACCATTATGCCTATTCACTCCACTATTCAGAGTAAAGGTACTCTCGTCAGAAAGAATATTCTCGTAGGAATACAAACTGTCGTTGTGTTTGAAGTTTCGATGTGATATAAAATGTTCATAAATATATCATTTTTCAATAGACAATTGAAAGACCTTTCCAAAATTATAAATATGTCACTTGGCCCACTTTTCTTATTTTTTACTTAGGTGCTGCTGAGGAAAAAGGGTTGATTTCACATGCTCCGAACCAACTCAGAAATTGCTCCCCGTTCAATGAAAGATCTACGTATCTCAACTTTTTCCACTACAATCAGTCCACTTACCATTGAGGAGGATGCAAATTTTCGTTAGAATACAAATTTATTTTCGTTGTGGTCGGACACTCTGTGTGAAATGAAATATGCATAAAGATACTTTTTTCGAATAGAGAATTGAAAGACTTTTCCAAAAATATGTCACTGGACCCAATTTCCATATAATGAATTTTGACATTGTGGCAGCTCAGGATTTTACATACTACGTACCAACTCAGAAACTGGTCCCCCTCCAATCGAAAATTCACGTGTCCTGGCTTTATCTGCCAAAATCCTTGAGATAAAGGGGATTGCAAATTTTCCTTGGAATACACTGTATAGGTAAGTTGAATATAGATAAAGTAAAAGACTCAGTAATAAGTAGAGAAACGAATAAAAAGGACAAAACTTTGTAAAGAAGAATTAATTAAATTATTAGCCTACTTAGTCGATCCACATTGCTCTGGAAAGCATTTATGGACTCAGGGTTGGATACCTCATCGCTCAAAGCATTCCTCACGTCCAACTACTCCCAACTGTTTCCTTCTTTAACAAAATTTAGAAATTGAAATTTAACATTGTTATTCAATTTTGTTCAATGATGATACTGAAACTTATTCATACGAAACTTAATCAGTTAAGGATGATGATATCAAATAATACCGCTATCTAAGTAGTAGTTAATGTCTCATCTCATCTTAAACTTATTCATTAGCATCCCTTCCGGTATGTGCCAACTTAATGTAATTAACTAAAGTGACTTATTTCATTTCCCTATTAAAATTCAGTTAAATACAGGGTTGGGCAAATGCGAAACATCTTAATTCTGGTCAAAGACAATTTTGACTGAAAATTACTCTAGCAAATGTTTTGAAGTTTTATTATTATTGTTTGTGGTGTACTTTGACGTCAAACAACTATCACTTGTTCTGATATATAATGCTACCTGCTGATTTTTGGAATGAATTAACCTATCCAGGTTGTTACATAATAGTATGTCACGACTTGAGGGGTTAAATCTACGTGCAATTTTAAGAAAAAATTGTTTATATAAACAAAGGTCCGTAAAAGCATCTTTACGGAGCTACAGGGTATTGAAATTTCCGGAGAAATTGGTTTTTTCTTCATAACTCCTGCAGATTTTGAGACATTCAGTCCAAATTTTGAACGCAATCACGTTTTTACAGCCTCCATCATTACACGTCCAAGATTTCAACTAAATTCACAAGGTGTTTTCTTTTCCGAAGCCATGTCTCCTCTTGCCCTTTCAAACTTTTTTGCAGTACGCCACTGATCCGTGTATAATAACATTTCGTCATCGCTTTCAATTTAGAAACATTTTTGACACGTGTAATTTTTTCGTATCTCCAACTGTTTTCGAGAAAAAAATTATTGAATTTCAATTATTTTACTCGTATGTTAATCGCTAAATAAAAAAGTAGAAATTCTCGATAGGTATGCCAAAAATTCAGTCGGATAGCTCGTGTTCTGGGACTCAACTTATACTTATTCAATATCAAACTAAAAAAAGAACAATTGAAAACTAAATAAATTACTGGAAGTGTTCTCCACCTGCAAGAATACAGGCCTCTGTTTCTTATCGTGTAACAAGAGGTTATTATTCGATTTCCCAATTTAAAGTCTAAACTATTTGAGTCTGGGGACCTAGGAGGCCCACCCCAAACTATCCATCGGTTGTTGAATGTATTATTCAAAAATTCTGGTGGATAATGTTGCACACTTGATTATGCCTGTGAAGATACTCCGTATTGGCCAGTTGTTCGCAGCCGGACGTAATATGCTGTATACTCTCCGATCTTATATGAAATTTTCTGCATCTATCCGTTTGTAATGTTCCGTCCCTCATAATAAATTTTTAGTTGTTTGAAGCGATCACTTGGTCTTGGATGGCCATAAGTATCCCTCTGATTCCGCTAATAATTCACCTTTCATCAACCTTTTGTTGGAGGCTTCTTTGTCGATGTGTGGTTGATTAATCTCATGGTGTTGTCGTCCATGCAATTCCTTTCTTGACCGTTACTCTAGTTTTTCAGTGTTTGATAGGAACGGTAGATTCAGTAGGTCATCACTGGTAGCAAGTTTTAGAGGTGTATATCCCTTATCAGCCAACGATACCACTCTATGGAGGTCAGAAGTGAGAGCTTTCGCTGAGAAGAATTCTCTGAGATTTTTTATCTGTTCAGTGTGTAAATTGACAACATCTATTAATCCGCGTCCTCCTTCTTTCCGCTTCAAAGTTTTGGGTGATGGTTGTTGTACTTTGTTAGCATTGTTCGGGTCTGCCTTTGAATATCATCCAGTTATATCCTCCTCCTTGCCTTGACTAAATTCCCCGAGTTCAACATCGATTTCAGCACAGACTTCAGACGCTTACTGTATTCTGAACGAATCTTCTCCTCTGATTGTTTTTGGTCTAGCAATCTGGCTTGTTGGTATCATTGGTGTGTCATTGTTGTCTTCAAGAATTCTACCAGGGTAGGATAAATTTTGTATATCTACAATACTTCAACAAGCCAAGATTGGGCGGTACTATCGAATGCCTTTAGATAATCGAGAAAAGATGAATGAACATTCCGATGCCCTACGTGTGCCTGTTTTGTTATCACAGAATCGATGATGAGTTGTGTTAGGAAAGTGGGTGTTTTCTTGGGATGTTGAAGAACATATGTGAGCTGTTTCGCTAGGGCTCCATGGAGCTTATCAAACTTCTTGTACCAGAAGTTGTGGATATTATCTATACCTGTGGCCTTCCAATTATTGGTCGCTCTAACTACTGTTCTTCCTGTTCTTCCTCCGTTTTCCTTCGTAGTAGATGTTTGATATCAAAGCGTTGTTTTTCAGCCTTGATCCATTCTGCATCTTTATTGTGTTCTTTGGTGTTCGACCATAGTGATGACCAATAATCGGTCAAGCACTGTGCGTCAGCTACTTCTCTGTTGTTGTTGGTCGCAGTTTTGTTATTTCCCTTATGAAAATTGGCTGCGCTTTGAAGGAACCTTTGGTTTTGATGTTTCGTTTTAGTACACTTGATGTATCTTGAGAGCCTCTTTGCTTTTGCTTGGAGTTTCTGCTTCAAAGTGTACATATACACGTCGATATGTTGTTTGCGATCAGAGTGATTTGTGTTCGTACCAATTTTTCTATGAATTTTGCGTATATGGGATTTCAAGCGTCTTGAGGGTTTTCTGTTTCTCAGGAATTCTGTGAGGCGACCGATCTCAGGTCTAATATTGTCAATATTCTTCTCTAGTCGTTTTTGCTATGGTGGTTTTTTGACGCTTTTTTTATCAGAGATCGAATCAGAGTGTGAAATTTCTCCAAGGAGTTCTGGTCAGTGTATTCTTCAAACACTGAGTTTATGCTTGCTAGGATGATATTAGTGTTCTTGTTCGTCTTGAGTTTGGGCAGTTTAGGTCGTTTAGTTGAGTTAGATTAGATTATTAATATCGTGGACTTCTGCACTATCTCAGCTGTTAGCTGGATATGATTTACCTTTCCCAGATTCAGCAATCAAAGGGGATAGGCTCGATTACAATATACTTGACATAAATTTCCTAACTATCCTACATGTATTAAGAATTACAGCTTTTTGCATTTCTATATATTCTTATGCAATTCTAATTTCTTAAGGCTATCATGCAAAGTTTTGGGTATTAACCCAGTCGAGGATACGTTGACAAGAACAATATCTATTTTCTCGAGGTGCCACATCTGCTTGATCTCAATAGCAAGGTCTGTGTATTTGGACTTTTTCTCCTGGAACTTGTTCAGCACGTTGTTATTATTCGGTATGGCGACATCCACCAGCATTGCTGTTCTGGCTCTCTTATCATACACCACTATGTCCGGCCTATTATTCGTCACCATTCTGTCAGTGATAACAGGCCTATCGTAGTATAATCTGATAGAGTCATTCTCCAATACGGGCGCCGGCTGATACTTGTAATATGGCTGGAAGGTGTTCAGAAGTCCGTACTTGTGTGCAAGTTTCTGGTGGATAATGTTGCACACTTGATTATGCCTGTGAAGATACTCCGTATTGGCCAGTTGTTCGCATCCGGACGTAATGTGCTGTATAGTCTCCGATCTTATATGGCATTTTCTGCACTTATCTGTTTGTAATGTTCCGTCCTTCATTATAAATTTTTTGTAATTGTTTGTAGCGATCACTTGGTCTTGGATGGCCATAAGTATCCCTCTGTTTCTGCGAATAATTCTCCTTTCATCAACCATTTGTTGGAGGCTTCTTTGTCGATGTGTGGTTGATTAATCTCATGGTGATGTCGTCCATGCAATTCCTTTCTAGACCATTGCTCTTGTTTTTCAGTATCTGATAGGAACGGTAGATTTAGCAGGTCATCTGTGGTAGCAAGATTTAGTGGTGTATCCCCTATCAGCCAACGATACCACTCTATGGAGGTTAGAAGTGAAAGCTTTTGCTGAGAAGAATTCCCTGAGATTTTTTATGTGTTCGGTGTGTAAATTGACAACATCTATTAATCCGCATCCTCCTTCTTTCCGCTTCAAAGTTGATTTTGGATGATAATTGTTGTACTTTGTCAGCATCGTTCGGGTCTGCCTTTGAATATCATCCGGTTCTGTCTTAGTCCATCTGATTATTCCAAATGAGTAAAACAACACTGGAATGGCGTAGGTGTTAATTGCCTTGACTAAATTCCCCGAGTTCAACATCGATTTCAGCACAGACTTCAGCCGCTTACTGTATTCTGAACGAATCTTCTCCTCTGATTGTTTTTGGTCTAGCAATCTGGCTTGTTGGTATCCCAGATATTTGTATGTTTCGCCATCTCTCATGCACTGTATAATATCACAGTTTGGAAGTTGTGTTTCAGCATCTATGACTTTTCCTCTTTGAATGTTCAGGGTCTTACATTTTTCAATCCCGAATTTCATATGAACATCCGCCGAGAACTCACTGACAGTTTTCAGCAAATCATCCAATTGCTTCTTGTTCGAAGCATATAATTTGATGTCATCCATATACAGCAGGTGGGAGATTGTATGATAATTCCTTTCTGCTTTTATCCTAAATCCATATCCTGTTCTATTGAGCATTGAGGACAATGGGTTCATTGCCAAACAGAACCATAGTGGACTCAAATAGTCTCCTTGAAAAATTCCACGACGTATGGGTATCTCGTCGGTTTTAATTGATTTATTGTTCATGTTGACCTGCAGAGACGTGCGCCAGTGTGTCATTGTTGTCTTCAAGAACTCTACCAGGGCTGGGTGAATTTTGTATATCTGCAATACTTCAACAAGCCAAGAATGGGCGGTACTATCGAATGCCTTCAGATAATCGAGAAAATCTGAATGAACATTCCGATGCCCTACGTGTGCCTGTTTCATTATCACAGAATCGATGATGAGTTATTCCTTGCACCCGTAGTGTTTATTTCTGCATCCTTTCTGCTCCTCTGCTAATATATTGTTGTCGTCAAGGTGTTGGTATATTCGATTGGATATGCATGAGGTGAGTATTTTGTAGAGTGTTGGCAGGCAAGTGATTGGCCTTTATTATTATTATTATTATAATTATAATTTGTTACAGTACCCCAAATTGTCAACCCTCAATTGTACCCCAATAGGTTTCAATTTGTTATATATATATATATATATATATATATATATATATATATATATATATATATATATATATATATATATATATATATATATATATATATATATATATATATACTTATATTACTATTATTACCGTTATGTATTACTAGGTATGACATTTATTAAATTGAATAAGTGATGTTTAAATTAAATTTTTAGTTATTGTTTTCTCTTCAAAATTATCATGGGGTGCTATAATATGAAATATGCTAAAAAGAGGCGATTTCGTTTTTTGTACTCTTCGCCATGGGGTAGTATCAACTTACACAAAAATATTTTGGGGTAATGATTGAAGAAGTTGTCAAGAAATAATAATAAATAAATTTTGCAGAGTATTCAATGAGAAGTATCTAATTTCACCAATGAGCAGGAAAAAATTCAAACGAATAAAATAAATCATGGATGTAAAAAAAATATGAACCAGAACTGAACCCATGATGAACGTACTACTCCTACATATGTGGGATCGTTGAAGTCATCCATCCACAATATTTCAGATGATCATGAATTTAGTCCATACCCAAAAGAAATGATCTTTGTTCGAGTTCATGCAGATGCAAAGTTTTTAAGTTATAATCATCATTTTGACTTACGATTCGAAATTATTCAGAGAATGGATTACGAGCCGGAGAAGTAACCATTACAGATGTAACAAAAATCCACTTGTAACGCAGGAGCAGAATTTTCAGCAAAAGTTCAGCTTCGAAGTTTTTTGATTATTGTAGAGCGACCATTGTCGTTATATGATAAACGATTATTATTTAAATGGAACGAAATACCTGGAAATTTTACAAGCGTTTATCGAAATGTAACCTCTAAGAGCTCTTCAATCTTGTTGATACCAAATGGATGGTGCACTGACCCATTGCACTGCCGAAGTTTCTCGTCAGGTGACGAATATGGTAGAGAACATGTGGATTCGGAGATTGTTTTCTTGGAATTAACCACCAAGATCTCCATATGTATCACCACTGGATTTCTATGTGTGGGGTCGATTGAAAGAAATTGTTATCATCACATTGGTGAATAAAAGAGAGGAATTGTAACTTAGGGTTCATTAAGCTTTCTGCAGCCTCCATCCCAACAAAACGATTAAACGAACTTTTAAAAGTTATTTGGATTCTCCTGATCAATATTTGATGTAATTTCCAAATGGGACTTTGTGTTGTGATTACTTTTTTTTCATTTTCTGAATTTGTCTTGCTCATTAGATGTGATTTTATAATTCAGCCCAAATGCTGAAAACGTTATCCTCATTGGTAAGCGTGGGCTTAATTCTAGTTCCATGACTCAAATTTCGACTTCCATTGTCAGTAAAGTATTTTTTTCGTCTGAGTTTGTTCCTGCTCATTAGTGATGAGTTTCACATATTTTTCATTTCCTGAATTTGTCTTGCTCATTACATGTGATTTTATAATTCAGCCCAAATGCTGAAAACGTTATACTCATTGGTTAGCATGGGGCTAGTTCTAGTTTCATGACTCAAATTTCGACATCCATTGTTAGTAAAGTGTTTTTTTTCGTCTGAGTTTGTTCTTGCTCATTCGTGGTGCATTTCACATATTCAGCAAAAGAAACTTCATCGACCACATATGATAATAGGAAGAAAAGATTTATTAAGATTTTGCTTACCAGATTTTGTAATAGATTTTAATATTCCCCTCCCTGTTTCGCTTGTCATACCGCTTATCTAATCTAATAATTGACAGCTCCATTATTCAGCATTTTCGGTTTCTCATGCTATAAATCGAAATTTTTCAGATATGATCGTTAAAACTCGAAAACAATGCACAAGTAGACAACAATTTTGAATGGTTTGACACGTATTTGAATTACAAATTTAACGCTGTGTGAAAAAATTATTAGTCGTATTTAGAAACAGCCTGTATATATTACTGCCGGGGTGTGCATTGGCTATTGAAAATCGAACCTTTTTCTAAGGACAAGCCAAAAACAGAGATGTTGAAAGATTTTGGGTTGTTTTATCAGGCCAACTAACAGGGAACCAAACATCCTTAAATTCTGATTGAAAAATACAGATCTTCTTATCTTTCGATTTCAGGTGGGAGCGATTTTCAAATAAATATTTAAAATTTTATTTTCTTCAATGAAAAAATAAACATACATATTTTAATTCAAAATAACAAAGATGATGGTTACTTCCGATATAACCGGAAGTGCCACGGCATTTAAAATATATTCGTAGCTCACTTCAAATCACACAAGAACAAGACAAAATTTCCAATCTGTTAATTCGTTCTCCGTATACTTCTTATGTATCATCTCGCGTGGACACCCTGTATAGAAGTCAAGCATTCTCTTATAATAAGATGATCGTACTATACTTGACTCGAATCTTATATCTCTGACTGAAATAAGTTGATTTATATATGATAATTAGCGCAGCATTTATTAACTTCCAATAAAATCGTGAAAAAAAGGAGGTTTTTTTTACACACATCTACCTATTTGAACTCAGTTTTTCGAGATAGTTTCAAACAGTTTCAGGTTTTCCTATGTTTGAAATAATTCCTTTCCCCTATTTATTGAAGACCTGTTAATTGTTTGAGAAGATTAAAACAAGATCTCCGAAGACAGTATGGAATTGTTTTTTTGCAATCATTACAAAAGTTTCAAAATGGAAAACAAGTATAGGCAACAACGTAAATTTATTTATAATTTTATGATCATCATCATTTGTTCTATTACGTCAATGTATTTCTATAGGCCGGAGCTGCTGAGAATTGGCAACAATGCTAGCAGGGCTATTGACGGCCCGTACCGAGTGCGCATCAAGCGGGCCATTGTTGACAGTTGGTTGAAGCACGTTAAAGATATTTCGTATTTTATTTATTTTGTAAGTTTTAAGCATTGTTTAAACAATCTACAGTTTTCATTGCGAACTGTATTCATTTGAGTGTAACATCACTTCAAGTTTTGAATAATCAGGTGCTTATTCATCTCTATATGGCGTCCTCCTAGTTCTGTTCAGTTTTCTTTTCGAGAATCTAAACATGCCGAATACTTGTGTAGTACCAGCTTGTAAAAGCAATTACAAATCGCAAAACTAAAAAGTATCAGTGTTTAATTTTCCAAAGGATGATTTACTGAGGAATACTTGGATGAAAAACATTCCCAGAAAAAACTGGACTCCTGGTAAACATTTTGAACCTCATTATATTTTAAAAGAAGAGAAGTATAAGGATTCGACAGGCCAGGAAAGAGTTATTTCTAGATTTAGGTATGCCCTGGTACCTGCGGCAGTTCAAACATTATTTCCCAATTTACCTTCTTATATAACCGAGAAATTGCCAGAAGTACTGAAAGACCCTGCTGTCCGAAAGGAAATTTTCTTACAAAGAGAGGAACATGAAATCGAACGATGGCTGTGTGGAAACATTATTAACGATTTTACAGTGTTCTTTGACAATTTTAGGCAAAAACTGGATTTACAACAGTAGAAGTGTGAAGTTTTGAGTGATAAAGTTTGTTTTTATCAGGTTGATTTGGAAAATATGCCAACGGTACCTGTCTGTATTAAAGTGCAAGATAGTTTGAGTATAGAGGTATCTACAAACAACTGACATATATATATAAAGAAGACTTGAATTGGATTTTTAATGGTGGTGGCAAAACTAATAGATGCTCGCAATTAGAGAATGTATTAATTAGATTTCAAGTATGTTAAGGGATGTGATGAACTTCAACTCAACTTAACAAATCTGGTGAAAAATATTAATGATCTTATGTGCACGAATTTTATAACACAAGCGCAGTCACAAATTGGGGATGATTTAGATAATTGCAAACATTCAAATGATTTGAATAGGGGAGGGCTTTCTATTTCATTTGATACAGTGCTTTTACTTGGTAAGCATATATATTATATAATGAATCATTTAATATCGAAAAAATTGAAATGGCTTTTCTAAAATGCGAAAATGAACGTAAACTCCTTATTTAATAAACAATTAGAAGTTTTGATTTTACTCTCTTCAACACCAGACTATTCTCCCAAATATATTATGATAACTGTGTTTGTGGCTTACAGTTTAAGAATGTTATCAACGAGTAATTGAAAACTTCGTCTAACATCTTGCTAAATAATTATACTAAAGCAAAAATTAACTCCATTAGTCAACTGAGTGCTCCAAAAGAACGGAAACTTGTTACTGTACTTTAAATCATTTACCTATTGTTGTTTCCAGTTACCTTTTTCCACTAAGATCATTAGTATTTTTCTTTCACATTTCTTTGTCATTGTAAGTCTATGTTTCCAATTTTTTTCATATTATAGTATCATTTGAATGCATGCGAATTCAATTTAAAATACCCGCGCCATATAACATCTGTGTTAGTTCACTGTAATCCTGTTAGTGTGACGTCACGCGCTGTTGCCACATGAGCAGCTCCGGCCTTATATTGAGAGGGCCGTGTTTATGCCCGACTGCGCACATGCCTATTTTAGTAAGCTTGCTCGTGACTTCTTAACTCAAGAGTATGGAAATCACTGGATTAGTCGAGGTGGACCTCACTTTTGGCCTGCACAGTCCCCAGACTTACGCCACCGTGACAAATGTTGAAAACTCAAGAAATAAACCATCGCTGGGTGCAACTCGATAAGAACGGATCCTAGTGTTTTTGAAAGAGTACGCCAATCAATGAGGAGAAGACTGGATTCTTGCATCCGAGATGGAGAAGGTTACTTTGAACAGCTTTTGAAATTTTTTAAGAGTTATTGTTGATACTCAAAGTCTTTGGTTTGCTCTTGAATTGAACTTCTGATTTTCAAACATAGATTATTTAATGATAATAAGAAATACATTACTTTTCAACATTTCTTTATTCAAAAACTTGGCGTCGTAAGAAAATGTGAAGAGAGCGTTTTTCTTGACAAGTAATTGGAAAATTCAAAAATATTTTTTATTCTGGTAAAAATCAGTAGCGTCCTAGTTTTTTCTTTGAATAACCTGCATTGTGCCCGTATGCGCGCCACTGGTGAGTCCAAACTATTGCTTCGTATTTGTAAATTATGCAAGTTTGAAAGTTTTTGACACATCCGAAATTTTAATTCAATATCTCAAGCTTTTTACGAAAAATTCAAATTTAACTGCATCTTTGGATTAAATATATATATATATATATATATATATATATATATATATATATATATATATATATATATATATATATATATATATATATATATATAAAAAGATGCAGTTAAATTTGAATTTTTCGTAAACGGCTTGAGATATTGAATTAAAATTTCGGATGTGTCTAAAACTTTCAAAGTCGCATAATATATATATATATATATATATATATATATATATATATATATATATATATATATATATATATATATATATATATATATATATCTACGGATTTTGAATAATTCTTTTTGTTTGTTTCAAGTTTACATTTGTAGACTCCTCGCGAAGTTTGTCGCGGAAGATATTTGTCTCGCCAAATATTTACCGACGGGACTGGTGTAGTTCTTCAAGGTGGGAAACCGAAAAAAAAACTCGCTGAGACATTCTTGTTGAGATTTTGTCTTTGAAAATCTGTTTTTGCTCGAGTATTTTTTGGATATTAATACCTTATTATAATTCTGATGTTACCAAAGTTTATTCTTATCATACTTGAGTATTTTGGTCTTTGTGATAATATTTATTTTTAGTCTGAACTACCTTCATTGTTACTTTCGTTAAGTATTTATGTGATTCTTTAATGAATATGACAGTTTAATCGTATTTTACAATACAAGTCCTTATATAATGTATGAATATAACTTTTGTGGAAATTGTGTCAAAGTAACTCGTACGCTAGGTATCTTTAGCATTATTTTCTAAGCATTATCAAAGAAACCCTTCAGTTGAGGTTACTTTGACATTCTCTAGAAAAAAAAATTGAATAGTGGAGGGAGTACATTTAATAGCCAAAGGACCACTGATGCCACAAAATTTAAATTTCAAGAAGTGAAAAAAATTTTACCAGTAAAAAAGCGCAAAAACCTGTATAAAGTAGTTCTGTTGTACAGTTTATTATTTCATGAAATCACTTGAAGAAACGAATTAAATGATTTGGTTGAAAAACTTCGTAATCAAAAAAATCTTCAATTATATTCGTCATTATGATATTGAAGGCGAATACTGTTTTGTTTGACTAAACCTCAACAGTTCGATTCATGTTCAGTTAATTTCAAATTGAATTCGATATTTACATCGAAATCATAAACTTCAAATTATACCACTTCATAATGAAGGTCATTTTCCAATGTTTTGTTATAATATAAACACGATTCAATGTATTCAAAACTATATTAATATCATATAAACATTTCCGCGAATCCATGAAATTTAATAATCATTTCGAATAAATTTTAAACGGATCGCCTATTATTAGTATACCATATACGTCGCTTTTTAATATTAATTAATTTTACGGAATGAGTCATTTGTTACACGAGTTCAGGTCCCGGTCAAGTGACCTGTGAAGTCTGATTCACCTCTCTGAACATTTCCGGTCTACGTGGGCGAGAGTCCAGGTCTTCAGATATTATGTAATATTCTTTGAAATGACTTAATAATTGTTAAACTTCAAAGCAACTTATTCATGAAATTTAATTAGATCGAAGAAAAAATTTAAGTTCAAGTATGGTTTAATCGAGAAAAGTACATTAAGCTCGAAAAAAATTAAATGGAAAAATCTTTCATGGAAACAATTTCATCAATAATGTGATCTAGCAACACCACGTCTCATCACATATCATAATCGTTTTCAAGAAGTTTAGGTCCTTCAGAGCACTTTTAAAGATGTATTAGCTATGCGCAATTCGATCAAATTTTTGATCGTCGAATTAACCTTCCCCAACACTCGGTCTAATGCATACAGTTGTTTGAGGAATGCCAAATTCCATTTTAATAATCGAAATCGAACCACGGCAACATGGCTACGTACGATGATCTCCTCACTGAGCTCAATAAAGTGAACAAATCGAAATTAATCAAATTAATAATTAATAAACGCTTACCTGATGGCATAACTGTGAGTGACAACCTTCAAAAATACTTGAATTCGGTTTTTGAACCCAATTTTTGTGACAATTCGGGGATAACACGTCCCAACAACACTGATAACCTTCAATGTGAAATGCAATTAATACTTCTTGAATGAAATGAATTGAAAGTTGCTAATGTAAAATTAGTCTCATCTGAACACAGAGTTAATGACCTAACTGAAATAATAGATCACCAAAAATCCATAATTGATCTACAAAAATCGAATGTAAACAACAGATCAGGAGATCTGTTGCCACGCCACAGACTCGCGCAGTAATTTCTGGATTCCTCAATCAAAAAACTGCTGAAGTAAAGATTCATCAAGAAATCAACAAAAACGTGTCGAAAAAGATACAACCGTCTCAAGATAATTTGAATGAGAATCGATCGCAGACAACTTATACCAGGCAACCACAAAACCAATCGATTCGTCGAACTGGAAGAGTCTCTGCAAATTTCAATGGCACACAATCCCTCGCTTGAATACATGTAGGAAGAGCTTCAACGGATAATACCAATGAAGATGTTCTCCAGCACCTGAAGGAGAAATTTCCATCCAAAACGTACACGGTAGAAAAACTTCCGCAGCCTTAGTAATGTCTCTTATAAGGTGGGTGCAGACTTGGATATACTAGATGTTTTATTTCAGCCAGAAAATTGGCCAGATCAAATAAACGTATCTAGATTTAAATTTTTTCGTTCCAAAAGAAGTAGAAACGGTAATTTTTGAACAGCTACTGAAAGTGTGCAATGTCAGCGTTTAGTCTTTTTTCAATAAAATTGATAGGATAGAGGTATTTCTTGCCAAAAACTCGCCTTTTATTGTGTGCCTTACTGAGTATTGGGCCAATGAAGCCAACCTGAACCTGCTACAGATTCCAGGCTACAGAAGATGCGCCTGTTTTCTCAGAAATGTTCGAATTAATGGAGGAACTGCAATTTTTGTGAAGAACGTATCAAACCCATAACCATAAATATGAGTTCTGAATTGGATTTTGAATGTGTAGAATCAGTATCTCTTGTGATTCATTCAAATGTGTTGTATTGTGTATTTACAGATCGCCTACAGGTGACCTTGATCAATTTTTCATAAGACTGTCTGAATTGGTTTCAAAATACTATAATATTACAGAAAACATTATTATATATGGTGACTTTAATATCAATTATCTGAGCAACCATGCACCAAAAAAACTACTAGATGACATTCTGAATTTTTCGATTGATATGCTCCAGCAATGAGCCGACACGGATAACCAATTCCGAAAATGATGTTTCAGCAAGCAAAATTGATTATATCATTGTAAATAGTGGTTTCCACTCTGAATGTACAGGTTTGGTTGTGCAGGCAAATCTGGGAGACCACCTAGCTATGCTACTTGAGGTTAAAATTGTAAATACTCCAAACTAATCTGTCTCTCCTTCAGTCGACAAAAAGCTGCATCGTAATTTTTCTAAGAATAACTTGAATATGCATAATCTAAGCTTTGATGACGTATATTTTGAAAATACTGATGTTGATCGGACATTCAGTGCATTTATGTCAATATTGAACTTTGCAATTAACCTGAACTGTTCCTTGAAACTGTCTAGTACTAATAAAAATAATTCAGAAAACAAAAGATGCTTAACATCTGAAATCCAGCTCGAAAGTAGAAAGCTATGGATCTTTACTGGTTGGCAAAAAGCTCCCAAAATAAAACTTATACGATAACTATAAATCCCAGGAAAAAAGAGTATGATTGCCTCATAAGAAAAACGAAGAGAGAATTCCATGAAGAGTTGATCAGTAATTCAGATAATAAACCAAAAAAACCTGGGGTTTAGTGAATGAAGTTTCGAGTCGACATAAAGAACCATATTGTTCTAGAACAAAATGGTTCTGAGATAGGCAACCCTTATGCAGTAGCCGAGATATTCGGAGACTACTTCTCAACTGTGACTGGTTGAGCACTTCATGACGTCTTTGGCTCAAACATGTCTAAGAGAAGCACCTCTCCTTCCTTTCATAATGAAAGCACATGTGTGTACTGGACAAGACTGTTATTATAAAATTCAACAACAGAATCGTTGGTAACGACATTAAGTTCAAAATTGATGATCGTGAGTTGTCTTGTACAGAGTCGACTAAGTTTCTGGGGTTGCACCTAGATAATTACCTCAACTGGGGTTACCATTTGGAAGCAATTGCAAAAAAAACTGAATTCGGCATACTATGCGATTGAGAAACGGAGGCTTCTTTTAAAATAAAAGATCTCATTAGTGTTTATTATACTCTTGCATTTAGCCACTTGAACTACCACATAATCTATTGGGGAGGCGCTTCTATTTGGCAAAGAATATTCGTGAATCAAAAAAGAATCATAAGATTGATTTTTGGAATTCCATATAGAGAAACTTGTAAAGTTGCCTTCAAATCGTATGAAATATTGCCTTTTCCTTGCTTTATCTAACCTTTTCCTTGCTTTATATGTACAAATGTCTAATGTAAATTAAAAAGAACATCCTTTTATTAGATATTAATTGTAACTCACATAATTATCCAAGTAGATACCGATATTCACTTGCAGCTCTTAGTCATAAAACTAGTTTGTATGAAAAAAGTCCAACGTCTGTAGGTGTGAAATTGTTCAAAAAAATTGCCTACTGAATATAAATGTATGAATTTTAATTTGTTTCGTTAAAAAATTAAGTGTCTCCTCCTCCAAGAGTGTTTATACTCTACAGAAGAGTATATGATGTACGATTTCAACAAGCCTTGATGTCTTTTCGTTTTCTAAATTTCATTCTATTGTATCCATTATTTTGACGTGTAAATCCATTATTGTATGGCTTCTTACTAAATAAATTGATTGGTTGATTGATTGAATAAATTTCACCAATGATCTTCTATTATTTTGATTAATTCTCGCACTCTTTCGATCTTTTCTTCCGATAATACAATTTGGTGTGGCCTTATCCTTCGTCATCATTCAGGGTCTTTCTGCCTTATTCGAATTGCTTGAACCACTCGTACACTTGAGTACGGGATGGACAAACTTTACCAAATGCAAATTTGCCAAGTTCAACACAAAACTCCATTGAAGCTCTTTGCTTAAAATTCATTTTCCGATCGGTGTACTAAACGCACTAGCAAACATGACGCGATAACTTAAGTTGTTTACATATTACATAAAAGTCATGAAATTTTCAACCAATACCAATAAAGTACCAAGCTATCAATACAATATTACAACATATTGCACTAAGAGTACTGTTTTTTTCAAACAGTTCGGTTACATTTGGAATGGAAGATGTATATCTGTTCCTTATAATAACTGCAGACAATCCGAAATACACATTGCTCAAATGCGAATTTTAATAGCTCCCAGCTTCACATCGCCCGTCTAGATCAGTAACGCGAGCGGCCAGTCTGGATCCGTATACAGGCGCAAGCGCGAATGGTATTAAGGGAATCCGGTACCAAGAGGTTAACCTTCGACATACACGGTGTTGAAAATAGCAGCAAAATTGTTTTTTTCTGAATAACTTTGAATCTCGGTGAAAAATTACAGTTCTTTGTTCATCGAGTTTAGCGTTTTGAGATTTCATGAAATGTTGAAAAATTTCTGCTGATAGGCCCATCTCATTTTCAGAATGGTTCATCTAGTTACGACCAAGAAAAAATGCACAGATTACTCGTGAAATATATGGTGACTAAGTATCTTCCGTTCACCTCTTTAGAATACGAGGTTAATGAAAACATCCTCAAATATTTGGAGCCTAGGATTAATTTACCTTGTGGAAACCAGATGGCTTCGTTAGTAACAAACACATTCGAAAAACAACAAAATCTGCTGCGAGAGTTTCTCAGAAAATGTAACACAACTTTGTCCTTCAGAATTGATGGGTCGTCTTTCAATATGCGAAGGTATTATTTTATCGATAGCAAATAGAAGCTTCATTCCATTCTCCAAGTTTTGCTATCTTACAATCTAGAAAATACAGTACAGGAAATAACATCCGATAGTACAAATAGCAATTTCACTTTCACCAATGAACTTAAACGAATAATTCCAGAAATTGATCGCCAAAATAACCAAAATAACTTAGTGTTCTTTATATATATCATCAAGGAATTTCAAAATACAGTATCAGGACTGCGAATTATGGTATCATAAAGATTGTACGGTTATTGGAAAGGATGAAGGAGGGAGATGTGCAGTGGCGGTGCACTGCTTGTCGTGGGTATTATGTTTCAAAGGCACCTGAAGATGGGTGAGTTATTTTGGGTAATTCCAAAAATAATGGAAAAAATTGATGGTATGGAGAAAATGTAAGGTCGCCTTCTGAGAAGATTTGATGAACAGGTTTAAATTAACGAATCGCTTGCATCGGAGCTCAATGTAGTCAAGAAGGAATTGGTGGTATTGAAGAATAAGGATACTACCTGCTCTGAGGATTTTCAACTTGAATGGGTCGTCGCATGATAAACTGAAGGAACGTATTCGTTATGATATTGACAAACTGGTGAAATTTGTATATTTTTCCGGAGTTGACGCAGGTGACGTTGATAAAGTTGTACGCTTGGAAAGGAAGGGATCATCAAATTGCCCAGCAAAGGTTATCATTTAAAATCCTGAAGCTGTTATAAATGTACTAAGGCATAGGTCAATAATCATCGGTTCGTCTACTAATAATAGAATATCCTTGTGTGCTGATCAGACAACTCAACAGAGAAACTACTCCTCTTATATTAGGAGTGAACTGAATGGGTGGTATAAGAACTAAGTTACAGAATTTAAACCTGTATTTGGAGAGTTGCATATACGATATTTTGATTATCGGTGAGACCTGACTGAATGAAAATTTTTAAGATGTTGAGATATGCACTAACACATTTAATGTATTTAGGAAGGATAGAAACAGTATTGCTACTAACATGAAAACTAGGGGTAGTGGAGTCATGATAATGGTTAGGTCCTCGCTTAAGGCAGAGATAATCGATCATGAATTCTCAAATGTCGAACACCGCTTTTTATTGGTAAAGCAGATTCCAAGAAGTTCATCGTGGGTGGATCCTATCTACCACCTAGTTCTGATGAACAAGAATATCTCTCTCATGGACTTGCAATTGAGGAAATTTCACTACGATATCCAGATCTCGATGTATATTTGTGCGGTGACTATAATTTACCCTCTGCGAAGTGGACTAATGATGTTTTTTCATTATGTATTGCTGGAATGCTGGTAGTTGAGCATAAGTTTTCAGTGATTCGGCCGAGTATGCAAATCTTTCTCAAGTTTGTAATATTCTAAATAGTCATGGCGTATTTTTGGACTTGGTTTTCACAAGTGACTCTAGTGTTACTGTTTCGCATGTCTCTGACTTATTACAATCGAACAGTTCACCATGCTGCCCTTCAATTCGATGTTCCGTTATGTTTTCCTAACCGTGCCACTTTATTAACGACATTTTTTCTACCTGTGATTGGTCATTTCATGATGATGATATAGATTATTGATTGTCTAAATTTTACGGCTATATATATATATATATATATATATATATATATATATATATATATATATATATATATATATATATATACACCTCAAAAAGTCTAGGGAACACTGAATATCGATATATCGTATTCAAAACGATTAATATGGATGTTTTTTAAGAAATGAACACCTGCATCAATTTCTCACCAAATTATGTAGAGTGCCGCAACAGATTTCAGTTTTTTTTATAAAAACTAAAAATGCAGCAGATGCGACGCTGCTTTATAATCATTTCATGTATTCAGTGTTTGAAATCAGTTAGTTGGCACTTTGTTTCTATTGTAAGCACAAGTAAAAGATTCAAGTTTTGAGAATCGACCATGGAAAGACGACATTTGACTAGAGAAGAGATGTTACGAGCCGTTGGCATGCTTCAAGCTGGGAGTACGGGAAGTTTCCAGGGTTCTGGGAAGTAGCCCAAGTGTCATAAACTGTTTATGGTCGTGTTTCAATGAAACAGGTAGCGTAGAAGAACGCCATACAGGTCGTTTCAGGATTACTACAGTCGTCCAAGACAGATTTTTGGTTTTACAAGCCAGAAGAGATCGTACTACCACAGCATCTCAATTATCTCAAGAGCTATCACGAGTTCATAATGTACAAATTTCCGACCAAACTGTGAGAAATCGACTGCACTCCAGACGTCCTTCAAGAGTTCCACAACCGACCCATGAAAATCGCGCTGTTAGTTTAGCTTGGTGCCAAGAACACGTAAAGTGGGATCAAGAAAGGTGGGCCACAGTTCTCTTCAGTGATGAATCTAGATTTAGTTATTGTCCCGATTCGGGAAGAATTCGAATATCGATGGAACCTGGAAAGCAAAACCGTCTCCTGCATGCTCGAGAAATTGTTAGACAGGGAGGCGGATTAGTGATGTTTTGGGGAGGTATACCCCTTGGTGGAAGAACTGACCTCGTTTTCATACGGAACAACCTCACGGGATATCCTTACGCAAATGAGATAGCTTTACCTGTAGTGGTACCGTATCTCCAAACAATGGGTAAAAATCCACTCTCCCAACAAGATAATGCCCCTCCCCATCGTGTAAGAGTTGTCTTGAACGTTCTTGAAGAGAATGATATCGATCTTCTACCGTGGCCATCTTATTCCCCAGATCTGAATCCCATCGAGCATGTATGGGACACCCTAAAAAGAAATCTCCTCGTCAAAACGTCTTCTATCATGAACAGGAGCTTCGATTAGCAGTTCAGGGGGCTTGAAATGACTTAGGCCAAAATGTAATAGACAATTTAATATTGAGCATGCCGCGACGATGCCAAAGTGTCATTAATAACAGAGGTGGACCTTCTGGGTACTGAAAAATATAAGGGCTTCCATATCGTTGCGAAAATATAAGTTCAGGATTTTTTTTTGTGTTTTACCAAATTTCGCCATTTTCAAATTTCAAATTTTTTTTTATAATAGGTACTTTGGAGATTTTAAATATTATTTTGTTTTCTTGAGAATACATTATATACAGTACATCCTAACAAAAACCGAAAGATTTCCATAAATTCGAATCATCAAATTCATATTTTAGAGATATTGGTAAGTGTACCCTAGACTTTTTGAGGTGTTCACATATATATATATATATATATATATATATATATATATATATATATATATATATATATATATATATATATATATACAGGTCTTCAACTGTTTGTACCGACTAGGGCTGTTAATCCTATGAAAAGCTTGTGAGTAAGAAGAGAGAAGCACATTGCCGGTTCAAGAAAACCAAAAATCTTTCAGATTATAATGTATTCAGTAAACTTCGTTTTGATTGTCAGCTACTGTCAAACACTCTGTACAATAGTTACATGCGTAGAATTGAAAGAAATATCCATTCGGACTCTCAGTCTTTGGAGGCATATCGACACTAAATTAAATAATTTTGACCTTCCAAATCATATCGAATTTAACGATGTGAGTAGCTCCGATGGAGCTGAAATAGCGAATCTCTTTGCTATTTTTTTCTCAACTGTATACAGTACGGAAGTTATTGTACCACCAGAAAAAAACTATGATCTGGTTGTAAACATTGACTCATGTCAGTTTTCTCCGACTGAAGTTTTCAAATTTATTTCGAGTGTGAAGTCCAAGCTGTGTGCTGGTCCGGATGCCATACCCCATTATGTACCTTAAACGTGTGCGTGTACCCTGTCTGGCCCTATTAGTTCAATATTTAATTTATCCCTACAATTGGAGAGATTTCCAACTTATTGGAAACAAAGTTTTATTGTTCCCATTTTTAAATCTGTTCAGAAATCACTTATTGAAAATTACAGGTGAATTTCAATTCAATCTGTTATTCCCAAGATGCTGGATAGTTTAGTGTGTAGCTATTTATCCTGGAAATGCTGCTCTGTAATCATTGATGAATTACATGGATTTTTTGAGGGTCGTTCTACAACATCTAATTTGGTGTTATATATTAATGACATTGTTGATTGTTTTGGAGCAGGTTTTCAATTTGATGCGATATACACTGATTTTTCCAAGGCTTTCGACAGGGTTAATCACAACTTGCTAATAACCAAGATGGGCGCCCTTATATCGGGATCTCTTCTTTCATGGTTTCGTTCTTTCTCATGTAATCGGTCGCAGATTGTGAAATACAAACATTTTCGCTCTAAGGCTATTTCTGTTACTTATGGTGAACCTCAGGGCTCCCACATTGGCCCTTCGTTGTTTAATTTGTTTATTAATGACATCAGGGATGCCTTGGGTTTCGGATTTTTGTTATTCGCGGATGATATGAAATTATATCGTGTTATCAGAGATGTTACAGATGTACATGAATTGCAACGCCAAATTGATTCTCTGCTGTATTGGACTCATGTTAATTCACTATATCTGAACGTTGACAAGTGTCAAGGTATTACCTTCTATCGTTCCAATACGGCAGTTATGCATAGTTACTTTCTGGATGGTGTTGAGCTGTCGCGTGTAGACTATATCCGAGATTTGGGCATAGCACTTGATGTTCGGTTGAATTTTAAGAAGCATATGAGAGTAATAACATCTAAAGCTTACCGGATGCTGGGGTTCATTGTTCGACCTTCATTGGGATTTTCTGCTGATACCTTTAAACTGTTGTACTGTTCGTTTGTAACATCTAACTTAGAATATGGAATTTGCATCTAGTCTCCTTTTCATTCTTGTGATATAGATTGCTTAGAGAAGATTCAGCGTAAATTTTTGAGATTATTATCCTTCAGGTGCCATCGTCGGACTATTGACCTCGATATCCTGCGTATTACATATGGCCTAAATCCTCTTCGAATGAGGAGAAAAATTTTGGATTTATGTTACTTTTTCAAGATAGTGAATGGTTTGGTGTGTTGCCCGAATCTGTTGAAACTGATTGATTTCAATCTACCCTTAAGAGTCTGTCCAAAACTTCGCCTGTACAATTATGGCTCGAATACATATCTAAATCGCACGGTGCTTTTGGTCAATGATCTTGGTGTCAGTCTTGAATTGTTCAGTATTTCATTTCCTTGTTTCGAGACCCATATCAGATTACTACTAGTTAGAAATTAATAATCACATAAAATGTTTCAACTTAGTTTAAAAGAGGGATTTCCCGTTTGTATTCATTTATTGTGCATATGACAACTATATGAATGAATAATGAATAAATAAATGAATAAATAAACTTAGAAGTACGGGATTTCATCAGAATACTTTTAACGTGGACAATATTATCCAAAAATCCATCTGACACGGATGAAGATGAGAAAGAGTTTACCATAAATTTGCAAGTTACGAAAATTCATAATTCAGCATTATTGAAAACTTCAGAAAATCTACGTGACGATTTTGAAAAATGTTGTAAGTCTCAGTTTCAAAATGACGATGCCAACACTTGACATCATTACGTTGGAATTCCACCTTCGAAATGTTGCAGTGGGCTTCGAAGCTTCTGATTCAAACTTTCAAAATTCAAGAAGCTTAAATTTTCAAACTTTTGTGTAGAAAATGCCTTACTTGACTTGAATTCTGAAAATAAAAGCTTGACTTGATTCGACGTCGAGTCATGATAATTACGAAACTATTGAACAAGTTGTGATTGCCGATCTGAGATTTCTTTATGCAGAGTTATCTAATGCTTTGAAAACACGTTCTTTTGTTTTCAGTGTATTTTTGATGATTCTCCACTCCATCATAATTTCTCTCCCGACGTATTATTGTTACACTTGACAAATCATTAACCATCAAATCACATATCAATTAATAGACTCGAAAACAAAAAATAATATTCTACAAAACCGGGTTGGGTTCACTTGCGAAGTCGATATTCACACTCAACAAACTGCTGCTCTTGCTCTAGTCTTTCTTCTACTGAGTACTACTGTTCTGACTCATGTGCACTGAATTGGTTCTCAATTGAATTATACAATAAGACTTATAATTCTTATTGAACCGTTGGCTCTACCCCAATTCCCTGGATACATGTCCTCTGCAATATAATTCTTCAACATATCAACAAACAATAGCAGAAGATTTCGGGTTTTGATATCAGACGAAAGATTTGGTTTGCCTTACATTGTTTGAAAACCGGTCGTGGCGTAATAGGTTGCTTTACAAATCGACTTCTATTGTTAGTCCAAATTGGGAGTGTGATGAGACCGAAAAAATTATAAGTCATTTAGTCTTGAACTGTCTCCTATCTGATATCCAGACGGTTTTGAAAATACATGTTGCTTCTTTGTTGTTTTTCTATTAGTTTGTCAGATTAAATTTTTTGATGTCACTTTTTGATCGCAAAACACTCACAGACTAGCTCTTACTGATGTGTCAGTGACAGGCGATACACGGTTCTTCCTCAGGTTTTCCGCCTGTTTTCTTAAACCATACAAGAGATTTCGTATGGTTGACCGGACCTATCATTTTCCACAGCATTCACTTTGAAAGTGATGATATAAGGCTTAGCGCGCCTTAAATATTTATCCAATTTTCATACTGTGTTTTCTCCAAATGGTGTTTTGGCTTATATCAAAATTAAGCAATATAGTTTTCTCTTTTGGATTTTTAATTATCTTATCTTTCATTCGAATGTATAAATAAATTGTAAAATGTGAAGAAAGGCTTATAGAATATTTTTCTCATGTTTAATATACCTGTTCTAAGACATCAAATTCAATATATTAGTAAATATATCTCGAGTTGGTTGACCAAAAACATTTCTGGCCAGACTATGATAAATTAAAAATTGAAATTGACTTTTTATAAAATACTGCACCCATGAGTTTAACGAATACATTTAATACCAACCGAAAATATGAAGCGAATAGAATATACCAACGCCGACTTGCTTATTGTTTTCCTGGTAATGCTACTACTTGGCAGGAATGAACAGGTAAATCGATAATAGTTAGTTTCACTCATTTGTTTAATGAATGAGTTTTTTACCAAAATGAGTGCTTTTTGCTTGCGAATACGATGACATAGGTTTGCCTATAAAATATCTGGATTGAATGACTATTGTTGAGTTTTGAAAGGTGAAAATTTTATGAGTGTAGAAATTTACGACTTAGAAGTCTGAGCTAAATATCCCGCATCGCCGTAGAAGAGGACACTACATTGCAGCTGCGCGCGACGAGGCCGCCAGGTGAAAAGAGCGCTCATACTTTGTATTTATACAAAAGAGAAGGATATCGATATATGAGTACAAGGATCTTCTGAAGAGTTTCCGATCTAATAAAGATACAAGATATTTTTTCTGAATATTTCGTTCATATTTCAACACAGGCTCTTTGTAAATCTACACACTTTTCCCATCTCTGTGATTGCCTCTTCATTTAACGAAAATCTCTGTCCTCTGCGCGCAATTTAGATTAGTAAATAAGAAAAAATCACTTGAGGCAAGATCTGGTGAGTGAGGCAGATGGTAAAGCAGTTCAAACCGTAATTCATAGATTTTCGCTGCAATATCAAAACAAGAATTTTCTTTCTGTAAATGTGGTAAGGTTTTCGCAAGTTTCTGCTCATGTGATGGTTTTTGCTTTTTGAAGGTAACCGATTGAAATAACTCTATGACTATCCCAAAACACGGTCGCCATCACTTTCATCAGTCGAAAAAACAGTTTTTGCATTTTTGGGAACCGGTTTCTCCCTTTGCAGTCCACTATATTCTTATTTCTGGGGTATAATGGTGTATCCAAGTTTCATCTACAGTATTTAATCGATGCCAAAACTCGGATTTGTTGTGCTCGAACTGCACCAACAGAACGTTGGAAATGTTCATTCGAACACGTTTTCGGTCTAACGTGAGCAAACGCGGCGCCCAACGCGCGGACAGCTTTCTCATATCTCATGTGTAAGTGTTGATTGAATATATGACAAACAGGTTCTTTTGACATGTTCATAACCTCTGCTATCTCTCACTTCAATTCAATGGTTGTCTAACAGTATTAGGAGATTTTTGGCGATGTTGTCTTCGGAAGTTGAGTCTTCGACGTCTCCCAAGCTTTACGGCTACGTTTAAATGCAGCTACCCAAAATTTCAATATGGTAAATAATGGTGCAGAGTTTCCAGACACAGAATCCATCTAATCTTTAATTTGAATAAAACAAATATTTAATAACAGCTCCATACTCGATTTTGTCTATTTTCAAATGAACATCAACTAACTCAAACTCACTCTCCCATAACAACAGCGAATTCAAAATGGCTGAAACTTTTGTGAGTAACTATCAACAAATGAACAATGAAAATTCACTAGCTTTTATTCACGAGTGATATCTTCCCGTAGAGGTCGGAAAATTTTCGGACCATCCTCGTAAATACTGAGCATTATTTTGGTGCAAATGTTATCAGTTGGCAAAAGAACGTTAACTTTATAATATATTAAATAATAATAAAATATAATGCCTAATTCCAAAAATATATATGATATACCGGGTGTAACTGAAATTAGGGCCACCCCTGTAACTATTTTTCCATTTGTAATATTTTGATGAAATTTGGGAATCGGATAGAAGACAACATTTTCAATTTGATAACATTAACACGTTCGACATTTACTTTCCGGTTATGCCGGAAACGATACCTAGTTTCGATTTTCAAATGGGATATCCTGTATTTTTTTGCTTATTTTAATTGTTCATCTCATCTTACGACCTTTTAACATATCTTTGAACGACAAACAAAACACAATCTTTTTTTGCAATTTTCATGTTTCGTTCTAGAAGTCCATGAACAGTGACAATTGGCTCAGCTCAACATCTCCTATCACGAAAATACAAGATTATATCTAAAAATTTAATTACTCATTTTTTACGAGGTGTCAAATTTTTAAATTTCAGATTTTCCTCAAAAAGTATGTTTTCTTCTAAGACAACCATATCGGGCTACCCGGTATTGCAGAAGCAGTATTTTTATATCTTTTTTTATACCACTCACGTCACTCTTTTCTTAACGCTTCCAGAGTTCTAGTGGAAAATACCTAATCAATTTTTGCAGAGTTTCCTCATTCGCTAATAACAAAAACTACGTTTGCGATGCAAAATTTTCGTTCATATTTATAATATTCTGTGATCATAAAAACATCAGTGTGACATGTTAAATTGCATTGTTGTTAATTATCGACGTTGCGAATTAGTGAATTCCGTTTTGAGTATGAATCAATACAAAGTAAAAAAGTCGATATGCTCCTTATTTATGCAGAGTGCAGGCAAAATAGCGTTCAAACTGAGCAAATATACAGACAGCGCTATCCGGAAAGACTTCATCCGAATAAAACCTATTTCTCTAAAGTTGAACGAAAATTTTGTAAGGTGCAACATGCTGAAGAGGAGGATTTCGTTATCGAAGAAGATACCGAAATAGACGTATTGACATTTGTTTATATTAATCCAACCACATCAACAAGGGAAATTGCCGCCACAGCGCATGTGGAATTTCGAAAAAACATAAGTACCGCTCATTTAAATATCAACGACACCAAAACCTGTATATCAACGGTCGTTAGGTTAGGTTAGATGTTAGGCGACTCCAGTTATGTAAATAGTACCTTAGGAAAGTGGAGGCTGATTAACATTATCCCACATAGATTTTATTCAGTGACGAATCACGTTTCACGAACAATGGGATGTTGAATAGGCAAAATACCAGCTACTGGTCACAGCAAAATCAGCACAGATATCTAGATGGAAACTTCCAAGAACGTTTTGGGTTCAAGGTCTGGATGAGGAGGATGGGAAGATATTTAATAGGGCCTATAATTTTTGAAGGTTCATTGACAAGGGAAAGATATTTTGAACTTTTGAGGACACAAATACGAAATGAATTGGACGAGTTGTCATTAACTGTTGTGAATGAAATATATTTTCAACCAGATGGTGCAGTATCTCGAAGAAATTTTTCCTCGAAAAATGGATAGGTACAAATGGTCCCATAAGATAGTCAGCTAGGTCGCCAGATTTGAGTCCACTAGATTTCTTCCTGTGGGGCCATTTGAAGAATGAGGTTCACCAAACACATGTTAGAACCCAACAAGAATTGAAGAACCGTTTGAGACAGGCCATTGCAGGCATCACAGCCCAACAGTTGAATAATGTTGTGAGGGAAACCATCAACCGTGTGCGATGTTGTGTTCGTGAGAATGGTGGTATTTTTGACGTTTATTATAATTATTTCGTTTTTACTCCTCGCTCTTTTGTTATTAACTTTGACACCCCGTAAAAATTGACCAATTAAAATCTTAGATACAATCTTGTATTTTCGTGATAGGGGATGTTGAGCTAAGCCAATTGTCACTATTCATGGCCTTTTAGAACGAAATGAAAACTGCAAAAGAAAGTCGGTTGTCTGTAAAGTCGGTTTACTGACGATACTGATGGAATGGTTGAATTTTTCAAAAGAAAATTTTGATTTTATTTATTTTTATTTTTTATATGGATATAGAGAAGAAGTTTAATGGAAATCACAATTGATCACGTTACATTTATTTGTACGCATACATACAATTTTGTGAATTTCAATGCTATTTATTTTAAGGATGAATTTAATAGCGAAAGAATCATTACCTTTATCGCTGCAATTATCGTCGCTATAAACAATTGACGCCACATTCACTTCTCACTGCACTTAATACTTGACAAAAACATGTGAATGTATTATTGTATAGCAGCTGTCCACGCGGACGCATCGCTCACTCAAGAGTAGACAGACAAATGTCGAACGCTGCCGAAAGCTGCCGAACGCAGAGACCGATTGTGCCTCTTTGTCGCTCATTCTGTACTCTCGCTTGCACTTCAAGCCTTAAATGGAACGCCTCAGAGCGAGGTAACGCCATATGAGTCATGTTTTTTCGTTCGTGCTGCCGGCTCCATCGAATTATAAGATTGTGTTTTGTTTTTCTTTCAAATTATATTAGTGTGTTTTGTTTTTCTTTCAAAAGTATATCACAGGGTCGTAGGTTGAGATGAACAATTAAAATAAGCAAAAAAATATAGGGCGTCCCATTTGAAAATCGAAAGTTGGTATCGTTTTCGGCATAACCGGAAACGAAATGTCAAACATATTAATGTTATCAAACTCAAAATGTTGTCTTCTATTCGATTCCCAAATTTCATCGAAATTTTACAAATAGAAGAAAAGTTACATGGGTGGCCCTAGTTTCAATTACACCCGGTATATAGGTCTACCTTAGAAGCCAAAAAGGCGTATAAAAAATATTACATACCTTTTGTCAGTAGACACGCTATATAAATGGATTTAAAGATAAATTCTAATCAACAAAGTTAACAGTCAGAAAATTCAAATGAAATGAAATATTGAAAAACATACTGCTGATCTTGTTTTTTGTACAAAATTATATTACAATATAACTTAACATTACATTATAATATAATTTTATTATTGAAAAAGTTCCAATCAATAGTTATTATTCCGTATCTAATTCAATGGAGGTGAGAATTTGATCCTCGATCTCGGTTAATTTGTTGAGTTAGCTCAACTTCGTTGTATTAAAAATTAATTTTTTTTTAAGTGAAGCTAACTTTATTGAATAATTTCTGAGATTTTCATTAACAAAGTCAAACACCGAATCGTCCGAGGCCCAAAATTCCTTTTTAACCATTTTTCAATACAATATATTATCAATAAACAACGATACGACGTGTTCTGAAACTGTCAAAATTATTTTCCGCTTCTCCAACCGTTCGCATTTCCATATCTTTGTTCGAGCACTTAAGCACTGCACTCATTTATGAACTCTTCACTTGCACACTACTCTTGTGTGCATCTGCACTTCTACTGCTCTTTTGTCCCGCTTTTACATCCTACTACTTCCTCCCGAACTTTCCTCTCACTCTTTCCATCCGGGTATTTCTGTAGAGCTCTCTTCTCGGATGTTCTCTCCGCTTTTTAGTTTTGCACTTTACTCCTGCTCTCTCCCAGCACTTTTCGATAAACCACAGTACTTAATTCTTCCGCCTCTTTCCTTTCGTATTTTCCACACGCACTTAACGCCTTCACTTTTTCCTTTGATTTTTCATCCCACTCTCTTCTATAGAACTCTCTTCCAATTTCTCATCGCACTTTCACCCTTCACTTTTCCTTTGAAATGTACTCCCTAACTTCACTTCCACTCTTACTTTCGCATTACTCTGAAGAACCTTGCTCCCGGTACTCATCTCCTGAATTTTTTTCCGCTATTCTTTGTCTCTTACCACCTGCACTTATCTCACTATTTTTCCTTTCGCAATTTCTTCCCCCTATTTTCACTGCGAACTTACCCCTGCACTTTCTTCACTTGTTCCTTTCGCAATTTCCTTCTGCACTTTTCTACCGCCCTCTCGTTTAGCTCTTTTATCAAGAGGTTTTATTACCGCACTTTCCATAGCAATACTTTCTTCCCGTACGTTTCATCTTCATTTCCTTCTTCCCTCCTCCTGCTGCTTCCTGTCAAATTTTTTTCCTCTTTTTCCGACTGCTCGCACCTCCATATCTTTGCTCGCGCACTTTCTCATGGCACTCATTTTTGAACTTTTCTCTTGCGAACTACTCTTGGGCTTTCTTCATACTTAATGCTCAGTATTTACTTATAAATCGCTATCGTCCACTGCTGTGGAAATAAAAAGTTTGTACGCTCTGTTCTATCTGGCAGCCTCGTCGCGCAGCTGCAATGTAGTGTCCTCTTCTATCGCATGGGATACTCAGCTCGTACCTCTTTGTCGCCAGCGATCGCGTCTTGCTCAGATACATGGCTGCGTCCTTTTCTACCGCACCGAATATTCAGCTCGAACTTTTTTGTCGCAATTTTCCACTTGCATAAAATTTCACCTTTCAAAGCTCGGTAACCCTCAATGAGGCCTGATTTCTAACAGGCAACTCTATATCATTTTAATCGTAATGGAATAGCGCTCATTTTCATATGAAAATTAATAATCAAATAAGTACGTAAAAATGACTATTATCGATTTACCTGTTTATATCTACCAACCCAGTAGTAATGACAGAAAAAAAATAGACTACCCAACGCTTGTATATTCTATAGGCGCCATACTTGTTGGTTGGTATTGACTTTATTCGTTAAACTCATGAGTGCAATAAAATTTTTCAATTTTTAATTAATCATAGTTTGGCCGGGATTTTTTAGGCAACCCACTCGACATATATTTTCTAATATATATTGAATATGATATAAAATACTTCTCATCCATTAAACAGATGGCTGATGGTCATTTTAATTAGTATCTTATGGTATATTGATATCATTAATTTTCACTGTAATTTCAGTTAGCACTTCATATCCTCCATAGAAAGTATAAATTATCAGTCTTAAAACATTCAGTTAAGATATCATCATTATTGCTCGCTATTCTTTGCTATCTCCATTGAAATATCGAAAAACAAGACCGAAACAAATGAAGGTGCGTCATCTTAAAAAGACAAAAAAAAGAAATAAAGAATTAATGAGAGGTTTATGCACAGACAACTCCCAAACTCATTGTTATGAGTTGTTTTGTGAAATTTTTTGGCGATACATCAAAAGTGTGACAACGTAGCGCTATTGTGTTGAAATTATTCCAAAATTAATTACACAAAATACTACATTGGGTGATATAACTATTGAAATCTTGACTTTTTGAGGTCAACGCCTCCCGCTTTCTCGTTATTTTTACTTGTTGAAGATAATAAGGAATCGTTTTGAATTTTAAATATATTCTTACAATTCATGCAAAAATAATTAGAGTATGAATTTGCAATTTTATGATTCACATTATCTTCAGTAAAACTTCTGCCTACTAGTTACTCTCATTGATATGAAATAATTGTTTTTGTCCTTTGATGATTCTTTTGATTTAATAGATTCGAATAAGTCTATTAAAAACTTAGTTTAAACTATTAAAAAGTCAGTAAATTTCAATGTTTTGATGAAACATTTATTCTTAACCTAGTCGTCCTTGATGATTCACCGAATCTTCAATTTTTTAATGCCATCTTTTTTAGAGCTCACAAATAACTCATTGGCTGCTGCTATCATGACAATTTTTAAGTAGGAAAGAGTCACGCGTACCAAACCTGGAGAATGGCCTAGATGAGAAATGTTGCCATCGCAATGATCGACATTCGAAATAACGCGCTACTTGAATTTTTTTTTCAATTATATCGAACCATTAACATTTGACATGAGTTGAATTTAATTAAAATAAATAATTAGGAGATCTTATTTTCATCATAAATATTGGTTCTGCACCATTTGTATTCTATCATTTACAAATAGATGTCCTTCAAAGCAGTACCATATAAGCTCATTCTAATCCTACTTTCATCCATATCTTTGAATAAAAGTGTCTAGAGCAGTAGAGCAAATATTCATTTGGGATGTTTTGCATTTTATGGATATTTTATGCAAAATAAACGTCTTTTTTTGCATATTTTTCGAACGATTGTCATAAAATGCATATAACTCCATACTCAAGCTGCTATGTCAAATAGGGCCAGTGGCTCCTTTTTTCTCGTCGAGCAGTGTAATTAAAGGATTTTTGCAATTATGCTACTTTAAAAATGAAAGAAGTTACCATATGATTAAGACTTTTATTCTTTACTAATTAGGTTTATACCAGGTGTCCATTTAGTGTATAATAGGACCATACCTTCGTTTATGTTGAATATATAGAAAAAACCTCAATATTTTTCTTATTTATTTCAAATATTATTATTATTTTGTAACTATAAATGAAAGACAATTGCAATTCCTATTGAATTGTTAAAGGTATCCCTATAAACATGGTATCACCGAATTCAGCACTAAAATTCTTAAACATGTTCTTACTCGGAACAATATCTGAGATGAGGGTGACTTACAGACGCTATGAAAATGGTTCAAAGTGTCTTTTTCTCGAATGCACATTTCAGTTTCTCCTCACGTTATTGAGATTGTTTGAAGTATTATTATGGAATGCATCTTGATCTCTTGATCTCATTGATGAGCAGCTGACTTATAGTTTAAAGTATTAAATCCAACTGACGCTATTTCTTTCCTATTTCAATATTGTCAACTATTAAGTATCAAAGTTTCAACCGGGAAAATTTGTATGTGTACGTATCCAAACTAACACACGATGCAGTACCATATAAGTAGCTGACCGCCACAAGACTCCATAACACAACTGTCTGAAGCATTTCACGAGTTATAAGCCAGGATGAAATTGGTCGCAAAAGTCTGTTTCTGTTTTCTGGACTATGAGCAATTTTACGATTTTCCATGAGGATGCAAAACTGAGAATAGAAAATAGAAAATTCGTACTTCCGGAAAGTACTTCGGGTGGAATTAACTACTGTACAGTATTATTAGAAATCAATCTCAAAGAAACCGCTGCGACATTCACTAATTTAAGATGGTATTAGAGATCCAAAAATTATCTCCTTATGAACTTTCAATTGATGATTAATAGAATTTCTCATTCATAATGTTGTATATTTCAAAAAACGTATTGGTATATTTTAAAGCATTCAACAGTCTGTAATCAGTCGATTGAATTATGAATTAAATTCGAAACTTTTCTCTTGTGTTTATTCTAATAAATAGACGATTTGTAGATCTCAAATCTTATTCATTATAGCGAAATAGAAGAAGGCAATTGATAATAAAATGTTCCGCTTCCACTTCAAGGCATTTTTTAATAACCGCAGCTGATAGACTAAAAATATGGGTACCAGCGTAGTTACCTCCTTGTTTAATCTGGTTGGCTGAAAGGCAAGAAGAGAAGGTCATTCGAAACGCTGAACGTTTCGTGGCAGATATTTGATACCTGTTGCTGCAGGCACTGTCTTGTCTATATAAGGGTACCTTCATGTCTGGCCAACTCTGTTAAGTATAATTAGGAGGATGTACCGATCATTTTTTTTTGAATTAGGTTTTCACATATTTTGACCTGAAAATAAATCTTGAATTTGAATTTCAAATTAGATTAAGAACATGCGATCTTCGTCGTCGTGCGTCAGTCTAATACAAGATCCAGCAGATTTGAATGTTTGCGGTTTCGAGAATAGGTCATTGAAGAAGTTAATGACACTATGATGAGCTTCGTACTAAGAATTTTGATGGCATCGAAATTTCATTAAGTAAGAGTGTTGTTATACTGAAACAAATTATGACTAGTTCTGTAGTTTTGTTTCAATTATGTTTTCGACCTTTTGCGTTGATCATAAACTGACCCTATTTATTTGAAAGAATGGAATCATAAAAAGAAAGTTATCACCTTACTAATATTATGAACGTGGCAGTTTGTGCAAAGGTATGAACAGACTTCGATAAAATTTGGTAGACAGATAGTTTATTACCTTCCTAGTATACAGGGTGCTTCAACGAAAACAAAACAGAGGCTATATCTACCAAGATATTCATTTCTGATCAAAACGCAAAAATTGGTCAATTTTTGTTTCGAGGGGGACATCTTTTGGGGTACAAACTTGCCTGAAATATCAACCTCCTAAGCGGGGGTTGCAATCCTTGAATATTTTGAATAGGGAAGATGGGTCGAGTGATGACTCAAAAGAAAGATGGTATCTTTGTCTACATTGCCGTGAACGAATTTCCATTTTTAATTGAAAACTGTAAAAGATACAGGGTGAGCAACTGAAAGATAGGGAGGACTATTCAAGTTTCAGTGAGGTAAAATGGAACAGATCCATGCTGATTAATGGCAGTCATCATCAAGTATCATCCTCATCTCGAATTTCAACCCCTGGAGCAGGGTGACAACCCTTGAAAATTTGGAAGAGGGTAGATGGGTCGAGTGATAACTCGAAAAAAAAGTATTATCTTTTTCTGCATTCCCGTGAAAGAATTTTCATTTTTGATTGAAAACTGTAGGAGATACAGAGTGAGCCACTGAAAAATAGAGAAGACTATCGCCCCAAGACTATTGAAGTATTATTGCGAAAAACTGGAATAGATTCATTTAGATCAAAGATGACAGCCTTTGATCTGGAATGAATCTGTTCCATTTTTTTGCACTAATACTTGAATAGCTCAGGGCGATAGATAGTCTCCTCTATTTTTCAGTAGCTCACTCTGTATCTTCTACAATCTTCAATCGAAAATTGGTTCACAGGGATGCAGACAAAGATAATACCTTTCTTTCGAGTTATCACTCGACCCATCTACCCCCTTCCAAATTTTCAAGGGTGGTCACCCCTGCTCTAGGGGTTGAAATTCGAGATAAGGATGGTACTTGATGATGACTGCCATTGATCAGCATGGATCTGTTCCATTTTACTTCACTTAAACTTGAATAGTCTCAGGGAAATAGTCTTCGCTATCTTTCAGTTGCTCACCCTGCATCTTTTGCAGTTTTCAATTAAAAATGAAAATTCGTTCAAGGCAATGTAGACAAAGATACCACCCTTCTTTTGAGTCATCACTCGACCCATCTTCCCTATTCAAAATGTTCAAGGATTGCAACCCCCACATAAGAGTTGATATTTCAGGCAATTATTGTACCCCAAAACCCCTTGAAACAAAAATTGACCTGTTTTTGCGTTTTGATCAGAAATGAATATCCTGGTAGATATAGCCTCTGTTTATTTTTCGTTGAATCATCCTGTATATATTTACTCCTATTAGATACAACAGAGATGAAGTTTCGAGATTCAAGACTTTTTTGTCGGATTTCGACAAAGAATTTTTCGATTTTCTTCTAAGACATGAATACTATTTCATTGTCTCAATGTATCAATAATTTTTTCACTTCATGTGCAAAACATTTTGATAATTTCATAATTTTCTAGATGTCATCCAAATCTAAAGAGCGATCGATTGCGTTTTTAGTACCTTCATCAAGCATTAACGATGATTTGAACTTGTGAACTAGGCTTAGCAACCTAGCTTGTAGCGCTGGTTTGATTGAATAGCATAGTAATTTTCTTACTATTGTTTTGGAAAATTGAGTATTACAAACTTAACGATAATATATTTCCTACTATAAAATATCTAGAACTAGTGATTTACGCGTTTTTATGAAAAACGTTATCTTATCAATAGGGGAAGGTAGGCACCATTCGTACGCGGGGCACATTCGTACAGCTCTCGTCTAAAAATGGAAAGTCGTTCAAGGCAATGTAGACAAAGATACCACCTTTCTTTTGAGTCATCACTCGACCCATCTTCCTCATTCAAAATGTTCAAGGATTGCAACACCCGCTTAAGGGGTTGATATTTCAGGCAAGTTTTGTACCCCAAAAGATGTCCCCCTTGAAACAAAAATTGACCTATTTTTGCGTTTTGATCAGAAATGAATATCTTGGTAGATATAGCCTCTGTTTAGTTTTCGTTGAAGCACCCTGTATATGAAACATATACACTATTTGTTTCGACCACTGCACAGTGTACAGCGTTGTGGTGAATATTCGAACGTTTCCAGGTGGCCCTGGTAGTTTTCTTTGTGGATTCTTTGGAAGGCGCCATGTGTTTATGAATACATATTCATATTCATGATACATTCCAACTAATTGATACGAATGTTGCGAATGGCTATGCAAGATTGCCGAGTCCAAACATGAAAGAATTTGCGTCTTTCCATGACATCCAACTACATCAAACCAACACTATAACGGCCAGGTTTACCATGATTATGAACAGTGGATCGAAGAACCCGGTCCTTCAGTGAGGGATATTTAGCATTCTAGGGAGAGTTCAATATTGCTCCCTGAATAAAAGTCTTTTATAAATTTAAACATATGGCGATAAATTTTGCTTGTTACCGAATATTAAGACATAATATACCTTTGGTGCAACAGCCAATCAAATACTGCAGCGTTAACTCATTTTAACCAGTGCATTGAGCAGGCACAATGTGCAGCGTTGCGGTGAATCCTCAAACTAGTCTGGCTTCTTGAGGATTTCTTTGTTTGATCTACACTTTATCTTCATGATTTTCCGGTGGCCCTTGAAGTCTTATGTGTCGGTTCGTTAGAAGGCGCCATATGTATATGTACATATACTTAATACGTTTCATTGAATTGATAGGAGTAGGAGGTGGTCTGGTTTGATGTTGTGATTGTGTATGCAATACTGGCAAATTCAAACAATAAGGAAACATAAGCTATTGCTCCTTTTTATCACATCAGACTGAATTGTGCCACTACTATGGTAGCCCTGGTTGACGATGATTTTGAAAATCGGAAAACCACTTCCTTCAATGAGGGATGTTTAATATGATACGGAAGATGGGATAATGCTCCCTGAATAAAGGTCCTCTATGTATTTAAACATTTTAACACATCAAATATAACTCATGAACCAAAAAGTGTAAACAGTTTTTAGAGATTTACCAAAATTCAGTTTTTGGAAAAAGTTCGAAAACGTCTGATGATTTGGAATAACATTGTGTGTATTCTCATTATCTGGAAAAATTTGCCACTAATTCTTGTTAGCCCTCACGATAACGGAACTATAATTCGAATTTTGTTTACTCTCTGAAGTCCCGTAAGGAATAGTGATGATTAAAGTCGCTGCGACTAGACTCACTGTCTATCTATTTAGGTAACAATGTAAATAAACTGGTGAACTACAATGATCCCCTGAGTAATTGCGAAATCATGAACGGCTTTCCAACAAGTATTTACTTAAGGATATTTGTAGGTACGGGGAGGTTCGAATGTTTTACCCTGATGAAAAAAATATTCTATTCTCCAAGAAGCGACATATATTTTTCTTTGCGAAATTATAGTAATGTTATGGCTCTTTTAGAATAAGCATTTATTGCATGGATGTTTTCATCGTTACCCACAAATCTCCAACCAACTTCTGAGATTAGGAAATAGACGATAAAGTGCAATCAATAAATAAATGCTCAATATAAAGAGTGTAAGTCAGGGGTGCACAAAGGATCGATCGCGAGTGCTTTTTATGTATATCTCGAGAAGAAAAAATTTTCAATAAGTAGGTAAGTGAACTATAAAAATTTATTACGTAATAAAATAACATCTGCTAGCCGCAAAAGGCGGCTATATCAAAGGAACGCGCGGTACTTGTCAAAGAAAAGCCGCATTTTTTATTCTTGCCGCTTTTGCTAGAAATTTCGGTCAGCGCGTTTGACGGGAACATTCAAGACACTCGTTCACACTGATATAAATGTTGCGCCTGCAGGAATTGGAGTCATTCTGAATTGTAACTTGAAGGCAATACTACGTCGATACAAAGTTTATTATTAAATAGTACAAAATGAGTGCAGCGAAGAAATCTTAAAACGTATCATTTCAATAACGATTTGGAGGAAGAATTTTCCTTTTGTATGGTGAAGGATAAGCATTTGTCTTATTTGTCGTGCGTCAGTTGCAATACCTAAGCTTGGTTACTTAGGAGGCATCATAAAACGATTAATAAAAACTATGAGAAGGATTTTTCGCCACAAAGTAAATTAAGAAAACGTGATTTGATATGATCTTGTTTGAAAAAAGAACAAACCATGTTCTCAAGACCAGCCAAACAATCAAAAGCTGCTACGATCGCGTCATTTAAAATATCTCATATATTGGCAAAACACAAGAAATCATTCGAAGATGGATCGGTTGTGAAGGAAGCATTTATTGAAGAGGATGAGACTTTATTTGGAGATATCAAAAATGAAACAGAAATCATGTCAGCTATTAGAGAACTTCAGTTATCTCGTCCGACTAGCGTATTGAAGTCATGAGTCAGGACATGGCAGATAAACTAAAACATGATATCATGAAATGTACCTACTTTTCACTTTTACTTACACTTCGACGAATCCACCGATATGACAGACACTGCCCCGCTGTGTATGTCTGTCTGAAGAGGAAGATCCGTGGCGAAGATATATATGACGTTTTCTTCAATTTTGTAATAAACTACAAGCTAATAATATATAAATTAGTGTGCATTACAACCGATGGAGCACCAGCAATGACTGGAAACAAAAACGGTTTTGTGGCATTGTGTCGAGCTAATGAAGATTTCCCTTCTTTTTTTTATTCCATTGCATTGTACATCAACAAGTTTTGTGTCCAAAAGTTTTCAGCATATAGGAAATTAGGGGCATTGCAACAAAAATTGTGAATTCCATCCGTATACGTAGCTTGCAACGGCGATTCTCTAAGTTGCAGTTGAAAAATAGGGAGTCACCTGAACACACTGATTTAGTTCTTCACACGGACGTCAGGTGGTTGAGTCGCGGAAAAATCGAAGAAAGGTTTCAAGAATTATTGCCCGAAATAACAGCTTTCCTAGACGAAAGAGGTGATGACACTCAGATGTTGAAAAACGAAAAATGGCTGACTGATTTGGCATTTTTGACTGACATCACAGTGCACCATTAACTTAGAGCTTCAAGGTAAAGGAAAAACTACTATTGAGATGTTAAGCGCAGTAAACGCATTCAAAAGTGAATTTCAGCTTATGATAGATCAACTGAAAAGAAAGGATCTGAAAAATGTTTCGTCTCTGAAAGCATGGATTCCTCAGTTGGATTATGATACGTATGAGGATGAATTATCAAATATTTTGGGACAATTCGAAATGCGTTTTTATGATTGCAGTAAATTGGCAGATAAAGCATCATTTATGAGTTCCTTTTTCATGTAAAAACATTGAGGAATTAGCTTCAGAAATAGTTATTTAATATGAACTCATGTTCTGTTGAGAATGAGTCGGTGCAGTTATATCAGATATACGTCTCAAAGCTACAACATCTGATACAAATTTCTGGTGTTTTATATCTGAAGATAAATATCCGAATCTAAGTCAAATCGCCCTTCAACTGACGGCAATGTTTGGGTCAACTTACTTGTGCGAGTCTGCATTTTCTGAAATGAAGATAATTAAGTCAAAATATCGCAATCGACTAACAGACGATCATATGTCATCATGGTTGTGATTAGCACTCAGTTGTTACGTACCATCTTATGAAGAGTATTCTGAGGGCATGCATGCAGTGCCACGCTTCAACATCCAAAATCACTCTTCAATTAAGTTTAACACCATATGTAACTCGTTTTTCTATAACAGCAATAAACTCGCAATTTTGAATAACTATGAGTTTTTTCATTTATATTATAGAGAAGAACGTAACTAAACCTAACCCAAACCTTGACTAAAATAATGTATATTGTGCGGAAATCTAATATCTATATATGCTTCGGTACACCTTACCTAGGTAGGTAGGTAGGGTGTATTGTGTATGTACGACAACACTGCATCACACATACTTGCACCCTCTGAGAGTCAATCGTAAGTAGTCTAAAAATATTGAGGTAGATCGCCAGCAGTTCAAGTTTGAGCATCCCTGTTGTAAGTTAACAAGTGAGCAATATTCCACGAGGTGATTCCTCAAGCCATTTTATGACGAAAAGTTCCCATGAAAATGGCTACAAGAGGATATCGACCAACTGACCAATTATTTCATGAGAAGAAGGTTAACCCGAAGAAGATGGTAGCAATGTACATCGATCACAAAAAGAGAAAATACTATCGAAGGAAATCACCAAAGAAAGACAACCAATCGAATGGAAGAAGGAAGCAAGATATCTCGCCGTAGTTCTGGACGACTAACTGAACTACAAGAAATACATTAGAGAAATCACAAGGAAAACAAGAGCATTCCATATATATAACTATACCCCCTACTCAACGGAAGGAGCAGAATCAGATTGGAGAACAAAATGAAGCTAATCAAAGCAATCATCATAAAAGGAATAACATATGCAGAACCGTTTTGCCATCTTGATGACCGATTCGAGAAGATGAAACTACAAGCAACACTCTACAAGATCGTTAGAACAGCAACAAACGCAGCAAAGGAGATGGGAATTCATACACTAGAATAAATCATCACACGACTCACGGCAAGGACAATTGACCAGATTACAATACGGACATAATCAACCAAATAATGGAACTACAACCGAGTACAACAGGTATGAGGAAATCTGTAGTACAAAAAAGAGGAAACTACAAGCCAGTGTAAATGCGCCACAATATGAAAGAAAGAGAATAACCAAGCAACATGACACTAGGACAACCAGGGAGATAAAAAGGAATCAAGACGAATAGGAAAAGGATAAAAATCCGGCCCTCAGCAAAATTCAAGGATCACATCGTATCACCTGAAACGTTCCAACGAATTGATAAGAATAGGTGGTAATCCAACTTGATGTTGTGAGTGGAAATGCAACACTGACGTATTCAAACGGGAACAAATCTGCTCCTATTCATGACATCCTACTAGATTGTTCCACTTCTATTATGACCCAGGTTCACGATGATTACGAAGAGTGAATCGAAGAACTAGCTCCTTCAGACAGGGATATTCAACATTTTACGGAAGGTTGAATATTGTTTTCTGAATAAAAGTCTTCAATCTATTTACACGTATATCGAAAACTTTCAGGTGTTATCGGATATTGAGATATAATGTACATCTTGTTTAACAGCCAATCAAGTACTGGAGCATTAGCTTATTTTGAGTACTGCAACGACCAGACACAATGTGTAACGCAGCGGGAAAAGGTCGAGCTAAACTTGTTTTTAACGTTCTCTTCAAGTTTAATCTACATGCTGTTTCCTTCGTCTCCCAGGTGACTTGTTTTAAGTCCTTTGTTTATTGGCAGGCGTCACGCGTATACCTATATGCTCTGTTTCCTACCGAATCGATCAATCAACAAGTCAATTTAGTACACCATCAAAATATTACATGTCATGTCAATTGAAGGCTAAGCGAATTAAAGCCAACACACTCAATAAATATAGTACACTACAAGCACTAATACCTACACAATATCTAATAGATAAATATCAGACTAATATAAAATAATCCAAAACTCATTCCTTTGTAGAATGAAGCGGATTATCTAATTGCATCTTTTTCACCTTTTTAGTACATTGGGGTTCCGATAACTCTATGGTAACTTGTAAAATTTGATTCCAATGTGCTTCGTCCCGACTTGTATCATTCCAATGCGATGATGAGTTAATGAAATCTGGTCCATGTTTGTGGTACTGTATTTGTGAATATACCCTTATCAGAAGAAATTCGCCTTTGAAGTTTTTATTGCACAACACAACTCCATATTTGGCAAATTTTGCGAAGTAAGCCAATTTTCATATGGGTTGTATCAATACTTTCCTCACCCGTCAAATAAAAAATATTGCTGAGGATAACCTCCTGGAGATATTTCCAATGCAGCTTTTCGATTTAAAATTGTTATCAATTACAATACCTAACAGGTTGATTGTATTTTCGTCACTACCATTTTTTTTGTAACTTGATTCTTGGCCTCTTACCCCTGTATATATTCAGTCCATTTGCTGAATAGTGCGATACATAAGTGTAATCTTGCTGAATATTATTGATAGGTTTGCAAGGTTCAATATTCAAACGTGAACGCCACTGCAGTCGGTTACTCATATTCATGACATTCGACAGAATTCTTCCACAACTATTGTGACCCTTGCTGACGATGATCATGATGAGTCAGTAGATCATTCTACAAAAGTTTAAATATTGCTCCTTGAAAAAAGTCTTCAACCCTTTGTAGCGTGCTTAAAAAATAAAATTCCTTGCTGTATATGTCATGTTTGCAAAATAGGTTCGATTTTTTTAAGGTATTTGAACTAAGTAATTCTTCAACCTTATTTTGTTCAAAGGTGAGGTTTCTAGGCACCTTTTATCCTCAGATGTTGATAATATCATACATTTAGTTTTTTCTATATTGAAGATTGTTCCAGGTCTTGTAGGGCAAAATAGAGGGCCAATATGAACAGAGCCGTTGAAAGTCCGTCTCTCTGATTAACACCATTATTGCATTCAAAAAGCCTGCTTGTGTTGTCATCTTTTTTTATATGCGCCCCTATTTTGTTCAGAGTCATTTACACCAGCCTACTCAACTTCTCGGAGATGTTGAAATATTCCAAGACATCCTTCAGTTTGTCTTTATTCCATATTCACTACATTTTTCCATTACCTGTCGAAGTACAAAGAGTTGGTCGCTTGTTTCCCGTGTCGGTCGGAATGCACATTGACATTCTCCCAAGATGTTATCGGTTGCAACTTGAAGCCCCGTATTAACTACAGATGTTAAAATTTTGTATCCAAGAATGAGCAGTGTGATGCCTCGTTAATTTTTGTAATCGATCTTATCGCCCTTTTTGTGTATTGGACAAATGATACCTCTTGTCCAACTCTTTGGCATTTTATCTTCCTCCCATATTTGTACTAGTAATTTTATCAAGGTTCTATGCAGTGCTATACCTCGTGTTTCATAAGTTCCGCTGTTATGCTATCTTCCCTTGGAGCTCTGCCTTTTCTTAGCCCCTATATAGCAAATTGTACTTCACCCAGGGAAGGTTGAGCCTCAAGATTATTGTTTCCAATATTTGTCAGGGGTGTTTGTATTAAAGGAGGTATTACTGGGGCATTTTTCATTTAAAAGCTCTTCAAAATGTTCGACCCATCCTCCAAGAATTTTTGATTTTTCTCCTAGAAGTTCTCCCTGTTTATTATTACATCCTTTGATCCTTACCTGAAAAATTATTTCCATACGTTCAACATCGGTGTAAAATTTACGGGACTCGTTTTTTGTATTCAACTCTTCTGCCTTAAGAATCTCTTTGTCGAGGGCATCTGTTTTCGTCCTCTTCAAGATTTTGTGTGATTTAAGTTTCAGTTCCTTGTATATCTTTTAATTATTTCTTTTATTTGTTGCAAACATTATTTGTCTAGCAGCATTCTTACTCTTGATGACTTCCGCACATTCCTCATCAAGCTAGTCAGAATGTCTTGCTTTCTCAAGTTCTCTTATTGACTTAGTTACTGCTCTGCTGCTTAAATAACTGTTGATCTGGTATCTTCCCATTCTTCGTTGATATACCTACTCTCTTTTCTTTCTGTATCTAGAGACTATAAAATGCTTTCTTAGTGAGATCTGATTCTTTGGACGGGTTTATGTAGGTGTGAGTGTTTCAAATTTTGGTAATTGCTGTTTTGGGGTGTTTTATGTTAGACAGCTTTTCTCTAAGTTTGACTTTGGGGAGATAATGATCGGAATCACTCCTAATGTCAGTTACTGATGTAAAGTCTTATTTGCACTAGAACACAGTCGATTTGGTTTACATCGCTAGATTCCAGGTATTTTCCAAGTTCCAAGTTCTTGTATAAAAAGGCAGTGATTTTTATGAAGATTTTGTTTCTTGCAGCAAACTGTGAGTTTGTTAGCTATTTCATGAAGCGAGAATCGTTCTGAAACATGTTCCTAGTCCCCTGTACTCCCAACTTTGGCATTGAAATCCTCCAGGACGAGGAATAGGTCATATAGATTAGCACATAAGGTTTCAACTTATGCTAGATCAGTCCATTTACTGAATAGTACGATATCTAAATGAAATCTTGCTGAATGTTATTGATAGGTTTGCAAGGTTCAATATTCAAACGAGAACGCCACTGCAGTCGGTTACTCATATTCATGACATCCGACAGAATTGTTCCACAACTATTGTGACCCTTGCTGACGATGATCATGATGAGTCAGTAGATCATTCTACAAAAGTTTAGATATTGTTCCTTGAAAAAAGTCTTCAACCCTTTGTAGCGTGCTTAAAAAATAAAATTCCTAACGTACGTGCTGTATATTGCAGAACACATCGGCAGCATTCGGTTGCGAGAAATCAAAGTGAACGCCTTCATATATCTCTGCAATATGTCATGTTTGCAAAATAGGTTCGATTTTCTGCATGAACTCTTTCCTTGATAACTTGAGTGGTGCTTCCGTCATTTTCAATCGTATTTCTAAGGTATTTGAACTGAGTAATTCCTTCAACCTTATTTTGTTCCAAGGTGAGGTTTCTAAGCACATTTTATCCTCAGATGTTGATAATATCATACATTTAGTTTTTTCTATATGGAAGATTGTTCCAGGTCTTGTAGAACAAAATAGAGGACCAATATGAACAGAGCCGCTGAAAGTCCGTCTCTCTGATTAACACCATTATTGCATTCAAAAAGCCTGCTTGTGTTGTCACCTATTTTTATATGCGCCCCTATTTGGTTTAGAGTCATTTACAGCAGCCTACTCAACTTCTCGGGGATGTTGAAGTATTCCAAGATGTTGAACATTGCTGTAAAATTTACGGGACTCGTTTTTTGTATTCAACTCTTCTACCTGAAGAATCTCTTTTTCGAGTGCATCTTTTTTCTTCCTCTTCAAGATTTTGTGTGATTTGAGTTTCAGTTCCTTGTATATCTTCTAATTATTTCTTTTATTTGTTGCAAACATTATTTGTCGAGCAGCATTCTTACTCATGATGACTTCCGCACATTCCTCATCAAGCTAGTCAGAATGTCTAGCTTTCTCAAGTTCTCTCATTGACTTAGGTACTGCTCCCATTCTTCGTTGATATTCCTACTCACTTTTCTTTCTGTATCTAGAGACTATAAAATGCTTCCTTGGTGAGATCTGATTCTTTGGACGGGTTTATGTAGGTATGAGTTTCTCAAATTTTGGTAATTGCTGTTTTGGGGTGTTTCATGTTGGACAGCCTTTCTCTAAGTTTGACTTTAACTAGATAATGATCGGAATCACCCCTAACGTCAGTTTCTGATATAAAATCTTCTTTGCACTGGGACATAGTCGATTTGGTTCACTTCGCTAGATTCGAGGTATTTTCCAAGTTGCCAGGGTATCCTCTTGTATTAAAAGGCAGTGATTTTTATGAAGATTTTGTTTCTGGCAGCAAACTAAGAGTTTGTTGGTTATTTCATGAAGGGAAACACGTTCTGATACATGTTTCTAGTCCCCTGTACTCCCAACTTTGGCATTGAAATCCTCCAGGACGAGAAATAGGTCATATAGATTTGCACACAAGGTTTCCAGCGTATCATAGACTCTTTGTTTTTCATTTTCATCTATCTGATACGGCTTCATACTCGATGAGATTCTTTCTCGCATTCTCTGACAATATGAATCGTGTTCCAAGCTGTCCCGTTCGTTGAGCAGGGTATTAAGGTGTACTTCTCCATATCTATCCACCTTGTCCTTGACAACGAATTCCAGCAATTTGAACTACGTTTTTTCATTTCATTAGTGACCTCATTTATTTTGCTTTCTGCAAAATGGTTCTCACGTTCCATGTTGCAACATTTATGTCGTGTTTATTGTTCCGTATCCTAATAATCGTGTCCAAATTTCGTTTAATGCCAGCTATTTTGATAGTCTAAAGTTCCGAGGCAGCGTGGTTGGATTCATAGTGAGCAATTTTTTTATGCTGTGAGGTTACTGGCCTCACGTGCAAACCTCCTCCTTTATCTGGGCTTGGTACCAGCTAAACTAACGCAAAAATTTCTGGGATAACTCAGGCAGAGTTAAAACAATTTACTGCTATACAAGAGAATTATCGGTAAATGAAATTCAATAACTAACCTAATTTATCAGGAGTATCATTCAATAAGGCGAATTTTTTGTTCACTGTCAACACTTAAACTATCTCCAGAGATATTTCAAGGAGGATAACAGGTTGGGTTTTGGATCATTCTTCAATTGTTAACGCAAAGGATCATACATTGTAGTATTTAGAAGAATGAATAGAAATGAAGAATTAAAAATTAAATGCAAGAATGGCTACCAAATATTTATTGCTGTAGTAACGAAGGTAACTAAAATGATAAATCAGCTTCATGTTACAGACCATTTCATATAGGTTACATCAAATTTTATTTTCTCATTAGTCCTGTTATAAATTTGAGGCGTTTCGATGCCATTAAAAACATTCATCGATATAACAAACTATGCGTATTTATGGAACCGAATGAAACATTCTTCTTTCACTTTTCATTTTAAATTCAGAAATAGGATAGGGGTCGTATCCTATCTTATAACCATAATATAACTTTTTTAGTATTAAATGTTTACGAATAATCGTGGCGATAATTGTTTCAAGTTTGCAACAGTGTTGGCGGAAGGCAAAACAAGGTAATGCAACAATGCTCTGGAACTATCAGTCGAGATATTAAAATCGATTATAAAAACGTGTTTATTTATTCACCTCAAAAATTTATTCTATCTTTCATTTCAAAAATACTTCTTTTTTGGTGTACCGTTTGTTAGAATCACAGAAAGTTGCAAGTTACGAAACGTTGATTCTTGAAAACTATGTCAAAAAAACGATTGTAGATTTTGGATTGTTTTCCTATATAAGTCGAAAAGTAATTCACTCAATTTAACGCCGCATTATCTGAGAAAGTGGATGAAATTTAATCATGATTGACCGCCAAATAATTTTTTGAATACAACCCATATAGAACAAATGTTTTTTTTTCAAATGGCGATTTTTGCTAATTTAATCGCATATATTTGCAGTTGGTCGTTCGACCATTCTTGACCATCAGAAATATATCTTTATTTTTTCGAAGGTCTATTTTAACCAACCTAAAGAGACGAAAATTTAATCGTTTGACCATGTTTGACCATCTTTCGAAAAATATTTTTACTTTTTCATTTCCGTTCGACCACCCTCTCATAACAAATAAATTTCAAAGGTCCATTTTTGCCAACCTAAGAAGTTAAAATTATATTTAAAACTTTTGACCATGTTTGACCATCATATTCTTTGGCAATATAACTGTTTGATCAACATGATCAACATAGAAAAGAGTTGCAATACACTCCCCACAAAAATTGTCGCATCACCCTACTTTTACGACAATACTATATAAACTTTTAAGTTGGTCATTCAAGAGTCGCTTGGTAACTTTCAGTAGTATAAAATAAGAAGATATCATTCGAAACAGATGAGTCTATGATGGAAAATATCAACAATTTTCGAGTTAATAAAAATTAAAAATCCTACCATCTTCAAACATTCGCGAAGAGACCAATTAACTAGCATCGAATGGTTACTAATCATTTTCAAAATCGAGTGTTTCCTCCCCGGGCCCTAATTGCTGCCAGTATACGTCTCTCGAAAGCCCCTGAAACAAGTTTTGGATATACTCTTGAGTCACTGAGTTCCAAATTTCATAAAGCAGATTTTCTAGTTGTTGTAGTGTTCTACAAGGCATCCTACGTTGCTGAATTTGCCACCCCACGTTATCCCAAACATGTTCTATGGGATTCAAGTCGGAACTTCTGGCTGGCCATCTTAAAATATCAATTTCGGCATTTTCCAGAAATTCTGTAACTACTCTAGCTGCATGAGGCCGAGCATTATCATGCCTATAAATGAAGTTTTCGCCAATAAATGGGCCAAAGGGTACAACATGGGGTTCAAGGATATCTGCGATGTATCTGGCCGCTATCATTCTTCCATTATTCACTAGGACTAACTCAGTCCGACCATAGAAAAAAATGCCTCCCCACACCATTACTGAGCCCCCTCCGAAGTTTTCGGTTTACCGGATATTGCATTTCTGATACCGTTCCCCTGGTCGTCTGTATACAGGCATGTGTCTATCATTTGATACTAGACAGAACCTGGACTCGTCGGGGAAGAGAACATTCGACCATTCTGGAATACCCCAATTTGCATGTTCCCTCGCAAACTGAAGTCTTGAAACTCGATGCTCTCTAGTGAGACGCGGGCCGGTAGAAGCCACTCTTAGTCTGATATTGTCTTCTCTGAGCCTGTTCCTAACAGTTTGTAATGAAATATGCACATTTCTGGAAAGTGCAATTTCATTTTGTAGCTTTCTAGCCGTACAGTGCCGAACTCTTAGTGCAGTTAAACGAAGCCAACGATCATCAACTAGTGTTGTTATCCGATTTATTCCCTGTCCGACCCTTCTTCCATACCGAATAATTGCTCTTGAAATAGTGCTTTGGTTAACATTAACAAGTCAGCCATGTAACGTTGGCTTCGCCCTCCTCTAGAACTATTACAATTCTTACCACTTCATGATCACTCAAATAGCGTCCAGGACGTTCAGCAGCCATTACAATAAATTCAAAGATTAGAAAATCAACAAGAAACACAGAAAATTTGCATTAATTTAGCGTGAAAACTGAAGAGAAATTGAATGAATACTGATAGTCAAATAAACTCATTCTTGTTTCAGACGTGTTTGAGATCATATGGAAACAAATGTTACTACATAGATAAGATTTTTTTCCCTTCATATGTTCAAAAACATATGTTGACAAAGAAACTGCGATCGAGCTGCTTAATCGATTGTAGAATTCAGAATACCAGGGTTGCGACAGTTTTTGTGGTATGTGTATTAATTATGAAAAGCCTAGCTTCAACTACCTATGAAGGTTAACAAACTCATCAGTTGAAACAATTATTCAAGTTTGCGTCTTTATGATTAAGTTTCTTGTGAAATCTAATAAAAGAAAATTATAACTTCTAAAAAGGGGGAAAAATTTAGAAGAAGTTATTGCACTGCACAGCCTTTTCTTTGACAGACTCAAGTTTACTTTGGTTAGGTCATCAGACAATATAATATAACATGTTATTACCTGTATACGTATACTGAATGAATCTTAGATGGTTAAAACGCAATAATATAAAGAGGAAAAAAACGTGGCCACGCCAACTTCGGGTTGGCAAAAATAGACTTTTGAGAAATGAGAGAATTTTTTCGTTATGAAAGGTAGTCGACGAAACTAAATGTTTGAAAACATTTCTCGAAAAAAAATTTTAACAAGGTCAAATGATCGAATACACTTATATCGTTTCACGTTGGAAAATCTACCTTTTGCACTTAAGAAAGAAGAATTTTTTGCGTTATAGAAGGTGATCGAACGAAATTGAATGCTTTAAAATATTCTTCTAGAGCAGGTCTATCATATCACTCCAGATAAGCAGAAATCAACCTTTGAAAAATCTTTTTTTTCGTTAAGACGGTCAAACAAAACTATTCAGTGGTGAGTCATGGTCAAGATGTGGTCGAACGCGTATTTAAATTCTATCAATTCCATCAAACATTACGGTGCCAACTTCACAAAGCTATCGGGGCACTGGGAGTTCTATAGAAGCTTTAAAGTACAAAGTTGATAGAAATATTCGCGATTCGGAAATAAAAGAAATAAGTTTACGATTGAAAATATTACAATTCCCCGATACAAGTACCCCATCCCAGAAGTGAGATTCCGGCCCTCAAAACACCCATCAACGACTATGATAACTTCTTCATTTGATGAGGAACGCTGTCCATGTAAATATTTGAGATCTGAGAAAGCGACCAATTTAGCTCTAACAATATCGCTGATGTAAGCAGGTGCATTGTCCTGGTAATAAAAGATATTGTGTTTTTGCAAAGTGGGTCGTGAATTTTTCCATCCAGCTGGTCTAGAAAACTGTAATAGTATATTCCTGTTATTGTTTTGAAGGTTGGAGGATAATCAATCAATAATAATCCTTTTACATCCGAGAAAACTGATGCCGCAAACTCGACGATTTTGATACCTTAACTTGCTTTGTAGCTGAACAACCGGGATCAGTCCTTTCTGAAGCTTATATAATTAATTATATAATATATTTGTTCAGATTCATATTGGTAGGTCCAAGTCTCATCCATAGTTTCAAATCGATGCAAAAAATCTGTTTCACTCTTTTTAAAACGTTCTTGAGGAAATTTTCACTCTAGTGCATTTTCGATCGAAAGATAAGATACCCATTTTGCTAACAGCTTTCTCAGACCTATTTCATTCTTCAAGAAATGTAACATCCGTTCAGTACACATGCCCATAACCTCAGTAATTTCACGCTTTGTAATCGCCTATTCGTATTATATTCAGAATTAATCACATCTGCTGTAGTAACACTTTTGGAACATCCTCAACGGACCTGTTGAAAGTCCATTTGAACACCCATGTACTTTGAAGAGCGTCATCACTCAATACATTAACCATTTCCTTATGATTTTCCATGACGTTCAAACATTTCTTCAGAAAAAATTTAAATACGGCTCATACTCATGATCAATTTTTTACCATTTTAAAAAACAGTATTCTTCTTGTAGTTTCAGCAGCATGAAAACAGAAAGAGAAATGAAATGTCAACTTGAAAATTCATACGAAAAATTAATCCGTTTCATACAGTTATGAATTTGATTCTAAGGCTTGACTATAGGTGTTTCAAGCAACGTGGTTTATGAATAGTTCGTTCTTGCTTTTTTTTGGAGTATGTTTCAAGTTTTTCTCTTGAAAATCAGTACTCGGAACGTATATTTACATCATTTCTGTTTTCAGTATTAGTGAATCAAAATCGAAAATAAAAGTTCGATATAAATAAATTGAATTACTTTTGTCTGATTTCCACTATGTTTATTTTCGATACACAATACTGGTTTCGACGTTTTCCAATTATAAGAAAGAATGTGCTATCTATACATATTTCAAATAGTGAATAATGGGTAGAGATTCATTCAATTCTAGTTGACTTTTGAGAGTAGTGAACTTTTGGTTCTTACAAGGTTTGTTAATTTTCCAAACTTTCCAACCAAATTCTTGTCATCCCTTTATTACATTTGTGGGGAATTTCTAAATATCTAATGTAATTATGTGATTTGTAAATTTAATTTGTTAAGAAACTGTGGATTTGTTATCTGAGAAGAAATATTTGTTGAAACTAGATTCAAAATTTCGACATGTTTGCCCTACGTAAGCTGTTGGGCATTTATTGCATTCAATTCTGTATATTCCAGACTGTTTGAATTTATTAGTTTGTTGTTCAGCATTGAATAGTAATAAGCTTATGTTGAAACCACTGGTAAAAAGGTTGTTAAATTAAATTTGGAAAGATTATTGCTATTGTTATTAGAACCCTCAAACTTCGAAAATATACTGTTTAATCAAACCACAAAAGGGAAATTCCCGCCAAACCAGTTGTATCATACATAAACACACGTGCAGATAAATGAGCAAGCTTCTTGAACCACAAATTCACAGAACTCACCATCTTTCATCCGCAATACATCATTTTGAATTCTGTAGACCCAATAGATGAACTTTCGACACTTTACAATTTCAATTTCAAATTTGCCTCTTTTGATATAAAAAATATGAAGCCAAACTTTCCAAGAGATAAATGTCCGTCTCTACTAAAAAAAAATCTTTAACCAAAATAACACTTCACTACACATTATAGATGAATGTTGTAATTCAATAAATTTTCTTGAGCATCATTAATCTCAATAATAATCTGACTCACAACATATTTAGCAAAGAAACATTTCCAATGGATTCTTTCAACCACATCACACATAAGTAAGCCGCTTATAATTCAATGATTCATAGAGCCCTTTCCATTTGCCCATCCATAACTAACTTCAATACAGAAATTGAATAAAAAATTGCATCAAATAATAATATTCCAGTCTCCCACATAATCAGTATTATTAACATTAAACGCAAAAGCAAAATAAATTTCTTAGTTACTATATTCAATTATAGAAAACCAGAAAATCATGTCCAACCATGTCCAACCTACAATGGGTCCTTCTCTAATAACATCATCGACTATCCAAATTTAATTTAACAATCTCCTTTCCCAACATAAGCCAATTATTATTCGATGCTGAACAAAAACTAATAAATTCAAACATTCTGGAATATTCAGAATTAAATGCAGTGACAATAGCTACGTAGGACAAACAGGTCGAAATTTTGAATCTATATTCAAAGAACATCTCTTCTCAGATAACATATTCGCATTAGATAATTTGAAAATTCTCCACAAATTCAATGAACGGATGTCAATAAATCAGTTAAAAAGTTTGGAAATCAACAAACTTTGTAAAAATCCACAATTCACCACTCTCAATAGTCAACTGGAGTTGAATTACCCTCCCCAATCATTTTTCAAAATAGGTATATATAGCACATTCCTTCTCATAATTTTTAGCTGTAGACACTTGAAAATTACGTAACTATCGAAACTGGTTTTGTGTATTATTAATAAACATAGTGGAAATCACATAAAAATGTTTCATTTTATTTATATTCAAATTAATTTCCATAAAATAAATTCATCAACAATATCATTCATTGAAGTTTACTTTATTACTTGAGTATTCATCGTCGAAACAAGCAAGCGTCAGAATATATACTTATTGAATACCGCCAATCAATACAGCTAAATTAGCCTGTCGGCTTCATATGTATAATTGTTTAAACTAGTAATTTATCTCATAGCTTTCAATTTTCTACCTTGGAAATCGCCTTTATCGCGACACAATTTTTAACACTTATCACAAGTAAAAGATTTTTCCGTTATTGAACTACAAACTAACAGTTTTCGATTTTTCCTTCAATTTTGATTAAACGGATTGTTGTTTGCAGTATTTCATGATTTTAAGACAAAAGAAATGAACTTGATACGCCAACGTGTTCCTGACCTTTTTTTTTGTGATTCAACAACAAACGTACAGTTTCAGTTGATTTGCGATACAAGACATTTCTTCTTGCCAAATATAAATTTAGTGATTTCATTTTGACGGCAGATACACTATAGGTTTTGATTCCCTTGTTAATGTCAAAATGTGCAGTAGAATGCAACATAAATAGTTATCTTTTTCGATTGCGTCGACTTAAAAGTTTGATATTTTCAGAGATCTAAGTAATTACAGAGCTGAGTATCTGGTATAAATCTCAACTCGATCCGTCTACGTGTTCCTTAGGAAAAGCATTAATTTCAGTCGTCCCCTCAATTCATTGTGAAAAAAAAATTTTGGTTGTAACTACACATTTCAGTTCTCATATGTTTTACTGTTTCACTGATATCGCATCGTAAAATTTCATGGATCTGATTCAACAGGAATTTCACTATAGATCTTGATGCGTCAAAATATGTAGCTGAATTCAACTCAAAGGACAGTATCTTACGGTTGCGTTGAATGAAAAGTTAGATCTTTTCTCCTGTTATTGCAGATCGGAGACTTTGGTCTCAATATCAACTTGATACATACCACTCGGTACTTCTAAGAAAAGGTAATATTAATTTTTTCCTTCTATGATGTAACTATAAGTTTAGAGTTTTCGGATTTTTTCCTAAATCAGAGCTATCCACATCATTTCTATTCTAAACCTGAAATACTAACCGTTAATATAAAAGCATGAAATATTGAGAGAATCAATGTTCCATAGTAGAGATGCAGGAAAAAATCAGAAAACTATAAACTTCTAGGTGCTTTAGGAAAAAAATATTTTTTGTGATAATGGCCTTATTAACATTTTCTCTGGGACATATAAAACCATCAAATTGATGCCAAATACTCTCGTCAGCAATCCCCATAAGCTGTGGAAACCAAAGTTTTCAGTCTAAGCGACCGCGAAACGCAGTTGTTTATGTCACATTCTATTGCATATTTTGACTCTTGTAGAAAAGATCAAAACCTATAAGGCTTTTTCCAAAACAAAGTATTTTAGCATGAACACAGCCAGATAGCGAAAACTGAAGTTGTATTCTATACAAGTTATTGTTTTTATTTTCATTTCACGATTTATGAACAATTCCGCACCTATTCCTTAGATTACGAAATTATTTGTAGAGGATAACGAAATCTCAGGATTAGAAAAACTATCACGATCGAATTCTCTAATTATAATAGCCTTCATTCTATATTCCCACTCTCCAACAAACGGCTATATATTTATATAGTTGAATTTTCAGCAATAATAACGTTTTTCTTATTAAAATAATAATATTTACAAAAAGACTGACAATGTCATTTGTCTCAAACTCCATAAACTCAATGTAAATTATGAAGTTAATAAAATCAATACTTCTCTAGTTCCGTCAGGAACTTATTAAAAGTTTGAAAAATTCATTCATTCATCAAGTATAAAAAGATATGATTTATTTATACAAGAAAGTTCAGAATAACTACTAGCAATTATTTTTCAAGATATCAACATTTAACGAGCAAAAGTGCATTTAGTTTACCCATTTCATTCGGAAATAATCACTTTCATGTATAAAAGGACTATACAGGGTGCTTCAACGAAAACTAAACAGAGGCTATATCTACCAAGATATTCATTTCTGATCAGAACACAAAAACAGTTCAACTTTTGTTTCGAAGGGGACATCTTTTGGGGAACAAATCTTGCCTGAAATATCAACCCCCTAAGCGGGGGTTGCAATCCTTACGCATTTTGAATAGGGTAGATGGGTCGAGTGATGACTCAAAAGAAAGGTGGTATCTTTGTCTACATCGCTTTGAACGAATTTCCATTTTTAATTGAAAACTGTAAGAGATACAGGGTGAGCAACTGAATGATAGAGAAGACAGATCTATGCTGATCAATGGCAGTCATCATCAAGTACCATCCTCATCTCGAATTTCAACCCCTAGAGCAGGGGTGACCACCCTTGAAAATTTGGAAGAGGGTAGATGGGTCGAGCGATACCTCGAAAGAAAGGTATTATCTTTGTCTGCATCTCCGTGATCGAATTTTCATTTTTGATTGAGAGCTGTAGAAGATACAGAGTGAACTACTGAAAAATAGAGGGGACTATCTATCGCCCTGAGCTATTCAAGTATTAGTGCAAAAAAATGGAACAGATTTCCAGATCAAAGGCTGTCATCTTTGATCTGAATGAATCTATTCCAGTTTTTCACACTAATACTCCAATAGTCTTGGGGCGATAGTTTTCTCTATTTTTCAATGGCTCACTCTTTCTCTTCTACAGTTTTCAATCAAAAATGAAAATTCTTTCACATGAATGCAGACAAAGATAATACCTTTCTTTCGAGTTATCACTCGACCCATCTACCCTCTTCCAAATTTTCAAGGGTTGTCACCCCTGCTCCAGGGGTTGAAATTGGAGATGGGGATGGTACTTGATGATGACTACCATTGATCAGCATGACTCTGTTCCATTTTACTTCACTGAAACTTGAATAGTCTCAGGGGAATAGTCTTCCCTATCTTTCCCTGTATCTTTTACAGTTTTCAATTAAAAATGGAAATTCGTTCAAGGCGATGTAGACAAAGATACCACCTTTCTTTTGAGTCATCACTCGACCCATCTACCCTATTCAAAATGTTCAAGGATTGCAATCCCCGCTTAGGGGGTTAATATTTCAGGCAAGTTTTGTACCCCAAAAGATGTCCCCCTTGAACCAAAAATTGACCTGTTTTTGCGTTTTGATCAGAAATGAATATCTCGGTAGATATAGCCTCTGTTTAGTTCTTGTTGAAGCACCCTGTATAGTTGAATTCAAAATCTTTTTTAAAAATTCTGCCATATAGATACGCAAAATGATTTGAAGTTCAAATAGGGTTAGAGTAGGGCCCCACAAATCAGGAATCTCGGTACTGCGGTGCTCGCTGTAATCAGGACAGAACAAAGTATCGCATGGGGCGCGTTCGCTGGGGTAACAACGTGCCAATCATTTGTTTGTAGTCACTCGAAATTTTTTTATTTATCTCCTTGCAGTGTATGTTTATTTATGACAAATGACAAAATGCCAAGCCGCCTGAACATTCTATTCTGTCAATGAAAGACAAATTGTGTATTATAGAAATGTTAGATAAAGCTTACAACTATTCCGCCGTTGCTCGGAAGTTTGATACATAAAGATCAACTGTAGGCGAAATAAAGAAGAATAAAATTAAAATCGTTTGTTAGCCAAAAAGAACGTGGCCCCGGTGCCTGAAAAACACCAAAGAAGTCGGAAAATCCTGTTTTAGAAAGATACTTTGTTTACATAACTTTTGCAGTAAAGGCGAATGCATATTCCTGTAAATGGTGATATCATTTGTAGAAAAACTCGTTATTTTCATCGCCAGTTTTCCAAACATGATATCAGACTTAATGTAAGCAGGCGATGGTTTGATAAATTTGGGAAGCGCCCCAGGAAGAGCCGTTTAAAACTGAAAGGGGATAAGCTATCAAGTTTTTAATTTGCTATCGGACCATTTCAACAAAAGCTTCAGAAAGTTATTCAAAGAAAATCTAACAGTGAAACAAGTGTACAATGCCGACAAATGTCATTTATACTAGCAATAATTGCCCACCATATTCTATCGTCTGGTAATGAGCAGTCAGTATCTGGAAGGAAAATGATGAACATGAGATTTATACCTTGTGCAATTGCGGTTGGAACTCGAAATTTTCAATTACTTATTGTCGGAAAATCAAAATATCTGTGGGTATTCAAATCATCACATCGCCCAGTTTGTTACTGTGCACAGAAAAATGCTTGTGTTACCAAATTCACATCCGTCATCCGTCTTCAGACGAACTAACACCACGGAATCTATACACCCAATGGATCGAATCGTTATACAAAGTGTACAGATAAATTACCGCAAGTCACTTTTAATTAACTGTCTTCCATCAGATAGTGAAAACCTTGTGGCTTCATTAAAATCAATAATCCTAAAGGATATAGTTTTTCTGTTGGCTAGTTGCTGAAAAGATGTCAAAGCATACCTAATTAAGAAATTATTGAAGAATTTGCACACAGAAATTCTCACTGATGATAACTGAACCAGAAGATGATTTTCCATTACCCAAGCTTTTTAATAGATTGAAGGAGTCAATTGATCCTCAAATAAGTGAGATGAGAGCTCAAGAATGCACTGGTGGTGGTGCGGACAGAGTTACAAAATTATGAAATGTTGAAGGAGGAAATTGTGCAAGTGGCAATGCGTAAAGACGACAGGAGAGATGTTGGTAACAGTGTTGAAGTTATCGCCTCCAACAGAAATGGAAATTCCAAGGAACTGGATACACTGCTTAGAAATGGGCTGAAAATATCGAATTTGATAGCCACGAAGCTATGTATCTCTGTCAACTTATGTATCTCTGCCAACTGTCATTTTAAAATGACGTTCGAAAATTATAAGCAGCTTATTACACATTTTTCAAGAAGAATTAATCTCTATTTTTTTATTTCATATTTCAAGTGCGTAAATTTCTATTTTAAAATTCATAAGTGCATTTGTACGTACATATTCTTGTCTACATTGACTTAAAACTCTTTTTATAAATGAAACATGAGTTAAAAATATATTTTATTCCTATCAAAATATTTCATACTCTAATCCTGACGCCTCGTTAATTGGGAAGGGGTTTTGTTTTTCCTCATCCGAATTATCGAGGCTCTACAGTATTTATTTAAATTTTGGGAAGTTTATATATAGGGTGCGCCAGAGAAAATCGAACAGTTTTTTTCCGTTATAACTTTCGCAATTTTAGAGCTAGATCATTCGTTCTTGCTTCATTGGAAAGCCCTATAACTAGATTTTTCAGAAATTGTATCAAAATTTCACTTCCGGTGAAATCCAGTATGGCTGACTCGTTCGAAAATGAGCAATATTTCAAGATCGCTGTAACTTTTTTTTCACTAAAACTTCGAATGGGGCATTCAGTCAAAAATTCAGTCTTTTCCTGAACAATTTGACATATTGATCTTGAAAATATTCCAAGCATTGGTAAAAAAGTAGAATTTTTTCATTCTGATTTTCAGCTGAAATCGAAATATTTTTTTCACCTAATGGCGTTGGCACTCCTGAAGTTGTTGTGTTTTTCATGGCAAAAACATATTTTACTAAAACTGACCTGAAATTTGATATTCGTTCGAATTCAAAGTGGCCGACTTCCTTAAATATTAACAATTTTCCCCGCTCATTAAAAAATTTTTCGAGGTCGTAATGAATCAACTGCGTAATTCAATCACTAGATTGAACCTTTCCTATCATTTTGAGGTGTCGAACTCGAATATTGATTCAAAATTGTGACAATTGTCGTCAATAATGTTTCTCTTCTTCGCCATCATATGCACCTCCCGTTGTAGAACCTCTGAAAATAATCAGCATGCATTAACTCTATGATAACCAAAAAATAATGAAATGTCATCGAGTTTTAGACGACTTCTGGTTTGAACTCGAATTTTATCATGGTGTTGCTTGTTTTTCACGTTTGAAATTGTTAACAATGGTTTTAGCAAACGAGGAGAAGCGTTTCATTGAATGTTTATTTGTGCGTGGCTATACTGCTAGGCAAATATTACGCCAATTTCCAGCCCCTAATTACAAAAGAAGTAGAATCTATGATCTTGAGGAAAAATTTCGGACAACAGGGTCATTAGGAAGGTACTGGCGAGTACTGGTACTCGCCTTTTTCATAATTTGTTTCAAGCATCAACTCTACATTCTTCGTTAAACAAACTCAATTGACAATTTCAGGATACCATTCAGCGAATTTCTGCATTAGCAGTCAGCCCTATCAGACCTCCAGGAACCAGCTTGACTATTTCTCAAATGTCTCAGAGATGCCAAATCTCAAAAACCCCTGTGAGAAGAATAATAGGACACTATTTGGGTCTAAGTATTTTCGGAGGCACTATAATTTTCAATTGAATCCAGCTGTCAAAGAGCGCAGATTCGAGCGATTCAGAAATTTATTAAATAGATTTAGAACACGTAGACAAATGGACAAATTGAAAATATCTGGTTCACAGAGGAAAAAATTTTCTGTTTTACCTCACCAAAAAAACAGCCAGAAAGACAGAATTTGTGTTCCGACGAATGAAATCAAGAGGAATGTGCCTTTAATTTGTTTGCAGAGGGAACGACAAAAATTTCCAGGCATGTAATGGTCTCTGCCGGTATTTCGAGGAACTTTAAATCAAATATTTTTGTATGACATGAATAAGTACAGTTGTCACCAGCTGAAAATGAACGGTTGAGAAATTGAGTAGCTTTTTGGATGATTTTTATTGGTTCAAATCTTCTTTGGAATTCTACAATTTTTTCGATATTCTTCTGACAACGTTTGTCAAAGAATGAACAACCAATACTATATCACAAAATATGCTACTTACTCTCAACTGCCGTCAGTGTACAGGGTGTCCCAAATTAGATGTATCTAATTGAAATCTATTTCAATTGATTTTAGGATGGAGCCAGATATCATACCAGTCACTATACTATGGATTATCTAAGACAACGCGTAGACGATATCATCGAAATAGAACAATGGCCCCAAAGAGTCCTGAGCTTAATCCGTGCGACTATTTTCTGTGGGGTCATTTGGAAGAAATGGTGTATAAAAATGGTATTATTTTCAAAAATTGCGAGGAGCTCAGGTAAGAAATTAAGTTCAGTGTTGGAACAATCTTGATCAAGAAGTAATTTCGAGATCCATGGAGAGCTGGAGAAGACGGGTGCAGATGGTTGTGGATGGCAATGGAGGTCATATTCCTTTCTGTGTACTTGACTCTTTTTGTTGAATGTTTTTACTCTTGTAATTTGTTGAACTAAATCATGTCGTATTATTATTCTCGCAGATGTTTTCAACAGTTGGCATCTCTGAAATATATGGGAAACAGTCATCCTGATCTTCCTCCTAATGACCCTGTTGTTCGAAATTTTTCCTCAAGATCATAGATTTTACTTCTTTGTAATTAAGGGCTGGATATTGGCGTTATATTTGCCTAGCAGTATAGCCACGCAAAAATAAACATTCAATGACACGCTTATCCTAATTTGTTAAAACCATTGTTAACAATTTCAAACGTCAAAAACAAGCAACACCAAGATGAAATTCGAGTTCAAACCAGATGTCGTCTAAATTCGATGACATTCCATTATTTTTTTTATCATAGAGTTAAAGCATCCAGTCTATGTTCAGAGGTTTCACAACGGGAGGTGCATATGATGTGAAGAAGAGAAACATTATTGACGACAATTGTCACAATTCTGAATCAATATTCGAGTTCGGCTCCTCAAAAGGATGGAAAAGGTTCAATCTAGTCATTGGATTACGCAGTTGTTTCATTACGACCGCATAAAATTGTTTAATGCGCGAGGAAAATTGTTAATATTTGAGAAAATCGGCCATTTTGAATACGAACGGAAATCAAATTTTGAGTTGGTTTTAGTAAAATAAGATTTTTTGTTCTCTTAGAACATCTATGAAAAACACAACAACTTCAAAAGTGCCAACGCCATGAGGTGAAAAAAATATTTCTATTTCAGCTGAAAAGCAGAATGAAAAAAAATCATTCACGCTACTTTTTTACCAATTCTTGGAATAATTTTAAGATCAATATGTCAAATTGTTCAGAAAAGATTGAATTATCGACTGAATGCACAATTCGAAATTTTTAGTGAAAAAAAAAGTTACAGCGATCTTAAAATATTTCTCATTTTCGAATGAGTCAGCCATATTGGATTTCACCGGAAGTGACATTTCGATACAATTTCTGAAAAACCTAGTGAAGTAAGAACGAATGATCTATCTCTAAAATTGCGAAAATTATAACGGAAAAAAAATTGTCCGGTTTTCTCTGGCGCACCCTATATATTGAAAATGCAATTATTCATATAGATAAATTAAGACTTAATATTCAATATATTTAGCTATTACTGTCCATTTGATAGTGGATCATGAATAAAACTCAAATTCCTATACATTCTTATAGCGACCCTCGCTGTAACTCTGAAAAGAGCAAACCTAAGGAAGAACGCTGAAACCGGTCAATTTTTCGTTCGAGGGGGACCGTTCTTGAGGTTGATTTGGAGCATATGAAATCAACCCCTACCTTGAGCATCCCCCAACTCAACAATCATTATACGAAAAGACACTTGTTCGAAAATATCATTCAATTCTCTATTCAAATATTGTATTTTTGAAGATATAAATTATTGTAGAAGGTGTCCGTCTCAGCGAAAGTTGTTCAATAAACTTAAAATAGTTCAAAGAACTGATTAATTTCGGTAAAATGTTAGGATAAGCTAGATTCCATATCAAAAAGACATTTCCATGCGTGAATTTGAAATGTTTGGGATCAACCATCTCACTAAGTGTATTATCTATCATGAAAATCAAAAACTGGTGAAATTGTACTCATCGGAAACGTAATCCAATTAATTCTGAGAACGATTTTTACCTTATGTTCTTTCAGGTTGGCTCTACATTACAGAGTGCTTTTATTAAATTTTTTATTCGAAATGTCGACTCAATTGATTCAAAACATCTTGACCGTAATATTGTGAAAGAATAGGAACGAGATGAAGAGGCAACGTTCTGCCTGTTTGTTGAAACTCTGAGCAGAAAAAACTTCCACGAACATTCTTTCATTTTTCACAATGAAAAAAGAAGACTAGTAACATTTGCTAAAACATCCGGTTTCAAAATTTATCATTTAATAATGATTCTTCGCTGCATCTTTTTCGAATTATGAGAAAAATGTGATAATCAATTTAACACCGTGTTTGCTAGTTCTTACGGCGTTTAGTTTCAGTTTTTGGAAAGATCAATCCGAAAATGGTTTACTCGACTGAATAAATGCTCAAAATTATGTCCTCTAATTTTCAAAATAATAGACAACGGCAAAAATTAAAGAATCTGGAAATCATCCAGAAAGATAAGTCATTTACTAGTACGTATAATATTTGATTCATAAAGTAACACGTGGCTTGGTTACTGCTAAAGAACACGATGTAGCACGTCCTCTACGAGATGACTGAAACGAGGTAATTGAAGTGGTAAGAGACGGTCACTTGCAGAGAGAAATAAAACTTCATTTGAAAGACATATCAGTCCAAAGGATAATGACACATGACGAATTCCAGCTGTATAAACTGCTATTAGTTCATGAATCAAACGAAGATGATCCTAATTCTCGCAACAGTGAAATTTAAGTGCACATGTAAATCAAAATCCCTATCTTCTATACAAAATTTGTTTTTCTGACGAGAACACCTTCACGCACAATGAAGTAAATAGTCATACTTGTTGATAATGTGATGCCCTTCGAATCGCCTTTAGTTCAGCGAGATTCACACACAAACGCCACAGAAATTGAACGTTTGGGCGGAAATTTATGGGAACCATCCTATAAAACCTTTCTTCATCTCCGTGATAATAGTTATTTGCTGTTGTTAGAAGAACTCATGAATCCCAGGATTACTGAAATTTTGAAGAACGATGAAACTATTTCATGGATTGAAATACGGTGCTCCTCCATATTTTGACTTTCGAGTACGACAATATTTGAATGAGAATTCTCCAGGTCGGTGAATTGATTAGTGAGTATTGGCCAGCCAGGCCGCCCAAATGGAAATGCTCAAATTTTTACTTATGGAGTCATTTCGAAGCGAAAGCATATGCTACACAATCTGAAAACTTGGAGGAGCTATAGATAAGATTCATTACTGAATGCTGACTTTTGACACCTGGAGTATCGCTAATGTTGAAAGGGAATAGTTTATATCATAGAATGGAGGTGGATGGGTGTCATTTTGAGGCATTCTTATGATTATCTAGTACTTGAATATTTATGGGTGTCCTTATGTTCTTCTATGTAAAAAATGAAATAATAACGTAGAAGTAGTATTGTTCAGAGTTTCAAGAGACGGACAGAACGTTCCCTTATTCCCTCTCGCTCCCATCCTTTCACTAGAATATTGTTCGGAATCAATTGAGTTGAATATTTTGAGTGAAGAACTCAATACGGACACTCCAATTTCTTTTAAACACAGGATATAATTATCTTCACGAAAAACAAACAAAACTCTACTTTTACAAACCATAACATTCAAACTGGCTATTTATTTCTCAGTACAGATAATTAAAGAATTCTACACCTTGCTCTAAGTGGAAAACTCTAACTAGAATTGATAGAAATATTTTAAATTCATAATTACTATAGTTCCCTTATTTTGGAAGGCCAAGCGGTCACAAATATTCACTATCAATCTCAATTCTAAGCCTTTTATATACCATTATACTTTCTATGTAGTTTATACCTAATAGAGATACTAACATACAGGGTGGCCCACGAGTCACTGGAAACAGCATAATGCCAAGAAAACGACGGATTTTGAAATTTTTTTCTCGCAATATGATGGATGAACTTCTGTTACGGTCACAATTTGAAAATAATTTCGTATATACAGGGTGTTCTGTTTCTGAGAAACAAATCAAAGTTATATTTTTTTTAAATAGAACACCCTATATATTTTGATAATTTCAGCTTTGTGAGATCAAATGAAGGTCATTTTGTTCGATATTCCTTATAACTAAGTTCAATGGTTTTCGAAATATTTGAAATTTTTTGAAATTTGATGACTTTTTTGAAAATCATTTTTCTTCTCTTATTGTGACTTTTCGATTGTGATTTTGCAAAAATTATGTTACAAATACTCCATTTCTGAGTAACCATCGTTGGGAAATTTTGAAATTGATACAGAGTGCACAGTACAAAATTTCCAATTCCGCTTTTCTTCAATTCTAACTTTTTCAATTTTCTAAAATGACGAACTCTGTATACTCTGTAATAGTTGGTTATTTTTATACCTATTGAACGGTACCCATGTTCATTATACCTATCTTTAACGGTTTCCGAGGTTTCTCGAATTTTCCGATAATTTGTGTGTCAGTATTCATCTCGAAATGTTTTTCTTCGTTTTCGAAGAGGGGTGCATGTCACTTAATAAGACAAAACAGGAGTTTGTACGATGTGCTACTTAAAACACCAGTTTTAAGTCTATAAGTCGAAAATGATCAAAATATCTCTGCATGGACCGATGCGAAGACGATGAAAATGAGTTTTTATGGTCTTCAGTTTAAAAAATACACAGTGTATGGAGAAGTTGGAAATCATTTAATTCGAGCCTATTTTTTATTTTACTCCTTGTGAACTATTTAACTTTTTCTGTGATGGTATTCATAAAATTTTTTTCAAATTTATTTCTTTTTGCTCATATAACTATTTCTCGAGAAACAGATTATTTTAATGGAAATAATATGCTCAGAATGAGTGAAAATGTTTGACAATGGAGAATATTACGGAAAAGAAAAGATTGCATGAATAATTGAAGCAATAGAAATGTTACAAAGAATGTTCGAAATGGCCTCCGTTTTGCTCTATGCACAAATGTAATCTTCTCTCGAAAGATGCCCTTGCTCCTAACAGCATTTCAGGCGTAACTGTCTGGAAAGCTTCCTTAATCCTATTTTTCATATCTTTCAGTGTAGTTGGCAGCGTACGGTAAAAAACTTTTAACATGTCCCCACAGGAAGAAGTCGAGGGAAGTTAAATCTGGCGATCTCGCTGCTGTCCAATTCCAGGGTCCTCCTCTTCCGATCAATTTTTCTGGAAAATTCTCATTCAAATGATCTCTCACTTGTTGGCTGTAGTGCGCAGGGGCACCATCCTATCGGAACCACATTTATTTGTTGTCTCATTTCAAGTGGCACATTTTCCAACAGCTCTGGTAAATCGTTGACCAGAAAATTGAGGTACATCTGTCCATTCAGGTTTCCATCAAAAAGAACCTACGACATGAGGTCCTATAATTGCTCTCTATATATTGACCGACCATCTGTGTTGGCTATAGGATTGACGAAAAATATGTGGGTTAGTGTCAGAGTAATGATGATAATTGTATCTGTTTACTAAAACATTATTCTGGAATGTACTTTCATGAGAAAATAGAATTGAATTCGGGAAATCCTTATTTTCTGCGACCATTTCTAACACCTACATACAAAATTCGAGTCGTCTTTCATGATCTCTTTGTGACAGTTCTTGATGATTCCACCGTGATATGCATGAAAATCATGATTTTTCAATATTCTTCTCACACTTTGTCTACTCAGACCTATTTCTTGAGCAATGTTTTGTTGACTTGTACTAGGTTGTTCTATCACAGACGCTTGAACAGTAAGTTCATTTTCTTCAGTTCCAACAATTGGTTTTTGTCTGTGGTGTTTTTCATCGGACACACTACCAGTGGCTCGGAAATGTCGTAGCCATTTTTCGAATGTTTCTTTTCTCGGATGACTTCAGTCCGGATATTTTGCAGCGTAGAGTCTTTCAGCTAACAAACAGTTTTCCATAACTTCTCCAATGGTCAGAATCATATCGACTCGTACTTCCCGAGAATACTCCATTTTCTAAAGGCTTTCTTCCTTCTTCTTCGTCAACACTAATGAATTCAAGAACACACAATTCAAGAATTACCACAGTTTTCACAGTAAGGATTCACTGAAAGGAGAATACATACAGCAAGATGAAGGACATTTTGAATGTCTTTTGTTTCATTTTCATGTATTGCTTCAATTATTCATGCAATCTTTCCTTTTCCGCGATTTGTATTAATATTCTCCATTGTCAAACATTTTCACTCATTCAAAGCATATTTATTTCCATTAAAATAATCTATGTTTTTCGAAAAATAGTTATATGAGCAAAAACGTTAAAAAATTAAAATAGGTTTGCCAATATTATGAATACCTATCACCGGAAAAGGTAAATAGTTTACAAGGAGGAAAATTAGAAATATGCTCGCATTCAACAAGTTAGGCTTGAAGAATGGCGGAATTGGAAATTTTGTACTGTGCACTCTGTATCAATTTCAAAATTTCCCAACGATGGTTACTCAGAAATGGAGTATTTGTAACATAATTTTTGCAAAATCACAATCGAAAAGTCACAATAAGAGAAGAAAAATGATTTTCAAAAAAGTCATCAAATTTCGAAAAATCTCAAATATTTCGAAAACCATTGAACTTAGGTATAGGGAATATCGAACAAAATCACCTTCAATTGATCTCACAAAGCTAAAATCATCAAAATATATAGGGTGTTCTGTTTAAAAAAAACATAACTCTGATTTGTTCACTAGAAACGGAACACCCTGTATATACGAAATTTTTTTTTTTAATTGTGACCGTAACAGAAGTCATCATATCGCAATAAAAAAAATACAAAAATCTATCGTTTTCTTGGCATTATGCCAAGAGTAAAATCGTATATTTGTGCTTCAAATACTCATTGCCTAATTTATCGAGGTCCATTTGTTCATTCTGGAATTCTGCATGCTGGTGGTATAATGAACCTCTATGCCTTTCGAGAGATTGAAGTTCAGTGGCACTATTACAAAAAACAATTCTCCTTGAACAAAGCTAGCTTAACTCTCACCATCCGGTAGTTTCTAGTTTTCTACAATTATCTACAATTTCTTACAAATTTATTGAAAATAAGAAAATATATAGTGAACTTACCACGATGATGATCATAACAGTTTGAAAATTGATTGAGATTAATGACCCTGGACCCTGAAGGATAGTTGAAGAATATTTGATATGTATTGCCTGATCCAACGTTTTTTCATCGTTTGAGTATTAAGTAGAGTAGCAATCAATGTATTAAAATATATATCATGTAAGAACTCCTAGTTGTTTTCCACACTCAATATATTGGCCAATATAGAGGTTGTTCATATTTAAGAAGGTGATTGCTGAAGTAATTTAATGAAAAAAGTTCTTGTGAACATAGGTCCGCAAATACTTCGTTACCGATTTTCAGGATGTTAAAGTTTATCAAAAGATGGAGTTGAATTTGAATTTTCGTAAACCTCTTGAGATATTGCGGTAAAATTTTGAGGGGGGGTCAAAAACTTTCAAAGACACATAATTTTCAATACGGAACACATTTTGGACTCACCAATGGCGCGATTTTGGACTCACCAGTGGCGCGCCTGCGGGCACAACGCAAGTTATTCTTAAAGAAAAAACTAGGTCGCTACTGATTTTTTCAGAAATAAAAAATTGAATTTTCCAATTATTTTAAGAGAAAAAGCCCTCTTGACATTTTTTTGTAGAACGCCAAGTTCTTGAGTGAAAAGATGTTGAAAAGAATAAAAAAGGAAGTCCATACATTTCATTGTACGACACGTAGTCTTCGATCAAAAGAATCGTCATAGTGTATTTCTTTCAGTCATTAAATAACCTATGAGTGAATATCAAAAGTTTAATTCAAGAGCAAAACAAAGACTTTTGGATATCGCCAATAACTCTTAAACAATTACAAAAGCTGTTCGGAGTGACCTCCTCCAGTTCGGTTAGGTTAGGTTCGGATGCAAGATTTCAGTCTTCTCCTCATTGATTGGCGAACTGTTTCAAAAACACTAGGATCTGTTCTTATCGAATTTTACCCAGCGATGATTCTAGTTCTCTAATCCTCAACATTTGCCACGGAGGTAGTGTGAACCAAAGACTTCGAATGACCCCTCAGGAAGAAATCGAGGGGTTTAAGTCTGGGGACCGTGCAGGCTGAAAACGAGGTCCACCTCGAACAAGCCAGCGATTTCATACTCTTGAGTTAGGAAGTCACGAGCAAGCTGAATAAAATGGGCAGGTGCGCCATCGTGCATAAACCACATTGTTTGTCTTATTGCCAAAGGTACATCCTCCAAAAATTCTGGAAGCGTAGGTTCCAAAAAGTGGCGGTACACCTCCTCTGTAAGTCTCCCTGGTAGAAATACTGATCCAATTAGGCAGTCACCCAAAATGCCGATCCATACGTTCAACGAGAACTGATATCATAGTCGACTTTCATATTTTCGATGTGGATTTTCTTTACACCAGATATGATTATTATGAAAATTACATATGCTTCATCAGTGAACAGGATCAGCATAAGAAATTGAGGTATTTCAATCAACTTATGCAAAAGCCATTGACTATACGAAATACGGGCAGGAAAATCGGTAAGAAGAAGTGCCTGTACGCGTTGTGTGAAATGATACAACAAATGTTCATGAAGAATTTGCCAAACCAACCAGGATCGTCTTGAATTATTTCAAGAACCTTATTTTCCAGCTCTAATATTCTTACTTCCCTTGGCCTTCCTGTCCCTTCATATCGTCTTAATGTAGCTTTATGAGATAGGCGTCAATGAATGCTTTCAAAAATTTCTCTTTCAGGAGCAATACGGTTTGGATATCTTTCAATGTACAACCGCGAAGCTTCTAATGCGTTTCCATCAGCACGTCCACGCATGAAGTGCTTGTCGATCATCTCAACATTCGTATAACGATTCATGATAGCCAATTTGAAATTCAAATTCAATAGATTCAAAATTATTGAAAAACAGAAACACTCAAATGACACTGACGTTAATCATTTTTTAACACATCTATGATGAGCATAGAACAGGTTTTATCAATTAAATCGCAAGGATTCCTAGAAACCTTTTCAACATTTTCTCACTCAAGAACTGGGCGTCCTACCAAAAATTTCAAGAGAGCGTTTTTCTTGAAAAATAATTGGAAAATTCAAATATATATTTCCACTTCTGAAAATGTCAGTAGTCTTTTTCTTTGAGAATAACCTGCGTTGTACACATACGCGCGCCACTGGTGAGTGCAAAATATTGTTTCGTATTGAAAATTATGCGTCTTTGACATTTTTCGACACCCCCAAAATTTTATCTAAATATTCAAGCAATTTACGAAAAATTCAAAGTTAACTGCATCTTTTGATTAAATTAAATTAAAATACTCCGAACTATTTGCGGACCTATGTTTATAAGAACTTTTTCCATATACATAATGACTTTAGCAATCCCCTCCTTAAATATTGCCGTGCCTTTTTAAGCACCCTGTATATATAAATTATTTTCACGTTTTAGAACGGGAATTGTTTTTTTGTGTTGAAAAACATTCACATTTTCGTTCATTCGATTACTACTTAGTTATATAGACTTTAGGTATAATGCCAATGTAGACGATGCAAAGTCGATGTTTTATTGGTTTGAAAATAATATTTCATTTCTAGTTCTATTTTTATTACTTGTAGATTACTACTTGTAAAGACCTAATGGCCAATTAAAATATAGAATAAATACACTACTGATATTAGTGTTCACTTATAGTCACTCAAAGATATTTTAAGTTTTATTTTACTAATATTTAATGTCTACTCCGACATATCAGTCAATACCAAGAGAATATTGCATCAACGAAGTTAATAACACAAAATAAAAACTGTAACAAAAACAGTATTTCATAGTAAAGGAATCCTCTGCATGAGTTAAAGTTAATATTTTTTCGGAAATTTCTGTTACCATAGCTAAGAAAAATACATTCTCAACGAGTAAGAAACATACTTTCTTCAAAACAGCAAGAAGGAAGCAAGGCAATAATGTATAGATAGGAATCCTGATATTCTTAACAATGAATATTCACATGCTTTCATATACATTCCTTGTATCGATACTTTTCCTGCCACCTAGCGGAAATTTTATAAATAACAATGCAAATTGTGAAGATGTCTCATTCACCGTTTCTAGTTTCACATATTATGGAAAGATGGCTTTACATTTTCCGGAAAATTGAAGATGAAGTTCATCATCATTTCTATTAATAAAATGAATTACTCCTTTTCATCACATACAAGAGCACCATATTAAAGAAGTATTCATATTGAATCCGTAAAATGATTTGTGGGTAGATTTCTTTCCTATAGTAAATGTGTTGACATAAGAGAAGAAGATTGCCACATACACATAACCCAAGAAAACTTACAATCTACTATCACAATCCTGAATTTATATCCGAAGATTTCCACAATAATTCTCTAGAACAGTATAAAGTGTCTAAATTTGACTAAATTAAAAGTGAGTATTTGTGCTTTTCAACGATAAACGGATAAAAAATATTCAATCTTATGAAATACAAATCAAATCACAATTCTGATCATAAGCCGAAAACGATGTTGTCTCCCAAATGAAATGGTTAAAAAACACTCTATATAATTCGCAATTTATTTCATTGCAAATATTTTCATCACTTTAGGAGATGTCGAATTCATAAATTCATTAACTAGTTGTGTTATAGGTAGTAGTGAGGTTAAGTTAGTTAGATTTGCCTTCTAGAGAATTGTAATATGTTCTATAATTTGCCAAGTACTAAGTAATTAAAAAGATGTCTCCTAAGTAAATTATCTGAGACAAAAGTAGAAATTGAAAATTTTTGATCCATTTATCTGATTTTCTACTTCCAAACAAAAATCATTATATGATCAAAGAATGATATAGGCGAACAATTACAAAAATTATTATTGAATTGCATTTCACGTTTGTCTCTGAAATATTGTCATAATCGAAGCTTTGGAAATGACTCAAATTGTGACTGTCACATGCATAACAGAATTTCTACAAAATATGTTATCTTCAGCTATAAGTCTCAGCCTTCGTTATCTTTTCAGTGGTGAGTTGATGTGTATACTTTTTGAGGTAATCTAGTTAGCTTTAATGTCATCTTAAGAATTTTAATATTGAAAAGTGACATTAAGATATACGTTGCTGTGATCAATTACTTAGGTTAAATGTCATTTATATTGATATCAAGAAAGGGTAGTGGATGGTTCTTCCTTGTAATCATTGCAATACAATGTACATGTAGGAATTCCATTTATTCATCAGAAAATTCAGACAACTAAAGAATGTTTATGCAATGTAATATAATTTGAATTTATTTACTCATTTATTGAGAGATAGTTCAGATATGTAGAAGATTTGAATAATAAGAATTCACTTTATAATTTATGCAGGTTTTCAATATTCAAAATTTTCTTTCTTTAAATAACACCATGTATCATACAGAAAGATCAGTGAAACTTATCTGAAACTATCTATATAAGAGTTCACAAATACATTAGCTTCAAATTTACGAAAATCTGAGTTATTGATTTTAGAAAACTATTATCAAGAGTAAATTTACTCAGTTGATACCCAAGATAAATTAACTCATTATATGTTCCTAGGCAATGGAAAGACAATCTAATAGAGATATCAAAAATGTTGGTGGCCATTTTATCAACAGTTCTAAAATTCTAAAAATCTTATTGATGTAAAATTCTAAGACTACTGATTCTTGAATCAAGGAAACCTAGGTAAAATTGAGAATTTCATAAGACAATGACTTTCATGGGAACAGAGACCTAATGGTAGAGCTTATATTACAGCTGAAATTTTTGTTCTTTGAATTATTATTATTTTTATTGAATATTATATAAATAGTATTATTTGATAAATTGAAAATATCATCCTGTTTCCTTCTTTTAGTAAGATAAGTATTGGATATTAAAAAATATTGATGAAATCGCAATTATTAGGGATACGATGGATTATGTTTTTCTGCCAGAAATTTGAAAATGAGAAAATGAAATGACTTTTACAAAAATTCTCTTTATAATCAAGACAAAGATCACATGCATTTTATTCCTTACATATAGGATGCACTATGAATTGTTCAAGAGCAGTTTTACTTCTGCTGAATTACTTTGTATTTTCCTATCAATTCTATTTCAAGAAATTTCTTTGACAGGAATCGAACAAAACAGTGAAGAGAGAGGGATTTGTATGTTGTCGCTATATTAGATTTTTCAGCTGAGTCTCTGGCTATTTATAGGAAGTTAAATGATTCTATGGTTTATTCAGTGACTTATTGTTTCCGAAAACAGGGTATAATGCATCTCACTTACATTGAACACATTTCAATGTGATGAAATAAAGAGCACACCTCAGAAATTACTGAATTTTGAGAGAATTTCAAGAAAATATCACATTGGTTCAAGAATTGTTAGTGTATACTTCACTTTTAAATTATACAAAAATTTAAGCTCATTGAATATATAAATCACTAGAAAATGTGATAGGAGCAAATCTGTAAATCTAAAATATTTTGTGATTTTGCATCAATACAGACTTAATATTACTGTTGGCTGAACATGAAGAAACCCTTAAAGACTTAATTACCTGATATAATCTGTCTTTGTTTTTCTTATTACTTTGGGATATTGCTCATTTATGATGAATTCACCTTCTCATTCAATAACATGAACGAATACACATAATAATTAAAACTCCAAGTGTCTTAAAAATATTGAGATTACCAAGTTAATTTCTTTTAAGCACTTAAGTATTTGTTCATAAATTTTTTCAAATAACAGTCATCTTTATCTTATTCTTCATCCACGCACCCTTATGGACAACACTCAGGCTCTTTAGCACATTGTGCCTGCGTATTGTGCTGTTGTTATCAGTTTTGCAGAAAGTTTTTGATGATGTTCACGAGATTGTTGTAGGTGGCCTCCTCTTGGATCATTCGGACACTAGGTGTTTCAGTGCCTAATGTGTCCAATGTGATCACCTTATTCGAAGAGTATATGTTCCATTGTTTCATAATTTTCTAGTCAAACATGGCACTGTGTGGTTTCCGACAATCATGATACAATTTCTATTTTCCATACTGAGTGCATACCTATGAGGATCTTGTCAGTGAAGAATTCATTATTTTATACCTTTTGCAAATAGACTACAATGTTCTTTTGGCGCTCAGAGCTTTATGAATTTTCATTATTATATCCCTCTAGTTCACCCCTGATGTAAAAACAACACAAGAACATATAGACCATTTTATTTTTCAATATAGTGCCTCTTAAATTCAATACTTTCCATCGGGGCTCCAACATTCTAATAGCTTCCAGGAAGAAACTTCTCCCGACTTTGTCAAACTCTCACTCATTTACAACTTACACATCTTCATCATATGATGAAGTTTTTCTCCTGGAGTTTTCATTGCGTTTTGGGATCAACCTGCAATCACTTGTGACTAATTCTGGGAATATGGGGATGTTTCAAAATTTCGAACACTGCATCACAAATGGCACCCATTGCATCCAAAATCTTGTTATCCTGATGAAAAAGCAAACCTCTCAACTTTCCTCGTCTCTTTTCTTTTATAGTTTGCCACAATTTAAGTATGAACTGGGCATAGTAGGAAGTTATAATAGTAACGCCTTATAGATAATTTATCAATAAAGCACTTTGAGTATCCCTGAATACGTTAGCTAACGCCACAGATCTGAACTTGCGAGGATAAGTTGAAGCCCTAGATTTCCACTTGAGCTTAACAGCCCATCCACTGCAACACAATGGTCTATTGCGGCTCATTCTGTCTTATATTTCACCCACAAGCTCCATCCTTCTTGTGAAGAATATAAGCTTTGTGGATGTGAGTTTAAGAAACTCAGTCAACTTCAGTTTGTTAAACTCTAGTACACTCGCACATGACGTGTTCCATTGATTCTATGTCCCCTTCACATAGTCTACATGAAGGGGTTCTCAATCAATCCTAACTATTTTGGTGATTTCTAAGGCGGCAATGTCCCGTTGATATGTTAGTTATAACTCTCAGGTCTAGCCTGGAAAGTTCAAGCCAAGCCTCGACTGTTGCAGTGGAAGGTTTACTGATGGCAAGAGTGTCGGAGACCTTTGAGGCTCAGCCAGTGCTCTCGTACCTTCAGGTCCAACCACCGGGTATTTTCCATCCTTGTAGTATCTAAGAGAATTCGCAGTCTAGGCTCCGGCCCGGTGAATCCCTATCCTCTCTCGAGCGGCCAATGAGTCCACCTTCTCAGTACTCTCAATGCCCAAGTGTCCCGATACCCACATCAGACGAAGCCTATTCCTTTCTCCCAGTTTCGCGAGGGTGGAACGACATTCCTGCACAATAAGTGACGTGCAGATGTCGGATGCCAACATCTTCAGTGCAGGATGGCTATCGGTGATGATTTTTATTGACCTACTTGTTAATCCTCTGCATAGGAGAGGTAAGCACAGTGGTCAATGGCAAATATTTCTGCTTGAAAAACAGTCGTAAGTCCGCCACGACAGATCGGCTGCACCTTTACAGCACCTCGACCATATACACCAGCTCCAACACCTTGGAAAGTTTTGGAGCCGTATGTGAACTAACAGGGGCCCTCAATTAAAACTGTTCTATTCCTGTCTACTAGAAATGATTATCTGAAATGGCAGCTCCATATTGGTTTTGGGTATTGCTATGTCAGACTTCATAATCAGCATCTCGTTGTCGATAAGTACTTGTTCCATTTCGGGAAAGGTGATAGAATCTATCTGCAGCCATTCTAGCTGCTCCTCTAATCACCAGGTGAAGAGGTGCAAGGCCTAGTATCAGTTCCATGAGCGCAGTAAGTGTAGAGCGAAAAGCTTCAGTAATCATCATGCAGACCGTTCTCTGCAATTCAGAGAGCTTGAGTAGGAATTGTTCTTTCAGGCTGCACTTCCACCAAGTAATCCAAATATATGGGATACAAGGTCTCACCATCATTACATATTGTCTTTGAAGTTGCTTTGGGGCAGGACCCCATTTCTTTTCATAGATAATTCGACGTGCCCATAAGGAATGTTTAGCCTTGTGTATTATGTTTTCCAGGTCCTAAATCCACGTGAGCTTACTATTCAAAGTAAGCCCCAGATATTTTGCTTCCTCTGCAACTGAAATAGACACTCTACTCAGGATCGGGGGAAAAATAAATATCCCCTTTTCCAGGGAATGGTACCATAAGGGTTTTGTGGGTGCTTATACTAAAATTTTTACGCTCACACCGCCCCTGGATGGCTGAAATAGCTTAATGAAGTATGTCGGAGACGTCGTCATCTTCGATAGCCAGAATGACTATATTTTCAGCGTACGCTTATACATAAACATCCAGTGCGCCGATTATTTCCAGGTCATCAATCAGCTGGGACCACATTAGAGGAGATAATACTCTTTTCTGTTGGCAGCCTATACCAGCCACAAAATTGACTACTTCCTCTTTCAGGAACTTGCTGGTCACTCTGAAATTTAGCATATTGTTAATTCATTCCGCAATTATATTTGGTACTCATCTGGCTCTCGCAGCCCCGCATAGTGAACTACTGAGTGCCGCATTAAATGCACCCTCTATGTTCATGAAGGCTACAGCTGCAGTCTCCTTGCTGTTCATAGGCCTAGCGATCTTCCCGGCTAGATTGTCAAGTGTCAGATCAGTTGATTTGCCTTTCTGAAAGGCGTATTTATGTTCACTCAGAGGCTTCAGCGATAACTCCTCGTTCCTGTTGAATCCATCTATACTTAACACTTTCTCCAGGGTTTTCAGAACGAAAAACATGAGATTCATCGGTCTGAATGATTTAGATTGTGAGTTCGATTTACCTACCCTAGGGATGGAAACCCAACCCTAACCTTCCGCCAGCTGGTCGAGACAATATTCCACGCTAGACGTCCACCCCCTACTTTAGTAAGGCAGGCGTAATGTCATCCTCCCCAGCAGCCTCAAATGATTTGTCCATATCCAATAAAAGGTATAATACGCCATAGAGGATATCTGGTCATAGTGTCATAAATCCACAAAATGTTCATACCATGTTCATCAAAATTACTAGGTCAATACTGTTTTACCTGAAGAGATATTAATTACTTGTATCAAAAATGAGATTTTTCCAAGCAAATAAAACTTCTTATGATTTAAGTGCATGTTCTTCTATATCTGAAAGATGCAAACTGATCTGTTAACTTTTTTAGATACCTAATATCTTCATATATAATCTCAGGAATCGCAATGGAGAAGCAGATCTACTTTTTCCATTGTACCTCGATGTATCAGATTTCCATAGATCATGTTCCTCTATTCTTTTAAAGCCAAATCCACCTACTTACTGATACAAGTAGTCAATGAAATACCAATTAATATTGGCATTTCGTTTGGTCAAAATCTATTCGATTCATCATTGTTGTGTTGCACTTTTATTTCTGGTACAGGATCGTTGAACAAGAGCCTAAAAGTTGCTGTTCTCAGCTTTTAACAATAAATATTAAATTATTCAGAACAAAAATATTTTGATTACACGTTTCGTCACTTCTTATGTAAGTGCTTGCTGTGACAATGCAAACTGGATCTTGCAAATCCGTAAGTGGCCAACATATAAATTATAGCTTTTCATTAAGTATCATATTATGGTTGTAACCAAATTGGAACTGGGTCATAAATGGACCCACATGGATCTATCCTAGTATTGTAAGAATATAGATTTCACGTTCAATACAAACAATAGTTTACAATGGTGGAATCTTGTTTGATGATGTCTGAGAATGCGCTTAATTCAACTCAAAATTCCTACCAAATATGACACGAATAATCATCTTATTCTGCCGTAATTATGAAGTTTATAAACAACAAAATGTCTCAAAGATAGGGTATTGAAACATATATTTCTGATGACCATAACAGCTGGTACAAATTCCACCCTCACCTATTGTATTTAACTAGACTACCTGCTCACCCCAAGTACAAACATTTTAAATTCCTGCCATGAATAGTGTGAATTGAATTGAATTTCTTAGGATCAATAAAACCTCTTAATGCTGAATAAGACAAATTCTTGAAGGAACAGGTAGGCGTAATCTCTTCTCATTCAAAATTTGTCTCAAATTGTTGTTCACTTTTGGTCCAGTTATTGCACTTTACTCTGTTATATATAGTGAATATAAAAGATTCGTTTTTCTTAAGTAGTTGAGATAAACTAATCGTATGATTCTTATATTTTTAATCAATGATTTGATATGCATTTGCAATGTCTTCTCCATAAATACTAAATAATACTTTTTTGACTCGTTATGTTAGTGATCAAAATCTACATTATGTCAAAAAAGTACCAGGAATTGGACAATGAAACAAAATATTTTTTTTCAATAAAATTTATTGTGTCGTCTTCAAAGTAGGCCCCTTCCAAAATAATACATTTATGCCAATCATCGAAACATTTTTCAAACGCCTTTTCCGGAATCTTCTTCAGTTCTCACCGCGAATTCTCTTTTATGTTTTTTATCTATTCAAAACGGGTACCACGAAGTGGTAATTTGAGTTTTTCAAAAAGGAAAAAGGCGTTCGGAACCATATCAGGTAAATACGGTGGTTATTCGATGGTACTTGTTGAGTTTTTGGTCAGGAATTTATCCACAATTATAGCATTGTGAGATGGTGCATTATCGTGGAGCAGAATCCATGAGTTTTCTCTCCACAAAATTTGGCCTTTTCGACGAATTTGGTCTCTCAAACGCCGCGTAACGCTCAGGTAATATTCCTTATTTACCGTCTCACCTTCTGGCAAGAATTCCGAGTGCACATCACCGCGATAATTAAAAAAAAACAATCAACATTACCTTGACTTTTGATCGACTGTGTATTCTTTTTTCGGTTCGGTAGGAAGGCGCCATTCCGAAGCTTGTTCTCTAGTTTACATGTCAAACTCATAAACCTATATCTGACTTCCGTAGATTATACAGTACTGTTACCGCTCTTCTGAATGTGATTGGTGATGTAGTACGTGCCATGGATTCCGGAAGATTCTCTATACTTGTATTGCTGGATTATAGCAAAGCTTTTGATACTATCGACAATGACCTCCTGCTGGCCAAATTACACTATTATTGCTTCTCAGAAAGATTACTTCATGGTCAAGGATGGTGTCCCAGGGTGTACCGCAAGGTTCAATATTTGGTTCCCTTTTATTCCTGATATTTACTATGGATCACGATAAGGTAGTTACTGGAGCTTCGATTCATCAGTTCGCAGATGACACGGAGGTGGTAGGAACATTCGAGGAGCATAATATGGAGCAAGGTATATCAGTTCTGAATAGCGTGTATATGATTACTCTGTGAGTCATGATCAAGAAAATACTATAAAGAAATGGCACACCAATACCTCTTTTTCTACATGTGGTAAAGAAGACTGTGACGAAGAAATCTTCATGAATTTACAGGAAGATACGACTGCCGTTGCGTTTCGAATTGCTCTTCAGTGAAGAAATTGTACAATTTATAGCAGATATGAGCAATATGTACGCTTCACAGAGAAATCACACTCTAAATGTAACTATTGATGAAATCAGAGTATACATTGCAATTTTGCTTCTTTCAACGAGCTAGTACCTTCCAGCCATCGACGAAACCTTAGTACAATATTTTTGGAGGCATGGTACAAAACAACACATTCACGGAAACCAATACGTTTTTGTGGGTGCATCTGGTCCTACCCTCAAAATGCAGCAGAATGTGCCTAATGAGTTGAGGTCTGCAGGTAAAACCGAAGACCATTCAGAAATTTACAGTTCACAGCGACGTTGCGGATATTGTCACCAAAGTACGCGAAAAATGTGTGCTAAGTGCAATATCGGCTTAGACCTAAAATGTTGGTATATGTTCCACAATAAATAAATCTTTTACTACGTTATTACAATTTGTTCTTACAATACAAATAAATATTTTCTTGAAATAAATGGTATTTTACTTCTACACAAACAAAGAAAAAACAACAAGAGTAATTTGTATTATAATATTTATATATAATAATAATAAGTGTCACTTGTAGGTGACACCCTATAAAACCAAATGGGTGTAGTGGCATATTCTTTAATTTTTTTGAGTGTCATGTATCTGTAATAGTTTATATGGATCGTGGTTTTTTCCTTGCTTAATATAGACATGGGTATGTAAGAGTTGAAATGGTGCAAATTTATTCGAGAGACACAGGAATTTCATTGCCTATCTCTCTCAAACTGAAATGACGATTTTCAATTACCGTTTCCTTCACTTTATCGATGTTCAATTCAGTTGAAGATGTTGATGGCCCACCAGAGTGAGGTAAATCTTCCACTACATCTTAGCCGCTTTTGAATGCACTTTACCACTCATATACACCTGTAATTGATGAAGTCGATTCAAGCCTTTTGTAATATTTTCAGCGATTCTGCACAAGAAATTCCATTTGCAATACAAAATTTGAGACAAATTCTTTGTTCTATATTTTTATTCAGTAGAAATCGTAAAACACACTTGTGAGAACTAACAAAATCGAACACTATAAACAAACTAAATGACATATCGCGTTCAAACACAGCGTCAGTATAGAAAACAGTTGTGCCAACTTATCAACAACAAAAATTTTGTCAATCGTTTTGAGCAGATTTTTTAAATAATCAATTCCTGGTAATTTTTTGACAGAATATATAGTGGTAAACCTTTGTGTGAAGTTGGCTGTAGAAAGTCAGCAGGACTAATAAACTTCTCTAAAAACTTCATATTTTATGAATTTCTCCTCTAGATTGAGTGAATTTATTTTCAAATAGTGGTCACACTGTATCGTATGCAATATCAATTTTCAGAAGACGATTAATGTCGAATGAGATGTGATGGCATACGGTATTGGGATTTTGTTTTAATCAATTGAAGAGATTATTTTAGATGTCATGAGTGTGACAAGACCTAGTCATCGAATGACATTCATCTCTTGGGCCAGAGGAGACATCGTACAATTTTCATTGTACGATGTCTTACTTTGATTGCCTTAGATTCCATTTGGGTAACAAATTTCAAATTTTATATTCAGAGTAAGGAAGGCTCTTGAACTATTATTGTACGACGCGGACTGTCCATGATGAATTCGGGATTATTTACATTCATTAATATTCAATCTGAGTTGTTTTGTCAACATCAACAGCCCTGAAGGAGCATTGAGAATCAATATTGCGTTTTTTACTTTTATTCTTTTATCGATACATTTTTTCAAAAATACCAGTTCTATACATATATTAAAAGTTATTATTTTTTTCAGAATGATTACAGACGTGCATTTGATACTATTCTCTAATGGATTAGGAGTAGCGTTGTTCCTTCTGGTGGTTCTTTATCACTACATCTCGGCAAACTACTCCAAATAATGTACAGATATTTTTGCAATTTTATATAATAGAAATTTGTTCATTTATATGTTAAGTATTGAGAGTTGCCCAAGTGTACACTTGAATTAAAATGTGATTTAATATTGAATTTGCTTCATTAACCTCTATTCCTTAATTATGCTATTTGGTTCAGTACAATTATGTGTAGATTTTTTATAACTTTACTTAGGCCGCCTAGGCCTAAATCTCCTGAAAATCGTTGAAGTTGTCAACAAATCAAAAGTAAGTAAAAGGTATTAAGTTTTTCGCAATTAATTCAGAAACTACTACAATTCAGGAATTTACGATTAAGAATCCTAAATTTCGTAGCTTAAGCTTTCTTATTTATAATCTTAAATTAACTATTAATATATCAACGTGGACTTCATGGTGCCAATGCATAGGTACCAGAGCTAGTACACCTCATAAAACAACTTTGTATATTATATCAAATTCCAAATTTGAGAAAATTATGGTGACATTAGTACTCTTAAATGAATGAAGCCCGTTCAAAATGCTAGGCAATTATTGACTAACGAAATATTTTCAGACTTCTGTTCCCATTGAACGGCACACAAAATGTTTGAATAATTGCTTCAACATTTATTCACATTTTAAAGCTCTTCTCACATATAAATTCAAAAGATAACGTCATAAAAGTGTATGAATATTGTTTATTTGTTGAAAACAAAACGGAAATTATAGTAATTGGCTCCGTTCAATTTCAAAAATTTATTTATAAATTCAGTATCAAAAAAAATAAAATTTATCTCTTCAATTAATTTATCTAAATATTAGAATTAATAATTGTCGGACCATTTACATTGAATATCATATAAAATGGATGAATAACTGGTCTGGAAAATGTTTCACTTTCGTGACCTATTCTCACATAAACTTAACAGGATTATGTCATGAAAATATCTAAATGCTTTCTATTTAGTAAATCGAAAGTTTTCAAAGTTAAAAATATAATAATTGATGAATTTCATTTGTAAACAATTGCAACTCGGAAAATTAATCAAAAAAAATGTTTCCTGCTCGGAAATATTTTTGAGAGCTCAATTCATTCGAGGGTTGAAAGATAATTGGATCCAGGAACATTTGCTTCAAACAAACGTGACGAACTCTTTAATAACGCAGTAGCACTAGAAGCTTCTAGAATTGAAAGTAGAGAGATTTCAAATCAACAAAATACTTCAAAAGTTGTAGAAGTGAACAAACTTTCGCGTGTACCACAAAATGGTGAGTATCACAAGAATAAAAAGTCCCATACGCATTCTCAAAAGCGTTTTTCTAATTCAAGAAGCAGAAGTTTGTCTTGTGGTCGAATAAATTATCATGATTTAGGAATTGGAAATCAAATCATAAGGCTAATGAATGTAGAATCCAGCGAAAAAAGCTGAAATGTCAGTCTTGAGGAAAAATTGGGCATGTTTCAAAAGTATGCATTTTTTCTTTGGTACGTTTCAAGAGAGGTAACCTCTCTCAAATGTTGACTGCTTATCTCGTGCTCCTTATCGGAGACTTGTTTTCGATTAGATGCATGCATAGGGGAGGAAGTAGATGATATTTTTCAAGACTAAGTTTTTCAAATTTCCAGCGAGAGTATCACAGCCAAAACAATAGCAGAAGAAACATTAAAAGATACAGAACTATTTGCTTTGTTGACAGAGTTGAAACCTTACCTTTCTGACACACCGTTCACGTTGGCGAACAATATTATTTTCCGAAACGATCGTGTTGTAGTACCAAAATCATTACAAGAGCTCATTCTCAACGAACTTCATTCAACACATATTGGTATCACAAAAATGAAACAACTGGCACGTCGATATATTTACTGGAAAGGTATCGATCAAGATCTCGTATCCCTGGTTAGGTCATGTGAAAATTGTGCTAAGGTCAAGTCTTCACTTCCAAAAGTTCCAGTTCATCCTTAGGATGTTTCAGATGAAAATTGGGAAAAAGTACATATTGATTATGCTGGCCCATTAAATGGACATCATTTTTTGCTCTGTATAGATGCGAGATCGAAATGGCCTGAAATTAAAGTTATTTCTGAAGCTCCTACAACAAATTCGACTATCAAATTATTCGACGAAATTTTCTCAGTACATGGATATCCATAGTATATTGTTTCTGATATTTACAAGCACTGAATTCCGTTCATACTGTTCCAGTCGTGGTATTTTTCAGAAATTCATTGCCCCAGGACATCCTGCGACCAATGGATTAGCTGAACGAAATGTACAATCTTTTATGCGAAAATTGTATGCATCTGATAATGAACCGGGAACATATCATGAGAAATTGCAGAAAATACTATTCAGATTCCGGGTAACTCCATTGGCTTGAGGAAAGTCTCCAGCTGCAATGTACTTAGGACGGCGGATTCGAATAAAACTGGATGCATTATTTCCTCATGTTCAAGAAAGTTCTTCAAGTTCAACCCAGCCGAAGAGAACTTTTCAAGTGGGGAAGAGAGTTCAAGATTCGGTATGGAAAAACAATCGACAGTGTTGGGAATTTTTAAATATACAGAAGGAAATTGGTCAGTATCATTATAGAAGGAAATTGGTCACATCAACCAACTAAATAAAACGTTGATTCGTAAAAATGAAAGACATGTGACATGGGTAAACCCAGTCTTTTCTAATTCCAAGATGTGTGAACAGCGATCCTGAACCTGAGCTAAGTATCTCCGATCGGAGGCCTGTTGAAAATCAGTTCCACTTCCACGTCGATCCAGCCGAGTGAAGCAACCCATAGTGCGTTTTCAAAATTAAAATAGACATTGTTACATTTGGTTTTATTTTCATGATGTAATTTGTATGTTAGTATCATTCAAGTGGGGAAGACTGTTGTGTTTCTTCAATATCAAAACGATACTTAAATCTAGTTACATAGTTATATCCTAGCAACAGTTCTTTTCCGATTACAATTATTCAATTTTACATTTTTACGAAATGGTATTCATATTCCAGTTCCTGTTCAGTATATCTTTTCCATAATAACAGTACATATATACACTCCTATTAGATACAACAGAGAAAGAGTATCGAGCTTCAAGACTTTTTTGTCGGATTTCGACAAAGAATTTTTCGATTTTCTTCTAAAACATGAATACTATTTTACTGTCTTAATTCATCAATAATTTTTCACTTCATGTGCAAAACATTTTGATGATTTCATAATTTTCTAGATGTCATCCAAATCTATAGAGCGATCGATTACGTTTTCAGTACCTTCATCAAGCATTAACAATGATTTGAACTTGTGAACTAGGCTTACCAACCAAGCTTTAGCGCTGGTTTGATTGAATAGCATAGTAATTTTCTTACTATTGTTTTGGAAAATTGAGTATTACAAACTCAAGGATAATATATTTCCTACTGTAAAATATCTAGAACTAGTGATTTACGCGTTTTTATGAAAAACGTTATCTTATCAATAGGGGAAGGTACGCACCATTCGTACGCGGGGCACATTCGTACAGCTCTCGTCTTGGCTCCAAGAAGCTGAAAAGAAGTCGGTCAAGTTGTATCTGCTAAACGAGGCGAACTTGTGACTTTAGGAGGCATCATATCTGCCAGTGGAAATACTATTCCTCCACTCTTCGTGTTTCCACGCGTGCATTATAAAGATCATTTTCTCGAATGTGCACCCGAAGGCAGTCTTGGGTCTGCAATTAGAAGCGGCTGGATAAATAGTGAAATATTTGTCACCGTTTCAAAGCACACACTATGCACCGAAGATAGCTCTATATTATTGTTGTGTGACAATCACGAAAGCCATATTACCTTGGAAGCTATAAACTACGCTAAAGAACATGGTATAATTTATCTATCTTTTCGACCACATACATCCCATCGTCTGTAGCCACTCGACGTTTGAGTTTTCGGTATTTATCCCAAACTTGTGAAAATTGCCTATCTTGAATCATTTTCGGCAAAAAATATCACAAGTGGCTTCAGAGCACCCCTTAATGAATTAGCCTTCAGTGATGATGATCTTACTCCAACTGAGGTGTATACATCAGGCAACTTGGAAAATACGCCACCTAATCAGAACATCAATAAAAATTTGTCAACTCCTACACAGCAGCTAATGATCTCAACCAGACGTCAACTTCTACTAAACAGGATTTCTTGGAGATTCCACAAGAATCTAGATCCCAAACAAGTAACTCACCGTCAATTATTTCTTACTGTGAACCGCAAAAGTCTAACACAAATATCTGTGAACCGGAAGCTTTAGATAATCTACCAGTCCACCAAATTCCAACAGCGAAAACTCTCTTAACACCAGAATCAATTTGGCCGTATCCAACTGCTGTAAGAAATAAAAAAACAAATAAGGGAAGACGACCAGGAAAAGCACGTATTTACACTGATACGCCTGAAAAAAAACGAATTGAAGACAAACACAAAGAAAAACAATTGAAGAAATTTGAACAGGATAGAAGAGCAAGAGCCAAGCAAATGAAACGTATTTTAGAGCATTTAAATTTGAAAATAAAAAACAATACAGCTAAAAACCGATAGTGATGGGTCAGAATCGGATATAAGCTTTCATGAGAGTTCAACTTCCATTTTACATGAGGATGAAACAGTTTGCGACAATTTTGAAACTGGAGCAATGACAATCGATGTGATACCAGACAACATTGAAGACGGTTCTTTTATTTTAGTTAAGTTCACGAATAAAAAGGTCTATAGTTTATTATGTAGGAAAAGTTATGAGTCACTATAACCAAACTGAATTTAAAGTATCTTATTTACGAAAAAAGCCAAGATTATTATGGACATTCGTTTTTCCAAATGTTGAGAACATACACCCTGTTTATATCAATGGCATTAAAATGATTCTACCTGACCCTAAGCCACCAACCGTTTGTACTTCTAGAACTTCCAAACTATTCACTTTCTCAGTCAATTTGTATAATTTTAATCTTCAATAGTGTCCTCATCTCGTTGCTTGATGATAAGTTGTTTAAAGTGCTAATCTGCACCAAAGATTATAAGAATATGATCATATCAAGATGACTTGAATATCTGTATGAAATGAATCTCTTCAGCTCTTAGTTTTAATTATTTTGTTATAAAGTAGAATTTAAGTACGTTTTGCTGGATGGTTTTTTCAGGGAAGATTTTTGATTTTATTGGCTAGAAGAGAAGTTATTAGCTTTTTGTTGACTTAGAAGATGTCATTTATTTTTGTTAATTGGATTCAAGCTAATTAAAAGAATTTTGATTATTTTGTTTTAATTGCTTGTATGAAACTATCCCATGGCGAAGGTGCCACCAATGCTGTATGAAAGTACCCCACATATGGGGTAGTTTCGTACGAATTCCCGATTGAGTTTAAATCTCGATTGTGCAATAAATATGAGATATAATCACCGAACAATTTTTTCATAGATCTCGAATAAATACATTAGCGCTATATACAATTAGTAGAATTTTTTATGAAATAATCAAAACGAAAAAAACTAAAACGTAAAAACCGTACGAAGGGTCCCTACCATCCCCTAGTTATATTTTAACGAAACTGACATTCATCAATGTTGAAGTCATTATTAATAAACTACCCACAATCCACAATATAAAATATACTTCCAAAATCCTTCTCGAAAGTTGGCTGGATTGCTCTTTAGAAAAGTTTTTGAGGTAAATTCTAACAATATTGAGGGTGTAAAATTTAACTTCCAGAGAGATTGCATTTAGAATTCAGTTCAGACTATTTTGAAGATTTTATAATGGTATTATAGCTTCGTCACATATATGCGTGCTATGAGATTTTTGAAAACTGCCCACCCAGGATATCTCAAAAACTATTGCTGTGCTGAAAATTTACAAAAACCCTCAAACATTCAGTTTGAGAACCAGTTCATGACTCCATGGAAACCCCCTCATCTATCTATCTATTAAAATATTTGAATGAGATGACGCCTCTTGTGACACATCCTTGGATAGCCCATAATTTCCTGAGTACAACTACATATAATATGTCGTTTTTTTAAATGTGTTTCTTCTTCAATTCACCGTTTAAATCTGCTTTGTTTCATAAAAATAGTACTTTGATTCAAGTAAAGAGATTTAAGAAATTGAGGTTAGAATTCACAGATGAAAGTTTTGTATTTTTTATGAAACTCGGATTCTGTTTGTCACTCACAAAATTCAATTAGTCGATCAAAATCATCTTTGACAATTGAAATACGCCATTGTTACGTGAAACTCTATACGAATGAATTAAAACGATTTAACTGCAAATTGTAAATAAAGGACCATCAAAAAAGAATGCGCTATGGATGAGAAACACTTCTTTTTGAGCAATTGACTATGATCGGACACCTGGGGAACGCTATATGCTCATTTTCAAATTCCATTTAAAATCAAAGTCAAGACATATCAGGTGTAAACGGCGAAATGAAAAAACACATTCCTGAAGTTGTTATGTAATACATAACTATATACAAGAAAATATGGGCTATCCACTGATGTATCGCAAGAGGAATGTTTCCATTTAACTTTTTTTTATACTTGGGGTACCTGGGATGAATGAATGAGTTTCAAGTAATAAAGCGGCCGCCAAAAAACCTAAGTTAACTTGTTTTTGAGATTTTTCAGCTCTGCAATAGTTTTTGAGATATCTTGTGTGCACGGTTTTCAAAAAATGTCCTTTCATTCATATTGAACTAACTTAAATAAAATTTGCTGTGCTTATCATCAACATGCGTACAAAAATTTTTACAGTTCATTTCAATTTTCCGACTACATTTGAGTTTGTCCAATTTGTTCTTTGCTGAAAATGTTTCGAAAACCTTAACGAACACAACAGAAAACAATCAACCGAATATATATGTTGTTAGTTATTTAAAGGTGATTATGATTTGCGCAGTTTGATTTTCTTTGTGATCAATTTTGGGTTTTTTCTGAATGTTTTTCCTGAGCCGTAAAGTACAAATTGAAAAAGATCTAACCAAATATATACTTCATATTGTCAATTATAATTGTAAATTTGTACTACAAAATAATTTCAATTTTTGCAGTTTGCCGAATTTTCCTACTCTCCCCTTTAACTATCCCGAATTATTTGTTAAAGATCAAAATTCAATAAGTTTGTTGGGTATGCAACATTTTTCCAACTTTCCTTTGTAATTTTCCCGTTTTCTCTTAAAACCTTCATAAGCCTACTATATACTGGGTGACCATTCAGTGCGTAATCGGTCCAAAACTTTTTTCTGTTGACTATAGTGAAAGCCCCAAGCTGAAGCTTCAATTGTTGATCCATTTCTATGCAAACAAAACTAAATTATATCTTGAATGATACTCTCACATCCTGAAACATTTCATTGCTCTTAAACTAGCAGTAAAATAATGATTATGGGAGAATATCCCTAACCTTTTATCTAGGAAATGTAGGCCTAAATGGGTATTTTCTAAGAAACAGAAAAAGGGTAAGGGCCGGAATGATCCTTTTGAGGCCGAGATGGGTACCGCCCTTTTCTCTTGTATGTGTAATTGTGAAGACATGATTTATGAGAGAAAATTTTAGAAAAATTGAAAGGAATTAAAGTTCTATATTATGGAGGGTATCTTCAACAACTAAATGAAATTAGTACATGGAAGATAATCAAATTTCTGCAAACAAATCCATGTGAATGAAAAATCGATACTTCGTTCATTAGATAGTTCGTTTTGATGAATTTATGTTTCGTTTTTTTATCACAAATTATACCCAACAAACAAATTTTTGAATTGAACAACAAGAAAATTTATATTTAAAATCTTAAGGACGGAATAATCATCAACTTTTTAAACAACCACTGTCAAGAGGTCCTCTGTATGGAATTTCTATCAATTTTAAATGAAAAATTATGTTTAAGATCTTGATTCGATACGGAGTAGAAAGACTAGTGTCTTATAATTTTTGAAAAAATAACCCGAATTATGCAGAAAATTGAGCAAAAATTGATATAATCATCCAAACTAATGTTATAAATGCGGAATTATTAATTATGTTAGGCATACGTCACGCTGCAACCGATCACCTAACCTCGTTGCGAGTGAATGAAACTGCAGCGGGCTATGTAAGATTTCTATAATACTTACTTTCTACACTTTATACTGCGATAACTAAAATATAAAATCGAAAATCTTATGAAAATTCATACATAATTGCAAATTGAGTATTCAACAAAAAGACTAATTGGTTAGTAGCATTTGCACCTAAATTGGAGAAGTGTCATCACAAGTACACTCATGACAGCGGTGTACGTTTGAACCCAAAAATAAAATCGTATTTTTCGTTAGGAATTATTTATGTCCTGCAAAAAAGATATTTTTGAAAACTCGTACTATTATATTTTCGATACTTTAACGAAGATCATAAAAGTTCTGTTATTATGTATAATGTTGATTTTTCAAATGTTATTACCATTCTTGCAGATCGAAGGGTTGAATGCTTTTTGTACAATTGAAATAAAATGAAATAGTTTATCATCCATATTTTTTTGAATCCGACATTTCATTGACTACATATAGTTTTTCATCCATCAATATAATATATTGTAAAACATCTATATAAAAGGAATCTAGAAAGTATTTTCCATTTTATTACACTGTTTATATGAAAAGTCATCAATTGTGTTTTCTATAACAGAAAAAGGCAAATGTATTCCATAATACTATTCCTAAATTTTATCCCATGAACTTTATAGTAGGAATTTGCATATTTTGCCTGACCTCTTCTATCTTTCTGTAATCATTGTTTGGACATCAATAAATTTGTATTGAATAGGAGGGGATTTCCTAATGGTCAGCATATGGACGCCTTGCACAGTTCTTGTTAATTCTTATCATTTCTTACTATCTTAAGGGGCAGTGCTTCGTTTACCTGTCTGCAGTAAAATTGTAACCCTTCTTCGTTCATAAATAAGGTAATATCCTGTTCAAGTTGTTTCGGAAGTACTTTCATTCATAATACGTACTTAGGAATGTGCGGAAGAACAAATGAGTGAAGTGAGTTCCATTGATTGATTTCTATCATGAAGGTTTTAGTAATCACGTTTGGTGTATTAGGAATGGTAGTTTGTGTGCATTTACAGATAAATGGAAAACTCGAGGAAGCTTTTTGCAGCTTACAATGTAATAACGAAGTAAGTTACATGCAACTTATACCTTTGTATTAGTTTGAAATCATTATTAACATAAACTTTCATTTCATAGAAATTCAACAGAAGCCTGTGATTTATGTATTCCTGTAAATTATCTATATTGTTGTTTTTTCGAAAACACTAAATACCGTTTTAATTTAAAATTTTCCAAAGTAAAAGTTGTACAATTTTGTATACATAATTCCACTAAAATGTCAATGGGGTGGATCTTATAAATCTGTTTTTATTTTAAATATTTGTTTTAAAGCGGTAGGCAATATTTTTGAGGACACGATAAGAGTTTAATTTATTAAACTGCAGAATTTTCATTATCATTATGTTCAAATATGTTCTTTTCGTTTCCAACAATTGCAACTCTTTTCAATATGATTTTTGTTACCTATTATCAGAACAGTGATACTCTATTTTGTTCCCTTAGATATAACTGATGTCATTGTACATCCTGGAAATGTATCCTCAAATTTTGAATAGATAAATCTAACTACTTATTATTATACCATCATCCATCGGATGACTAAAGTTAATAAATTTTATGACACAAATAATTTTATGAAAGTTTTTCTCAAGAAATAAATACAATTTTCGTTTTCTTTTAAAAATATCTTCATTCAACATTTTCAGAGTTATTCTTTTCAAAGTAATCACCGCCAGACTAAACAGGTTTATGCTGGTGTTCTTTCCAATCTTGAAAACACTGCTGCAACTCCTTTTGCTACATTGCGATTAGGTACCCCTGCAATTCAGTTATTTTTTTCATTAATTGTTCTAAAACATTGTCGTTTTGAGATCTTCCGCCACGGGAAAAGAAGGAAGTCACACAAATTTCTTATTTGGTAGGCAACTTATTATTACCGAATGTTTCTTTTCGGATATGTCCGGACATATGCTAACAAAATTCGATGTTCTTTCTTCTCGGCGCGCATGTTCCTCTCATGAGAAATAGAATGAAAGAAATAAATTAACATTTTGCAATAAACCACCACATATTGATAACAGCAGTTGTTGATTAATTTTTGCGAGTAACGTTTGTTCTTCTTGAAAATTTTAATTCTTGGTAATAATGCAACGCGAATCATGAAATTCGACCACAGCAGAAAGTACTGGAGCAGTGGTGTAAGATGACCTAGATTGGACTTATTCATTAATAAGTCAAAGGCCTATTATGACCCAATCAACTGTTTCCAGAATGACTCGCAGGAACAGGGAGATTAATAGTCCTGAAGGGAGACCTTGGCAAGGATGATCTCGAGTAACAACGGCGAGCCATGACCGTTCTTTAAAAGTTTTCTTGTTCAGACAACGGTCCGCTACTGCTAGGCAACTTCAAATGCAATTTCTACATGACAGTAGAGTGCAAACTAGTACTGAAATAGTATGACAAAGTCTCAGAGAATTTGGTTTGAAGTCTTTTGTCGCAGCTCGAAGCCCAGCTCTGACCGGAGAACATCGAGGAGTCCGATTGAATTCTGCCTGGATCAATTGTTAATTGATTAGAAGCTGAGTGGGAGATCGACGTTCTCTAGTGTACAGATGTCGAAATCAGAGATATGATCAGTTGACCTTTTTTCCTACCTATGGTGTTGGTCGAGGTTCAATAATAGTGTAGGGAGGAATTTCTTTGAACGCACGCACTGATCTGATCAACGCCAATAATGGAAGCCTGAATGTTCAAAGGTACGTTACTGACATTTTAGAAGAACATGTTGTACCATTTGCAGCAAACATGAGTGAAAACTTTTTGTTTATACCTGATAACGCCAGACCCCACCAAGCTCATATCATCACGAAGTCCAGACATCAATCTTATCGAGCATGTCTAGGATATTCTCCGTAGAAGATTAAAAGCCAGCTACCTTGGGATCGGAACAGATTGGTCGAAATTTGGAAGAAATATATCCGAATGCTATTAGGTCATTGGTTTTGAATACGAATCGTAGATGCCATGTAGTAATTATCACCAAATATATCCGGTATTAAACAGTTTTCGGAGTCTTTGATATTTTCAAAAGTCTTACATTTTCTGTTATTAGTTTTATTTCAATTTCTTCGAGTACCATTTTCATTTTGATTGTCTTCAAACCTTCCTCAGCGCTGGTGGATTACTGAACAAATAATTCTTCAACACATTTAAACTTGTTCTGAATAAATTTGAATTCTCAATACCAGCAAAATTGGCCGCGTTGAGTGGAGTATGTTTTTTCTTTTCGAAAATATATAATATGATAATGTTATTATGGCATATTTTTCAGAAAAACAAAAGTCATTTCTAACCGAATCTAGTCATGAAATGGGAATCTTGCCATTCGTAAAATGATTCCCTATGGCAATATCAGTAGAATTAATTTGTGAACATGGAGAGATCACAGAGGACAAATTTCGATACTGAACAAGGTGTATTTGTGTTTGGTGAAACTACAGAGAACGCCTCATCATTGTCAAAATAACTTATTATTATCTGCCCATTTTTGAAATTTTTGTATTGTTAGAAAGATTATGTGGTATTTTGGAAGATTTTCCGAAATGGAACATAGAAACGACGAGAACTATATGATCTCTTCTTTCATTGAAAAAGGAAATATTAGCTGCTGGTTATCTCTATCAAGAGCGGTTCCCGGACCGACACCAGCCTTATGAACGTTTTCTCAAAAGGTTGGATAATAATTTGCGAACCTACGGATCTTTCAAACCACCGAGGGCCAAAGAATATACTGGAGATTATATTGAAGAAACTGAAACGAACGTAATTGCAGCAGTGATCGAAAATCATCGAGGAGAGAAATAACCGATGTAACTGGACTCAATCACTGGTGTTTCAAAAAGTCGCAATCAGAGTATATTAAAAAACAAAATTCTAAACCATATCGGATGAGATTGAATCACCAGCTTATTCCTGGCGATTCCGAGCGACGTATTAATTTCTGTATATGGTTCTATGAGAAATTCCTCGAAAATGCAGATTTTCCGAGAAACGTTATTGGAGCGATGATGTAAGGTTAGGTTAAATTTCAAGTAATGTCATTTTAAAATAGCATTGCTTTCTCATCAATCTTCATTTTTCATTCAACGCAGAAAAGCCATATATTTTCGAAGAGCTAAGTATAAGCTTTCTATTGGTCAACAGTTGAAATGAGGAAGTTGCACTTTTGTTATATCTCGGAAGTTCCCGGATGAAAATTTATCTCGAAATGTGTTTGTAGTTTTCAACGTTTGTTTGTTTGTTAGTTATTCCTTTAACGTGCTCTATTTCCGCCTTTCGGCCAATGACACCCCGGGGAATTCTGTCACCTCACTAACCCGGGAATTTTGCCGAACCCCTCTCGTGTCGAGGGAAGGGATCCTAGGGGTCCAACACATCTCTGTTAAACAGAACCGACGGCTTCACATCTCCTCCGAAAGATGGATATTCAAGCGATTCCCAGAATCCGAAAAATAGCATCGACTTGATTGATTGAACCCAGGTAACTCTGCGCAGGAGAAGAGCATCATAATCCCTACGCCACCGGTCCGTTAGTTTTTCATTTCATTTAACATAATCTTTATTCAAGTACCAGTTTTACAACTTTTAATTCTTCATCTCTTCGATTGATAGAAAATTGAACAATTTTAGGCTTCTAAGCCGTGATCTGAGGGATCTGAATGTAACCTAAAGTAATTAATTTAAGTACAATTCATTTGTCGTCCTAGTGACGACGGTGTTAACATATTTATTTTACAAGATTCTTATAGCTAATCCGGGTCTTCTGGAAGCACCATCATGTGCCTCTTGTATTTTCTCGGTTCGTCTACCTCGTAGTCTCCTAGGGTGTACACCAATGGATTTGGGTGGTCATCAACTGCTTGGAATGCTTTCACCGGTGTCTCTCTGATGAACTCCATCACACTCGGCATCCGCAGATCTCGATGTATCTGGGAGTTTCGCACGTACCAGGGGGCGTCCACGGTCATCCTCAATGCCTTGTTCTGCACGACTTGGAGCTTCCGGATATGACATGCCGCTGCATGTCCCCAGACTGTTGACGCGTATGTCATCATGGGCCTGATGATGGTCTTGTAGAGCTTCAGCTTGTTCGCTTCGCTCAGGTTGCTCCGCCTGTTCATCAGAGGTTACAGGAAAGCTTGGGCTGCCTTCGCCTTGCTCGTGCAGTCGGTTAGTTTTGTTTGTTTGTTTTTCCTTTAACGTGCTCTATTTCCGCCTTTCGGCTAATGACACGCCGGGGAATTCTGCCACCCACTAACCCGAGAATTTTGCCGAACCCTCTCGTGTCGAGGAAGGGATCTTTAATGTCCAACACATCTCAGTCAGACAGGACCGACGGCTTTACATCTCCTCCGAAAGATGGATACTCAAGCGATTCCCAGAATCCGAAAAATCGCACCGACTTCGTGGGGATTGAACCCAGGTAACTCTGCGCAGGAGACAAGTATTATATCCCCTACGCCACCGCCGGCTAGTTTTCAACGTTCTGAAACATTTTCGCAACCGAAGTTTCAAGAATACGTCAGATTTCAGTTTTTCCCAATGAATGTTCTCGAAACTGGTTTTCACTATTCAGTAGTTCTTGCAAGAATCGTGAACACATCTCTTTTAATATAAAGATCACCAGCAGCTCAACCATTGCCTCCACTTTCAATTGAACAAGAAATTATGTTATATTTTATTTTTTTGTCATTCTAATTCTACGGAATTCCTTTCCTGTAATCACGAAACTTGCTTACAAAACGAAAACGAGGGTTTCATCTTCGCCTATCCAGCATCAATAGTTCATCCGAATAATTATGTGATCTCTCAATGTTCGTAGATATACTAATATTGCCATAGAGAATTATGTTGCCAATGGCAAGAATCCCATCTCGTAACGAGGATCATTTGGAAATGGCATTTCATAGTTTGAAAAATACGCCATAATAATATTATTATCAGATTGAATATTTTCGAAAAGGTAAAAATACTCTACTCAAAGCGATGAATTCCGCGCATGGTTTGTATTGAAAAAAATTAAATTTTACTTTATAGCTCGAAAATCATTGGGTAAAAAAAATTTTCGAATGCATCCATGGATTATATTGAAAACATAAGGCTTGAGAATGTGAAAATATTTCCTTTTACCAAATCCTGGAAAATGGACAATTATGGAATAACTCAAAAACAAGAAAATGACCGACAAAGGGATCATTTTTTTTCTATCTGCAATGTTTCACATAGTTTATATACCTCAGTACCATCCAATTTGGTATACCCTCTTTATCAACGATTTATGTTTTCGATGACTAAAAACCACTGATATTCAAGGTCCTGCACAAAACTATAGTTGTTCCTATGGTTTTATTGAATTAACACCATAGTAATTATCTGTGGTCTTACAGTTTGGCAATCACTTATGCTTTCAGTTTTTAAAGTATATTGATTTATTCCAAATATCAAAATCGAACAACCTATTTGTTGTATATTATTTCATTTAAAATTTGTTCAACTGCGTGTATGATTCTTTTGAGATATAGAATTTGACATGAGAGAAAGTTTCAACGACAGAAACATATTTGAATCGGTTTCTTGAAAGTCACCAGTCTGTTAAGTCTATTTTCCGAATACTGAAAAAAATTCTTACCAATAGTGGATCGGTTGAAGCACCAAAAAAAAGAAAATATAAAGTGTAAGATGAAAATGAAGCAATTATTGAAGTAATAGACCAAACCTTCCATTCCATCATATACACCGATAAAATCCAGATCACCAATGATGGGATATTTATTCGCTATAATGAACATTTTTAGTTACGTTATGATGAAATCATTAATAAAAGTGTGGTTGCTGAATTTCTCGATGAAATTAGAGTTTTATCAGCTTGAAAATTTCTCGAAAAGCTCGACTAGACTTGAAATTCAAGCTTTTTGAAATCAAAGGTTTGACTTGATTCTGCAACCCAAAAGCTTAACTTGACATCAAGCTTTTTTGAGCTGCACGCAATCTATTGTTAGTAGCTTGTTGCCGTACCCGTACAGGTGTAATAGAAGTAGGTCTAGTCATACAGAATCTTTTAGATGCCTGCAATATACAGGGATTTCAAAACAGTACGTTCGATCTAGTCAATTCGTTTCGCAGTTCAACAAGTTATACTAAAGCTCCGCTAGGAATTTGGTTGGTTCAAAGAAAAAAGTGAAGAAACCAACGAAAAATGTAAGAAATTTTTGTATTCAATAACCCTCCACATTGATGTCGCCTACAACTTTCCATAGATTTCTATATAACATAGAATAGATTCAAATGAATATATTCTTTTAGAGGTTTTCCGTATCATTCAATAAAAACTCAATTTTTCTCGTAAAATATATAGAAAACTGTAAGAAATTTAGAAGTGTCATCGCCTAGCGGCCAGAACTGTCTATGGATTGAGGTGTACTACATTTGGCGATATTCAGCAAACGCCTTTTGGAGAATGAGTGAATTCGTGAGAATCGAGATTGAACGGTGATTCCCCGAGAACCGAGAGTCTGGGGAGTCCAGGGATTTCCCAAAACTCGTTTATAAATAGTTCGCTTTTTTTTATTCTTTATAAGTTTCAATGTTCGTATTCCTTTCATTTTCACAGAAGTTTAATTCAGTTATTTCATTGAAAATATATTCATGTTGTTCTTGTGATGGTATGGTTGTGTTTCATTTGAAGATATTCATTTCACTTCTTATTCTCATTCTGTATTTGTGTTTCCTTCAACAACTTTCTTATCTGATTCTTAGATGAACTAAGCCTGAATTCTTAAGCTTTTGTGGAAAAGAGGCTCAACTTGACTTGATCTCAAATCAAGTCAAGTCAAGCAGCTTGATATTCAAACCAAGCCTCGAATCCCTAGATGAAATGCTTCTAGCGCAAAGCTCGAATTCTTCCTTCCAACAGGATGTTGCCTTCCCCCACCAAACAAGGGCCATCACTGGCATGCTAGATTTAATTTTTAGGGATTATCGGATAGGGGCTGAAGGTTCTCCTGACTTGACGACACAAAACTTCTTTCTTTGGTGTTATATTTAAGATATACTCTACCCGAGTAGAAGAGTTGAGACAATATTTCAGGAAAAGCCTTGCATCCGTTAGCAATATTCATACTTTCAATGCCAGTCTTAATATTTCCTCGTGATGTTATTCATGCTTTTAAACCAAGGCTCACAACTTTGAATACTTGCGATGAATTTGTTTTCCCGTATTTGAGACCGGTATAACTTTTCTTCGTTTTGTTGAAGATTTCCATATGATTTTCATTTCGTTAGAGAAAAATTTAATGTTATTAATTTTTTTTTATTGCAATATTCCTTTTTTCCACATGCATTTTTGATGGAAGATTGCCAAAGCAGCATTCATAGACTCATATTGATGTTGCTCAGGTTCCTAAAGAAAGGAAATTTCGAAATTCAGGAAAAGCAATCTTCATCTGAAATTGCATTCTATAGTATGAATCACAGATTCATGAAGAACAAAAGTGATGGATGCGTCATTGGAAGAGGCTTCTCATGCTATTTTATTAGCGTATCTTCAAGTGAAATATAAAATTATTGTGCCAAAATTTTCTGGATAACAATATATGATATAAGAGTATACTCTCATTATACACTAATTCTCGGTGGTCTTAGCCCAGAACTCAGGTGAAAGGATTTGGAAAGTGCATATCTCGGCCAAGTAAATTTCAGGTGTATAATCTGCATGTCGACCAATCCTTAATTGTTTCACGCTTATAATAATTTTCCCAATTGTAGGTTCAGGAAAAAAAGAATCCTAAGAATATTTGTGATAGTTATTGATTATTATATTCTATTTTAAATTAGGTTACAATACAATATTATTGCAGAGCCCTGAAATGATTCGAGGCAATTTCAATGTTATCCATCCTGAACAAAGCATTATTTTCATAAGCCTCTATTTTTTTATGAAGACGTGTTTTTTCTAACTTCTATTTTTAAATCTATAAGTAATGTGAATATTATTAGATTTCACATAAACCTCAGATTGAATGCAAAGAATAACATTGACAAATGTCAAAAGCATGTCAAAATAGAATTATTTAAATGAATATGAAATGATTCACATGCATTTGTCGTTTTATTCGAAGCAGCGGATGCATCCAAGAATTGCTCTTGTCTTTCATCTTGTGGTTTTATCTCGCACATTTCGAAGAAGTCTTCCACCTCATCGAGCTTCAAAAATAAAAGCCCAAAATAGTAACGGAGCCATTTGACCTTTTTTGACCATTTCTCTCTATACTCGAAAGCCAAACCTAATCTTAGAATTTGGCGGTACCAAGCTTGTGTGAGATGAAACCTACATCCTGTACATTTTGTATTTGGCCAAATTTTTAACGAGGCATGGTGAATAGCAATTTTAAATCACTACTTTTGCTGGAGATAATACAATATTTAATCTTGAACAGTAGCTTTTGATAAGCACATTTCACATGTGTTAGTTGATTTGTCTTTGAACAGACAGAAAAACCAAGGGAAATTACTCTTGAAAAACCCATGGATAACTAGCAGTTGTTTAAAAAGCTTGTTGCAGTATGTGCCTTCGATATAAATAATTTTGGAATCTCATGATAATTTTAGATTTTGATTACACCAAATAGTTACCAAATTTTCTGAAGCAGAATTGATCAATGAAATTTCAGCGTTTCTGTTGGTTTTCAGGTTGAGATTGGTCAATGCTTCATGAACTTATTAAATATATTTTGGTGAAGCTGGTAACATAGTAAATATTTTTCCATTCGTACATGTAATGTCAGCTTCAGTTTGGTATATTTCTTGTTTGATGATTTTCGACGGTTTTTCACATATGTCTTGCTTTTCCTTTCGTTCAATAGAGCTCATATTTTGTCGTTGCAGCATGTTGCTCTTCTGGTTGGAGAAAACTACTCATTCGAATTCGTTAAAACACGACTACTATATTCACTAACTGCTCGAAAAAATGTTAGGCATTCATCTTTAAAGCACATCCATTTAATTTTTCTAATGCTAATTTGCAATTATGTTCTTTATATTTGAAACACGTGAAACGCGTTACGAATCAAAATTATTCAGTAAAATTCCTCAAAAATATTACCTGTTTTTTGTTATTGAGAATGAAATCTACCAAGTAAAAGCCTCCCAAATTCAAATGATTTTCTTGAAATAACACTACATACTAATGATTTTCAATTTTCCTCTTGCTTATACTTGAAAACATTAGTTCTTGCAAAATTACATGTTTTTGAAAAACAAGAGTAATTAAGTAATTTGAGCCTGAGAAGCTGAGATTAGGTTCATTATCGCAAAATTTCTTACAATGTAACTACTGAGAGAATTTTTCCTCCTTAAATGAGCATGTCACTCAAACTTGGAGCACTATTATTCTCAAACGTTGCCTTTTTTTCACGAGACACCTACAATGACTTTCGAAATTCGATTGATTTTGTTTTCAATGAACAGTAAACATAATGATTGGGGTTGGAGAACATTACTCTCTGCAAATGAAAACTGGTCAAGTGCGAGAAGGACTCGGCTCCGAAGAAACCGTAGAAATTACTTAATTATTCAACGTTTCCACACGTCGAGTAGACGTCAAAATACAAAAATAAATTTATAAATATTATTGATGTCAACCTCGAAATTTTTTGATAAAATCCGATAACTCATATATAAACAGCCAATCCTTTTCATTGAATCTGGTGATCTAAATCATTCTATGTGATGTCGTAGAAGCCAGGCGTTTCGAAAATCATTCTTGTATCTTATTTAATTAATTCAAGTCACAATTTATCACATTTTAATTTCTTTCGTTTGAAATCGCGGCACATTTTGTAACATTATTAACCCCTAACGAAGGGTTTTTAATCATCAAATGATATTCTTGATTAGAAAAAACAAGTAATATTTTTTGAGGAGTTTTACTGAATAATTGTGATTCGTAACGCGTTTTACTACACCGTAGCTTCTTCAGGCGAATGAATTCAGAAGAAGGTACGGGTACGCGTTACGTAAAATTATTCAGTGAATAATGGAATTCTATCGTTCGAATCAAAAACTCTACAAACTAATGATTTTCAGTTCACCCTTACTTATACTTGAACACATTAGTTCTTGCAAAATTATTGAGTCAGAAAAATTCTATATTTAATATTTTGCGCGATGAAACCCATTATAAACAGGCATTTTCAGAATGTCGAAAGTTTTCTATCGTTACATACATATTCATGACCGTGCCTATGCGAGGTAGATAGAGAGGGAAATATTGATGGAGTTGTACCGAGTCTATCGGCTGTTGTTACTTTCTCTCCTAAGAAACACACTGAGGCCTTATCTTCGAAGTTCGCCACAAATGATCTTTTTTAAGTGAAATAGATTTTCGTTTTACGAAAATAGATCCTTTTCATGGTATTGATTCTCGCACATCTATGAATAATCCTCATATATTCCTTTCATTTGCATCTGATCCTCCTATATATATTCTATCCATCCCATATATGTCCCACATAATTGATCCAATCCGAATTCAAAAATTTCCCGACTATGGCGATATGGCAATATGGAGTTAACACAAATTTCAACTTTTGATGAAGAGAGGCAACTACATTAACTAAGTAGCGCAGATTCATATTAATCGAAAGCTCTCCAAAAATAACAAAGACGAGAGATGTTTCGAAAATATAAAGCAAGAAAACGATACTTCTATTAATAACTACTTCATTAAAACTTTCTCAAACAAATTAAAAAATAAACTCTTCATATCTGTATCACCGTCGACCATTGTTCTACTACATAAATGAGCTTTTTGAGATTATATTAGTTGCTTTGAATCCCCTCAAATTAGGGGCAATCTAAATCTTGTAGAATATCACCTACATGGGCTAAAAATCGTCGATTTTCAATTAGCTCAAACGTTTACGCAGAGTGCCGACAGACTTCGTGTAATTCAAAATAATCTCCCCTTTTTTGTTGAAGTACCTTTACCACATATTTATAATTATCTCTTCTCTCAACCTCTACTAGATGAAAGGTACACACATTCACCTGCAAAAGTTTCTGATTGCATTACTATAGACTACCTGAAATATAGAAAAACTTCTTTTTCCCCTTTCATTTCATGAAATGTAAGTTATTAACGAATTTGAGTAACAATTCGAGAGTTACCTTTGTAAGTGAAGGAGTGGTACATTCAGAAGTAATGCAGCTCTCACTGAACCTCTGTTCAGGCTCGGTTGTACCTTGGCATCTATATTATCTGTACGAGAAGGATCACAAACCTAAGGCTAAGATTTGTTCAAGACGTTTCTTCTTGTATGATGACACATTCAAAGTGATGGAAAATATTTTCTTTGAAGTGTTTTTGAGTAATTAATGAATGAAATAAATCCGAATCGAATGTGCTCTCGTGAAATAACGTACTAATTGAATGAAATCGTGAGCATTCAATTCAATTCATAAATATTAGAGAACCCGTGCTGCTCCGCAGCATTATACGTTTGCTAATATAATTTAAAATGATTCCCTCATATCATAAATAATAATTGTGATGTCACCTTGGTGTTGTATTGGAGGAATGAGAAATATTGAACATAATATTTCACAGCTATCACAATACTTCTCTCATAAGAATGCCTGTTCATACACCCTTAGGTTTTATTTATTTTTTTATATTTTCGAAAGATCTTCCCCGCGATAGAGCTTTGTTCAATTGACCATGGCTGAAAACTGGTTCGGGCACGTAAATTCTTCTCGTTCATTAATTTGTCCCTGAGCCTTATTTATAATTACGCAGAAAGTCACTTTTAAAGAAAATTACCCTGTCCAACATAAGCGCCAGTTATGATTTCGAAATACAAACTGTTCTCATGCATTTTCTCATAAATGGTCTAGTCCCATTCAATAATCCTCTAATACTAAAATTCCTTCAAAGTATCACAACAGGACCCTTTTTCAAGGTCATCTCATTAGATTGTGAACCACTTATCTCTATTCAGGAATGCAGAAGGGCATTGCAGGAGTTCTCTCTCTTTTTCTGTTACAAGAGATACTTGTATATATTTTGGGTAAGCCTAGAAGGAAGTCTAAAACCCATCTATTGATTTCAGCGGAATGCTCATTTTTGGTCGCTAAAACTGGACTTCTAACAAGCTATTAACTTTCGTGAAAGAATAATGGATTTTTGCCATATATTTCACTGTCAATTTCAGATTGTGAAATAAGAAACGTGGGTAGGTCCACTGAACTATTATCATCAGCAGGGTAATGACCTCCTCCAATTTTGAGTAGAAAGTTGCAAATTTATATTCTTCAGTAGTTGTCCTCATATTTTTGAGTTTAAAAACTTTAAAAAGATTGAAAATTTGATGGTTAGATTTCACTGTAGCAGCCCTAGATTGGGCATAACTTGACTGAAATCTCCACTGGAAAAGAATGATTTTTCTATAAAATGATACCTCGTTACCCATTATTTCTCTCAATAATCCATTAATACACGTTAAAGAATTGTAGGTATCGGTGCCTCATCCCAGACAATTATCTTAGCAGATTGAATTATGTCGGAGTTTTCATTATTAACTTTCAAACCAGATACCGAATGTTCATGGCAATTCAGTTGCAATATGAATCGACTGTGAAGCGTACGACTATGGGAAAATAACATGAAGGCATTTCTAGTCCATGCTACAGATATAAGTTGTATCGCTGTATAATGCCAACTCTGAATCCAACATAGATACAAAAATGTTTTCTTTCCAGTACCGCCTGGTTCATCTTTAAAGTATGCCGTGACAGAACTTGTAGATTCATCACTTATCTAGGGTAAATCAAGGATTTCATCCACGAGAAGGCATTGTTTTTCATTTGCCGAACTGATCATCTTCATAAGCTTCGATTCAGTTTCTTGCTTCCTCGTCAATTTGAGGTGTATAATCAGCAGATGGTAAATGGAACGATTAAAAGAGAAGTCGTGAAACTTCATCTTTTCTGAAATGTTTCGCAATGTGAATTAATATGCTATCTCATTCGTGTATGATTTGAAGTAATCTTCTAACATTGCCTCTCTGCCTCCATGTGTTCGAAAATTTGCCACACTATCTATCTCAAGATGGACTAATTTTGGCGGAAAAAGCTGCGACACGTCAATTTTTGATTGGAGAGGGACCAATTTTGTTGATTGATTCCCCTCAGCACCACCTAAGCCAAAAGTCATTAAAGGGAAAGTGGGTCAATTGACATTTCTTTGGAGTGGTCTTTTAATTCTATTTAAAAATAGTATTTTTATGGACATTTAATATCACACACAAGTCCAAACACAACGAAAGTTTGAATTCCAACTAAAATTTGCCACCCCCTCTATGTCAAGATAGACAGATTGTAGCAGAAGAAGCTAAGACACGTTAATTTTTGATTGGAGGAGTACCAATTTCTGGGTTGGTTCGGATATGTGAAATCAACTCCCTACCCTCTGCAGCTCCTAAGTTAAAATTCATTATTGGGAAAGTGGATCGAGTGACATATCTTTGGACAGGTCTTTTAATTTCTATTCGAAAATTTTAGCATTATGAATGTTGAATATCATACGAAAAATCCGAACACAACAAAAGTTTTTCAGCGAAAATTTGACAATGCTTAAGATCAAATTAAGTTCTCACAATTACCTCATCATTCAATGATACAATTCGAATTCTCTGATATCATTTTCAAGTGACGATCCTTGTCCTCAGCACTTTCAAGTTGTTTTTTGTCCTTTAACGTGCTCTATTTCTGTCTTTCGACTAACGACACGCCGAGGAATTCTATCACCTCACTAACCTGGGAACTTTGCCGAACCCTTCGTATGTCGAGGGATCTTTAATGTCCAACACATCTCTGTAAGACAGGGCCGATGGCTTTACATTTCTTCCGAAAGATGGGCGCTCAAGCGATTCCCAGAATCAAAAAATCGCAACGACTTTGTGGGGATTGAACCCAGATAACTCTGCGCAGAGGACGTGCAACCTAATCTCTGACCCACCGAGCTGTCACACTTCCAAGTTTTTAATTCCCAATGTTTCGTAGGGAACGCACAATTTTTTTTATCACTACCATCTGGTAACGATACATTTGTCTTTCATTCTCGCAATACTTTCAAACACTGTTGTCGTTTGTTAGATAAACGTTGAAAATTGTTTACTCAACTGATGAGCAGGTCGAAATTGTTTCAATTTATTATCGAATCAATAAGTGTGCCAGAGAAACGGCAAGGATTATCAATGTGAACCATCCAGAAAAACAGGTACGCCACCAGTATCTTTTATATTTGATAAATACAATTTTAAACTACGTGTCTGGCGGCGGCAACATCAGCCTATATGTAACAGTTTTGGATCACCCACAAATGAAAAACTATTTCCTTCAGAAAATTATCACGTGTGTCTGGTGTATCAGCTTCAATAGTCTACAGGTTCGTAAAACACCCCCAATTTCACCATCATAAAGTGAAACTAGTTCATGAACTCAACGAAGACAGATCGCCACTTGCATTTTTGTGAAATTGTAATTGAAAATATTAGCAATAATCCACATATCCCTTATACTACCTGTTTTTCTTACGAGAGTACCTTTACTCTCAATGGTGAAGAGAATAGGCATAATTGTCGATATTGGGATACCACAATCAATATTGGTTCACATAGCCATAGACAGAAACGACTCACAAATTGAATGTTTGTGCTCGAATTTATGAGAACCATATTGTAGGCCTTTCTTCATCGAAGGTAATCTCAGTGGAGACACCTATTTGCAGTTGTTGGAATAATAAATAAATCCCATGCTCACAGAAATTTAAAAAAATGATGAAACTCTTTCAGAGAATGATATACGTTTCGATCAAGATGGTGTTCCTACGCATTTCGATGTTCGTGTGCGACAATATTTGGATGCAAATTTCCTTGATAGGTGGATTGGCAGAAGAGGAACAGTTGAGTTGCCAAATAGGTCATCTGATTTCTGTCCTTTTGATTTCTTCTTATGGGGTCATCTCGATCGAGAGTTTATGGTACACAACCTGAAAACTTGGAAGGGCTGCGGAAAAGAATCGTCACCAAATGCAGACTTTTGACACCAGAAATTCTTCAAAATGCTATAGGAGAATTCGAGAATCATTTATATTATGGTGTAGAGGTAGAAGGAAGTCATTTTGAGCATTTAATTAGATTTTTAGCATCGTCAAATTTTCGTTGAAATGCAAAATTTATTTGTGCTTGAACTGTCTATTTTTGCATAGATAATTAAAAGACCTTTCCACTCTATGTCACTCTACCCACTTTCCCTATAAGCAATTTAGACTTGATTGCTGGGATTGGTCCCTCACCAATCAAAAATAGACGTGTCTCAGCTTTTCCGCCGAAATCAGTACATCAGGATAAAGAGGGGGTGGCAAATTTTCGTTGGAACACACAGTATAAGCAAATTACTATCCCAGCTGGTATGGCCTGTTCCATGGATCCCTGTCTTTCTATATCTTTAAATAGTAACCCTCGTGCTTTGGTCGCAGCTTTGAAAATGGTTTATGTTACATTTTCATGAGTCCTTCAATGATATGATAACCTTAAAACCGATATCATGAAGCTAAAGTTGTATATGAATCACTTTATATTCGAAAATCATATATAAAATCAAGTTAAATGAACACACATATATATCTGTGATCTATCTGGTTGAATGTCTACACTTAGCTCCTCCCATTACTTGTCAAAATTGTTTTACTAGCATAAGAATTCAGAAAATCAAGATGAATGTGCTTACATATCCCCCTCAAACTCAAACAGGTTCAATATGCGAGTGTTCTTAGGCTAAAAGGAAGCGCATATCTCGATTACGTAGATTTAAATGAATGAAAATAAAAAAATTGTAACTTCAAAGAAAAAAAATTCATTTTGAGTATAATTCGAAGGAGGCGAAGGTTAGGCGTTGTTACACGTCCTTTTATTTATAAAAGAATCATCGATTCTGTCGGATAGAACAGCCTGGAGAACTCGACAAAGAAAATACCAATTCCTTTAACGTATGTCACGAAAGTCTTGGGAAAAAGTTTTTTCATGCATAGTTCCCGCAATTCGTGGAAGATCTAGTTGCCGTGATCAACAGATGTCATTTATGATTTATATTGAGAATTCCTTCTGTCAAAAGTCTGAATAAGTTCGCTAAAATGGCTTACAAATTAGAACTTCGATGAAGTATTTACAATTTAGTTGGGTGAGTTCCTAAGCCTGAAATCATCAACAATTTTCGTGAGCAGAATATTTCTAAGACAACTATTTATCGGGTAATAAGTGAATGTGAGCAAGGAATACCATGCTTGAATTTGCCTAAAAGTGGCCGGCCGAAGGCTCTGAATGAAATCCGTAGAAACAGGCTCTTAGAAAGAGCAAGAGACACAGTAGGAACATCATTACGAAAATTATTCAGAAGATTTCGTACTTCTCATGAGGCAATAAGGTGAGAATTACTGAATGCGGGATGTAAATATCGTAAAAGGCGTAAGTGTCCAAAATACACCCAGAATCAATTGGAAAATATCTCCAGATGTTGCCGCGCCTTAAGAAGAATTCACTTCGCAAATGATAGAAAAATAATTTTGGATGAAGAAAAATGTTTTACATTATCCAATTCTGAAATCAACTGTAATGCTGGTTTCTATACAAATAAAAAAGAAGACTGTCCAAACGAAGTAAAATTCGAAACAAAGAAAAAATTTGAAGACATGGTTTTGGTTTGGTGTCCTATTTCTGAAGCTGGGGTTTCAAGACCATATGTAGGGTATGTGAGAGTCCAAGCTGTTAATGCAAACCTATATACTGGAAGATGTCTCCCAAAATTGTTAGATTTCATCAATACCTATCACGCTGATGACAAAATAATGTTTTGGCCAGACTTGGCGTCCTCCGATTATGCGCGAGTTATGAGAGATTGGTTAGAGGCTAATAACTGTTTACTGTACTTTAATTATATTATATGACATTTGTACCTCGCGAAGATAACACCCAAACGTTCCACAAGCAAGACCAATCAAAGATTTTTGGGGTTTACTGACAAGGAAAGTCTATGACAATGGATGGGAAGCCCAAAACGAAAAAGGTTTGTGACAGAGAATCTTTCAGAAGATAGAGAAATCGATGTGGATGTCGTCCAAAGAGTGATGGGAGGTGTTCGGAAAAAATTGAGCGTCATTGAGCAGAACGGGCCCCTATCAATCCTTCAAATACGCATTTATAGAGTTTAGATATGAGGTGAAGTCCTACTGATATAATCAATTCAATAAAGTTTTTTTCAGTAATTAATTTATCTATTCCAATTTTTTCCCAAGACTTTTGTGACACGTTAATGATAAAGAGGTGTTGTCTGTTAGACAATAATAATATTAAAATAAATTTATTACTTTTTGATTGATTTGCTCATAATGTACCAAATGTCATAAATTTTTCTAGCTTCGATGTTAAAATATGATTCATAAAAGCCGACTTCAAAATAAGCCAAGCGGCGCCATTAGGCATGATATCTTAACATCTACAATGGCGCCAATAACTTTCATTGTAATACCGCCCTCCAAACAAACATTTGTTAAACCTCGCTGATCCTCATATACCTCTTAGTGATCCCCCATATAACCTTCATATCTCCTCATAGATCCCCGTATATTCTTGTTGATCCTCATAGAAACCCGAATCACTCTGGATATCTTCCATTTTATCCGCATCGCCCCCAATTTTGTTCACCTAGATTCCTAGTGTTCCAATTTGTTGTTACAATGTTTATAATAATATAATAAATATAATATAATATAATTTTATATTTTTTCCTTCCCCCTTTTTATTCGAGCTGACCTTTTTAACAGAACATCGCTGACCATTTTTATTATGATGTACTGATTTCTTGTTTTAATAACAAAAAAATGCTTTGTCTTTAACACTAGCCATTCAGTCGTGTATTATTTCTATGTTCTCAATCTGTACGTTGTACAGAAAATTATGGCCTAAAAAATTGCATTTTACTCAAAACTTAGTCATTTTATCAGAATTTTACACTCGAAAAATCGAACAGGCAAGAAGAGGTAACACCCTCGAAAATTGTCTTAAATTTGAGCCAAATAACTCGAAAAATGTGAAAGATAATAATTAAAAACGCAGAATAAATCGAAATTTGTATTTTGAAAACGAAAACGTTTTTTGGCTTCATTCTGAGGATTCATATTGTCACCTGATCTCGGAATAGAAGAAATGTATAATACAGTTCTTTATAATATTGGCATCCAACTAGTTTCAGTTAGAATAAATGGCACTAAAATTAAGTCTGTTGATACGATAAAAATGATTTGTCCTCCTATAAACTTGATACATTATCCTTGTCACTGTAGCAAGGATAAATAAAACCATCAGACATTGAAGCTTCTAAATTGAAACTATTAGTCATTAACATTGACATTGGGCTCTAGTTTCATTACAATTTCAATTGTCTACTGAATATATGAATAAAACATTTTTAGAGTTAAAATACTTTGTCATATGAAAATGGATTCTGTTTTGAGGTTATATGCATTTATAGATATCATCACGAATTCATACGCTAAAACAATTCTTCATGTATAACAAAGGTATCCATAAAATATTTCCAGAGACTAAATGTCATCTTTCACAAACGTATAAGGGCTTCGCCCGATATAATATCGAAAACTTACGTCTTATCCCCCTGAAACGTATTGATGAAATACACAATCTTCTTAAAATAAATTGTGTAACTCGTAAACTTATGAAGTTAAACAGTGTGTTTCATAATAAGGTGCCGCAAAATAAGTAGGTGATTTCAAGAAAAAAATCATACAAACATGAGTCAAACCATGTTTAGTTTCCAAAATACAGGGAGTGGTTGAAGTTTTGAAAATTTTTCCGCAATACCAAATCGATACTGAAAATCGTCACCACTGAACAAGCTAAGTCATGATAACGACAATATACAGGGTGATATTTTGTAACGTTCATGCTTCCACTGACATATTTCGAAAGTAAACTCCGATAAACCATCCAATAGATAATTTTTTTTAAACTCTTGCTTTGTTTTCGTTTTTGTCGATGTTTTCGAGATATAAATCATCGAATAGTCGGATTTGATACCATATAATAATCACACTGAAAATCAATGATCGTAAGTTTGGAATTGATTTTTACTTTTGCCGAACGGACCAATATAGATTACATGGATGGTATTGCTGATGAATACGCATAGGAAGCTAAGCGATTGTATCAAAAGCGCTTTTCAAATCGTGCTAGACGGACTCCGGAAATATAAGATATTGGTTCGAAATTAATTGATAATAATCCTCAGCAGAATTATTTTCTACACCAAGTTGCACGAAATTCCCTGGTTGACGGTGAAATTATGTTGGCACCAGATGAGGTCTCATTGTCAATAAACACAATCTGAAATTTTCACAGTAATCATCATTGGGCTGAAGAAAATCCCTATTCAATTAGGGAAAACCGTCTTCAAGACAGTCTGAGTTAGGATTATTGAGAATATCTTAATTGAACCATGTTATCTGCCAGGAAGCCTAATTAGTGCATGTATCGGCATTTTCTAGAAGATGAATTGCCACTTCTAATAAGAAACAGAATGTGGTTTATATTACGAAACTGGTAGAGTATTAGAATTCTGCATTCAATAACCGTCATGGTGAACCAGAATATAGGCCTCCTAGATACATATATGTATCAATTTTGTATCTATGATAATTGTCGTAGTTATGATCGACTGCCACCAACTTTACAGTGTCATTCAAGGTATCAACATCTGCTCGGGGATTGCTGTTTGACATAATCGACCCAAGAGGGTAGAAATAGAGGAAATTGAAAATTTTCGAATCACCATATCGGCGGTAATAAGATAAGCCAATATGGTTTTGGTTTTCACATTATTTGAAAGATTTTCGGTCATATAATCTATATATCTATAATTTCATGGTCCTCGCGTGAAAAATCGTGATTTTTCGGATAAAACGTTCGGGATATTGTACTCAGTCGTCACTGAGATTTGAAACTGTGAATTTCAAAATTCAAAAAAGCCTATAATCATGATTGAGAATGCCTTACGTTGAATCGATTGCAGAGGGGTCGAATAATTGCTCTCATTGCTCGTTGAAGAAGGGGTGACATAGAGGGATATAGCGACCACAGGGGGGTGACTTCAAAAACCTACGCCCGATACGTGGAGCTACAATCTTTGCAAAATAGGTCTAGAAGATGTCGTAGGAAGATCCCTTCTGAAGAACAAGACCGCTTTCTGTGCCAAGTTGCAAGAAGAGATCCTAGTGCGTCGCACCCTATACTCCAAAGGCAATTTGTGGAAGTAACAGGCATCAGTATTTCAGTCGAAACGATATGTGAAGGGCTTCGTTCGAGAGATTTATATAGCAGAGGGCCCTTAAGAGTTCCAGATCTAACCAGACAACAAAAATTAACAGACTTAATTGGTGTATCGAGCACCATCATTGGAATATTGAGAATTGGCGAAATGTTATTTCGAATAAGACCAGAATTGGTGTTCGATCAGATGACCGCCGGATTCGGGTTTTAAGGTGTTGTGGAAGACAAGCTAGACTCCTAGCAGCAAGACAAATTTCGAAATACCAAGGGGACAGTGTGATGTTTTGGGGTGGCATTACGCTGGGAGGCAAAACAGATTTGATTTCGTTTATTGCGAGTGTAACTGCTAGAAATTACGTGGACCTAGTGCTGGAGCCCATAGTGAGACTCTGGCGAGGTGCTTACAGTGATACTTTCACTTTTATGCAAAATAATGCTCCTCCGCATACCAGCAACCTCGCGCGACTTTATCTTGAAACTACTTTGCTACTTTGGACTGGCGAGCTTGGTACCCAGATCTAAATCCAATTGAACATTTATGTGATAATCTCAAAAGGATAATTAGATCGCTCCAGGATAATTCAAAAACCCCACAACTGCCCATAGAAGCCGCCGCAGAAGAGTGCCAGAATATCACCCCACAGAAGGTCGAAAACCTAATTCAAAGCCTGCCTAGACAGATTCAGGCTTGTATCAGGGCAAGGGGAGGTATTACAAGCAACTGAGGTAGAGAAATGAACACCTACTGCGTGAGAAAACAATTTTCAATTTGTTTACTACATGCGGAAAGAGTCTCTTCTTTTCTTTTTCTGATTCTTTCTCAAAAAGAAAAGAAATCAATTCTAGCAATCTTTCGGAATTTCTAAAATTCCTGAGGCAATATTCAAAATATTGGGATGCCATATAATTTTGGTTGTGTATATATATATATATATATATATATATATATATATATATATATATACATGTTCCATATTCTGCATTCTTCCTAATTCATCACCGATCGAGTAACCCTTTACATTTTTATGTTAAGGAGAGGGTCGATTTTCTTTCGAAGAGTTGGCGTTCGCAATAATCGGCCATTCTTGTTTTAGGAGTGATCATAGAAGAACAATATTGGACTCAATTTCTTCTGCAAGACTTATAATTCCTAGAGAAACTCATAACGATTTTGTCGAATTTTAGTACCTGAAAATAATAATAATATGAATACGAATTCTGTAGCATCTAGGCTTGTTAATGTATATAGATAGGAATAGAATGAAACGAATCTCACATAAAAGGACGAGGGATGCTATCACGGTTGAGGATTCACGAATCCTTTTGAGGAAGAAGAGCTCAAATCTGCAATAAAATGTATTAAAGTTCGTAAAGCTCCAGGATTTGATGGCATTTTCTCTGAATTTCTTAAACATCTAGGAAATAACGCTGAAAAGTGGTTACTATCCTTTTACAATGACATACTCAGCTCAGGATTATTCCCGTTGAATTTAGAAAGGCTGAAGTTATTGCCATCCTCAAACCTGGGAAAAATCAAGACTCCTAGTAGTTATCGTCCTATCAGCTTACTTTCTGTTTCTTTCAAAATTTTAGAAAGACTTCTTTATCAGAGGTTAGAACCAATCATTGACAGAGCTCTGTCCAGTTCTCAGGGAGGTTTTCGAAAAAACTGGAATTGTTCTGATCAGGTTTTAGGTTTATGCACTTTCATTGAGACAGGATTTCAGGGTAAACTTGAAATAGGCGCTGTATTTGTAGATTTCTCTTCGGCATATGACTCAGTTTGGAAGGATGGTTTAGTTTATAAACTCTTTGAAGTAGTTCAATGTGGAAAAATTTTGAAGTTGATTAAAAATATGTTATCTGATAGAAGACTTCGAGTTTTTATCGGTGAGAAAAGCAGTAGATTTTACACTCTAATTGATGGCCTACCTCAGGGATCTGTTCTTGCACCTCTTCTATTCAATTTATATATGTCTGAGATCCCTGAAAATTCCTCTACAAAGTTTATTTATGCTGATGCTTTGGTTTTTCGACACTATGACTTCGAAACAATTGAGCAAACACTGACTTCTGATTTAGAAATTCTGAATATTTTCTTCAAAAAATGGCGTTTATGTCCAAATCCTTCGAAAACTGAGGTTTCTTCTTTTCATTCGAATAATCATGAGAAGGATAGGCAACTAAGAGTATTGTTCGATCAATCACTATTAACTCATAATTTCACTCCAACATATCTTGTGTGTAAAGCTTGATCGTTCTTTGACTTTCAAATTTCATATTGATAAATTATGTCAGAGGTTGAAAACAAGAAACAATATACTACATAAACTAGCTGAATCTAATTGGGGCGCCGGAGTCTCTATTTTGCGAACTACTCCTTTGGCTTTAGTTTATTCAGCAGCAGAATATTGCTGTCATGTGTGGTTGTATAGTGCTCATGTCAATAAGATTGATTCTCAGTTGAACTGTTCTATGAGAGTTATAAGTGGATGTATGAGTTCAACTGCTACCCTATGGCTTTCAGTTATTTGTAATATAGTTCCTTCCCATATTCGCAGGAAATTAGCTCGTCTTGGGATAAGTATCACTCATTTCCAGAAGTTTTTCCGATAATACACGATCTTCATAATCCATCTAACCTGAGATTGAAATCTAGGAAACCTATTTGATCGATTGACTTTTTGCGTACACGCCTGAAGGCTGTTGATCTTTGGAAAACTGAATGGCAGGAAGTTGATGTTTCGAATAAAGTTCTCATAGAGAATCCTTCCAAAAGGGTAGCAGGTTTCGATATAAGTTGGAAAAATTGGTGTACATTAAATCGTCTCAGGACATGACATGGTCGTAATAATAGTATGTTGTTCAAATGGAATACTATAGAAAGTCCGGCATGTGAATGTGGCGCAGCTGAAGAAACAATAAGACATTTAGTCCTCGATTTTTCTATTTTCCGTTTTACGGGTCGTTTTTAAGAAATTCATTCCGTTCCAGATAATTTCATTAACTGGGTAGAGAACTTTAAGTCTATTTAGGAGATTCGTTTTTGAATCTTGAGGTGATTATGGGCTACATCACCGAATGGTGTATGAGATGTTCCCTGTTGAAAAACAGCGCAGCATTTGTTAAGTTCTTAGATAAGGCTAGGACTGCTCCTCCTTAGTGTTTTTCCCATGGTGTATGTTAATAAGGCAAGAGCTACACCCACGTAGGGCTTCATTCCCAAAGGGTGTATGAGATGTTCCCTGTTGAAAAAAAGAGGAGCATTGGTTAAGTTCTTAGATTCAAGTGAGTTTAAACATATAAGAGTTAGGTATGTTTTGATGAAATATTTTTCTGCTGGTTTTCTTTTTCCAATTGCCCTTTCTTTTCACCCTTGTCTTCGTGAAGAAGTCCTGGAAATCATGGAGTGCAAGATCTGTGCGATATTCGGTGAATTTATGAATCAATTTATTTAACAAATTTATGCAGATTTGAGTATTTATTGTGGGGTTTTGCATCATTTGCTAATAGCATTAATTTCGTTTAAAATATCAAACCAAATTACAACTAAGCAAATAAATCTATAATTTTGAATATTCAAAAGCAAGCGAATGTGCTTTGTGAGTTGTTGTACAATCCCATTCCGACGAATTGTTATCTGATATTTCAAGTAAAGCGTCAAATATTTTTTCGAGTGATACCGTAAAGGTTTGACTGCATCGATTCTGCTAGACCATCGCGTGGTACTTAATGCCTTTAGTTTTAAATCAGGTAAATGCTTGCAAATTATGGACCACCTTTTGGTAGAAGACGAAAAAAAACGTAAATTTCTTGAATTAAGTTGAAAAAGTTGACCGTGTCGTGCGTTATATTTGCCGCATCGTTAACGACTAAATTGAGACTATGCGCCGAGCATGGAATGTAAAATGCACGATTATTCATTTCCAATATTTGTTTTTGCAATCCATTGTGTTTTCCACGCATATTAGAACCATTGTCATAACCTTGGCCACGTAAGTTTTTAATATCAAGGTTTAATTGCGAAAATAAATCTAAAACAAAATTTAATAGTCCTTCACCTGTGGAGCTGGTTATCGGACAGATGCCAATAAAACTTTCGCATATTGTAACATTTTTAGTTTCACTGTTTAAAACAACATACCTTAGTATAACTGTAATTTGTTCTGTGTGACTTACATCTGGTGTGCAATATAATATGATAGAGAAATATTTTGATTCTCTGACTTAATTCAGGATATAATTTTTTATGGTCGTGCCGAGTAAATCAATGATTTCATTCTGAATCTGATCTCCTAAGTAGTGAGTCATGCGAGTTGAATCGAATTTCGAGGCTTGAATTCTGTGAATATGTTCCCGCATAACTGAATCAAAGGATGCTATCATTTCTATTGCTTTGAGAAAATTACCATTATCATGCTCATATAATATTTTGGACGAGCCCCTAAACGCCAGACATTGATGAGATAAAAATTTTATAACAGCTATGATCCTTTCCAATACATCACACCATTGTTTTTTTTTTCAGATTCTAATAGTCGTAGTTGCATTTGATTTACAGTAGTTTTATTTTTTAACATATAATTTAGTTGGACCCAACATTTTAAATTTTCGCTATGGGAAATGCTTGTTTCGTGTCGTTTTAAGGTAGATGACAGATGTTGCCAATCGGAAAAACTGCTTGGAGCTGACAGACTACTTATAGTTTTACTGAATATTTTACAACAAAAACAATAGACTGAATCTTTTGACGTAGAGAAAACAAGCCATTCTCTGTTGATTTTTTCTCCATTAAGAAGATTTCTAGAGTAATAACTGTTTGAAAATTTTCTTCCATCGATATTAGCAGGAAAATTGTGGTTAAACAGCTGCACGGGACCACGGCTAACAAAATATTAACAATATCATTAGTCATACTGGCGGGCCACGAACCGGGATCATCACCACAATCTAAACAGCTACTTGATGACGATAAATTGCTTACAGGTTCTTTAGCACTACTTTCTCTTTTTTTAGTTTCACTGGAGTCTCCTTCTGAAGGACTAACATTTTTCTCTTCAGATACCTCCATAACTTCTAGATTTAAAGCTGCGCTTGTTGAAGCTACATCTACGTCAACATTCTCTTGACATTCAGAGTCCCTATTTTCTGGTTTGCTAAAAAATTTCTCAAGAGATCCCGCTTGTTTTTTTTTCTCTGTATCTTTTTCTCGTTTTTGCCGTCGAAATTGAGCTCCTGAATTTTTTTTCCTTTTTTGCGGTTCCTAGAATTTTTTTGAAAAAGTTTAGTATACGGTTGTACAAAAGTAACTTAAATCCCAAAAGGGGGTCGATCATTCCACCCATTATTGCGAACAACCTTTACTAGGGGGTCAACACTGAAATCGCGAAAAAAAATCAGCTTTTCCATACATTTTGTATGGAATAGTTATTTTTGACAATGAGAGAATGAAGCTGCTAAGCAGAAAAATTTTTAGTACTCTTTATGTACACACGACACTAACACAACATAAACAGACAAGCTATTGCTAGTGCAATAGCGACAGGGAAACGAGTTTTTTCCACAGGTTTTTTCACTCGTTTATTGAATCATACGCAAGATAGTATGGTTCCCCTGTTATATTTCCTTGCTCACACTTTAGGTTCAATCGTAGGAGGCATGATGCGAGCTTAGATTAAGGAACGGGCATGGTCTGTTTTTTCCGCTGGTATTCTATTTATTCGCTTGTTTTTTACACCAAAATTATAACTTTAAGCAAAATACAATTATTCGAATTTTTGTAAATTCTCTCTTTTCAAAAGAATTTATATATATACCTGAAACTGACTTTCAATTTTTTTATAATCTCGACAACTTGTCACGAGCTATGTTTCTCTAAAATTTGAAATGGATTTATTCAAGATTTATAAAGATATAGCAAAACTAAAGAATATGCGATCTTTTCCGGTCTGTTAAATATATCACAATAAGTTACATACCTATCGAGATTTTAAGAAATTGAATCGAAACTTATTTTCATCATCTACTTTTGCATTTAACTTTTTTGATTGGAATTATATTTTATATTTATTTACTAAATACGACCTTCGCGAATTTTTTCGCAGTATCTCCATTTAGTGTCGGACTGGGTAAATAAAAAATCATATTACTCTTTTTCTTATTAGACCAAATTTTTTTGTTTTCGATAGGAATCATTGTAAGACTTCATACCTATTGATTAGACTATTTCTACGAAGATGTTGTTTATATTCAAATAGATAACGATTAATTGAGATTTACCATGATTCCACTGCATATTCTGCAGACTTCTGCATCTCATACACATTCGTAACACCTTTCCTCTCATATCTTTCTATTATATCTTTCGATATGAAGAATATTAATCAACATTACAACAGCGAAACTTACCCTGAAGCGTAGTGACGTATTTTCATACGTAAAAATCTGCTTTTAAGGTGTTAACTATGCCATGTTATTGCCTATATATTTGATTTTGTTTCCTAGTATGGGGGCGGGTGGAGGTCTTTTTGAACATATGCCATAATTAATAGGTATTTGAATTTTTTCTGCTTTTACCTCCATCTCCCTTTTCTTCTATCCTATTACCAGAATAATTACGACCAACTTGTTTGGAATCAATTGGAATAAATATTTTAAAATAACGTATTTATTTTAGCAGAGAATCGAAAGACCTTCTTTCACTCCAGCCACTTTCCCTCTAAAGAATTTTGAGAAATGTCATACGGAGTGCGGTGATTGATTCCTTATGCTCTCAATCAACCTTAAAAATGCCCCCCTCTAATAAAAACGAGACCAGTGTTTTTCGCTAGAATCACTCTCTTTTCTCAAGAGTTTTAATAATATCTACGGGAAGAAATGAAATCCGTATGAAATAATCAATTGGGCTGATTTCTAATTCAGAATAAGACTTGACGAGATTATTTGTTTTTTTTTCAGGTTCTTTCTGCAGAAGACAATCCAACGTGCGTTATAGAAGATTGCGTATGCAATCATGATCTGACACCAAAAGTTGGTAAGTTTTTTTTGGGTATTAAGTTATTGGTGGGATGTGAAAAATCTTGAATCATTTAATGGACGATTATTAAATCAGCAGATAATCACAAGTCATAACCGCGAACAAACTTCCACTTGGATAAGTTTCTAATCACAATATAATAAATCCGCCAAGTGGGAGTAGGACTCGCGGACCGAAGGCTCCATAAAAGCTAGTAGGTATATGCATGAAAATTTCATTCTTGTTTTTTCGAGTATGTTTTAAATTATTTGCTCTCTTACGAAAATCAGAGTTCAAACGTTATATTTACGTTATGTATTTGTGTATTCAGCATCATCTAACCCCAAATTCGAATATTAAGTTTATTCTATTACTCTAATACTCAACGTTTTCCATGTACACATCGAAACAATCAAGTAGACGTTAGAATACGTACTAAAGAGAATTAATAAATAATATTGATGTAAACCATGAAATATTCTATGAAATGCGATAACTCAAACGTCAATCGATATCGCAGAGTAACACACGTTAATCGTCCTATGTGCTGAAACTGTCAAAAACGATTTTTTTGATTATTTCAACATGAAATTTATCACATTCCTTTCAATTATTAAATTGACAATTTCTCACTTTCGAAATTCACTTAGGGCCGTATAATTTGAAATACTGTTACTCCTGTGAATGAGAATTTTTTGATCACAATGGAATGTTGTTTGCTGTTGTTACTTTAAATTAACGGTTTTAGGATTTTCCCATTACTTGTTCTATGGGACATTGCTTCAAGTAGAATGTCATGATTTCAGAACAAAGAATTACTTTGAACTCTATACACCGTCGCCTTCCTGAGAAAGTGCGAATAAGTTCATTATAGAAAATTTTTGTGTGATGTAACAAGTTTACAGTTTCCCTTTTTTCGAACAAGTTCATTATCTATAATCTAATTTCGATTGCGACAACTTAGATGATCTTTTTTACAGCTTCAAGGGAACGTCGACTCAAATATCCGTTTTCAATTTCTACTTCCTACCTACACATGTTCTTGAGAAAATAGTCATGACAGACAGATATACAGATAGACAGAGATAAGTATTCTCGTTTCAATGATAATTGGAAGCTATATAGGTTGTTCAAGTATTGCCTCTCCCGCCCAAGACCGATTTTTGATTTTACAAGTCAGAGAAGAATGTAAAATCAAAGCATCGCTTCAGATCCAAGGGCCGTATCGAGTACATAATATAAAAATTTCTGATCAACTTAAGTGCCTCTACTTACTCTTAGGAATCGCTCTACCCCTTTATCTTGGAGCCAAAAACACGTAAAGTGGGATACCAGTTTCATCACGATTGAAAAAGTTTCGAATACAGAGAGAAGCTGAAAAAGAAAGCCTGCTCAGAAAATTGTTAGGTAAAGATGAAAGGAGGCGGATCAGATCTTCTATTATGGTACTCTTCCAACAAGACAAATAAACTCCACACCGCACGATAATAATGTGAAATGTACTGAAAGAGAATAATATTCAACCTAACCTCACCGGGACATCCTGCTCACCAGACCTGGACCCATCGAGCCATGTGAGGAACACTCTAAAAGAAATCTTTTAGTCAAACTTTCTTCATACAACAATTATCGATTGACAGTTCAAAAACTTGTAATGAGGTAGTCCGAAGTATCATCGAAAAAATAATCTTGAATATGCCAAGATGTTTCCAAAGTAGCATCAATAACAGAGGTGCTACTTCTGCATACTAAAAATATCCGACTGATTAGACATCTTTCTGAAACTATTTTTTTACGGATTTTTCATAAAGTACGGGAATATCTTTCTTCTTCATTTTTTTTCCTTCAACTACTGCAAAAACCCGCTTTACGCGATGGAGACGTTCGGCAAAAAATCGAGTATTGCATGTTGTTTTTTTTTTTGAAAAAATACATTTATTGACTTTTGGGTAACGTTTCTTCAACGTTCTTGTAAATTACGTTCATAGCAGCGAACGCTGTTTTCATTTGTTTGATACACGGTCATTATCACTGTATATGCCTGCAATTAGTCTTAATCTGAATAAATTTTTGAAAGAGCATTTTGTATTCGGTTTGAAGATAACACTTTCTCTTCTACTTGTTCTTCCTCATTGTTCATGGGATTATTCCGTAACTCGATCGGATCTTCATTCCTGAGAGCTTTGTTCGTACTTTGCTCAGTCTCGTATCCCTCATCAATCATGGTAACAATGCCTTCAAGCACTTGTCTCTGCATCTTGATAAGTCTTCCAGGTGCTTTCATAAAATCTGGCAAAAGATTACGCCACACTTCGTGTATACAACTCTTTTCAACTTCGTTCCGACCTTCCTCTTCGTATGGTAATGTATGACTTTCACCACTCTCGCATAGACTATTTTCTTTCTCTGTCAGTTTCTGGAATTGGTTGGCTAAAATTGTGGCGATTTAATGAGCTTTGGAGTCAGCTATTGCTCCCTGAGCCATGGGTTGTAATATTGACGTAGTGTTTGATGGTAGGAACATCACGTATACTTTTAAGTCTTGCGGCGTTTCAAGTGTGATTGGATGTCCTGGGCATTATCCAAGAGGAATATAACTCTTCGCTCAAGCCCATTTCTGTCACAGTGGGATTTAGCTGATGGAAAAATTATTGAAATACCAATTTTCAAAAAATTCTCGCCACACTCATGCCTTTCAGGTTTCAGTTTGAATTCACCAGTGGCACCTAGTGTCAGTCGATCTTTCCCAACTTTGAAGCCGCTGACTTGACGTTCTTCTTTCGAAATTAATGTTCGAGATGGCATTTTCTTTCAATAAAGGCTGGGCTCATCAACATTGAAGATGATACAGGCAGGATTTTTTTTCTCTTGTGACGAACTCTTGAAACTTATCTCGAAACTCAGTCCCAGCTCGAGTGTTCGCGCTCGCGCCCTCACCTGGTGTATATGTGGATTTTGTGAAGATTGGAACCGATGAAACCAGCCTCTGATGACAGCAAAAGTAGGAGTGGAACGACCTTCACCTTCTTCTGTTCAAGCATCTCGTACAAAGATTTTGCTTTTGTGCATATAACATCTTGACTCGGTGATGTATTCTTCTTATTTATATCTTCAAAGTTTTATTGCACTTGGGTTAGAAAGTTTAATTTTTCTCGATTTTTGAAAGTCGCTCTCACGTAGTGTTGAATTATTCATCTCCATCAAACGTTAAAACACGAATGCTCATAGAATAATGTCGTATGACGGGGAATTCCCAATTCTTCAATTTGGATCAACAGAGATAGCGGGCATTTCCGCGAGTAAATAGAAGTCAATGACTTCATTGTAACATTCATATTTTGAGATGAGCAATTCGCATATTGCACAAATGAAAAAATATAAAGTGAAGCCGCGCATAAAGGGGTAGCGTAAAGCGGGGTAGAATGATATATTATTTTCAATGATTCTTACCGACAAGCAAGAAATGTTATCGAAGTGAAAGAATTTACACAGAATTTATGAGATATTTATAATTATTCAAATGAAAACGTTTGGATTTCGATATTAAATTCATTGTTATATTTCAGATTCAATCAGAATGACAAAATATGGGCTTAACGAGCCCAGATTGAAATGTAAAGCTGAGAATATGTTTCATGTGGAATGGGAGGACAATTTTAGTCCATTTTATGATACAAGTAATCGCTCCGTATATTTCCTACATGTGGTAGGCCCAGATGAGGATTTCTTCACTGATGTGGTAAGTAAAAATTTATTTTATATGGAAAACAATCTTGAGTAAGGGTTAATGGGAATATTAGTCACTCCCACAGCTACTCTAAAAGAAATGAATTAATTTTATTTCCTGTCCTTAATTTTTGGAGCTGTATAACACGTTTCCATCAATATTTCTTTCTGGTTGTATAGTATCTTCACAATGTTTTTTGGTTACTCCTACACATGATATAATTATGATAGGTTATCTGTGCGAGTAACATATCTATCGATAACTTGATCAGCATTCTTATATGTATATTTTGATTATCGTAATATACATCAGATATACCTTACGGCGTATAAACATAAATGTCCCATCCGGGTTACCTCATTGCAATAAACGACAAGAGAATGAAGATCTTCTATGAAGGAATGAAGAAACCTTCTAGGCTTACCTCAATCCTAGTGAGTAACGACTAGGAAAGTATCGACAAACGTTACACTCATCTCGCTACCTTGAAGAGTAAGATTGGGGGAAAATGCTATGATATTTACTGACCTACCATAATCGGAAGTACATGATTCCACTTTACCCAAAAAGTCAGCAAACTTTTGACTGTTTCTCGAACGTTGGGCAGATGCCTGACATGATTTAAGCTGCCTTGTCGTACTTGAGTTTGGATTCGTTCTGGTAGTGATTGAATCTCTTGCTCGGCTATGACCTAACCTCTCCTTGGATCAATCCGAGGGCATATCTCATTAGTTCGTATAGAGATAAGTCTTCTATTTTGTTGAAGATGAGAGATATGAAGGGATTCGGTCAGTCGAATGTTCATCGGTTACCAATCAGGCTGCGAAAGATTCTCTAATGTTCCTCTAATGTTCTTATTCCTAGATAATTCAAGATTGACTTCCAGGTACAACTGCTTCGAAACAACGAATTTTATGCCGAACAGTTTTTTTTGGTGTACACATTATTTTCAAGAGTTCATCGAGAAACTTTTATAACTGCACTAAATGACTTTACTCAAACTCTCTTGTCTGATTTCCACAATGTCTATTTTTAGTACGCACGACCGCTTTGAACAATTACGTCATTTTCAAGTGCCTAGAGCTAACAATTATGAGTAAGATTATGCTAACTATACCTATTTTAAATCTTGAGTAGTGGGGAGTGATTTAAATCTACAGTGGTGAGTTTTGGGTTTTTACAAAGTTTGTTAATTTTCAACTGATTCATTGTCATCCTTTTATTGAATTTGTGGGAATTTTAAATTCTATTTGGGGATTATGTGGTTCGTAGATTTAGTATGTTCAAAAACTGCGGATTTATTATCTGAGGAGAGATACTCTTTTCCATAAAATAAATCTATCCACAAAATCATTAATTAGAAATGAAAGTCAAGCAAAACTGATGGTAATGTATTTATAAACTACAATTAAAATATTTAATTATTGATAACCATCATTTACTGAATAATATAATTTATGGTCATCAACTTGAACTATCAATTAAAATACATTATGTCGAAAAAGTACGAGGAAGTGATTATTTAAAAAATCTGATCAAAACGATTGTGCAAATTTTTGTTGCTAAGTTGGCGCAATTGTTTTTTTTTTATAATATCACGGAGTTTTAACGCGACCTGTCATTTAGTTTATTTACAATGCTCGATTTTGTCATTTATCACAAATGGGTTTTGCGATTTTTATAATGGATTGAAATATCGAACAAAGAATTTGTCTCAAATTTTGTATTGCAAATGGAACTTCGTGTGCCCAATCGCTGAAAAAATCTGATAGCGTGACATAAAAATTGCAGGATGTCTCCTCTGGCCCAATAGATGAATGTCATTCGATGACTTTGTTTTGTCACACTCATGACATCTAAAATAAATTCTTTTATTGATTCAAAAAAATTTCCAATACCGTATGTCATCATATCTCATTCGACATTGTTTGTTTGTTTTTCCTTTAACGTGCTCTATTTCTGCCTTTTGGCTAATGACACGCCGAGGAATTCTGTCACCTCACTAACCCGGGAATTTTGCCGAACCCCTCTCTTGTCGAGGGAAGGGATCTTTAATGTCCAACACATCTCTGTTAGACAGGACCGACAACTTTACATCTCCTCCGAAAGATTCACTCAAGCGATTCCCAGAATCCGAAAAATCGCACCGACTTTGTGGGGACTGAACCCAGATAACTCTGCGTAGGAGACGAGCATCATATCCCATACGCCACCGAGCCGGCTCATTCGACAATAATTAGCTTGTCTTGTGAAAATTGATATTGCATACGATACAGTGGTATCTATCCTAACCTATTTGGAAAAACATTCACTGAATCTAGAGGAGAAAATCATAAAGTATAAAGTTTTTAGAGAAGTAAATTCCTCCTGCTGACTTTCTACAGCCAACTTCACACAAATGTTTACATATATATTCTGTCAAGAAAGAATCAGGAACCTATCATTTAAAAAATCTGCTCAGAACGATTGTCAAAAAATTTGTTGTTGCTAAGTTGGCACAACTGTTTTCCATACTGACGCGGTGTTTAAACGCAATCTGTCGTTTAGTCTGTTTACAGTGTTCGATTTTGTCAGTTTTCATAAGAGTTTTGCGATTTCTACAATGAATAAAAATATAGGACAACGAATTTATCACAAATTTTGTATTGGAAATAGAATTGCGTGTGCCTAATCGCTGAAATTATTACAGAAGGCTCACGGTGAATCGACTTTATCAAAATCACGTGCATATGAGTGGTGAAGATTTGCCTCGCTCTGGTCGGCCATTAACATCTTCAACTGAAGTTAACATCGACAAAATAAAGGAACTGGAAATCGAAAATTGTCATTTAAGTTTGAGAGAGATAGTTAAAGAACTGTGTGTGTCCCACGAATCAATTCCTATCATTTTAAACGATTGTTTAGGCATGAAACGCGTTTGCTGCTCGACAAGTTCCAAAAGACGCCCAAGTCAATCAAAAGTCAAGATAATTTTGACTGTTTTGTTTGATTATCGTGGTGTTGTGCACTCGGAATTCTTTCCAGAAGGTCAGACGGTATATACAGAATATTACCTGAGCATTATGCGGCGTTTGAGAGATTGCCCGTTTTGTTTTGTTTCATAGAAGACGTTCGAAAAATGTTGTTGTTGACGTTGAAAAATGATGATTGGATTTTCGTTGTCGTAAATGAATTATTTCCCAAGGGGCCTACTAAAGCGATACAATGAATTTGAATGAAAAATTAATATTTTGTCTTTCATTGACTAATTCCAGTAGTTTTTACAGAATGTATAGCAATGTCACTAAATTCCAAAAGATATCCAATTCAATTTGTGTATTTTGAAGGCTTTCACAGACATAATCTCACCTACATCATATATAGAAAAGAAACTTCCACAGACTCAAAAATACCAATGGATTCTTTCAGCCACATTACACATAAGTTTGCCGCTTATATTTCAATGATTCATAGATTCTTTTTCATTCCTATATCCATAACAGATTTTAGTAAGGAAATCAATATCATTAAGAAAATTGCATCAAATAATCATATTTTAGTGTCCCATATAAGTATTATTCAACTTATAGAACAAAAACAAATGTATGCATTACTATGTTCCGTTATAGAAAAAAAAACAGAAGATAAATACGCACGTCTAAGTTACATTGGCCCCCTCGCTAATAACATCAGCTGTTATCTTTCTAAATTTGATTCAAGAAACTCCTTTTCTAGTGGTCCCAACATAAGCAAATTACTATTCAATGCCGAACAAAAATCTAATACATTTAGTCTGAAATAAACAGAATTGAATGCAATGAATGCCCAACAGCTTACGTAGGACAAACAGGCCAAAATATTCAAAGAACATCTCTCCTCAGATGACAAATTCGCAGTTTTTGGTTTTTGAACATATTAAATCTCATAATTACATTAAATAATTTGAAAATTCTCCACAAAATCAATGAACGGATGTCAATGAATCGGTTAGAAAGTTTGGGAATCAACGAACTTCGTAAAAATCCAAAATCACTACTCTCAATAGTTGACTAGGATTGAATCAGAAATAGGTATAGTTAGCATTTTCTGTCGAATGACTGTTAGCCAGGGTGTCCCTTATATGGGAGAATTTTTTTTTTTGAAAATCGGTATGCATACCCTCTAACTTTTTTAAATCTACCTAGACTTATATAAATACAATATTTCTTCTTCCTACGCCACCATTAACCCGTACCGACAGAGTTTCAAAGTTTCAAGAATTTGAGTCTTTAACTTAATATGGTATTATGGAACTAAATCAATTAATATTACTTTTTTAAAATTTATAATTAAAAACAAAGTCATTTTAGATGTTTATTCATTTCAAGAAGATGAAGTCACATACATGAGGTCACAAAATTGTAAATAATTAGTCCTGATATTTTTTCTTGAGAGTGGATATATATTTCTGTGTCGTTGCACGCAGCGTAGCAAATATTGCTTTTGCTCTTCCTTTGCCGTAATTAAACCATGAAAATCTTGCATTAGTTTGACAGCTCTCTCAGCTGTATCATTAACAGCTCTCAAAGCTAGAACCTTTCTTGTTGCCCCTAAATAGGCAACATCTTCTTCCCAGTTAGAAATTGGTTTCTGAAGGAAGTTCTCATCGACTCTTAATCGTGAAAATATGAAAACAAATTAGTGCTCTTGATTGATACAAAATCGCTTAATGATTTTTCTGAAACAACAAATAAGCAGAATTAATTATTCGTTTAGTAAAAAACATTAAATAAAACAATTTAATTTACTTAAGCATTTTCACTTACCATACAAATGATGAGACATATCTTCTTTTGACGGAATGTACCTCTTCCTAGAATCAGACTCTCTTTGCAAGTTTGTTATCATGTTTGCCTTGGTTGGTTCATGAACTTGTCAAAAAGTGATAGAACGACAATTTCTTCCGATAAGTACCAAAGATGTTGGCTAAACTTGCTGAGAGCTGCTTTAGAAATCAATTTGTCGACAGTTTCATATTTCTTAAGCCTTTTTAAAAAGCACAAATCTTGATTTGGTGCCTTCACCGCCAAACTACATTGAAGCCATGTTTTTACGTATAAAATCGCAATGAATAAACAAATGTCTTGAAGTGCTCCTTTATCCTTATCGCTTGATTTGAATTGCGATTGCAGAAAGGATATTTCAGCGTATAAATAGCTCTTGCCATCCACCTTCCTTGGTGCGTCGCTCCTGGAGGCTGATTTTAATTTTCTTCGCAATATCTCATCCTAAAAATACAACAGATAGTTCAATCAGCTCCCGATAATCGTCACGCACAATAGATTTTTGTAGTTCTTGATTATAAAATGCCAGCAATTCTTGTACTATTGTTTTACTGAAATGTTGTTTGATGAAGTCAGTGTTAATTTCAATAGCAGAAGGATCAATTTTTTTACAGTTGTCTCTAAACTTTTTGAACATCGGGATATCGGGGCTACTCGTGACTTGATGGATTTTTGTTTCAAATACAGATTTCAAAACCAGTTCGTAAACGTGATGGCGGCAACCAAAGAGTAGTAATTCCCTGTCTAGTTTTTGTTCCAGAAGAACACACGCTCCATTCAGTTGTTCGGCATTAGAAGCAGTTGTATCACAGCACATTATTTGGATTTTGTCATCGAGGTTCCAGTCGTAAAGCGCGTTTGACACAGCTTGAGCTTGCTCTCAACCGGAAGAGCTGTCCAACTTTGACACCGTCAGAAGTTGTTCTCTTTCTCCAAATGAAATAAGAATTGGCAGGCATTCTTCTTTTGAACTTCTAACGTCTGGCCCTGGTAATAGCTTTCCATCCAAGTGTCACCATTTCAGGAATATTATTCTGAAAATCTGATATAGATTCTGCTCTATCTTTTCTACTCTATGTACGAATACGTTGAATAGATGATTTGTTTATGGGAACATTATCACAGCTTGAACCTAGCGCTTCTATCACTGCATGAAGTGTAAGACAGAATCCCTTACACTTAACTAACATCTGTCTAAAGCTGCAACTTGGGCGTGATAAAGTCCTTTCTTCCTCTTTTGTGAGTAGTTGCAGAGCTCAACGTTGATTTTGAAGGCAAGAGTTCCTCAAGGCTTTCATCAGAGCTGAAAGGATGATCGCAATGTTCTTGAGTATGACGAAAACTTTGTATATTATGAGATGACAATAAACTATCTGAACGCCTTCGTTCTTCTCTTCTTTGAACATTCTCTGCCTTGATCTTTCTTCTTTTTCAGCCAACTTTTTATCTACACCTGCTAAACATCCTGGAAGCCCTTGTTCTCTTCGTTTTTGTAAAAATATTTTATCTTCATCAGTTGCAAAGCATCAGCGTGTGCTATATCTAACAAGTTATCTAAACTGTTCTGAAAGTCCTCCTCACGGCGCCTATAAATAACGTTCGACTTTTTCGAATTCTCTCCAAGTGTGGTGAAGATCCACAAGTTTTTTTACACAGTTAGGTGAAACCCTAGTTGGGATTCTAGCCTTTTCCCAAAATATAATACACTCGCGAATGACGAGATTTGCGCTTTCACTTACATTTAATTTCACATCGCGAATATTGTAAAACAATACTGCGAGAACCTGACGGTTCGACGGTAACTTGGCACCTGTTATTTGATAATTTATATCGTCAACTAAGAAAATACTTCTTAATTTCACTGCCATCTTCAAAGGTGAAACAATCGGTGATAGCTACGATAATAACTGAGAAAAAATGACTAATTACCGCGAGTGCGCGCCGCTATTCTGGCGCAACTTGTATGAACATGTTTTGATGCGAGTCGGTACGGGTTATCATATTCCAAAGAAGGTAAAAATTTATTTTCTAGCGTTTCAGGTACAAATGAACAAAACTAAGATGTATGCGTTAAAAAATTCAAACTTCGAAAAATAATGGACACCCTACTGTTAGCTCTAGATACTTGAAAAATAACGTGACTGTCGAAAGCAGTCCAAATCATTGTCGAAATCAAACAAAAGTGTGTCATTTTATGTATATTTCATTCTGAATAAAGTATTAAACTCAAACCTTGATCTTGAGTGGTTAACATAGTCATTGATAAAAAACAATACTGAATTCTTTTGAATTATTGAGGACTGTATTCATTTTATGGAATTTGTCTATAAACTTTTTTTTTAGATATCCTGTAATCACTACACTGTTGAATCAGTAAGCCCGAGCACAGCTTATAATGTAACATTATGGGGTGTAGATGATAGTAATAATATCATCCTTTCCAAAACATTAAGTGTTCTAACAAACAGGAAAGGCGCAATACCCTTACCTGTTTCGAACATATCTTGGAGTTTGATACCCTTAGAAGCCAAATACCAAGCTAAGATACAGTGGATTCCAGCTGAAGGTAATATAATCATTTCATTATTCGAAATGCTAGAAACCTGGCTCTCTCATATACATCAGTGTTCCCACTTTTTATAGCCACATTCTCCTAAGAAATCTATCACAACTTAATAAGATAACAACGGTAACAAATTTGGAGCAATTTGTTCTGGTACAATTATTTGGCAATACTCTAGTAATCTGTTTCTCTATTTATTTTTAGTTGATAAAGATCAGAGAATACCTTTTCTACGATGTATATGGTTCAGAAAATGATTAAATGTTTCAGTGTTTCTTCTGTAATTATCGGCTAATTTTTCTTAAGATTGATCCAAAACCTAAGAAAGAGGATTGCGTTTTGAAATTAAATTGGTTTTCATTTGCATTATCAAGCCAATAATATCAACTATGTTGCATGGATCTGATGTCCGATTTTTATTTTTGTCGGATAATGAAAAATAATTTCAAAACGTCAAAGCGCGGAGGTGTTTAGTCATTTCGTTCTACTTAGGGCTGGCAATGTTGTTTCACCAGTTGATTCCAAGAACCCTGAAAGTGTGGGAAATTGATGATAGTTTTTTTGAATCGGATGATTTCTCCAAAATTGATGCTTATTTTAATATCGTTACAATTTTATCTTCATATTGTTATCTTTCTTGTAGACCCAAGTTCAGTTCGTAAATGGAACAATATATTCGCCAAATATGATGCAATTGTAAGCCATTCAAAGTCATTGAAGTGGTCAACAACATTCTGATCCCATCTCCAACAGCTCATGCTGTTGCTGTGTTCGGAACACATATAAGTTTTCGTCATTGTATTATCTGATTCAAACTTTTTAACATTTATAAGCACCTGCTCTTTAACTTTTCCAGAGATTGCATCAACTCTCTCATTCACTGAGCAGTTGAATAACGATTTAACGTTCTGGTATTCGGGAAAGGAGTCATCACAAGGAAATACAACATTGGTACACTAGAAACGTCATGACGCTAGCTGAACTAATCTATGGAACCAATAAAGATATAATCGGTGATGACTAGTATTTCTATATTGATTCGATCCATGCATTGTAAAAGAAAAATCTTACCAACATTGGCACCATATGAAAAATTTAAAGAGAAACGCTATTCCTATCTCAGAAAAGCAGATTTGTTCAATTTAGTGTCTTTTATACCTAAAAGAAATTCTCCATGCAGCATAAACCTGTAAATAATTCTGAAAAGAAGAATCCTAAGATTATTGATAATTTATACTAATTCCAATAAATGTGGTGTCGACGCTCTAGACCAGGGGTGCTTAAACGGTCGATTGCGAGTGCTTTTTGAGTAGATCTCGAGAAGAACAAAATTTTAATAAGTAGTAACTAAACTACAAAATTTTATTACGTAATAAAATGACACTCTGCTAGCGGCAAAAGGCGGCTTTATCAAAGGAACGCGCGGTACTTGTCAAAAAAAAGCCGCGTTTTTTATTCTTGCCACTTTTCTAGAAATTTTGGGCGGCGCGTTTGACGGGAACATTTGAGACTTTCGTTCACGCCGATATAAATGTTGCGCCTGCAGGGATTGGAGTCATTCTGAATTGTAACTTAAAGGCCATACTACGTCGATACAAAATTTATTATTAAATATCATTTTAATAACGATTGGGAGGAAGAATTTTTCTTTTGTATGGTGAAGGATAAGTGCATTTGTCTTATTTGTCGCGCATCAGTTGCAATACCTAAGCGTGGTAACTTAGAGAAGCATCACAAAACGGTTCATAAAAACGGTGAAAAGGATTTTCCGCCACAGGGTGAATTAAGAATACGAAAAATACTTGTTTGAAAAAAGAACAAACCATGTTCACGAGACCAGCCAAATAATCAAAAGCTGCTACGATCGCGTCATTTAAAATATCTCATATATTGTCGAAACACAAGAAACCATTAGAAGATGGATCTGTTGTGAAGGAAGCATTTATTGAACCGGGTGAGACTTTATTTGGAGATTTTAAAAATAACTCAGAAATCATGTCTGCTATTAGAGAACTTCAGTTATCTCGGCCGACTGTCACAAGGCGTATCAAAGTCATGAGTCAGGACTGTCAGATAAACTAAAACATGATATGAAATGTACAGTTCGACGAATCCACCGATATGATAGACACTTCCCAGTTGTTTATTTTTATTCGGATGGTATTCAATGACATGTTGGCTAAGGAAGAATTTTTGACAATCATTCCTCTGAAGGGGAAGACCCGTGGCGAAGATATTTCACGTTTTCTTCAATTTTGTAAAAAACTAAAAGCCACCAATATATAAATCAGTGTGCATTACAACCGCTGAAGATGAAGATCTCCTTTATTTTTTTATTCCATTGCATGATACGTCAACAAGTTTTATGTTCAAAAGTTTTAAACACGGAGAAAATAATGGGCATTGCAACAAAAATTGTGAATTTGATCCGTGCACGTAGCTTGCAACGGCGGCTCTTTAAGTTGCAGTTGGAAGATAGGGAGTCAGCTGAACACATTGATTCAGTTCCTCACACAGACGTCAGGTGAATGAGTCGCGGAAATTCCTAGAAAGGTTTCAAGAATTATTGCCCGAAATAACCGCTTTTCTAGAGGAAAGAGGTGATGACAATCCGATGTTGAAAAACGAAAAATGACTAACTGATTTGGCATTTTGAACTGTCATCATAATGCACTCAAACACCATCAACTTGGAGCTTCAAGGTAAAGGAAAAATTATTATTGAGATGATTAGCGCAGTGAACGCATTCGAAAGTAAATTGCTACTTATGATACATCAACTGAAAAGAAAGGATCTGAAACATTTTCCATCTTTGAAAACAAGAATTCCTCAGTTGAATTATGATACGTATGAGGCTGAATTATCAAATATTTTGAGACAATTCGAAATGCGTTTTTATGATTGCAGTAAATTGGCAAATATAGCATCATTTATGAGATATCCTTTATCATGTAAAAACATTGAGGAATTAGCTACTGAAATAGCAAGTCAGTTTAATATGAACTCATGTTCTGTTGGAAAAGATTTGGTGCAGATTATATCAGATATACATCTCAAAGCTTCAGCATCTGATAAAAATTTTTGGTGTTTTATATCTGAAGATGAATATCCGAATCTAAGGCAAATCGCCCTATAACTGACGGCAATGTTCAGGTCAACTTACTTGTGGGACTCTGCATTTTCTGAAATGAAAATAATTAAATCAAAATATTACAATCGACTAACTGACGATCATATGTCATCATGCTTGCGATTAGCACTCCGTGGTTACGTACCATCTTATGAAATGTATGCTGAGGACATGCAGTGCCACGCTTCAACACCCAAAGTCACTCCTTAGTTAAGTTTAACACCATATGTAACTATTTTGTTTTGTAACAACCAATAAACTCGTTATGTTGAATAACTATGAGTTTTTTTATTGATATTATAGAGAAGAACCTAACTAAACCTAACCCAAACCTTGACTAATATAATGTTCATTGTGCGGAAGTGTAATATATATTTATGCTACGGTATACGCTAGTTAGGTAGGTAGGTAGTTAGGGTGTATCGTGTATGTACGACAACCCTGCATCACTTATACTTGCAGCCTCTCAGAATCGATTGTAAGTATTCTAAAAATATTGAAGTAGATCGCCAGTTGTTCAAGTTTGAGTACCCCTGCTCTAGACCATAAGTGTCTTACTAACAGTAAGAAGTCAAAGATAGTCGACTACTTTATTTTGTTCACAGTAGAGTACATCAGGTGTTAATAGTAATGCTCTTAATTGCGCTTCAAATTCTCGAAAGAATTAGATGTTTTCAGAAAAACTCGTTTTTAGGAGAATCCAGATATGCTTAAGTGACTGTAATAAGATGCTTGTCTAATCTACAGGTTTTTAGTTGCATGAGGATATACCAATACCTGAAAAAACGCTGAAAAAAATTAAATTACATTGTTATTCGTGCCCAAGAGTCATAATGAAGTTAAACTATGAAAATGTCTTAGATAATTAATAATCACCTCGTAAAGATATTTTCGAGAACAATGTTTGAGATTGATATAATATTCCTATAGTGTGAAAAAACTTTGAATACTATAGTGATATATCAGTTATCTGTGTGATTTTGGATATTAGATGTATTCGAAAGTTTCTGTTTTGATTTCGAATAGTGAACCTCACAAATTTAATGTTTTTTATTTTGATGCTAGAGATGTCTTATTTTGTGCTAAAATTTCAATAAAACAAACTGATTTGGTTAATAATGTCTTCAGTTCATTTTATCAAACGAAATCGTAACATCTCTTGTATTTTGATACTTTAATGGCATAGTGGACTACATTCTCCCACGAGTATAGATATTTAGATGAGAGGAGCGAGTGGTGTTAAAAGTTCACAATTATTATCCTAAAATTTGGATGTTCATAAAGTGATATTATCATATCATATTATTTTCAGATCTCTCGTGTAACTATGAAATCGTTTTATTTTGCAATAGTCTCGGAAATACTCACACAATTTCAGCGCCAGAATCATACGACATTACAGAGGTAGGTGTAACAGATATAGTTTTAGTTTCTGAATAGTTATGTCAAATAACCCTCTATAATAAAATAACCATCGATCAATATATTGCAGACTTTCGAACATCTCATAGATGATTTACATTTTGGATACAATTATGCACTAACAATAAGATCGAAAGATGCTGAGTGGGAAAACGAAAGTACAAATACCACTATACGTATTAAGGTCCCATCCTGTTTGCAAACATTCAAGAATCTAACGATATGTGGTAAGTATTAATATTTTCTGCATATTTCCTTACTAAAAATTATCAAATATTAAAGAATTGCTAATGCGAAGTGCATCTCCTATCGGAGGTTTAATACCATCACATCTTTCTGACACTTGTTGATAGCTAGTCTATACAACTGGTGTTTAATTAATTATGAAATTACACAATCTTTAAAATAGATATGGAGCATATGCTTCTACGGGACGGTTCCATTATGAAACTAATTGAAAGTAATGTGAAGAAATTTGTCTCTTGAACTGTACGCACAATACCAGGTAACTTACAATAAGGTTATATGTGTTGAAAAGATCACTTCATTTTGATTTTATATCGATCAGTGCATTACTTCAAATGTCATAGTCAGTTTTTTCTAAAACCTCGCTTTCTATACGTTGAATAGTATTTGTAAAGTATGAAAGTTGTAGAGAATGAAGTGCTCTGCAATTTTTAACTGGAACATTTCTTCACACTAGCAACCTTTCTGAATTAAAGCGCAAAGTATATGGTTTAATGTAAGCTCAACCAAGAATCCCTGTCAAATATTGCATAGTATATAGGTAATTATTCATTACAAAAATTGCATTTATAAAAAAGTAGCTTATTCATAAATGAATATGCTCTAATTCATAATATTTATTATAACACTTATTTCTGTCATGTTAAAAAATAAATATGTGAAATACACTTGTGTGCACTCAAAGTGTAATCAAATAACCTAATAAATCATGCATAAAATAATATATTTCAACAATGGAAGAGTAAATAGGATTTCATTACATTTCAGTTTTCATCATGGTCTTCTCCTTCCAGTAAATCAATAATGTCGAACTCATTACCATTATCCTCATAATTAACTGTTTTTTTAATATGAAGCTGCGTTGAGGCAAGCTTGCCCAATACACTGGCCATAAGCTGAAGAACATTGTAACCCTGATATTCTACAACAACTCGAATTACGACCATTTTTGCAGTTGCGAAATATTGTATTTAGCGGGTCACTAGATGCTGGAGGCAATGTAGTTGTATTGGCTCTAGAAGATCATTCTGAAGCACCTAGTCTCATTTCTGGAGTTCCAAATGATTTCCTAACCAAGTTTGCACTTGGTGATTGACACGGTTGATGTCTTGATGAGCCGCTGCAGTTGTATTGATAACAGGCCACATTTAAAATAAAAATACTTAATCGCTTATCTACTTGTTATTAGAATTAACATCAGAATGTGGATTGAATATACTTCAGAACACTCAGATGTACTTCACTCAATTAATTTTGAGTCACATGACAGAAAAAAGTATTATTATAAATAACGTGTTTTATTTTTTTTGAGTTTTTCGATACATTTTGTTTTTGGTTAGGTTAGTTTTATATATGCAGGGTGTCATTTGCAACAAAAATGTCATATAACATTTTCGAAAAATTGATAATTATCGAGTTATTCAACACTTCTTGATTTTACGAAATTTTTGCTTCTCTCTATAAAAACAAGAATATCTTTATTACTCTTACAGCTACATCAAATCGAACCATACCATGGGAAAGAGCATTGAATTTTGTATAAGATAGGTAAGCACTAATGGTAAAAAAATTTTGTATACCGGGTGTTGTAAAAGTCTAAATGAAAAAATTGTGAAATGAACAAAATTAGTGGTATTTTCTTGTTAGACCTACCACTGAAAACTGATGGATAGGTAACTGTTTTTTTTTGGTGAAAACTACTACATTTAAATGGCATTCAAATGGTATATCAACTTTTGAGCTAACTATTGTTTTTCCATCAATATCATGGATAAGAGTAATAATAACATAAAATTCGAAAACGCAAATATCTTATATGGCTTAATGAAATATGAACAGGAACTAAAACAAATTGATGAATCATATTTTCACGAAAGAGATTTAAAAACTATAACAGGTGTTCAAAATGTCTTCCTCTTTCATGAATGCACTTAACACATCTTTTTCCTAAACTATCAACTACTGTTTGAAATTCAATGTGTTTTTGTTTAATTTCGTTGCAACAGATTCGAATCCTTTTAATTAATTATTCTCGAGTATTAAAGGGAATTCTATAAACATTAGTCTTTAATGAACCAATGAAAATCAAGCGGCGTAAGGTCATGGCTTCTGGATGGCCATCTCACCGGCCCGAATCGACCTATCCATTTCTCTCCTAATCAGTCATCCAGTGCTGGACCATTCTAGAATTATGAGCCGGACAGCCATCCATTCGAAACCAAAGGAGATGCCGAGTAGCTTTCTCATTTCTTCCAGAACGTTCATTATTTCGTTATTCAATAGATCTAAAAATTCGTTTGAATTAAGACGATCAGGAAGTATAACTGGCCCGACAAGTTGACCCCTCCTTAACCCCAACCACACATTTACTCTAATCTCGTTGGTGCCATGAGGATTTTCTGTATCCCATATACGGGAATTTCTCAAATTTATCATACCAACTTTGGTAAAAGTTGTCTCATCCGTTCATAGAATTTTATCTGATCCCCAATCCTGTAATTTATTCATGTACCGCCCACAAAATTTCAACCTCATCTCACTATCCACTGGCAATAGGTCTTGAACCTCACTCAAATGGTAAGGATGTAAATTATATATATTGCAGGTGCTTGTCTCCATTGCTGAGCATTTCCACTACCTCCTCTAATTCTTAAACCGCTGAATGAACCAATTTTACCGGAGCGCCTAAACACTTCAACAAATGTCTTTCTGTAAGGTTGGTGTCTGTTTGGAAAACGCAATGGATACTCCCGTACCGCTGCACGGGAATTTCCATTCGCGAAGCCATAAATAAATAACATATCTCGTTATTCGATATTTGAGAAACAAGGCATGTTTTCTTTTTTTCGGAAAAGAAAATAAGAAAATGGAACCGTAAAAGAGGAAAATATAAACTTCAATTCATTAATTAATTGAATGACAGTTCCTGTCAAATCCTAAATATTTTTATTTGTTTTAAAATCAAGTAATACAAGCCTTCTGTGATTTATTCTTTCACGATTCTTTTTTCTAATTTTCTTCTTCCACTCCGAGAAAAATTGATTATTCCTAGTTTCTTAAACATTCAATATCCAGATATGTTATATATTTATCGCTTATTATTGTTGAAAAGTCATCTGTGGAATTGTTTAGACGCTCCGGTGAAACTTGCTCATTTGTGATCGAAGGATAAGGGAATTTACTTACTCTTACTCTTACCCATGATATTTCTCGTAAAAAATTAGTAAGCCCGAAAGTTGATATACCGTTCAAAAGCCAGATGAATGTAGTAGTTTTTTCCAAAAAAAAACGGCTACTTATCGATCAGTTTTCAGTGGTACAGCTAACAAGAAAATACCACTAATTTTGTTCATTTCACAATTTTTTCATTAAGCCTTTTACAACATCCGGTATACAAAATTTTTTCACCATTAGTACTCACCTATCTCATAGCAAATTCAATGCTCTTTCCGAAGGTGTGGTCAGAGTTCATGTAGATGTAAGAGTAACAGAGATATTCTTGTTTTTATAGAGAGAAGCAAAAAATTTCGTAAAATCAAGAAGTGTTAAATAACTCGATAATTATCAACTTTTCGAAAAAATGTTATAGGACATTTTTTGTTGCAAATGAATTGTGCTATCACCTGCTGAAGTTTGACACGTATATATATATATATATATATATATATATATATATATATATATATATATATATATATATATATATATATATATACAGGTGTTAATAATAGTATGTCACAATGAGACGTAAATCTATGTGCAATTTTAAGAAAAAAAGTTCATATAAACATAGGTCCGCAGAAGCTTCGTTACGGAGCTACAGGGTCTTAAAATTTCCCGAAGAAATTGGTTTTGGAATGCATTCTATTTTTTACAGCCTCCATCATTACACGTCCTGAATTTCAACTAGAATCTACAAGGTGTTTTCTTTTCCGGAGCCATGTCTTCTTTTGCCCTTTCAAACTTTTTTGCAGTAGGCCACTGATCAGCGTACAATCAATTCTCGTCATCTTCGTTCAATTTAGAAACTTTTTTTACACCTGTAATTTTTTTCGTATCTTCAACCGTTCTCGAGCAAAAAATTATTGTATGGATTCGCTGAATTGAAAGCACTTCTAATTTAAAAAATGACAAGTAGGCTTTGATTTTCTTCATTTATTTATTTTGACAGTTGCTAAAGTTGAACCAGTGTCTGCTCGAATTGTTCATTAAATTGACGATTTGTTTTAAGACTTTTGAAGTTATTGCTGTAAGGAAAAATTGGCTAATTTTTAACGTCAAATTGGCTGATATCCATTACATGTACGGTCTGGCTGACGGAAACACAACAAAAGCTAGCCGATTATATCAGGTGCACTTTCCAAATCGAGAAACACCAGACAGTTTCAAACAAATCACCATATGAAGACGCAATCTGACATTCACTAAATCCATTGACCATATAAGTAAAGTTAAAATTACATAGTTAAAAGAACATAGTTAAAATTACAATTAATTTGTTACATTTGAGATCTTTTGGAATTTTAACTATGTTCTTCTAACTATGCAATTTTAACTAATTTTAACTTAACTTATATGATCAATGGATTTAGTGAATGTCAGATTGTGTCTCCATATGGTGATTTGTCTTGAACCAGTATCTGATAGCTTTCCCTGAAGATGATGCAAATTGTGTCGAAATATTGGACTTGCTATAAAAGATAAAACGTAGCTTTGTTTCATAGGCCTTTCCTTGCCACACAACCCTTAGAATTCAAAAGAAATATATATATATATATATATATATATATATATATATATATATATATATATATATATATATATATATATATATATATATATATATATATATATATATATATACAGGGTGCATCAACAAAAACTAAACAGAGGCTATATCTACCAAGATATTCATTTCTGATCAAAACGCACAAACAGGTAAGTTTTTATTTCAAGGGCGACATCTTTTGGGGTACAAAACTTGCCTGAAATATCAACCCCCCAAGCGGTGGTTGCAATCCTTGAACATTTTGAATATGAAATATGGGTCGAGTGATGACTCAAAAGAAAGGTGGTATCTTTGTCTACGAGTTTCTATTTTTATTTGAAAACTGTAAAAGATACAGGGTGAGCAACTGAAAGATAAGGAAGACTATTTCCCTGAGGCTATTCAGGTTTCAGTGAAGTAAAATGGAACAGATCCATGCTGATCAATGGCAGTCATCATCAAGTACCATCCTCATCTGAAAACTGTAGAAGATACAGAGTGATCTACTCTAACTCCTATGGAACTCAATGAGAATAGAATAATTGCGAGCAGTCATGAAGGCAATCGAAATCCTTTACTTGAAAGGTACCACTGGATCGAAATATTACCCCTCTTCTAGGGGTTGAAATTCGAGATGAGGGTGATTTCGGAAAATGACAGCTTTTGATCTAAAATGAATCTATTCCAGTTTTTCGTACTAATAGTCCAATGGTCTTGGGGCGATAGTCTCTATTTTTCAGTGGCTCACTCTGTATCTTCTACAGTTTTCAATCAAAAATGAAAATTCTGTCACGGGAATGCAGACAGAGATAATACCTTTCTTTCGAGTTATCACTCGACCCATCTACCCTCTTCCAAATTTTCGAGGGTGGTCACCCCTGCTCTAGGGGTTGAAATTCGAGATGAGAACGGTACTTGATGATGAGTGCCATTGATCAGCATGGATCTGTTCCATTTTACTTCACTGAAACTTGAATAGTCTCAGTAATAGTCTTCCCTATCTTTCAGTTGCTCACCCTGTATCTTTTACAGTTTTCAAATAAAAATAGAAACTCGTTCAAAGCAATGTAGGCAAAGATACCACCTTTTTTTTGAGTAATCACTCGACTCATCTTCCCTTTTCAAAATGTTCAAGGATTGCAACCCCCGCTTAGGGAGTTGATATTTCAGACAAGTTTTTTTACCCCAAAAGATGTCCCCCTTGAAACCTGTTTTTGCGTTTTGATCAGAAATGAATATCTTGGTAGATATAGCCTCTGTTTAGTTTTCGTTGAAGCACCCTATATATATATATATATATATATATATATATATATATATATATATATATATATATATATATATATATATATACTAATGTTATTTTGATTTCAGAACCCGAACAACCACAAAATTTTACCGTAACAGAACTGACAACAGGAAATGTGAGTGAAGAAAACGCTGCGATCTATGATATTCAAATAAGTTGGATGAAGCCGTCACTCAATCCAGATTATTATATTGCAAAATTGAATATTAACGTCAGTTCTCATAAAGACACTCTACCGTTCCTGAATATATCCGGGGTAGGTATAAAATTCAATCTAAAGCATAGTTTTGCCTGATTATCCAAATTCAGTCATCTATTTATGCCATGCAAAAAAATTATTTGAACGATCCACAATATAGGATTCAAGAAATACAATGTGAAATATACAAAATTGATTATATTACAAATAACATAGATTTTATCAACCTCTCCAGTCAATACCTACCTGAAATAGTGTCAATAAACAATCATTTTCACTATTTCATTTTTTCACGAGTAATAGCCCGAATTCACAAAATATACAGGTCAATTTTCATTTCAAAATAGGAATCATTCTACAAACTATGCCCATCTAAAATATCCACTTATAAGGAGGTACTTACACCTTAGATCTGAGTAAAAAGGAAAAGTCGATTCAAACTTACTCAAAAAGATTTTCTACATGATTTTTGAAACAGATCTAAACGGGGATCTACATCTACATCTATGTACGTTTCGTCAAATTAGTTGACAACATCAGGAGATAATAATACACTAAATCTAATTCTACATGTCTATCGGTTATACTCAATCTATCCCTACTACAAGACACTTTCTACGAACCGTCGTCCTGATTAGTCGAACGCGCTATTAGAGAACTTGGTTAATCTAACACTGTAGAGTAGACTGAACGAAATCGGAACCTTGTTTTTATATACTGGATGTTAACATTTCATTATATGGTACACCCAAAAGCCTTCAACTTATTCGCGTTTTTAACATTTTTGTATCAATTTTACCTTCCCAAACTATTATATGATCTTGATCAATTGCTTGTTCAGCAACGCTAGTTTTTTCTGTTTTAGGTTAGGTTAGATTAGTTTGTCCAACATACTTTTTTTCACAATTTTTACAACTTCTTTCTTATACGGCACTCTTATCCAATACGTTAGTTTTGTCTTTTCAGCTTCCAGGTAAGCTTGTCAAGGTTGAATTCAATCTGTAGGCCAATGTTATATTGATATTTTTCAGTTTTTCTCTAATTTTTCGGTGTATTGCGGATTATTTAATTTTTAAATTTATTTTTACAACCAGCAGCTACATTCCTTATGGAAGCTTCTTCTTTCCTCAATAAATTTTCATCGCAGAAACGGTGTTCAATCTTCAGTGGTATTCTCTAGCAGATTGACGTGCGTTTTCATCGCAAAAACCGTGAACATGGATTATATCTGCATATATTCTTCATCAACGAAGAAATACATTTTCAATTCGAAAAAATTATGGTATCAAAACAATAATTATCTCTCGAAATAAAAATGTTGATATTTATCTATCAAAAGTAACTTAACGTTATTGAAAATCATTTTATTACTGTTACGAATATCACCTTCTGCACATTAAGAATTGTATTTCATTTCATCTATGCTAACGTCTCAGAATCGCTCTCGTATGTTGGAAATTGTAATTTCACGACCCGTGAGAATCAAATTTTAGAAGCTGAGTATATCCGAATTTAAAGGATTCAGACCATGCTGTTCTGACTGATTTACAATTGCTTCAAGAACCACCTCTCAACATTTATCATATAGCTCAGGGGACAACCTGTATTCCTTATGAATTGTTTTTCTCTATTTTAGGAAGCTACAAGTGCAAAATTTGAACATGTAGTACTTAGTCCTCATTACCAACTATATCTGCAAGCAGTATCTGAAGGCGGAAGAAGTACTCCAGCGATCATAGAGCGATTTTCAATTCATCCTTCAGGAATTCCTCCTCTTTCTACAAAAAAGCCAGATTTGGACATTATTATTATAATCCTTGGAACAATAGTTGGTGTATTAATATTGGCACTACTTATAATACCCATAAGGCACAAGAGACTAGGACGGAAAAAATCTGCAAAAAAATATGAATGTGAGAAAGTGAGTAACACCTTATTGCCCAATATTTCCGATAAAATTTCATATTCATGATGTTCCCGTAAGTGGGAAGTATAGCAAGGTATCCAGGAAAGTATGTCTCTATTTTAAAGGATAAATAGCGGGTCTAACAGAAGTTGTCTTATCCGGAACTGGATTTACAATTAAGCACAGACCTTCATAAGATTTTTGAACTTATATTTTGTCCCACCCATACTCAAGTGTAATAAATAATAAATAAGTAACATAAAATAACTTAAATCGCCATCTGTTGAAACTTATGGTGTAGGGCAGAGTCGGGTAGCCCCGGCCGGCGGAAACCCCAGGCCATAGCTAGTTTCAGAAAATCCCGCAGACATGCATTAACAGGCGCCAAGTCAAAATAACGACAGAAACATATAGCCATACGTGCAAGTCTATGAGCCGTGTCAGTTCAGTGAACAACGCGTGACTGTCGATTATATACTAGTGTCGGTTCTTTTGTCTGTGCCGCACACTTCTCAAACTCAGTTTTTTCTCCACAATGTAAGTATCTTACCATAGCATTTTACTAATTCAGAAAGGTTGTCATTATAGTTCGAAAATATGTCAAATATTTAAAGCTGTTCATATAGATATTGGCGATAGACATGACATCATAGGATCGAATCGGTCTGGTTAGATCGGACACTTGTTTGTCGGGCATTTCATGAATGGTGATTTTTTTGATTTTATGAATGAAATAGTGAAATTATGAATCCCAGTTGCTCTGTCATCTCAAGTCGTCTGCTTTTTTGTACTGCAATAGGGAAGAAATATGTGAAAATCTGATGTTTTCTTCACAGAAAATGCCAGAATTCAAAGAAAGAAAAACAACTAGAGGAAGTTGGTATGAAAATACTATGAAAAGAGCGATCCGGAGTGTTCAGAAAAGAAATCTATCTATTAAAAGAGCTGCTGAACGGTAAGGTGTTTCAAGAAATACGCCCCAGGATAAAATAAAAGCTATAGGTGATGGAGAAGAAACAGAGTTCAAGCCGAAATTGGGAAGGTTTGGGCACACATTTTTCAACGATCAAGCTCTGAAACTTCATGAACATGTTATCGATCTAGATAATCGGCTGATGCCGCTTGCGAAAGCGGAAATCGGAAAGCGGAAACTGGCTTTCCAATTCGCAGAGCAACTAAAAATTCCTCATAGTATCAACAAGGGGAAAAAATGGCCGGAAAAAATTTTTACTACGGCTTTTCGAAAAGATTCCCAGATATTGCTCTTAGAACTCCAGAGTCAACCAGTATCGCGAGAGCCGTTGGGTTCATTATACCTCAAGTAGATCATTTTTATGATCAGCTGTTCCAGCTTTAGAAAAAATATAGTTTTCCCCATTGAAAATTTACAATGCTGATGAAACGGGAGTCTCGACGTCTCACAAAATGAGAAAGTTATTTCTACTAAGGAAAAAAAGCAAGTAGGCAAGTTGACATCTGGTGAGAGGGGACAAAAAACTTGATGTTTGCTATGAGTGTGACTGGCCACTTTGTACCTCCTCTTTTCATCTTCCCGAGAAAATGGATGGATAAAAATGGTCGATTGATGATTGGAGCTCTACCGGAAAGCATAGCTATTCCACAAGAAAGTGGATAGATGAATGGTGAGATATTGATGGTGAGTGGCTCCAGCACTTCAAACAGCACGCACAGCCTTCGAGGGAACACCCTGTTCTTCTGATTCTCGATGGATATGGGAGCCATAAAGAATCGGCAGTGATAGAGTTTGCTCGTGCTAATCACATTCATATGCTCAACACACCACCACACACAACCACAAAGTGCAACCGTTGAACCGGGTATTTTTCAAGCCGTTCAAGTCTGCATTCAGTTCAGCAAGTGCCATGTTTATGAGACCAAACCCAGGAGCAAGAATTTCAGACTATCACATCGCATCCCTTGTCAATTCGGCTTTCACTAAGGCATCTAGACTAGAAATAGCACAAAGTGGGTTCAAATGCACCGGAATTTATCCATTCAAGAGGGAGATTTTTACTGATTTCGATTTTTTGCCATCATCAATGACCAATATCGAACAGGAACCAGTTTGGAAGAGACTTCTGAGCAGTCATCAACCAGCATAGAACCAAAATCATCCACAAGTTTCAATCCGCAGCCATTCACTAGCGGTATTCAACAGCCATCAACTATTTCTACCCAGCAACCATCCATCAGTTGCTCCCAGCAGTCGACCACTACTCAGAAATCAAAACCATCAACAAGTGGCAGCACGCAGCCACCTACTGCGATAAATAATGCTGAGCCAGTTGCATCTCCTATTTTCAATGCATCTCCTTCAAAAATTGTCCCCTCTCTCTAACGCCTCAAGGAAGCGTCTTGCAGACCGTTCTCGAAAAACCCAAAAAAGTGAGATTTTGACATCCTCTCAATTTAAAGATGCACTGGTAGCAAACAAGGCTGTAGCCAATAAATCCAAGGCTGCAACTGACAGAACAAAAACAGCAATCAGCCAAATGAGATCGAGAAAGAATATTCAGAGTTTAACTAGGGAAGAAACAAATCATGATACAGAATGCATCATTTATGGGGAAACCTTCGATGAAGACTGGATTCATTATCACAAGTGCAAAAAATGCGCTCATGAAGAATATGTGGACATTGTTGATCCATCATCTTTCTACTATTGTGATGTTTGCAAATCGACATAGTCATATTTTTTTGTGTCCGGGGCTACCCTCCAGAAATGATTGTGACACATATTTGACAGTACCTTCTAAACTTCATTACAGTTATAAAAATGAGAATTTTTATTTTTTCATTTCATTAGTATTGAGAGGAATATGTTTTGTTCATTATATAGATTGAAAATAGATCTTTTTTCTTTGTAATCCTGAGTTTTACTTATGTGGCCGAGGCTACCTGACTCTCCCCTACGTTATTACGAAATCCAAATGAATTCAATATCTTTTACTTCGATGCAAGCTTTCTAGTGAACCGCGTTTTTCGTTTTGTTTTTATATTTGGTTGCTTTTCATCGCGCCGATGTACAATATTCAGTTGGCTGTGCGCGTTTATTGTGCAAACTTCCGAGCACTTATCCTCTATTTAGTGTTGTAATGAACAGGAATACTAAAAGTGTTTTAATCTTTTCAGAATAACGCCATCAAAATGGTCCAGAACGAAAATTATCAAAATGTGGGATCTTCGATAGACAAGTGGGAGATACCCGGTGGAAGTTTAGATTTCAAAACTATTCTGGGAGAAGGGGCATTTGGAATTGTTTGGCATGCCATGCTTGGTAATACTCATGTAGCATGCAAAGTTTTAAAGGGTGAGGTGAATTTTCTTACATAGAGAAATGATTGAATTTATTTCAAATGTGTATTTTATGCTAGATTTTGAGTTTGTTCATGTGAATCTCAACATTTGAATATTTCTCTTTCATTAAACAACTTTTTAAATACTTTCAATAAAATAATATCGAAATAATAAAATAATATCTCAAAAACCTATACAAAATCCAGGGTGTTTCAACATGCATTCATTCTTCTAGGGGGATTCCGCATTAAAAATATTCCTTAACATATGTCCAAAGTTGCTTCGTAAGACTTAGTAGAATTTATGATTTTTTCACTTACTTTTAATAGCTCATGTAGCTTCAATTTACAACAAAAGTATCTTTTTACTAACCAATTCATTTAATCCGTCCAATAGTTGATAAAATGTATAGGGTGATTTTTCTATGGTCATGTTCCTTTCGAACCCATCAAAACCATAGTGCGATACACCATTAGGATTTTCATCTTCCATTTCATCGTCTACATTTCAAGCAATTTTCGCATGGAATATGAAATTCTTTGACGTATTTACGTCCCCACATTGTTTTTTCCTATTCCACCAACTTTTGTTCATTTGCTAGAACAACTATCTTGGTCTTCGACTTTTTGGAATGTTTACACATAGTACCAACCCCCCACCCCCTCAAGCCTTTCATCGCTCGATACTTTATCGCCCATTAAATATTTTAGCCTCTGTATAGTTCCACAATTTCGCAGCTAGATACGCAGAAGTACCTGGTAAATACTTTAACGTATATCTATCAACTCAGACATTGGATTCAAATCTGTTAATTCAAATGACATTTCTGTAACAACTTAAACTATTATGTTCCAACTCGAACGCCAACTTGATTTGAAGCATTTTTCGTCCAACTGAATTCTATTCTCCAAACTCCAAAGTTTCTAATTTCATGGGCAACATAACATAGTGTCATGCTTTGTTATCACATAGTTATAATTCGTAGTTATTGAGATTGAAATTGTAGTCAGCATAAAAATACTTCATTTTGAGAAAGTAGTATCGCAAAATTTGAGCATGAAAAATGGAATATCGATTCTTACAGTCCCACAAGCTTCTCGTCTTTCTTACTCAAGGCAATATATAAGAGGCTAAAATGTCTTACTTGAACAACCACTGCACCAGGTGCAATTTGAATAGCAAAAGGAAAAATTCACGATTCAACTCTACATACTCTAATAAGGCAGCTGGAAAAGACGCTGGACGCCAGGGGGATACTCCTTAATTATTAATTAGCATTAAAAGCGTCTTCGATTACGCTAGGTCCGTGGAAGATGCGCTCTAAGCGATCATCAATTAGATAACTCCCAACTGCTGTAAATTCCTTGAAAACCACAATAATTCCCTTCATAAGAGTGACAATATCTGAATATCTACACTCTGGTGGAACAAATCGAAATTCCACTACAAACAAAGGGTAACTATCATGAAGTAACCTGGATAAAGGATTCACTCTGGCTAATTACCTCCACAAGTGATGATCAGAGCTACACTGGTACTATAGACCTCAAGACAATTGACGGCCTGGATGTGGATTCTCATTTGCAAACAGAAAAGCCAAATATATTTCGGGAGAGAAAATGATTAGAATATCGACAGTGAAGGAACTGTGAGAGTTTTGATCCCGCTGCTTTGGTACCTACTCGTTGATAATCTTGTCTTATTTGGAAACAACAAGTTTCCTTGGAAAGAGAAAATCTGAATATCTCTCATCTGGTGGAATAGATCGAAATCCCACTACAAACAGATGGTAAATGTCTTGAAGTAACATGGATAAAGGATTCACTAGGGTTAAGTGCCCCCACAAGGTGATGGACAGAGCTAACCTTACCCCCACGATGAACCACTTAAACTACTCTGAGACAATGATGCTGATGATGATGGAGAAGTTTGAAGCTAATAATCAGCCAACCATCGCTTCATTTTTGTATAGAAGAAGAAGATTGGTGACTAGATGGGACACCTAGAGGCTTATCAGGATACAGACTTCTGATTGAATCAGGCAAACACAGTGCATTACAGTTTTATAATCACCACAAGAAAGAACTACAACCGAAAGAAACCTTATAATATAGATTCACTTATTAATTCATTTGAAATATCGAGTTACAAAATTAGAAGAGTACATCCTAATCGATAATGTCGTGGATAATACAGGCACGTAAGTACAATCCAAAGCTTTGCAAATCTATCTCATGCAATCTCCATGATTTCCCAGGCAGTGGTCTTTGCAATACAAGAAACTGTCAACATCATACTGAATACACTTTGACTGTCAAGCTGTATTGAAAGCCCCAGTTTACCTTAGAAGCCTCATTTGAATACTACTGCTGGCTGAATAATGAATGAAATACGAGAATTAAACTGGATTCCGGCTCATGGGGGCATAACGGTGATGAAATAGCAGATGAGCTATTGGTGGTAATACATCATGTAAGGACAGTAGCGCTCAATAAAGCAATACTGCACCTACGTAGCCTATACACTGATGCAAGCTACAAGCACTAGGTAAAGAGCTGAGGCATTCCAAACCTTCACTGAAATTCAACCCGAAGAGGTCAAAAGAGACCCTCAATGGGAGCATGGAAGACCTCAGATTCCCCTGCAGGGTTCTAACAGAATACATGCCCTGCTCATATAACCTAATTAAAATTGGACTCAACGATGACGACACATTCAAATTCTGCAAGGAGTAGCAAGAAACTGTACTTGATAGAGGCAGATCCTGTCAAATCAAGAGCTCTTAGATACTATATGGCAAAGAGTGTCATCCACTTTATCAACGATATACTCTAAGCCCACGTGCTGAATGTTTTATTGAGCCTATGTGCAATGGCTTTGAATCCACCCATATCAATTTATGCTGTATACACTCCAGCTTCTCGCCATTTTTACGCATTTTTTTTATTATATTGATCCACCTTTATCTAATATTTTTCTTATTCAGAGTGAAAATTATTTCAAATTCCAGAAAACGCTACGGCAGATGAAAAACGACAATTACAGCAAGAGATAGAGATTATGAAATATGTGGGTTCTCATCCGAATATAGTTTCAATGATTGGTTGTATGACTGCAGATGGGTCCTATGGACCACTTCTTATCGTGGAATATTGTTCAAAAGGTGATTTGCTGAGCTTTCTGAGGACTATCTATAACAATTTTGCAAATAGGTAAGTTTATTTATCATGATTTAACGGCGTTGATCAACAGTTTGAATTTTAGGTTCACTCTAATGCAGGATACCGAAGTTCAAGTAGGAAAACATGATTTTTCGAATAAATTGTACGAACTGGTAGTGGACGAAAGTGAAAATGAGTTTTCTCTTTCCCATATGGATATTCTATCATTTGCAAGACAAATATCAGTGGGAATGGTGAGTAAATTAATAATCTTATTTTTTACTCGATATACAGCATGAATAATTCAAGAAAGATACCATGTTTTCCTGAGGACTTCTAAAATCCTTCATAACCTAAGGCAGGGGTGCTCAAACGGTCGATCGCGAGTGCTTTTTGAGTATATATCGAGAAGAAAAATTTTTTTAATAAGTAGGTAAATCTAACCTAACCTAACCTAACCAAACTACAAAAATTTATTACGAAATATAATAACACTATGCCAGCGGTAAAAGGCGGCTTTATCAAAGGAACGCGCGATACTTGTCAAGGAAAAGCCGCGTTTTTTATTCTTGCCACTTTTTTGAAGTTTTGGACGGCGCCTTTGACGGGAACATTCGAGACTTTCGTTTACGCCTATATAAATACTGCGCCTGCAGGAATTGGAGTCATTCTGAATTGTAACTTGAAGGCAATACTACGTCGATACAAAGTTTATTATTGAATAATACCAAATGAGTGCAGCGAAGAAATCTATTACGAATCATTGTAATAACGATTGGGAGGAAGAATTTTTTTTCTTTTGTATGGTGAAAGATAAGTGCATTTGTCTTATCTGACGTGCGTCAGTTGCAATACCTAAGCGTGGTAACTAGTTAGGCATCATAAGACGGTTCATAAAAACTATGAAGAAGATTTTCCGCCACAGAGTGAATTAAGAAAACAAAAAGTACATGACTTGATATCTTGTTTGAAAAAAGACCAAACCATGTTTGCAAGACCAGCCAAACAATCAAAAGCTGCTATGATCGCGTCATTTAAAAGATCTCATATATTGTCGAAACACAAGAAACCATTCGAAAATGGATCGGTTGTGAAGGAAGCATTTATTGAAGCGGGTGAGACTACATTTGGAGATTTTAAAAATAAAACAGAAATCATGTCTGCTATTAGAGAACTTCAGTTATCTCGTCCGACTGTCACAAGGCGTATTGAAGTCATGAGTCAGGACATGGCAGATAATCTAAAACATGATATCATGAAATGCACATATTTTTCTTTACAGTTCGACGAATCATGCTTGCGATTAGCACTCAGTGGTTGCGTACCATATTATGAAAAGTATGCTGAGGACTTGCAGTGCCACGCTTCAACATCCAAAGTCACTCCTCAGTTAAGTTTAACGCCATATGTAACTCTTTTGTTTTGAAACAACCAATAAACTCGCAAATTTGAATAACTGTTTTTTCAGTGATATAGAGAGGAACCTATCTAAACCTAACCCAAATCTTGACAAAAATAATTTATACTGTGCGGAAAGCTAATGCTACGGTACACCCTACCTAGGTAGGTAGGTAGGGTGTATGGTGTATGTACAACAAGCCTGCACATACTTGCAGCCTCTCAGAGTCGATCGTAAGTAGTCTAAACATATTGAGGTAGATCGCCAGCAGTTCAAGTTTGAGCACCCCTGACCTAAGGTATTTGTAAAACTGGAAAAGATGAAATTTCGCAACAATAACTCACAGAACAAGTTATTGAATCAAGTTGTAGGTATTGAAAAATCCTTTGATTCATTCATTTTAAACGATCGGTGTCATATCAATACTCGAAAAAACGTTTAAAATCGGTATCTTGAACGTTTCGTAACTTAAACCTGTAAATCCAATACGCAACAAACCTAAATAAGGAAGAGGACTCAAAAGAATCATTTTTCCTTTGATTCATAATATTGGACCAATCCCTCGATCTCAAAAGATAAATCGAATCGAACCAGTACTAAAACATCACAAGGTATTCCAGTGAACTCTGTATAGAGTACTTTTCGAGGATTCGAATTCTAAAGTGAAACAACCAACACAAAAAGGAGGAAAATAAATGCCAGCAGCACAACCCCCATAGAAATCCAGAACAAATTTAATGCTCTGAGTAGAATGAATGAGGAAACCCAGCATCCCAACAGTAGTCAAAACAAAACCCCAAACCACCCCCCGATATTCATCTATGGAGTTGTGGATTATGCAGTAATGGCGAGAAAATTGAAAACTGTTGTAGAAGACGAAGAATACACTACCAAATGCTTAGCAGACAACACCATCGAAGTAAACAGCGCTACATCAGAATCATACAGAAAACTCATAAAGTTTATGCGTGACAGCAATATAATTCACCATACCTACCAACCTAAAGAAGAACGTGCTTACAGAATAGTCATCAAACACCTGCATTACACAACAGAAATGAACACAATTAGGCAAGAGCTGGAAAATAACGGACATAAAGTCAGGAACATAATCAACGGTAGGCACAGACAAACTAAAGAACCATTAAACCTTTTCTTTGTAGATCTGGAACCAGCTGACAACAACAAAGATATATACAAGTTAAAATACCTCCACAACAAAGCTGTACAAATAGAACCTCCAACAAGAACGAAAGGAATCACACAATGTACGAGGTGCCAGCAATATGGTCACTCCAAAACATACTGCAACAGGCCATTCGTCTGTGTCAAATGTGGGAACCACACAACACTTCAACCTGCAAGAAAAGCAAAGATTCCCCAGCGACATGTGCTTTATGTGGTGGGGCTCACCCAGCGAGCTACAAGGGATGTGAATTCTATCATAAGCTATTAATAAATAATAACGCAAACAATAGAAAAAACATTCAACAGAACAATAGGAAACTCAACAACAACCAACCCCCTCCCACAATGCAAATACAACAAGCACCACCAGCTTTAAATAACCAGCAATTTCCAAGGTTTCAATCACGTCAGGAACAAACCCAACTACCACACCACTACCAGCAACATCCAAGGAGCTATGCAGACGCAGCCAACAACAGAAACAAACCAGAACAACCTAATGATATCACAAATGTTATGGACAGATTTCTGGAAGAATTTAAAGAAATGTTTCAACAACTAATTCAACAGAACACCATGATGTTGAACATGTTAACTACCCTCATCAGCAAAATTCACTAATTTCTTGAAAATTGCAGAATGGAATGCCAATGGCCTTCTACAACACAAAAACGAAATAGAAATTTTCTCCGACACAACTCTATAGACATTTTGCTGATCAGCGAAACCCACTTCACAGAAAGGTCGTACTTCAAGATACCACACTACACTACGTACCACTCGAATCACCCAGATAACACTGCTCACGCTGGCACCGCCATCATTGTGAAAAATTCGATAAGCCATGTGGAACAACCAAAATATGAAAAAGATCTGCTGCAAGCCACAGCAATAAAGGTAGAGCTTGCAACATACGAAATTACAGTCTCCGCAGTATACTGTCCCCACGCCACAACATCAAGAAAGAAAACTTCAATGACTATTTCTCAACACTGGGCCCCAAATTCATAGCAGGAGGAGATTTCAATAGCAAGAATATATTATTTGGTTCACGTCTTACAACAACAAAAGGAAAAGAACTAGCAAGTGTTATACAACAAAATAAAAATTGGAAAATTGAAAACTTTACCCTTTTAAATAATACAATTTAATAAAATAAAATATTTAAAATTAGTTATTAGGAAGAGGGAATCATTTTTCTAATTAAGCCCATCTGGACCTATGGAATTATTCATAATATTTCACATATCTGCAGTACTAAATCTTTCCACTCTGTATAGAGTACTTCTTAATTCTAATCGAAAACTAAAAATACAAATTTTCGACATTACCCTTCGTTTTTGAAACTTTTTAGCTTATTATTTCATGGCTCAATATTTTATAAAATATGTGTATAACAACACATAACGTTTAGAAATTACTAATTTTAATGGTGAAAATATGCTCACAAAATTTTAAAATTGTATGCATATTAAAAATTGAATTTTTATAATTTGTCATTTTATTGATTGAATTCAATATACCCATTATTAAATTTTAATTTTTCTCTACAGAATTATTTGTCATCTCAAAAAGTGCTTCACCGAGACCTCGCAGCAAGGAACATTTTGATGTGTGAAGGAAAAAGAGTTAAAGTTTCAGACTTTGGACTTAGTCGTGATGTTTACACGGATAGTGTTTATTGCAAAACAACCAACGGAAAATTACCCGTACGTTGGATGGCCCTTGAGTCACTCACTCATCAAATATACACCAGTCAAAGCGATGTTTGGTCTTTTGGCATACTACTTTGGGAAATCGTTTCTTTAGGCGCTATCCCATATCCAGGAGTAGAAACGCACGATCTTCTTTCATTGTTGATGGAAGGAGAACGTATGGCAAAGCCGCACATGTGCCCAGATGAAATGTAAGTATTTTGATTTCAATAAATCCATAGTTCAGAAAATACCAAAAATATAGTTTAACGTACACTTCTACTCGAATTTTTCTTCAACTCCTGCTTGGCCGTAAAAAATAACGAATAGATATAAATATATATCTATTAAAAGTTATGTGCTTCAATGCAATCATCTTGTAGAATAATGCATTTGCCCTACCTATGAATGAGTTTCGCTTCTCTCTTCATAAAAATTGCTGTCGATCGCTTAGAAGGATTCATGGTATTATTTTGAAGCTCGTTACCTTGGAATATTGCAGCATATTCTTGAGAGCAAGGAAGAGATTCAAATCACGCATTGCTTAGTGAGCACAGTACTCTGCTTGTTAACTTCTTTGACCATTCGATCTGCTTCAATTGTTTCCCAGTAAATTTAGTTCGTTTTCGAAATTGAGATTCTTTCAGGTAAGTATTTGCTGTTTTCACTTCGTTCGGATTTAATTCCAGGCTGCCGAAGTGTGCATGTCTCTTATGAGCAATTGATTTGCAACTGACTGAGTGCACATTCTCTATGTTCTCGATCATGACTTACCCATTTCGCTCAATTTGTCCTTGGATAAGTCAAAAAGTTGTACAATTTTCTTTGACCATGAACTTTTTTGCTTGATTAAGAAACGAGTTTTTTTTCCAGTATAATTTTTTTCTAATTTCATTCCACCGTAGCTGCACCATGCCGCTTGTGTAATTTCCTCAAACAGAATGATTCAGGACCCATAGAGGTAGGTTCAGCATCTGATCGAGTCAGTTCAATTTCATTGTCCTCCTGTCCACCATCGTGGAAAGGTACCCAAGCAAGGGAAAAATTTATTCACCTCAGCGCTTAAGAAATTTACGACATTCACAAGCGGAAACTCTCTGCTGAGTATAAAAGTTCCGAGGTTTGGCTTTGACCACCTTCTGATTATATGCCTGTCATGCCACAGCTGTGGCCTCCCAAAATAATTTGATAAGCATGTTCACTCGCTTCTTGAAGAGAGCCAAATAGTAAGATATCGTAAAGATGGTCGATGGAAGCGTTCCACACCAAAGTAGCCCTTTAAACAGAAGAATTTCTATAGAAAAAGGTACATGGCTGAGCTAGATGGTCCGTCCGCTGATTAGAGTTTTTGCAAGCCTAGTTTTTCTTAAGAACTATATTCTTTCCGAGACCAGGCGTTTCAGTTGTTCAAAGCATTTACCATGGAAGTATCTGTAGAAAAGAGAAAGATATGTAACCTGCAACCTTTGAGCGAGAGGTTGAAGATCACGCGGGATCTCCGGGGTGAGGCGCACTTCTCTCTTCTGGACTATCCAATAGATGTAATGACTGCAAGGGTGAAGAACCCCACACATGGGCACAGTATTCCAGACCAGGTCGCACCTGTGCCTTGTATAAATGCATGAGGTGTGATGGCTTAAATTACTGCGTAGCACTGAAAACAAAACTCACTTTAGCAGAAGCATTGGCAATGGCTGACACATAGTCATGCCAGCAAACTCCCATGTTGACTTTGATGCAGAGTAGATGCATGTTTGTTACTGAGGAAATTCGATATCCTTGAATGATTAGAGGAGAATCTCCAGCAGTGCCTTTTCTGGAAAACGTTGTTGATTCCGTCTTGTTCGCGTCAAAATTAACCAAGTTCAACCGGCCTTACTCTGATATCTACTCCAAGTCTGAATTTAGTGACATGCTCTGTTGGTATCTTTGTTGGGGTGTCTCCTCTATTTAGAAAATGAAGACACCAGGGAACAGTTGTCAGCAAACCCAAATATTCTGTTTTTGGTAAAGTGGAGCAGATCATTAATCTGTAACAGAAAAAGAGTTGGTGAGAGTATGGAGCCCTAGAAAATTCTTGCATTAACCTGAAAAGATTCACTCCTTACACCATCAACCACCACCTGAATCAATTTACTAAAGAGAAAGCTACCAATCCAACAACGAAAATTGTCGGGAAGTCCATATAGGATTAGTTTATTCATCAGACTGCGTGCCAAACCCTGTCAAAGGCCTTTAAAATATCTAGAGAAATGGTTCTTGATTCGTCATGTTTGTCAATTGTTGATGTCCACAAATGTGTGACATATACAAATACGTTACGTTACCACCATCGTCGTCTACAGAAACCGTAATGTCGACAATATTGGATGGTAATTTTGGGTTAGGCATTTCTTCGCATTCTTTGGAATCTGTTGTTTTGACGATTAAAAGCAGGTGCTTACTCTGAGCACATTTCTAAACAGTTGGTATTATTCCATGAAGACCCGCTGCTTTCTGACAGTTCATCTGTTGAAGAACGCATTCAACTTCAGACATATTCGATTGAACATGTAGGATGCTTGGTGGCAGTGCGTTTGATGTATCTAAAAGCGAATTTTATGAAAACATTTTTGCAAACAAATTTGGCTCTACTTTTGGTGATGATGCGATAGAACCGTCATCTCTAATCAAAGGTGGTAAGGATGACTTGCAAAAATAGCTGCTGACTGCCTTCGCCGTAGAACAGAACTAAGGAGTTTCATTGGTTTGCTCCAAGAGTCTGTTCTTAACTCTTTCATTGAAGTAGGTTTTTGCGTTATCGATCGTTGAGTTACTAATGTTCCTGAAACGCACATATTTACCTTTAGTTTCATGTGTTGCATTCTTCTTCCTGTTCTTATAAGCTCTCTTTTCAACTGTGGCAGCCTTTTGACAGTTTTTAGTGAACCAATTGTTTGTACGGATATTTTTTTTTCGTGCAGTGTGGAATGCAGAGGTCCATGCCTGCAAGAATCGATTCAGCGACCGACTCAGTGTGGGCATTAATGTCAGGATATGAAAAACAGATATCAGTAAAGAAGAGGCTCAGCTCATCCCAGCTAGCTCGGTTGTAATGACATATCTTCCTGAAAGACGTTAATTCTTTATTTCATGGTTGTACGAAGGTTGTGGTTGTAGAGGTTTAAGGATACTCAGACCTGTAAGAGCTCGAGGATATTGCGATATTGTCTTCCTGCTTCGTCAGTCCTTTTTGAGTGATGAAGCCAGTGGATGTTACTCATACGTTGAACCAAATATGACCGCAATTGTTTTTTCAAACTTTTCGGGTCCATTTATATATCGATAGAGTATCTCTAGTCCAGTTGGAGTTATTTTTCCCTTTACTGTAGTATCTTCAAATATCAGTGGGGAAATGAATGTCACACTTCAGTAGCATTAAATCCAATGGCTATAACTAGAAAATATATTTAAGCCATATAATTGAGAATCCCCAAGTGCCCTTAGTAATCACCAGGTAGTGTTTATTTCGTTTCTTGAAGCTTTTATTAAACTCTCCATTTTTATTTGTATGTGTGAGGGAGGGACATGCAGAATCACTTCTAGGGCAGTGGTGGGATTGTTTTCAAAACCTCTGGCTAAACTGTGTAGTTTCTGGAGGTTATTTGGGTTACAACTAAAGTACATTACTAATAGGTTTTATATAACTATAACCTCTAGGTCTTTACAAATCTACGACATGTCCATAAATATGATGTAGCTCTGGAAAAAGAAAATATGTGAGCTCCAAGCGAATCTTTCATCTATGGTTAATCCCTGATACTTAACCTGATTTCTTTGTAGATGGATACTTTGATCACACGTTGAACAAAGCTGCCTATTGAACGAACTATACATTTGAATCATTCTTTGATGCATTTCTGCTGTAATAATAATATCAGTAGATTGCAAAAAGGTTCCCATTTCGCAATTTGCTCTGAATTGGATAATCAAAGGAGGTAGCCTTATTGAAATTGCTCATCTCACAATGCCTGCTTCAATTATTTAGTAGTAAATTTAATTCGTTTACAATACAATTCGGCTTCAATAGCATGCTGCCAAAGTGTGCATGTATTTCATGAGCAACTGCCATGCATTACATTACATTACATTACATTACATTACATTACATTGGAGGGAGTTGTTTGGCTTTGCAAGCCTTTCCGAACAAGTTGGTCTTTTGTTCGTAACCCTTCTTGTTCATTTCCCTGTAGATTTAGTTCCTTTAGAAAATTAAGAATCTCCCTGGGAGCTTTCGCTTTTACTTCATGCGGCTCTAGCTTGTCGCTACCGAAGTGTGTCTTTAACGGGCAGTTGCGATGCAACTGCAAAGAATATGTTCGGCAGTTTCATCGCCCTCTTTACACTTTCTGAATGTTGCTGTTTCCGATTTGTCCATTTTACTGAGATGGATCTCAGTGGGCAGTGTCCAGTAAGGAGGCCTGTTATAGTCCTCAGCTCGTCCCTAGAGAGATCAAGAAGCTGTATTGTCTTCTTTGGCGAATAGTCAATGAAGTTTTTCGCTTGCCTTTTGCCTGGAATTTTCCTCCAGTATTCCTTCTTGCTAGATTCTTCCCACCGTTCCAGTTCCTGTCGTCTGTGCGGCTTGCTTAGACCGCAGAAGGTTAAGGTCCGATGGGTGGGATTCCAGCAGCTGATCTAGCCAGTTCGTCAGCGGCTTCATTTCCTTGTATGCCTTCGTGGCCAGGCACCCACCACAGGAAAAGTTTGTTCCCCTCAGCAAGTTGCTTCAAGGATCGACGGCATTCCCAGACAGAGATACTCCGATAAGAGTTTAGAGCTTTAATCACTGCCTGACTGTCCGTTAAAATGTAAATCTTTGCACCTTCGAGCTTCCTTCGTAGTCCCTCCTTGCAGCACAGGTTTACAGCAGGTGTTTCTGCTTGCATGATTGTGGAAGTAGAGCCCAGAGACACTGATGAAGAGTACTTGGGTCCATGTATGCCTGCTCCTGTTCCATCAATCGTTTTTGATCCGTCCTTGTACCATATTTAAGATTTTTGGTCTAATTGTTTTATTTTTCCTTTTACGATGGTGCCGTCTCCTATGGCCACTTCGAAGGTTGTGTGAAAATCAAACTCAAGCGGCATTATATCCGATGGTTGTGATAAGATTTCTGGAGCTATGTAACCCAGAATCAACAAGAATGTGTCTTGGATCCGTTATGCCGCCATCAACGCCTCCTTTTTATTTATTTATCATTATTTTATATGAAGAGGACGGGGATTTAGGATTACCTCCAGGGCAGTAGTCGGGGTGCTTCTCACAGCACCTGTTATGCCCACGCACGCTAACCACTGCAGTTTTGCAGCTTGTTTTGCGTAGTTATTTCTGATGTTTTCGTCCACAATACGAACGATGCATATGTGACAATGGGTCTCATAACCGCTTTGTATAACCAATAGGTTATTTTTGGCTGAAGCCCTCAGGTCTTTCCGAAGAGTCTACGGCATGCCCATAGGCACGATGTAGCCTTGGAAAGAGTTTTGTCAATGTGTAAGTTTCAGTTGAGTCTCTGATCTAGGGTTAACCCTAGATACTTAGCCCATTTCGAAAATTTCAGAGTATGTCCATTCAGAAAGGGGGGCTTTAAGTTCAACTTTCTACGTCTTGTGAACGGAATTAAAATGGTTTTGTCTGGATGGATACTGAGCCCCTCTTCAGCACACCATTCATTTACGATGTTAAGGGCTTTTTGCATCAGGTTTGATAAGATTCCATCATGCTTTCCCCTAATAATGATAACAAAATCATCAGCATAACCTTGTGCGTTGAAGCCAGCATTGTTCATTCTTTTTTGGAGGCCATCAACAACTACTGACCATAGTAGCGGCGATAGGACACCTCCTTCAGGGCATCCTTTCACTGCTTACACCGATATTTCAGTGTCTCCAAAAGTGGCCGTTATGATCCGGCCCTTGAACATTTCTCTGATCCATTTGATGGTGGGTGTTTTGAACTCTTGTTGTTTGCACCATTGCTAATGGATGTATAGGACGTATTGTCGAAGGCTCCTTCAATGTCTCCAAATAGAACTAAGGCTTTTCTTTAGCCTATAGTGCTCTTTCCACTTCTTTGATTAGATCGTGTAGGGCATTAGCTGTAGACTTGCCTGGTTGGTAGGCAAATTGTTTTTTATGAAGTTTTATGAATTTTCTCAAGTGGTTGTCGAGAGTTTTCCCCATTGATTTTAGGAGCAAGGAGGTTGAGCTTATCGGTCGATATGCTTTAGGCTTATCTGGAGACCTCTTGCCCATTTTGGGTATCAATAATACTTCGACTTTCTTCCATGACTGGGGTATGTAGCCCAGTGAGTAGCTGGCTTTGTATATAGCTCTCAGACATAGGGCTGTATATGTGTTGCCTTTTTGCAACATGACCGGATGCATTCCGTCCGCCCCTGGTGATTTGTAGGGTTGGAAGCTTTTGGTGGCCCATTTTACCCTATCTAGGTTGAATATTCGGCCCGCTAGATTTCTGCTTTTCCTACTGGAGCTATACAGTTCTAGCTCCTGTTGTTGGGTGCTACTGATGGAGAGTATTTTCGAGTCCGGGAAGTGGGTATTTAGAAGTACCCTTAAGCTTCCGCCGAAGTCTTTAAAATACTCTCTTCCAGACTCCTTAGTAAGGCCAAGTGCATTCGAATGGTCTTTTGCTAAAACCTTTTGAATTCGTGCAGCTGGGGCAAGATCATTTATTTACTCGCTATAGGATTTCCATGATTCTCGTTTGGATTTCCTGAGTTATTCGTTGTACTTAGTTAGAGCTTCTCGGTAGGCGTCCCATTTACCAGTTATTTTTGCTCTATTGTATGCTTTACTGGCTCTAGTTTTGAGTTGAGCAAGCTCCTTGTTCCACTAAGGCGTATACCTTGAGAAGTGTTTTTTCCTCATTGGGCAGCTGTCCTCAAATGCTAATATTAGTGTTTGTATTATCATTTGGTGGTCCGACATATATATTTCGTCCATGACGCGCCACTTCTTAATTGATTGTAGTATAAATGGCGAGGCAAGGGTGAGATCCAGGACCTCTTTCCTAACCGCATTTATGAAAGTTGGTTTATTACCCCTATTTACAATGTCTCTATTATTAGAACAGATGTATTCTAAAAGATATTTACCTCTTTCGTTGACGTCGGTACTACCCCATACGGTGTGGTGAGCGTTCGCATCGCAGCTCAGGATCAAATGTTTGTTTTCCTTGTAGCACCAGCGTACGAGTTTTTGTACCTCTTCTGGTGGTGGGGAGGATGTTTCTTCTGGAAAGTATGCTGAGGCCATGATGATGTGCCTCTTACCCCTTATCATTGGCACCTCTACTAGAGCTGTTGCTAAATCTCTAGTGATGAATTCTGGAACAGATGCAAATATTATATTTTTTCTGAGCATTATTGCTGCTCTTGGACTCACGTACCTGTTATTGTAGACTATTTCATATGAATTAGTTGGGAGACCTCTAATTTTCCCCCCATTGATCCAGGGCTCTTGAATAAGCCCTACTCTTATTTGCCTTATTGTGGTCAATCTGCAGAGGGTGCTTGAAGTAGCCTTTGCGTGATGCGGGTTGACCTGAAGGCATTCGAATTTGTTAGCCATTGGATGAGATTTCCCCACCATGCAACTGACTGCATGCACATTCTCCATGTTGTCCATTCTGACTCACCCATTTTCTTAATTATTTTTCTCATTTTCGCTTGCTTAAGATCTGAATTTTTTCAGTATAGTTTTTGGCAAATTCCTTTGCACCGAAGAAGTTCGTTTCGCTTGTGTGGTATCTTGAACTAAAGGGTTGTATTAGCATGTGATCTTGCCAGTTCATAAACAATTTCATTGACGACATTTACTAGCGGAAACAATCCAGTAATTATAAGAGTTCCGTACTTTGATAATCTGATGACTGTCCCTCAATGAATAAATCTATTCACCATTGAGTTTCCTTCGTAAATCCTTCTGGCTGCACACATTTGCAGTAGGTATTCCTGCTTACATGATTGTAGGAGACGTACCCAAGGTTAGGTTAGGTAGCATTAAATCTCGATAACTGTAACACTGTATACCTTAGTAGCATTAAATCCGATAACTGTAACATGTATATATATATATATATATATATATATATATATATATATATATATATATATATATATATATATATATATATATATATATATATATATATATATATAAGTTCCATTCTTCTTCACTTTGTTCAGGTTCTTTAATCGTTTAAACTGAACGGTCTAGAACTTGCCTTAAAGGTGGTCAACGAATAACAGCAACGCAGATCGAAGCCGAAGCGGCCTCGGATACTACTGGCAGTAAAGAAAATTTTCCATCTATAAAGATGGAAAAAAGCTCACAAAACGTTAGCAGCACCATTATTTAACTTTTTTTGGAAGCTTCTAAGAATAATATAATATTTTTATCCTTTCAGATATTCTGTTATGCGGAGTTGCTGGTTTGAGTCACCAAATGATCGTCCTACGTTCAGTAGCCTAGTTGCAGCATTCGAAGCTTTATTAACGAAGGAGACTGAATATTTAGAACTGAATTCTGCTCTTTGAAAAAAGTAGAGTTCTGATTCCTATTGTTTATAACATTGATCAAGATACAAATAATTTTAATAAATTCAAATATGTGGTTTCAGTTTCAAAGAAACGGAATGATTCATAAGCTTTCAATCGAAAGATAACATCCTCCAATGAAATCATACATATTGTTTGATATACGAGGATCGTAGTGAATTTATATGAAATCAACTGATAACATTTTATCTTTATTACAAAAGTTTATAAAAGTAAATAACATAAAATGAAATTTATTATCATCAATAGTACCTTACATATCAGTAGACTTTATATTTTAAGAAGTCTTTAGTTAGTAAGTAATAAACTGTAAGATTTGTTATTATAATTGAACACCGAAATACACCAAACTTCATTTGTTATGCCGATATATCCTATTGCTTTTGTTCTTACCATACTTTCATTAGATTCTAGTAGAAACACAAAAAATTCAGTGGCTAATTCAATTATTACAATTCTATTTACATTCTATCAATTTTTCCATGTTGATCGTTTTTTTATAGAATATCGTCCTGATGTGACGATACCTTCCATATGCTATTTTTCACCAGAATGCGGTTTTGATGCATATGACCAGTTGCAATAATTGGATGGAGACAGAAAGTTTGCAATTGTATTTCAAATGAAATAAAGCTTTTATCTGAACTTGAGCTTCTGTGATTCACAAAACTTTCGTTCGTTACCAATTTGTGTCGTGTATGGAACATAAATATTTGACAGAATGAAATAAGGTTAGATAATTTTACTAACCATGGACTTTCAGACTCTCAGAATGACATCTTATCTAAAAATCATAGCAATTTACTTTAATGAAACATTTTACTGTCCCAATTCCACGATATACATCACAAATAGCCAACAAGCAACATGCTATTGTTTTATACAACAATTGATTCTGGCTTAAATGCATCCATTTTTATGATCTACTTTATGAACTATATTTTGAGACACCGCCTCTCGAAGAAATTCCATTTTCATTTACTATGACGGTTACACCTTTCAAAATCGAAGCACTATTATGGCAATTACTATTTTGCAGTGCAAAGTCGATGATGAAAATACTTCATATAGATCTGTCAAGTGAAGAGATACAGAGTGTTTTATACAAACTGCTAAAACTTTTTTCTCTATTTCTGGTCTATTTTATTGTTCTTGGGATTACAATAATTCGAAAATATTTGAAGCGTAACCATGCGAATGGTAATAGTCTTCGTCCACAATGCCATTGAATGAATATAGAAGAACAGATAGATCATATGACCCAGTAAATATGTTAGAGCCACTGAAGAAACATACAAAAACAGATATGTGTAGATTATAATAAATTTTTCGATTATAACATAACTAAGCATTAACGTTTCAAATCAATCAGACCATAAAGTAAAACATTGAATTCAACATTGTAAGGCCTTCGGGTATTCTTCCAATGGCCACTTATATAAAAATTGTTATCAGCCTAAATTGATCTGAACTACTAACAAGGCCAAAAATAGAATAGTCCAAGAAGATTACTGACCAAAAGGGCAAGCTGCGTTGTTGTGGGTAGGACCAAATAGTGCCGTTAACTGCTATTCCCAACAACTCTTGATCCAACATGTGCAATATACTCGCGCTCATCTTTTTCATAATGTCATCTAGTACGTTCATTAATAATATAACTAGTGAAAGCAATGTACTCTAATGAACAACAAAGCACATGGCGAACACAGATTCACACTAGGCACAACAACAACAAGAACTATATGAAAATTAAACGATGAACAGAATATCGAATTTCCTTAAGCGCAATGCGTGGATTAAAAACGGGTAAGAGAGGATGTAGATGAACGGAACTATATCGTTCCGCTTCGACCAAAGCAGTATGTTTGTCGATATCTTCTGTTGGTACAATTAATAGATAATTACCTGAATGGCCATATTCAGGGTCGCACCGCCTTTGTGTGCGAAGCGTACGACGCACACAGACGCCAATGTAATATGGGCGCCGGATGAAAGGCCAATTATTGAAATAATTTTTTTTACACAAGATATTTTTTATAGTTGAGTATCGATAAATAAGTAGGTAGAAGTATCCTAATATAATATTCACGTCTGTGGTTTGTTTTTACACTATTTGAATTGACCCAATGTTTACATTTCGGGTTTTAGTTTACATTAATTACGAGCTCAGCGTTAGAATCTAAACAACCGCCGCAGTCACACAAGACAACAGCCGACTATTTTATTACAAAAGCTATCGGTGAGTTCATTAACGCAACCCGATGCTGAACGACGCAAGAGAGGTGGGGCCACCTGTCTCCGGGGATTCCCCGATTTTAACGAGTCAGAATCAAACATCAAAACAATTGAACTAAACATAAACAATCATTTTATCAAAAGTGGGTGCTCGCTGAACGCTATAATAATAAAAATAAGTTTTAGCACTAATAACAATCTTTAGTTTGTGTGCTACTGATTATTTTAAGTTTTAACGTGTTTTTACTATGAGTGTTTGTGATCAAAATGAAAAAAGAAGAAATTTTCTAGTTACGAGAATCTAATTACGAAAAGAAAACGGGAAGAAGAACGTGTTTAAAATACTACTAACATAAGAAAATTTTTACGCCTCTACCACCCACTTTCAAGGAATCATTTGAGTGTTTCCAGACAGAAACCACTCAATTTATCGATGAAGGTGTAAAACTGATTCACTAAATGCATTATAAATGATTCATTTCATTTTATGTTATATTCTATATTTTATTTTATTTTTGAGAAAATCGTCATTTGTTAGTGGCGGAAAATTAAAATGAGTAATGAGGTTCTTAATTGAAAATGGAGAAACATATATTTCAATGTTTTTGAAAAATCCTCTCTTATGAGCACGATTTCACTTCTTAGTGTCGGAAAAAGGGTATGATCATAGAGGTGATTTTTTAAACTTGGCTGTTTCGCCGTTTTCATAAATCGTCCTCTCAGGGGATAGCAAAGGGTGTAGATGGGTAGTTAATGGAATTTTCCGTATAGTTGTATTATAAGGGTTGTCGTTGAAACTAGACAAAATGAGGATACATGAAAATATAGGTCCATGTGCAAAGTCTAATAAATTCCATTTACTTTATTTACAGAAGCAACAAGCATAGATCTAATTCCACGCGAACAAAGTCACGGACAATAGTATTATATTATAATTATATAAACTTTTATACAACCAAAATTTATGTTTTTGTTTTTATGTTTGTAATTTAAGATGATACCGCTGAAGTTACGTATGTGCATGTGCCCGATTCGCAATTTTCACCGCCAAGACCATTATCGTCACTAATACCAACTTTTTCCAAAGATGACCCTGGACTCTGGCCAGAAGGTTTAAACGCTACTTTGATGCAGTATTTGATAGAAAACCCGATTAAACAAGTTAAACAGCACAATTTTCCGCGTGACTCTTTGGGATGAAAACTTTCCGAGTATTATTATGAGAGGTCTTTAAGAAATGGTGAAAATTATCACAGAGAGTGGCTGCTGTATTCAGTGTCCAAAAATGCCGTGTATTGCTTCTGTTGCAAGCTATAGTTTTGCGAGGGAATTGGTGATTGACAACATTCAGCTTTCTATTGTAGCAGACATCACAAAAGTTCTGCTCATTTCAATAATTATAAAAAATGGACAGATTTGAGTCAATCTCTTAAAAATGAAAAACAAACTATAGATAGTATTCAGCAAAAACTTTTAGAAGTTGGAAAGGCGCGTTGGTATGATATAATTAAAAGAATAATATATGTAGTCCAAGTATACAGAATATGGCGTTTCGTGGCCCAAGCCAAAAATTATACGATCGTAACAATGGTAATTTTCTAAGATTTATCGAAATGCTAGAATAATTCGATCCTTCGATGAACATATACGGCGCGTAACGAATGATTCAGACTTCAAGAAAATGCCAGTTATCTTGGAGATAAAATTCAAAACGAAATAACTAATATTCTCAGTAACCAAATTCAAAATGTAATTTTGAATTTATGTCGAATGAATAAATATTTTTCAATAATATTGGATTGTGCTCCGGACGTTTCACATGTAGAGCAAATTAGTATCATTATAAGATTTGTCAATTTCAACACAGAAACTAGAAAATTGGAAATAAGAAAGCATTTTCTAGCTTTCTGTCCAAGTATCGATACAACTGGCGCTGGCTTAACTTAAAGTATAATAAAAGTACTACGAAAAATAAATTTGCACAATTTAAGGGGACAGGGCTATGATAATGAATGAAATATGCCTGGTAAATACAATGGTCTCCAAACAAGATTGCTGGACCTAAATCTCTGCGCTTTCTAAGTACCGTGCGCTTGCCATAGTTTAAATTCAATACTAAACGACGCTGCCAACCATAATTATCACACGATTGAATTTTTTAGTATTGTGCAAGGATTAGATAGATATGTTTCATCCTCTACCAAAAGATGGGATTTATTGAAAAAATTTCATAAATCTAGCCCAAAAACCATTGTCCGAAACAAGATGGTCAAGCAGAATAAATACTATGAAACCGCTGTTTACAAATTTACCAGAAATTTATGATGCGTTAAATGAGATACCAAATGGTACATCATTCAATCAGAGGCAAAATACGACGCTAAATGTTTAGCAGAAAAAAATATCAAACTTTTCATTTATTTGTTCACTAAATATTTGGCATCTAGTATTGACAAAAGTAAATTTTGTGAGCCAAATGCTACAGTCCCTCAATATGAATATGCAAGTAGCTTGAGATGCATTCTTATCTGAATTAAAAAAGTTTTTAATAGAAATTAGAACCGACGAAAATTTTGAGAAAACTGTTGACGATGCCATGAGAATTGCCGAAAAATTAGATATCGAAGCCGAATTTGAGACTTCCAGATCCAGGCCTCTAAGACGCCATAAAACTACAAAAAGTTTCGATTGTGAACACGAAGACCACACTATAAATGATACGAAAACCTCTTTTAAAATTAATGTATTTGTTTATATATTGGATCATGCTTTATCCTCAGTAGACGAAAGATTTAATCTGTTGAATAATCACAACGAAGTGTTTAATTCTTTATTTAAACTTAGTGATGAAAAAGATCAAAGTCAATTAAGAAGTAGCGTTTGCAGAACAAACTTTTAGCAAATGATTCATTGCATATTAACTCCGATGATTGTTGTGAAGAAAATATGTCATGTCAGTCTTTTCTTCAAAAATTTAAATAATGATGTGGTGAAAATTCTCGGATTTATTTGTTTGAACAATTTGACAGCTATATGCCTTAATATCACCATAGCATTACGAATTTTGCTAACTATGCCAGTTAAATATAAAAAATTACTTGCGCTCAACAACGGGCCAGGAAAGGTTAACAAATTTAGCAACAATTTCAATAGAGGAGGCCATTTTAGACCATATGGGTATAGACGAAATTATCAAGGATTTCGCAAACAGAAAGGCGAGAACAGTGGAAATAGTATAATATGTTCATATGTTCATATGAGTATTAGAAAAAAGTCAGCTATTTTGTTAATATCTATACAATTCAATTAATATCTTGAATAAAGTATGTAATTGCCAAGCGGAAGCAAATCGTTTTCAACTTTTTAGGAAAATAGAATGTAAAACGAGAGAACATATTTCAATCAAAATTTGAAAAATAAAAAAATACCGTTTGAAGTTTGAACACTGTTCACTTTTATGAGTTACACGTCTATGTTTGTACCTTTCCCCATAAAAGATTGTTGTTTTTCAATCTATTCAGTTTTTGTTTGATCACAAGAAGAAAAACGTTTCGCCTTAAAAGCGACATTATTCAATAATAAATATTTGTAGTGGAACATTTATTTATTATATAAATTTTTTAATATTTTCGGACTTAACTATAATAACCCCTTCACAGCAATAAATTCAGCTGTCAAGTGCTAACCGATATTATAAGTATTAGCGATCTACTCCAACGTCGCAAGGATGCAATATAGTATCAGTATGGAGTCGTCGCTGCCATCCGGGTCCGACGCAATACTATTTGAATTTAATGATTCGCTGTGAAGCACAATTTTGATCTACATTAAATGCAAAAAGTGCCTAATGTATTTGAATGGATAAGGCATGATACTGTTTGGTTTAAAATAGCTTAAAAAATTAACTATTATTTTTTGCAATACGTAAAAGATAAAATGGTTACTGCAATATAATCGCACAAAAATATATTTTTGAATCACATTACTAATCATTGGAATTCTCGGCTTCTCTCTACTATAATAACCATTATTATATGTATTAAACATATAGACCTTTTTCTTGAATCACTCAGTCCATGTCATTATTAGATTAAAATCCATTGCATAGTTTAGAAGATCTAAGGGTAGAGACGGCGAAAAGCAACTTTGTTTGTTTTACACTATGTTTGTTCCGGATTCCGAAATAAATATAAATCGTTCAGTCTAGTGGAAATGAAAAAAATGAGAATTCCAATAATATACCACTTTTTGAAAGAAAAAAAGATATTTCCAAATGCTGAAATTGGATGGAGAATCTTTTCAAGCGCCAATTTACGTGATCTAACTCTATCAGAATGGTAGTAGTCCCCATCCCATTCAATGAAAAGAGGAATATACACCTCAAAAAAGTCTAGGGAACACTTCTGAATATCGATATATCGTATCCAGAACGATCAATATGGATGATTTTTTTTTAGAAATGAACACCTGCATCGATTTCTCACCAAATTATGTAGAGTGCCGCAACAGATTTCAGTTTTTTTCTATAAAAAACTAAAAATGCAGCAGATGCGACGCTGCTTTATTATCATTTCATGTATGCAGTGTTTGAAATCAGTTAGTTGGCACTCTGTTTCTGTTGTAAGCACAAATAAAAGATTCAAGTTTTGTGATTCGACCATGGAAAGACGACATTTGACTAGAGAAGAGATGTGACGAGCCGTTGGCATGCTCCAAGCTGGGAGCGCACAACGGGAAGTATCCAGGGTTCTGGGAAGTAGCCCAAGTATCATAAACCGTTTATGGTCGCGTTTCAATGAAACAGGTAGCGTAGAAGAACGCCATACAGGTCGTTTCAGGATTACTACAGTCGCCCAAGACCGATTTTTGGTTTTACAAGCCAGAAGAGATCGTACTACCACAGCATCTCAATTAGCTCAAGAGCTGTCACGAGTTCATAATGTACAAATTTCTGACCAAACTGAGAAATCGACTGCACGAAGGTCAACTCCACTCCAGACGTCCTGTAAGAGTTCCATAACTGACCCATGGAAATCGCGCTGCTCGTTTAGCTTGGTGCCAAGAACACGTAAACTGGGATCAAGAGAGTTGGGCCACAGTTCTCTTCAGTGATGAATCTAGATTTAGTTATTATCCCGATTCGGGAAGAATTCGAATATGGAGGGAACCTGGAAAGCAAAACGTCTCCAGCATGCTCGAGAAGTTGTTAGACAGGGAGGCGGATCAGTGCTGTTTTGGGGAGGTATACGCCTTGGTGGAAGAACTGACCTCGTTTTCATACAGAACAACCTCACGGGAAATTCTTACGCAAATGAGATAGTTTTACCTGTAGTGGTACCGTATCTCCAAACAATGGGTCAAAATCCACTCCTCCAACAAGATAATGCCCCTCTTCATCGTGCAAGAGTTGTCTTGAATGTTCTTGAAGAGAATGATATCGATCTTCTACCGTAGCCATCTTGCTCCCCAGATCTGAATCCCATCGAGCATGTGTGGGACACTCTTAAAACAAATCTCCTGCGTCAAAACGTCTTCCATCATGAACAGGAGCTTCGATTAGCAGTTCAGGGGGCTTGGAATGTCTTAGGCTAAAATATAATAGACAATTTAATATTGAGCATGCCGCGACGATGCCAAAGTGTCATTAATAACAGAGGTGGACCTTTTGGGTACTGAAAAATATGAGTGCTTCCATATCGTTTCGAAAATATTAGTTCAGGATTTTTTTTTTGTGTTTTACCAAATTTCGTCATCTCAAATTTCAAATTTTCTTTTATAATAGGTGCTTTGGAGAAGTCAAATATTATTTTGTTTTCTTGAGAATACATTATATACAATACATCCCAACAAAAACCGAAAGATTTCTATAAATTCGAATCATCAAATTCATATTTTAAAGATATTGGTAAGTGTTCCCTAGACTTTTTTGAGGTGCTTATATACTGTTCGTTCTTATTCAATTTAAATAACGCTGGTCATAACATGCGGAAAGAAGTTCCACAAATTGAATTTTTCATCCATTATTATTAATAATTTTCTGTCGAATCTCTTCAAATTTAATTTCTCTGTATTCGAAAGATTCTACGGCTACCCGCCCTCACAACTTTGTAGACGCTCACTGGAAGTTACAGAAATATAGACATGTCCGTATTTATCATCACGCCTGAAAGCATGGTTGCTGCCCCTTTTGAGTGTTATTTCTATCCAAAGTGTTTCAACCATTGTTTTTTCCTATAATTATTTTATACCTTTACTACATCGCTTATTTCTTTATATCTCATAATCATAGTTTCAAAATGTTAGTAATAAAGGTACGTTTTCGTCCACTCATAAGCTGAAGTTCAAGTCTGACTTCGTGCTGGGTTTGTTTTCAACCGATTGTCATCCTAACTTGCGCAAGCGTAGTTTGATCATCTTCGGTTGACAGTTCTCCGTTTGTTGCTAAAAATTCTAGGTTAAAATCGATTGTTGGCTTTCACTTTTACTCGTTCGTTCAGTCTTCTGTCAAAATTTGAATTCTGATTAATTTCTATTATCCTACATAAGTGATTACCGGCCCCTTTATGATCTTCATATTCGAAATTTTCTCAATGATTACGTATTTTGAATTTTAAGGTTATATGAGCCATAAATAAGCGTGGCAACACGGAATGCACAACTTGGCAATACCTACATTTACGGCCATGCCAGCACGAAAGCTTGCTGGATGCAATGAATTTATGCCGTGCCAAAGTGCCTGTCAATATTGAGAACGACTCCATTTGAGAACATGGACTCTAACTTCCGTGGCAGCTGATGTAATTCAGGCACGAAGTGAATGAAAACGCACCTTTACACATCTTTCCTCTACACATCCAGATTGGCACCAGTAATCACAGAATAAATATTACATAACCTATTCTGCAACCGCCTGGGTAGCTGCACGGTAAGTGAGTAAGTGTGTTGGAGATACTAATACTAAGCCCAGGTGCCTAGTTCGAATCCGGGTTCAAGTTATGGAGGTTGTCAAAGTAAAACGAAATGAGACACTTTGGTCACTTTTCCACAATTTATTAAATAATCAAGACCGGTTAGAAATGAGATAAATTGTGGAAAAGTGACAAAAGTGTCTCATTTCGTTTTACTTTAAAAATAAATTTCCATAAAATTAATAAATCATCAATACTATCAATGGATGCGGTCCTTGAACAAAAAAGTGAAACTTGGAAAGAGTCGCCTAATGAGGGATAAACTTCCGAAGACCAGATAACTTGTAATCCTTGTGGTGGCAGTTATCATTGCACGGTCTAGGAGAGTGGTTTGGAATCCACTATAAACTGTAGGACCAATGTGCAATGAGCACATTAAAAGACGAAACAATAAACATCTATTCTGTGATGAAGAGTTCTATGATTCTATGCACAGAACAAATAATACTGTTCTATGCCTCAGAACTTTGAAAGATAATAGGCAGTATAATTTTGGTTTTTTGAAATATTTCCTTATGGAATCCAAAAAAAAACAATTAAAACATCCTCTCACCACAATATTATCTTGCGAACCTGAAGAAAGCATTCTTGAGTAAGTCAATACAATTTTAATCTTTATGATTGTTCCTTAAACATGAATAACGATCTAAGATAACACTTTCTTGTGCAACAGTTACATTTTGAGTATCAAGACAGAGGATGACTTCGAAGAGTTCACACAAAATATCGTAGATACCCAAAATGGAGCACATCTAGAAGCTCATAAGTTAATTCGAAATATTTTATTTGGTGTCAAGGAAAATAAAACTACTCCTGGTCGTTCAGAAAATTCTAAATTAAAAGCGAACAATTCTTTCAATAACAAAACTAAAAGTCAAAATATCGAAAATGCGAAGCAACCTACAGTAAATAAGAATAAAAATTCATCCCGAGGCAAAAAGAAGTTTCAAGATATCAAAAGTTTCAAAGAGAAGGAAAAAATTAAAGAAGGTGAGTTATGTATGAGAATTTTCTTTAATAGCTTCAATGAAAAGGTATTTTATTTGAGATTCATGTCTTAAGATCCAATTCAATTTGCTATATATCTGTAAAATCACAATGATGCTGTGGTTGTAGGAAGGGTTGAATGCAATTGTCAAGGTCAAGATCATGATTTTATGAATAATTGCCTCAATTGTGGAAGAATACACTGTATAGAGGAAGGACCAGGAGCTTGCTTGTTTTGTGGAAACTTTGTAAGTGATAAATATGTAATTTATGTCTATCATGTTGATTGTTTTTAATATATGATGACTATGAATATATTAATGAGTAAAAAATAGGTAAAGGTAATGAGTAAAATATAGGTAATCCTGTCTTGTAAGATGATAACTTCTGCGCACCCAAAACAAGTCAATAAGCTGTTTGCCGAATGCATTTGAATCATATACAGTATTGTCAGATTACAAACAAAATAATATTTGGAAGCACTGGTTGGTCAGTATGCGAACACAATACTTGAACGCTTTTGTCTCCAGTAGACCTTTTTTTCTTTTCTAGTTTCTAGTCAATAAATAATAAACTACATCTTATTGTCAATACCATAAAAACCAAAATATAGAGAAAAAGGAGACAATTCCGAAGTATTTTATTAGATCTCATTTTTCTTCTCAAAAGTGGTGATTTTCATTAATGTTTTCAGATTATTCAGAACATAGACATTGTCAACTCGGAAAACAATAAAGTATTCTGGGTAGTAGGTGTACTAGATGATTTGGTACTTAGCTGTTTGCTGATATTTTTCGTTTTGTGTTTCTCAGTGATGATTTTTGCTTTAAATTCTGAATACCTTTACAATGCTAAATTATTATTTTATATGATAAGAGCAGCTTTGGTCTTTTCCTTTTTTTAAGTTAATTGAACAAATATTGTATCTACAATATATTTGGGAAAGTATAGATAGCTATTATAAATTAAATCTGAAAACTGAAATGGATTACCATGCTCTATTCCTCAATTATAATTCGTTAGAAATAGAGAAACGAAATGACTCTTATGATTCCAATGCCAACACAAGAATAATTCCAATCAAGGAAGATTATGTCACAAATCTGACAACACTATATAAAATTCTAAAGCATTCGGCAAAGAACTGATTTTGGGTGCGCAGAACTCACCATCATACAAGACAGGATTAACAGGAAATAAAAATATCTGAAATAACCTATGTTAAGTTTATGTGACACAAACTACTGTTTTTGGTTGCGTAGTAAAGCTTTTGATTGTGTAGACCACAAGCGCCTTCTGTCAAAGTTAGATCATTGCGGTATAAGAGGAACAACCCATTCGCTGGTGTCATCATACCTTTCGAATAGGTGTCAGGTGTTTGAATGGAATGGGAGAAATTCTAAGGCTAGGACACTCAACTGCGGAGTCCCCCAAGGATCAATACTTGGCCCGATCCTCTTTATATTGTACATCAATGACTTGGTACATAATGTTAGAGTAGATGGAATGAAAATTTATGCAGATGACACAACATTTATTACCAGAGCAGAAACAGAGGCACAATTGAATTATTCAGCAGAGTGTCCATGAAGGATGCAGTGAAATTGTTCCATCATAACAAAATGGTTCTCAACACAAATAAAACACAAAACTGACCATATCCACAAAAAGTTCAAAAGATACAAGCCACATCTCTTTGTTGGGATTCCTGATAGATGGCTCATTAACTTGGCGACCTCACATAGACTTAGTGTGTAAAAATCATCAGCAGCCTTATTTTCAATTCGTAGAATAAAAACTGTGGTGGGAAAACAGGAGGCACTGATCACATATCATTCATTTTTTTCACAGCATTGCGACATATGGCATTATTCTGTGGAGTGCTCAGTCTGAGGCTATACAGGTGTTCTGGAAACAGAAAAAGGCTGTGAGAGTTATTGCAAATATCCTACAAACAAACAATTGCCTTGAATCATTCAAATCCTTCCATATACTTATAATAGCTTGCTATCACATTGAAGCATGCCTGACACACTTCCATAAAAATAAAGAAAATCGTCAAACACACTGCTCAGCATGAATATTCAACTAGAGCGGGAGAAAACTATGTACTACCAAAAAGACGCCTGCAATGAACACAAAAATCTTACGACTTCATAAGTACAAAAATTTACGTGCTCCCACCTCAAGTAAAGTCTCTCAGTAATCCATCTTTCAAGAAAGCTATCAGGAATCTGCTTCTAGTAAACCTTTTCTATAGCACAGAGGAGTTTATGAACTTCAGATTTCTCAAAGATGAAAAACTTGTTGCTCGTCATGAATATTTTGTATGTTTTGGTGTTTTTCGTTTTATATTTTGAATTTTGTGTTTTGATATTCTTTTGACAGTCCTTGTAATTATTGAAGGAAATATACATCTATCTATCTATCTACATCACTTATTATTCTATCTCCTAGTTTCCAAGACATGAGTTTTACATCTCTTGTTCTGGACAATATTTGTTCTATGACAATAATAAACAGAAATTAAAATTACTGTGAGAAACTGTGATTCAAAAATTGCTACCTTGAAAATGCTTGTTAACTTGTCCTTCATTCATTTGCTAGAATATTAAAAATGGATTCTTTTTAGATTGGGTATACTAGAAATTACATAAAAAGCAAATACATAAATGATTTTGTTCTAGCTTGATGCAACTGGCAGAAATGATATTTCTGCCAACTTTAAACCAAAAGAAAATAAAATTTACGATGACGATAATGATTTTTTCAAAATTAATCATGGCTCAGATAGAAAGAGTAAAAAACCCATGACTGTGGCCTTAGATTTAGCCTCTAGAAGAATTATAGAATCCACAGAGGAAGATGAAAGATTGAGGAAAAAAATTTTGGAAGATTGTAAGAAACACTTGAAGAATGTGGAACAACTTTTTAGAAATTTGCAGAAAACTTCTGAATTCAAACCTGTAGCAGTAAGTTAACAGTTATTTAAGTATTTTGTTAATAGCATTGCTTTTGAAATGCTTTTCATTTCGCATGTTTAGTGGTAAACTTCTATTCTTACAATTTAATTAATTGAACAAAAATTTGAAATATTATTTCCAATGACAAAGTGCTATTGTCTAAACTGCATGGAAATTGAGAAAGAAATTTTCTTAAAATAGCTTCACACTTCATAGAATAATAAGTCAAGATTTAGTTAACAAATAAGAGTATGGAATTTTATATTCTGAGAAATTATCAATAAATGCGAATGATCTAGAATTCTTGAATAATAATTGTTTCATGAAGAATTTCAAATTTTCACATTATTTTCTTATTTTTCAAACTGAATAAGGTTAAAGTCTTATGTAGAACAAATTGCATGATCACCAATGTTATCAAAAATTACAATAGAATGATAAAATCATCAAAATTCAGTTCAATCAATTTCTCTCAGGTATGATTAAGTATTGATTCTTAAATGACTAAAAATGACTGAATTACTACTATTTATCTAAATTACTTCATATTATTTTGGTAATGATTTATCAAATTTGTAGAACGTTTATGATGAAATGGTTGATCTGTTGATTAAAATGCGACATGTTAAGCCATCTGGTGTAGAACCTGATCTCGGGAAAGAAGACTCCAAAATGCCTGATGCTACATTCAATGTACAACGGAATCCTGAAGGTTTTGATCAAGGTCTTTGTCTGAGTATGCATCAACCTTATGCTAGTCTTTTGATAGCTGGTGTTAAGAAGTGAGTGCAACCTAATCACTTTATAAAGAAATTTATGTAAATCTAATTACTGATCTTGAGTATTCTGCAGAAGGGTCCAGTACTTTGAAGTTTCCGAAAAAATACTCAAAATATTCCTATACAATTGTTTGATAACCTTTTTCTCATGGATAGGAGATCCTTTATACCCAGGCAGCTTCTTGTAAATATTATTGTTAAAATACATTATAGATTATAAATGGAAAAACAATATATTAAAAGAAAATATTTCTGAAAATAAGATGAAGGAATCCTTACTTGGAATCAAATTTCTGAATCATTTGTCTTTTTGCTTTGAAAGCAAAAGTTAATTATTCACTCTTATATATCCACAGAAGAAATAAGAAAGTTCACTCTGAGGCATATCGAAGTGGCTGAAATCAAAGAAAAATCCACATACCCTCCCATTCAAAAATCGTCTGAGGAATGTTGGATATATGTTTCTTAGTACAATTTTCTTTCTGACATTTTTACTCAAATTATTCTTTCAGCTCAGTAATGAATGTTCAGTATTTAACGATTTTTATTATGCCTATCGTTGATCAAATTGCGACCAGGTTATGGTCTAGATAACTCGGAAGCCTAGGGTTATTGATTGTTTTTTTGATTCCAAGAAGTCGGTCTCCAGGTGTTTATCTATTATGCCTAACTCTGTAAAACTTCATTCCTTGGAATCTGCCATTTTGATTTTTTTTACAACCAAAAGCTTCATCATGGATCCAGCTAAAGTACATAAATAAATATTGATTTAGTTATTTAATATCGAGTACATCAATCATTGTATCATCATGTACCATTCCTGCTTTAATGCAGCAGGGTGTGGATGTCCTATGCTTTTACTTTTTTAGTCTCTTCCAGTCAAGCCTGGCCTTGAACTTATCCCATCAACTAGCGAACATTTTAGGATTGTGTATATAGGTAAAGGTTAGCAAATTGAACCTACAGCTTAAATCACGTCGACCGATAGATGGTTGTAGACTTCATCAGCGCCAGTTTTGCCCCAGAGGAAGCACCAATATGCTTTACAAAAATGAACCGACCTGGCTCTTAATAACCTAGTTGGAAGAATCGCTTGCACTTTGGAACGCGAGAAGACTGCATTTTTATGAATGGAGAATTACTAAGCTTTGTGCCTGATGAAGTCTTCTCGCAGGGGGAGTCCTCTGCTATGCGATAGCCCCTTTCAGTTGATGTTCTACTGTCAAGAGTCAGCACGTTGAAAGTTGCGTCCTGGCGGATAGAATTAATAACTATGTTATATCTAACTGACTGCAGGAGGCTATATCTTCCAAGGGTGGATCAAACTTGGAAAACGTTGATCTCACGAACTGAAAGAGCTCAATAAGTTTCCATACACCAAGATACAAACCTTTTAAGGAAGTATAGAGCTTGTGGAGTCTGAAACAGAGTGGGCCACAATACACCACTGAGTCACAATGGAGGTGCTGTCATTCAAACGACTCCGGTCCAATATAATTCAAAGTAATATATATTCTTCGTATTAATTCCTTGGCAGTCTGCTTAATTGCTGAGCAAATTTAGATGATGATATAATGAAATCTTAAATATTCATTTAACCCTTTCCCTGCACAAGGCCTACTTGGAGCGGTACGCTATATGCGGCTATTCTGAGACTCATGCGTATATTTTCGGAAAGATCAATTAAAGCCAATTTGAGTTGCGAGTTTCTTCCGTACAAATCGAAACAAACTTATTATCAAATAAATATTTTGGTATAATGAAAGCCCCAGTAAATTGCTCGTTCAGGTAAAAATGGACATAACTTGTTGAACAAAAAATGAAAATGAAAATTATTTTGCTGAAAATATTTGATGATATACTTCGAATCATGGAATTACACATAAAACATCACATGTGGAACACATATCTAAACTAAACTATTTTTCGCACAAACTACTCAACATTTTGTGCACGATTTCTTCATAGCTATAGATGGAACATATTTTAAAAAATAACAAATCTATCAGTTGTTTTTCTACATTTCGGTCAAATGTTTTTCTTGCTAATGTTTGTACAGAAACGGAAGCACTAAAGAGGAAATGAAAATTTTAAAGCTATATATAATTTTCATGTTTACACTTATAAAATCAGTAAAAGTTCAAAGATCCCAAATCAACTAAATCCAGGAATTTTTATTTTCATGGGAGTCTGCTGAATGTTGGAGTATTTATGAATTCATCAGTAACCAGCTGAATGCTCAGGTGGTGCCAGACTGTATTTTCCCCACCCTAAACTGTTCGATCTATCTTTGCAGAGACGTCGCTAATGTATTTAATCGTCTTGAGCAATTAAAATCCATTTTTGTAACAGTATGAATATATAAGTTCAGAGTAGTTCCCATTTTAGACAATGTTTAGTATAATGGCTTGGTTATAAGATTTCACAGTTTTTCTGGATTAAGAATTCTGTTATTTCATGAAAACAAAAAAAATAATTAATTTCAGACATGAAGGCAGAAATTGGCCAACAAATCACAGAGGAATTTTATGGATAGCTGCTGCTGCTCACAAACCGGATCCTGATGAAATATCTGTTGTGGAAAAATTTTACCGTGAATATTATAATGGTATGTTTACGTTTATGCAATAAATATTTTTAAGAATTCTTATTGTAATTTATATTCTAAAAAAATTTTCTTCCAGAACCTAGTTTGAAATTTCCAGCTAGTTACCCTACAAGTTGTCTGCTTGGTTGTATTGAAGTTGAAGAATGCTTAAATCAAGAAGTTTATGAGCATCAATATCCCAATGGAGAAAGCAGTAGTCCATATGTTTTGATTTGTAGTAATCCTGTTATTTTACCAATATTCTACCCAATAGTTGGGAAACATAAAATATGTAAGTATGTTTTATAGCTTCAGTAGCTTTTGACGGAATCCCACTTAGAACGAGAAATGATCCTCTTACACTCGCCAAATGGCTTTAGAAGGGATGCAAATGCGAACAGGGATTTATACACGGCAATATATGCAGTCGTAGAGTCCCTGAATAAAAATAAGCCTGCGATAGCAATGACACTAGATCTGATTAGGGCCTTTGATAGCGTAGAAAAAGATTCTTTTGAAAAAACTTGAATGCTATCTCTTGAAAGCTACCTCAGAGATCAGTATGTTATAATGAGAGACAATGATGGAAATATGCAATTTTCAAAATGTTAGAATCAACATAAGGAATTCCTCAAGATTCAATTCTTGGGCCCTTCTCTATATAGTTTATACAAACGATTTACTAGATCTCATTGATGAATTGTTAGTTCATTTTCGTACGATACAAATCTGGCCATGAATGGTGGTAACCAAGATGAAAAAATTAACACTAAATAAAATTAATAACTCTAGAAAAATACTTTAATATGAATAATCTCAAATTGAATAGTCAAAATGCACAGCTTTTAAAGTTCTCTCTTAACAAAAATTTGAGAAATTTTCCATAACGTAAAAAAAAACTATCGAATGAATTAAATATACGCGCTTTCTTAGTGTGGTCATCGATTCTAGACTTGACTGGTCCATGTGCATCCTCTTGCAGGTGCATTGGCGGGGTTCTCTCATGCTCTCAGAGTGATCAGCGCACAGGTTAACCTTCAAACTGCCGTAGTGTCTTATCGTTAGTAAATGTGGAATCCCGCATGCGATACGGAACTATTTTCTGGGGAAATTCGGGAGAGAGATTATTCAACATTCGATACTTATGCTGCCATTCTCATACAAATATCAAACAATCACGTTCGCAAGAAATAATTTGGACCTGATCCAGAAAAATAGACATGATTAAATTACTGGAAAACTTGATATCAAGCAAATTAAGTGACAGTTGGCGGTGAAAAAATTCTACTTATGTGAATGTTAGATGATGAATGGATGAAAATATTGTTAACAAATTACTACCAATAATACCTAACGAGCGTCCTACTATACTGGAAAATATGGTTTCAAATTACTAGTTGAAACAGCTCCCCATAGCATATAAAATTTCCTTGATACCAAAATATAATAAAACTGAAAATCTCAAATAACCTTTATGCACTCTTGTTTTATATGTACATATTTGGTTTTTCTAAGTTCTTATTTGTTGAGTGAGTTCGAACCATTTATATCAAGATTGTTCTTTGCACATATCAGTTTTTCCGTTAACTAAGTTAATCCTTTTTATTTAGAGTCCGCAAAATTGCTTCGTTACGGAGCTACAGGTATGTGTTAACATTTCATAGGTCCGCAAAAGCTTCGGAAAAACATTTCCGGAAAAAATTGGTATTTTCTTCAAAACTCCTGCAGTTTTTGAGATATTCAGCCAAATTTGGAATGCAAGCTATTTTTTACAGCCTCCATCATTACACGTCCTACATTTCAACTGAAATTCACAAGGTGTTTTCTTTTCCAAGGCTATGTCTCCTTTTGCCCTTTCAAACTTTTTTGCTGATCAGCGTACAATCAATTTTCGTCATCTTCGTTCAATGTAGAAACCTTTTCTGACACTTCTAATTTTTTCGTATCTCCCACCGTTTTCGGATGAAACATTATTGAATTTGAATTATTTGAATTTTATGTTATTCGCTAAATAAAAAGAAATAATAGAAATAATCGATAGGTATGCCCAAAATTTGCGTTTATTTTGGTAGCTCGTCTTCTGAGACTTAACTTATACTTATTCAATATCAAAATAAATAAAAAAGAACAATTAAAAACTAAATAAATTGCTGGTGACCTCCACCTGCAAGAATACAGGCCTATGTCCTTCTTTGCATATTATCACGCACTCTTTGAAATATTCCTGGGGTATTTCTTATCGTGTCACAAGAGGTTATTATTCGATTTCTCAATTCTTCTACAGTGTTCACTGGAGTGATATAAACTAAACTTTTGAGATATCCTCATAAGAAAAAGTCTTAACTATTTAAGTCTGGGGACCTAGGAGGCCATGGTTCTGGCCCATGCCGACCTATTCATCAGTTGTTGAATGTATTATTCAAGAATTCCCTAGCTTCTCCACTAAAATGTGCTGGTGCCTGCTAATGCATGAACCACATTATGTTTCTCACCAAAAGTGGCACATCATCGAGCAATAAAGGTAACTCCTCAAGAAATTGTCGATAAGCGGGACCGCTTAGCCTGTTAGGCAAAAAAATAGCCTAATCAAATAATTTAAAATTTAGTAACTTTCAAAATAAATAAATAAATGAAAAAATCAAAGTCTACTAGCCATTTTTTTATTAAAAGTGGTTTCAATTCAGCGAATGCATACAATCTTTTAATAAGTTTTCGCTCGAGAACGGTGTCAAAAAAGTTTCTAAATTGAACAAAAATGACGAAAATTGATTGTACGTTGATCTGTGGCGTACTGCAAAAAAGTTTGAAAGGGCAAAATAAGACATGGCTCTGGAAAAGAAAACACCTTGTAGATTCTAGTTAAAATTTAGAACGTGTAATGATGGAGGCTGTAAAAAGTAGCTTGCATTCCAAATTTGGGCTGAGTATCTCAAAAACTGCAGGAGTTTGCGGAAATTGCAAGACCCTGTAGCTCCGTAACGAAGCTTTTGCGAACCTATGTTTATATGAACTTTTTTTCTTAAAATTGCACGTAGATTCACGCCCTCAAGTTGTGACATACTATTATGTAACACCCTGTATTTATTGTAATATCTACAACTTGAACAGTTAAACGTGTCTATCTGAGACTAATTTAACAATGTATGTTTATTTTGTGCAGCTCCTGTAATTGTAATCATCTAAATCATTTGATGTGATTTACATTATCAAACCGAACAAATTTATTTTCGCGATGATATCTGTCTGACTCCTTTACAAATATAACAATATGTGATCCTATCAAGTAGACTACAAACAGTGTTTATACTCCATGTAGTTATTTGGATAGGATGGTTTGTTCGGGTGTGTTTGTATTCTTGTCCTTGTCCTCATAATAAATTGTTTTGTTTTGGGCGCAATTCTTTTAATTATCATAATCATAAATTTTATTTCGAAAAATTTGTGGATCATCTATGTGCCACATGAAAAAAGATGCAATATTCAATAATCCGTAAATTGCCATATTCTCATTAAAAAATGCTGGTCTTCATCGTTGTAAAATGTAAAAATGCTGCGACAATAATTTCACTAATCTTGAGATATGAAATGATTTGTATTTATGTACAAGAAAATCATTCCTGTCTAGGTGCTGCTAGAAGATATCGCAAAACGTATACAGAGTGCATCCCAATCGCCAAACTTTCAGTAACAGTTTTCATGTGTTAGGGGCAACTGGTCAATAAGCCTAAAAGTGATATGGCACGATCTAAAATAATAAGTGTTAAACAGGAGGATGACATTGCAGTGCGAGTTGCTGAGAACCCTGAATTAAGCATTAGGCTCTTATTAGCAATGACTGCAGTGAGTCACTCTTCAGTTTTTCGTATATTGAGGAAAGAAAATTTTAGGCCGTTTCACTTCACACCTGTACAACAGTTGATGCATAGAGACCACTTGTCACCAATTAAAGTTGCCCTCTGGATGATCAATAAAAAAAATGTAGATCGTAATTTCCTTGAAAATATAATTTATACCGATGAAGCCACTTTCACTCGTAGTGGAGTTTTTAACTGGAGAAACACTCGCAGCTGGAATTCTGAAAATCCACATTTATTCCGGGAATCACATTTCCAACATGAGTTTAAAGTTAATGTTTGGTGCGATTTGAACGGAGATAGTTTGTTGGGTTCTCAAGAAATTCTAGCAAATTTGAATGATAACTGGTATTCAGAGTTTTTACGAACAACACTCTGCAACAATCTAGAGGAATCACCTCTTGATCAAAGATAGGCAAAGGGAGTAAATTCCTGTGGCCACCTGGATCTCCCGACTTAATCTCTTAGATTTTTATTTTTGGGAACACATGAATTCTCTAGTGTACTCTCAAGAAATAAACAATCGACAAGAGCTACAACAATAAATATTGAATTCGATCAGTCAATCCGCGGAACATATTTTTGAAAGTGAGGAGATTGTTCAGCAGAAGAATTGATAAGCTCATAGAAGTGAACGGGAGCCAAATTGATATTTGTTGTGAGTTTTTACAGTTTAAGTGTTCAGTATTAGTAAGAGCTTTTAATATTTTTATGTTATCGAAATCGTTTTTCATTTATAATTTTTATAATTAGTCCCATAGAGTCTCAATAAATAAGGAACCCCCCCGCAGGGTTAGTACTGATTTTAGCATACCGGTTGAATTTTCTGATTTTGAGATATGTTGTACTTTGAACAATTCTAAACAAGTTTTGTTATTGGTCTTGGTCGAAAATGTGCCTCTGTTTCGAGTTCTGTACTTAGTATTACGGACAGGTTACAGAGTGGTTTTTATTTTATATCTCGAAAACTAAAACAGATGGGTGAAAAACTCATAGAACCTAAAAGTTGTATTTTGAGAATATCAGTCTCAAAAAATATAAAAATTGAAAAAGAAAATCAGTGGCGAGCTTTTTTTTCATCGAAAGTTTTGGTTGGCCTTTCTGCCGGGACGCCACTACCGATTTTCAACTAAATCGAAGAGATCATCAAGATATTAACAAAAACCAATTTTTTTCACAAAACTTCGACACCCTGCATCTCAGTGCGGAGACACATTTTATAAACGTGAATTGGGTTGAATCTTAATATTTTGAGCCCAGGATTCCACAGTTGAAATATTTCCAATTGTTAATGAAATACCCTGTAGAGGACAACTAACTTCAGAAACTCCACATTATTCAAATAATGTTTTATCATATCTATTTTTTTTATTGAAAAATAATATCTAAATAACCCTTTCAGGTTTTGACAGATATAGTTACAAAATATAAGATTATTTTATGATCAGATTTACATTCGAATTTGTATCAAGTGTTCTTGCAATTTTTTTTCAAAATTTTGTGTGCGTTATCTCCTTCACTTCACGGGAAAGCTTGTTATAGAGTCTGACACCCTCAGATAGTATGCGTCTTTCCCCCACCTTGGTTCTGTGAGCTAAATAATTCAGTTCTTCATTTCTTCTGGTTGCGTGGTCATGTACTTCAGATCTAGTTGTTAAAATAAAATCATCATCTTGTATTTCAATGTCGAGAAATTTTCTCACCAATTTCATAGTTTCAAGCTGCCTCAGTTCTTCTATGGTCAAAAGTTTGTTCGTTTATATACTTCCTTCGTAGGTGTCATTGAGGAATTTTATACAGGACCTTAATAATTTTATTTTGGCTTCGTTGCAGTTTTTCATTTCTATTACGTTTCCTGTTGCCCAAAAAGATATCAAATAAGTTAACTTACTTTTAATGTAAGCTTCATACACCATTTTCTTCTCTTTCATAGGTAGGACGTCCGAAATTTTGTGAGCTAATCCTGTAATAGGAAAGATTCTTGACAAGCTGCCTGATGTGAGGAGTCCATTTCATATTCTTGTCTAACATGAGGCCGAGATATTTAATAGTGTATTGTTCAAGAATTTTGTTGTTATTTAGATATATGTTTATATTACGTTTTTCGATTTATTCTCGAAGTTTATAATATGGCACTTTTCACTATTCAGGGTTAGCTTGTTTATCTTCGTCCATTCCATCAACCTGTCAAGATCTCTTTGCATCTGTTTTTGAGTCACCTTATCATCTTCATGCACATAGAAAAGAGCTGTGTCATCAGCATATATCATAACCTTCCCACATAGTTGTTGCCTCTCAAGATCATTTATGTATAGTAAATATAGATAAGGGCCCAAAATTGATCCTCGGCACTCCGTAATATATGTTTTACATTCACTCACTTCATCCCCAACCTTGGTGAATTGCTTCCTATTCTTCAAGTAAGAAGCAAAAATATCAAGTGAACCTCCTGCCAAACCCATTTGTTCCAACTTACGCAACAAAACACTCGGATCAACCGTGTCAAAGCTTTTGAAAGTCCAAAATTAAAGCAGTAACACATTTTCCTGGTCCATTTTGTTTGTATAAAATTGAGTATATGTGTCATCGCAGTTTTTGTACTTCTGTGCCTTTGAAACCCATGCTGAGACTTGCTGAGTATATTCATATTTAGTATGTGTGCTGATAATCTGTCATGCAGGATTGTCTCAAAAATCTTGCCGAAAACTGTCAGGTTCGCGATTGGTCTATAGTTATTCGGACATTTTTCATTTCCCTTTTTGTGCACTGGAGTTATTCTAGCAATTTTTAGCTCATCCGGAAAACTTCCCTCTCGAAAGTGAGAGTTCACCAACCTAGCTATTATGTTCTTTATTTCTTTGACTAGTTTCGGTTTAACTTTATCATATCCTGCTGCAGCATTTGTTTTCAGTTTATTTATGATTTTCACGACCTCTTTGGATGTTGTTGGCTGCAAGTACATCATTGCTGATGGAGGAGATTCGTCACTTTTCTCTTCTAGTCTACCAGGATTGTGGCTATTAATTTTCTTTGCTAGGTTTGCTCCTACAGTGACAAAATGGTTATTCAGTATAGTTGAGATCTGTTTTCGACAAGTTGTGACAGTTCCATCTTCACTTTCAAGTTCTCGAATATCATTAGCTTGTAGATGTTCTTCGTTCTCAAGATTTTTTATGATTGACCACAGTTTTTTACTGTTACCCTCTGCACTTTGTAGTTGATTTTTGAAGAATTCTCTTTTTGCCTCTTCAATACATTTTTTGGTGTCCCTATCCTGTATTTTGAATTGTTGTTTGAGATAATGTGAGTCTCTGTTCTTCACCATGCTTTTATAGACTTTGTTTCTCTGTTTTATTTTTTCATATATAATTCGAGTCATCCATCCCTCTTTCTCTGTCGATGCATATTTTTTGTTGTTACTATGGTAGTCTCGAGAGAAGTTTTATGATTATCTCTTGGAGCTCTTTGAAACTTGTTGTACTTTTCTCTTTCAGTTCCATATCCAATAATTCTTTTAGTTTGTTGTAGTCCGTTTTTGTTTGTTTATACTTCTTAATCAGCGACTTTTTCATGCTTTTCACGTTCATTTCGAATTCAATACTTTTGTGGTCGCTTAGAGGAGTATCTTTGAGGATAATTTCAGAAAATCCGTTTTGATTTCGATTTGTTTGTACATAATCTATTATAGTGTCTTCTCCTTTTCTATTTATTCTGGTTATACTTTGTTTGTTGATTTTATTTATTATACTAATATTATTACTTTTCAATACGTTTTTGTAGTCTATAACTTTTTGTTTATTTTTGCTCAGTAAATCTAAATTCATGTCTCCAACTATAACTAGATTTTTAGTCTTGAAAATTTTTGTTCAAGAAACGAAAAAATGTGTCTATATCACTTTTATTCTGTCTGTATATTGCACAAAAGCTGGCATTAGAATCCTTCCTCGTTATTTTCACGAAATTGTTCACTTTTTCTACCGTTTCACATAATGATACTGTAAAGTCTAAATTTTTCCTCACATAGATAGCTGATCCACCACCACTTTTTGTAGATCTGCATGAGTGAACACTTCTATAATTTTTATTTGAAATAGTTCTGTTAATTCCTCCTTCAACCATGTTTCAACCAATATTATGACATCAGGTACTTTCCGACTAATGATAGTTTTCAGTTCATCAATTTTTTTCGCATGCTCCTTATATTTAGATATAGTATTTTGAATTTGTTCAGTTTTTTGTTCTAGATTTTGAAGAGTAGCTTCATCTCTCACTTGTATTATTTTACTATCTTCAGTTTTGCGTAAAAATATTTTTCCCTGTGCGAACCAGGCAAACTTATATTGCAATTCTCTCTTCTTATCGCGAGTTAATTTGAACAGTAACTGATTCTGTCTTGTAAGCTCATGGTTCAAGTATATTATACTGTCTCAAGTCAGTTTCAAGTTCTTTGTTGTTATTTGACTTTCTTTCCTCTTGCTCATGAATAATTCCTTCTTCTCTTTGTCTCTGAAAACTAACTTAATTTGTTTTTTACCATTGTTGCCTATTTGGTAACATTTTTCCATATCAGCTTCATTTATATCAACATCACAAAACTTGGCAATCTTGACCACTATTTTCTTTTCATCGTTAGGATTTTTTAAGTCATCCTCAGCTATTCCAGAAATAATGACATTATTCTCAAGATGTTCCTGATCAGTCAGGTTTGTTTTATGACTGGTGGTTTTTATAGCATCTTTGAGTTTCTGCTGATCTTGCCTGAGAATTTCTATTTCTTCCCTCAATTCTTGATTGATCTGTTCCTGGCGTTGGTATTTTTTAATGAGTTCTTTGTTTTGTTTTTCCATTTTTATGAGTTTTCGCATCACATCAGCTAGGGTATTTTGTTTTTCGGGATCTTCATCATCCTCCTCAGTTGCTGAGCTGCTCTCCTCTGATTGCGAAGAAGATTCATTTTCGCTAGAAGAATCCTTGCTCCGGGCTTTTACCTCCGTTTTTGAACAAGATTTGCACTTGTATTTCAACTTTCCTTGTTCAATTTTCTTGAGTGTTTCTTTTTTTTCATCAATACAATTCCCATGGAACCAACGTTTGCACTTGGCATTGCACTGTATTCTCAGTCCTTTGCCAAGTTTATTGTCGCAAACTTTGCATTTGATACCGCCTCTTGGCGCCATTGCGCTACGCCGGACCTGCACTAGGTAAGATTCGACTACAAATTGAGCAGTCTGTCAACACCTCACCGGTCAAGCGAACCACCGAGCTATCAGATGTTGGAAGATTGAAACTTTTATATTATGTTTTTCGCAGTTAACACACTTTATTTCACATGTTTTTATCACAGCAGCTGGTTTTACAAGATGTTGATTTGAAATAAAGATGAAAATTTCCGATCCAAATTGTTTTGAGAAACGGAATTTCCCACTAGCAATTGGCAGGAAAATTACTTAGGTAATTTTCACCAGCGTAAAAAGCTAGTGCATAGGCTTACTGATGTTTGGATGTCGAAAAAATATTTTTCTTTGACCACTGGACACTATTATCTCGGGTGTTTAATCGGAACTTAACTTGATAAATGAGAAAATTCTAGATCCCGAATAGATTAATTATTATTAAGTCTACAGTAAATACTAAATTTATGGAATACATTTTACTATTTTTTTCTCTTCTTTTCAGATGCCTTAGACAAAGATCTACATAAGTGTGCCAAAATGTGTATGCGATATGCAAATCTAATGGACTAAAACTTGTTGAGAGAATTATTCCTTTTGCAATGTAAAACATTCAATTGAAATAAAGTTTATTGAGTACAAAGTATATAACGAATTTTTACTTTGCATATGAAACTCCACAATTTTATTCTAATTAAATAAAATGAATAAACTTATTGACAGTAAATCTTGGCTATTGATTAGAAAATAAGATCATACCATTTAGCAAGGCTGTTACATCAAATTCCCCCACCGACTTTCCCACACAAAACATTCCACCATTTATCATCGCACAGATAAAAAAGAAACGCAAGATTTATAGAGAACACAATACTCAGAAGAATTCAGATCCAACACTTGGATAGAGGCATGCGAGAGAACCAACGAGAAAAAAGGGAAAACCTACTGGCATGAAATTGCCAAACTTAGTGGATACAAGTCCACTAAATGCAATATTCCTTCTATAACTGAAAACGGCAAAACTTACAAAACTATCGAGGAAACGCTAGAAAAGATTCAACAACACATTTATCATCAAAGGTAACAATTCAACTCCCGGAAACGACAATATTACCAAAAGTAAAATAAAAATTTGATCCACAAATCAACACATTTATCATCAGGACTTACCAATACTGCTTGAGAAATAACTACTTCCCAAAAGATTGAAAACGAGGTACCATAATAGTAATTCCAAAGAAGAACACCGATCAATCAAAAGTAAGCAACTATAGACTTATCACTTTGCTGTCCAATTTCGAAAAAATTTTATTAAAACGATTAATCTCTGCTATAGGTAATAAAATTCCCAAATATCAATTCGGCCTCAGAAGCGTTAGCTTTACAATACACCCTCTTGTCATTCTTGCTAGGAATATTCAAGCCACCGAATTGAAGGAGGAAGGAGTGCAGCGCTTTTATTAGATATAAATAAAGCCTTTGACAGCATCTGGCATGCAGGACTACTGTTTAAGTTATTTCTACTGGACTGTCCCTTATATTTAATCAAAATAATTGGAAGTAAGCTGGAGAACCGCATTGCATTAAAATAACTAACACGCTCTCTTCAGAATTCTCTCCCCAACAAGGTCTTCCGCAAGGCTTGACCTTATCACCAAGCTTGTATAACATATACTGTTCAGACATATACCATGAAAATTATGAAATATTCGATAAAAAACAATACATTTTACAGTACGCCGACGACATAGCCATTATCAGTCATTCTTCTAATTTACTAAAGACAATAGAACAACTGCAATTTCAAACAATTAAAACTTCAAACTGGTTCAATAAATGGCGTTTGAGACCCAACCCTTCTAAGAGTAAATTAATTATTTTCAATCACAAAATCCGTCACAACTCCCCCACTCTCTCTATACAACCACACTATCACTTCAGAAAACAACACAAAATACATAGGCATCACCATAGACAGGAAACTCAACTACTACTCACATACAACCACAACAAAAAGAAAAATTTATAAAACGAGCAAACCACTTTCGCAAACTCAAGTAGAAACAGAGAGGAATACCACGAACAACTTGCAGTCGCATATATAAAATGATTTGCAGACCTATTATCGAATACGGCAACATCCTCCTACTCAACTGCAGAAATCCAGCCTTAAACAGAATGAGAACTGCTGAAACAACAGCTCTAAAAGGCTTACCAAGATCAGACACCCATCCAAACACACTACTCTACAAAAACACAGTCATCAAACCAATTCAACCATACCAGGACCTATTCGGCAAAGACCAGAAAACTACTACGGCAATTTTGCATCCCTCGACAGGAACAACACAGCAAACGAAGATTTCCAGAGAAGACATTATGGGAAATTATCTCCAACAACTGACCGACTACACTTAAATATAAAAAAAAATTATTCAATTATTATTAATTATATTTATAAAAGTAATAGTTATCATGGGCTGAAGGACTACGGTCGATGGCCTTTTGTAAAATACAAATGTAATTTTATTTTACGATAAATAACATTTATTATTATTATTATTATTAATAATATCATAACTATATATTTCAGAGCTAGATTTATTGAGCTCTAAATTCGAAGAAAACACGTACAAGGTATTTAAAAAAAAGGTGATTTCCAAATTTCGGCTGCTATGTAGATGTATTTACGATTTCTTTTGTTAATGGTAGTATACATTTCTCCAAGGTATATCAACACTATCAGCCATTTGGTATGTTCGATTTGTTTCTTATAGATATGAAGATTTGACGTGTTTTGTGTGCTTATATGCATAATATTAAGGGGTATTAGGGTCTAGAGCCCTACTTCTTGGGTATTTTTCAAACTAGGATAAAAAAATTGAAAACATTTTTATTATCCATTTTTTATACAATATTCATTGATTTTTAAAGTATATAAAAAAAAGTCGAAAATTCAGTGAAGTGGGTGTTGCCAGTCAAACGGTGCTGCCTGGACATGATTCCAACCTTTGTAGTGATCTAAATCGAACAAACAAAAAAAATTCTCAATTAGTAAAAATGTCGCTATCTCTTGCACCTTGGCCGAAAAACAATTCACAGAATGGCGTCCACTTGAAAAAAAAAATTTTACCCTTGTTTTTCAACCTTTACGAATTTTTAAAAAATACTTCAAATTAAAATTTTTCAAAATCCAAGGTCCAAGTAATGAAGAGATGTATAAAGAAGATTCTCACAAAATGTCTAAGAAATCAGTCAGAGAGAACTTGAGATATCAAAAATCAAAAGGAATTTTGAGAAAAACGCGTTTGAAGTTTGAGAAAGATTTCCAGTAAAATAACTCAGATAATATTTAAAACTCACTTTGGATTAATCGGCGATCCCATATCTATAGATTGGACCTTCTTCCTTTTCAAAATCGAGATTTTGTGAAGTTCTTTCTTCTTAACGAGCTGTTCTGCCTGCTTTTGAAGCAGCAGAAGCTCGTAATTCAGAGCGATTAATCCTCAGCTCGTTACGTCTAACAGCAAATTTGTGAGCTTCAATACCAATGATGATGCCCATGAGTGCCATTATATTTAAAATCTTTAAAAAGCCTTCATTAAAAAAAGCAACGACTAAATAATTTGCAATTTCTATATTTGTATAGTTTGGATTCCAGCTATGCATTATTATTTTGTTTCGGATCCTAAACGTCGTTCTAATAAATCATCAGATGATAAGCTGGTATAAATGGGCTTAATTACATCCAATACTTTAACATCCAGAGGAGGATGCTCGTGGACAAAGCCTTCAAGGGTGTTGTTGTCTGCGGCTTGTTGCCATTTACACCAGCTTAATGAAGCAGAAGGGCAGTGCATGTGTTGTGGATCCTCGTCACTTGAACTTCGATGGTAATAAGTAGCCCATATTTCACTTTTCATACTCTGGACACAGTCAGGATGCCAGCGAAGACTATAGTATAAACTTAGCTCATTGATAACTTTATTCGTCAATTTACCCCCTCCTTTGCCGCCAATACCACTATTGTATATGTATATGTACTGGTATAATCAGGTATATATAAAAATTCAAAAGGGTACATAACGAGCACAAGTCGAATACAAAAGAATTTCTGGAAAACATCTGCCGTTCATTGTGTGATCACTCCGCTCGGTCGGCTTAGGTGCCGCGTCACAAAATCTGCTGTATTTCCCAAAATCGTTTTAAGAGTATATTTTTGAAAGTCTTAGCTTTGAAAATTGCAAAAAAATCGATTTTTTCAATTGTCTACACCAGAATACCCCCTTAAGTGCTCCAACGTTGATTGTGGTTTTGACGAGGCTACTTTGAAGAAAAAAAGTTTTTAATGACAAGCTCTTGAAATAAGGCCGCCTATGAAGATCAATAGATACATGCCATTCGATTATACAGATGTGTTGTGCATGAAACATGTGCTAAATTTTGATTAAAATTCTCGCGTGAGCATCACTCATGTTGAACGCCCTGGATGGTTGCAGATTACGTGGGTAGACGAACACAGTGTGGCGTGGCTTCAAAGCTGTATAGCTATTCTGAGGCCATGGGAGCGTGCTAGTCTTCACACTTTGACAGGCGATGAGTGCCATCTCGGCAGCCAGGAGCTCAGCCCAGTGCTACCAAAACCGTGGGTGGCACTTTGAGACCTAAACGGACCCAGACTGCAGTTCCCAAAGGACGACCCGGAGGAGGTGGTTCCTGGGGTCTTCCAGGGCGAAACGCCTGAATAAGGCTGGGAGAAGGGACAAACAGCCTGCCAGCGGCCAGCCTGTGCCACAGAAGGGGCTGAAAAAGCACCCCCAGGCAAAGCGCCTGGTCTTCTTTCGACATCTAAATGATAAAGAAGGGGATCAGGTGTCTTCAGGCTAATATTCAGCATTCTAAGCCAGATACCTTCCTCCTTTGTGAATGCATCTTTATTGAGAGTCTTGATTTGGCTTTCATTCAGGCACCATGGCTGGCCAACCGAGGATCAGTTTTGGTCTCGGAAATCTACCAGGCCAGATACTGTACTACTGCCATGGGGGCAACCCCAGGACATATATTTTTATCAATAACAGAATCGGTAATCTTCAACTTTCGAAGTCTTTAACAGAGACACTTTCTTTCTACCTGTGAGTGTCCCGAGAGAGCGTGGCAGACTTGATTTAATGGTCTACTCGGCATATCTCCCGGGAGATTCTGCTGAATACCCTCCTGAGATGATTCGTAACCTGGCCAGTCATTGCAGGAGGAAAAATCGCCAACTTGTCGTTGCTTGTGACGCTAATGCACACTACTTGGTGCGGGACAGACCGGTTGTCAACGCAAGAGGTGATAACTGTCCACTAAGGAGAAAGCCTGAGAATGGCACACTTTCATGGTGGAATCCTGCCCCCAAAATAATGAAGAAATTAGGAGGGCAAAACAGGAGTTAGTAAAAGGCTCTACAGGGTTCTTGCCAGAGGCCCGGTGCTGCCCATTGGATCTGTAGATGGCCCGGATGGACAGTACACGGGCTCTGGAAGAGAGACGATAGAGATTCTTGCGAGAACACACTTCCCAGATTGTCGGTTTCTTGATATCAGTGACAGCTGTGACACCGTCGCCCTGAAGAACAATCATCAAGCCCGGAGTTGTTAGGTGGGCGATGCGCTCATTTAAGACTTGTTTAGACCGATAAGTATTTTGTCTTTTGTTCTGAAAACCCTGGAGAAGATGTTAAATGGATACATCAGGATCGAGGTGTTATCGTTGAGGCCTCTAAGTGAAAATCAATACGCCTTTCAAAAAAGTAAATCAACTGATCTAAGGAGTGTCAAATATTATTGCGAAATGGATTAGTAGCGTGCTAAATGCCAGAGTGATCAACACTTCCCTGAAAGGGGAAGTAGTCAGTTTTGTGAATGGCAGGGGCTGCCCTCAGGGAGGAGTATTATCCCCTATATTGTAGCCCCGGCTGTTGATGACCTTCTGGCAATAATTGGCGCACTGGATGTTTATGTACAAGCGTACGCTGATAATATAGTCATTCTGGCTGTCGGAGACGACAGCGATGTCTCAGTCAGACTTAAGGAGGCTGTGTGAGCTATTCAAGGGCGGTGTGAGGGTGAGAAACATAGAATAAGCCCCCACAAAACTCTTATGGTACCATTCTCCAGGAAAAGGAGGATATTTGTTTCTCCCCCGATTCTGGGTGGAGTATTTATTCCAGTTGCGGAGAAAGCAAAATATCTTGAGGTTTCCTTGAAAATTAAACTCACGTGGAATTTGCATCTGAAAAATACAATACATAAGGCTAAACACTCCTCATGGGAATGTCAAATGACCTGTGAGGATCTTGCTCCAAAGCAACTTCAGTGGCTATATGTGATGGTGGTGAGATCAACTATCACATACGGCTACATTGCTTGGTGGAATGCAGTCTTAAGAAGGAATCCCAATTCTAAAAATCATCACCAATAGCCAAGCTGCACTGAAGGCATTTGCATTCGGTACCTGTACGTCACAAGCTCCATCTGATGTGGGTAACCGAACACTCGGGCATTGAGGGCAATGAGAAGGCGGAGTCATTAGACGCTCGAGGAACATGCTTGGGATTCATCTAACCGGAACCTAGGCTCGGAATTCCCTTGGAAACTGTAAGGATGGAGAACAGCCGATGGTTGGACCTGAAGGTACGTGAGCACTGGATGAGTCTCTCAGGTCTCAGACACTCTCGACTTGTCCTCAGTGGACATTCCACTGCGAGAGCCAATGATTAGCTTTAACTCTCCAGGCTCGACCTGAGAGTTCTAATTGCCATCACCTAAACAAGTTAGAATCGATTGAGGATCCCTCATGTAGACTATGTGAAGAAGAGATAGAATCAGTGAAACATGTTATGTGCGAGTGCCCACCTGGAGACAAAATCAGGATCGAGAAACTTGGATCTAACAAACTAAAGCTGACTGAGCTTTATTAAGCTCTCGCTCACAAAGCTCATATCCTTTACAAGAAGGATGGAGCTTGTGGGTGAAATTTAGGACAAAGTATGCCACAATAGACCACTGGGTCGCAGTGGTCGGGCTGCTAAGCAGCCCTCACTCACAGTCTATATATCTATCTATATATTAACGGCGATTTGGATTCACTCGAAGAGAGTTGGAGATTTGCCTCAAGTGAAAAGATAAACACAGTGAAGCTGAATTCCAGAAATGCTTTGAAGATTGAAAAGAGAGCTAACACAAATGTATCATATCTAAATAATTTTGGAGAAAAATAAATTATAGCTTGTTTCAGTCAAACTTGTATAACTTTTTACGGATTTAAAACAGAAAAACTTTGTGCGCTGAAAACAATTTAGGTGTAACTATATTAATTCAAGAAAGTACTGATATGTCATATTTCTGTTTTGAGACGAAAATTTTATAGCACAGTTAAATATAAAAACCCTTGATTCGCACCTTTAGGGGTGGTTTTTACAAAATAATGGAACACTACTTCTTTGCTTTACAATAAAAATCTCATGCACAATTATTTTTCTTGTCTCAAACTTCCAAATCAAGGGAATACCATTCCAACAATCCATTTTGCCCCCTCTGGTGTAATTCTTACTTTGTGATTAAGCCACAAATACAAATGTTTATGTCCATAACTTTAAAATTAAGCCGATTCTATACAGTATTTCAACCACTATTCCACTTTCAGGTGTTGTAACCCCAATAGTTATTAAACGTTTTTTTTTGTAATCAAGGACTTGAACACAATTGTTTCCTCATTACAGAGGTACATATAATTTGTAGGAAATCAAGGTTTTTTTGAAAGAGCATTGATTGCAGATGAATATTGCTTACCATCCAACACTCTAAGTGCATTCATTCTTAAATTAGTTGTTAGATTTTTGTAAATAAGCTTTTTATTTCGACACCTGTTTAAATAAGAAAAACTAACTTAACGTACTCGTATTTCGTCCTTCGAAACTATTTAAATACAAATCTTCCTTAAAAACCCATAAAATTCCCACAGAAAATTTTCGCACACCAGGCCAGGCGCAAAATTAACTTGGAAATTTATTGAAAAAACAATTTCATTAAAGAACGTTGGATGTAGAAGCAAACTTCAAACATTCTGAAACAATTGCTTCGATGAAATGGGTGCTTACTAATTGCTACACACGATCATGTTGTATTGAAGAAAATTCGTAAAAACATTCTGATATGAAGTATAAAGCATTCATGTTGTTCATCTTCTATAGAAATAATTTTTCGATATAATATGCTACCCGATACTTGCTCTTTCAGATTATATGAAGCTATATAATGCCGTACGAAATATTCATTTTAATATTCCCTAAGAATTCGAACTCCTGACTCGAAGTAAACTCGGAGAAAATAACGTGTCTTTTATAGAACATATCTTTGAACGAAAGCAATATACCAAGATGTCATATTGGTTGATTCGTCAAATCCAGTAGTATCTTCTCCAAAATAATAATATTGAGGAGGTAGCATAGGTTTTCCTTGAAAAAAACTGTTTAGGAAGTTCCAAGATGTTTGAATCCATAATGAAAGTTACTAGCTTTGACGTAAAATAATTTGTATAATCACATCTCATTATTTTGCACTTTTCATCAAAGTACTACAACTATAAAATACTGGATGTTAAAATGGAGCAAGCTACTTTTGATATATTGATAATTGGATAATTTATTACAGTTGGCATATATTCTGATAGCTTTCAGAATTTTCATAATGATTTTGTTATCATAATGATATTGATTGGGAACGAAAAATAAAAATTGTATTTAATCGTATAATTATATTCGAATACTTCTGAAACAATTCGGCATATCATAATTTTAGTTGAGTAATACATTGGAAATCTTAATATTAAAATTATAAATAAATAAATAATTCTCTACCAATCAATTAAATAAGCATATGAATTATGAAAACATCAATGTATTTTACCATCTATAAACTTTTTCTTGAAATAGGAGAATAAAAATAATCAAACAGTTTGATATATTCAGTCGTTCGAGTGGAAATTCAAATATAGTTCAAATAAGTAATTATTTTTTGAAATCATGAATTATTAACATTGTCAGTGAATACTAACTATAAGAATTTTCTCCATATTTTCCTTTACATAGATATTTTGTTTTAAGTAATTATATTTTTCTTATCGTCCATTAAACACATCAGTGTCCATTTTTGACACATTTAATTTTTCATGCTATTCTTGAAGTTTAGAAAACCAAAATAGTCCTTATATTCCAAAGTAGTTTTCCTACAGGGTGCCATCTATAGTTATTGCTCGACCTATTGGTAAGCTTGTATATAATTGTTTATTATGGGTCTAAGAGTGAATACATAAAGTAATTTATGTTTCGTAATATCTAATACATATTTACATACACTCAAATAAAATTCAGCTAGTAACAAAAAGTTAGCGATTTCATTCGAAGAATAGGAAAGTTATCTCAAGAGAAATATTTATATTCTATACGGGAAGTGCAAATTGCATTATTACTTGAAAATCTTAGAATCGGATTAAATATTATGCAATTTCCATAACCATCTCTTGATCGTACGTTCTATAACATTTTCGATTGTGACGCTATTCATTTTTATGAATAATAACTAAAACTCTGGATGAATGTCGAAATCAAAAGATTCTTTCATCACTTATCGAATTTATCACATTTTCAAATATATATCTTCAAGTTAATTCAATTTTTTCACTTCCCCCTATCACTAATATTTGAAAAGAAAGCTTCTATGGGTAAAATAGGATCTTCTGTTGATATCGTGTAATAATTTGGTATTCGTCTGCTATTAGAAGGTACTGACTTAAATCCCTCGTAGTCATTTTTAACGGAGGAAGTTAAATCCGATACTCTTTGCGAATAGACGAAAGCTTCATTCTTCAAACTATCTGGTGCAGATGTCGTAACAGAATATATTTCTGATTCGGTGATCTCTTCTTGCTCCTCAGTTGTTGAAGATAATTCATTGTCATTACTTACTGTTGATATTTCCTGAATATTAGTAACAGAAGTGACATCATTGTTGTTAACCTCTGAATTTTCGCTAATTTTGTTATTATTTCTATTTTGAATCCTCGTTTTTAAACTAATAGGGGTTGGCCTTCTTATTCTATTTGAAAAAAGATTGGGTCTAATAGAAATTTTTGTGGTTGTCATTGGATGGTCAGTAGTTGATTTAGTTCTGCCGAAAGGCCTTAATCTAGTGTTAACTGATTTTACATTTTTTTCTGTTATAATTTCATTAGAAATTGAAGAAGGGGACGAATGTCTTGGTTCTTTCGGAACAAACTTCGACCGAGTAGATACTTCTTCAGTTGCTTGCGTAGTAGTCAATGTTGTTGAAATTGGTCTTCTCAATCTGGTGGGGAATCTTAACCTTACATTTTCAGTTGAAGATTTAGGTGATTCTGAAGTTGTCGAGGTTGTCGAATATTGATTTAGTCTCTGACGATAATCCTTAACACTAAACCGTGGACGACTAGAAGCATTATATTTTATTGGTCGTCTTCGATGAGATTTCATTGAGGTAGTCGAAAGCATAGTCGTTGTAGGTTCAGATGTTGTAGTGGTCTTTGGATTTTCTTCGTGTTCAAATGAATGGATAACTGCTGGTATTTTTATCGTAGAGAAATCTACTTCATGGTCAGGAAGTATGAAATTCGTTACAGTGGTTGGTAGATCAGTAGTTGTGGTTGCGCTTTGATATTTTGAACGTTTATTATTTTGGTTCGTATCGCTTAGTTTGTTTTGATCGAAATCTTTCAAACTTTCATAATTTGGTGGTGTGGTGTCTTCTTCATTGGAAGATTCATTTTCATAAGAAGAGGTGGATACCTCCCTATTATAATCTGGTCTTTTTCTGTAAGGTACATCTTGGTCTTCGGATTCACTGGAGTCATCGGGAATTGGTGTTTTTTGTTCAGTTGAACTGTCTTCTATATGATGTGGTATTTTTCTGGTTGGTATATCATATTGTTCTGTAATAGGTTGGGTATGAGTTTCTGGTTTGATTGTTGTCACGTCGATTTGTTCTATATCGAAGTCTCTTAAACCTTGTGTTGTGAAATGTTGTACTATTGGCAAAACATCTATAACTTCTTGCTCCCTTGATATTGTTTCAGTTGGTTTCCCATAAGAATCTTCTTCTGACGCAAATCTGTTTGGTTTCACTCGCTTTCTATTGTGATTCTTGAGGAGGTCATTTTGATATGGTCTTTTTCGATGCCGATCTCTAACACGATTGACCTGAGGTAATTGTTCACCAGAGTTGCTACTAGAGGGCCGAACTTTAGTTGGTCTTCGGGGTCGATAGGGTCTTTCAGTTTCTAATTCTTCGCTGATATTTGTCGAAGTTGTAAATTCCTCTCTCACGTTTTCTTCTTTTTCATTTTCCATTTCAATAGATGATTGTGTTGTTGTTGTAAATTTAGTTGTTGGTCTTCTTCGTCTATGACCTGACTTGTTTCTCGAAGGTTTTTCAACAAATTGTTTTATAGATTCTGTTGTTGTTCGTAGATCTTCAATGATAGGTTTAGATAACGGTTTTCCAGTAATACCTTCTTGATGTTCCAATTTCGCGGTGATAATTTCGGGTGTTCCGAGAATAGGATAATGAGTGGAAACTTCCTTGACATCAAAGAAGTATGGATTTCTCTTAAATGTATCTGGATAGTGCTTTACCGCGTTTGATAACTCCACGAAAATCGTGGACACTTCGTTTTGTGTAGGCGAAGTTGGAACAACAGGTTTGTAAGGAGTAGGTAAGAATGGAGGCAGATTGAAGTCCAGTACATTATTAGGTCTATGGAATTTATTTGGGGGAGGAGTATTATCTTCCCATTTACCTTCAGTTACCTCATAAGTGGGGGGCTTGGGGTAATCTGTAATAGGTTTCCTGAAAATATGAAAATTTTGATTTAACTCTTTACTAGGTTGATTCAAATTGAGGATGTTGTCATTGTGGGAACCTTGATCCTTTGTGACTTCATTCACAGAACCCTGAATCTTCTGTTTACCGAAACCAAATACGGACTGATCATAAGAAGGTAATTGTAAAATTAAATCATTGGGTCCTAGAGGATTATGGCTGAATATGACCTTGTCATTCGGAGTTCGAATTTCAGGATTAATTTTGCTATTTTGATTATGCTTATTTTGATTAGAATCAGCGAAAGTTTTGAAAATTGTTGGAGGTATTATATTTTGAGCTGTATCGACCTGATAAGGTGGTATGATTTCGTTTATTTGCTGTTTTTGGAAGATTATATGTTGTACTGGTGGATTAACTTGATATAAGTTGTTTGGTGGAAAATAGCTTGAAAACTCCGTATGTGCGTGGGGTTGTTTTATAGAAAAGAGCTTCTGTCCAAGAACTCCTAGTCCAGAGGATTCTCTGGTTCTCACAGTTTTTCCCGGGGAGTAGTAGGAATGGGATCCTGTAAAAATAAATCAGTTTCAAATTTCCAAAGTTTCATCATTTCCATTCAAAAAATCACAGTAATTAGAAAGTCATAAACCACGAACTAATCAACTATAATGTTGGGGAATAAAGTTTATAAAATTGCATGGACTACCCCTAACAATTAGGTGGGTCTAAAATTCAAATTATAGATGTTTTTTTCAGTAAATTTTTTATAATAAAACCATTTTTGTCTTTTTTCTGAAAATACTGAATAAAATAAAAAATTCCAATGATCATAGGCCATATATTTTGACATCAGGAAAAATTTTTAATGTCATATTTTTGGAGATAACTCATAATTTGTTAATATAATTTTTTGTCAGGATATACCCAGTTTACCTTGAGAGGGTGCAGGAACATACACTTCATTCCTTGTGCTATGAGCCGTCAGTAACTGACCAATCATGGGCTTCTTCACAATTCGTTTACCGTTAGGATAACCATGCTGGCTTTTTATTGAACCTTTTTTCAACATACCAGGTGGTCCAGGTCTACCAAGAGTAGCGGCGTTTAACGGTATATGAGGTCCATGTATTCCGTGATTAGGAAGGACAAAATATTGTGAAGTATGTTTGGAGTGAGGTGGTATTTTACCTGTAAAAAAGTTTCAATGAAGTATCAATATTCAAAGACAAATTGAGCAACAACTTGAGCAACCTTATAGCCTCCATTTTGGCGGTCAACTTTTAATTTTTCTGTTCAAAACTTTCGTGCCCAACCTAGTTTGCCTAAAGGATAATCCCCTCAGTCAGAAATCATTAATTGACAGGCACGAGTGTTATTTTTCTAATTCCGAATATTTCAGAAGTGTTGCACAAAATATGAAAGTGTTGAATACAATTTAAGATTTGTTGAATTAAAATTAATTGTGAAATGCGGGAAAAAAACGTATTTAGTTTGTATTTTGTATTTGTTTATGAAAATTAACAAAATGACTAAAGATTTCTTGGCAATCTTTGAGACTCCTAATATCTTTTAACATCACGAGATAGACTAGAGTGTCATATTGCCCATCTATGTGAAAGAATTTCTTCAAACTACTGAATGGCTACTATATTCAAAACTGTTTTATTTCCTTTCATACGAATATAATGCCCAAGCGTTAACAATGCCATGTTATCGACTAACTGAGACATCTTATGAATCAAGAAATGGAATTATACTTTCCGCTTGACCCTTCTTTTCCTCAACCACTAACCATTTCAAATACACTTTCCGTATACCAGCCTGTAAATGCTTTTGCAGGTGGTGAAGAAATGAAAGTAAGTAAAGTAATATCGCAAACACTCACCTTTCATATTTCCTTGATGGATTATGTTAACTGATATAGGAACAGTTTGTATAGCTTTTGGTTCCAGTCTCGTAACTGCAGGAGTAGCAAGAGTTGTTGTTGCTAAAGGCTCAGCCATGACAGTTTCTTTCAGCGTTGGATTTTGATAATATTTTATCTCATCTTGGTAATGTGACGCAGGTGGACGACTGCTTCCTATTATAGGCTTCCAGCCATCGGCAGTCATTGAAATTGGTTGCTGGAACGGTTGTGAAATTATTTTTAGTATCTTTATGGATGACTTTTATTCGATTAAATATGAATATTAAACGTCTTTAAAGGTGGATGTAACATGCCTTTCATTGGAAATATTGATTTATACATTCTCTCTACATACATTATCAAGACTTATCCAAAGGTTTCTAACTTTCCACAAGTGTTATTAATTAGAGATTTAAACTATTCATTTCATATAGTATTAAAATCATCGTAATTTATCTTTGATATTTTCAGCCGAAGAACAATTTTTGAATAATTTTCTATATGTTCGAAGAGATTTCAGATGTAATAGTATTTTAAAAATAGTTGTGACTTTTTTAGTCTTTGGAGTTAGGTGGTTCAAATGATGGGGAATGATGAATATCTTCTTTGAGGGAAATTAGCTTAAAAAACCCCAAGGTTTAATGTCAGGATAGACCGGATGGAGATTTATCTCCATATATAAATGCATACAGTTTTTTTCATTAATTAAAAATATGACACATGATGCTTGACGTGGTAATGAGATATCATTTGATTATTTCAGTATTCATGGCATATACACATTATAACCATGGTAGTTGAATCGAAAAATTTCAGATAATTCAGAAAATTGTAGTGAATGTATTTTGTTTTCTGGATTTCTTTTTCTATTCGGCATTAACACTCTGTCAATCGGCGACATTCATTAAAAAAAATGTGAATATTGCTTGGATTTTCCGCGAGCTTATCCCGTAGAGAATACTTACTGAATAACTCATGTTTTTCAAGGAAACGCATGAATTCCGAGTATATACAAAGTTTTATGTGAAAAAATGAAAAAACTATACATATTGGTATGGAGTATTTCCTAAAATACGGTGGTTCCTCATCCAAAATGAGAAAGATTTTTCAAATAACTTTTTCTCTTAGAGTTCTCCTTTCCGAGATATGGCTGCTCCAAATGAAGACAAAGAATTTAGTTCTTGATTTTTTCCTTCTTGAACAAAAAAGCAATAATCTCGAAATTCTCTTGAGATCCTCAGCTAGAAACGGGTGAAATCCACAGCCCCATTACGTTTTCATAGAAGTACTTTGGGAAGTTTGATTTGACCATAATATGACTTTCATTGAAACTTTTTCTCGAAAAATCCATATTTAAAAGAAAATATGCATGCTCCTACAACCTAAATTTCAAGACCCTAGGAATCGGAAAAATTCAAGTAGACAACGGTCATATATTATTATTAGCAGGTATTGTTATTTTTACCTGGTATCTGGTGATTTTTCGGTAGTTTTCATTCAATTCATTACATTGAATTTGAAGTTCTTAATCACCTAAGATATAGGGTAAGGTAAGTCGTACTACAGCGTAAGTCGTACTCTAGTAACATTGGAGCTCACGTGATAGAAAGTGACATTTCACATCGTAAAACGGAACTATTTAGTCATACTACTAAATACAAACAAGGAACGGTCCGTCGCACACTGGTGGAGTTACCGAAAAACTTGGCCAAAAGTCGAAAATCGAAGTTGAAACATTTATATGTGTGTTATATATTTGGTATTTGCAGTAAATACCTCAAAATCGTAGAAGCTATAAAAAAAAATTTGAAAATGCTCAAAATTTCAATTCCATTTGTACATCATATTTTTGATGCATATGTATATGAAGAATTTATATGAACAGTAATAGGAAATAACAATAATCAAATCTTGTAATATCTTTCATAGGTTCCTGTCCAAAAAAAATAAGATAGAGACATATTTGAATATGTATTCTATTTAATATCAAATTCGATCATCCACTTCATAACACAAAAACAGAAATTACATTCAGTGTCACTCGACTATGGTTTATACACAACCTTTTCCGGTGAAAAAGTCTCTGGCACTACCCATTGGTACATTGCTGATAATTGACTGATAATTTTATAGTTTTTTATATTCTATAGACTCGTATATTTTTCATGACAATTGAAGTTATCCTGATACACAGGATGTTTAAGGTACACCGTCATTAATTTCTACTGAAGATTCCTAATGTTCAAAAGTTCTTCGTTCTATAGTTACAGAGAGTTGACGTTTTTTTTTCACGTTTCTGTTGTTAACATTTGTAGTTTTCAAGTGATCTAGATCCAATTTGCAGAAAAGAAATTTAATACTCATCAATTCGATGAAAATATGCAGGGCGATGCTATCTTTGACTCCATCAAAATCATAGTGCATTGCGCCACTGGTATTTTTGAGAATATTTATTGAGAAAATTTTTCAATTTCAAAACTTTTTTGTTTTCCAGATTTTTTTCGGAATCGCAGCCGTTTTCGAGTAAAAAAAATGATTTATATGAGAAGGCACGCGTTTCTTAAATGAACTGAAGTGAGGGTTGCTAATCCGTAATACGATAGAGGGATCGGATGTCCTCATAATTTTCACGAAAACTAGGAAATTGCTTTGTAGTAGTTTTACGTCATATCAGAGTGTTCATTTTATTTAGTGGAAATTCAAATGACCTGTAAGTTTTTGGGCTATCATATTAGGAGTACTTTTAAGTAAATCCTAATATTTGCTGGTATCGACAATAACATACAGGAGACTTTTCATAATTGAAGTTCATTTTTGTCAATAATACATTGTTTTTTTTCAGGTAGAATGTTTGATTTACAATATGAATGGAAAGCAAGCGTTCAAATCAATGAAATAAGGTGCGAATTGTTACTCTAATTTCAACCGCCATCAACAATCATAGTGTGCTTCAACGAAAACAAAACAGAGGCTATATCTACCAAGATATTCATTTCTGCTCAAAACGCAAAAACAGTTCAATTTTTGTTTCAAGAGTGACATCTTCTGGGGTACAAAACTTGCCTGAAATATCAACTTCCTAAGCGGGGGTTGCAATCCCTGAACATTTTGTATAGGGAAGATGGGTCGAGTGATGACTCAAAAGAAAGGTGGTATCTTGGTCTACATCGTCTTGAACGAATTTCTATTTTTAATTCAAAACTGTAAAAGATACAGGGTGAGCAACTGAATGATAGGGAAGACTATTTCCCTGAGACCATTCAAGTTTCAGTGAAGTAAAATGGAACAGATCCATGCTGATCAATGGCAGTCATCATCAAGTACCATCCTCATCTCGAATTTCAACCTATAGAGCAGGGGTGACCACCCTTGAGAATTTGTAAGAGGGTAGATGGGTCGAGTGATACCTCGAAAGAAAGGTATTATCTTTGTCTGCATCCCCGTGAACGAATTTTCATTTTTGATTGAAAACTGTAGAAGATACAGAGTGAGCTACTCTAACTCCTATGGAACTCAATGAGAATAGAATTATTGCGAGCAGTCATGAAGGCAATCGAAATCCTTTACTGGATCGAAATATTACCCCTGATCTAGGGGTTGAAATTCGATATGAGGGTGATTTCGAAAGATGGCAGCTTTTGATCTAAAATGAATTTATTCCAGTTTTTCGCACTAATACTCCAATAGTCTTGGGGCGATAGTCTTCTCTATTTTTCAGTGGCTCACTCTGTATCTTCTACATTTTTCAATCAAAAATGAAAATTCTTTCACGGGAATGCAGACGAAGATAATACCTTTCTTTCGAGTTATCACTCGACCATCTAATTTTCAAGGGTGGTCACCCCTGCTCTAGGGGTTGAAATTCGAGATGAGGATAGTACTTGATGATGACTGTCATTCATCAGCATAGATCAGTTCCATTTTACTTCACTGAAACTTGAATAGTCTCAGGAAAATAGTCTTCCCTATCTTTCAGTTGCTCACCCTGTATCTTTTACAGTTTTCCATTGAAAATGGAAATTCGTTCAAGGCGATGTAGACAAAGATACCACCTTTCTTTTGTGACATCACTCGCCCCATCTTCTCTATTCAAAATGTTCAAGGATTGCAACCCCCGCTTAGAGGGTTGTTATTTCAGACAAGTTTTGTACCCCAAAAGATGTCCCCCTTTAAACAAAAATTGATCTGTTGTTGCGTTTTGATCAGAAATCAAAATATCTTGGTAGATATAGCCTCTGTTTAGTTTTCGTTGAAGCACCCTGTATATTCCTAATTTCAAAAAATTGAATTGGAGGTGGAAACATTATGAATAACGAGACCGAAAAGCATCCATGTACATGTGAGCTTATAAAAACTTTTTCACTTGAGTATTAACTATTAGACAAAGTTACCATTAATTTAGTATTTGGAACAATAGCATGCATGTTAGATACCGCCATATACAAGAATTGGCATATTGTGGATACAGTTGAAAGTAAAACTTGCATACAATTTGCAATTCTATATTTCCAAGACACACGACGGTTCACGAGACGGTACGTATCAATACGTGCTAGTAGCAGTAGATTATGTGGCTAAATATTAAAAGAAAAGAAAAACCCCCACTCGTATTGATGTTCTACCTACTTCCTTGCCAGATACAGACATACCGGTATTGTTCAGTATTGCTCATCGATTCAGAAATTTGTAAAGTACTCGAAAATGAGTATCTTTATCGATATTATTTTATTAATTTTAATAATTATTTTGAACAAGAGTTGAGGAAAATCCTATAAACTCAAAAAAAAAAAAATATATATATATATATATATATATATATATATATATATATATATATATATATATATATATATATATATATATATATATATATATATATAACTAAGCTATACAATATGGTCATAAACAAGCGCGCACTTGATATAAAGTAATATATCCCAATCACAGAGTCATTTTCCAAGCCTCGAATCTACTTTTGAACTGATTGACTATGTTTGCACTCACTACCGAACTAGGTAGATGATTCCACAAGTCGAAAATTATGTTCGAATAGAAATTATGGAGTAGATTTTTCTTAAAATTTCTTTTCGTCAGTTTGAATGAGTGAATGCGCAAATTGCCAGTGTTTAAGGAAAAAAGGTTCTTGACTGCAGTACCGAGAACTCCCTGTGTAGACAGGTAGGTGAATATCATGTCACCTCTGATCCTCCGGTCCTAGAACGTAGGAATTCGAAACCTAGATAGCTTAGCAGGGTAATCAGTACGATGCCAACCAAAAGGGATCCTTGTATTCCACCGTTGCATCGACTCCAAAATGGCTTCGTCGTTCCGCAGGGATGTCCATCAGGCTGTTCCAGTTTACTTCATGATTGGACGAACATAAGTTTGATATAGCCGTCTGGCTGTCTTCACGTCACAGCTACCAAAATTTTTCTGCAACATATATGTGATTCTTAGGGCTTTCAAGGTGACAATTGCAACATGCTCTGACCAGCTGAGGTTATTTGTGACTGTTACTCCTAGGTCGACATGACTTGAAACAGTTTTTAGAGTGTGGCTCTCGTGTAGGTGAAGTTTAGATTAGTCTTAGTTATGTGTACAACGACACACTTCTCCAAATTTAGTGAAAGTAACCATTTACGTGACCATTGTTCTATTTTCGACAAGTCCTCCTGTAGAGTGCGTGGATCTGATAGCGGGAAATTGTAGATCTTAGTATCATCGGCAAAGAGTGCGCATTTTTACCTGATCAAGAAAGGCAGATCGAAGATATATAAAAGAAAAAGTATGGGTCCGAGGACAGAACCTTGGGGAACACCACTAACAACACACTTAATTCTATCAATCAACGACTGGACGAAAGCTTGAGATGCTGGAAATCCTATAAATGCGATATACCTTGACTTTGCAAATTTGACTGATAGAATTAAGTTTGTGAGGGTCGATCGACCAGGAAGAAAACCGTGCTGTTGATCAGATCAGATACGAGGCTTATAGAGCGATAATTAGTGGCAGAAAGTTTATCACCTTTCTTGAAAATCGGTGTGATTGAAGCAGTTCGCCAGTGGCGGGGAAGTGAAGAAGTGCTAAGTGACTGTGAGAAGATCATGAAGACAGACTTGGCATGCGCATCTGCGCAACCTTGTAAGAAATATTGTGAAACGTTATCAGGTCTCGGAGCAGTGTTGGATTTAAGCTTGGTTAGATATTCTCTGACTGTTTTCTCCGTTATTTTGACACAAACAAGCGTTATCAACCCACGCAGTGTTTGAGGTTAGAGGAATGAGACCACTAGGTTCTGTAGTGTAAGGCGAAGAGAATGCTTGAGCAATTATGTCTGCGGATTCAGTTGTGTTGTTACAGATTTGGCCTGAGTTATCCCTAACCAAAGGGACAGTAATTTTATTATTCAAAGTTACTTATCTTTTTCTTGTTAAGATTTTTGAGGTATTATATTCTAAAATCAAAATGTCGAAAAGGATCAAATGAAAAAGAAATTTAAGTTTTTACTCTTAACATCTCCAATATCCTACACTCCTGATTGAAATGTTTGAATTATGTGCTTTAAATACTTATTCAGCGCGAAGAGATCCTCTGAACTTCTCTTCATGAACAGCTAAGGAATCATCCCCTGGATATTTACCTCTTGCTTTGGAACCATGATAATAATAAGAAATTAAACTATGTATTATACTATCACGACAGACTCTTGGGATAGTATATCATCATGATTAACTATCACGTAGTTACGACGGAATCAATTAACTTAGAAATCATTCTGTATATATGGATAATAATATATAATATATATATATATAATATATAATAATAATAATAAAATTACACGATAGAGAATTGTAGTCACTGTAACAGCTCTGTACAAACTAAATATATAAAAAATGATTCCAAGTTAGGAAATCCAAAATCGGCTACAGATATTTAGTTGGTTTTGGTGATAGTACTAGAAAGAAAACTACAAACGTCAACTACACTGCTTTTGATAACAATGCACGTCAGAAATCTGTTAGAAATATCCTGAAATCTGAAAATTTCATTCTTGAAAGCAAATGTATATAATTTTCCAAGACAACAGGGAAACAAGTATCCCTTGCACAAATTGCAATTTTCCTATCATAAAAAAAAACTTCACGATCACTGCATCATACGCTAACCAGGCAGTTAAAAAAAACGCTGAAATCCTGGCAAGTTGCAGTCTGCTCCTTCATAAACATTGAAGGTACCATTGGGGACGCCATTTACCAATGCCCGGAAGGAGCAGAAAGATCAAATGTACATATAGGCCGTGAAAGGTCCGCAGAGAAGGACTTAGTCCCCATTGCTGCGACGCTTACTAGTGAATATTCTTGTCTCACTACTTAGACGACTCAAGACATTAGAATATGGGAATGGCATAACAATAGTCATACCTACCATAAACCTTGTTTGCCACTGAGGTAAGAAAAAAGAATTGAGAATCAATCACTTATAAACCAAGAATATTTCTCTCAACCAGAAGGAGGAAACATAAATTCTTTCCTTTATTGCTAGAAATCCCATTGCAAAATATTTGAAGTAACCGTAGATAACGGACCTACTCGGGATAGTTACCTTCATCAGGGGGAGAACAGGCCACAAGGACGGACACAACGAACTCCAAAACAACTGGTGGGATGAACCACTAAAATGAACCAATGGCACGACAGCCAATATTATAGAGGAAAAAAGTATACCACTGTGATGTTCTTTTTTAAGTAGTTTTCATATTATTTACACTTTGAACACAAAAAATACAACGTTTTTCAATAACAATTAAAAACCACTGCATTTAATGAAAATAGAAAAGAATCGATTGTCTAATATCGAAAATTCATCTCGTCCATAATTCGAGATGGTAATTAGATTGTACCCAATCAGTGCAGCGCCATCCTGAAAGGCAACTGAGTTGAAATTTTTTACACTTCTCTTTTCAACACGTTAACTAAAAATTGAAAATCGCTTCAATTCGTTCTAAAAACACGCACAACGTAATATAAAATAAAAAAATACAACAATTTCGACTATAAAGTTAATGAGCAAATTGTCTACTTCTGATGAAATACACGACTGCGATCGATTCCCCATTGAATGTTTGACACGTTCCAAAATATCTGCAGTATATCTTATGATATTGCAAGTATCAATCATCCAATTCATCAAGTCATTAACATCATTTACAAACAACAGAATTCAATAGAAATTTCGACAATTAATAACAGGACTGGCCAATTTTGAGTAAATGATCTTGCAAAAGTATATATAAGACTGACCTGATGCTGGTACAAAAAAATTATTATATAGTCATCAATAAGTCCTCTCCAAACGTCTAGTGAAAATTGTTGCAGTAAATGACTTTCTTTAATAGCGTCGGCCACATATGGTCATTGTGAAAATTAATAATAGCATCTTGTGAAAAATTTGGGACATCCTTAAATAAAATTGTTGGTAAAAAATTATGATTGTGTGCGATCGAATGAAGTAAACACCAGCAAAACATTAATCTTGAATAAAAATCTCGAGCCTGGAGAGCTTGATCCCGCTAAATGTATGAGAATACGGGAGGTTTCGTTTTACAACTTTCCAACTCGTTTTTGGATTGACTTGAAGCTACAGTACAATTTTCTTGGTACAATTTGAAGGATCTTCTACCGCATTGAGAATTTCTTCTTCTAGTTCTCACAGTTTCTGGTTTTCACTACCTGTATTTTTATCAATATTTCCAGTGCCACTCAATCTTGCAGGCGTGAAAGAAAGGGTAAACATTGGAATCAGTGGTGTTACAAATTTCAATTAAGTTACCTTCCAAGAGGCCAACGTATTGATTGAGAGATGAATTTTCGGTATTATCGATTTTTTCCATTTTTTCTCGAAAAACAAAATGAAAAAAGATATGAAGGAGACACATGGGATCAAAAAGTATTTTTCATTGTTCAAACTGGAAAAAATCAAAAACTACGATAAACACAGACTTTTCCAGAAGTTAGCGGCTTAATACGATATGAATTGAAGATATTTTCACAATTCCTTTTTCAATATGAACCTCTTACCTGCATTCCTTCGGAAACATCTGAGTATCCGATGACAAGATAGAACACCGCCATAACTGTAAAAGAAGTGAAATTTACATTACTTTTGTTAACCAGTCATCTGTTAAGTAGTCATCAAATTTTATAGCATTGTGGTTGGAATACGCTAGTCGAAAATGAATGTGGAAATAATCGATTAGTATTCACAAAATATATGATTCTATCGTATAATGGAGTGTTTTCATTATTTTTCACTAAAAAAGTATTTATATTTCAGATAATATTAGAAGCATTTATCTTTCATTAACGCTGATTTCTTAAATCGCAAAAGGTATGAAAGACTATTGAAGTCGGGCCAATTTTTTTCTCTATAGTGTGTCCGGATGTATTTGAGTGTAGGTTTTATTTTCACTGATTAAATGTCGATTGAGTATTATTAATGCATTGCTCGCGATCAGTCGTAGCCAGGTCGATAACGAACATAAACGCTGGCGAACAGAATTGAAGGATACCATTGACACCGCCTGCATACGACCTTAGAACGATTATGGTACCTTGATTCTAATTGCAATAATATGCTAGTGGACCAAATTACCAACTAAGCATTAAACTTATATAAATTTTGTCAAAAAAATACATTCCCACTGAAAATAACTTAAATTTCTTCGTCTTCAATGACGTCACGTCGTGCAAAAGAAAGTAATCGTGTCTGTGTATGACAGTAGTTACATTTTCGATCTTAAAAATTAATGCTTTGTATTACAAGTACCGTGTAATGCCTAGTGTGAAAGGACATTAAGAAGAACGCAAAACAAATTGTTTATTTATGCTCCAAACAGTAAACAAAAAGTGCGCATTTTGGAGCTTCAAGAATCTATTTTTGTGAAAATCATTTTGATGGAACTATTTCACACAAAATGAAGTTTAAGATTCTGGACTTATTGAAACAATTTGAAAAGTTATCATTTACTACAGATGTGTGGTCCGAGCCCAGCGCAAATGTCTCGTTACTTAGTCTTACTGCTCATAGCATCACGAATAATTATGAAAGAGTTTCTATAATACTCAAGTGTGAACAATTAGAGGGTCGACACACAGGTGATATTGTAGCGAATAATTTAAACAATACTTTGCAAGATTGGGGCTTAAGCAATGAATCAGTTCATTGTATTTCACGCGACAAAGGATCTAATACGATAAAAGCTATGAGTACTTCCAATTTCCCTGATGCAAACTGTACTATTCATCAACTGCAATTATGTGTTCAATCAGCAACGGAAACCGAAGAATTTATCTCGCCAGTGGTTACAAAGTGCAAAAAAATTGCTATTCACTTCTATCACTCACTAATTGGTCAAAATTAAAACAAATTCAAACAGAAAGACTGAACCAAACATAATTATGTATCGTTCAGGATTGTTCTACAAGGTGAGATATTTTTATTCTAAAGTAAAATAATTTTATATAAATGTTTTTTCTCTTCTGTAATTTGTTTATTTTCACATATGTTTTATTTTTTCACAGATGGAATTCGACTTATTATATGATGAAAAGAATATTGAAATTGAAGGACTCCTTGATACTGTTTTCGGGCGCGCAAACCATACCGATTCCTACTGCTGATGAATGGCTCGACTTGGAAAAGTGTATTGCAATTTTAAAGTTATTCGAAGAAATTACAAAGGAGGTAAGTAGTGCAACTGCGACAATAGCTTTAGTGATTCCTTTAATCTATACTCTTGAAACACATCAGAAACAGAAAAGATTAAAGAGGACACATCAGAAAACTTTAAATTAATGATTACAAAAATGGTCCATAATATAAGCGTCAGATTCAAGGACATTGAGAATACTAAAATATATACAATAGCTACTTATCTAGATCCAAGCTACAAACTCAAGTTTTTCACTGAAATTACTAAGGTAAAAGTACAGACAGAGATTCTAGGTATCCTTGGGTGTTCAAGAACGTCTCATGATGAAGGTTCTTCATCACCGAAGAGATCACGGACTCAGCTGCCATCAACAAGTTCATACATTCAATCTTGTCTAGCTGAAATATAAAGCACTAGTGACGAAGAAGAGTAAAACATAGGAGGTGATGAAGATGATACAGTACACAATAAATTAATTGTCAAAAAAGCATTACTAAATGAATACAATAGAGAGAGAAGGTTGACACTGAGTGAAAATCCACTTTTATGATGGAAAATGAATACCAAGTACAACAGTTTAAGTGCTACTGAGTTAATCTATGATCCTTTAAGAAATAGACTTTCTGGTGATTATGCTGCGAAATTACTTTTTGTCAAGTATAATCTACCTTTGATAAATTTTGATTATTGAAAATGTTTAATGTTATTAGAAATTAATGTAAGACAATGTATGATTAAGTTAAGAATAAAAAGGAAGATATGATTATTATTTTTGCAGAAATAATAAAAAAGAAAGCTATGATTGTTATGTTCAACTCAAATTTGAGTTATACAGTCAAAACCGATTATAACGACATCGTTTACAACGACCGATCGGTTATTACGACCAGATTGTAAGGTCCCGGCCGAACCTTTAGTAAACTATTCAGTAAATATACCCCCTATAACTACATCGGATATAGCGACATGTCGCTTATAACGACGAAACTTTATATATATTCATCGACAATAACGACCAACCGCATTTAGTCCCACCAAAACAAAACAATACGAACGATCTTAGATCTTATTACGAAGCATTGAAGTAATATTTGGGCGTATTATTACCTACGCTCTTTCTAACACCTCATTCGAACCTCTTCCCGGTCATTTGACCTTGCATATTTATTATTTAGTGCGCTAAGTGACTGCGTGAGTGACAGATTGATTTATAAGTGTTGCCTTTGATAAGACTGTGTATTTATGCGTTACCATGTCACAAAAAAAGAGGAAAGTGTTTACTATTGAACAAAATCTCATATCATATGAAGATTAGAAAATGGCACGTCAAATAGTGAAATTGCAAAGGAGTGTGGAGTTTCACATTCTACAATATGTACGATTTGGAAGGAAGTGAACATAAAGTTATGGAAGATGCTTTATTAACATGGTTTAAACATCATAGGGGAAACAACATCCCAATAAGTGGTCCAATTCTGCAACAAAAAGCCAACGACTTTGTTCGTATTATGGGTAAGGAAACTTTTGAGTGTTCATCGTCTTGGGTACAATGTTTTCGTGCTCGTTATAATATTGTGGCAGGAAAAGTTTGCGGTGAAGCGGCTGGCGTTCCTGAAGGAATGAGTGAAGAGTGGCTCTCTCATAAGTTGCCTGCGCTGTGCGAAGGAGGAAATCTTCGATACTGGAGTTTGAATTGTTTTACAATTTAACTCCTGACAAAACACTTAAATTCAAAGGCGAGGAATGCAAGGGCGGAAAGTTGTCCAAAACAAGAATTACAGTATTGGTTGTGGTAAACAATACTGGTTCATGCCAAAGAAATTTTTGGTGATAGGAAAAGCTAAAAAACCACGTTGCCTTAAAAACATTCACTCTTTGCCTGTAACTTATGAAAACAACACTAGGTCCTGGATGACATCGCTAATTTTTGAAAAATGCCTGCGTAGCTGGGATGTAGAATTGAAGTCTGGAGGAAAAATATTCTTCTCCTAGTAGACAACTGTCCCGCTCACCCTGTAGTCTCCAATCTGAAATGCATAATGCTTGTGTTTTTACCGCCCAATGTCACCTCTGTTTTACAGCCCATGGACCTAGGTGGGATAAAAGTTTTAAAAATACAGAAAACTTCAAGTGCTACAAATGATACAGAATCTTGAAAACGGGAAAGATAGAAAAAGTCTTTGTGTTTGGATGCAATTCTAATGATATCGGAAGCTTGGGAAAAGGTCACACAGACCACTATAGCCAACTGCTTTCGCCATGCAGGTTTCAAAGATCTCTCTCCATCACAAGCGGTGGACGACGATGATATTCCGCTAGCGAGAATGATACGATCTCCCACAGATGAGGACGACAATGTACCACTCGCTCAATTGGTAACTCAGTTGCAAAGATCTGCTGGTACAGAACAAAGAACTGATATAGAGGAATTTACTGGAATAGATGACAGTGCCGCTGTGTGCGCTTTAGCTACTGAGAAAGAAATTCTTGCAGAAGCTGGAAGTAACAATCGTAATACTGACGAAGAAAACGAAGACCAGCAAGACCCTGAAGAACAGTTTAGGCCAACAACAATTTCCGAGGCTCTTAGCGCTATAACAGTTTTGCAAAAATTTGTTACTTTTAACGACCAGTTTAATACTGATGTTACTCATAACTTGAGGAGTATGAAACGTAAAATGCAAAACATATTTGAAAGTGGGCTTAAAAAAACAGACTAAAATGACTGATTACTTTAAAAACTAGTGTCTTATAGTGCAGCTTGTATCTCCAATTATTTCTCAATAAACATTTTTATTTCTTTTTTGATATTTCATTTGAAAACAATATTAATAATAATTTAACTACATACTTATGCTATGTATTGCTTATAACAACTATCGGATATAACGTCGGAAACTATACGGTCCCTTCATTGACGCTATATCCGGTTTTGACTGTAGTAAACTAAATTCAATTCGGATTTTGATATTCTCTTTGAATACGAAATTACTGATTCAATATAAGTAATAATTTTGTTATAACATTTTCATTTTAGATAACACACAATTTAATTATTTATATTAATTTTTATTTCAAATAGCTGTAATAATTACTCACAGACTGATTGAAATTCCTGCCAAAAAACTTATGAATAAAACCAGTTGTAATAAACCTATATGTGTTTCAATTTTGAAATTCCTTAAAAAATTAATATCCGTAGCCGAAATTATGCGAAACTAACGGATAATCCAAAATAATTTATCATCCGTATCCGGTATAATGATCATTCCTAAATTCGTATCCAATTCGTATCCGAAATGTCATATCCATAACATCTCTGATTGTCAACAACAACGATGTTTTGCACGGCGTGACGTAATCGTTTCTGATTGGCGTTCTATGGTACGTGAGTGAATATCTGATTTAGCCGAATTCAATAATTAAAAACATAAATAATCCTTATTTATTTTAATAAATAATTTTGTTTTTAAAACCTCTACGTCATTGTTGATAATTACAAACTCCAATCCATTATATTTATGTGTAGTGGAGGCAAGCCTATCGAACAGTAGTGGGCGTTACTTGATGCAAATCCATTTCAATTTATGAATAAAATAAAATCTGATTCATAATTATTATCAAATATTTGTTCCGCCGACACAGTGCCTTCATTATAGAGATACAAAATACAAACTAAACTAAGTTATCAGAGTTTATGATATACACAATCGGATTGAAAGTGAGTGAAATTATCTTAGGCTAATTCCAAGAAACAAATTTAGTAAAGTAGATTTACTATCAAAATCTACCTGCTCATTTAATAATGTAAGGAAAATCCAACCTAAGGACCCATTCGTAAAATTGAAAAAATAATGGAACATTAGAACGTGAAACCTTTGATTCGACGCGAAATACTCTTGTTATTAGATATGTAAGTAAAACAATTAATAAAAATATATTTCAACTTTGAGTTCTCATTTTACTGTTCGAACGATGAGAACTAGATGCAGCCCACTATTGGCTGAAATTTTTATGAATAACTAAGGAACTTCAATACACAATAAACCTGTAGTTCTACAGTTTTTATATTAGTTTCGATATGCAGATGATATCACTCACCCTTCAACTGGTACTGATCTGCAGCTATTTATTTTCGAAAAGTTTATAAATTCATTTCATCCAAAAATAGAATTAACTATTGAATTTGAAATTCAATTGACTTTAGTAATTCAAGTAACACACATGTTTTCTATTTTCATAAATCACCTCATACTAACGTAGTAATTAATTCATAATACGTCGTTTCGTCCTCTTATACGTACAATGGCAGCTTTGCTGTGTATGATTCAGACTATTGAATTTTCGGAATTTTTTGTCTTCAGGTAATTTCGAGAAAGAACTTGGGAATATTAAACAAATGCTTTTAATAATGGTTACAATCTAGATATTATTACTGAATTACTTGAAAATTAGCAAAAACACAAACCAATAGAATTAGTATACCCAAAATCTCAAGATGAACACAAATATAGTAGCTTCAGATATGTTGGGAAAGTTAATAAAAAAAATGTAAAACACTTAGTGCAGAATTTCCAATTACATATCTCATTTCGAACCAATAGTAATCTATTCAAAACATTAAAATAATAAAAGTTTGATAGATAAAGGACAGGAATCTGTATTATAGAAACTACGGTAGTTGTAGTAAGAAATATATAAACACCTCAAAAAGTCTAGGAACACTTACCAATATCTTTAAAATATGAAATTGATGATTCGAATTTATAGAAATCTTTCGGTTTTTGTTAGGATGTATTGTATATAATGTATTCTCCAGAAAACAAAATAATATTTGACTTCTCCAAAGCACCTATTATAAAAAAAAATTTGAAATTTGAAAATGACGAAATTTGGTAAAACAAAAAAAAATCCTGAACTAATATTTTCGAAACGATATGGAAGCACTTATATTTTTCAGTACCCAGAAGGTCCACCTCTGTTATTAATGACACTTTGGCATCGTCGCGGCATGCTCAATATTAAATTGTCTATTACATTTTGGCCTAAGTCATTCCAAGCCTAATCGAAGCTCCTGTTCATGATGGAAGACGTTTTGACGCAGGAGATTTCTTTTTAGGGTGTCCCACACATGCTCGATGGGATTCAGATCTGGGGATCAGGACGGCCACGGTAGAAGATCGATATCATTCTCTTCAAGAACGTTCAAGACAACTCTTGCACGATGAGGAGGGGCATTATCTTGTTGGAAGAGTGGATTTTGACCCATTCTTTGGAGATACGGTACCACTACAGGTAAAACTATCTCATTTGCGTAAGAATTTCCGGTGAGGTTGTTCTGTATGAAAACGAGGTCAGTTCTTCCACCAAGGCGTATACCTCCCCAAAACATCACTGATCCGCCTCCCTGTCTAACAACTTCTCGAGCATGCTGGAGACGGTTTTGCTTTCCAGGTTCCCTCCATATTCGAATTCTTCCCGAATCGGGATAATAACTAAATCTAGATTCATCACTGAAGAGAACTGTGGCCCACCTCTCTTGATCCCAGTTTACGTGTTCTTGGCACCAAGCTAAACGAGTAGCGCGATTTCCATGGGTCTTTTGTGGAACTCTTAAAGGACGTCTGGAGTGGAGTTGACCTTCCTGCAGTCAATTTCTCACAGTTTGGTCGGAAATTTGTACATTATGAACTCGTGATAGCTCTTGAGCTAATTGAGATGCTGTGGTAGTACGATTTCTTCTTGCTTGTAAAACCAAGAATCGGTCTTGGGCGACTGTAGTAATCCTGAAACGACCTGTATGGCGTTCTTCTACGCTACCTGTTTCATTTAAACGCGACCATAAACGGTTTATGACACTTGAACTACTTCCCAGAACCCTGGATACTTCCCGTTGTGAGCTCCCAGCTTGGAGCATGCCAACGGCTCGTAACATCTCTTTTTTAGTCAAATGTCGTCTTTCCATGGTCGAATCACAAAACTTGAATCTTTTATTTGTGCTTATAACAGAAACAAAGTGCCAACTAACTGATTTCAAACACTGAATACATGAAATGATTATAAAGCAGCGTCGCATCTGCTGCATTTTTAGTTTTTTATAAAAAAAAACTGAAATCTGTTGCGGCACTCTACATAATTTGGTGAGAAATTGATGCAGGTGTTCATTTCTTAAAAAAAATCATCCATATTGATCGTTCTGTATACGATATATCGATATTCAGAAGTGTTCCCTAGACTTTTTTGAGGTGTTTATGTAGAATTTAGAAAATTAGTGTTCAATGTTAGATTCAACGAACATCATAGTTTGATCATTAAAAGAAAGCTATTTCTTTTTTCTTACTTTTTTTACGAGCTTTCCAGGAATAGGCGAACCTGTTACACCACATGAGTGGGCGCCTGGGAAGAATTGAGGTGTCTGTTTACTCGCTTCTTGAAAAGGGCCAAATGGTCTCCTGTTGGGAAGATGTTGGACAGAAGCGAGTTCCACAGCTCACCGTCCCTGTAAACGAGGGAATTCTTATAGAGAGAGGTTCGAGGAGTCGTTAAATGTACCGCCATATGATGAGAACTCCTTGCCAGCCTAGTGTTGCGGCGAAACATGAGTTTTCCCGGAACAAGGTCTTTCAGCTCCTTGGAGCATCTTCCGTGGAAGTATCTGTAACACAGATAAAGGTCAGCAACTTGTCTTTTGAGAACCAGCGGTTGGAGATTGCGGGTGATCTCCGGGTGGTCGATGAAGCGCACAGTCCATGGGAACAATATTCCAAAGCAGGTCGAATCTGCGCCTTATATAGAAGCAACAGCTGAGATGACGTGAAGTATAGCTTGGCTCTGTTCATGCCAGCAAAACCCAGACTTGACCGTTATTCCGAGAAGGGGCATCGAATCTTGGACGCAATTTGTTGGCCTTGTACTTTAGAGGAGGTTCTCCAGCAGGGACCTTTCTAGGAAACGTAGTTGCTTGCATCTTGCTCGCGTTGAAGCTCACCAGGTTAAACTGTTCCCACTCAGATATACTCTGTAAGTCAGAGTTTAAGTTATTAATTTGTTGACATCTCTGACGCTGAGATTCCGCAGCTGTAATCGGTCGCAGACTACTGAAAGACGAAATCAGGGTACAATCGTCTGCAAAACCGAAGATCTTATTCTCTGTAGATGACAGAAAATCGTTTATCTGCAATAGAATCAAGGTTGGTGGAAGAATGGATCCCTGAGGTACTCCTGATTGCAACCGAAAACAATCAGATGTTATACCGTCGACCACAACTTGTATTGATCTATTTGAAAGAAAGCTACTTATGCAACCCCGCAATTTTCGGGAAGCCCATATGTAGCAAGTTTATTCAACAAGGCTGCATGTCAAACCCTATCGAAGGCTTTAGAGATGTCGAGAGCTATTGCTCTAGATTCCCCATGCTTTTCCATCGTTGATGTACAAACATGAGTGACGTAAGCGAGCAGACCTCCTGTCGATCTTTGCCTGCGAAAACCATACTGACGGTCGTTAATAATTCCCTGAAACTCAAGATATTTGATGAGTTCATCATTTATGACTCTCTCCACCACTTTGGACATAATAAAAGTGCAACAGGGCGGTAGTTTTGGGGTAAGGATTTCTTTCCTTTCTTTGGGATCGGTTGAATTCTCGCTCTTTTCCAGTTGCTCGGAAAAGTCTGGCTTTCATAAGAAATCTGAAACGGTTAAGAGTGGGTGCCAGTTCGGAAGCACAGTTTCTCAGGACGATTGGCAGTATTTCGTCTACACCAACTGCCTTTTTGCAGTTCAGCTGCTCGAGAGCCCGTCTCACAATGCGGACTCTGAACTTGATTTTGGCCATGGAAGAATTTGTAGGTGGAATGTTCGGTGGTATTGCGTTAGATGAATCTAGCACAGGATTCTTTGTTCTAACCATATTAGTCATTTAATCAAAGAAAATTACAATTTGGACTTAAACTTTAAAATTTTATATTGATCAAATGAAGAACTGGTAGATTTTGATAACAATTCTCCTCTACTCACTTAGTTTTCTGCTTATTGATTTATATAATATTTCTTTGAATTTGCTTAGAGCACTTTTACTCACTTTTAATAATCCGATTGTGTAATCATATATAAAGTGTTGTGCTTACCGAAGTTTAGTTTGTATTTTGTATCTGTCTGATGATGACTCAGTGTCGTCGAAATGCTTTAGAAGTATGTGTTAAGTGTTAATAAAATTTTCTTCTATGTATCGACTCCTATTATGATTGAACTTGGAGAGAAAGATAGAATCTTTTTTGTTTGGGTTGCCACTGCTCAGGTTTTTTCATACAACGAAATAAATGCGGAATATTTTTCATTTCTCCATATCATTCTAAAATAAACAAGATATGGAAGCGAAGCAATCTGCTTGAAGAATAGACAGACAGAATAGAAATTTGCCAAATTGTAATGGTCAGAGGAAATGAGTTTTTCGCACCAAGGGAACAACAAATGAAAATTCTTCTGATGATTCGCGAAGACAAACCGACAGCGGGCGGACGAACGAGTGATATTTATGAAATATTCCAGGTTCGGAATTGAATTCACGCTGCATGAGCATTCAGCATTTTGGGAATACTAGTTGAATGGGATTTCATTTTTCTTACACATATTCAGTTTGAATTCGATTCGTTTCTTGTCAGCATTCGTTCGTTTATAAGCATGAGATTTTTTTCTGGTTTCTAGGATGTTTCAATTAGAGAGGGATATGTTTTTCAAAAATGGAGTGACCCACAATAAAGAGAATGAGGATCGATGCCATATTCGTTTAACTCAGGAAAATTAGGAAAAAAGTGGAGAAATATTAGAACTCTCATACTTTTCATATTCCAATCCTCTATTTTTCACTGGTCTACGATTAACGATTAGCTACTTCATTGAAAGGGAGCGATTGCTTCTAGAACAACGACAATCTATTGTTAAACACCCGGCTTCAATTGATTCCCAACAGAATAAGACCTCTTACAAAAGAATCTGCCTGGAATGTGTGTTATGAGCAGATGCCTCACAACTGAAAAAAATTTGCTCAGCAGTTTCGTCGCCCCCAACGTGAATTCTACATGACTCGTTTCCGATTTCTCATTTCGCTGAGATGGTATCATAGTGAGCTGTGCAATGCTAGGAGGCCAGTAACTTCTTCGATACTTAAAAGCAGGTTGTTCTTGCTAATTTTTCTCCACTGACATCTTTGGGGTTTGTTCAAACTGTAGAATGGTTTAGGACCTATAGCGGTGGTGTCAGCAACTGATCTAGGACCCTCATCATCAAATTTATTACCCTCTATACCTTTGTTATTTGGTAACAACCAATGGAAAAGTTTTTTCCTTTCAGCAAGTAGCTTTTGGGATTGACATTATTTTCTGACGGAGGACCTCTAAAATATATGGGAGTTTTGAACTGGCTATCTGTCAGAATGTGTGCATCTTCTTGCACAATTGGGGGACGAACACAAGGATACTGATGCCCTTGCTCTGGATAATTCCCTAAATCTTTTCAGATTTATCTAAGACTTATTCTCCCCATTGCTGTAGTGCGGCCTTCTATAACAACATCAATGGCACTGTGAAATTCATACTTTGAGGACATTACAGCCAATGGTTGCGATAAGAATTCTGGATCTATATAACTCTGAATCCTTAAGTGTTCTCTCAAATCACAATATAGTATTTTTTCTTTTTTTGGAGCTATAATACTCCATTAAACCCCCTCCTTCATTTTTATGGCGTTGTTCGCATAACCCCTGTTATACACACCCACACACTATTTGCTCTAGTTTCTGCAGTTTATGGTATTTTTTTTTCATCGTACACCACATGAAGGATGTATTACAATAAATCTCATAATCGCAGTTCTAACCAAATAGCTCATCTTTGGCTATAGCCTCCAGGTATTTCCAAAAAGTCTACGACCTGTTCACAGTTACTATATAGTTTGAGTTCTATTTGAATCTCTACCTTTACCTGTCCTCATCCAAGAATCCTATAGTATGTCCAGTCACAAGTGGAGCTATGATGTTCATCTTTCTGCATTTTGTGGATGGAGCCTGCACCTCTCTCTATTACACCATTCATTAATTTTATTAAGGCTTTTTGCATTAGATTCAATATGATCTCATCGTGCATTCCTTTAATGGTGATAACTAAATCCTCACCATAATCCTTCGCATAATAGCAAGCATCGTATAGTATTTCCAAAAGTGCATTAGCAACCACAGTATTTTGAAAGGCAATGAGACACCTCCATGTTGGCATCACGGAATAGAATCAAAGTTATTTTTTTATGCTTCAGTGCTCCCTTAACTTCTTTTACCAAAGAGTGTATTAAATAAAACGTGAATTTACTAGATTGATAGGCAAATTGATCCTCATGAATTAAAATGTAACTCCTCAACTGATTGTCTGTGATTTTTCTCAATTTAGGAGGACGGAGGTTAAGTTAATCGACAATATAATTTAGGAGCATCTACAGATATTCTGCCCACCTTTAGTATGAGAAAACTTCTGCTTTCCTCCATGGCGGGGTATGTATTCAAGTTAGCTTTAAAGATAGCTCTTAGGAACAACAAAATTAACTTATGTAATTAAATTATCTGCATTTGCGTAATCTTCATATTAGTACTCATTTTAATAGAAAACAAAAACTCCAGTGAGTTCACTATATTTGTTCTGAATGAAGAATCCGAAACAATCCCATATCAGAACCATACACGAAATCTGTGATGGAATTTCTGTACTTTGAATTAAAATGTTCTCTCAATTGAAACAGGATGTAATAAAAAACAAGTACTGTGTTTTAAGGAATTTTACTTAATAATTGCGATTCGTAACGCGTTTCACTACACCGTAGCTTCTTCAGACGATTGTCTGTAGATGGGATTGTGAAACGCGTTACGAATCGCAATTATTAAGTAAAATTCCTTAAAACACAGTACTTGTTTTTTATTATTGATAATGGAATTTTACCAAGTAAAAGCCTCCCAAATTCAAATGAAACAGGATGTAACTGATTTGCGGTGTTGGGAAGGGGGGGGGTAGGAAGTGTTAGACAGTTTCTATAAGGTTACTATTAGATTAAGAACCACACCGAATGAATCGGTTCACACACATTCGCCCGAACCGAAAACGAACCGAATTATGATCGTATCTAATGAAACCATCAACATATGAAAGTAGCCTTAAACCCGCTGTGTGTTTTGCCATATCAGATGTACTCGTAGCTCTTATGCTATATTTCATGTAGCTATAATACCTGCTTTAAGTAAGTATTAGCCAATACTCTCTAAAACCAAATTCTCAGTCGATGACCTTTTCAGGAAGGAGTGCTTGTCTTTCCATTTTGAATAGTATTTTCAAACTCGTTACTAATAGAAGACATTCCCATGGTGAAGCTTAAGCTGCACCTGCTCATTGACAGGTTAGATGGAGCTAACCTGTTTGGGGTTTGATTGAGTTAGGTTTCAAGTGTTAGTCTCATCTCAGCGTTCTTCGAAATTTGTATGAGTGTGTTTCTTCAACTATTAGTCGAAACGTAGGAGGCAGGTCCAAAGACTACTCTCGTTGCTATGCATTTTCTGCCTTTAAATGTAGTGTGCCTCTAATATACCTCACCGTGAACACGTTATTGAGGTATTCGTGGCTTATCCAGAGCTTGTCTACCAGGTGATTAGAGGATATGGATATTTTAACCAACCATATTTCAACTGGTAGTTTCTTTTTTACTTATGATGATACCCGTACATTTTTTTTATAATATGCTGACTTCTCTAACCATAACCTATTTATTCTTCTCGTTCAACGACCATGAAAATATCTCTATCTTGTGACGCTCTTGGTGTCAGATTAATCAGAACACAAATTGTGGCCAAGAGAAGTCTGATTCCACGTGCTTCGAGAAGATACGAGCAATAACAAACAGATGTGGAAACGTTAAAAATTCCAAAACATTTGGGAGACATCTTTCGCCGTTCCGTGAATCACATAAACGGTAGAAAATTTACCGACGGGAGGTTTATCTCGGAAGCAGAGCACTATTCCAGCGGGATTACTTCGCTCGTTTTCTACCGTTGATGTGATTCACGGAACGGCGAAAGATGTCTCCCAAATGTTTGGAATTTTCAAAGTTTCCACATCTGTTTGTTATTGTTCGTATCTTTCTCGAAGTCCGGTAGCGGGTTCGCCGTGTCGGTCCATCGAGGGCGACTCTCGTACGTATGTACGAGGTGCGTCCTTTTGGAATTGATAGGGTACCCTGATGTAGCTTGGTAGGATGCTGAGGAGCGATATGCGACAATGATGAGCTCCTAATAAGGGCGAAGCTGGAGTCTGCCGCTTCGTTTCTCGGCATCCTGCTTAGTTGCACTATTGTGGCGCTTGGGGGCTGCGTTCATGGCGGGCAGATTTGGGAACTAGCTCTTGTCAGGAGGGATAGTTCATTGATTTACGGATTTTTGAATAATTCGTCTTGTCTCAAATTTACATATGTAGACTCCTCGCGAAGTTTATCGCGACAGATATTTGACCATATATATATATATATATATATATATATATATATATATATATATATATATATATATATATATATATATATATATATATATATATATATATATATATATATATATATATATATATATATATATATATATATATATATATATATATATATATATATATATATATATATATATATATATATATATATAAATATAGCAATGAACATATTGACTATGAAGAAAAGGCTTCAACGGATTCCTTTGTGGGGATATCTAGACCTTATTTGAGGCAAAGGACAAGCACTTCTTACTGAAAAATATACCATGCGGGATAGCAAGCTAGGAATAGAATCTGTTACTTCGAAAGAATTATCGCACAAGGACGCGATAACAAAAATGTTTGAAGACAAGGCATTGTCATTTAGATAAATGATAATAACACAACGAAATAACCTTTTCGTTGTGTTTTTCATTGTTTCAATTCCAATCTAACTTGATAGGATTATTTTTGGGTTATTTCTTTATTTTATATGTATTATTCAGTTATCCAATGCTTTATAGGAATAAATGATCAGTATTTCATTCAATAACACTAAAAATAGCTTCAACGCCCATATCCAACTTTGAACACTAACTAATCTATCCTATTCCGAAAAGAAGCTGAAGTCCAATTTTTTTTGAAGACTGAATGATACCTCGCGAAATTCATAGTGTATAGCATTATAAAAAAATTTTTTCATCCTGTACAATTTTGGGCGGTAAAACCTTGTATTTATAGATAGATAGAATATTTCAGAGTCCAGCAGGCAATAGAGATTTAATAGGATGCATTAAAATTATTTGCACTTCTGAATGCTATAAAGACCATAATTTTCTCAGCAGATTCCAATTTTCTAAATATTTACTTTACGAGCAAAGTTGATATCTAGCTACTACTTGTCCCAAGAAAAAAAAGGAAGTGAACCTCCTATCTCAGCGAGCAATTAATGAAGTTAAAGTTATATTTCCAATTTCAATGTCCAAGAATATCATGAAACACTAAATTATTTCAATAAAAATAATGGTTTACCTAATACCGTTGGCCCCCTCCATCGAACTGTTGGCATTTTAATCTGAAAAAAAATGAGATTAGTTTTTCACAATTGTTGAAAATCATAAAAATATATCTATGCTTTCTATTGTATATACTATTCCAAATAATCGCTTTCCATGCTAGACCAATTGAATAAAGAAAAATTTACATACAATTTGAAATTTACATACTATTACCGAATCAAGAAGTTGAGGCAATATTTATTTGCAACCTCGTAAACATTGCGTATTGAGAAAACTAAAGGAAATCTACGATCTTCCTTGTTGCCGATCTGATGTTACACAGAAGTTTTTAATCGAATCGCCTCCATCGACTGTTATGCTTTCTTATTTTGTTTTACAAATTACTGTTCTTCCAATTACAATGCAAGTATGTGAAAGTTTGTGTTTATACGTTGGTAGATAAACTTGCATCCTTCCAACATGCAACTGTTTATAAGATATTAAATGTTTTCAAATATACAATAATCCCATTGACTGTATAAAATACTACCCTATTGTACCGCCCGCAATTTACAATAAAGCACAAAGGCATTCAAGATATTTAATTTAATACACACCACAAAAATTGTCGCATCACCTGGTATTCTGAATTCCACAATCGATTAGGCAGCTTGATCGCAGTTTCTTTGTCTACATATGTTTCTGGACATATGAGGGGAAAAATACTATCTATGTAGTAACATTTGTTTCCATATGATCTCAAACACGTCTGAAATAAGAATGAGTTTATTTGACTATCGGTATTCATTCAATTTCTCTTCAGTTTTCACGCTAAATTAATACAAGTTTTTTGTGTTTCTTGTTGATTTTCGAATCTTTGAATTTATTGTAATGGCTGCTAAACGTCCTGGACGCTATTTGAGTGATCATGAAGTGGTAAGAATTGTAATACTTCTAGAGGAGGGGCGAAGCCAACCTTACGTGGCTAACTTGTTGAATGTTAACCAAAGCACTATTTCAAGAGCCATTAATCGGTATCACGAAACAGGAGAATATGGAAGGAGGGCCGGACAGGGAAGAAATCGGATAACAACAGCAGTTGATGATCGTTGGCTTCGTTTAACTGCACTAATACTTCGGCACTGTACGGCTAGAATGCTACAAAATGAACTTGCACTTTTCAGAAATGTGCATATTTTATTGCGAACTGTTAGGAACAGGATCAGAGAAAACGATATCAGACCAAGGGTGGCTTCTACCGGCCCGCGTCTCACCAGAGAGCATCAAATTGCAAGACTTCAGTTTGCGAGGGAGCATGCAAATTGAGGTATTCCAGAATGGTCGAATGTTCTCTTTTCCGACGAGTCCAGGTTCTGTCTAGTATCAAATGATAGACGCATGCCTGTAAACAGACGACCTGGGGAACGGTATCAGCAATGCAATATCCAGCAAACCGAAAACTTCGGAGTGGGCTCAGTAATGGTGTAGGGAGGAATTTCTTTCCATGGTCGAACTGAGTTAGTCCTAGTGAATAATGGATGAATGACAGCGACCAGATACATCGCAGATATCCTTGAACCCCATGTTGTACCCTTTGGCGCATTGATTGGCGAAAACTTCTTTTTCATGATAATGCTCGGCCTCATGCAGCTAGAGTGGTTACAGAATTTCTGCAAAATGCCGAAATTGATATTTTAAGATGGCCAGCCAGAAATCCCGACTTGAATCCAATATAACATGTTTGGGACAACATGGGGTGGCAAATTCAGCAACGTAGGATTCCTTAAAGAACACTCCAACAACTAGAAAATCTGCTTCCTGAAATTTGGAACACAGTGACTCAAGAGTACATCCAAAATTTGTTTGAGGGTCTTCCGAGACGTATACTGGCAGTAGTTAGGGCCCGGGGAGGGAACAATCGATTTTGAAAATGATTAGTAACCATTCGATGCTAGTTGATTGGTCCCTTCGCGAATGTTTGAAGAATTTATTGATTTTTCATTAACTCGAAAATTGTTGATATATTTCATCATAAACTCATCTCTTCTGAGTGATATCATCTTATTTTACACTTCTGAAAGTTACCAAGCGACTCTTGAATGACCAACCTAAAAGTTCATATAGTATTGTCGTAAAAGTAGGGTGATACGACAATTTTTGTGGGGAGTGTATTTTAATCATGTCAGATCAGAGTGTAATAGAATAAGTAATATATAATACTTCATGCGTTTCTATGGAACACTTCAATTTTTCAAAGGATGTTTGAGTGTGGTAGTAGATGTTTAAAATCAAGTATAGGCAGTGATCTATACACCCACACACTGCGAAGCCGATCACCGCCTCCTATATTCGCTTAGGTTGACTGGTCTAGGCAGGGCTACTGCTCGCAACAGCGGAAGGTGGCTGGTGGTAACGCGACGCCTGCATAACCAGCATGATATTTACGAGGGAAGTATTCCATGATTTCCCCTTCTTAAACATATCTTTCGAATTCAGAAGAATAGTTTGAATGAAAACCACAAATTTTTTAATTCGTTATTGTGATTTCAAATACAAATTTTTATACCCCGGATTAAAAACAATACATATACAGGGTGATTCAGGAGGAGAGGGAGACATTTCCAGAGATGGTAGGCAACATTACTGATCTGTCATCATAACTCTGACATCGCAAGTCCGATTTGAGCGAAAATTTCAGGATTTTCAGTCACCTAGTAGACTAACAACGCATGGGTAAGATTCACTTCTTTTATATGTTAATTTCACAAATCTTGCTGTTTTGTTTTTCCCTTGATGTTCTGTTTTGAATGAGTTATAATCGTTGCTCTCTGGGTTCTATATTTTTTGGAACATTAGAATTCTGAATTGCTCTATAATCTTTTTGCCTCTTCAAGTTGTTTTTCGTCAACTGTATACGAAATTGATGAACTTTGGATTAATTCATGTTTATGGACCCCTTTTCACATTTTTTATCTGCCATTTTATCCGCCACAGTTTGTTTTATTTATCATGCTCCAATGTATTATGTGTAATTTTTTCGTTTTGTAGTTTGGTTTTATTGCGCATGTCATCGTGAGGTTGGAATAGACTGCCTGATTACCGGTTTTCTGACTATTTGTGTAAACAATTCAGATAAAATGAAGAATAGCAGAATCATCTATGTCAGACATATTATTTTCTATGTCACATGTCCGTATCTATTGCCTTGTCATTGTTTTTTTAGTTTGGGAGTCTGTTTCGACTTTTGAAATAACGCCTGAATGTCCTTTTTACTCGTTTCAATCATTTTTAAACATTTCAATCTAGGTTTGAACCCATTTCATTTCTGTTTCTTAATCTTTTATCTCAAACAAGGATTGTTTTTGAAAGTTTCGTCTGTTCAACAAAGAATTACTCATCCTCCTGGACCTGCATATTATGCATAACTTTAAAACGTCATAACGTACCATAAGTTGAAACAAATTTGCCTTGACTCGTGTGTTGTTCACATTTAAATTTTTTTGTAGTACTCCTGATGAAGGCCTGAATGAGGCCGAAATATAGAGTCTTTGGTATAAATGACGATTCATTTCTGCCTGTCGTACACTCCTTTTTTTTATAGCACCATTCAGGAGGTTTCCTCTAGAAAGACCGGGTCTACTGACCAAGGACTTCCTTGGCAGCAGTAAGGAACATTCGGACGATTCTTGTAGTCCAGAGTATATCACCTTCTTCTGTGCTCTACTTATTAGTCCTCTATCAAGTTCTAGGAACTCAGTGTTTTCTGCCAGGTGGTTCTCAACTAATCCATTCGTGGATATTATCAGGGGAAGAATTCTAACCGATCTGAGCTGGTACATTTCTTTTATTTCAAAAGCTAGATCATGGTACTTCGTTAGTTTCTCCGTATACGCCTTGCTGATGTTATCATCCGCCGGGACGGTTATATCAATGATGGTAGCTCGGCGGTTTTCCTTATCGAAGATAATGATGTCAGGTCTGTTGAGCGGCACCGTTCTGTCTCTTATTATAGTGCTGTCCCAGTAAAGTTTGAACTCACTATTTTCTAATATAGGCTTGGTAAAGTATTCGTGCACCCAATCGAGAGGTAAGTATAAGTCCTACTTTTATGGCAATCGCTTGCTGATAAATTTTTGCCATAGCATTGTGCCGCTGGGTGTACTCTCTTGGTGCCAGGATGGAGCATGAGGACGTTACATGCTGAATGGTTTCCAGACCTTGGAGGCATTTTCGGCATCTATGAGTTGGAGTGTTCCTCTTTGTGATATGCTTCATGTACGCTCTCGTTGGTACCACCTGATCCTGGATAGCAGCGAGACGCCCCTCGGTCTCCGAGAACAAATATCCGGATTCAAGGTAAGTAAGTGATTGATCTTTGTTCACTCTTTTGTCTTTCAGTGCCTCCGGATACCTGCCATGTAAGGGTTTGCTGTGCCATTCCTCCAGCATCTGTTCAGGTGATGGCGTCTGTGGTGGTTCGCTTCTGCATGCTAGATTAAGAGCCGTGATGTTTTGGTCTTCTTGGCATATCGATTGACGAAACGGTAAGTTTTTCGAGTGAAAATACTTTCTTAGGTCTGTAACCGCCTTATTGTGGGCCATCTCCACATTCTGCAAACCTCTACCTCCCTGACAATTTTATCACGCCAAAGGAGTAGGCTATGCTTGGTATCGCCCATGTGTTTATTGCAGTGAACATTGCCTTTGAATTTAGTTTACTGCGGAGGACTTTTTTTATTCTATCGAAGAATTTGTTCTTGAATGCTTCTTTTTGATCGAATGTTCTTACCTCCAGTGCTTGTTGCATACCCAAGTACTTATATGTTGTTTCTGGATCTAATTCTTGTATAGCTACCTCATCTTGAATAAGCATTTCTCCTCCCTGTGTTAATTTCCCCCTCTTGACGTGTAGTACGGCACATTTGTCCATCAATAGAAGAATATCCTCAATGAATTAACATAAACTAGCCATCAAAAACAAATAAACAACAACACCTCTTTTCCAACACTACATAAGATAGAGTCCGACAGCTGTAAACAAATCGCCAACATAAGCCACTTCAAAACCAGAACGATACGAGAAGCAATAGAAATAGAGAAAAACGGATCCATCAATAAAAGAGACGTCATCTTGAAATTTCTAACGACTTGGAAATCGCTAATCATAAAAGACACACCAAACAGCACCGAATATCGAGACAACACAAATCACAGCCACGAAGGGGTGGAGCAGACATCATCCAACCAGCCACCGCGATACAATCTCCGATCACGATGAGGCATAAATACCACAGAAAACATCGGAAACACTCAGTTACCTACAGACAACCAACGAACTCATTGAAAACGCCAAATGACAATTTGGCGAAACGTCTGGGAACTCCATGAAATGGAAAACTGAAAAACATTTCAACGAACGTATACACTCCCGTATCAGAAACAATACATACCAGGGGTGTCAGTTGAAGTTCGTCGTTTTACCAGTAGATGTCGTTAGCAATATGTATAAATTTCTATGATTTGGCATGTATGTCATTTTTTTTCTATTTTCCAAAATATGCAAATCACAAAACAACAAAGCAACTGAAGCTCACCGGTTGCTGGTAGGAACTTATGGTGAACATGCTCCAGTGATTAGAACATGTGAGACATGGTTTCGTCAATTTAAAAGTGGAGATTTCAATTTGACAGACAATGAACATCCTGGTGCAGCGAAAAAGTTCGAAGACGAAGAATTGCAGGCGTTATTGGATGTTGATCCAACCCAACCGCCACAAAAATTGGCAGAAACACTAAATGTGACTCGAGGAATTTTTGCCAACGTTTAAAAGCAATGGGAAAGATCCAGAAGTATGGAAAATGGGTGCCACACCAGCTGAATGTTAGACAAATGGAAAATCGAAAAACTGTTTGTGAAATGCTGCTTAACGATTCAAAGGGAAGAAATCTTTTCTGCATCGAATTGTCACAGGAGACGAAAAGTGGATTTATTTTGAGAACCCGAAGCGAAAAAAATCATGACTTTCACCTGGTGAAGCCGGCCTATCGACTGCAAGGTCAAATCGCTTTGGCCGTAAGACAGTGCTCTATGTTTGGTGGGTGTACTACGAGTTGTTAAAACCTTGTGAAACGGTGAACACGGATCGCTATCGATAAGAAATCATCAATTTGAATCATGCGTTGATCGAAAAACGACGGAATGAGCCCGAAAACAACGCGCCGTCTCATACCGCTAAACTGGTGAGAGACATTAAAAACACTTAATTGGGAAATATTATCGCACCCGCCGTACTCTCCAGATCTCTTATTTTGATGAAGTCGAAAAATGGCCTGTCGAATGGCTTACCTCGAAAGAGATAAAGTTCTTCTGGGGAGGTATCCATAATTTGCCTAAGGGATGGGCGAAATGTGTAAAATCTAATGGTCTAATGGTATCTTGAAACAGAGGGAAAATCAAACCTAAATCCCATTGAACAATTATGGAATAATCTCAAAAAGAAAATTACATCGCGCCAGAATAATCCAAGAATCCCACAGCAGCTCATCCAAGCCACCACGGCAGATTGGCAAAATATCACCCCAGAGGAGGTCGAAAATCTAATCCAAAGCATGCCCAGATAGATTCAGGGTTGTATCAGGGCAATATGAGGTAACACAAGCTACTGAGGTCGAGAAAAAAACACCTACTCCGAGAGAAAAGAATTTTCAATTTTTTTACTACATGCGGAAAGACTCTCTTATTCTCTTTCATTTGTTTCTTTCTGAAATAAACCTTAATTTATTTCTTTTTTCAATTGCAATATATATATATATATATATATATATATATATATATATATATATATATATATATATATATATATATATATATATATATATATATATAAATAATTCGAATGAACTCCGTAAATGCTGATGGATGAACTTCACCAGCTTTCATCCGAAACTTTCATCAATGTTTCAGCAGACAGATCCAACAATTTTCTCAGAGTTCCTTACCCTGAGGACACTTTACGATACCTAAAAATGGCAATACCCAAGACCCGGACAACTATAGGCCTATAAATTTTTCCAACGGTCTATAAGATACTAACGACTACTCTGACACTTACGCGAATAAATTTCTAAGAGCAAACCAAACACGCTCTCAAATAGCTGAAATATCTGTCGAAGACGTGGATCAATTTCCGCAAAGCTTTCTACTCCCGCACTTTTGGCTACTTGAAGTACTCAGAATACACGAAGAGTCGGAACGCATAGTTGTTCTTCTTAAATATCTGATGGGGTCGTAGGGAACGTCTTTGCGAGTGAAGAAAAATAGGATGAAGGTAGGAATTGAAGAAATAAGAATAAGACGTGGAATTTTCCAAGGTGATACTTTTAATCCTCTATTGTTCTGTCTCGCTCTTAATCCCCTTAGAACACTATTAAACAACAATAACAACAGCTACATTATCGATAATCAAACAAATACTCGTATCCTCCATCAAATGTGCATAAACAATCTTAAGTTATGCAATGCTAGCGTTGATTAGTTGCGGAGACAACAGGAGATTGTGTCTGCTTTCAGCGAAGCAGAAGAATGGAGAATGGTAATAGATAAGTGTGCGGAGGTGGATCTACATAGAGGAATGATTATGAATGACAGTGTTACAACTCTCTTGAATAACATACAAATCCCCTCACTGAAGCCTGACAAATCATACAAATATCTAGCAATGGACCAAGCTTTTAATATACAAACTGCCGCAATGAAGGGAGCATACACCAGTAAGTCGTTTCACAGAGTGTAGGGTGTTTTACAAAGTGGACTTGATTCTAAGGTTTTGTTCAATGCCTTCAATAAGTGGGCCATTCCTAGCATGATCTACATGTTCGGAACTCTCAAGTGGTCAACAACTGATTTCAGGGCCTTGTACACCTAAATAAGTATCTATGAGGGCCTTGGACACTAAAATAAGTATCTAAAATACTCTCATGATATGGAGTTCATCACCCATATTCCCCTGTGTCTCTTTTAAATATACCTAGAACACGCTTGAGGAAACCTGGAAACAGCATGTATGAAGATCACAGCTGAACAATCAAATTTGCCACTCCTTCGCGTGATTCGTAGTGTTGATAAGTATACGCCGCTGAAGCTGGTAACGGCTGATTAGAATATGAAGCACCGTACTTCCTCTGAGCTGTATTCTGTAGGGATGCAAGTTCATGCCATAATGTGAGTATCAATTTTTGAGTCATGGGATCCCATTCACTGATCAAATTTCCGCAAATGGTAGTTAGGAAAAGTCAATGAAATACTTTAGACAAGTTATATGAATCGGTGAAGTTCGCATGACCAGTAATGGGATGTTTAATCACTATAATGAGTATTTTTTGATCTAATTTGAACTTCCAGTGCCATATTGAATGAATGGTCGTTATGAAAAATTATCATTAATAATATTATTGGAGGATTTCTTGATGAACTGCTCCAAGCACAAAGATCAAATGTTTTTTTCTCAACACAATGGTGCATCTCCCCACTAAACAAGGCCTTGGAATTTCGGGAATAAATGGATAACGAATAAATGTTCAGCGGAGTGGCCAACTCGTTTCTTCGACTGGACGCCACTAGACTTCTTTATTTGGGGTTATCTTGAAGATTTACTCAAAAACAGAGCCAGGCGTAATGTAGAATAGTTTCGAGGAATATCTTAGTTGTGTAAGCACTATTCTTATTCACAGTGTATGCCGCAGTATTTGTCGGTGATGAAAACAATGGCCACATTTTTAATACTCTGACAAAATACAAGATTTCCGTATGGATGTTTTTTGTTTTCAAAAAGCTGTCACAAGAAAAAACGAAACTGAAAAAAAAAATCCAACATATGAATCTTAAGCTGATTATGTGCGTTTCAGGAACATTTCTATCTCAACAATTGATGAAGCGAAAACCTATTTCAAAGAAATAATAAGCTATAGACGCTTGGGGCAGACCAGTGAAACTCGTCAGTTCTGGTCTATGGCGAAGGCACAACAACTTTCGAAAGTCATCCTTGTCACCGTTGGTTAGAGTCGATTCTATCGCATCATCACCTAAAGAAGAAGCAGATCTCTTCGCAAAAATGTTTTCGTAAAATTCTGTTTTAAATACATCCAACGCAGTGCCACCAAGCATCCCACATGTTCAATCGAATATGTCTGAAGCTAAATTCAGAGTGCGTAAGGTAAGACGTGTTTTTCAACAACTGAACTGTAAGCAAGTAGTGGGTTTTGATGGAATGGCACCAACTATTTTGAAGAAATGTTCTCCAGAGTTTGCACCTGTTCTTAATCGTCTGTTTCACATTTCCTATGAGAGTCACAAGCGGAAGAAATGCCTACCCCAAAATTATCGTCCAATCGTATTGTTGCCCATTATTTCGAAAGTCATGGAGAGAGTGATAAACGATGAGCTCATGAAATATCTCGAGTGGTATCATCAGTGATCGATAATACAGTTTCTATAGACAACGATCAACTGGTAACCTTGCATACGTAACGCATCTGTGGACATCAATAATCGAAAAACATGGCGAATCGAGAGCCATTGCACTTGATATCTCAAAGGCTTTCGAAAGGGTCTTTCATGCAGCCTTAATGAATAAATTAATGGCATATCGATTTTCGAAAAATTTCGTAGTTGAATTAAATACTTGCCTTTCAGTAAACCGGTTCAGGTGGTAGTTGATAGTGTAACGAGTTAATCTTTTCAGGTTAATGAAGGAATAACCCAGGGGTCCATACTCTTGCCAACTCTTAATCTGTTGCAGATTAATGATCTGCTTCCCTCCACCGAAAACAGAACATTTGGGTTAGCGGACGACAGTACTTTGGTGTCCACATTTTCTAGTCACTGCTGAGGAGTCACGCGAACAAAGACACCAACAGATCGCGAATCTTAGAATCTGCTTCTCAAGTCAGTTTTCTTTTCAGGACTAAGCAGTACTTCACGCCATCACAGCTGATGATTTTATATATAGCGGCCTCTACAGGAGATCACGCGTGATCTCCAGGCTCCCGCTCAAAGGCAGCAGATTGCTCATCTTTCTCTTTTCTTCAGGTAATTAATTAGAAAGCTTTGTATCAGAAAGAATCCAGTTCCAAAAAAAAACAGGCTCGCGAAAAACTCTCATCAGAGGTCGGTCCTACTAGCTACGCCACGTACCTCTTTCCATAAAAATTCTTTTGTTTACAGAGTTTGTGTGTTGTGGAACTGGCTTAAATTGAACATCTTTCCGGCAACTTACAATTTGGCCCTCTTCAAGAAGCTGGTGAACACGCACATTAATTCATCTTGGGCGGCCACATCTATGTCATGACAAGCATCATCGCCTCCTCCAAGAGTTTAGAGTAAAAAAAGGTCATGCACCGAAGAAATTGAATTGAGACAATTTGAGGTTTTTCCTGAAAATGTGTAGTGAATGCGAAAGTTGACTGCGAGTTTTGTATATTTTTGAAAAGGAACAAAATTACTGCATTCAACGAAAGTAAAATCACTTATTATTCGTATTAAAAATAAATCATGTGAAAATTTGTGGCACTGAACATTTATATTAATATTCTAGGAAAACTCATCGTAAGCAGAATATTATTTATTGAGTGTAATTTTCTACATTTCTTGTCGATTATGAATTAATTCCCCACAGTGAAGGATAATCCAATTACCAGAATGATTATTGAAGGCAATATGACAGTGAATATATTGTTCTAGGAATGTAATTATTACACGGTCTACATCATCCATTTTTCTGATAAATGAAACAGAAAGTGAGTGCAAAGCAGAACAATTTAATTGCAAGGCTGTTTCTCGTTCCCAATTAGATTTGCATTCGATTGTTGAGTTAAGTGGGTATTCAAAATAACTAATTTACGAAGTGTTGTTTGGTTACCAAATATCCGCAGTTTCGTTTATCGCCAGAAGTATCTTTCAGATGATATTCATCGCAGTCAGAAGGATGGATTTCGCCATTGCAGTTTGGAGAAAACATTATTTTGCTATTCGCCTTTCTCGAACCAAGTTTTATTAATTTACTCTGTATTCCAATTGAGGATAAATGAATTGTTGCAACTGTCACAGTCAATTCTGTTTTATGATCCGAATATAATTTTTGATTTACCTGGTTTTTACACAATAACAGTGACATTAATAATTCGCACATTATGAATGCTTAATAAACGATGAGCATAATTATGTTTATTACGGTCTATGGGTTTAAACTTTCTTATTCTTTCTTAGTGTTAATATTTAACAGTAATGATAGTCCAATCATACTCTCGGAATTCCAGATAATCACCTATAGGCTCGTATAAACTTTTATTTCGACACCCCAAAGATTATCTACGAATTCCTAAGGTCAAAGGTCGAAAAAATCGATGTTTTGCACATTTTTTTTGCTATGTTCTGTGAAGTTTTCGCAATTTATATTTATCATAAATATTATACAGGACTAAATTCTCTACAACATTTCAAAGTTTCTTCAACGCTGAACTTTTTTTGAGGTAGAGGAAAGAGAGCACGCAGTTTTTCTGTTTTTCTATGTCGAGTATTATACAAGTTCAACTGGTAGTCTCGATGAAAAATATGTCGTTTAAGTTTAAACATTGTAGATTGATATATGATTATAAATAATTATCATTTTTACTTTTTACATTATCCTTGATAATTTTTCTCATAAATTGAATATCTCTCTATTCAACCTTTTTAAGAACACTTCTTTTTCCTTAACTCTTGGTAGGAGGTGATGCCTGTCTTGCCACAGATGTGGCTGCCCAAGATGATTTGATGTGTGTGTTCACTCGCTTCCTGACGAGGGCCAAATTGTAAGTTGTCGAAAATAGGTTTGATAGAAGCGAGTTCCACTGCGCACTAGGACCGTAAACAGAAGAATTTCTAAAAAGAGAGGTAAGCGGCGCAGCTAGTTGAAACGTTCGGTGATGAGAGATTATGGCGAGCCTGGGTTTTCTTTGGAACTGAAACCAAGCCTTTCAGTACTTTAGAACATTTACCTGTAAAAAAGCAACGTAACGCCTCTAAGCGAGAGGCTAGATATCATGCATGATCTCCGAGTGGTTGATGAGGAGCACTGCTCTCTTCTGGATTTCATCCAATAGATGTAATGAATATTTAGGTCCAGAGCCACACAACGGAACAGTATTCCAGACCAGGCCGTACCTGTGCTTTGCATAAAATCATCAGCTATGATGACGTGAAGTACTGCTTAGCCCTGAAAAGAAAAGTAAGTTAAGCTGAAACAGATTTGTTAATGGATGGCACATGGACGTGGCAGCAAACTCCGGTGTTGACTGTGATGCATATTCTTTTCGGAGGAAATTCAATGTACCTGCATGATTGAAAGAGGGTCTCCAGCAATGACACTCCAGGATTGGGTTCACATTAAAATTGATCAAGTTCAACCGCCCCTACTCTGATATCTTCAGCAAGTCTGAATACAGTGACATACTGTGCTAGTATCTTTGTCGGAGTGACTCCTCGGAGTAAGTTATAGGACGCTGACTAGAAATTGAGGATACTAGAGTACAATCGTCCGCAAACCCAAATATTCTGTTTTCGGTAGAATGGAGCAGATCATTAATCCGCAACAGAATAAGAATTGACGACACTATGGAGTCGTGGGGTAGTCCTGCATTAACCTGAAAAGGTTTACTCGTTACACAACTACCACTCGGATCGATCTGTTGAGCAGAAAGCTACTAATTCCTACACGCAATTTTTCGGAAAGTCTATATGCGATGAGTTCATTTATCAAGGCTGCGTACCAAACCCTGTCAAAGGCATTAAGAAGCTTCCAAATTTGGATCAACTTACTGCAGCATTTGAAGAAAAAAACTCTGTCCAGTTCAAATGTTACTTGGGAACGGAACGCAAAACCTGTCGGCAGCCTATAATACTCCGAAATTTGTGAACAGTATCGACCGTGTACGTTATGCACAGTTCATTAAGTCAACAAAACTTATTAAGCCTGTGCAGTTATCAAATTTGCCACCCGCAGCTCATTAGTATTTCAATCGTGTTTATTGCAGTGCAGACTTGATTAAGGCACGATTTGGAACCCCAGAATTGGAGCTGCATAATGCGTAATGAATCTCTGGAACCAATTACAACAATTTCCTCACCAGCTCCAGAGCAATTGCTCAACACAATATTTTGCAACTGTATGAGTGGCTGCGGTTCGCGATGTGAATACGGGAAATCAGGCTGGCTTGTGGCCAGTGTAATGGGCAAGCATGTCTCAATGCTTCTAACCATCTAACCATATCGAAGTGATATCAATGCAGATGGTATCTTTGATTCCGAAATTATGGACAACCTAGAAATAAATGTCGTTGAAGACGAAAATGAAGAGGAAACTGAAATTTCACTGCAACCAGAAGACGAAAAGGAAGAACATTAAAATTAGAACTTGTAGTTCTTGGCATCAATTTAATTTCATCGATCGTAAATTTTAATTATTTAGGAAGTAATTAATATAAATTTGTTTAGAATTGAAGTATAATGAATATGTTGCCCACAATAACCTTCACTTTCAAGAGCAGGTAAGTGTTAATAAATAAATAGCTATTTAATTCATGAGAAAAATTATTAGGCTGCCATATGATTCTGTGTTGCGCCTTTTTCCGTTGATGGATAAAACTGATTTCAACGCAACGGATGAAGCCTGATCGCTCCCATAATTCAAAAATGGTTGCGGTTCATCAAGACGGCTTCTCCGGTGGTTCTATCGCAAAAACATCCCTTGATACCAGAATGTGTGGTAGCAGACATAGATCTACTCAAACCAATTACAATTCTTAGAGCATCAGAAAAATTGTCTTCATGGTCGAATGCCCAAACTGCACCCTCTATATCACTTAGTCCAAGAAATATTGTTGTTTCAGACCGTATGAGTATAAATTATTTTTTAAAAATACGGAGTTTTCATAAATTCATCCAAACGTCACTTTCAAAGTCTGGTGGAAAAATCATAAATTTAAAATGTTTCCATTGGATCGCCATATCAGTTTCAACTAGTTCCTCAAATTCTCACAACACCCTATAATCTTTTCAAGCAAATATGTTTCAACTTCATATATACTGTTAGATATTTTCAAATACCGCACAAGGAAAATCCGTTGGAAAAGTCCAACGGATTCAAATCCGATGACGAAAGTCACCATCTCGAGCGATTCAACTGTAAGAAATATGACTTGAAAAAACGATAACATTCTTGCTGAATTGAGGGGGAGCTCCATCATGTTGGAAGTATATTCCCTGTATCTGAAGTTCATATAGGAGAGTTGGCAGCGTATTTTGAAGGAAGTTAAGATTAATGACCCCATTAAATTTATCGATAAAGAAATGGGCACCAACCAAAAAACCATTCATGAAAAAAACAATTCCTCGAATTGGTGTTGCCGCCGAACGTTAAATTATTTCTTTTCATTACTTGGAACAGACTTGTCATTCGCCATGAGAAGCTAGTAACTACTTGTTCATGAGTAGAGATCTTAACTGCTGTTATGGAGAATTGAGATGAAGATTCCTTAATTTATTTACATCTTACGATGACATCATTCTTAAACAATTTTAAATGAGAAATATTGATTGAAGAAACGTCAAAAGAACGGAATATACGAAAGAGAGCGGGAAACCACTGATACAATCAATACCCCTGGCTATAAATAGGAAAAAGAAAGCATTGGAAATTCGTGATTCCGTTATTCAACAAATTAGGAACTATTCACTTTCATAAGAATTTTAATATCTACGAATTTGTTTAAGATAAAAAATTTAACCAAAACTGAACAAATTTCTTCACATTGGCTTCAAGGATTTAATTTATGACTATCCATTTCTGGAGGAACATGAACTCAAAATTAAAAAGCAGTTTGTTACCAAACGAAATGGAACTGATTTTTGGGGCTATTTATTTTTTAACTCTTCTTTCATCAGAACTAATGCATAATGTATAATTTGGACTTCGGCTAAGGCGCGGCACATGCGTTATTTCATTGGCAATCGTCCCTTCCCCACCTTATCACAAACCAGAAGAAAGATGTCTTACATTATCATGTAAGTCTTCAATCAAGAACTATGCTACGACACCTCTATTATTTAATTGAATAGTCGCATCTAGCAATGAAGGAATTATTCTTGTGCTTTGATTATGTCACTTTTTTATATATTGTGAACTTTGATACATAATTTAAGGTCAGAGCATTTACTGTATGATAGAAGATTATATTGATGAACGCATAATAATTGTACAATTTCATCAATTAAATACAAAAATATGAATGAATAGGATATTTGAATCATACATTTGATATCTTGTACTATAAATACAAATTAATGAAGTCATATGAGAAGGGATATTATATTATATCATTATATATATTATCATAAACAGAAATGAAATGCGTTCAAATACTTCCATGCATTTTTCTTTTTTCTCACTATAAAATCATGTTCCAAAATATTCATATTGACATCAAAATATCGAGTCGTAGGTTTTGTATTTTGATTTTCTCCTCACTTTTCATTCAGCCTTAATACATGAAAAAAAATTCAAGGGTTCATTACCCCATTAGAAAAAGCGGAACCCTTATAGAATAACTTTGTAGTACGTCTGTTCGCCTATTCATTTGTGTTCCAATACTGTTTGATCAATAGGTAAGTAGATAGATGTAGTGTTGAAATTGGAACCAAGTTCTTACCGGCAATTCCTTGCAGTTGTGAAAAACGCAATCGAAATATACGTCCGTCTTTATCTTGCATTGTCCAGGATATTTTGACACACGCTAAATCAAAACCTAAAAGGCACTCATTACTGACCTTGAAAACATTAAATTTGGTGGGAAGTAATGCCGTATATCCGTTACACGAAATACTCCGAAAGCTGTGAATTTTAGTTACATCTCAAATTTTTTGTTTGCGATAATGAACATATTCACATTTGATCAGGAACGCCTAGGAGTTTTAGGTTGAAATTGAAAATTACTGTTGCCCCGACATCATAAAATGTTGTAAGATGCAATGTTGTAGAGCAGAAAAATCCGAAGACTGTTAATTTGCAGTTATATTACTGAAAAAATCATTTATTTGTAGTCAAGTGAAAACTCCTCCTTCTCGAGAGATATTAATGTTCAAAGTATGACGCCATTAAGAAATCTATAAATATGGAATGGTGATTTGCGTGGAAGAGCAAAAGTTGGATTCCAATATAGAAAATTATGACAAAATGAGGCAATCATTAACAATAGTTTTGAGGAAAGATTTACAGAAAAAAATTTTAAACATACCCCCAAAAAAAGCTACGAAATATACATACATCTACCTACAAACTTGTACGAGTCGACAGTGGCATAAAATATACACATGCATGTGGAACTTGGTACAAATTTTAAATTCCACACAAATCACATGTGAAAGGTTGCTATACAATGCACGTTCCCAACAGAAGTCATGTTCATTTAAAGTAAAATAACTCACTGAAAACAAAATTGAAAAATTAGTTATGTTACCGGAGCAAAATATGCCGATTTGACGTCCTACAAAAACTATTATTGAAGCCATTTCTCAAATGGACTCAAATACTATAAGAAGAATCAAGGTGTTCCGATACATTTGCACAATAATGTATTCAACACGTTTATATCTGAGGTTCATTTAGTACGTAATCGATGCATAGCTTTGTAACTTAATACATTGAAGTAGTATATATGGAAAAAGTTAGATGATGATTTGCAGCATGTACTGAAATTATTTTCGAATATACAGGACGTTCCTATATTCCAGATCCAGAGCATTCTATTTATTCACAATATTGTCAATGAGTTCACAAAATATACATAAAATACCTTAAAATCTCTATTATCTTGATTCGAAATTATTTACTGCGATTATCTTTTGATTTTTCATTTATCCACCGCTTAATTCGAAAATTTTTCAGTTAATTATCGTTCATTCTGAATATTTCTTGATTTTTGTTTTTCGAAGTAGATTGTTCATTTTGTGTTTTCTGAACTATTTTTAAAACGTTCAAAATGACGATTTGTTGTGGAAGTGTTGCTTACGAAAAAACAACGCGAACGATGAAGAATTAGCAATATGTCTGTCAGTGGAAAAAATCCCAACTTAAATCTACGAGAATTGAGCATTGAATCAGATGAATATAAATAAAAATATCTTCCATAACAAGAATCTTTGCGACAACGGTTCAGTAAAGGGATGGAGTGATCTGAAGGATCCTTATCTTGGATTGATATGTTCAAAATTGTTCCTTGTAAAGGAACATCATGTATATTTGAAAATAATTTCAGGACATGCAGCAAAATAGCGTCTAACTTTTTATTAGTATTTCTTCGACATATATATATATATATATATATATATATATATATATATATATATATATATATATATATATATATATATATATATATATATATATATATATATATATATATATATATATATATATATATATACAGTAACAAAGTTATACACCAACTACGCAATAATAAATGGACAACCAGTACAGTCTTCAGATTTAGGACCCTGTTCCATATTATCTGGGAATTTGTGAGTGAGAAAGTAGCTCATTTTCGAGCTATATATATATATATATATATATATATATATATATATATATATATATATATATATATACTATATTTTGATGATTTTAATAGTCTAATAATAGAAATTGTAAATATCTTGTGGAGATAAAACAATAAACAGTTTGAATATCTGGTGACAATAAAAGAGGACTGGACTCAGGTCTAGATATTTCTTCAGACTTTTAACTTTGTGAAAGTTTCATTATGAGTGAATCTGATCCAGAAGAAGATGAAATTACGTTTAAATGCTGTGCTAAAAAACCATTCAAAAATTATGTTTGCATTACCTGTCTCAATGTCTACCATGGTAGCGGTAGGGAAAGAGTGAAATGTGAAGGAATTATTGAAAGACATATAATCGAATGTTGCGACAATTCTGAATCACAGAAAAACTAATTGAAGGAAAACCTGTCTCTCAGGAGTATAATACGAAATGAGTACGAAGACCAATACAAGAAACTAGAAAAGGAGAACAATAGTGTCAATAAGAAACTACAAGACATTGAAGAAGAGATGGATCTTAAAGACGAACAAGTTGAAAACACCAAAGTTAGAGTTCAGCAATTGAAGAAAGAATGTATTCAAAGTGAAAAACATCTAGAAAATATATTGGCAGAAAAGGCTGCCTTGGTGGAAAAGCTGTAGCAAGAACTGAGAAATAGAGATAGGAAGTAAAAATACTGAAACCCCGAATTGGTGAAATCACTGAGAAAAAGAACCAATCTGAGGAAAGTAGTTCTGGAAAGGAATTGACCGAACTGAAAGAAAAACTGCGGAAAAGAGATGAAAAGATTGAAATGCCCCAGGAAAAGGTAAATTCTCAGAAACACAGTATTGAAGACCAGGCTAAGGTACTAACTACATAAATCCTATCAGTTTAAAGCGATATTGTCGGAGATCGAGGAAGACTCTACAACAGGCTATATACAAGGCTGGCAGATGATCTCTATCAAAGAATAAGAAGTGTTGAGATGGCTGATCCAAGGAGAAACCATGAAATAGTTCAAGGGAATGAACCTTCGCCAACTGCGAATAATGTGTCAGGAATGCCAAAGATATTTGTTCAAATATCTACTAAGACGACCCATACAGTCTAGGACACCTAAATTCCACAAACTGGAGAATCTAATTCTTACGTAACTTAACCAAAAACCGCAAATTCAGTGCTGTCCTTCGATTTTAACAAAATTACAAGGAATACTGAACATCCTATACCGACGACTGTAGCAAAATAGCCAGTACCTAATGATAACAAAAATAAGCATACTATGTCAAAGAAACAGTTTAATGTAATGAAAAGAATGATAAACCTCGAACATTACACAACAAGCTCACAAGCTAATCAAACTGCAGTCTTGAAAACAATTAAGGCGTAAGGGAGAGCTAGAATCCATAGAGCATTCGTATCAAACTCAGTAGAACCAAAAACAGGAGCCAGATGTAAACTAAAAACCAAACCTAGGATGAAATGGATATATATTTCGAATTTTGAAAAAGATAACTATTGGCGATATTTTGGAGGTACTCTGAGAAGAAAAACTGCTGAAGTATGATTGTGTGGAACTCCCACAGAAGAGACCTAACTCACAAGGGAAGATGATGGAAGATATATCCAAATATATATATATATATATATATATATATATATATATATATATATATATATATATATATATATATATATATATATATATATATATATATGATTCATTGCAACAATAATAACAATAATGAATATTTATTTTTTACTGCTAAATTGAAAAAAATTAGGAGAGTAAGAAAAAAATGACCTGTTTTCTTAATGCACAAGAGATATCTGATAGTATAATACATAGTTTTAATTTCTTATCATCATCACGTATTGATAAAATTATACATAAAAATAGTAAGGTACTGTCGGAATTCAAAAATAACAGCAATACTAATTCGTTTCAACTTATCGCATTAATATTTGCTGTATTTATGCCATGTTGAACTCAATTCCTTTTTATTCATATTCAAATTGATATAAATAATTGATGATTTCCTATCATTATTCCACAGATAGGATGAATAAAAGATCTATTTATTAGAGTTCTGCATCGGTGAATTCAGATTCTACGCCCTGTTTATTTGGAGAGATGTTGGAACTATTACAGACTTGATATTGCGTGTTGAATTGAAATATAATCATGTTTACCATAACAGATATACTTAAACAAAGGAATTTCTCGAATGAAAGTATGTATTCGTGGATAATGGAAAGCAATGCGTTCAAATGTTCCTACCAGCCGGCTCGGTGGCGTAGAGTATATGATGCTTGTCTCCTGCGCAGAGTTATCTGGGTTCAATCCCCACAAAGTCGGTGCGATTCTTCGAATTCTGGGAATCGCTTGAGTGTCCATCTTTCGGAGGAGATGTAAAGCTGTCGGTCCTGTCTAACCGAGATGTGTTGGACATTAAAGATCATCTTCTGAAATTGTAGGTAGACTCTCCCAATGAAGCTTTCTTCAAAAAATAAGACCTTATCTGATTTTTCTTAAAAACAAATAGGCTACGAAGCCAACACAAAACCAAAAGGGAAATACGAAAGGACGTGCGCCTCTGACGGAATTGTAACATGCGAAAGCACTAAAGATAGATAACAGACGTTAGATTTACTATTCGATTTGCTAATTTATTCGCCATTCGCGCATTAATGTCGCGAAGAATAATCTGTGGAGACTTACTTATGAAAGTATTGTAGTATATGTATACATATGCCACAGTTAATAACTCTGTTATTTGAGGAAATAGAAGAAGGGCATCTAATAAAAAATTTATAAACATCAAATGAACTTTCTTTCACATACCACTGTTTTGCTGAAGGATGAGTCAATAGAGATGTGAAAACTTTTTCTAATAAAATACCTCTATATTATTTTTTCATCGGAGGTTATGCATTATTTCGTCATCTGCAGGGTTCTTCCGTTAAGAATTTTTTTTTATATTATATTCGATTGGCACGAAAGGACATTTATTACTTATACCATATCTTTCTCCTGTTTTTACCTTTTTTTTGTTTCAGAGAACTGCCAATTCACTACCAATCGAAGATCTGGTATATTTCATTAAGGTAACTTAACTTAAGAAAATCATGGAAGATTCATAAAAATAAAAATATATCAGTTGAACAACAATTTCAGCTTCGTAACATCGATTAATCAAAATACAAATTTCTAATTATAAAAATGAGTCAAGTTAAAAAACAATTATTCCCAACCAATCCAAAGCTTATTTTGTGTTTTCTACAGGTTGTTTATAATAGTGAACGGTACTGTTGTTGTGATATTTTGACTCGCCACTCCAGAAAATTTGATTACCGATATTAGGATTATCATTGAGGATCATGTTCATGAAAGCAATGAAATTTACTTTCTTGACGGCACGCGGATACCAGAAGTAGCTCCTCAGCGAGAGTGTGTTCTAGCTGTACAACCATAATCAAGGCAAATGATTTCAATTAAAATAGAATTATAGAATTAGACGTAGACTATTCCATATGCTTTTTATGATTATGTTCATTTATTATGCTCATGTTTATAAGCTCTGACCTTTCTGAAACAGCTGGATAATGAAAAACATACTCCGGACCTCTATCGATGGAAAATATGTTTTGCCGAACAATTTTACCGAATTTAGGAGAATAAGATGATTTAATGGGCTTAAATCTGGCATAGAGCAGCTTGGGCAAAAAATTTCAAATGCAATTTATCTGAACCATTGCAAATTTTGATGAAAAAATAATACTTCATAAGTAACTTCTATTCTCCCTTTACCACCTTCTTTTTCTCGATTTCATTGCAGAATTATGCAATTCATTACATTCCCCTGTTTATCCATTTGACCTCTGATTCAAATAACCAAAAAAAAAGTCATAGCCCCGCAACAAATGAAACGCATTTTGCTTTCTTCATCCTATTTTAGTCATTGTATTGAAATTCCTTTATATCACCTTATAGAACCATAGTTTATCTACGTTCATTAATTGACGTAATTTCTAATTTAAGTTGCTTCAATTTGTTGCCTATTATAGAAACAAACAAGTTTGAAAGTCAGCATAAGTTATTATCCAACATGCTCATCTCTCAGTTACATACATTTATAAAGAGCTTACAGGTCCTCAAACTTTTTAAATGAAATTTTATCGTGCTCTGCAATCCATGCCACAGCTTCTATCATCTCTACCCTAGAAGAAAATGAACCTTGTTACTATTGAGATTATGATCGGACGAAACCAGATCTTGTGTTTGAGTAAGTCGAACTTCAAATCACGATTTTTTGTATATCAGCGATTTGTGAGCAAATGCATTGCCCTGTAAAGACAATCTGTAAACAATTTTCAGAATCTTCTCTGATTGATTTTCTCGTAGAGTTGTCTGAAACAACCAATAGTATTTCCAGTTATTAATCGAAAAATCAGTCATTATTCCATATCAATACCTAAAAACCCTTTACCGCGGAGCCTACAAGCATTTTGTTTTTTAGTGTGGAGAATCAGCTAAGCATAACTAAAAAATTTGAAATCCGCTAGAAATTCTACCATCTGTATTTTGTAGTATTTCTTACGGAATCTTCTTAAAAACTGTAATAAGAAAGTAAGAACAGCTAATGCCGGCTCGGTGGCGTAGGAGATATGATGCTTGTCTCATGCGCAGAGTTACCTGGGTTCAATCCCCACAAAGTCGGTGCGATTTTTCGAATTCTGGGAATCGCTTGAGTATCCATCTTTCGGAGGAGATGTAAAGCCGTCGGTCCTGTCTAACAGAGATGTGTTGGACATTAAAGATCCCTTCCCTCGACACGAGAGGGGTTCGGCAAAATTCCCGGGTTAGTGAGGTGACAGAATTCCCCGGCGTGTCATTGGCCGAAAGGCGGAAATAGAGCACGTTAAAGGAAAAACAAACAAGAACAGCTAATGTTTGAATATGAGAATTTTTATACCTTGTAGGACCAGAAGGTCTCTACTCCATTGATTACTGCTTTCTTGCTGCGTCTTACAATATTGCCCAAGTTTCTTCCAGAGTCACAATAAAGCATAAGAAATAAACATTCTTTTAAAATAGAGCTTCTGTGAACATTCAGATATTCGAAAAATTTATTCAGCAGAAATTTTTCTTATGCCCTTCGTAACTATATGATAGATGGATACAAGTGAAATATCTAATGTCTCAGATATTTGTTGTAGCCGAGTTTAATGGTAACACACTCATGCAATGAACTGTATTAATATTTTCGGAAACGGATACAAAACCGTCCCTCCCGATTGGTATTCATCATCAATAGAAAATTGACCCATTTTGAAATTTGCATTTAATTTTTCATATATAAAGGACATTGAGCGCCATATATCTTCGTAAATCTGCTAACCTTCAACCCGTGCATCACTTTGACCTTTCAACGTGAAAGTCTTTTTGGTTAGTTTACATTTTGATTTTGGAGATGTTTCGACAAGCTGTCCCTTGTCATCTTCAGGCGTTCGGTAGACGTTGTCTTAAGCGTAACTGATAGCGGTTGCGAAGATCCTTGAATTTTGGTGAGGGTCGAATTCCTATCCTTTTTCCTCTTCATCTCGCTTGATTTACATCTCTTTGGTTTGTCCTGGGGTTCTACTGGTGATAGCGGTTGGCTGGTGGCTTTCCTTTTATATTCTCGTTGTGGGCGTCGGTAGACCCGGTGGTGGGGATGCTTTCATCATTCTCTGTTGATGTTGCCGGTTTCCCAAGTGGCTGTCGTCTTTGAGTGGTATCGGTCTGCTGATGACGTTCGCACAACTGATTTTAATTGAGCTGGATGAAGATGTAATAAAGCATGTAAGTATCTATTTGTGTGGGTTCATATTCTTGAAAATAATAATAATAACAAAACACAATGGTAACAGCTTTAAGAGATACTCTCGCTGGACGAAACATGTTATGTACAGAAGAACAACAGCAAACAACTGTTTTATCGAAGGAGTAACAGATCAAAAAGGGAGAAGGTTACAGAAATACAAAATTAGAACGGCATACAAACCACACTCAACTATAGGAAACATGCTCAGAAACCCGAAAGACGTTTAAATTGGCCTGCCGAATCACCAGACCTTAATCCACACAATTCCATCTTTCATGCAAGAAACCAATTATTCCATGCTCTCGTGGAGAAATTTAACACAAATGATCAAGAATAGTTGATTTTAATTGTATATTGACTTCTTTATTGTTTGAATCTATATTTTAATATTTGGATAAATATTCATAGCATCCACAGATGAGTTAGTTGAATTGAAAATGTGATTTTTCATTTCACTCGTATAACCAGTCTATGGACACGTGCTGCCACCGAGTCGACGTCTTCAAGGCCTTTTAACCCCGTGAAAACATCAACTCTACAAAAATGAAAAACTATCACATGAGATAACAATGATTATTGTTATGTGTGTTGGATTGATTCAAAAATGTGTCGTGTTCAAACAAGTAGCTAAAAGCACCTGAATTTATCCGTCTGCAATTTCTCCTTTGTTATTATGAGATTTATATTATTACGCATAAGTGAATTATTCAAGAACCAAACACACCAAACTTACTCGCTTTTTTTGCTTAGCGTTTCTCCAAATCGGTGTTAATTGAAAATATTAACTGAAATTTTGCATAATTATTCCATCAGTGCGTTTCACTTATCTCATACCTAATTAATAAGGATTTTACTCTCTCCAAATTGATGAAAAATTACTATTTAAATTCTTAATTGGTTCTGTGAATGTGGGGTAGTTTTATTCGATTTACAGTGTAGTTATGGCCGTTACTCTAATGTTAATTTGTTGGTTGGGAGAAACTTCAATGAATTATAGATATACCTATGTATTTAATCCTTTCAGATTATTCACATAATGTCTGTCATTGACTGAAGGCGAACATAAAATGCAGGAAATTAATAATCTCGAAATGAATGAAAAAGAATTTGTGGCAAGTGAATAGTAATCCCGATTGAATTAAGATCGAAAGTAAAAAACAATATGGTAATTGGCAGAGCTAATTTGCGTATGTGAAAATAAGGGTCAATTATCATCAATAGTTGGAGCACGTAATTGAAATTACCGGTTAAAAATGAAAGTAGCCAGTCGAAACATTCAAATGTATATCCGGATATCTGTAAAATAGAATATCAGGTTAGTGAGGTGAATTTCATTGCTTTAACATATGGATAAGTTAAAAAATTACAAATCATCTGCAAGTGCTGAGTAGTTAATGATATGTAGATTTCCAATGGTAGTATGTGTGCAATAGATTAACCTCAGAAGAGCAAGAAAATGAGATATAAAAAGGACCCACACAAATTCAAAATATTCCCACAGAAATAGTTTATTTAGTTCATAGAATTATTAATATGTGAATATTAATTGATATAACTGCGCATCTTATGTTCTTGAGACCATCACTACACACAATGCAAATAAACATATTTGAAATTTCAAGATTCGTTATCTAAAATGGGCTGAGAGAGAAAGAGTATGATATGTATAAACCAACAACAATAATGAAAACAATTTCTTCCTGGAAAAAATGATTTGGGGAACTAATTCTTTTATTCCTACTTCTTTAAGGAAGTTTTTTTTTTTGATGAGGTTGTATGCCTCCCTTATCTAGTCTTTCAAAAATGCCAATCAAGTTGGTGGTGTAGCTGAACCATGTTCTTAAAAAATTCCAGAAAAAAGAATTATTGGTGGACCGGTGTTACCAATCTTTCTATTACCAGAATGGCGATTCAGAAATTCGTTAAGCATGCCTGTATTGTGGAGAGGGGTTTCATCTTACTGCTACCACATTGTATGAAGTCCAACGGTGGGTATATCGTTCGCTGAGTCAGGAAGATCATCTTCCAGAAATTGTTGTTAGATTGTTGTTGTCGCTCGAGAGAATTTGATTACCCATATAACGATTGTCATTGAGCATTAAATTCATGAAAGTAATGAAATTGCCCTTTTTGGCGGCACCCTTGATTGGCGAATAAGATAACTAGCTCCACAACGAGAGAGAGTGACTAAAATTATTGAATAATTCTCCTTGTTCCGTTGTGGAAGATATTCGTTTACAAATATTCTCGCGATGAAGTTGTTCTGACTTTGCAATCATAGTTAAGACTAAAAATTTCAATTATAATAAATTATAGCATTAGATATAGATTTTTTTCATATATTTCCTTCAACACTTGGAAGAAATTTTAAGTACCTCAAAAATATTTTTCTGAATTTGCGTTTCCACATAATTTTTATGAATATTTTCATTTATTATGCTCATGTTTATAACCTTCGACCTCATTGATAGCAGAAGAATCATGAAAAGCACATTCTGGTCCACCATTAGTTGAAAATATATTTTACCCAGTTAATGCAAAAAATTCCACCAAAAAGAGTCGATGGACAATTTCAAAGGCAATTTATACATCATAACTATTGCACATTTTGATGAAAAAACAATACTTTGTGGTCTCAAAACACCGATTGATTTTTCAGGACTTCATCACTTAATTGATATAAATGCACATCTTACCATCACTATACCATGGCAAAAATTTAAGGATATTTGAAAAAAAACTGAAGGGTAGTGTGGGTACCGATGGTATCTTGATGAAGATTTTAAAGAGCATAAAAGACAAAATAGTGCAATCCCTAGAGTATGTGATGAATATCTTGACAACTGAGGGCTGTTTTCTAGATAAATTAAAAAATTTGGCAGGCAAATATTCAATTCAGTATCGTGGTCAACAACGGATTGTCTTCTTCTAGGTACATGCCTCACATGCCCGAATTCCCAGTGTTCTACCTCAGTTCTGCTCATAGTGCCTTGAAGGTAAATCTGGATGCGTTTCTCGAAATAAATAGATAACCAGAGGTTGTGTTCTGGTTCTAACGTCATTAGCTATTATCATCGAAATTTCAATCGAATGCAATTCGGTTAGATTTGATAGTTAGACACTATTTAACACTTTTACTACACTGTAATCGTATTCATTCGAATATTCAAAGAGAGATACGATCAATAAAACTATACTACGCTATCGATTCTTAAAAAAATATAAAAGATAAAACAAATATGTTTAAAAATAAAAATCGACGTGTCTTGTTGAATTTCATACGGATAAATAGATATAGTTCATGAGCAAGGGCTGCCTAGTAGCCCAGCCACTGCGACCCAGTGGCACACTCTGTCCTAAATTTCATACACAAGCTCCATCCTTCTTGTAAAGGATACGAGTTTCGTGGGTGGGAGCTTAATAAGCTCAGTGAGCTTCAGTATGTTAGATCCAAGTTCCTCCATCCTGACTCTGTCCCCAGCTGGACACTCGCACATAACATGTTTCACCTATTCTATCTCTTCTTTCCATATTCTACATGAGGGATCCTCAATCGATCCTAACTTGTTTAGGTGATGGCAATTAGAAGCATTGGCTCTCGCAGAGGAAGGTCTACTGATGTCAAGTCGAGAGTGTCTGAGACCTTTGAGGCTCAGCCAGTGCTCTCTTACCTTCAGATCCAACCACCGGGTATTTTCCATCCTTGTAGTATCTGAGAGAATTCGCAGCCTAGGCTCGGTCCGGTGAATCTCAAGCCTGTCTCGAGCGGCCAATGAGTCCACCTCGAGTGTCCGGGTACCAATAACAGACGGAGCCTACTCCGTTCTCCTAGTTTGACAAGGGTGGAGCGATATTCCTGCACCATAAGTGACATACAGGTATCGAATGGCAATGCGTTCAATGCAGCTTGGCTATCGGTGATGATTTTAAGTGACCTATTTATAAATCCCCCCGCAAGCAAGAGGTTAGCTTAGTGGTCAATTGCGAATATTTCTACTTGAAAAACAGTCGCTAGCCCGCCAAGACAGATCGATTGTTCTTTGGTGTCGTACGTGTACCAACAAAGACCCTTAAGTAGACGGTCCTTGGAACTGGTCCATTCCTGTCTACCAAGAATGATGATCTGAAATGGTCGCTCCATGTTGGTTTTAGGTATCGCTATGTCAGATCTAATACGCAGCAACTCGTTGTCCTCGGTTTCAGACTTTAAAGCGCCGGTCACGAAGCCGAACATACCCGTTCCATTTAGGGAAAGGTGATAGAATCTGTAGAAAGCCAGTCTAGCTACTCCTCTAATCACCAGATGAAGAGGGGCAAGGCCCAATACATTTCCATAGACCGAAAAGCTCCAGTAATCATCATGAAGGCCGTTCTATGCAATTTAAAGAGCTTGAGTTGGGATTGCTTCTTAAGACTTCACTCCCACCAAGCAATGCACCCGTATGTGATACGTGGTCTCATATATAGCCACTGAAGATGCTTTGAGGCAAGACCCATTTCTTTCCACAGGTCATTTGACATGCCCATAAGGAATGTCTAGTCTTGTGTATTGTGTTTTTTGGAGGTGCGAATTCCAAATGAGTTTACTATCCAAGGTAACCCCAAGATATTTTGCTTTCTCCGCAACTGAAATAAACACTCCACCCAGGGACGGGGGAGAAATAAATATCCTCCTTTTCCTGATGAATGGTACCATACCGGTTTTGTGAGGGTTTAAGAATTTCATACATGATACTTCCTCATTTATTTCAGTCAAAATTAGCGCTATGTATACCGGGTGGCTCACCACATTTCCGACGGAAGGTTAGGCAGATTTTGAATTATTAATAATGTATATATATAAAACTAAAAAAAAACTAAGGTGGATTTGTTCGAAATTCCTTATACCTATCTTTGACAGTTTCCAAAATATTTAGAGTTTTCTGAAATATGAGGAATTCTCAAGAAAAATTTATGCCCTTAATATTGATTTCAAAGCTTCTGATGTACAATCCTTGTGATAGTAATGGTAGTTGCTCGAACATATGACACATTTCGTTGATCTACGTTACACAGGGTGTTTTTTGATTTTTGATGTTGGGACTCAAAGCGAAAATTTAGGGTCAGATAGTACTCGATAAGATCTTCAAAGGAGTGATTCCAATACCCTTCATCCCTATTCAAAATTAAAGGATTGTGCTCGCCCGGCAAATCGAGGTGTTCAGTTTTGTTGGATCACTCTATATATATATATATATATATATATATATATATATATATATATATATATATATATATATATATATATATATATAAAAAACAAAAACTGATCCAATTCTTAGGAGGTTTCAATTTTTAGATCTGAAGAGACTCGACCTTTTACATAAAATATAATTATATATATATATATATATATATATATATATATATATATATATATATATATATATATATATATATATCGAAGAAAATCCGAATGCCAATTAATATGTTATAATTCCGTGCAGAAAATATGGCACGAAGAAAATTTCTTCAAAACAAAATCTCAGCTTTGAACAAGAATTAAATGAGGAGGGAAATCATGCAACTTTTTCCCTCAACGAGTATGGAGAACAGACATGATTGCCAATATTGGTCAAAAGAAAATCCAGAATGGATTCGAGGAGATCAAGATCTCTTCGAAAATGTATGACCGAAAAGAATGATTTTTCTTCGGAGAAAATCTAACGGGCGAAACCTATTTGAATTTTTCGACTGCTCAAGTGGCCCTGTATCTTCTTCAAAATGATAACGATATGCCTATTCCAGAAATTTGGCTTCAATAAGATGCTATGCAAAAAATGTTAGGGAATTTCTCGGTTTAATGTTACCAGGAAAATGGATGGGCCGACATGGAGCCTTTTAGTGGCTAGTTAGGTAACCTGATATGACCTCTCAAAACCTCTGTTTTTTGGTTTATTTATTATCCAAAGTTTTTCGAATACTCCAAGAAGATTCAGATCTTCAAATTTTCTTGGTGTAATTCTGTGACTTGTAGAGCAGGAGACATAAAAAATTGTATTTAAAATTTTAATTAATAAGGGATAAATATTAGTACTGGCTTTTTTTGAAAGTTTTCTATGAGATTGTATGAGATAAGAAGAATTGTGTTTTAGATCTTGATTATAAAAGAAAGAAATCTTTCAGAATTCAATAAAAGAATTCATGTTTCACTATTCTTATTGAAACCACTCTTACCGATGCGAAACAGGAAGAATAATAATGCAAAACCATATTACAAAATATTTCTGGCGTAAATATGAGCTGGCTTAGGCACGATCAGCACCACTGCCGGTCACCTGTTGTGACAAGAGGGTGATGTCGCGGATTTAGTCAAGAGATTGTATATTCTCATCAGAATATATCCTACTATTATATATTGAGCGCTTTTACGACACTTTTTCCTTGTTATATCATTATGGGTAGGTTTCAATTGGTTCCGGAAAAACGAGACGAAATTCTCATTACTTTCTAACAAATTCAAAGACGTATTTTGTATGCAAATTTCACATGTAATTTAATAATACCTAAAATTTTCTCAACAACAATGTCCTGTGTTGCTATATCTTAAAAAGAAAGTGTTCTTTGTAATTGCTCTCAAAATTGAATGAGTTATAATCCTTGTATATTTTATTGAATTAAATATACTCAGAATAATATGCACCCAATATAGACTTTCTTTGTTCACGTGATTAATTAACTCTGTCGTTATCCTTGTTATATTCACACGTTCACTTCATAAAATCGACATATATGAATAGCATTTGATTTAATGAAATCTCACGGTATTTCATAACAGTTCTCAAATTTTTCTCATGCTTTTAACAAGTCGTAAGATTTCACCAATTTATGCAATATTTTGCTATTTATTATAGCGTATCCGATGAATGATTAGACATTCAATCTTTAGATCTGGTTTCTCCACAGGAAACAGCTAATCAAATGGACCAGAAAAACATTTTGATAGTTTGGTGAATGAAATAATAAAGAAGTGACCTACCTGAAATGAATCGCTTAAGTGCTCTCATGAATATCAACTTCATAGATATTGATATTAACTTGTAAGGAAATGGTCTCAAACTCCATTCATAGGTTTCATGAAATTAAAAAATTTTACTTTCTTCCTGACGTACAATGTGTAAGAAATATGGACGATTTAATCGACCTATTAATTTCGAGGAAAGTACTGAACTCTTCTAACTAATTCAGTATTCAGTTTAGATGTAGCAAAAGAGATGTTCTTTTCAGTTTTGAGCAGAATAAGCCACATTTTATAGCTACTGTAAACGAATTTATCTTTTCCAAATAATAAAAGGTTTCATATTTCAGTTCTATATTCGTTTCTACATTCCTTGTTGAGTCCCCATGAGGCCCCAACCACGCAAAGCAATAGTAACGGATGGTTTTGCGGTGCCGCATTTGAATAAGCTTTTCCTGTGCGACCACACATAACTGCGATAAGGGGAGACTATGAAACCTACTGAAATCTTGAATTACCCGGTGAAGATGAAAATACTCAACAAACTCCGAATATATTTAAGAAAGGAGATTACGTTTTGGTAAGACGACCATGAGAGAAAAATTAATTTCAAAATCTATATTGTACAAATAACCAATGCATCTAATTCAGTTGTGCACGAAAATTTAATCATTAAGTGAATGATTACTGAAGATGATATTCAGAGATGACTTATTTTGAGGACTACATCTTCCAAAATTTACAAATTGTATGAATTAATCTGTGTAAATTAACATCCAGCAATGAAAAAGATCTTCAGAAAAACTTAAATATATGGAGCAGAAAATTGAACTGAATTGAATTGAATTTATTATAGGTATTTTTGCTACAAAATGTGTAGATATACATTAGTCAATATAATAACAACAATAATAATAATATATGGCAATAACAAACTGAAACTTACATAAAAAAGGTCAATCGGATACAAAACTTACTGATACACAGTTACAATAATTAAGGCGCTAGCTATACAATAACTGAAACATAAAAATTTTGCAATGTGAAATAACCAATCGCAATTATAAATATTTTCCCATATCCTGAAAAGGTTTGTTAAGAAATTCATCTGTTGAGTAATAGCACTCGTCGAGAAGGCTAGCCGTTATTCTACATTTGAAAATTGAACAAGATTTTGTTTTGTGTTCAGCAGACCGCATGTTCCACAGTTTGGAACCTATATAGAAAGGAGACCTCCCAAACCTGCTCGTGCGATACAGTGCAGCACGGAGCTCATTTCTAGAGCGGGTAAAGTGCTGGTGTGATTCCGAGTTTGCCGGTAGTATTGACAGGTTAGCTTTAACTAACAGCAGTAATTTGAATATATGAATAGATGGCCCGGTAGAACTTTTGTCCTTAAGTGCATTCATTATGGTTGCAACATCCTTCGAGGCTACTGGCTCGAAAAAGAAAGTTTTTTCAAAATTTTCTCGACTTGTGCACAGCTGGGGCCGATATCCACCAAAATGTGCTTCCAATCGAGAAAGTGCACTGCTAGAGAAAAAATGGGCAAAGCCGCCAGCGACCTCGTTACTTTTCATTCTTATATTGTTTCTAATTCTATTTCTACCTAGACTATTGTTCACCACTCACAATACACTCTTACTTATATTATCGCTACTACTAATAATTTCTTAATAATGTGCCCCTTCCACCTGAGCAATCAATTTCTCATGATTTTTCTTATGAATTTTATAAGATTCCATTACCCGTGAACTCTGTGTTTGTTCAGCCAAGGAAAAGAGAGACTTTAGTCTTTCGCTACTCTTGGCGATAATAGCTCGATTCTATTACATCTGCCTTGATTAGTGTTAACAGTGATAACAGGACAACACTCTTCTATGGCACCCATCAGAAGGTCAGTGAACATATCATATCCCACGTCTACAGATTTACACTTGTATAATTCTGGAAAGTCAAGGTCGCTAAAATGAAGTCTCAATCTGTCTAAATTGATTTTAGGAAAATCCCTAAAAGAACGGAGGGAGAAGTGTTCTCAAATACATAAAATCTGCAGTTCAAAGCAAGATGATCTCCTATATGAGCAATCGCAACCCTGCATTCCAAATCATTACCTGCTGTACAATTATTGAAAATATAATCGATTTTTCTTATGATATACCTCCATTTGCATTAGAAGCTATTCTGGTTGGCTTACACGAAAAGGTCTCCAAATTATATCTTAGTAGGAGATCGTTGAGTCGTCTCCTATTAGCGGAGTTACATAAATAATTAATGTTCATATCACCGCACACAAATATATTATTGCTCATCGCCAAACAGCATTCAATAGTCTCACCTAGTTTCTCGTAAAAAGTATCTATGGAACTAATGGGAGATCTGTAGATACTTAACACATATCAGTTGTAGTATTCTGATTAGGGTTTAACCCCACAACACTCAAAGTCCATTTCAACGGAAAATCGCTCACTGCACTGCTTCAAATTTTTCACTGAAAACTCACTTTCCTGTCTAACATAGATTAATGATCCCCCACATGAGTGCCTAGTCATGTAAAACACGTTTTCTACTTCATACCCCTCAAGATGAAAAGCTGCAATGCTCTGTTCGCTTTTCCAGTGCTCAGATATGCTTAATACAAGTGGTTTTTCTATTGTAGTAAAAATTCTAAACCGATCCAATTTGTTCATTAACGACTGAGCGTTGAATTATTTTTTCCTCATGAACTAGTGGTTTACTTGTTGGGGAGTTCCTGGGGGGTAACTCCTTAACGTCTATGGCATTGATTGATCTATTACATACATCCGAATGTTTCTCTACCACTTCCACCTTCAATAGATTAACACTAGTTTCAGCTACCGATGCTCTGTTATGTTTTCCTTGATGTAAAAAATTTTTCGTGAGACCGATATTCCAGACGACCACAGCGTAGTGCTTAGAATTCGATCTTTTTGCTCTAAGGGAATGACCAGTTTGGAGCAACTTTTCCTCACATCTTTTCTCGTTTTCATTTTGAAAAATTCACTGTTATCTCGCAGATCATTTTCCTTTAAAAACCCTATTATATCCTCAGCAGACACGTCTGGATCATAGCCAGTCACGAATATGGCCGAATGGTTTTGTGCAACTTCAAGTTTATTCGAATTCTCATTAATGCCCTTTATGGTTGATGGCCTAGATCCACCGGTTTGTTTTTTCGTTCGGTTTTTTCTATATGTTGCTGTTGTCCAATCACCATTTTTATTGTTCTTTGTATGATAATAGAAATCCTCCACGTTTATAACTACCTCACTGAGCTTTCCTTCATCTATCAAACCTGTGGATCTGCTATTTTGCGAAGGTGTATTTACTGCTACTGGAACTACAGCTTTCAACCCATCGGGCTGTCCGTGAGTCCCCCAGATGTTATATTTTTCCGACGATTCTTTACAGTCATTGTTTGTTATTACTTTCGAGGATTTGACAGCTTTGCTACATCCTATCTATCGATTTGCGGAGCCTAGATTCACATTCATACTGCAATGGTAATCCAGACTCAGTTTATTATTTCTATACTTCTATCACAAGAGGTTTTCTTATATTTGGATGGAGTATTGTGGTTCATTTCTTTCTTTGATTGTGCTGAATCAATTAATGTCTTATTTTTCTTCAATTAATAGAACACTCTATCGTATATTTTTATGAAAAATGTCTCTTCAATGTCCTTCAAGTCAAAGTTTGTTACTAGGGGTGGGTTTCGAACATTTGATGTCTGGATGGAGCTATCATTTTTATTGGCCACTTCAGTCTCTACTTCACTGAGTTTTCTTTTCAACAGTATCATTTCTTCAGTTTCATCAGAAAGTTGTTTTCTCAAGTTGTCACTGTTTTCAGCTGATATAATTTCTATGGTAAGGTTTACGTTCTTGAAATTTATGTTCTCGTCTTTTAACAGTTCGAATGGAGATGTTATCGTCTTATTCTCTTCGGCAAACACTTCTATAGATATTAACATGCTTCTCTTTATTTGATCCATTTCCTTTAATTGTTGCTGCAGTTCCGCTTTATCAAGTTGAGATTTTTCGAGTTCATCCTTCAAACCATATATTTCCTTATTTACTTCATCCAGTTTTTCCTTCATGCACCTTATACGCTCTTCCTGTGGTCCCTGATTTGCTGTTCATAAACTCTCTCGGTTGTCTCTATCTGCTCTTCAAAAACTTGCTAGCTTCTTTGCATTCGTTTAATAAAAATTTCTTCGTCTCTTATTTGTTCCTTAAGAATTTCCATGTCATCCTCTAATTTGCCAAGTTTATTAGTATGATCATCTTCCATGTACCTGATCTGTCCATCTCGTTCTGTTAGTCCCTTACTTAGTTTTTCCAAACGGTCATTTAACCGCATAGAATTTGCCTCTGCAGAATCAAGAGATTTTTGATATTCTTTAGAGCATATTATTTTGCTGCCATTGCTCAAAGAGATCGATTTTTTGTAATCACGCTTTATACAGCTCAGATGGAGAAAACTGAACCATTGACTACACACGGCGTTTGGGCACTCTTTAGTCTTGCAGCACTTGAAATGAGAGTACATTACCAGTCCTCTTTGCTCATAATTAATTGACATGTATGGCAACCTTTTGAAACGTAAATCTGGAACTGACTACCGAATCGTCGATCTGGCAACGCTGCGCGTTCTTATCATGGAGTCCTTGTTTAGAAATATCTCGGATATATCACAAGTTAATATTACTGATGAAAATTTTTGTATGGTTATTTGAAGTTTCGCTAATAATTTGCCTACGAAAACATTATTCACAACACAAATTGAGATGAACAGTTCAATCAATTTTTTGATTCAACACTATCTGTTTGGTGGGATTTTGAAGGAATGAGAATTTGAGAAGAGTGGTATGAAAATGAACAAAGAAAAAACTAAGGTAATGGTGATTGGAACAGAAAAGGAAGACATAAATATAAATATACAGATAGAGGGGACAAAAATAGAACAAATGGAAAAATATAAGTACTTGAGGAGTTGAACTCGAAGAATCTGGAAAGCAAGATGCTGAAATCAATGATAGGATCGAAAAGACCATGAAGGCATATGATGCCTCTATCTATAAATATATATAATATCAAAATCCTTTTATCCCTTTTTATTATTATATATATATATATATATATATATATATATATATATATATATATATATATATATATATATATATATATATATATATATATATATATATATATATATATATATATATATATATATATATATATATATATATATATAATAATACAGATGGTAAAAGGATTTTGATATATATATATATATATATATATATATATATATATATATATATATATATATATATATATATATATATATATATATATATAAATTGACACCCAGTTTTTCTGAACTAAAAATATACTTTTTGAGTGATGCATGACCTAACAAACGGGCAATTTGATTTATATTTTGTTTTTCTATTTATGTTTTTCTCTCTCATTTGATAGCAATAATTATTCCTTATAAAGCTCTACCTTTCATTTGAAATTTTCGATACTATTCTAAACTTACTTTTTTGAAGTAAAAGCAGTCAAGAGGCAAAGATCAAATCTAGTCAAGATATTGGGATTTCACGGTAGCAAACTTGAATATTATATGAGCATTAAGCAAATAAAAACGCGAACGCTTACCCACTACTATGTCATTAGTCAAAAATGTTGATACTGATTATTCTAAATATCATTATTGAAAAAAGATTTGAAGGGTGTACATCAGCGACAACCAGAAACGTAAAAAACCTGAATCAAATAACAATATCAAAAATTTCTAAATATCAGACCATAATATTATAATTTCAAGGTACGTAAGTCATCATTCGAAACTGCACATAGAGCCGCTCTTAATTCATCATAAATCTTATTCATAGACTTGATAAAAAAAATAGATAAGGGGTTATCCAATAGTATTTCGCACCAATAGGATATTCCTGTGGGCGAGGAAATTTTATAATGAAGTAACAATTATTTCTATATTTGGCACTGGCATATAGCTCCAACTCAGCCTTGAAAAAACGCAATATGTGGTCGCTCCCATGTTATTCTATGTGTTTTGCCTTCTTCCATCAACGGATGCTACTGCATCATGCTGCCCTGAAAATTTCTATTGGACCATTGATTTCAACGCAACGGATGAAGTGTGGTCGCTTCCATAAGATAACATTGGTTGCGATTCGCCTGCTCATGTTTTCCGATGACGACACCGCGAAATCGTTCGTTGCTACCGCTATCTGTGGTCAAGATCTTACACGATTCATTGACTAGCCAGTGTTTCGATTAGACGTATCTATTTTATTTAATTCTGAATTACTAACAGAGAGATTGAGCAAACTTCTTTCTGTCGGATAATATAAAGAAACATGCAAATTAACTGATAGAGAAGATACCAGGGTCCCCCAGATATAGTTATTTTCTCTGAAACAAAATACGCTACTCCAAGAACTTATCGAATCATGATTTATTCGAAAGAATAATTTTTTTTATCCTTTTCTTGCATAACATAATTTTGAGTATAGAAGATGAAGGCGTAGGAGGAAAATAATGCGTTTCGGAAACAAATTAATGAAAACAAGATAATGAATGCTGTAGAAGAATCAAATCAAAACAACAATTGTTTGAGTAATTACAATACAAGCTATGAATTCTGAATATTTTCGAATCTAGCTATCACAATCGACTCACACCTTCCGTTTCTACTCATTATGAAGGCCAGGTCTATTGAAGTCCAAAGTTGAATCAAATGACTCCGGAGAATTGGAGATCTGTTGTGGATTCATGGCTCGTTTTCTCTATTCTATGTAACTCTATATGTGCTCAATCGACTTACCACTCCACAGAGTCCACCTTATATATTATAACATCGCTTCCGTCTTCGTCATGGTGATTTTTCACCACTACGCCACTAAGCGGTCCCGCATTGTCATGCATGAAAAGAAAGTCTTGACCTTGAGGTACAGAAGAACTCCATATTCACCCAAAATCTTGTTCACATACTGGTGCTTTTGAAAGAAACGTGATTATCACGTGTAAGTCAGTACTGACATCATCTGAGATCCGCGCGGGAAGGAACGGTTTCTACAATTTGCAGTGGACAAATCGTCCATCTACCGTATGAAACCTCCTGTGCTTCGATCGTTAAGTGATAAACAGAATATGAATTCATCACTTCATAGTACCCAGTGTTTCCGAGCTAACTGAAATGTATAGCTGCACGGTGCTCTGCAGTAGTAACCTTAGGACACGTGGCAGGTCTTCTGGGATAAAGGTTATGTTCTTTGAGACGTTTTCTGAGTATTTCAGTACTCACGAGAACATTATGCTTGATGGAGAGTTGAGTTTATGATGGTGGTGAAGTGTATTCCCAAAGTATTGACAATCGAAGTGCAATATTTTCAGATTTGTTCTGGTCATCTGGCATAATCAATTGTTTCTTGGAATCGCTGGACCACCCAGTAGGTCCTTCTCATAGTTTGTGTTATACTATCTGGCTTCCTTGAGGTACAGCTGACTGCAGGATGCCATCCTTGAGGCACATAGTGTGACTGCTCCGGGGGAGCTCGCGCGGGGAGGTTGCAGATCACGTGTGTAGAGAAGCACAGTGTGGCGTGGCTTCAGATCAGCTATGCAGCTCTGAAGCTAGGAGGGGGCTAATCTGCGCGATTTGAAAGGTAATGAGTTACCAAAGTAGCACATATATGTTGCTTATATTCCCGATCGGCGCCTGATATCAGGTGGAAGCCCGATATTGTTCTACATAACCTGTTGGTGGACAACCGAGGCCTCGAAACTGGGGAGTAGAGGGTGCTCCGCCATGAGGTGAATGGGCCAGGACAGACGTGAACCTTCGCAGTAGACGAGGGTTCAAAAACTGCCCTGAAAAAGATGGGTTCTTTGGGTCTGGAAAGGTTATCTCCGGGTAGTGAAGAGGAATACGTCCAAGGTGCCGCAAGGTGGCGCGACTGATGTGGGTGGTGCAGAGGAGATTTGAGCACTGTCTCGGCAGCCAGTAGCGCATCCTAGCACTACCAAAACCAGGGGTTGCGCCTTGAGTCCCAAATTCTCTCAGACTGCAGCTCCCAAAGGAAGACACGTAGGAGGTTCCTGGGGGTCTTCCAGGGCAAGACGCCCAAATGGAGCTGGAGCCAGGGGTAAACAACCTGCCAGCGGCCAGGCTGTACCACAGAAGGGGGTAAAAAAAGACCTCATGGCAAGGCGCCTGATCGTCCGTTGACATCAAAATGATGGGGAGGAGAATCAGGTTAATTTACAGCATTCTAAGGCAGGTTCCTTCCTTCTTGGTAAATGCATCTTAAATGAGAGCCTTGATTTCGCATTCATTCAGGAGCCTTGGCTGGCCAACCGAGGATCCTGAGGGCAACCCCAGGATGGGTATATTTATTAATAGCACAATTGATAAGCTTTTACTTACCGAATTCTGTAACAGGAGACACTACCTCTGTACTTGTGAGTGTCCCGGGAAAGCATGGCAGACTTCACTTGAAGGTCTGCTCATCATATTTCCCGGGAGATTCTGCTGAATGCCCTCTTGAGATGATTCGTAACCTAGTGAGTCATTATAGGAGGAAAAAGCGCCAACTTGTCGTTGCGTGTAACGATAATTCACACCACTGTGAGGCAGCACGAACATCAACGCAAGATGTGAAAGTCTTTTCGACTTTCTCATGGCAGAAGCCCTAAATCAAAATTGCGCTGTGGTGTTGGAAACTACGTTCTGCTCGAGTTCCCTGAGCAATCAAATCTCGAGGTGGGATATTTGAAGTGAACCCTCGGGATCTGATCACAGACACATTCAATATACTATTGAATCTGGTATCAAATCAGCGGTCGAATACAGAAACACGAGGATTGGGACGGTTATATGGCCTCCCTTAGTGCACATTTGGGAGGTTTTGCCAACTAACAGTCGTGAAGACGTTGGGCGTATGGCTAAGAAGATATTCCGGTTGATCGAGTCAGCGTATCACGATAACTATCCACTAAGAAGAAAGCCTGAAAATGGTACAACTTCATGGTGGAATCCTGCTCTCGAAAAACGTAGAAAAGAAGTTCTGAAACAGTTTAATCGAGCTAAAATTACCGTCAATTGGGACCACTATCGTTCTACTGTAACGTTGAATAATAAAGAAATTAGGAGGGGTAAACAGGAGTCCTGGCGCAGGTTCTGTGGGGAGGTTAAAAGTACCCCTGTTAGTGGAAGGCTGCATAGGGTTCTCGCCAGAGGCCCGAAGCTCCCCATCGGATCTGTGAAAGGCCCGGGTAAGCGGTACACGGTCTCTGGAAGGGAGACGTTGGAGATTCTTGCGAGAACACACTTCCCAGATTGTCGGTTTCTTGATATCAGTGACGGCTGTGACACCGTCGCCCTGAAGGGCCTTGCCAAAAGGTCAAAAAAGGACGATGGGAAGAACGCAAAAACGATCATCGAGCCAGGAGCAGTCAGGTGGGCGATTCGCTCATTTAAGTAATTTAAAGCTCTTGGAGAGGATAGTATCATGCCTGCCTTGTTATAACAGGGGGTGAATGTCCTCCCATACCTCATTAGGCTCTTCCGGTCGAGTCTTGCCTGGAATATTGTCCCGGACAGCTGGCGAAGAGTTTAGGTTGTTTACATCCCTACGGTGGGTAAATCGAACTCACAACCTAAGTCGTTTGTACCAATAAGTCTTTCGTATTTTGTTTTAAAAACTCAGGAGAAAGTGTTAGATGGATACATCAGGACCACGGTGTTATAGCTGAGGCATCTGAGTGAACATCAATATGCCTTTCAAAAAGATAAATCAACCGATTTGGCACTTAACAACTTAGTCGGGAGGATCACTCAGTCTCTGGAATGCAAGAAGACTGCAGCTGCAGCCTTCATGGACATTGAAGGTGCATTTAATGCGGCCCTCACTATCTCGCTGTGTGGGGCTGCGAGTGCTAAAGAAGTACGAAATATTATTGCGGAATGGATCACCAACATGCTAAATGCCAAAGGGATCAACACTTCCCTGAAAGGGGAAGTAGTAACTTTTGTAGCTGGCAAGGGCTGCTCTCAGGGAGAAGTACTATCCATTCTGTTGTAGTCTCTACTAGTTGATGACCTTTCGACAATAATTTGGGCACTGGATGTTTATGTACAAGCGTACGCTGATGATATAGTCATTCTGGCTGTTGGAGATGACAGCGATGTCTCCGTCAGACTTCAAGAGACTATATGAGCTGTTCAGGGGTGGTGTGAGGGAGAGAAACTTAGCATAATCCCCCACAAAACCCTTACGGTACCATTCACTAGGCAAAGGAGGATATTTGTTGCTCCCGCGATCCTAAAAGGTTTATTACAGTTGTAGAGGAAGCAGGATATCTGGGGATTGTCTCGCATAGTAAACTCACGTGGAATTGGCACCTAGAAAGCAAAATACTCAAGGCTAGACATTCCTTATGTCAAATGTCCTGTGGAAAGGAACGGGGTTTTACCACAAAACTTCAGTGGCTATATGTGATGGTCGTTGGACATTGTATTACATACGGCTGCGTTGCTCGGTGAAAGTGCAGTCTCAAGAAGCAATACCAACTCAAGCTCTCTAAATTGCAGATAACCTGCATGATGATTACTGGAGCTTTCCACTCTACACCCACTGCGGCCATGGAACTGATATTGGACCTTGCCTTCTTCATCTGATGATAAGAGGAGTGGCTAGAATGGCTTTCTACAGATCTCATCATCTTTCCCGAAATAAAGCGGGTCATTTCGGCTTTATGCCCGGCGCCTTACAGTCTGAAATCAAGGACAACGAGTTGCTGAGTATGAGGTCTGACATAGCAACACCTAAAACCAACATGAAGCGGCCATTTCAGATTATCATTCCCGATAGACAGAAATGGGCCACCTCCAAGGACCGTCATATTGAGGGTCCCTGTTGGTACACGGACGGCTCAAAAACTGCAAAAGGTGCTGGTGTCTACGGTCGAGGTGCTGCCAAGGAACAATCGATCTGACTTGGCGGGCATGCGACTGTTTCTCAAGCAGAAATATTCGCTATTGACCACTGTGCTAACCTCTTGCTTGCGGGGAGATCAACAAATAGGTCAATAAAAATCTTCACTGAAGGCATTTTCATCCGATAGCTGTACGTCACTTATGGTGCAGGAATGTCGCTCCATGGGTACTTGGTCACTCGGACATTGAGAGGAACGAGAAAGCGGACTCATTGTCTGCTCTAGGAATTGGCCTGGAATTCATCGAACTGGAACCTAGGCTTGGAATTTTTCTGGAGACTACAAGGATGGAAAATAACCAATGGTAGGACCTGAGGGTACGTGAGCACTGGATGAGTCTCTCAGATCTCAGACACGCTCGACGTGCCATAGGTGGAGCTTCCACTGCGAGAGCCAAGGCCTAGCTCGAACTCTCTAGGTTGGACCTGAGAGTTTCTAATCTAACCGCCATACTAACGGATCACTGTCGCCTCAGAAAACACCTAAATAAGTTAGGATTGATTGAGGATACTTCATGTAGGCTATGTGAAGAAGATAAAGAATCAACAGAACATGTTATGTGCGAGTGCCCAGCTGGGGACAGAGTCAGGATGGAAGAACTTGGATCCAGCAAACTAAAGCTGACTGAGCTTATTAAAATCGCACCCACGAAACTCGTATCCTTCACGAGAAGGATGGAGCTCGTGGAAGAAATTTAGGACAGAGGTTGCCACAATAGACCACTGTATCGCATCACTCATATGATATCTATCTGTCTACTCACTTGCAGTCAATACAGGACACGGAAAATCGAAAAATTATGTATTCTCGAATTTGAAATTTTTAGGATCAGTTTTTCAAAAATAAACTGAATATTTCTACATATATCTCTAGAAAAGGTAAATCATTTTATCAATTTCGAGTGCATGAAGATGATTTTGTTCTCGTTTGCCCTAAATCTTTTTTAATTTTATGATTTTGGGATTCGAAGGGCATTAGATATCCGATAGAAAAAGAGGCGATATTTCTTTCATTCTTCCATATTTTTCAGGTTCTGTTAGGCTTTTAGAGGAATTGTATATTGGGTTGTTACTTATTGATTGGAATAACATGGCCGCATGTGTTGAGGAGGGTGGGCAGAATAACCTAACCTAGATGGAGGAAACTTCGAAGCAAAGAAACAAATACAATCATACGAATTCTCCCTAAAATAACAATGTTTAATCAGTAGAAGATATCAACATTAGCCTACTCAAATAGTAACATAAATATCTCCCAATAAATCTTCTGTTCGAAACGCGGAAAAACAAGAATTTAGGATTAAAGATTGAGTAATTATGTTAATACCATATAATATAAAAAACGACAAGTTATTTAATGAACTTGAACTCTAGCAGAATACGAATTTTATTGGTTTTGCCCGGAATTCATAATTATGCGGTTTGTTTTCCAATGGACAATTATCTCACAGAGCAACTTATTATTTGAAAATTATGTTGATACATTTTGAATATTCAAGAAGTTCTAGATCATTGTTTTTTCATCGAAACGCTGGGGTGGATTATAGACAATGTACCATCATATGTAAGATTTATTATACTGGGTGGTCTAGTTTCTATAGAGGAAAATTAAGAGACCAATGGAGAATCGAAAAATAATATGAGTTTGCTATATCAACTATATTCCAAAAATTCTTAGATGAAAAAATTCAGGGCGTTCAAGTTTGGTTACAAAAATCAAATTTATGAATTGTTGCCAAACGCCTACCGATATTTTAATGAAATTTTGTCAGCGTTAACTGCCGTTCAGGAAGTACGTCTTCTTATGAAAATATAATTTTAATTTTACCAGTGGATTAACACGTAACTGGATATTTTTAGAGAAAAAATTTATATGCCACTGTATTTCGACTAAATAAAAATCAATTTGAAATTTTCCATTTAATTTGGAAGAAAAAACGGTCTTGATTTTTCTGTACGACTCAGCCTTTGGAAGTTTAAAAGTAAAATTAAAATTAAAAGAACTTTTATGTTAATTTTTACCTTTTTAGTTGAATTTATTGGGGATCTTTGTGTGCCCAAACATTGAAATTATTGTAATTCGTTATTCCACGTCTAGTGAATGAGGATTCATCCCCAAAGAATTTTGTACAAAAAATTTTCTTCAGTTCATTCACAGGCAAAAATCTCATTCTCTATTCAGCATCCCTAGTGTGTGAATCCTTAGTTAATGCTCAATTTTTCTAGTTGCATAGCGTCTTCGATATTTACGAACTACCGCATTTCAATCAGAAAATCCATAACAAAAATGAATATCTGCGTATGTGTTTTTAGTGAAAAAATTAGGTGAAAAATTAAAATAGTGATCTTTGTAAAACAATTGAACTAATCTATTTGTCCAAATTGACAGAGACAAAGGCTAAGTAATAATTAGTTAGCACTATAGTAATTTAATTTGTTTTTATTGTTATAGTTGTTATTATCAATTATTGCTATTGTTAACGTTATAATTTTAAGTATTCTTCTGAAAATGCGTTTTAGTAACAAAGAATACTCAGATATCAATTTTTATTATGGATTTTCGGATGGAAGTGCGGGAGTGGCAGTTCGTAAATATCGAATACGCTATCCAACTAGAAGAATTCCAGTTGCCTTGTGTCCTCATTAGAGCACATCAGAATTTTCGTAGCTTTCGTCTGCGTGTTAATAATGAACAAAACAGAAACCGTCGAAACTTCAATCCTAATCGCATACTTTATATCTTTGATAATAGAGGCTTAACTTTCGCAAGGCAGCTCAGCAATTACAAATAACTATGTCTCAAATATTGCAAACATCGCGACGCGCATATCACTTACAGTCCATTAAGGATTTACACCCTGGAGATGCTGAAAAAGAAGGAAATTTTACCAGTGACTTTTAAATACTAATTATCTGCAACGTTGGATTGGTCGACTAGGGAGAAATGATCCACTGGGCTTTTATGTTTGGGGAAATATTGAAGAAAATATCTACGCTACTCCAGTACGTCCAAGAGATGACTTAGTTTTGAGGATTCAGCAAGGATTCGACAAGCGTCAGAATCCAAATTAACTATCTGCTGCAATAAATTCATTAATTAGGTGATGTCACAAATGTATCATTTTTATTTATTTAATTTTGTTGTTGAACGCCATTAGTTAAATGTGTTGTCCTTTTCGTAGTTTCATTAAAATGAAAAGTCGTACAGAGAAATAGAGTGTTTTTTTCCAAATTGGATAGGGAATCAAAAACTGGTTTTTATTTTATGGAGAAAAAGTGGCATATCAATTTTTTCTTCAAAAATATCCAGTTACGTGTTACTACGGACACCAATGACAAAATTAAAAGTAATCTTTTAATTGTGAAACCTACTCCATGGACGACACTGAACGTCTCGAAATTTCATTCAAATCTCTGCACTCGTTTGGCAACAATTAATAAATTTGATTTTTTTCTACCAAACTTGAACACTCTGTATTCCTTCAATTCAATTCCTTCATTTTTCAGATATAGTTGATATAGCAAACTCATATTATTTTTCAGTTATCTATAAGTCTCTTCATTTCCGCTATTGAAACTGGACCAACCTGTATATGTCATCCCCATTCAGTAGGAATATTATTAATAAAACTGAAAATTATAATAATTTAGGGAAAAATCCGATAAATAATATTTTATTTTTTAATTCTTCAATTCAGATAAAAGTGTACAAATATATGTCGTCAAAAGAAGAAATAATTGAACACTTTGAAATGAAACAGTGTCTTCCAGAACGAGACTGCTTCAGAAGACATTGACAAAAGTTTACCAAAATTCCAAAAATTCGTTCACTCAGTATGGCTCAATCTTCAGGCGTAATCCATAATTTATCTTTTGAAACTTACAATGTTTAATTTAGCTCGAATTTTGGGTGGTATTTTATTATAGTACTTGATACATTTATATTCAGGGCCCTTCTCTTTTACTGATCGCTTGTGGGTTGGGTATCTCAGGTTTGTACTTCTTTTATCGTATTTTGTAGCTGTTTTTTCTTCGAATTTGTCTTTGTTCTTATGAGTAAATATAAAACATTCTTGTATATGAATTCCGACAGTTGTTAAAAGTTCATTTTCACGGAATTTCCCTCTACATGTATCTCTATGCTTCATCCTAAGAATATTTCGCAGGGCTCTCTTCTGTAATGTTGCCACTTTCTTCACGTCACTGCTGCCTCCATAGAACATGATGACATATGTCATTTTTGATCCACAGACTGCCCGATATTTTACTTTCATTGCGTTCATATCTAGATAAATACTCAATACACGAAGAGAGAAGCAGATGGAGCTCAATGTGTTTCTAGAATGTGTTTCTTCCAGTTGAGTGTTTCGTCAATGTGTACCCCTAAGAACTTCGAAGATGTTGTGTTGCCAGATCGTAGTTTCAGACTTGCGACTTGCACAAAGTTGCACAGGTTTTCTCAGAGTTCATGTGTAGCTTATTTCTATGAAACCAACTATCTGCTTTCTCTAGTACTTCATTTGTGTGATTTACTGCCTCTGGAAAGGTTTCACAGCTAAGTAGAATGTTTGTATCATCTGCATAGTTTACCATTGATGTTTTTGGTTTATCGGTAGTGATGCTACTTAGGTCATTAATGAACAGTATGAATAAGATCGGGCCTAAGATACTTCCCTGAGAAACTCTTAGTTTTATCGGCAGAGCTTTTGAATAAACTTCCTTGTCTTCCCTGGTAATATACTTCATGCTCAAATAGAACATCACGCAATTCTACTAAATAGTAAGACAAAGATTACATGCTGGCTCATGGTGTTGACACTAAACTTAAATAAATATATTGACACAAGTACCCTGCATAATATTTCTTATGTTTCAATAATTCTTTCTGTTTATGGTAGAATAAAGTTGAGAAAAAAACGAAAAGCGTTCGTAAAAACAGCTTAATATTGTTCTTCAGGAAATCATAACGTCATAGGCATGCCATAACAGAACAGGAAATTTCATGACAGCTTTGTCAAATATTCCTTCAACTTGAAAATTTATTGAATATCTCACCTAAAAAATTGAAACATTCCCCTGAAATTTTGTTCACCCTCTGTTGTGACTTTTGTCGCTTATCAAAGTATATTATTTGCACCAAGTAACGATAATTTTCTAGTGCAGGCTACATTTTTTAATTGAAAGTATATGATGCTGAATGACAAGTTGAAAATGAATTGTCACGTCGGAAAATTCATCAAAAATTTTGAAAGTGAACATTTGAACCTCACAATATGGGCGATGGTTGTAGAAAATTATCTTATTCAGATGTACGGAATCCTTATTCAAGTATAAGTTACTAAATTTGTTACCCATTGATACATTTCTGTGAAGAGACACATAATACAATTTTAGTAAAAAGTAAAATTATATTTGTTCAACATAATTTCCTAATATAATTTATGCTAATTTCACTGAAATGATGAAATAACAATCATTAGGTGATATTTGCACCTCAATATAAAATGGACTCTAAAATAGTTTGATTAAATTAGATATTCTCTTCTATAAGATGAAAAATGATGCACAATTCAACATCATGAAAATCCATTCTCATACGTTCGTATGTTTTAGATGTCACTGTCTATTTAGGTGAAGTGTAGACAATTTCAGTAGTTTTAATTTACCCCCACGTACGAATCAAACAATACAGGATACCGTCTGGTTGATCCGACAACACCTAGTTAAATTCAAATTGGACGAGTAGTGGTCTAGTGACCGAGAAATATAACTAATGAAATGAAGATCACTTTGTTCGGGATAACTCATATCCAAGAAGAACCCAACAATGCATATTGGTAGAACATCGCTTGATACAATGTTAAAGTTATTAGAAAAGGTTCGTTTTCTGAGGAAATATAAAAGGTATGATATTTCGTGGAATATTCGGGCTGGTACTTGTGGGACACGATGAAATGAAATAATGTTATAATATACGAAGACAGTGAAAGAATGTGGATAAAGGATGGAGAGTTACAGAGAAGAGTGGTTGTATTTCGATATTTTGAAAATGGCAACAACACAGCATTTATTCAAAGAAAAATCGACTATGGAACCATTTTCTACAACTCTGCTGATGTAATGTATCGTTGTATTATGCATCTACAATTGCAGAACATAAAATTACATCAACCACTTCATCATCTTTTCCTTCTCTACGATTTTCAGGAACTCCAATACCCGAGAATATTCTTTAACAAAGACTTTTCAGAACCAATTTTGATATTAACTAATTTGAACTGCCACTACCGTATCAGATAGTATCCCCTGCATGGATAGTCTTAATTCCTTGTAACACCCTAACGTTCACAAACATTCCTTCGCCCACAGAATTTTCTTACAAACTTTATCCAAATAAAAAGATTACACTAAGATATACACCGATGCTTCTAAAACGTGAAACGGACCAGCATGGACTGTAATAGCAGAAGAAAGAAGAAATTCCTTCCGCCTTCCAAATGAGTTCACCATCAATTTTTACAAAAATATTGATCATCATGGACTCCCTCAGTACATTGAAAGGTTTAAAGCTATTATCATCCAGCTCATTAAAGAGAAACTCCTCAATCTCAGAGTCGAAACAAAACCATAAAATTTCTATGGGGTCTCCTCTCTTGTGGGAATAACAGGCAATAAAGAGGCCGACCGGCTTGTAGTAACCTCAGCGTTAAATCCAGATTTATACACTAATATAGATAAGCTTCCAACAAGAAACCAAGAGTAAAAGAAGAGACCAAGTAAAGTAAATCGCTTAAGGATATGCCACACTGAAGTGATACATCGCCACCCTATGAATCGTGAACCAGCTGATATTTGCGAAACTTGTGGTTTACAAATAACTATAGCACATCTTGTGCGAGTATCTTAAATACACCGTTGAGCACAGTAGATGGAAAATTTCTACCCTCAGAACTTCACTATCACTCAATCAACATAAGCCAAACACTAAATTTCCTTTAAAAATAAAGCTATACCAAAAATTGTGAAACAACTGCATTGTGTCTTGTATTCTCCGCTAATAACCATTTGTGGCAGGCTAATTTTAAATTAAAAAGAATGCCATGGGGCGTTGAACTCTTCTGCAGATATTTCACAAGACTTTAAGAAACAATGAATGACCTCAGTTTACTTGTTTCAACTGAATTAATGCCATAGCTTGTTTGTCGGTTAAATAAAAACTTATTCAGTCAATTTCGGATTCCATTAAAAGAGTGATTGACGAGTTTCCTGGTAAAAGAAACAAACGAATTGATTCAGTTAAAAAAATAAAATACGCGACTTCTACTTAATGAAAACAGTTTATTTCAATTGAATTTTGATTTCTTCATTATTGAATTGAATTAATGTTTTAATCTAAGATGATCAGGATGGTCAAAAGCAGCGATAGGTGAGTTATTTTAATTAATGAATTTCATGTTATATTTTACAGTATAAATTTCAACCTGCAGCGATGTTGCTCTCTAAGGTCAAGAGCCACCACTATTTGAAATTTACATAATCAAAAAAATTACGTTGATCACTATCAAGTTTGATCATTGGATTAATTTAGACTGTTTTTCTTACGAGTTTCCGCTCTCATAAACTTGAGTGAAGCAATCCACTATCATGTTTCATATATTTTGGAGCCGGTGTGGTGAATTTGAGTGAGGGAGAGCGGGTTACATTCGAACATTTCAGAATTACAGCCTTACAATTGAAGTAAGAAGTTGCTGCAGATTGACAACCTTGTAGTTCAGGGGTGCTCAAACTTGAGCTGCTGGTGATCTACCTCAATATTTTTAGACTACTTACGATCGACTCTGAGAGGCTGCAAGTATGTGTGATGCAGGGTTGTCGTACATACACGATACACCCTACCTACCTACCTAAGTAGGGTGTACCGTAGGATTAGCTTTCCGCACAATATACTTTATTATAGTCAAGGTTTGGGTTAGGTTTAGTTAGGTTCTTCTCTATAATATCAATGAAAAAAATCATAGTTATTTAAAATTGCGAGTTTATTGGTTGTTACAAAATAAATGAGTTATATATGGTGTTGAACTTAACTGAGGAATGACTTTGGATGTTGAAGCGTGGCACTGCATGTCCTCAGCATACTTTTCATAAGATGATACGTAACCACTGAGTGCTAATCGCAACCATGATGACATATGATCGTCAGTTTCTTTGCGATATTTTGACTTAATTATCTTCATTTCAGAAAATGCAGACTCGCAAAAGTAGGTTGACCCAAACATTACCGTCAGTTGAATGGCGATTTGCCTTAGATTCGGATATTTATCTTCAAATATAAAACACCAGAAATGTGTATCAGATGCTGTAGCTTTGAGATGTAGATCTAATATAATCTTCACCAGCTCATTTTCAACAGAACATGAGTCCATATTGAACTGACTTGCTATTTCAGTAGCTAATTTCTCAATGTTTTTACATGAAAAAGGATAACTCATAAATGATGCTATATTTGCCAATTTATTGCAACCATAAGAACATATTTCGAATTGTCCCAAAATATTTGATAATTCAGCCTCATATGTATCATAATTCTTGCTTTCGAAGACGGAAAATGTTTCAGATCCTTTCTTTTCAGTTGATCTATCATAAGTTGCAATTTACTTTTGAATGCGTTTACTGCAATAATCATCTCAACAATAGTTTTTACTTTACTTTGAAGCTCCAAGTTAATGATGTTAAGTGATTTCAGTCAAATGCTAAATCAGTCAGCCATTTTTTAACATCTGAGTGCCATCACCTCTTTCGTCTGGAAAAGCTGTTATTTCAGGCAATAATTCTTGAAACCTTTCTAGGAATTTTCCGCGACTCAACTACCTGGCGTCCGTGTGAAGAACTAAATCAGTGTGTTCAGCTGACTCCCTATCTTCCAACTGCAACTTAAAGAGCCGCCGTTGCAAGCTACGTGCACGGATTGAATTCACAATTTTGTTGCAATGCCCATAATATCCTCCGTGTTGAAAACTTTTGAACACAAAATTTGTTGATGTTTAATGCAATGAAATGAAAAAAATTAACGGAAACCTTCATTAGCTCGACACAATGCCACAAAACCGTTTTTGTTTCCAGTCATTGCTGGTGCTCCATCGGTTTTAATTCATACTAATTTATATATTGGTAGCTTGTAGTTTTTTATAAAATTGAAGAGAACGTCATATATATCTTCGCCCCGGGTCTCCCCCTTCAGAGGAATGATTGGCAAAAATTCTTTCTTAGCCAACATCTCATTGATACCATCCGAATAAAAATACTCAGCTGGGCAGTGTCTGTCATATTGGTGGATTCATCGAACTGTAAAGAGAAGTATGTATATTTCATGATATCATGTTTTAGTTTATCTGCCATATCCTGACTCATGACTTCAATACGCCAAGTGACAGTCGGACGAGATAACTGAAGTTCTCTAATAGCAGACATGATTTCTGTTTTATTTTTAAAATCTCCAAATAAAGTCTCACCCGCTTCAATAAGTGCTTCCTTCACAACCGATCCATTTTCGAATGGTTTCTTGTGTTTCGCCAATATATGATATATTTTCAATGACACGATCGTAGCAGCTTTTGATTGTTCAGCCGGTCTTGTGAACATGGTTTATTCTTTTTTCAGACAAGATATCAGGTCACGTACTTTTCGTTTTCTTAATTCAGTCTGTGGCGGGAAATCCTTTTCATAGTTTTTATGAACCGTTTTATGATGCTTCTCTAAGTTACCACGCTTAGGGATTGCAACTGACGCACGACAAATAGGACAAATGCATAAATCCTTCTCCATACAAAAAAAAGTTCTTCCTCCCACTCGTTATTAAAATGATACGTTTTAGATTTTTTTACTGCACTCATTATGTACTATTTAATAAAAAACTTTGTATCAACGTAGTATTGCCTTCAAGTTACAATTCAGAATGACTCCATTTCCTGCAGGCACAACATTTATATCGGCATGAACGAAATTCTTGAATGTTCCTGTCAAACGAGCCGCCCGAAATTTCTAGAAAAGCGGCTAGAATAAAAAACGCGGCTTTTCTTTGACCCCGCGTTCCTTTTATAAAGCCGCCTTTTGCCGCTAGCAGAGTGTTTTTTTATTACGTAATATTTTTTTTTAGTTTAGTTACCTATTCATTAAAAATTTATTTCTTCTCGAGATCTACTCAAAAAGCACTCGCGATCGACCGCTTGAGCACCCCTGTTGTAGTTGGTTCAGTGTCAGTGAATAAAAATTCATCGCATGCGTTTGGGTTAGATTAAGAGACAGTTTTTAAGCCTGAAACGTAAGTATTTTCATCCGCATTTGTAGGCTTGTACAGATCAATCTATATGCTTTCCTTAATTTCGACTATTTATACCTGAATACTGCTTTGATTCCGTATAGATTAGTGTTGGAATATAAGCAGGAATATAACCTAATAATTCAAAATTGGTTTCTAACGGGAAAACCACATGATGGGTAACATTAGAACGCATCAAAGAGGAAAACATTCGGACGCGTCCTATTCTACCCCACTTATGTACGAATGTGCCCCTCCTGGATCAGCTTATTTCAAAAATTGAAATTTGGTTTCAGATGCTGCGAAATTTTGGAAAAAAGACGGATGGAGCCGCTATAGATAAGCAACGACTCGAGCGCGCTGTTACTGTAGCGATAAGGAGCAACCGCACCGCATCTTCTCAGTTCAATGTAAAAAAAACCTTATTCGATAGAGCTAAATTGCGATTTGGTCATGGATCGCTTGATGACTCGGGAAACGAGAGTGATGACTGGACGGAGAAAAAATGGTTTTCAAAGTATGGGTCTAGACAAGTATTTATCATCGCGCAAGTGAACCACAAAAATTTCAATCTACCATATGGGTTAACTTACAGTTCTTGTAAAGTATTAGCATTTCAATATGCTTGAAAGAAGCATTTGAAGAACCCACCATCATGGATACGAAAAAAAAATCGAAAAGAACTGAATGAGTCAGTCTATCTCGCGACATCAAAGTTTGACAGAAGAACATCTCCGCGAAAGAGGAAATATCGCAGGTTATGTACTTTTTGATTATCTACTTAGTCCTTTTTATGAGCTTGCTTGCTATGTGAATTGTTTTCTTAGTTTCAAGTGAGTTTAGACATATAAGAGTCAGGTATGATTGTTGAAATATTTCTCTGGTGTTTTTTTTTATTGTTACAGATTCCTGTCCCAAACCCCCTTCCTTTCACCGTTGTCTGGAAATCTTGGAGTGCAAGATGAGAATGAGAGAATGAAGCGGCTAAGCAGAAAAATCTCGGGTACTCCTTATGTACACACGACACTAACACAACATAAACAGACAAGCTATTTCTAGTGCAATAGCGACAGGGAAATGAGTTTTTTCCTCAGGTTTTTTTTCACTCGTTTATTGAACCATACGCAAGATTGTATGGTTTCCCTGTTACATTTCCTGAGCTCACACTTGTGAGCTTTTTTTTCTGACAGACACCAAAATTATAGATATAAGCATTTATTGTAAATACAATTATTGGAACTTTTGTAAATCCTCTCTTTTTCAAAAGAATATATATATATATATATATATATATATATATATATATATATATATATATATATATATATATATATATATATATATATATATATATATATATATATATATAAATCGTGAAATCGTTTATGAAATCGGACATACATTTCGATTCATAATATTCTGTAGTGTTTTTTCTAATATTTTTGTGAAGAATGAAATGAATTATTATTGAAACTGCCTGGAAACTGTCCGAATGTACCTCACTTCTGTTTGAAAACGTCCCACGGTGGGCACTTTCGGATAAAAATCATTTTTCAAAAGATGCTTTCTAACCAAAAATTATCAGGGATTGAGCCACATAATCTGAGTATATTAAATCTTATATGTGTACCTTTTCATATCATTGAATAGTATATAGTAAGTATATGTTTTAGACACCGAAATAGCCATTTGAAAACCAGCGTCCGAATGTACCTCAACTTTCATTTCCTTCTTCAAAATGAACTTGGTTGTTTAGAATATTTAATAAGTCTGTCTTTCCGGCATTATAGTATTCCATCTGAGATATTATTAGGCTAATAAATTTCTCATCAAGCTGCTGTCTGCTCTCCAACATTTAATCTTACTCTTTTTAAGATCGGTTATTCTGATGCGTGATTGACTTGACTCCACGTGGTCTTCTTTGTTCAGTTTCCGTTTTTGAATCGTTATAAATTGGACTATATTTCTCGTTCTTATATATAAACAGTACGAAGATTCAGCGGCTAAATAATCTCGCGTAATCAATACGTGTGTTATGGTTCGTTGAATGACTGGCATCACTAACTCTCACGTTTAGTAAACTCCCGCTCCAATGCCCCCGATCGCACTGATAGCTGTTCAAATATTAACGGATTTTTGGTCCACCTGTAACAACTCGTCGAGAGTTTCAGGACATAAAACAGAATAAAAACCAGATGATGAATTAATGAATTCTATTGTGAAAATTCTTTCGAGAAGGCTAGCTTTATTTAATCTAAACGGAATATAGTATCTCTGATGAAACAAATATATGAATTCTCTCTCTCTCTCTCTTCTTAGTCATTGGTTTTAATTGGAATAATATTTACATTGCATATATTGATTCATTTTCCACCGGAAAATGTAATTAACTAAAAAGCAAAAAGCATAATCCGGTAGTGAAAATAGTTGCAATTTCTTCATTTCTACACGTGAGAATATGATTGAGATATTAAGCGAGAACCTGCATATACACTTTACATATTTTCGTTATATCCTTAGGCTCAAGCGGAAACCATAGAATGGTCGATATAATCAATTCAACTTCCGAGAAAACAGTACTGTTGTAATCTTATTTTCATGAAGAACAGTTCGTTTTTTTTTGCATAAAGCAGTGTTATTACCTTATTAAAACTTATCTTTGTGAAATTTCTATAGAAAAACCAGGTGATACAAAAGAAGAAAATATATATTATATAAAGTAGTGAAGATACAGTTCGAAAATGTTCAATAATTGCAACGTTTATGTTTACGATGAACATCCAAATAGACATAGTTCGGTTTGGAGGAGAGCATTTCTCTGAAAGCGATGATTTCAGAACTCGCGTGAAGGGCTGTATCAAAATGATAGATTTCTTTGAGCGGACTTTTCGGTAAATAGAAGATGAAGACGGTTGAGTTAAGCTGCATGAATTTAACATACACACAAGCAAATTTATATGGAATCACTAGGTGTTTCACATTACTGATTGTTTTTAACCATGGATCTTTAACTACTTGAGAAGAATGAAGTTTTTTGTTGTAAAAAAACTGCATAGTATGATAAGAAATTTTGATTTATCACGACATGTTCGGTATATTTTACTCAGTCGTCACTGAGATTTCAAACTGTGAATTTCAATAAGTTTAATTTAAATAAATAAGCTCATAATCATAATTGAAAATGCTTACGTTGTGCAGAGGGGTCGAATAATTAATCTCGTTGAACAAGGGGTGACACATAGGGATATAATGGAGGTATCTTTGGGGGTGATTTCGAAAACCTACGCCCGATATGTGAAGCTACAATCTCTGCACAATAGGCCTAGCAGAAGTCATAGGATGATCACTTCTCAAGAATAAGACCGCTTTTTGTGCCAAATTGCAAGAGACCCCAGTGCGTCGTACCCCATACTCCAAAGGCAATTTTTGGAAGCAACAGGCATCAGTGTATCAGTCGAAACGATACGTCAAAGACTTCGTTCAAGCGGTTTATACAGGAGAAGGACCTTAAAAGTTTCAGAGCTAACCAGACAACAAAAAATTAACAAACTTAATTGGTGTATCGAGCACCAAAATTGGCGAAATGTTCTTTTTTCGGATTAGACCAGAATTGGTGTTCGATCAGATGACCGCCGGATTCGGGTTTTGAGGGGTTGTGGAAGACAAGCTAGTCTCCGAGTAGCAAGACGGATTCAGGCTTGTATCAGGGCAAGAGGAGGTAATACAAGTTTCTGAGATCGAGAAAAAAACACCTACTTCTTGACAAAACAATTTTCAAGTTTTTACTACATGTGGAAAGAGTGTCTTATTTTCTTTTATTTGTTTCTTTCTTAAAATAAACCTTGATTTATTTCTTTTTCCATTGAAATATCTCAAAAAGTATCAATTCTAACATTCGAAATTTCCCAAATCCCTGTGGTAATATTGAAAATATCGGGTGATTCCATATAAATTTGGGTGTGTGTATCTTTCTAGTGAGTACTCGGCCAACCTTCTCAAAGCTGGAGAAAGCTTCATTAAATCATTTCGTTCAATTATAAAAGATCTAAATAAGCTGAAAAAAGCTGAAAACTTTTTTGTCTGCGTGCGAGTCAATGGTGCCTATTTTGACGAGGCTGGCCTTATATCGTTTCCTAAATATATGGCAGAATAACAAGAAGTATTATGTACTCTTTCACTTATTTTAAATAATTTTATAATAAAATGTTTACGTTAAACGTCATCCCCTAAATCAGAGATGTAACCTTTTTAACTTTTTGAATATTGAAGATAGATCTAGCGAAATTGTTTGAGGAAATTTCTCAACATTCTACAATAACGCACTCCGAATTCTTTAGTAATAACATGTATATCAACATTTTCTTCTTGCTTATGATTATCATTATAGACTTGAAAATCTTGCAGTTTTCGACTCTTTGTACCCTGTATTTTTCACATGTTGTAGTCGTATTCACAACTTCCTTCACAGTCGGGTATCAATTGAAAGCAGCTTTCAGATAAGATGTCACTTAAACTGTTTTCTATTCAAACAAATAAGCACCTTATGCTAAACGATATCCCCTTCCTAACGAATATCGACTTATTTTACGTTTCATCCAGGAATCAATTGTTTGTGATTATTGAGTCTGCTATTCATTGCCAACCCCTGTATATTTTATTAAAGATCTATAAATATGTTGTAAAGCTAAAATTGTTGTATTAGATAAGATAAATTGAAATGCATGACAGTATATTGGACAATGTTAAATTCTGAACTACATATTTTATATGCAATTTCGTTTAAGGTAAATTACTCAACAGAATAACCGATAATTCAAATTCTAATGACGATACAATTCATGATGGAATTTGTTGTTAAATTGTTTTCGTGCATTAATTCTGAACACAAAATGTTAACATTCTTGTTACTTCATTTTGTGTGCAATAATATACATGAAAATATTCATAAGATTGAATGAAATTTGAAATGGAGGTGAAAATGACACCAAACAAAGAAAAAACGAAATATTTTGATACAAGAAAATTTTATAGAATATTAACTCTATCTCCATTTTGAGGTAAAAATTTTATGTTATCTTAAGGGGGCTGCAACTATAACATACAACTTCTTCGAACCTGCCCTTATGTGATTTTTTTCTGTTCCCAAAGCTAAGAAGTCCATGAAAGAACAACGATACGTCACGATTGAGACGATTAAAAGGGCATCAAAGAAGGAACTGAATAAGATAACAAAAAACGATTGCTTCGAGGATTGGAAAAAACGTAAAAGACATAAATATTTTATATCCGAAGGAAATTACTCTAATGGGGATAAAAACGAATTCATGAATAAATTATTACTTTCCGAAAAAACACACATGATACTTTTTAAGCAAACCTCGAACATAACAGGAATAAAATTGAAAAACTTCGTGACAACTCCTTTCGTATGACAAAAAATTAGACAGATGTAAGAGCAATGTAACACAGGTCCCATAAACATTAAGGTAACTTTGACAGATTTTGGGGCTACTTTAACTAGACTCCAAAATACAATTTAAAAGTTGCTGCAGCTACTACGGCGTTGTGTAGGTGACTGTGTGGAATTGGTGAGATTGTTCAGTTTCTGATCAGCTGATGTGTGGCGGCCAAGTCCGAGGTGAAGTCCGAACGTATTTTGTCCTTTTTTATTTGATTTGACCCTCATTCAATATTTAACTCGGTTTGAGGTTATGAGCTTGCACTTTATAATTATAAACGAACCAAAAAGGTCAGAAGCTATAGAAGAAAACTAGGTGCCCGTATTATCACAGAGATGAAGATCTTGCAAAAACCGCTGCATAAGTAGGGGCTGATAAACTGAGCCAGGCTGTGGTTGTCAAGAAATTAATGGGACCACAATTCATAACAACATTTATCACAAACATGAAAGGAAACCGGAGCATCTCCTCACAAGTTGACTTTTGAAAGTGAAAAAATAATATCCAAATTCTTGAGTGCCCTAGAAGATATTGTCTCTTCTGTTTCAAAATCGGATGTAAGGAAGACATAGTCGTAAATCAGTGGAAAAACAAATTATCGTGTTCGAAATAACAGCCCAGAAACTTGCAACAAACATCAATACTTTAAAGTCATCATGTAGAGCCTAACGAGATCAATGAGGTTTTCAATAAACTACCTTCAGGTTTGGAGAGAACGTCCAGCTCTAATCTACCATTATGACGAGAACAATATAACAGACAAACCAGGGCCGGAAAAAGTCTTAGTAAGACGAGGCATAAGAGCATCGAAAGAATCCGAGACCATTTCAAATCGTCAGTCAGCAATATGTTCTGTGGCACTGCTGGGGAAAAATCAATTCCTGCCATGGTTGTTTACTGATTTAATCATCTTCATGAAAATTGGACAGATGGCGATCCATCTGAAATGGTGTACAGAAAAAGTTATAGTGAATGGTTTGACAAGGATGTTCTAGTATTTTTTTCTTTAATATTACTATTTCAAATCAAAAAAAACAGGAAAGCAAATGAAAATTGATTAATTGGCGATAATTTGGCTTCTCATTTTTCTCCTGAAGTAATCAAGTCTACTGTTGAAAAGAACATTCATTTTACGATTATGACGCCTAGCTCGACACATTCGATGCAGCTTTTGAACGCGAGTGTTTACGGTCCTTTGAAGAAGCAATAAAGAAGCGTTTCAGCAATCGGAGAAAGAATCTAGAAGACGGATTGCCATTCCGAAGTCATAGTTTTCCACGCTTTTGAAGACATCGATGGACATTAATTCCAAATTTAACAAAAACATGTGCAAAGTTCTTTAAGAACAACAGAACTTTATCCTTTTGATCCTGAAGGTCCTGGTCGAAAACAGCCTATTGGAATTTTTAAACGAGACAAAATGCTACAACACAGAAAAGATTCGACATAAAAAGGGAAATAAGATCCTTCATAAACCAGGAATGCAAGTGTCAGTACCAAAAGCTTTTCTACAGAAATCCTTGATGACGTCGATAACCCCACCCCCTTTGAATTCACTTTGTATGATAAAGATGTTCTCCAAATGAATTAGGTCCTTCAAAAAAAGATCAAAAATAAAAATAACAGCCTCTGTTATATCTGTAGTTGAGATTTCGAGTTTTACAGATATGCTTCAAACTGGATATGCTGCATTAGTTCGAAAAATTGAATATGGGACAATTGTTTTTGCTTGAAGATTATCTTGAATTATAATACAATGAAGTTCATTCTTGTCATGTAAGTAATTTGGTCTCAAAAATAATAATGATTTCATGTGTAAACTGTCTTCAGTTTTACTTTTGATACGAAAATTATAAGTATTTTGGGTTTTTGGTAATGATTACGATTAAGTCGATTTGTGCAATGTTATGTTTTATTCAAGGCCTTATATAATGTTCAAATATAATTTTTTGTGGAAATGGTACCCGTACGATTGGGATCTCTAACAGTCTTTATATTTTGAAGCTTTTCCAGACTCATAACCGAGTTTAATTTGACATTTTTTGAGAAAAACTATGGAATAATGGGAAAGGAAAAAAGCTCCTGAATGTGGCATAAATTTAATAGTCAGACAACGGGTTGTTCCATCGAAGCCAAAACAGATAAATTTCTAAAAAGTGGATAAATTAGATAACATCAAAAACCTGTATAAACTAGCCCCCTTTTACGGTGAAATATGAAAAAGTCACACTGAAAATTCATTTCATCTATACAGGAACACTCTAGACCAATTCATTGAATCCATTGAAGAAACAAGAAAGAAGTAGCCTCATTTCATCCTTACAATTTTTTCTTCTTAAGGGGTCCTGTTTCTATCAGTTATCTGCTGTCTGATGAACACCCGGTATAAAAAGAGCGTAACATAGAGGCTTAGGTACCTACTGATACTGAATTATATATTCACTCTACTTCTCTGAATGCAATGTACAATATTCTATTCTAGCACCAACGAAACATTTGAAATTCTTTTTCAGATGAATATTTTGGCTTCGAAAATTACCTACCGAAATCTTCGTCAAAAGCTTTTTTATAAAATGAAGTAATATGTACCAAGAATGCTTAACCAATCATTTATACGGAATCCCATGAGTATCTCATACCATTTTGCGAATGACTACGGTGTCGTCTTGCGATATCCAGTAGGTATTATCTACCTAATTGTTTTAGTCCAGTGTCTCGCGCCTCACGCATCGTTGAAATCTCCGTTAATGAACTATACAGCGTTTCACATACCTTCTATGAATAACAGATGACTCCTTAAATAATTTCACCTTATGTGCGTTTTGTGTGAATACATTCATGTTATGTACAGTTTAATGGTGTGATTCAGAACTGCAGTGAAAGCTCCACTTTCACTGTGGAAATCGTTATATTCGTTTTCATTTCCACGAACTCGATTTGTTATAAGAACTACTAATGAATAAATACCAGAATAATTGAAGCTAAATTTGTTTTTGCGAAAAACTGGAGTAACACTTCTGCAGAAACTTCTTTCCACGCTGATCGTAATGAGAAGGTTAATTATTGTTACAATAATACATACATACATACATACATACATACAGGATGCTTCAACGACAACTAAACAGGGGCTATATCTACCAAGATATTCATTACTGATCAAAACGCAAAAACAGGTCAATTTTTGTTTCAAGGGGTACAAAACTTGCCTGAAATATCAACCCTCTAAGCGGGGGTTGCAATCCTTAAACATTTTGAAAAGTGAAGATGGGTCGAGTGATGACTCAAAAGAAAGGTGGTATCTTTGTCTACATCGCCTCGAACGAATTTCCATTTTAATTTAAAACTGTAAAAGATACAGGGTGAGCAACTGAAAGATAGGGAAGACTATTTCCCTGAGACTATTCAAGTTTCAGTGAAGTAAAATGGAACAGATCCATGCTGATCAATGGCAGTCATTATCAAGTACCATCCTCATCTCGAATTTCAACCCCTAGAGCAGCGTTGACCACCCTTGAAAATTTGGAAGAGGGTAGATGGGTCGAGTGATACCTCGAAAGAAAGGTATTATCTTTGTCTGCATCACTGTGAACGAATTTTCATTTTTGATTGAAAACTGTAGAAGATACAGAGTGAGCTAATCTTACTCCAATGGAACTCAATGAGAATAGAATTATTACGAGCAGTCATGAAGGCAATCGAAATCCTTTACTTGAAAGGTATCACTGGATCGAAATATTACCCCTGTTCTAGGGGTTGAAATTCGAGATGAGGGTGATTTCGGAAGATGAAAGTTTTTGATCTGAAATGAATCTATTCCAGTTTTTCGCACTAATACTCCAATAGTCTTGGGGCAATAGTCTTCTCTATTTTTCAGTGGCTCACTCTGTATTTTGTACAGTTTTTAATCAAAAATAAAAATTCTTTCACGAGAATGCAGACAAAGATAATACCTTTCTTTCGAGTTATCACTTGACCCATCTACCCTCTTCCAAATTTTCATGGGTTATGACCCCTGCTCCTGGGGTTGAAATTCGAGATGAGGATGGTACTTGATGATGACTGCTATTGATCAGCATAGATCTGTTCCATTTTACCTCACTGAAACTTGAATAGTCTCAGGGAAATAGTCTTCCCTATCTTTCAGTTGCTCACCCTGTATTTTTTACAGTTTTCAATTAAAAATGGAAATTAGTTCAAGACCATGTAGACAAAGAAACCACCTTTCTGTTCAGTCATCACTCGATTCATCTTCCTTATTCAAAATGTTCAAGGATTGCAACCCCCGTTTAGGGGGTTGATATTTCAAGCAAGTATTGTATCGCAAAAGATGTCTTCCTTGAAACAAAAATTGACCTATTTTTGCGTTGCATATATATATATATATATATATATATATATATATATATATATATATATATATATATATATATATATATATATATATATATATATATAACAACAACAAACAACAACAAAATTGAACAAACACATGTTTGTTTAATGAGGATAGTTTCTTCACTTCATATATTAAAAATATCCACACGAAATATAAATGTGTTTCGACTAAGGGTAGATTCAAGGTATATCCGTAACTTCTTGAAGCAGTTCTTATGCTTTTTTCCTATATATGCTCAAGGAAACAAAATATCCTCTGATTCTACATATACATCAGTGTATGTTCCAAATCAATGCGACGAATTTTTCAATGCAGCTCTTCCTTTTGTTTTGAATATTGTTATTGACATAACATATTCCTAAGTGTATTTGTTACTTCCGAACTCTACACAGATAGACTTTTAACTTAAGACGTTAGTGTTTTTAATTAATTGTTAGGTGCTCCATATACATTATTTTTCAGTTTTACAAAATTTTCAACTTTGGTGAACGAATCTCCATCATCCGCCAGCTCTGGTTACTAACGGCCATTCGCACAATACTTGTGAAGTGTAAACAACGCCCCGAGCCGCGCATTATTCACAAGCAGTTCTCTTTCGTATTCTCAGTTGATTACCCGCTATAGCGCGTCTTGTAAGCATGTGCTCTCACCTATCATAGCGATTCGATTAATTGCCAACTCAGCCCATTCTTACTGCATTTTGTTTATTATTTTTAATTTCAAAATGGATTGTAAAATGAAGGTTACCTTATATTGATTTCTTTGTATGAGGGGAAACCTGAGCTGTGGCTGCCCGAATCGAATTTCACTAAAATAAAAAAAAGTAACAGGAAAACTCTCCGTTGACTTCGTTCAGAAGTGAACTAAGGAGGAATTGTGTGGATCAATTACAAACTCTCGCGAAAGACCAACCTTGCTCAGTTGATGTGATTGATCACAGCAATGTTCGGAAGATTATTTATATATATATATATATATATATATATATATATATATATATATATATATATATATATATATATATATATATATATAGGGGTTTTACCCCGACGAGTTGCCCATATATCTGTTCATGCAATCAAACTGATTTCATGAAAAATATAAATCCACCACCCGGTAATTAATACCATTGCCAGGCAATGATTATAATCAAAACATATCTTGGAGTAATTATATATTAGGATAACGTTAAATGTTATGAGAATATATCAATCTACCAGAATATATACATACTATAGCATCATCAGACAATGATATCAATGTACCAACGAGTAGTGTCAGAGGCTTTCTCCCCGGAAAAATCCAGTGTACGGACCTTAGCCAAGTAACACTGAATGTTACTCATTAATCATTAGTTTCCTTTGTGTGAAGTGGTGAACGATCGAATAGAATACTGCTCTGAATATAAATATGACAAAATTGTCAGTTAATTATATTACATTTATATAAACAAATAAATAAAATATGAAATGAGATTCTGAGCAGTATAAACTAAAGAGAAACCTATGACTCTACCTCATTATTATTTTCGGAAAGATACCTAGGAAGAATATTACAAGATTTGATGACTGTTATCTTTTGTAACTGTTCAAACAAATTTTTCTTCAGACCCAAAATCTCAATACTTTTGTGAAGATTTCTAGGAATAACGCCTGTTGTAGAAATAATAATCGGTAGAATAAATATTTTCTTCATTTTTAGATCTGTTCCATTTTACCTCACTGAAACTTGAATAGTCTCAGGAAATAGTCTTCCTATCTTTCAGTTGCTCACCCTGTATTTTTACAGTTTTTAATTAAAATGGAAATTAGTTATATATATATATATATATATATATATATATATATATATATATATATATATATATATATATATATATATATATATATATATATATATATATAAACTTAAAATATTTTAGACTATACTGGGTGCTCCATAATAATGCTACATACGGAAGTTATGATTTTTTAAATGTGACACCCTATGAATGTGAGTTTGTTCGAATTCAGAATACCTATCTTAAATAGTTTCCGAAGTATTCAACATTTTCTGAAATTTAAGGACTATTAAAATGTGATTTTTGTGCTCTCAATATTGATTTCAAACTTTCAGATACACAACTATTTTAATAATAACTTTTGTTACTTGAACATATGACGCACTTTGTTGATCTATGTTAGACAGGATGTTCGAAAACGGTTTTTGACGTTGGATCTCATTGAATTCTCATTTCACTAATTTTTATAAATGGCATACATTTACATATATAAAGGGTTTCGAAGATATCCGAAAGTTTAACCAATTTTTATCGAATTTCAAGAAATATTCCAATTTTTCACTTCAATTTCAACTAAACCGATTGTTGCCTTAGAAGAAAAAAAGCGAATTAAAAGAAACCATTTTGTGTTGAAATGTCATGAATCGTAACCATCAGACAACTATTGAGTAAATGAATTTACGAAAAATTCGAGTTCGTACTATCAGATTATTTCATACTTCAAACCTAATATTAAAAACGAAACATTTGCAAAATAATGATAAAATACTTTCCATATCAATTTTTACAGAAGATGTTCCTCCATTCTGAACGATACACAATGTTAACCTGTCTTCAAATGATCTTTTAACGTTACTTGGCATGTCAGGTGTTACCGATCGAAATGATTCTCATATCCGCTCTTCCATATCGTCAACCGTGTTTGGCGGAGTTCGAAATACAATTTCCTTCATATACTCTGTAGCAAAATGTCAAGGCAAGTTAGATCAGGCGATCTTGCAGGCCAAGTTCAGAATCCAGCTCTGGCGATCCATCCAATTGGAATTGGAACCACATTCGTTGCCTTACGTCGATTTTAACAATTATTGTAGATGATCACGAAGAAACCTCAAAAATATATTCACGTTTAAGTGCTTTTAGCAAAAAAAAATGGTCAGATGACATGCGGGCCTATGATCGCGCCCCAAGTATCAACCGACCATCGGTGCTGCGTGTACGGCTGCATAAATGGATTCTGATCATCGTAATAACGAAAATTGTGCTGGTTAACTAGGGAACTGTTAAGCAAAGTATATTAATTCGAGAAGATATTTTCTGCAAAATTGTCACTTTTTCCGATCATTTCCAACATACATAAGCAGAACTCACGCCGACAATCAAAATCCCATTCCGATAGCTCGTGGTGGACTTGAACATGATACGGATGAAATCCGTGTTTTCAAGACTCCGGATACACTTTCTACTTATTTCCGTATCATCGGCAATCTTCGGCTGCCTAGTATTTGGATTTTCAACGAAGTCGATGCAAATGCCATTTCGTTTTCTTCATCTTCTGTAACCCGCTTTTGTCTGTTCGTTTTTGGATAAGCTACGTTGCCGGTACAAAAATCATATAAACTCATTCTTGTTTTGGATTCGTCCTCATTTTGAAATGTATATCAAATAGCAAAATTGCTTAAAATTGGAATTTTCCAACCGATAGTGATACAAAAATGAAATTGCGAACACTATAAACTAATACGTACTCGAAACTCTTTCTGTTCAAGACTGACATAATATTTTTTCCTTATTATATTAATAGATGTGAACAACGACCTTTTTTGGTAGATACCAAGTATATTAAAACAGCAATATTAAAATGATTAGGATTAGGTAGGTACCAACTGAACACAAGGAATGCGATAAAGAGATCTCGATTGTCTAATTACATTGATGCGATTTACCGGTATTAATCATCATCGCTTCATTGAAATTAAGTCGATATTGGAATTTGATTCACTGATTGTGATGAAATGAATAAATATTATACTTTCTTCAGGGAACGAAGCAGTTCAACTGCAAAGCTATAAATTGTAGTGATAAATTGGAATATTTCTTCAAATTCGGAAAAAAATTAGCTGAACTTTCGAAGATATTCGAAATAGGTATAGGGAACCTAGGTAATATTCGAAACGTATTAAAATGTATCATTCATTCGATCCATTAGATATAAGGTATACCATTTGAAAACAAAAGTGAAATGAGATTTGAATGAGCCCCAATTCCAAAAATCGTTTTTGTTTGCAAAAATCCCAAAAAATTACAAGAGACTGCACGCTAATGTTCATGACACCAAATTTATGAGATGAGAATTTGAAACGTAATGACAGTGATGCCAAATTCCTTGAATTCTCATTAAAAATTCTGCATTAAAAATATATAGTCTACATAACTTGGAACTTTACAAAAGAATCCATATTACATATGTGCTGTTCTATTGAATAAATTACCGTTAAATATAAGGATTTTAGATTTTAAGCCATTTGTAACACTCATCCAAAATATGCTTATTTCTAGGGCCTTCTATTCAATAGATGAGTTAGTAACTTTCAAATTTTGAAATTCTTGTGAATAAGGGTGTTTGACTTGTCCTGTATCCTTTTATAATGATATTATATATTATAAATTACTTTTTTGATTTGAGAGAACAAACTGGATCTTATCCATTTCACATCACTTCTAACTAAATTCAATTTCTTCCTATGGAAATAACCTAGGAAGCTAATATTCAAACCGAGAAATTTTATTCGTATTTGTAGTCTACGTAATGATTCTCAAAGCAGTGATAAAACCAACTACTTCATATTAGTCACAACTTATATGATCCGCCAATGAACTCTTTATCTAGCCCTATCTGGCCACCTATGACGCCTGCTTTGAATAGCATAGAATCTCCTTCCTTTTTTGGTTTCAACAAAGTTGCTTAGGTACTATATAACAAGTAAGACACGGTGCAACTTGATTTTATTCAATTTTCGACGTACAATACAAATACAAAAGAGATTTAGTTTACAAATGATATAGAACTTTCATTTTATCATTACAGCACTCGTTTTACCCAAAATGCAATAAATAATTTCCATAATGATCATAATAGTGTCCAAGAAAATCCTTATACTATAACGGATACACAATTTCAGGAAAAATTTTGTGTCCACAATTTGATCAGTGACTATTTGAACCGAACAATTTTTACCACCTCTAATCTCATTTTAATTCTCGAAAAACGATTTTCCTTTGCAGAAATTTAAATGGCGCGAATTTCTAGGTATTCACGGCTTGACTCAAAAATCAAGCTGATTTGATTTGAGTTGAAATTAAATCAAGCTCGTGTCAAGCTTTTGTTTTCAGAATTCAAGTCAAGCCTTTTTACTTTACAAAAGCTTGAAAATTCAAGCTTCTCGAATCGCAAAACTTGAAAGCTTGAATCAGAACACATAAAGTATTGTTCCCCAATTCAGCGACATTATAATGATTGTAATAGTGAATTGGGTATTATAGACACGCAGGTGATCTCATTGCCAAATATTTCTGATCATGAGATGGTACAATGTACAGTGGATACTACAGTTCAGAAAACTAAACCTTCACTCCATACATATAGGAGTTTTAAGCATTTCAATTTGCCGCGATTTCAGGGGTACTTGAAACTTGCATGATTTGTCTCTTGTCTTGTCTCTTAATAATCTCATACCTATCAGCATCTTGCCAACTCTATCAAAGATGTTAGAGAAGATCCTTGCATCCCAGATACGAGATTACATCAGTCAGTTCCACATTCTTCCCAAGCATCAATCGGGTTTTAGGACTGGTCATTCGTGCACCACTGTCGTGCTTCGGGTTATAGACGACATCATTAAATCACAAGATGATTCCTTACTTACCGTCCTGATACTCTCAGCCTTTTCAAAAGCTTTTGGTACTATAAGTCATGAACTTTCATTAGCAGTAATGCATTTCAAAGGATTCAATGATGAATCAATTAAAATGATGAGGAACCATGTGACCAACAGAACACAATATGTAAGAAATAAAAATGAGTTGTCCCTAACCTTGAGCATGGCTTGTGGTATACCTCAAGGTTCCATTTTGGGCCCGCTGTCTGTACACTTCTCAATTGGAAATATATTTGAAAAACTGCCCTTCTCATCTCTATGCAGATGATGCTCAGTTGTATTAATCCTTTCCAAAAGAATCTACTCGGGAAGCAGAGGACAAAATAAATAACGATTTGGAAGCGATGTCAAAGGCAGCACAGCAGCATACTTTAAAGCTGAATCCATTGAAGTCACAAGTAATAGTCTTTGAAAGTGGACATCTGAGAATTTCAACGATATACAAGTGGGTGGGTGGTATTGAGGTGCCAAGGGAGAATAAAGTGAAGAGTCTTGAGTTGCTTGTGGATAATAAATTGAGATCCACTGATCATGTAAACCATCTTATAAAAAGGCCTTCATGAACTTGAAAGCCATATATGGGTGTCGAGGTTTTCTAGACAGGAGAAGGAAAACTTTATTGTGTAACAGCTTAGTTATCTCAATTCAATTACATGAACACACTATACCACCATTTTATAACCAAACATGATAGTTATCGAATTCAAAAAATGCAAAATAACTGTATTAGACTTATATATGGCATTGACTGATTCTGTGAATGGTAAACACAATGAGCTTGGTTGGTTGTCTATGGAGGTTACAAGAGAGTTGCACTGTTTAAGCCTATATCATAAAATCGTAAATAGTAAAATACCATCATATTTATATGGAAAAAAATTGAATTTTAGCATCAAGTTCATAATAGAGAAACAAGGAATGTTAATTTGATATCTATAGCTAGGCAGAGAACCTCTCTTTTCAAAAGGTCGTTTTCTTACAATATAACAAAGTCTATAAACGATCTGAGAGTTGATCTGGGGTCGATGTCGCTTCGTCAGTTGAGTGTTTTTTTTAGAAGTGCGCGGTTGCATTGACGCAGTCTGCGTAGTTATTTCTTTCATTTCTTGTTTTTTTTTGCTTTATTGTTTTCTCTCTTTTTGTTCCTGATGTTTTTTTTAATCTATTGTTTTTTCTTTTTCTTTCTGGCTGAGTAGAGCATCCATGTATTCAAAAAGAGTGATTTTAAAGATCCAACTAATACTGAATATTTGATCGGAAATATTCGAAAAAATTCATGAATTAATGAAGTTGTTAAAGGAAACACAATTACAGAATAAGAACAAGAGTGAAACTGAAATATATATTTTCAAATAAAACAGAAGCATAGCATCACAAAAACAACATAAATAAATTTTCTATAAACTAACTCAAATAAACTTCTGTGAAAATAAGAACAACTGAATTGAATTTCGGTGAGAATAAAAGAATTACCTACATTGAAAGTCAAAAAAAATAGAGATAAGCGAAACTATATTCCCACTTCATCAGGTAGTTGATAATTCGCTAATTTTGAACGAAGATTGGGACATATCAACTTCCTAACTGATTTGTGAGTCAATCTGTTCCGAATCTTGGTGATAGTTAACGCAGGTGTCGAGAACTGCCTCTCTATAAGAGCAGAGCTTGCTTTTTGCATCTACTCCTTGCACTGCGAAATGAATTGAATAGATCTAGTCAAGTCAAACCTTTGAGTTTTTAAAAGATTGATTGTGAAGTTAAGTCAAGCTTTTCGAAAAATTTTCAAGCTGCTCCATTTGTTGAAACCCTACTTCAAGATGATCCTTTCCAGTTACTACAACAACATTGGTATATGAATAAGGGTGATCCAGATCACAAAAGTATTGAGTTGTGAGCATTTGAACCATATAAAAATCGGTGGAGAGGCCATGGACTACCTCTATCTAGCCACCTAGATTACTTAACATTGATTTTCATTTCTGACGGTGCATAAGTTCGTAACATCCGTGAAATTTTGAAGAGTGCGTTATGAGATGAAAAAACAGCCCAACCCTGCATTGAATTGAACAGTGGTCATTTCCAATAGTTTTCGTAAGTATTCACTTAAATTGTTATTACTTTCTGCTTCAGATTTTAATGTGATTACTACGTAATAAATTAGACACTGTTCATCTATCAAAACTAACTTTTCATAGATTTTATTTTAACAATATTTAGACGTGCACAAATATCGTCTTCGCAAATATCAAAAAAATCACAAGAGACAAAAAGTTATATTTACTTTTGCTGAATTCAAAAATGGTACAAAACTTGGAGAAAAGTCAATGGCGTACTTTTTTGTCAACTTCATTCCTGAGACTACATTACTCTACACTACTTCTGGTCTTCACAGATATTATGCTTAGTGCTACATGTTCATCAAGAGTTAATATTGCCACAAAAATACATTTTCTTTTAGATTCAATTTTTTTTCGACAATGTCATAATTATGAATGATGTTCCTAACTATGTAAAAAGTGTATGCGCCCACGCATTCTTCCCTACTCTAGTCAGGACCAACCGTACTGTAGGCAAACGCTCTTCTGTAACATATGGAAGATTCAAAAATATTACCGAAATGAATGAGAATTTGACACATTAAAATGTTAGAAGATGATCTTATAGACGAATAACAATCGACTAACATAGAAACTGGTTTTTCGTCATCATAGTGAATAATAATTCCATTGGAACTAGCAAATCCAGATGCTATTTCTTCATCAGTATACATATCCATTTGACCCGATGAGCTTGAAAATAGTTCACATTTAAAATTATATTCACAATATTTTTAAAGTGTTCAGATTCTTTTAATGAAAAGTGCCCAATACCTTACTCCTATATTATGTTTAACTTGTAAAAATATACTCCCGTTTTATATAATTCTTCATGTACCAAAATTATATTTTCATATTAAATATATTTCTGGGTAGTCGTTCGTTCTTAGTAGGTCTATTTGTGACTTGTAGTACGTCTAGTTGAAGATGTTATTTTTCTTTATATGTATATAATGTTCCGACAATTTCAAGTAGTCTTGTCGATACTCCTCGTTAGATGGTAAGTAGCTACAGTTTTCTCTCCAAGTTCTATCAAACGTTACAAGATCATTTCTTATAAAACCTACCCACCTACCCTCATTTTATATTAATTAAAACCACTATCAATAAATTAGTTCTTCTAAATGCAGACTGTCAATGCACCCTCAAAGAGAATTCTTCTTCTTCAATATTTTTCCTTAATGAAAACTAGTCAGCATGTTGAGAATGTTTGAATTAATATGTTCATTTTGCATTTTTCAAATTTTATATTTTCATATAACGGTATTATACAGTTTCGTGTTTGACATCAATATTCTTCATCTCAAAATATAATTTACAAATAAATTCAACGCTTCTCTGACTATAAAGCATAACTAATATATGAACAAACGCATTGGTTGCACGTATTTCATCTTTTTCATTTTCATACATTTTCTTTCATTGAAGGCATTAAACAAGCCACGATTTATTCTCAAAATATATTCAAAAAATATTGTAATACACTAAAATGAAATAATTACCGATAACATCTCAAAAGGAGAGAACGCATGCTTCAATTCTTATATCGCGGTATTGCACAGTATTAATTATAGAATTCTACAGAACAACTAGGTTTGTATGACGACCGAAACTTATTCCACCCCCAAACAGACACGCTCACTTAATGATCCCTTCGTTCTCTCCAAACATTCACATTTCCATCAGAACTATATGAGCATAAATTTCGAGTCAAATAGAAAGAAGGCAAACTCCATACATTTATAAACCAATTACAATGTATTTCGATTCACTGTCGTCGAACTAAACGATGATGTATACGTAACTGTGGATGCCTGACTCTTCATTGTTCGTGCAAGTAAAGTCACAATATAACAAACCTCCCAAGATTCAGTCAACATTTCTACGCAGAACATGAATATGATTATGCCAGACAACAGTGAATTGCATATTAGGCGTTCATCACTACAACTATTTATTTATCCTCAAATCAAAAGATAGAGTATATCATATTATCTATGCATCGGTAGATGTTAGAATAGACTGAGAGGTGTTTGAAATTACTGAAAGCAAAATTTTCGTAAATTTACTTCCATATTATCTAGAACACTCAATATTAACTAATGAAGAAAAATTTGAATCACATTCTCAGTAAAGTACATGAAATTTGTGTATCAATAATGATTCTGCTCAATATAATACTAAAGGCGTGTTTATAGTTTGCTACATTTTCAAAATTGAAAATATATATATACCAGGTAGGGGAAACTGAAACAAGAAGACTCAATAACTGTTAAACTATTCGTTTCTGAACAAAAGCAGAAACAAGTTAATTTTTGTCTGGAGGGGGACATCTTTTAACACACGGTGATTTTATTTTTCATCAACCCCCTAAGCAGGAGTGCACAAAACTCAATCTTTTGAATGACGAAGATAGGTCGAGTGATACCTTATTGAAAAGCTCCTTCGATTCTCAACACAAATTTGTAATAATTTTTGAGTTTGGACATATTCGGAAGATACAGGCTGCTTCGTCAAAAGGCGAGTTATTTTCAGTGATTGCAAAATGTGTCGATTTTGAATGAACATTCACCGAAATACTATTGTATTCTGAGAGAAAATATCTCTAATTAGTAGTGCTTCCACTACTACTACAAGAACTATTGGACTATTTAAATAATACAAATTCCATCCGTATAGAATGAAGATGGTCCAGGAATTGAATGAGGATGATTTCGATGGCAGAGTGCAATTCTGTGAAATGATAAGTGAGCGAATCACAAATAATCCCCACTTTCTCTACAATATTTGCTTCTCGGATGAATGTAATTTTTTTTGAATGGCACTGTAAATCGTCATAACAGTTGGTTCTGGTCGGACTCTAATCCCAGAATCTTTCCTGGAGTACATACATACCCAATATCCTGAAAAATTGAATGTTTGGGGTGGAATCTATGCGAATTGTCTGATTGGGCCATTTTTCATACCAGGAAATCTGACTGGAGAAATTTATCTCCAACTACTTCAAGAACTAATTAATCTGGTCATAACTGAAATTTTGGAAAATAATCATAGCTATTTAGGAGAGGATGTTTTGTTTCAGCAGGATGATGCACCCCCGCATTTTGCACTTCCTATTCGACAATATCTGATCCAGCAGATTTGGTGGATTTACAACGGATTGTAGTCGAGTGTAATCGTATAGATAGATAGATGCTACGGGAACGTTTCGAGCAAAATCTGTATTTGTGTTTGAAAGTTGGCGGCGAACACTTTGAACATTTGTTCGATTAATACCGAGTTGACCTATAAAATGTATCAGGTATAATAAATTCAATTGTTTCTTCAATTTTTCAATTTTCAATTTTTCCCTTTTCACCAACATGTAGGTAATTCTATGAATAAGTTCTTTTATTTGAAAATCAAACAAACGTGTTCTGAATCTCCATTCAAAATAAGTAGACCTCGCAAACACTGTATCGCTCTTTATTAATTCACTCTGTATATTCATCACAATGCAGATGAAGCAAAAATTGTATCTACAATATTCTAGAAATTCTAAAACTTTCCTAATGAGGTATTACTCAAACTAACTGATGAATTCGAAGATTTGATGGGATGACACCCTAATATGAGAAGGTGTGGTTGAAGCACCACTGTTTATGATTTGATGTGTTACGGGTTTTATTCCGTGGTCCATTTTGATTGTGGTTACGTTCGAGACATCGTCTACAAGGGACAACTTTGGAAAGTCTCAAACTAACGTTTACGTATATATTTTCAGGCAGATCCATGGGGCGGTGGTAAATTCGGTAACGATCAGAAAGGTTCATGCAAAATTGCAACCATCCACATGTAAATTGTGTCCCGACTTTTTCAGGTACCTGAACTTACCAAATTATCTTCTTTAGCATGTCGAATGAACTTCAGTGAGATTAAGTGATATGTTGTTATAAAGATTTTAAGAATTGAATAATCCCCTGTAAAGTCTCTTCTTGAAACTAATGATATGCACTGGATATTGTATGATGATCCAATTAGAATTAATTCTTTTATTTACGCCCTGCTGCAGTATATTGTTCCAAGTAATTATAAAACTGTATTAGGTGAAAAGGCATTTGGTGGTTGTCAACTACTATAAATAGTCCTTTCAATAGGACTTAAAAACCACCGGCGAGCAACGATGGACCTGTGTGAATTAAAAATGAATTTAAAGTCATCTATAGTTACATTGGGTGGATGTCAATATAACAGTAACCCAGACGCCCTGCTGCAGTATATTGTTCCAAGTAATTATAAAACTGTATTAGGTGAAAAGGCATTTGGTGGTTGTCAACTACTATAAATAGTCCTTTCAATAGGACTTAAAAACCACCGGCGAGCAACGATGGACCTGCGTGAATTAAAAATGAATTTAGTCATTTATAGTTACATTGGGTTGATGTCAATATAACAGTAACCCAGTACATTACCATAACTCCAAATTACAATCTTTGCAGCGCCAAATTGCGAATTAAGCATGCAAAAAAAAGCCGTTGACAATTTATACGAAGCCAAAGTAATTGGACGTGTTTTCCAATATAATATGAATTCTTCGATTAATACATCTGATGTAAGTTACATTGTAATCCTAATACGTCCTTTTTCCTTATAAAACTGAAAGAATTTCAAATAGATAGTTACATCAAGATTCAAGAATTCATTTACCATTCATGATGAATATTCAAGGAAAATCCAAAATTCATTTCAGAAAAGATTGATAGTTTTGGTGAGAAGTCGATTAGTCGTTTTCATTTAATTAAATGTTTATCATTCCATTGTGGTCAAAATTAAAATATAAGCTGTCATTTTAATACTGTAAAACTTTTTGTGGTCGTCAATTTTCTTATCTAGTATTGTCGATATATCTTTGTAATTATTTCAAATTATGCATTTCATTTATTGACCAACTTCTCGTGCTTATATCGCATTTATCTATAGTATTGACGAACCATAAAATCTTCGGAACCGAATTTACCTATGAATTTTGACCCACATTTTCCGGGGTGGAAATTACCCCAATCCTCGAAGTTCATTGTAGGTTCTGTCAAAAAAGTACCGGGAATTGATTATTTAAAAAACCTGCTTATAATGATTGTCACAATTTCTGTTATTGTTAAGTTGGCACAACTGTTCTATACTAACGCGGAGTTTGAACGCAATCTGTCTGTTCAAATTTTTGTATTGCAAATGGAACTTCGTGTGTAGAGTCGCTGTGATTGTTAAAGAAGGTGTTGAGGTTCACAGGAGTATATTGCGCTTAACCGTTGATAACCTCTTACGATTTGGTTGTGGAAAGATAAAAATTTGACTCAAGAATTTATTAAAGTATAAATTGAATGTCTTGCTTATGTGAAGACGGATTTATGAAAAATGGTTAAAATTGTACACGTCTTGCTTGTTCGAAGACTGATACAAGAATTCATCATCAAAAATCCACAATTCGTAAAAAGTCAAGAATTCGTCATCAAAAATCAAGACTTCATCATCATCGAGTTGAATCCACCTCATCGTCGATTAAGGAAGATATACATATCTACTGGTAAGTCCTAATAATCCATACCATTCCTTTATCTATCATATATTCGTTTTTGCTTCTATTGTGTGGATATGTCTGAGCAATTAATTAAATCTTTAGCTGGAAAGAGGCCTTATGTTGAATTGACTTTACAGCGCTTCAATTCGTTTTTAAAATCTCTCGAACAAGAGAAAATTTCTTCCGATGATATTACTGAAATTCAAGAACGTTTGGAAGAAATTGAACCACTTTTAAACATTTTTAATGCTCTCATAATTGAAAACATTGAAATCTATGAAAATGAATCAAAAAATGTTCCAGAAAAATTAATGTTAGAACTTGAAGCTTTCGAGAATGATTACTACTCTAATATCAGAATCGCAAAGTCCTTATTAAAGAAATCTTCCGATGATTCGAAAATTTGCAACTCATTCATTCAATTGCCAAATATGAATCTTCCTAGTTTTTACGAGGGGATCAATGATCTTGCCCCAGCTGCACGAATTCAAAAGGTTTCAGGAAAAGCCAATTCGAATGCACTTGGCCTTATTAAGGAGCCTGGAGGAGAGTATTCTAAAGAGTTCGGCGGAAGCTTGAAAGTACTTCTAAATACCCACTTCCCGGACTCGAAAATACTCTCCATCAATAGCACCCAACAACCGGAGTTAGAACTATATAGCTCCAGTAGGGAAAGCAGAAATCTAGCGGGCCGAATCTTCACCCTAGATAGGGTAAAGTGGGCCACCAAAAGCTTCAAACCCTACAAATCACCAGGGGCGGACGGAATCTATCCGGTCAGGTTGCAAAGAGGCAACACATATACAGCCCTATGTCTGAGAGCTATATACAAAGCCAGATACTCACTGGGCTACATACCCCGGTCATGGAGGAAAGTGAAAGTATTATTTATACCGAAAATGGCCAAGAGATCTCCAGATGAGCCTAAATCATATCGCCCGATAAGCTTAACCTCCTTTCTCCTAAAATCAATGGAGAAAATTCTCGACAACCACTTGAGAAGTTTCATAAAACTTCATGAAAAACAATTTGCCTGCCAACCAGGCAAGTCTACAATCGATGCCCTGCACGATCTAATCAAAGAAGTGGAAGGAGCACTAGAGGCTAAAGAAATAGCCTTAGTTCTATTTGGAGACATTGAAGGAGCCTTCGACAATACCTCCTATACATCCATTAGCAATGGTGCAAACAACAAGAGTGTCGAAACACCCACCATCAAATGGATCAGAGAAATGCTCAAAGGCCGGATCATAACGGCCACTTTTGAAGACACTGAAATATCAGTGTCAGCAGTGGAAGGATGCCCTCAAGGAGGTGTCTTATCGCCGCTACTATGGTCAGTAGTTGTTGATAGCCTCTTGGAAAGACTGAAAAACGCTGGCTTCAACGCACAAGGTTATGCTGATGATCTAGTTATCATCATTAGGGGAAAGCATGATGGAATCTTATCGAACCTGTTGCAAAAAGCCCTTAATATCGTGAATGAATGGTGTGCTGAAGAGGGGCTCAGCATCCATCCAGACAAAACTATTCTTATTTCATTCACAAGACGTAGAAATTTCAACCCAAAGCCCCTCTTTCTGAATGAACATACTCTAAAATTTTAGGAACAGGCTGAGTATCTAGGGTTAACCCTAGATCAAAGACGACTCAACTGGAATTTACACATTGACAAAACACTTTCCAAGGCTACATCGTGCATATGGGCATGCCGTAGACTCTTCGGAAAGACCTGGGGGGCTACAGCCAAAAATAACCTACTGGTTATACACAGCGGTTATAAGACCCATTGTCACATATGCATCGTTCGTATGGTGGACGAAAACATCAGAAATAACTACGCAAAACAAGCCGCAAAAACTGCAGCGGTTAACGTGCGTGGGTATAACAGGTGCTATGAGAAGCACCTCGACTACTGCCCTGGAGGTATTCCTGAATCCCCCTTCTATTCATATGAAATTGAAAAAGGAGGCGTTGATGGCGGCATTACGGCTCCAAGACACACAAAAAATTATTACCTGGTGATCTGAAGGGACCCCTATGGAGTCTGGGTTACATAGCGCCAGAAATGTTATCACAACCATCGGATATAATGCCACTTAAGTTTGATTTTCACACACCTTTCGAAGATGCCATAGAAGACCGCACCATCGTAAAGGAAAAAATAAATCAATTGCACCGAAAATCCTCCATCTGGTACACGGACGAATCAAAAACGATTGATGGAACAGGAGCAGGCATATATGAACCCAAGTACTTGTCTTCAGTGCCTCTGGGCTCTAGGCTCTACTCCCACAATCATGCAAGCAGAAACACTTGCTGTAAACCTGTCCTGCCAGGAAGAAACCTTACGGTTATCGGAGCATCTCCGTCTGGGAATGCCGTCAATCCTTGAAGCAACTTGCTGAGGGGAACAAACTTTTCCTTTGGTGGGTGCCTGGCCACGAAGGTATACAAGGAAATGAAGCCGCCGACGAACTGGCTAGATCAGCTGCTGGAATCCCACCCATCGGACCTGAACCGTTCTGCGGTCAAAGTAAGTCGCACAGACGACAGGAACTGGAACGGTGGGAAAAATCTAGCAAAGAGGAATACTGGAGGAAATCCAGGCCAAAGGCAAGCGGAAAAGTTTATTGACTATTCGCCAAAGAAGATAAAACAGCTTCTCGATCTCTCTAGGGACGAGCTGAGGACTATAACAGGCCTCCTTACTGGACACAGCCCACTGAGATACCATCTCAGTGAAATGGGCAAATCGGAAACGGCAACATGCAGAAAGTGTAATGAGGGCGATGGAACTGCCGAACATATTCTTTGCAGTTGCGTCGTAACTACCCGTGAAAGACATATACACTTCGGTAGCGACAAGCTAGAGCCGCACGAATTTTGAAAGGGAACTAGATCAAAAGACCAACTTGGTCGCAGTTCGGAAAGGCTTGCAAAGCCAAACGACCCCCTCCAATCTAATGTAATGTAAATCATCCTAGTTTCAATGGATCTTATGATAAATGGTTAGAGTTTAGAGACACATTCAAATCGTTATTTCATGAACGGAAAAATATGTGTTATTCAAAATTTCATTATTTACGATCTTTCGTCAAAGAAGAAGCCGCTGAAGTTATTCAAAATATTGAAATTTCAGCCATTGATTATCAGAATGCGTGGGATTTGCTTTGTAAACGTTATGACAATGAACTTCCAATTATATCAAATCATATACAGGCTATTTTGGATATTCCTTCTCTGAGTAAAGAATGCCTTAAAGGATTGCGTATTATTCACAATGAAACTATCAAACATCTAAGAGCTTTAAAAACTCCCGTAAACCTCAACAGAAGACTTACGCTGAATCGACTTTATCAAAAACACGTGCATATAAGTTGTACAGTACATTCAACAGCGGTCGAGATGTGGTGGAAGATTTTCACCGCTCTGGTCGGCCATCAACATTTTCAAATGAAGTTAACATCGATAATGTGAAGGAAATGATGATTGAAAACCGTCATTTAAGTTTGAGAGAGATAGGCAATGAACTTTCGTGTCAATTCGTTCTATTTAAATGAATGTTTGGGTATGAAACGCGTTGCCGCTCGACTAGTTCCAAAAGACCTGAATTTTCTTCAAAAATTGAATCGCGTAAAGGATACTGAAGACATGCTAGAACGAGTCAATTCCGTCCCCATGTTCCTAAAACGCAATGGGACGGTTGACAGGACATGGGTTTTGCACCACGATAAAACACCATCTCACAAGGCTAAAATTGAATATGAATTCTGACCAAAAACTCAACAAGTACCATCGAATAACCACCGTATTTACCTGATATGTCTCCGAGCGCCTTTTTTCTTTTTCAAAAACTCAAATTACCCGTTTTGAATTGATAGAAGACATAAGACAGAATTCGCGGCTAGAACTGTAGGCTGCAAAAATGTTTTGATGATTGGATTATTCCTTTGCTTAAATGTATTATTTCGGAAGGTGCTACTTTGAAAACCATACAATAAATTTGGATGAAAAATAAATATTTTGTGTGTCATTGATCGATTCCTGGTACTTTTTGATAGAATATAATTATATCTCTCATGAGAGATTCAACAGATCTGCAAGAATTTAATCCAATTCTTTTGTTGATTGTCAAGTATTTCTGAATATCAATCTCTAAAATTTCACGAAGTGCTATTATCTGTTTTTAAAAATTCGAATTCTGGGCCAAAAAGGTGATTACATTCTAAGAGATAATTAGCGTAATTTAAAACCCACCAAAAACATTCTGTAAAAAACTAGCCAAGTCTCGATGGAGCTGCTTGTTTATCTCTGAAAAGTAATGAAATCTAGACAAAGTCATGCCAAGTCTAAGGTTCCTTACTGCGATTTCTTTATTATTATAGTTAATGTTGTGTGACTTGGCCGTTGAACATTCTTAATATATTAGTCGGTAGGTACAAGTCAATTTTGTTTACACGTAATGTTATATCTGTTGTAATTACCTATGTTTGTTAAGCGAGATAATAGCCCATACTGATATTGGTAATTAGACGCAAGTTTTAGGCTCTTCTTGATTGTGCAACACATGCATTGAGCATTGACAATGCTGACTTCTGTTCTCTTCTTTTTGGGGCGTCAAATCGGCCACCGATCTAACATAAAATAGACGTACAGACGAGCTTCTATCAATGATAAGAAGTACTGGACTGAAAATATTTTTTTTTCATGCTGTTTGTTTTAGGCTTGCCTATACATAAGTATTATTGAAATACGCAGTCCAATGTAGGCTTGATAAAAATCAAGCCTACATTGGACTGCCATTCCAAGTGGCAATTTTCCATCGTCAATAGTATTACAAATATTTCTTTCCTTTTTTTCTGATTCTGATGATTCTTGTGCATTAGCAACAGTTTTTCGTATTGCCCATTCGCTATTTCTTTTTGTAAACTTGTAAGTATAAGTATAAAAGCCAGTCTAGTCTTATCCAGAGTTTTCCTTTAATTTTATTTATATGCGTATTAAAAGCAGAAGGGAGGCATTCGCCTAGCAGTGACTGTCGAACGGAATAGGCTAGATTAAATTAGAAGATGTGTTCCACTACTCTGGATTTTTGCAATGACAGTCGATTTCCTTCAGCTGAGACCAGCTGAGGGTTCATCATCAGATACTTCAGACCTTCGATTTTGACATCAAATGAAGCGGCCCACCAAGTTGAAAATTTTTTGTAAAGGCGGTAAGTCGATCTCTAATAGTTTGGTTGGGCTCTTGTGCTTTCTAATCAGGGTTACCAGGTATTCCAGATCTTCGATTATCCTAGCTTTCATAGTTTTCCCTTTAGATTGCTATTGAACCCTAACTCTGTACCAAATTGCAGCTCTCCGAGTTTATGGGAAGTACTAGTTCTATTCTGTTGATCATGAGTGAGTGAGTGTCATAAATGCGAAACTTTGCTTTCGCTTAACTTCGAACCTAAATGACCTACAGTCTTGAAATTTTGGATTTTAAGTATGTGATTATAGCTTACTGGATGACGAAAATTTCTGCGTTCCGGTCTTATCCAGAGGTTCTCAAATAGGAGCCTGAAAATGCGAAATGGTTCCAGTAAAGAATGGTACGGCAGTGTTTGCTTCGCGCTCGGCTTGGCGGGGACACTGTAGTGTTCTCTAATTCTGTTTCTAATTTTAAAAACTTCGTTATGTTTAGTCATTCAAAGAACAAAAACTTACCACCCTAGAAAAATCGATTTCAAGGAATTTGCTTAATTGAATAATTCCCTGTTACGTTTCTTCTTGAAACCAATGATATGCAGTCAATATTGTATGATGGTCCAGCTAGAATCCATTTTTATTCACCCCCTTCAACAAAAGACTGTTCCAAGTAATTATAAAATCGTATTTTTTCCGTACATCTGCATTCTTGCAACGTTTGAGTAAAAAGAAATAATGATTCTTAAAATTGTTTTATGTGAAAAGGGAATTATCGTTTTTGTATCCTATTTCTATGAATGTAAGTTGGACCACTTGAGGCATTGACTAATTGAAAACAGTCCGTTGTTGACCACGACAATAAACTCCATATTCTGTTAAAAATTCAGAAAAATCCAAACTTTTGCTCTACAACTTGCCCGAGACCATAATGTTTGCGATATAACGGTATTGAAAATTATTCAGGAAAGATGTATCCCGACAATAGATAGCAACTATTGCTCTAATATTTACCACTTCGATTGCAATTTGATCGGTTGTATCGGTATGCAAACTGAAAATCCGTATTTGCTTGATAAGATATCATTTACCTGTTAAGTTTCTTCTTGAACCCAATGATATGCAGTCAATTGTATGATGGTCCAGCTAGAATCAATTTTGTATTCATCCCCTTCAACAAGAGACTGTTTCAAGTAATTATAAAATCGTATTTTTTTTCGTACATCTGTATTCTTGCACCCTATGAGTAAAAAGAAGTAATGATTGTTAAAATTGTTTTACGTAAAACGGGAAAGCAGTTGCTGGTCGTCAACAACTATAAATATTCTTTTCAGTAAAATCTTGAAAACAAGCGGCGTACAACGATGGACTTGTGTGTATGAAAAATGTAAATCATTCATTCCTAGATTGGAGCTAGTGGATGACAATATAACAGTGCCCAGGCATATCGCAGAACATTTTCATGACTCCGAATTACAATGTTTGAATTGCCGAAATGACGAGGTCAGCATGCAAGAGAAAACCTATTGACGACTCATCCGAGGAACCAGTCGAAATAATTCGACGAGTTTTCCGAGATAATATGCCTTCTCCATTACTACATCTGATGTTAGTTACTTTTCAAGAAATTTATATAATACTCGACCGAAACTACTGCCACCGTTACCAACAAGTAAGAAGGAAACCTTTTTTGCGTCTAGCAAGAAAATAAACATTCGAACGAGAAAGAGTCAGGAGTTTTTATGCATATCTAGTAAAGATAACAATATAAGTTTTTTCTTGTAACTCTTTTTTTTTTTGAAGAATATGCCTCGTAAATACTTGGACGGTACATTTGATTATTCTCCTAGTTTTTTTCTCAATTTTTCACGAAATATGACTTTTGCAACGGACATTACGTACCAATATTTTATTCTTTGTCACGAAGTAAGCAGGCAAATGATATGGAATTTTTTTTCTTGGTGATAGAGAAATGCAGAAATAAAAACATACAAGTGAATATTTCAAAAGTCGTTTAGGATTTTGAAATTGACATTCACAAGGCAAATGAACAAGTTTTTAATGAAATAAAACTAAATTATTTAGATTTTCACAATATTAACAAAACTATGACCGGTATCACCACACTGTGGCTTCATCAGATAGGTACAAACTATTGAACGCGCGTAGATCCTTGAATTTTGAAGAGGGTCGAATTTCTATCCTTTTTCCTCTTCATCTCGCTAGTTTTACATCTCCTTGGTTTGTCCTGGGGTTCTACTGGTTGGTATATATATGGTTCATCAGATAGATTCAAACTAATGAACAGAGTTATTCCTTATATATTAGTCTTATTTCCTACTTAATATTACAGTAGGTACAAGAGGTATGTCGGAATACCCATCGGAGTTGTTTACTTTATGAATTGAAAAGATTGAGTGAAGGAGAAAGATTTAGATCTAATTGACTATTAAGTAACCTACCTGAATTCTTTTCTTTGTTGATCTGTAAAATTTCCAATAGATAGAGTTTTTGTCTGTTATTCTCACTGTGTAAAATTTTGAATTTTTCATTAAAGTTATGGTTTTCTTCGAGTAATTGATCGGAATAATGGGAATCTGATTTATGATAATTAAAACTACGTTTGTGCTCAGATAATTTAACTTTGAAATTTCTGAAAGTTCTACCAAAATAAATGTTATTACAATCCCTGCATGACAGTTTATAAACACCGGATTTATTACTTTTATCAATTTTAGATTTGCAGTTTTTGATATGTCTGCCTAAAGAATTATCAGTTCGGAATGCTATATTGAAATTATAATGCGAGAGGAATGATTTTAATTTTAGACTAGGATACCAATATAAGTTAAGCTGTTGTATTTTGTGTTAGAACTTCCTGGATTGCTTTTTTCTTGCGTGAAATCATAGTTGGACTGTAACCGTTGACTGCTATTTGTTTAATTATATTTAGCTCTTTTATGAAACTATTTTGTGACATTGGGATATTAATGAGTCTATGTACCATACTATTGTAAGCTGCTAATTTATGTGGATAAGGATGTGTATATGAGCTGTGAATAGTAATATCTGTATGCGATGGCTTATGAAAAATAGAAAAATCATGTTTGCTGTTAATTTTAGTAATAGTTGAATCCAGAAAATTAATGGAGTCTTCTGTTTCTATCTCTAACGTAAATTTAATATTATCGTGAATTTTGTTAATTAATGTTTTGAATGACTTGCGGGATTGTAATAAAATTTATATTGGTAGAACTTTAGAAATTTCAAAGTTAGATTATCCGAGCACAAACGTAGTTTTAATTATCATAAATCAGATTCCCATTATTCTAATCACTTACTCGAAGAAAACCATAACTTTAATGATAATTTCAAAATTTTACACAATGAAAATAACAGACAAAAACTCAATCTATTAGAAATTTTACAGATCAACAAAGAAAAGAATTCAGGTAGGTCACTTAATAGTCAATTAGATCTAAATCCTTCTCCTTTACTCAGTCTTTTCAATTCATAAAGTAAGCAACTCCGATGGGTATTCCAACATACCTCTTGTACCTACTGTAATATTAAGTAGGAAATAAGACTAATATATAAGGAATAACTCTGTTCATTAGTTTGAATCTAACTGATGAACCATATATATACCAACCAGTAGAACCCCAGGACAAACCAAGGAGATGTAAAACAAGCGAGATGAAGAGGAAAAAGGATAGAAATTCGACCCTCCCCAAAATTCAAGGATCTACGCGCGTTCATTAGTTTGTATCTATCTGATGAAGCCACAGTATGGTGAAACCGGTCATAGTTTTGTGAATATAGTGAAAATCTAAATTTGATTTTCATCAAGTAACGACCTCCTCAATCAAATCAAATGAACAAGTTTGGCATGTAGTGAAAATCATGGGTTATAGATTCCATCTTTCACAGACTTGGTTCAGAAAAATTCAAGAAGTCGGTTTTAGTAATGATTATAAGAACAAAATGAGTGAACTAGAATTATGGTTACGAATACCCTTTGAGTTTGCATTTTTGAAAACATATAAAGTAGGAAATTGTTTTTTTTATTTGCTGCCAATATACATTGATGATTTTTATTCATCCGACAGTTATATCACCGAAAATTCATTACTTCGTCCCGAAATATGGGCCGAAAGTTTGGTAACACTCATCCCACAAATTCTTGATTATCATTCCATCTAATTTCCTTTGATTCATTTCAATGTTCGCATCCTTATAGTTTAGTTTTCAATTTTAAATAGATACTTATACATCAAAATTCAAAGTTTTCAATCAGATTCATGATGATAATTTGAAGAATCGCCAAAGAAATTATCGAAAGTTATTGTAAAAAGTCATTTAGTCGTTTCCATTAAATTGAATATTTATCATTGCATTGTGGTAATTATTGAAATATAAGCTGCCAAATCTATGTAAATATTTCTAATTCTGAGGGTCATTCAATAACCAACTTCTTATGCTTATACCACGAGACCGAGTTTACCTACAGGTTTAACGGACCCTAACATTTTTGGGATCGAATTACCAAAGAATTTTAGATCCCAACTATCCCGTAGGGAATTCACATGTTCCTTCTAGTAAAGTAACAGAACATGGAATTTTTAAAAGAAATCTGCTTCAAATTACGCAAATTATATCTGAATACAATTACTCTTTCGACTCCCAATTCGAAAATCTATATTCTTTTCAATATACTTTATGGATTTATCAAAAGGTTTATATTCATTCGGTAATTTGGAAGATTATTTTCAAATTTTTATACGCTCATTAATAAATTACCATCAATATTACAAACTCAATCGACTCAAGAAGCTATTGTGTAGTGAAACTGATCAAGATTCATGTAATTTACAATTTATTTGTTTCATACTAAAGGATGAAAAATTCTGAATTGTTTTAATATCTTATATTCTATGAGAGAAATATTTTCCTGAATTATTAAATGACCCTGTTTGATTTGATTTTGATCCTTACTCTATTTGCATTTAAAATTTAAAAATTAAAAATTTGTCGTATAATGTAAGGAATTGTGTACCTGACAGAGATCCCTAACTACACGCGTTTTTCTGATATATTCGTTCAGATTTTTTGAAGAGAATAATTTAATTGAAAAAGAAATCATGAAGATTTGAAGAAAAATCGAGAAATGCATTGAAATTTTGATAGGATAATGTATCAGGTTAGCTAGGATTGAGCTAAATAAAATCAACAAAAACGAAATAATTTAACATAACATATTCTTAATAAATCTGATCCAACCAAACGCGCATTCAGGTAAAATAGTCAATCAACTAGATAACGTAAAGGAAGCTAACGGGAATGCGCTACATTCTATTTTATAAATATTCAATTCGGCAAAAGCCCAAGAACCTGATCATTAGCGACAGATAGCACAAATAATGATTATTTCTGTATAGAGGCCAGGATGTCAGTGTTATTTGAAGCATACCGGAAACCGATTTCGAACAGTTGTAAAATATAAGGAACTACTCACATAAATCTTTCTTCAACTTCACAAAATTTATATTACCGAAATGTTTATTCGATTTTTCGCACGCACACTTATTTTATTCTTCACTTATCTTCATTCCGAACTGCACCGGAGAACTCGACGATTAGCTTGCGGTCAGTTAACTGCATGACATTTAGCATCTTCGGTTGTCTAGAATTCTCACGGTGCGCCCCTTCTCTTCAACTGGCACGCGACTTCTGATCGTAGGTTTCTAATTTCATACATTTGTTCTTGTTTATGGATTCTTGGGCAGCGATTGAAACATTATGATACGAGATTTGCAAAATGTTTAGAAATGTATATTATGATTATTTTATTAGGTACTTGCGGGGAATAAGATCATTAAATAATAATACTAACAGGTTTATTGTGCAAACAATCACCCGCTACTTTACTTTAATATAGCTGTGCCTATCGATATCTTTAGTATTTAATGTTTGATTTCTATTCGTAGAACTGGTTTCCTCAATACTTTGCTAAGTTGTAATTTTTCTTCTCAAATACCAATTTCAAGAATAGGTAACTTTCTGAAAGAAACCACATTAAAACAGTGAATCAAAATTGAGAAAGGAATCAATCAGATTTTTGTTACATCATTGAATGAAACTGCTTCTTCATACTATTATTTTGCTATAGGAATCTCAGTAAATATTTGTTTTTTACATTCCTCACCCGTTATATTTTCACAAAAGTGGTTAGAAAGATAGATAGAGTTTATTCATGTTTCACAAAAGTTTTTGTTTGCACATGTCAAGTCATCAAAATATATAAAATTGAAAAACATAGAATATTCACGAAAATGACTGAATACAAGACAAAAACTAAACAAACACCTCAAAAAGTCTAGGAACACTTACCAATATCTTTAAAATATGAATTTGATGATTCGAATTTATAGATTTCTTTCGGTTTTGTTGGGATGTAATGTATATAATGTATTCTCAAGAAAACAAAATAATATTTGACTTATACAAAGCACCTATTATAAAAAAAATTTGAAATTTGAAAATGACGAAATTTGGTAAAACACAAAAAAAATCCTGAACTAATATTTTCGAAACGATATGGAAGCACTTATATTTTTCAGTACCCAGAAGGTCCACCTCTGTTATTAATGACACTTTGGCATCGTCGCGGCATGCTCAATATTAAATTGTCTATTACATTTTGGCCTAAGTCATTCCAAGCCCCCTGAACTGCTAATCTAAGCTCCTGTTCATGATGGAAGACGTTTTGACGCAGGAGATTTTTTTAGGGTGTCCCACACATGCTCGATGGGATTCAAATCTGGGGAGCAAGATGGCTACGGTAGAAGATCAATATCATTCTCTTCAAGAACCTTCAAGACAACTCTTGCACGATGAGGAGGGGCATTATCTTGTTGGAAGAGTGGATTCTGACCCATTGTTTGGAGATACGGTACCACTACAGCTAAAACTATCTCAATTGCGTAAGAATTTCCCGTGAGGTTGTTCTGTATGAAAACGAGGTCAGTTCTTCCACCAAGGCGTATACCTCCCCAAAATATCACTGATCCGCCTTCCTGTCTAACAACTTCTCGAGCATGCTGGAGACGGTTTTGCTTTCCAGGTTCCCTCTATATTCGGATTCTTCCCGAATCGGGATAATAACTAAATCTAGATTCATCACTGAAGAGAACTGTGGCCCAGCTCTCTTAATCGCAGTTTACGTTTTCTTGGCACCAAGCTAAACGAGCAACGTGATTTCCATGGGTCAGTTGTGGAACTTTTAAAGGACGTCTGGAGTGGAGTTGACTTTCGTGCAGTCGATTTCTCACAGTTTGGTCGGAAATTTGTACATTATGAACTCGTGATAGCTCTTGAGGTAATTGAGAAGCTGTAGTAGTACGATCTCTTCTGGCTTGTAAAACCAAAAATCGGTCTTGGGCGACAGTAGTAATCCTGAAACGACCTGTATGGCGTTCTTTTACGCTACCTGTTTCATTAAAACGCGACCATAAACGGTTTATGACCTTGGGCTACTTCCCAGAACCCTGGATACTTCCCGTTGTGAACTCCCAGCTTGGAGCATGCCAACGGCTCATAACATCTCTTCTCTAGTCAAATGTCGTCTTGCCATGGTCGAATCACAAAACTTGAGTCGTTAATTTGTGCTTACAACAGAAACAAAGTGCCAACTAACTGATTTCAAACACTGAATACATGAAATGATTATAAAGCAGCGTCGCATCTGCTGCGTTTTTAGTTTTTTATAAAAAAAAAACTGAAATCTGTTGCGGCACTCTACATAATTTGGTGAGAAATTGATGCAGGTTTTCATTTCTTAAAAAAAATCATCCATATTGATCGTTCTGGATACGATATATCGATATTCAGAAATGTTCCTAGACTTTTTTGAGGTGTTTATGTGTATAATGCATGAATGAGTGAACACATGACTTAAAATATCACAAACCAGTGAAATCAATAGAAAAAAGTCATTTGTTGAGTAAAGTCCATTCTTTATAAGTATGTTTCTTATCTTTGGTTTAAAATCAATCATAGATAAATCTTTTAGCCTGGTTGGGAGCTTATTATAGTAATCAACAGACAGAAAACCAGGTCCGTTCTGCGACTTACCAAGTCGAAAGAATTCTTTTCGGATATCTGTTTTATTACGTGTGTCGTAAGAATGAACATCGATACTTTTTTTTAGAGAATGTTGCCTTCTTGTGCACATATATAAAAGGCATTCGTAAATAAACAATGACAGGAAAGTGAGCACATCAAGCTGCCTGAAAGCATCCCTGCAACAATCTCTATAATTTAAACCTTTTATTATTCTAATAGCACATCGCTGTAATCTGAACAAATTTTCGCGCATCGCACAATTACCCCATGCCACAACACACTATCGGAGGTGAGACTTGATTATAGCAAAACAAACACACCGTAGAACTCCTAATGATACCGCTGATGCTAGATTACGAAGTACGAATGTATTTTTGCTCAGCTTAGTCGCAATACTGATGGCATGATCCTCCCACTTAAGTTTCCGATCTAAAGGCATCCCAAGGAACTTTACACTTCCTTCACCATAATTGAATTCGTTCGTTTGTCTCATACTGAACAACAATTGCTGTGCTTTAACAATATTCATGCTGAGTCCGCAAGCAGAAAACCATCCGAGCGCCTTCAACTGCACCACCTCCGACAAATCACGCAACTCCTCAAGCTCACCGGACGTAACAGACAGAGTAGAGTCATCCGCGAACAAGGTAGAGAAGGCTTCAGGTATGTATTCAGGAAAGCCATTGATAAAAATAAGAAAAAGAATGGGTCCCATAATTGAGCCTTGTGACACACCCGTCGTCATAACTTCTCTTCGAGAATACACATCATCCACGAAGATCGTCTGAAACCTACCCGTTGAAAAAGATCTTATAACGTTACTGCTGCCAGCTACGAAACCACAATCAACGAGTCTGTCCATCAGCCTTTCATGGGAGACAAAATCGAAGGCCTTAGACAGGTCGAGAAACAGCGCCATAGAATGCATCCCCAGTTCAAAACACTCAACAACACCGTTCGCAAAACTAATGACAGCATCACAAGTACTTCTTCCACTCCTGAATCCATACTGGCTCTTAGAAAAAAGGTGATTTGACTCAAAGTATTCAACAATTTGATTACTTAGCACTGTTTCAATAACTTTGGAGAAATTGGGACTAACGATATTATACGGTAATTGGATTCATCCTCTCTATTTACTTTTTTGAACACTGGTATCACCTTCGAAACTTTGAGAAAGTCTGGAAATATTCCTTCTCTCAAGCATCTGTTGATCAGAATTGTCAGTGGGAATATTATGAAGTTAATATTTCGCTTTAACAGGACAACTGATAGTCCATAGATATCCGTGGATCTACTGCTTTTCAAGTTCCTGATAACATCTCTCACGTTGTTGAACGTTACTTCCGAAAAATTTAATTTTGAATTTGAGAGAATTTCATTCCCTTTCGTGTCCCCAAAAGCAACTTCAGACTCAGGAATACTAGCAAGTATATTTTTCGCAGCTAAATCAAAGTATTCGTTGAACTTATCGGCTGCAATCGAATGACTTGAAGAGTTTTTTTTCGCATTTGATCAACAATTTTCCATGTTGTTCTTGATTTGTTACTATACTAGAGTTATAATTTTATCGAAATGGGCTGTTTTTGCCTTTTTTATATCCAATCTGTAAATCAACCGCAAGTTATTATAGGCAATTCACAAATTCTCAGTTCTTAATGAATCATAAAGGTCGCAAACTACCCGAAGACTCATGTCTGCAAGTTCGTCAGTGAATGTTGGAATATGATGGGGAATACCCATACAAAGGATGTGGCTGCAGCAAGAAGGAGCTCTCTACACAATGCAGATATCTTTATCGAATTTCTGAACTGCCAATGTGGCAATAGATGGATTAGTAACATCTGTCATTTTTACACTACCTCACACAGTTTGATTTTTTTTGTGGAGATATTCTAATAGGGCATGGTTAATGTTTTTACCACGAAGTTTTTTATTTATTCAAAATATTTGAAAAAAAAATGAGGGCGACATGCCCCTTTTGAATGAAAATATGGACAAGAGAACTAGTTCCTCGTTTTGGAGGACACTTCCGAGAATCTTTTTGATGTAGGTTAGGTTAACAAAGAAACACATTTTTGTTGAGTTGAAGAAGACAAGTTTTATTTTAACCGAATTTATTGATCAGTTTGCTGACTTTAACTAGCCCGGCATAACTTAATTTCTCTTTCCTACACAAGGATAAAGAAAGGAGTGAAATACTGTTTGCAACGAAATTTCTCAAAACGACTTGAGGTAGGATAACCATTTTTACTATTTCAAATTGTTATTACTCATTTGTAATGCTAATATGAGAGATAGCTCATTGTATTTTAAAATGATGACCAAAAAAATATATCAGAATTTTTCATATGAATGGATTTGATATGAATGAACACATGTTATTTTTTTACTTCATTCTACAATATGTTAGACAGCTGACAAAATGTTTCCCCGTTTGTATTGAAAACCAGAGAAAGTATTGATCCAAACATTTTTTAATTTTTCGAAATTCTTCTTAGAAGTATAACAAGAATACGCCATTATCGTTTTTTTTTGTCATATTTCTATGCAGGTAAGTTGGACCATCAGAGGCATTGACTAATTGAAAACAGTCCGTTGTTGGCCACGACAATGAACTCCATATTCTGTTAAACATTCAAGAAAATCCAAACTTTTACTCTACAACTTGCCCGTGACCATAATGTTTGCGATATAACGGTATTGAAAATTATTCACGAAAGATGTATCCCGACAATAGATGGTAACTATTGCTCTATGATTTACCACTTCGATTGCAATTTGATCGGTTGTATCGGTATGCAAACTGAAAATCCATATTTGCCTAATAAGATATCATTTACCGATGGGTCGACATTTACTAGTGAAGGACTTTTAAACCGGAGAAACAACTTTAAGATGAAGTTTGGTGCGATATAATTTCTAATTTCTTCATTTTGCTTATAAAATTGCCCAGGGAGCTATGCCTCGATACTTAAGTTTTCTTCAGCATATCTAATTCTAACGAGCTCCTAGAATATGTACCACTCGTATTGATAGAAAAGTTTTGGTTCATGCCCGATCAAACGCCACTCGTTTTCAATCGTTTCCTGATCATTTCATCGATGGATTGGTCGTGGAAGTAGATTTGTTTGTCCACCTAGGAGTCGAGGCTTGAACCCTTGGGACCTTTCAGAATGATCAAATTCGAAGAATGTAGTTTATGAGGATGGGAAGAAGTTAATTATCTTAAGAAACCGCAGCACAGAATACGAGACGTTGCGAATACATTTCAAAATAGGGAAATCTTAATTGACATTCTCCTATTCAATAAAATCAATTTTCAAAATATATTAAGGCAGAACGTGACCACTTTAAACATTCAATTTGAAGAGTTTATCAATATGACTCATACCAATAATTGCTCTTCGATATTTATTATCAAATTCAAAACATTCTTTATTCGTAGGAAATTTAATTAATTAATTTAAATTAAACTTAGAAGGCACTCTTGTTCTTCTTCTTATTCTTTTAAATAGGCCTATTGGTCTGTTGCTTGCTGAAGCCGTCTCTGGATGGTTTCTTGCGAGGTGGACTGCCAGCTTTCCTGTCACCTTTTTGGGGGTCTTCCTGGTGGGCGCTTTCCATGTGGCTTGCTCTCCATCATTATGCGCGGTAATCTGTTTTCGTGTATTCTTCGCACGTGCGCATACCATTCTCTTCGTCTTTGTCTGCCCCATCTGACTATGTCTACTATGCCGCATTGAGCACGTATGTCAGTGTTTCTTATCCTGTCCAGTCTGGTCTTTCCGAGGATAGTTCTTAGGGTTTTCATTTCGGCCGCGCGTTGCATACTTTTAGTTTTGTTTGTGCCTTCGCGTACTTCTATGCCGTAAGTCATGATGGGTCTGATGCAAATCTTATAGATCTTCACCTTGCTATCTGTTCCCATGTGCTGGTTTGACCATATCACATCTCTAAGACACCCTGACAGATCTGCTGCTTTCGTTATGAGACTTCATACTTCTTTCGCCGGACCGTGGTAGCTGCAGATGTCAATGCCTAGATATTTGAAGACATTGACTTGCTCGATTGACTTGTCTTCCACAACCACTTTACACCTGACAGGTTCTCTATACAATGTCATGGCTTTGGTTTTTGATATTGAAACTACCATGTTGAGTTGTTGGCTGACTTGATAGAATTTAAAAAGCTGTCTCTGAAGATCGTTCTCCGTTTCTGCTATAATAGCTGCGTCGTCAGCATAGCAGACCACAGATATTTTAGAGTGGCCCATTCTGTATCCCAAATCTAAGGATGTGACTTGTAGTATTATTTCATCCATCAAGAGGTTGAAAAGGAAAGGGCTCAGGCTGTCACCCTGTCTAATTCCGCCTGGTGTTTTTATGTTAGGTGTAGTATGTTCGCCTGACTTGATCTTTGTCACATTTCCAGTGTTTAAGTTTTTAATTAGTTTGGTGATTTGGGACGGGGACTGTCTTTTTATTAGAATTTGTAGGATGTCTGTCAAGCGTACTTTGTCGAATGCTTTTGTTAAGTCTATAAAGCAGATGTAAGCAGGTTTGTTGAACTCTATTGATTTCTCCTTTAGTTGTTTCATTATGAAGAGAGCGTCCGTTGTTGATCTATTTGTTCGAAATCCAAACTCTTCCTCTCTAATCTCGATACGAGATTCCAATTTGTCTTTTAGGATGCCAGTGAGCAGTTTCATGGACATACTTAGCAGGGTTATACCCCTGTAGTTTTCAGGTGATGCCTTTCGCCCCTTTTTGAAGATAGGAATAGTGATGCTGCTGCGCCATTCTTCAGGAATCTGTGATGTGTTTAAAATTTTATTGAAAAGAGTTAGCAGCTTCTCGGTGTATGGGGGAAAGAAACTTTCCCCCATTTTTTAGCAATTCGTTCGGGATGTTGTCTGTTCCCGCGGCTTTCCTGTTTTTTAGCTTTTGTATTCTTTTTCTTAGCTCTTCCTCTGTTATCAAAAGAACATCTGGTGTTTCGTCTTCGTTCACCCATGTATCAGTTGTTTCTTCATCTTGATACAGCCCTGTAAAATATTTTTCCCAGATGTCAGGTGATATGATTTTAGTTTGAACGTATTCATTTACTGGCTTTTTCCTGTTTTTCAACATCTTCCATACCTTTCTTTGGGCTCCATAAAGGTCGTGTTCCATTTCACTGGTAAACTGTCTCCAGTGTTCCCTTTTGATGGCTCTGATGGCTGCATTAGATTTGTTTCTATTTTCAACGTATCTCGTTCGATTGATTTCTGTTGGTGAATTTAAATACGATAGATAGCTTTTACGTTTCATATCTGCCAGTTCCTTTACTTCCTTACAGTACCATGACTTGATATTTTCTCCCACTGACTCTGCTGCAGCTTCTGTTATGCAGGTTTTTATTTGTTGCCAGCCTACTTCAACTTCATCTGATATGCAAATGTTATTCAGTTTGCTTGATAATCTGAGTTCGTAAAGCTGTCTTGTGCTTTCGGTAGACAAAGATTCTATATTGAATTTTCTTATGTAGATAGGCTTCTTTATAACTTTACGAGGTTGTTCCATTAACATTTTGCATAATACAAGCTTGTGATCTGTTCCCAGATTGGCTGATGTCAGAGCCCTTACGTCTAATATTTGCGAGGGTGTGATTGCTCTGTTGGTTATGACAAAGTCTATAATGGATCGTTGTCCTCTTGTGTTGGAAAAAGTATATTTGTGCTGTTCTTTGTGTTGGAAGTATGTGTTATTAATTCTCATCTCGTTCCTGGCACAGAAGTCTATAAGAAGTTCACCATTGTCCTTGGCAATTGGCTCGTTGAATTTTTGTTTCTGATTGGGTATTATATCATTTCCAATTCGGGCATTGAGATCTCCAAAGACAATGAGTTTATGGCTTCTATTAAGTTTGTCGATAGTATCTTGCAATGACAGATAGAAGTTTTCAGACTCTTCGTTGGTTCGTGATGTATCAGGAGCGTTGTGCTGACAAGCTGGGTGGTAAGTTCATTCAAGCACTGTATTTCATAAAATAGTAACAATAATAAAAACAATGCTTCAAACAATAACAACTGTTTTAGTTAAAACGATTCGTAAATTCCTGCAAACGCTCATTCATCCTGGCAATTTGCATACATCTTCAATTTTTGATTCATTTTACTCGAAAATTGTTTGCTCTAGCGACTTCGATCAAGTTCACCATTTTTATACAGAAGAGATGAGAGGAAAGATATATTTAGTTCAAAATAACGTACATCATGGCAAAACAAATTTGACAGCTTGTATGTGTCTTAAAAGTCCTTCAGGAGATTATCATAATTATCAAAATCGCCAATAGATTTGATCGCAAAAAACCCTATATACCAAATAATGAGAAAGATATTCAGTAAAATGTGTTATAATTAATTTTTTGTATGACATAATTTCTAAATATTTTTATGTGAAGAATCTGGCATTGCTCTGTTTTTCTACTTTCTAATTCAACCCGTAATAGTGGAAAAAACGCCGAAAGTTATAGATAGCTCCTACAAACAAAAACCGAATTGCATCTTGAATGACATTCTAATAGCCTGAACCTTTTTCATTGGTCTGTCACTTTGGGAAATTCCGGAAGTTGACCTTCACTTGGACTTTTTATATGATAACCCCATATTTTTATTGCTTTTCGATTACTTATTCAATTAAGTATCTTCTACTCTAAAATTATCACTTAAATTGCTTTAAATTTTTAGCAAAAAGAAATTATCGAAAAATATCGGGAGAAAACTCACATTTCTAATTCATCCATGTAATTCATAAAATGAGCGATTATTTGAGTTTGAGATGAAATTTTTCTATCTAAGAAAGTGTTTTGGTTATTATCTCAGTTCAGATAACTCACTTTATTTCTTATTTTAGGTTAAAAAGGGCTCAAAATGTAATTAGAGATTCTAATGAACCGTGAAGTAAGCTCTGTGATGGAATACCATCAAAATCGTAGGACAATATATCGTATATATATATATATATATATATATATATATATATATATATATATATATATATATATATATATATATATATATATATATATATATATATATATATATATATATATATATATATATATATATATATATATATATATATATATATATATATATATATATATATATATATATATATATATATATATATATATATATATATATATAATTTATATATATTTGGGAACTAGCTCTTGTCAGGAGGATTATTCATTGATCTACGGATTTTTGAATGATTTTTCAGAATCCTCATGAAGTTTTTTCGCGGAAGATATTTGACCCACCAAATATTTACCGACGGGAGGTTTATCTCGGAAACAGTGGAAAAGAGCAGTATTCCAGCGGGATTATATCGCTCGTTTTCTACCGTTGATGTGATTCACGGAACGGCGAAAGATGTCTCCCAAATGTTTGGAATTTTTAACGTTTCCACATCTGTTTGTTATTGTTCATATCTTTCTCAAAGTCCGGTAGCGGATTCGCCGTGTCGGTCCATAGAGGGCGACTCTCATACGTATGTACGAGGTGCGTCCTTTCTGGAATTGATAGGGTACCCGATGTAGCTTGGTAGGATGCTGAGAAGCTATCTGCGACACTGATGAGCTCCTAATAAGGGCGAAACTGCAGTCTTCCGCTTCGTTTCTCGGCATCCTGCTTAGTTGCACTATTGTGGCGCTTGGGGGCTGCGTGCATGGCGGCAGATTTGGAAACTAGCTCTTGTCAGGAGGGATTATTCATTGATCTACGGATTTTTGAATGATTCGTCTTGTCTCAAGTATATATATATATATATATATATATATATATATATATATATATATATATATATATATATATATATATATATATATTCGTTCACCGAATTTACCGGGTAGTTTCATCAAGCACACCGGGAAATTTCTTGCCAAGGTGTACTCGGTTTAAGAGATGAATTTCCACCAGACCGTTCGTTGTAATCACTAAAGGAAACATTGGCATAGATTCGATCCTGATATTTCTCGATCTTCTCAGTGTACGCCTTCGTTAAATTATCGTCTGCAAGAATCGTCACATCAATAAGAGGTGCTCTATTCTTTTTCTTATAGAATATGACGATATCGGGCCTATTGTGCTGCACTGCACGGTCGGTGATAACAGTAATGTCCCAGTACATTTTGTAGGCTTCGTTTTCAAACACTCCCTTGGGTTGAGAAAGATGATGCTCAACATTTTGTTTGAGTAGCCCCGATTTTAGTGCTACTTCTTGGTGGTATATTTTGGCAACAGCGTTATGCCTTTCCAGGTAATGCTCGATAATTAATTTTTCTCGAAAAACACAGTGATTCAGGTCATTCATTCTCAGAAGGCACTCTACCAAGGCACATTGAATATGTGAACGAAAAATAACTAAAATATGGGGTTATCATTCAAAGGGTCCGAGTGGAGATCAATTAAAATATTTCAGGTTGTTGGAATATTATTCAAGATGCAATTCGGTTTATGTTTCATTGAAATAGATCAACAATTGTAGAAGACATAGCTTGGGGTGTTTTCACGGAACACAAGATATACTTAATTCATACTTTTTTGAAGGAAAGATTGAAATCCTTAAATTGGTGATTTCTGAGACGACAAACTGATGAATATTCCTTGAATAATCATGAAATTGATTTATTACGTTTTCAGCTACAGAGGAAATTCATCTTACTGATTGGTTTTCTCAAATGATTACATTTTTTTGAATTTTAAACACCATCTAGCACCATAACGAAGTGTTTGCGATTCTAATTCCAAATGAACTTTTCTCTCTAAATCATGATTGATTTAAAAAAGATAACCACTCTCAGACTCTTCATATCCGAATCGAGGTTCGAATTAAAAATGGATATAACACTGATTAATCGTTTTTTCGAAAATTAACACTAACTGCGTGACCTTTGCAATTGTTACAACATCTAAAAGAGCCTACTCCGCGTTTGAAATAATCAACTTCAAAACAGAGAACGCATACTTTCCATTTTAAACAATAAGTCAATCATATTTAGATCAACACAATTTTCTATTTGTCTCGACCCAAGAATGTTAAAAATCACTTGCAACAATTAAATATTGAAAGTTGTGTAAGTATGAGAAATAATTAGACACGATGATATTTCTTAAATACTTCAGTTCAAACCATATGTTGAATAGAAGACTTGAAGTGAAAAAGACATTCTTTGCTGAAAAAATTTATAATGGAATATCATCATCTCGAAAAGAGAGAGTTCACAATTAGATAGCGAAAAGCCTGTATAGCATCTGCTGTAGTTTTGTGAGATTGTATCCCAGTTTTCGTATAATTCATACATATGTTATGAATCAATGCCTTACGAGAAGAGTTGATCTTATTGCATTACAGTTGGTAGAGAATCATGAAAGATTTGTCTCATCATGTTTTGAATAAATATTAGAAACTGTAATATCTTCTCATGTTACATACAAATCAAATAGTCTTGATACCATCTGAAAATATAAATAAATTCTGGGTAAAATATTTAAGTTTGATGAAAAACTTTCACTCTTCACTACGAAATATTGAAAACTAAGTACATGGCGAAATATAGTACAGAAAGAAAAATTCGTAGTAATATATTTTCAGAATGATATCGAAGGAATTGAAGATTTTCAATATCCAGAAAGTTTACCTCTGTTATTCATGCAGCAACATCTTAGCATACTCAACACAAATTATCGATGATAAATCGAGGTTACATCACCTTAAAATTTGGAACAAATAATTTTTATTGATTAAGTTGAATGAATGGAAGAATATTTTCATTTTAACACATTCCAAAATTAATTCAATTAATTCAAATTATTACTGAATTTATTGCAATTCGAAGTGAAGTGGCCAGGGAGCCTACACGAAAGTCGGATAGCATTCTGAACGTTTTGTACCTTTTTATCTTTAACAATAACATAATTCTTGGGAAAGATTAATATAACAGTAACTCAGGTAACTCATTGTAATGAATTATGAATCGTTCTAATATATTTTATTTATATGTTGTGTAAAGTCCATATGTCCATAATCTAAGGTTAATTGGACTGAATGTGCATTCAGGTTAGATACTTAAAAAAATAAAAGAGAATAAAATTCTGTTTTTTTATATGATTGTGAAATTTATAATTCTGATACTGATGAAATTGGAAAAAGAAAAATATTCCAAATGATGAAATACACGAATAAAATGAAAAACTGCAAAAGCTTTACCAACTGACAAAATTTATTGTCGTGTTTCAGAAATATTATTTATCATATTGATACGGAATATGTCCACCTCTAATTGGAAATGCAGTTCTACATCTTCTCTCAATGCTCAAAATCAAATGATTTATCTTCTCTTGGGGAATTTCAACAACCTTATAAGGCTTCGAACAACTGCTGCCTGTTTTCAAAGTGAGTCTGATTTTGCAAAACACATCGTTAAAGAATATCCAATGCATGTTCAATGGGAGTTAGATCAGACGATTGCTCCGGCCATTCTCATTGAGAGCATTCCTTGACACTGCTGCAATGTGGGGATTATTATCTTTCATAAAAATAAAATTAGGCCCACATTACTTGCTTCTCCACCAACAACATTCAGAAATATGTTTCGAACATATTCGTTTGCAGTGACGAAACGTTCTAATAAAATAAGAAGACTAATGAAGATGCCACCCTACATTATGGCTGTACTATGGAATACTGCAATTAGAGAAATATGACACCCCATATCCGTACAAGATTTTCGAGGAAAATTTATTAGTGAAAACAGATCACACAGCTATTTGGAACTTCTTGATTTTCCGGTATTTCAGCATTTGACAATATCTCGATTACTATCAAACTTAGGTTAAAAACTATTTGGACCTTATAAGATCACTTTCTTGAGTAAGATGCAGGAACGTATTCATTTTTTTTCTTATTGAATAGTTTTCAAATCACACTGTGTTCCAACGAAAATTTGCCACCCCCTCTATATCACGATGAACTGATTTTGGCGGAAAGGCTGAGCCACGTCAATTTGTGATTGGAGGGGGACCAATTTCTGAGTTGGTTCGGAGCGTGTAAAATAACCCCCCTCAGCAGCACCTAAATCACAATGTCATAAATCAAATGATATGCTCAAAATGACCTCCTCAAAAATCGATAAAAAGATACAAACGATTCTCGAATTCTCTTCTAGTGTTTTGAAGAAAATCAAAAGTCTGCATTCGGTGACAATTCTTATCGCAGGTCTTTCAAACTATCGGGCTGTGTAGTATAAATTCTCGATTCAAAATGGCCTCATAAGAATAAATCTAAAGGACTCAAATGAGATGATCTAGCTGGCCCCTCAACCTGGAAAAATTTGCATCCAAATATCGTCGCATACGAAAATCGAAATGTTTAGGAGCAGCATCTTGCAGGAAACGTATCTCATTCTCTGAAAGATTTTCATCATTTTCCGAAATTTCTGTGAACTTGGGATTTATTAATTATTGTAACAACTGCAAATAAATGTCAATATTAATACTACTTTCGATGAAGAAAGGTTCTACAATATGTTTTCCATAAATGCCAGACCAAACATTCAATTTCTGAGTATTTTATGTGTATGCCTGTACAACAAAGAAGCACATTTGTAATAAGAACAAACGAAAGTTATTTAATATTCATAAATAAGGAAATGTTTATGGCCCAAACCTACACGTGCATCGCAATACCCGTGACAGTCGAGTCGGCTTTTTCCGGTTTGTAAAACCGAAACTCAGTTTCATTGAAAGAGAAACACAACTGTTTGATAGCACTTGATATATTTTCTCGAAATCTAGCTGTCCTGCTGCGAGCTTCCTTCTTGAACTATACCAATGGCACTTAATATCTCTTCCCCAACCCTGGATTGAAGAGAGGGCTCTGGAAGTCACAGCTCTGGGTCCCCTCATTGAAAGGAGACTCCGAATCAGGACTGGAGAACATACAATAGCATATCCACAAATATGACTAAATGAAATATAATCATAGCGGGTGTACTGAATTACTGAAATGATCTAAGAATAAACTTTCCTCATTTATAATTTTGTAGGTGAGAAACACCACATTAGCGCCCCGTAACAAAATGAACATTTTTACTATTCTCTACCTGAAAAGTAAAAAAAGGATCCTTATAGAATCACTCCGTTATTTGTCTATCTGTCGAGACCTTTCCCCTTAGGAACGCTTGAAGTTATCGAGTTCAAACTGATTTCGAACGCTCAATTCATTAGCCTTTTGAATTATTGACGACATTGAAGTGCTAATTCAACGAAATAAAAATATATGGTAGTTTGCGCCACATGTTTTTGCACTCGCAAGAAGAATATAAATCTATACTGCAATTTCCGTGTCGAATTTTTATTTAGCTTTTATAATTAGTTACATCTACGATTTTGACTAGGTCCATCATATCGTTGATCCTCATTTTAAACTTAAAATTGATAACATTTTTTTGCCAAATTATTCATATGGCACAAATGGATGGAGACCTGCTAATATCGCTTATTTCATTTGGGTTTACGCGAAATCTATCGTGATAGTTCGCACTAAACCTTTCTTTTTCCTTCTACGGAACCTCTGCATAGTAAGAATTAACAGCATTGTTGCTTCATTTTTCGTTCAGCTTTTTGTGCCTAAAAATTAGCATCGCCTCTACGGATTGAAAATCAGAGAAGTTGACAATAGTGAATCATCTCAATTGCCAATTGGCAATGATTTGATCGAATTCGGCACAGAGGAAAAACGTCTATACGAAGGTTGATTACTCCGTCAAAACTACTCTGACCAAATTTTATTTGGATGGTCAATTTCCCTAAGCCCGTGTGGAGTCAGTCCCCCATCGGGCGCCTCCCCAGGTGGCGGATAGGGGAAAGCTACCCAGATATGGGTGGTACCGGAGAAATTAAATATCCGGGGCAGACCAAAAACTGAAATAGTAACGTCTCATTTTCATAAAGCGGCTACGAACAGCGTCTGTTCCAGAGTAGGCGCTTGAAACTGAAAACCTAGGAAAGCAACGGGAAAGTACCTAGATGGATTATTCCCTTCCCCAGGATAGCATTATGTCTGAAAACCAAATGACCAAGGCCCTCAGTCCTGGGCACCCCTTAAGTGGGTAGAGGGTGCGAAGAATCTCCCGGTCAGCTGGTATGATAAAATCGAACACCATGAAGAAAATAGGCACGAGGAATGTGCGAAGTATGTTTCAGGCTGGTGAGGCTGAAAATCCACATCCTAAACGTAAGTGAAATGAGATGGCCCGGCACAGGTCAATGCGAGATTGATGACCATCAAGTTTTTTACTCTGGAGAAGACAGCTCACACCACCGGAATGGAGTTGGCATAATAGTCACCAAGGAGGTAGGTCAGGCCGTTCTCGGTTTCATACCAATCTCTGATAGAGTGGCTCTTCTCAAGATCAATTCAAGACAATGTAAACTTGACATAGTTCAGATCTACGCACCAACTTCTGGAAGCAACGAGGAGGAATTTGAGCAGTTCCAGGCTAACATGATAAGAGCATTGAAACATACACATAAGGAGGAAACAACTATATTAATGGATGACTTCAATGCGAAGGTCGGCCAGGGTGGGGTTGAGGACGTGGTGGTTAACTACGGCCTTGGAACAAGAAACGAAAGAGGAGAGGCACTCATTCAGTTCTGTAGAGAGATGGAATTCGTTATTTCTAACACCCACTTCAAGCTGCCTCCTCGACGCTTGTATTCCTGGAAGTCCCCAATGGATAGCGAAGGAAATATCGTTAAAAATCAAATTGATTTCCTTCTAATTAGAAGAAGATTCCGAAACTCTGTTGTCTGTTAAAACATACCCGGGAGTAGATGTTCCGTCCGACCACAATTTACTGTTGGGAACACTAAGAATCAAACTAGAAAGGAAAGAAGCTGAATCCACGAATTGATACACACAAACTAAAGAATCAGAATACTAAGAACGAAATATTTGAACACCTAAATATTTAAATTCAGGATATGAAAAATAACATAACTGATGTAAAACTGATGTAGAATGCCATCAAAAACATAATGAAAGAAACAGCCAACGATAAAATTAGATCTAATTTGAGAAAGAAGAAGAACGATTGGATGAAATTCTGGATCTTATGGAAGAACGCAGGCAAGACAGACATAAAGAATCGATAAAATACAAGGACATACACAATAGCATCAGAAGAAAAATCAAGTTGGCAAAAGAAGACTGGCTGAATGGGCATGGTGAAGAAATTGAGCAGCTTAGTCATCAGCATTATCTACTTAATCTCTATAAAAAATTGAAGGAAACTGCAGGAATTGGAAAAAAATGGAACAATGTGACTTTAGTAGATGATAACGGTTTAGCTATCTTAGAAGCCGAAAATAAGGTCGAGAGATAGAAGGAGTATATTCAATCACTTTTTAACGACAAAGACAGAGAGCCTCTTGCGGAAAAGGAAGCAATAACCTTCTATAACAAAACGCGAAGTAGCATACGCAATAAATAATTTGAAAAGGAACAAGGCCCGGACCTAACTTATGGAGATTTGATCAAATAAATTCAGGAAGATATTTGCACATTTCCCCTGACTTTTTCGACTACTTCTACGATACTGGAAATATTCCTGACGATTGGCTGATTTCATCATTTATTCCAACACGAAATAAATCATCTTTGGTGTTCGAATAAAAAATTCGAGGAATATAGATCTATAAGTCTCATGAGCCATGTTCTGGAGTAATCCTTAAAATATACATGGACGAATTTACCCAAAACTAGAACAAGACATTAGTAATACGCAGTTTGGCTCCAGGAATGGTCTAGGTACTAGAGAAGCATTGTTCAGTTTGAATGTTTTAATTCAAAGAAATCGTAATGTAAATTGCGATGTATATGCCTGCTTCATTGACTTCGAAAAATCTTTCCACAGGGTAAACCATCAGATAGAAATAGAAATATTGCAGGAGTATCGAATAGACGATAAGAATCTTCGTATCATTTCTAACCTTTATTGGAAGCAGGAGGCGTTTGTTCGAGTAGAGTAGAGGAAATGGAATCACAGATATTCCAAATTCGTCGGGGCGTCAGTTAGGGAGGTGTGTTGTCCTCGCTGCTTTTTAATGTTTATTCTGAAAAACTGTTTCTGGAAGCTCTTGGCGAGATTGAGGACGGCATTTCCTTGAATGGTGTTTTGATCAACAATCAGAAATACGCGAACGATACGTTTCTTTTGGCAAGCACAAGTGACAGAGTGCAAAGGCTCATTGAAAGCGTGGTACAAGTTTGCGAAAAATACAACATGCGGCTTAATACGAACAAAACAAAAGTTATGATAATAAACAAACATAACCAACCTCACGTACAATTTTATGCAGGAGGTTCTACTATTGAAACAGTTACAACCATAAAGTAGATTAGAGAGATCATAATACGTATTCAGAAGGCCAGAGCCTACTTCAACAACGTGAGAGCTATTTTATGTAATTTTAAGTTGAATTTATGAATAAAAACTCGTCAATTGAGGTGCTTTGTGTTCTATATATTGCTGTATTGAGTGGAGTCTTGGACGTTGACTGATGCTGCTTGTAAGAGGATAGAGGCCTTCGAAATGTGGTGCTACCGTCGCATGTTGAGAATATCTTTGGTACACCACGAAACAACGACATGCGATTTATGTCATGAATTTCTGAGACTTTTTGTAAAGAAGTCCCGTGTTTTATTTTTTTATTTCTTTATAGGCATCTTCATATTAGCTGATGTGAATCCGCACTCTGTCACAGCCGTACCCAAAAAATTGTCACAACCGTACCCGACGCATCATTTTAAGAAGGAAAAATCGCAATGACTTTTCCAATTATTTACCTAAAAAGTAACGATTCGTAAACAACTATTAGTGTTGAACTTATAACGAAAAAATAACGAGAAATTCTATCCTATAAATAACTGTAATTATGAAAAGGAGTCGAACAAAAATAGTTACTTTTGATTGTTGAAAAGCAATGTTTACTCCTGCTTACATTAACTTTATGCGCAAGCTAATACAATCTTTGGGATCGTGTTCAGACTTGCTAGCTAGTTAAAATCACTTTCATGCTATCCAATTATCAGCAAGTTCGAAACCAAGGTAACAATGATCTATTAAATCATTTTAGGTAGTTTGAACAAAGTAAAATTACATTCGTGTTTCAATCGAAGTTATTATTACCAAATATTCTTCATTCAACTGAATGTGTGAAATCTTTTAGGCTCCCCTTCATTTTTTCCTCATATCCATTAATCCGGCCCTGTTTTTCTCTACTCCATACCTTCTCTCCATGATCCTTTTATGATAATAAAATCATTTTCAGTTCCGTCTTTGCCATAAGAGCAATATCGCAGAGATCCCGGTCTTACAAGGCCCCTAAATGCTAGCAAGATAAAAGATTAATTTTTTGAAATAATTTCATTTTCAAATTGTCAATTTTTTTCAAATAATTTTAATATTTCTAAATCGAAGTGTAAATCTGAAACCAGACTAGATATCTCAACAGTGAACTTTTATCAATAAAAAAATAAATAATAGTAGAACAACAATTTGCAACACACGCATAACATTTTTTGAAAGATCATCGGACTGTACAGGTTGGACTAAATTCAATGTTTTAGTTGCTATGTGATATTTTACAGATAGAGAAAATCGATCCTTTTTCTCGAGCTAGATATTCGAGAAGATCTCAGTGGTGAAAACGAATTTCAGCTTTTTCGGTTTTCGAGTTATTCCGGAATTTTGGATTTTTCGGGATTTCGACATGTGACGATATCTCTAATACTGTTGAACTTAGATAAAGAATATTTTCACATTCTATTTTGAATATAATGCAGGGATGTATTCGAAAAGTTTTTTGCTCATCGGTTTCTGAGTTATGAACTTGTATATTTTCAAATACGAACTATAGGTGATTTTGATATCCATCATTAATTCCTTCAAGATCAGCGTTTTCATTTAGAAATCGAAAATTCATATCAACTCATTCGGAATATCGCTAATAATCAAAATTCTATGGTTGAAAGGTTTGTCTATGTGCGTCAAATATGTCTATCATTCTTTTCTGTGTTGAAAACAATATTTCACCCCTTAAAATATAGATTTTCCTTCTTTATGACACTTTTCAAGTATTCAATCTCATTGATGTCCATTCATTCAATTCTGTGTTCGAGACTATTCTAATATTCAATTAATAGCATTGATTATATGGAAACAATTATTTATATCATAAGTTTATGTTGTTCTTCTCTATCAGCTTGGAAAATTTTTACTTTTAACTCAATCATTATGGCTCTTCAATTCCAAATTTACAAAAAGTATGACAATGTTGAAATGTATATGATTCGGACTCTGCGGAAGAATCTTATTTTAATAGATTCCTGAGAGGCCGCATAAGTCAATTTTCAAAATACTGAAGGTAAATTTGAGTGATGGAGACTCTTTCAAAGCACAAAGGAGCAAATTATATTAAATTGAAGATAGACAAGATAATATCGTCGATGTAATAGGAACAATTGCAGCCAAACCTGAAATTGCAAGCCGTCAAATGGCATTTCAAAGGATGAGAATATTGCAATTCCTCCAGTCTGGTGATATCCAAAAACGACTCAATTTCTGTCACTGATACCTGCAGAAAACAGCAGAAAAAAGAATTTTATCGACGCGTTATATGGACCGGAGAAGTTTTCAATAGGCACAATGAGTACTGTTGTTGTCGAATATCGATCCTCATCGACGATAGAACATTCAACAACAAGGGCGATACAGTTTCGATGTGTGGTGTACTTTGTTAGTGATCGTGTATTGGTATACACTATTTTTGACGACAACCTTAATGGCGGAATCTACCATCGTATTATAGATGAGACTATATCGGAAGAATATTTAGATGAATTGCCAATAGAGTAAAGAGGAAATATACATGTTCAGCATAATGATGAACTACCACACGAGAAACGAACCTTATACCTATTGCTGAACTGGAAGAGGACCATTTCCCAGATCTGACTCCCCCAGATTTCTTCCTCTGGGGGCATGTTGAGAATTTATTGAATAAAGAAAAAACGAATAACATAGATCAGGTAAAACAAAATTTCAGGATTTGTTTGAAAAATGTGAGTAACATTTATAAAGGAAAGAAGTGTTGCCAGGCCTTGCAACTCCTGCAGTTCGAATGATGGAAATGCTTTCGAATTCATGAGATAATTTGTTTATTGATTCAACTTATTGTTTATATTGATGATACTTTTTGTTAAAACAAGTTTTCCTTCAAATTCAAAATTAAATTGTTCGGCAAAAAAACTTTATGTTCTGAGAAGTGAACACTGAATTGAATTAATGTAATCTTTGACGCACACAGACGAACCTTTTCTTCCATAGAATTGTGAATATGTGCTGTGTTCCGAGTGTATAGATATAAATTTTTAATTCATTTTCGAAAAAGGCATTAGTTGAAGGAAGTGATATAGCATGTGATGCATATTTGGAAATAAAAATAATATTCTTCATTGATACCAAACTCACCAATAGTTCGTATTTGAAAAAACTCAAGTTTGCATCAACTCAGGAACCGATCGGCATAAAAAAGTCCCTGCATTATGCTCAAAAAAGTGGTGCTCGCAGAATGTGAAAATATTTTTTACTTTACTGCAATAGAATTCTAGATATCGTCGAAATAATGAAACATCCAGAATTCCGAAATAACTTGAAAGCTTAAAAAAGAAAATCCGTTTTCACCAATGTGTTTTTCTCGAAAAATTAACTCGATGGAGGGGGGATCATTTATCCCTATCTACAATATTTCATATAAATTCCGTACTAAAATATCAAACTTGGTCCATCCTGTACATCTGAATGGTCAAGACAAATTTCGTGCAAACAAAATTACTTCTATATCGGGAAATTGAACGCTCATTCAAAAAAATTATTTGAAATTGTTCAAGGAGGTAAATAAATGTTTTTTCAGCTTAAAAGACTCAATTCTATGATGTAGACAAATAAATGCAAAGAAAGTTCTGAATTTTAATACGAAGACATTAATATCAAAGAGCTTAAATCAGTATATTTTCATTCAAATTACTAGTTAAAGTTAAATTAGTAGATAGATTAGAAAAACTTTATCGAATGTGGAAGTTACTACACGTTTAATCCTTATGATTGCCAATTGTAGTGAAGAATAGTAATTTTACAGCTTCCAGGATTGAAAAGTGAATTACAACGACTATGTAACAAGAATAACTTACTAATATATCAATCACGTTTATAGAAATCATTGTCCTTCAAAAAATTGGACTTCATAATCATAGTAAACGATTTTGCAGAAAATAAATGCCGCACGAAACCATTTCCACAATCAATACGAACTAATAATACAGTAAACCGTAACCCGATCCCAAGTATTGAGCCTGCTTCAAACCTCAAAATGTGTGCCCCAGCCATCCCTATCCCCAAATAACCTAAGACGGCTCCTCATATTCTTCTTGAGTTTGCAACGAAAAGGAAGATATCAGCCTGAATGAAGAATTATAAAACAACATTCCCCTAGTATTTTATCACCTCTCGGAATTCGTTTCTGTCCAGCTCAGTTCAAAGTACTGAGATACAATAAGTATCCCACTCTATCATTTAGAAAAATAAAAATATAATGGAGCTTACGGTTTAATTTTTTTGAATAATTAATTACCTTATAGATGACAATAAAATTTGCCTCTAAGGTGTTTTTCTTCAGAATAGTACTTCATTATTGTAATTAAAATAATTATAATGATCCCAAAATATGCCCTACTTCGACTTATATGCATTCCAATATATAGTCATGAAATTTCTTTTCAATTGGATTAGTCGAGCAGTGAAAATAATTGCAAACGAAAGGCAATAGATTAGACATACTTAATTGATTGAACGACTAGCATGCTAATAAACTCGCACGTAAACAATCAATATGCGTTTTAATATACACTATGAAAGAAGAGATGAAATAGCCCTAATAATAAGGAAATATTCATAGTATCGGAGCTAGCAACGTTGTCAGAATGAGGATTTTAAGAAATATGATTTTTTTATAAACCTTTATGTCTCCCGGCAATTTGCAGCTGGTAGGTAAGTAGGTGTTCCATTTTTGATACATTTGAATGGTATCTCCGTTAATATAAGAGACAAGCACATAACTGTTCTTGTTCTTTGTGAAGCTAAATATTCCAGAAATAAAATTATCATGGTTCTCATCGTTTCTGAAATTCAGGGTGATTTTAAATATCTGCCGCAGTGTATTGTCGTATTTTCGAGAGGATATTTATTTATTTATTTATTGTTACAAAACAAAGAAACCCCTACAGGATAGACCCAATTACCGCAGTTCACAAAAAACGATAACAGAAAAATAAACAGAAGTGAAACTGTCATACTAACTGAAAATTATAACTTTCATAAAAATTCAGGAGAAAAAAAACTCACTAAAGACTACAGAATCAAGTAAAATGTCATAAAAACTAAAAACTACTACAATGAGCATGATTCAGAACTAATGAAATATGTAATAACATTTTTTCTGAAAAAGAAAGAGTTTCATGAAAAACATCTCTACTGGCAATATGCCAATTGTACAGATGCATAATTCGCAAAAAAACAGAATGAAAAAATAAACTAGTACGGGCCTTCGGAACATGGAAGAGTGCATTTCAACGACTAGGATACACGGGAACATTGAAAGTGAGATAATCAACAAGCGAAAAACTAAAAGAATGATTTAAAATTCGATAAAGAAATACAGTGTCGAAAAGGACTCTCCTCTGCTCCAGCCTTAAAATTTTGTGATGACGCAAACTTAATTGATAATCATGGTTACGACTGAAAAATCTAAAGTTGAAACTTTTGACAAATTTTCTCTGGACTCGTTCAATTCTGTCAATATACTTGTAATAGTGAGGGGACCAAACAGGTACAACATATTCCAAATTACTCCTCACCAACGAGAAACATAGCATTTTTAAAGACCTTGGATCACTGAAACTTTTATTAATTCTTATAACAAAACCCAACATTTTGAAAGCCTTAGAAACTATATGATCAATATAATACTCAAAGGACAACTTAGAATCAAGATATATACCAAGATCCTTAATTTGGTTTACCCTCCCAATTACAAGCCCATCAACAGAAAAATAGCATCGAAGAAATTGACATTCTTTGTAAACCTTATATGCTTACACTTATCAATATTTAATTGAAAATACCTACTTTGACAAAAAGGGAAAAGTCTGTCAAAGGGAAAAGTCTGTCAAGATCACTCTGAAACCGAAAAATATCATCATAGGACCGAATACCAGTTTATCAGTTACTATTGCTTCAAAAATTTCACCAAAATAACTTAGAATAGAGACAAGTCGGTAATTACTTACTTCATTTTTGCTTCAAAAATTTTACCAAAATATCTTACCACTTTTGAAAACAGGTACGATCTTTGCCGCCTTCCACTTATCTGGAAAGACACCTTGTACTAAAGATTTGTTGAAAATAATTTGAAGTGGAGTCGCCAAACTAGCGGAAAACGATTTTATAAAAATTGGTGGGATGAAGTCCGAACCTGGACCCTTTGTGGCATTCAGTCCCTCGATTTTAGCTTTGACATCCTTCAGATCTATCGTGTTAAATGTAATCGATGAAGAAGATTTATATCTACTTTGGTAAAGAACAGGATTATGCGGATCTTCATAAACCCTAGAAAAGTACTCAGAAAAAGCATTAGATATAGCCGAACTATTTTTTATTTATTTTTTCACCATGACACATGAATTGAGGCATACTCTGGCTATCTCTCAACTCGCCCACATAAGACCAAAAGAGCTTAGGATTTTTCACAATTCCGCCCTCTACAGAAGCAATATGTTTCTTATGATCTCTTTCAATTAAGATTTTACATTGTTTACGCAAAATACAAACATTTTCATACAGAAAACGGTCTTTGAATATTTTAAATCTTTGATGTAAGTTAGTTTTATCCTTAATGCATTTAATTGTGTCTTCACCAAACCACGAAGGGAATTTATCACACTTAACAGATCTACGAGGTACACACTTATCAATAACTATACTCAAATACTCAAAGCAGAATAAAATATATCAACACATTCATTCACATAGCTAGAACATAATAAAGTTTTCCAATTCAAACTTGACAGTGCCAAATTTATCGCTACATAGTCCGCGTTGAAAAATTTGTACATCGATCTAGATTTGCTAGGAGTTTTATCCAAAGAAAATTTTGCATACACTTCTAAGGCGGTATGATGCCGGTCCCCTGGAACGAAACGCGTACAACATCGAACAAAAGACATATCAGTAGAATTCGACAAAATCAAATCCAAGATTTTATTATAATGATTTGTGATACCATTGAACTGATTAATGGTATAATAAGAAGAAAAATCCCTGAACGAGGAATACGCATCACCGCGAACAACATCATTGATGAAGCCGCACTCACTGCCATCAGAAGACCATGAAAATGATCCGAGATTGAAATCCCTAACTATCATGAAGATATCATTGGGGTGCGACTCCTTGAGAGATGTCACACTGTCAAAAAATACGATAAAACCTTCATTTTTTATATCTGGCGGAAAGTAACAAACACCAAAGAATAGTTTCCTTTTTCCTGTAATTGACACCTTCACCCATATACCTTCCACTAATGACATATTTCTTAGTGATACACACACCATCAGCCTTAAGAAAGGAACGGCAATGTTCTCAATTTCAGTGACTTACAACCGCCAATTTTGCAAAATTTAAATGACGCCGATTTCTAGGGATCCACACCACTTGAAAATCGAACTACTTGACTTGACTCGAAATCAAGTTAAGCTCAAGGTAAGCTTTTGTTTTCAGAATTCAAGTCTACTCAACCTTTCCTCGCAAAAGCTTGAATATTCAAGCTTCTTGAATTGCAAAATTGAAATCTTAAATTTGAACACAATTGGAACAAAATATTGAACTTCCTCTCCTCGACTCTCGGTTCTCGGGGAATCACCATTCAATCTTGATTCTCGGGGATTCACGCATTCTCCGAAATTGTTCTGCCGAATATCGCCCAATATAGTAAACCGTAATCGATAGATTATTATATTTACACTTCTAGCCGCTAGGTGCACTACATAAATTTCGTTCGGTTTTCTATGTATTATAACTAAAAATATTGCGTTTTAACGAAAAACCTCTGAAAGAACCATTTCATTGAAATCTATTCTATATCATATAGAAATCTATTCTACGTTGTAGGAAACATCAATACTTCGATGAATGTTGTTGTTGAATACAGAAATTCTTTGCATTCCTCAAATGACTGCATGTTGATTTCATCCCTTTTTCTTTAAACTTATAAATTCCCTCGCGGAGATTTTTGTATTCACTAAGTTTTGAAAACCCAGTGTGTCGCAGCCAATTAAAAATTTTTTATGACAAGAGATACTACAGAATTCTACAGCACCTATATGGGTACGAAAACAAACGATTAACAAGTGAACTTAACTTTATGCTCTTACAGTATCAAGCTTTCAAGCAGCTTGAAAGAGTTTGATGTCAAGTTGAGCAAGTCAAAACTTTGATTTTTCAAGAGCTTGAATTTCAAGTCAAATCAAGCTTTTCGAAAAATGTTCAAGCTGCTCGACTTGATGAAACCCTACCAATTTCATGGAAAAACTGAAGAATTTGTTGATTCGTATGAAAAAAACATATTCATGTTTTTGTTTCACCATGAAGTTCTAAGTTCTTGATCTACTTTCATACAGCAAAGACAAGACATCTTCTCTTCTCTAGTAGAACTCACTGGTCTACTGACATCAAGAATCGTTTTATCTCTTCAACCTTTCCTGAAATGTACACTGCATTTCTATTATTTGTAACAAATCATGCGAATATAGCTAGTGCCGAGCAATCATTTTCAAAATAAAAAGTTATCTCAGAAATTCTATTGCACAAAAATGGGTGCATATCTCAAGTATCTTTGCTATCCATCGAGCATTTCATGGCCCGAAATTTGAATTTGCCTGGTGTTATTTTTGCAGAAGCGAAAAGAGAATTCTAACATTCAACTCAACTAGTCAATTACTACAGAGAGTACAGTCATTTCAATTCAATCAAAATTACCCTCAATAATTATAACAGTGTTAGTAATTAACATTAACCTAGGAAGTTGGTCCTAATGTATATGGTAGTATTAATAGTAGTGATTTATTGATAAGAACCTGCAAAATCGGTTTCTTTTGCATCAAAGTAAATCCCCCACAGTAAAATTACCTCTAACACTATAGTTACCTTCGATGAAGATGGGCCCTGCGAAATGGTTTCGGTAAATACCAGCCCAAATCTTCAATTTTGAGATATGAGCATGAAGAAAAACACGTCGAAAAAATCAATATTATAGAGAAAATGATGCTTGTTGTTCATATTTTCTCTTAAATTTTAACACAATTGCAAGCGACGAACATGATCGTCGGCTCTATCTGATACGTCAGTCACACGGATAATTTTGTGATGGCAAAATTGTTTTTCTTTTTCAAGAAGCCCACTAATGTTACTTCAATTCAGTTCGTACAGAACATATTTTTTCTACTGAATCCGTAGTTCAAAACTGATCGATCGAAAATTTCACATACTGCTGACTTGTCTCTGGAAATGGTTTAAATTAAATATCCTTGCCGTTTTTAACATAAATGTTATTACGAGAATAAGTCGGCACCCTTTCTTCATTCGAGTCAACCATGTCGAATCAATCTTCCAACAAATATATTGAAATATTGTACCGCAAAAATAAAGAAATATGAAAAATAGATTGATGATTGCGAAATGGAAATGAAAAACAATAAACTCTTAGAACAGACCAATGGAACTTACCAGTTCTGGTCTATGGCGAAGGCAGTCAGCTACAACGTTTGCAAGTCATCCTTCCCACCTTTGATTAGACATGACGGTTCTATCGCATCATCGCCTAATGCAAAGACGGATCTCCTTGCAAAAATGTTTTCACAAAATTCTGTTTTAGACACATGAAAGGCGATGCCACCAAGCATCCCACATTATCAATCGAATATGTCTGAAGTAAATTTCAGAGTGCACATGGTGAGACGCGTTCGTCAACAGCTGAACTATAAGAAAGCAATTTGTCTTAATGAAATACCAACAATTATTTTGAATAAACACTGAAACCACGGAAAAGAGGCAGCTACTATGCGAGAACATTAGGTAATCGAATTGGAAAAAAAATGAATGAATATAGCTGGTTGCTGTAAAATTTTAAAGACGATGTACTCAAGATTGAGTACGACAAATTGAAACTAGAATATAAAAAAAGGAAAGATAAGGCTAAATCCAAAGTTTTTCAGGAAAGAATGAAATCTTTTTCTAATAGAGCCAAGGAAATATGGAAAGAAGTGAATTTCAATTTGGGTAGAAAAATAGGCCCAGAATATTCAGTTATTGAGAGATAATCTATTGGAAAATGATCTGACGAGTGTATCGAATACATTCGGGAAATTTTTCTCGACTATTTCTGAAAAAAAGTAATCGTCTTCTAGGAAACACAGTTCGGCTGATACGACAAATGCAGCAAATATCTTAGAGCGAACAATGTTTTCATGATGTCACAGAAGAGGAATTGCGTTGTTTAGAGGAAGTTACCATCTGAAAACTCAACGGGGTTGGACGAAGTCCCCAGCAGCGTTATCAAAAGTGTAGGTGAATCACTATTACCGGTACTCTGCTTTTTGATAAATGTGTCCGTTAAAAGGAGGGGAATTCCCTACTGTACTGAATAACGCGTGTGTAGTACCCATTCACAAGAAAAAAGAGTGTGAAGATGTGGAAAACTATAGACCAATTAGTTTATCAAGTGTTTTCCCAAAATTATTTGAGGGAAGCATGAATGCTAGGATCACTGAATTTCTTGAAAAATATAATCTACTCGCAAGGAGTCAACATGGATATGTAAGACGAAAGTCGACTGAGACAGCATGTATTGATGTCTTTAATTATATTAGTCCGGAATTGGATGAGAAAATATATTGTTGCGATATTTTTCGATTTGTGTCTTGCATTTGATATAGTGATGAAGCCTATATTATCCAGTAAACTATACAACATTGGAATTAGGAATAATATATTAAGTTGGTTAGTTTCGTTTATCAGTGACAGAAAATATACATTCAAGGTTGGTTCTTCAATCAGTCTGAATCATTCAAATTGAATAATGGTGTTCGTCAGGGCTCGATTCTGGGACCGCTTCTGTTATTGATTCATGCGAACGATTTGATTTCTTACATGAAAAAGTTTTTCGTCACTCAGTTTGCTGATGATTCCTTAGTGGTGGTCTCGGGATCGATTCTTGAGGAACTCATTGAGCGTGTGAAGGAAGCACTGTTCTTGGGTTGGTCTAGTTTGGACGAGTTGATAGTGAATAAAGGAAAGACAGTATTGATGAACTTTCATTTGAAGCGAGATATATCGTTTAAGATTTGTTTTCGTGTCGGCAGAGCTAAGGTTTCTGCTTCGCGCGAGATTAAGTTTCTTGGTTTATGTCTGGACCACGGACTGAATGAAATGGAATGCATATCTGCAGCTAGTGGGACACAAGCTCAGTAGTGCCTATTTCGCATTAATGACCCTGTGAAAAAGTCTTGATTTCACTTCTCTTTTGAGCGTGCATTATACCCTTGCATACTCACATATGCAGTATAATATTTTAGCTTGGGGTCGGGCAACTAACGTTGATGATTTTTTTCTTATTCAGAAGAGAATTGTCAGGCTTCTATTCTCTGCTAGATACAGAGATTCATGTTGGCCACTTTCCATTAAACATAGATTACTTACCTTACCATGTATTCATCTCACCAAATCTCTGTTGTACTTGAAACGTCTGTCCGTGGGAATGCCACCATCATCTAGTTATCATAGATATAAGACCAGATATGGATCTCTAATAAGGCTGAAAAGACACTCTATTTCTTTTCAAGAGAGATCACGTATTTATTCGGTAACAGTCCTTTATAATAGATTGCCCAAAGAAATTAAAAGATTGGGTGAAGTTGAATTTGGAAGAAGAATTGAAGAATTTTTGTTAAATAAGGCCTATTATTCTGTGATTGAATATATATTGAAGACCCCATTATATACAGAAATATGTGAATAATCGTTGATGGTTTGTTTGTAACGTTGCTTGCCATTGTGCTGTATATAGGATATATATTTCATTGTTCATTGTTTTTAAAGATTTATATCAACTGAATTGTAACGACTTCACTGCTTTCCATTGCAAAATAAATTATTATTATTATTATTATTATTAAAGGCGCTCTAGAATTAGCACCTGTTTTGAATCGTCTGTTTCAGATATCGTATGGGAGCTAGACGTGTTCCTAGTATTGAGAAGTTGCGAGAGTACAACCAGAAAGAGAAGAAATGCCAACCCCAAAATAACGTCCAATCGCTTTGTTGTCCATTATGTAGAAAGTCATGGAAAGAGTGATAAACGATGACCGCATAAAATATCTCGAGTCGCATGGTATCGTCAGTGATCGACAATACGGTGTCATAGACAACGTTCAATTGGCAACCTCCTTGCATACGTTATGCCTTTTAGAACATCAGCAATTGAAAAGCAAGGCGAATCCAGAGCCATTGCTATTGATATCTCAAAGACAAGGCGTGGTTGGATTAGTAGCTTTCCTTCAATAGATCGATTCAGGTGGTGGTTGAGGTGTGACGAATGAATCTTTTTAGCTTAATGTTGGACCCCAGGGCTCCATGCCCTCGCCAACTCTTTTTCTGTTACAGATTAATAATCTGCTCCACTCCACCAAAAACTGAATATTTATGTTTGCGAATAACTATACCTTGGCGTCCTTATTTTCTAGTAGCATCCTATAACTGCTGAAGAGATACACTGGCAAATATACTAACAGAACATATCCCTGAATTCAGACTTGGAGAAAATATCACAGTGGGGATGGTTGAATTGGGTCAATTATAATGCGAAAAAGACGCAATCAAAAACGTTTTCCAGAAGAGTAACTGCTGCGGAATCTCCTCTAATCATGCAAGAACATCAAATTTCCCCAGAAACGAACATGCCTCATTGACCACTTGGAGATCACGCGTGATATTCAACCTCTCACTCAAAGGAGGCATGTTGCTGATCTTTCTCTTTTCACAGATTCTCCTTTAGTTAATGCTCTGAAGAACCAAAAAGCTTGGTCCCGTAAAGAATCCAATTTAAAAGAAAAACTAGGCTTGCGGAAAACTCTAACAGCGGAAGGTTCAATCAGCACAGCCACGTACCTGACTCTATAAAACTTCTCTTGTTTACAGAAGTACTGTGCTCTGGAACTTGTAACCATCTAACATCTTTCCGATAACTCACAATTAGGATCACTTCAAGCAGCAAGTGAACACACATATTAAATCATCTTGGTCTATTTTTCCATTCAATCAGCAAAATGCCTACCCTAAGTTATTCTGAATCAATTGAATTGAACATTTTGTAATTCTAGTAAGACAATTAAAAGATCTTTTCTACTTAATGCCCTTCTCGATCTACTTTCCCTTTTATGAATTCTGACAGATACGCACCTACAATCTATCAGAATGGAAGACTCATGGACACTAGTATCCGATATCTCTGGTATTTCTACTTGAGTACCTCTGCAGCGAGAAGAATATCGTCGTAATAGAAAAGTAAGAATAAATTAATATCCAACATCGTCAATAGATACGAATCTTGAATTCACTCATACGAGTCCAAAAATAAAATAAAATGAACAGCACGTCCTTTATCGTTATAGCTACAATTTCACACAAGATTAAAGAACTGTCACTACCGATTGGTATAAAACCTTTTTTGCTGAGCCTCGTAACACTAGCCCCGAACGACGAATCATCCTCCACAAAGAAAGTACAAGTTCGCACACAGCGCACAAAACAAATTTAAGGCAAAGAAAATCGAATTGTAAAATCATCCTGCGTACAATCCAGATCCAAAAATCTTTTTACCTTCTCGAAAATCAAAACGAATAACTTGTCAAATAGTCATCAGAAAAAGTCGATGGCTTAAAAATAAAGTATAATGTGGAAAAAATGAGTGGAAATGAAATGGTTAGACGCATACAAAAATGCATTTTATTTTAATGAAGAAAACAACATCCAAGTTTCATTTCAGCTTCACATGCAAAACTTCAAAGATATCCCTCGTAAGTTAAAGTTGCCATACTGAATGATAAGGTGAACGAACTCGAGGAAAAATTGGGGAGTCTGATGGGAATTCCCAAAACAAAGCTAATCCCCATAGCATGTTCGATATTAAGTCCGAAATAAATGAAATAAAGCGCAGAGAGAACAATGTTTTGATTTTTGGAGTTTCTGGAGATGCTGATGCCAAATCAATAGTGACTGACATAGTAAGGGAACTCATACCCAACTATGATATCAATAACTTAATGGTTTCACGTTTAGGAAAACCGATACAAAGCAAGCAAGGTTCAATTAAAGCCGTCCCGTCTTCGTATAATGATGCCATGAAGATGTTCAAAGGAAACAGAATTTTGAACACGATAAAACAATTTGAAAATATTTATCTGAGGAGCCTTAGCACTATTAAACAGCGAGAATATTACACTGCTCTGAAAAAAAGAATTGACGAACGTTACAAGAATGGAGGAACGAACCTATTCATTGGGTATAGAGGTGGAGTTCCCATGATATTGAGAAAAAAATAAATGACACATCCAGCAGACATTCAGTCGGAGCCATCCAGTTAAATATACTATACCAAAACTGCAGAGGGCTCAACTCAAAAACCCGTGATTTTTTTACTAGTGTACTGTCCTGTGATCATGCAATTATAGCTGTTACTGAGACCTGGTTGAGGGATGGTGTTCGTGATAGTGAATTATTTCCACATAACTTTACAGTGCATCGAAATGACCGTTCCTATGGCATAGTGGGTGGAGGGGTTATTCTGGCTGTGAATACTGATAAGTATAAATGTGTTTCACAAAATATTATATGTCCTGTAGTTTCTATAGATATTGTAGGTGTTAAATTATTATTGGAAAATGGATTGTCGGTGAGTGTTCTGCTATTATATATACCTCCCTCAATATCTTTCGAAGATTATAACTTAATTTTTGAATTCTGGAAATTATCAATGATTACATTATTATCGGGGACTTCAATATAACCGAATTCCAAAATTATATAATCAATAGACAAATAACCAAACTGATGCGTAGATTTCTGTTCTCTAGTTTCACTGATCTTGAACAAAAAATAACATTACAAATGTTATTTCTTGACATTTAGCGAGACTGTCCAATCGATAATCACTAAATGCACTCCTCTAGTGAAATAGCAATCGAAATCATTTTCCTTTTAGTACCCAAAAAATCTTATCAACGAAATTAAAATGAAAAAGCATTATTTCAAGATGTGCAAGAAACGAGGTTGTTTGTATTACCTGAGAAATATAAAAATTTGAGAAGAACCGCTAAGAAAGATATAAATGTAGCCTACAAAAATTTCATCAGTAAATCCAAAAAACCTCAAATCTAACCCACATGAATGCTGGTCATTCATCAATACAAAAAAGGATGAGACTCGGATTCCTGGAGAGATGTATTACAATAATGATATTTTTTCAACTCCAGGTGATATAGTTAATGCTTTTGCTAACCACTTGAGTAGTGTTTATTCTCCCTCTGCTAGAAGTCAGGCTGGACCACATCACCTAGCACATAATAATTCTGAATATTTGGATATCTCAGAAAAAATGAAAAATAAATTAACCTGAGGCCCAGATAATATTCCAGTACGGATCATTAAAACGAATATTGATCATTTTCTTCGCCCACTCTATATTATTTACAATGAAATTATGAAATCTGGAACTTTTCCAGAGATCTGGAAAATTTCAAGAGTTTGTCCTGTTTTCAAGTCAGGTGCTGCTAATTACCGACCTGTTACGTTAATATCAGTGTTCTCAAAGTTGATTGGGATAATTATTTCGGATATCATTTACGAGCATGCCAGAACGTCACTGTCTGAAAATCAACATGGTTGCATCAAAAACGTAGTACAGTTTCTAATCTATGCACCTTTACCCAATTCGTGAAGGATCCCTTAGACAATAAATTCCAGGTTGATGTGGTCTATACTGACTTTAGTAAGGCATTCGATAAAGTCTCCCACCTCCATCTCTTAGATAAACTTCCTGCATTTGGACGCTTCAAGATAATTCAAAATCTTTTAGTCTCTCACCTTTCATATGGAAAACTTTACGTCGAGCAAGAAGCTTTGAGTTTGTAGCAACATTTGGAGTACTGCAAGGATCGAATTTAGATCCACTCCTTTTTCTTATATTCGTAAATGATATCTGCCTTGTCGTGAATTCCCGAAAAATATTGTTTGCTGATGATTTGAAATTGTTCCGAGTAATACGAACCGATTGTGATACAGACATGCTACACAATGATTTGGACAGGCTCGCGGAATGGTGCATGAATAACAGTTTACCCCTTAATGTCAATAAATGTAAAGTTATGACCTACTCCAGAATATCAGCACCTGTCAAATTCAATTATATACTGAACAACATAGGTATTGATCGAGTAGATGAGTGCAAGGATCTTGGAATCACATCTGATGCTAAATTAACATTCACAATCCACATCGAGAACATCACTTCTAGTGATGTCTCTTGGTCTTTGTTAATCCTAACTGTAGGGAGTTTTCCTCTATAGATTCAATGTGCTCAATTTACTTTTCCTTAGTACGGTCTCAACTTGAATATTGCAGCATTGTTTGGAACCCATTTCAGGATAAGTATATTCATGCCCTAGAAAGAGCTCAACACAAAATTCTTAAATCTCTTCATTTCAAAAAACATGGAGTCTATTCTAGAAGACACTACGAGTATCAATTGCTTTTGAATGAATTCAAATTAATTTCACTGAGAAAACGTCGAGAAATATCAGACCCTGCATTCGTTTATAAAATCATACACAATTGCATCGATTCGCCTGAGCTGTTAGCTTTACTGAATTTTCATGTCCCACGAATCACCTCTAGATCTAATCTAACCTTTCGTGTTAATGTGCCCCACTCTCATCATCATTTCAACAGTTCTATGAACTATATGTGTAGACAATTCAATATGTTGGATAGTGTTGATGTATTTTTTTTTACCCTACACTCAATTCAGGAATGCACTATTCACGCATATTTCAGGTTGATCTCTTCTTTCGAACTGAATTGCCCTTTCTCTTTCATAAGGAATATAGTTTTTACAATGAGTGTTATATACTCCAGTAATTGGATACATGTATCTGTTGGATGTATTATCAATAAATAATAAAAATATTTCGTGTATTCCTTAGAAACTCATTTGTGCGAGATTACAAAACTTACGACTATAGTGAGTGAAAATTCGCCACATTGCAATAAATTAGTTGTTTATTGATGAAGAAGACATCTAAGTTCAAGATGGATGACATGACTTCGACACAAGAAAGTGGATTTCATACAGATCTGGCACGTTGATCTACTTGTTCAAGTAGCCAGCAATTCGATATTTTATCGACTATTAGCAGTGGCGTACGAAAATGAAATGAATTATTCAATTTTCGAAATACCTTGATGAGAAAAATTACATATGTTAATGATCTAATTCCATTGAGGAGGTCGTTACTTGATGAAAATCGTTATATATATTTTCAATGAAATAAAACTATGGTATTTAGATTTTCACTATATTAACAAAACTATGACCGGTTTCACCACACTGTGGATTCATCAGATAGATACAAACTAATCAACTGAGTTATTCCTTATATATTAGTCTTATTTCCTACTTAATACTACAATAGGTACAAGTACAAGGGTATGTGGAAAACCCATCGGAGTTGCTTACTTTATAAATTGAAAGATTGAGTAAAGGAGAAGGAAATAGATCTAATTGACTATTAAGTAACCTACCTGAATTCTTCTCTTTGTTGATCTCTAAAATTTCCAATAGATTGAGTTTTTGTTTATTATTTTCATGATGTAAAATTTTGAAATTATCATTAAATTTATGGTTTTCTTCGAGTAAGTGATTAGAATAATGGGAATCTGATTTATGATAATTAAAACTACTTTTGCTCGGATAAACTACCTTTGAATTTTCTGAAAGTTCTACAATATAAATTTTATTATAATCTCCGCAAGACAGTTTATAAACACAAATCTAAAATTGATAAAGTAATAAATCCGGTGTTTATAAACTGTCGTACGGGGAGTGTAATAAAATTTATATTGGTAGAACTTTCAGAAATTTCAAAGTTAGATTATCCGAGCACAAACGTAGTTTTAATTATCATAAATCAGATTCCCATTATTCTAATCAAATAATAGAGTGAAAATCTAAATACCATAGTTTTGTTTTATTTCCTTGAAAATATTTATGCTCTAATTTTGGGTTACCTAAAATATAAGTTGTAATGAAACAATTATTAAGTTTTTATGGAAATTGTTCTTCAATTTTCATCGATTCTCATAATTGTTTGATTTCTTCAAAGATCAGAATCGGTTGATCGTCTTTAGATATTTTTCTCTAGAAATAGCCATGATCGATCCAAAATGTTTTAACTATCACTAATTTATTGATGTAAAGAATAACTAAATTTTTACATTTGTTGGACCGGTTTCGGACATACGTCCATTATCAACAACAAGCTAATGAATGGTCCGAAACCGGTCCAACCAATGTAAAAATTTTATCATTCTTTACATCAATAAATTAGTGATAGTTAAAACATAGTAACTTGTTTTTTATTTTATCATCAATAATGAATATCAACTGTCACCTAGTTCAGGCTTCATCGATCAATTATAATATCTATTGTTTTTCGAAAATATTTTTCCACCTAAAAAGAATATCTGACAAAAAATTATCACCCCCCTCTAACACCAAAAATCACTAGCTAAGTTCTTACAGCTGTACTTCTGTATTGGTTTGGTGACCCAAGGTTCCACTGCAAAAAATTGGTTGGATATTATGCGGAGACAAGTCCAGTACCCCTACCGATACCGATCCCTTTAACAACAGCCATCTCTACTATCTGGCAAGGCTCAACAACGAAGGAGGAAATATAATTTCGAAAGGATGCAGTGATATAGTTCGATTATCAGTATTTTGAATATATGAATTTTCTTCTAAAATTTCGTCAAAGAATCAATACAAAATTTAAATGTTCTGGATGTGATTATACAATAGAAAAACTGTAGGAAATATGAGAATGGATAGTTGTGGCGATTCACAGTTCTCAGACACTCTCAGCTTGTCATCAGAGGAGTTTTCTCTGCAAGAGCCAAGGCTTGGCTCAAACTCTTCAGGCTAGACCTGAGAGTTTTGATTTCCCTATTAACGGGGCACTGTCGCCTCAGGAATCACTTAAATAAGTTCCTTAATGCAGACTGAGTATGTTAGGAGAAAATAGAGTCAATACATCACGTCATGTTCGAATGCCCACCTGTGGACATAATCAGGCTTGGTGAACTTGAATTTAACAAACTGGGGCTGACTGAGCACATTGAGCTCTCCCCCATAAAGCTGATAGCCTTATCAAGAAGGATGGATCTTGTAGGTGAAATGTAGGAGAGGGTGAAGCAGAATAGACCACTAGATCCTAATGACAGGGCTGTCAATCAGCCCTTATTCAATTTTATATCTATCTATCTAAAAAAAGCACCTTGCATAATACTAAGAAAGCTGAAAAGTGGCACGAAAATTAGGGACACCATTATAATGAAATTTTGCAAGTTCCCATCGATCCTATGTAAACAAGAAATTTTATTCAAGGCCAAAGTTTGCAAAATAAGTTTTTTGATTTTCAGCGAAACGCTTAGTTCTAAACATGAACCTCTCTTCGAAAATTTCTCCCATAATTTTCTACAAATATTCATCTTTTGTTATATAAAACGATTCAAAATGTTATAATTATTAATTTGACGAAAGGTATATTCTTCATAACATCCTCGACTTCGCTGTGCTCATAATTGAAACTGTAATAAATCAGTTCAACTCAACATATGTAAATGTTGTTCTAGTTGAAGAATTAATATCTTATAATTACTTACCTCTCGAATTTCATCTAAAAAACTGACCAGGTCCCAATCGATCTTGTGTATGCAAAACATTTTATTCATCGTCAAAGCAAAGATAAATGTTTAATTCTTTGATTTTTAGGCAAAGTGGTTAGTTTTTTGATGAAGATATCTCAGAAAATATTTCTTTACCATACAATCCTCTACAAAAATTTTCCTCATACTTCTTTCCTAAGATACTTCGTTACTGAGCCAAGTACACTACCTAACAGATGGCGCGGAATCGTACGCAGATCATGGAGATTATTTTAGTGAATTTTAGAATCGCCCTATCTCCGCAATGATGAATCTTAGGGAGAAAGTGTGAGGGTAATTTTTGTGAAAGATTACATTGCCTTGTCTACAATTATGGTCCAAGAAATCTAAACTAACTGCTTCACTGAAGAATATAAAAAAATGCATATCAACTTTTATTTTCAACATAAAATTTCTTTAATTATTTTTGAATTGTGTACGAAAACATGAGGTAAATAAATGTTTTCGTTCAAATTAGATGGATTTGGAAAAGATTGGTGATTTTGTAGTTACTTTACGAATGGTTCTGTGATTATTCATTTATTCCTTCGATTGAGAAAGATAGTACCAAACAATTGGGAGTCCGCATGGATTATACCATAATGTCAAACTCAATCAAAACTTCAATTGGTAGAAAGCACAGTATAATAAAATATATATAAATTCGAAACATGCCAAGCCTCTAGAAAATGAAAAGAGAACTTAATCTCTTATATGATTCATGGTAACAGAAAGAAAAACCAAACGAAAAACCCTATCTACCTTACGCTGATATATCAACAACAACTAGTATGTGTGTGAGTTGTGATCAAAAAGTGTGATCATAATTATTGTGTTCAACCTTCATTCCTCATAGTAACCATATTATTTTTTCACTCATTTGTGATTTGCTCTTACGAGTTTCTGGGCCGAAACCCAGGACATCCGTAGTTGGCAGAGCGGGTAGACTACCTATCTAGATCAGAGGTGCTCAAACGGTCGATCGCCAGTGCTTTTTGAATAGATTTCGAGAAGAAAAAATTTTTAATAAGTAGGTAACTAAACTACAAAAATTTATTACGTAATAAAATAACACTCTGATAGCGGCAGAAGGCGGCTTTATAGAAGGAACGTGCGGTACTTGTCAAAGAAAAGCCGCGTTTTTCATTCTTGCTGCTTTTCTAGAAATTTCGGGCGGCGCGTTTGACGGGAACATTCGAGACTTTCGTTCACGCCTATATAAATTTTGCGCCTGCAGGAATTGGAGTTATTCTGAATTTTAGTTTTAAGGCAATACTACTTCGATACAAAGTTTATCATTAAATAGTACTAAATGAGTGCAGCGAAGATATCTAAAACGTATCATTTTAATAACGATTGGAAGGAAGAATTTTTCTTTTGTATGTTGAAGTGCATTTGTCTTATTTGTCGTGCGTCAGTTGCAATCTCTAAGCGTGGTAACTTAAAGAGGCATCATAAAAACTATGAATGGGATTTTTCGCCACAGATTGAATTAAGAAAACGAAAAGTACCTGATTTGATATCTTGTTTGAAAAAAGAACAAACCATGTTCACAAGACCAGCCCAACAATCAAAAGCTGCTACGATCGCGTCATTTAAAATATCTGATATATTGGCGAAACACAAGAAACCATTAGAAGATGGATTGGTTGTAAGGGAAGCAATTATTGAAGTGGGTGAGACTCTATTTGGAGATTTTAAAAATAAAACAGAAATCTTGTCTTCTATTACAGGACTTCAGTTATCACAAGGCGTGTTGAAGTCATGAGTCAGGACATGGCAGATAAATTGAAACATGATTTCATGAAATGTACATACTTTTCTTTACAGTTCGACGAATCCACCGATATGACAGACACTGCTCAACTGTGTATTTTTATTAGGATGGTATTCAATGACATGTTGGCTAAGGTGTAGGAACATTTTTTGAATTTCACGCTAAACCTTGTCCTTTTCGTTAGTTCATATTGGCAACCCAAGGAGAACCAAAGAGTTAGTGCTGTTAAGTTCTGTCAAATGTCATTGATTGTTCTGTTTTCCTGTGGTTGCTGATGGCGATTATTGTTTTGCCGCCTTTATTGAATATATTTCTGTTTTTTATTTTTCATTTCTTCAGCATTGTATTAATGCTCTTGGATATATTGTGAACCATTCATTATTGACTGAACATTGTTGAATATATTGTCGGTTTAGTGCAGTCAAGTGTAATTATTATCAAAATATCCCGTTAACCCAACTAAAAAAGAAGCTCCCACAAAGGAAGAGTTTTTCACAATCATTCCTCTGAAGGGGAAGACCCGTGGCGAAGATATATATGCCGTTTTCTTCAATTTTGTAGAAAACTACAAGCAACCAATATATAAATTAGTGTGCATTACAACCGATGGAGCACCAGCAATGACTGGACACAGAAACGGTTTTGTGGTATTGTGTCGAGATAATGAAGATTTCTATTTTTTCATTCCATTGCATTATACATCAACAAGTTTTGTGTTCAAAAGTTTTAAACACGGAGGAAACTATGGGCATTGCAACAAAATTGTGAATTCCGTCCGTGCACGTAGCTTGCAATGGTGACTCTTTAAGTTGCAGTTGGAAGATAGGAGTCAGCTGAACACACTGATTTAGTTCTTCACAAGGACGTCAGGTGGTTGAGTTAGTTTCTAGAAAGGTTTCAAGAATTATTGCCCGAAATAACAGCTTTTCTAGACGAGATGATGACACTCAGATGCTGAAGAACGAAAAATGGCTGACTGATTTGGCACTTTTGATTGACATCACAATGCACTTAAACACCATCAACTTGAATTGCAACTTGTAATAGATCAACTGAAACGAAAGGATCTTAAACATTTTCCGTCTTTAAAAGCAAGGATTCCTCTGTTGAATTAAGATACGTATGAGGCTGAATTATCAAATATTTTAGGACAATTCGAAATGCGTTTTTATGATTGCAAAAAATTGGCAAATATTGAATCATCAATGAGTTATCCTTTTTCATGTAAAAACATTGAGGAATTAGCTACTGAAATAGCAAGTCAGTTTAATATGAACTCATGTTCTGTTGGTGCAGATTATATCAGATATACGTCTCAAAGCTGCAGCATCTGATACAAATTTCTGGTGTTTTATATCAGAAGATAAATATCCGAATCTAAGGCAAATCGCCCTTCAACTGACTGCAATTTTTAGGTCAACTTACTTGTACGAGTCTGCATTTTCTGAAATGAAGATAATTAAGTCAAAATATCGCAATCGACTGACTGACGATTATATGTCATCATGCTTGCAATTAACACTCAGTGGTTATGTACCATCTTATGAAAAGTATGCTGAGGACATGCAGTGTCACGCTTCAACATCCAAAGTCACTCCTTAGTTAAGTTTAACACCATATGTAACTCTTTTGTTTTGTAACAACCAATAAGCTCGCAATTTTGATTAACTATGAGTTTTTCATTGATATTATAGAGAAGAACCTAACTAAACTTAACCCAATCCATGACTAAAACAATGTATATTGTGCAGAAAGCTAATGTCTATATATGCTACGGTGCACCCTACCTAGTTAGGTAGGTAGGTAGGGTGTATCGTGTATGTACGAGAACCCTGCATCACCATACTTGCAGCCTCTCAGAGTCGATCGTAAGTAGTCTAAAAATATTGAGGTAGATCGCCAGCAGATCAAGTTTGAGCACATCTGATCTAGAGGTTTTTCACCACCGCCTAGCCTATTACCAAAATGTTAATGGTTAACAGTTCGAGCATTTACTTCAAATATTCGATTTTAATTTTATGTTCTACCTCAACTTAACCGGCTAAGTTGCTTCCCCACCTCTCCTCCAACTTGTATTTGCAAATGGAAACATACAGGAGTTTAACATTTGTCCTTCAACACACATTCTAGAAACACTTTGGTCAAATGCATGAAATCTATGAATATTATAAAACTTTTCAGGTATTTCATGGTGTGCGGACCCACTTACGCTTCTAACATTTTATAAAAGTTATGTCAGGTCAATCATGGATCACAGTAGTTTTAGGTACTATCCGATAAATAGGAAACGACAATAAAAACTCTAAAGACAACAAAACCAGGCGATTAGACTCTGCTTGGGATATAGAAATATAGAACCTAACCCAATTGTGTACTATTGGCTGAATCGAAACTTCTAACAATGAATTATCTCATAAAACTTTTGTAAGAATTACCTGATGAAAACCATCAGTAAATTGAATACATTGGCCCAAAAACAGTTAAAACTTATTTTCAATTACTAATATAAAATATATAAAAGAGAAAATTTACTTCACTGTTGTACCAGAAATGTGATGTGCTATGAAAAACAGATAGTACGCCCAAACGGAGGTAACATATTCAACTTTGAACACCAAGCCCTCTTCAAACCAAATTCTATTGACACTAAGTTGGGAAAAAGTCTTATAAACGAAGTTCAAAAACTATCGCACACAAATTTCTCAATTTTCCTGAAAGTCATATTCACACAGATGGTAGTAAGACTAAAATATATAGCTATATAGAATAGATCAAAAAGCTTTTTCATTTTCACTGATTCCCTAAGTTTGTTGGAAAGTCTTAAAATTTTCAATTCAAATCAAACAAACTGTTATATCTTAAAGATTACAAAGAAGCTCTTTGATTATTCCAAAACAAACGAAACGAAAAAGCTGATCAACTGGCAAAAGAAGGAACTAATTCACGTAACAATGATATCTAATATCCTATTCCCTACCAAGATGCGAGAGAAAATTTTAAACATACCGCATCAGTAGAAACAACCAATGCAATTTCGATATTAAAACTGGGAGATAAAGGGAAATTTTATTTCAGAAATTGTTTCAAAGAAGGGAAACAACCATGGTTTCACGGAAAGAACTTAGAAAGAGCTATTATTTTGCGATTAGCCGATGTTGTTCGGGACACATAAATTTGAATAGATCTTCATTTCTGAAAAACATAATAGACAGCCCTAGGTGTAGTTGTGGGCACGTGGTTCAAACCTTAAATCGTATAGTGTTTCAAAGTTCAGACAACCCAGAACCGGGGTCTTTTTTTTTTGTTCATTTGCTAAAACCATCCATATATTTTTCGATTTTAATCTGATTGAATTTGAATATCAATTGTGATAACTGTATTGTGCAGATCTACCTGCATACCATTTCATATAGTTCTTCTGAAAACGACATAAACTTTTATTGCAGAGCATTCATCCGTTGCATACTGACCAATCTAACAGAAATTTTCCAATTAACTATATTCCTAATATTAGCAACAATATATGTAACAGATTACACACAAATAATATTAACACCATCAGCACTAATGAAAAGAATTTTGGTTCATTGTTAGTTAATAATAAAGATAAAACAAAGTTATTGGATAAAAGCAGAGTATATAAAATACACTGCAGTGAATGTGAGACATTCTATATAGGCCAAACCGGAAAATGCATCGAGAAGAGAGTTGAAGAACATAAAAGATCTATTCTCCAATATAAAAATTCTACGGGTTTTTCGGACCACTGTATCAACAAAAATCGTTTCATAGATTTCGAGAATACCGAAATCCATCCAGGTAATAAAGGAAAAAGGATGGACATCTTGGAGATTATTGAAATTACGTCCGCTCATAGGAAAAACAAGCCAATTTGCAACGACCAACTGGACTTCAATTTACCTCCTGTTACGGCTATACATAATTTCATTTTTGAAGTTAGTATTGTATTACTCTTGATAATAGGCTAACAATCCGAAACATATGTCGTGTCTTTTTAATAAATAGTTGTGAAACCTTTGCTTAGTGATAAACCAATCATTTAGAATTTTAGAATTAAATCTCAGAGATCCGAGCAATGAACTATGTATAAAGCATGATATCATATTACCAAAACCCTTAGAGAGGGCCCGTTACCACCCATAATATGGGCGAGGGCCGATTAGGCCTGTCTATAACAATATTATATCCGAATTCCACTCAAAATATGGGTGAGGGCCGATTAAGCCTGTTTATTACAATCAAATATTCGAACTTCCACTCGTAAAATGGGTGAGGGCCGATAGTCTGTCTATAATAATCTAATGTACTAACTTCCACTCAAAATAAGGGTGATAGCAAATTAGGCCTGTATCTAAATGATCTGATATTTCATTAAATTTATTCAAAGACGCCAAAGAATGCAAGGATAAGAATTTAATACTAACGTTGCAAAGATCAAATAGACACTGTTACCGAATCTGTTTTTCATTTTCTAATTTCCTTACCTATGGTTTGAACGACGAAGAATTGGTCGTACCACATCAAACCTTACATAAAGAACTTGAATAGGTTACTACAAATACGCAACACAACAAAGAAAAGGGTCCTATTTTATAAAGAGAACTTCAAGGAAGTTCGCGTACTAGACGATCACATGGCTTTTCATTTGACCGATTTCATTCGGTCTCAGGTGTAATTAATGTGGGGAAGAAAATAAGATAATTCAAGTATTGCAATTTACATAAAAACCATGTATTTTGCATCGTCTTTCACAAAACGGGAGTTGTTTCAATGTCTACCATTTAATTCAGCAAGAATTCAAGTAATAACAAAACTAATCGATATAGGCTTGTATTTACCCTTAGATATCAAGTTATTACTGTCAGAACCTAATATCGTAGGTATGAGGATAATTTGTAACTTTTTGCTTAAGTGTAATATACATCTGTGAGAACCAAGCTGATGCTTACTCTTAGTAAATATTATTATGATAAGTGAATAATATAACTTTATATTGTAACTTGAATGTAAAGCTTAATAATCCTTAATATGTTCGAAAGCTCAAATAGAAAAAAAGGAGTTCTGTATTCAGAAATAATTCGATATTTTACAATCTCTTTTATGCATATTTACTAAAATTATTAAATTTCACTTCAAGTAGCCTGAAGCAAAGAAATTATCAACCGCATATTTATACTATAGTTCAGATTGTGATAATTCGTTTTATTCAAGTATCCGTTTTCAAACACAATGCACGCTAGTCGCTATGACTCGAAGCAATGGGTCGAAGTAATCTCTGAGAAGATTTCTTCGATTCAAAAGAAGTAAACTTACAAAATGAATGCATTATTTTTTTCCAAATTAACTAAATAAAGTAAAATAAATGAACAAAGCTTACCTCGTAAATATTGATAATTAATTTCCACATCAGTTATAGAATTCGTATCTACAATTAAGTTGTGTACTTGTGCATGATAAATAGATTTCTTAAAACCAATCATGTATAATGAAAGACAAAGAGGTGTTTCAACTCAAAAAGAAAACAGTTTTCATTGGTTTGGTCGAATTGAAAACTGTATGTTGTAGTCTGTATACCTATTGGTTAGATCTTCTCATGCATCAAACCAGAAATGTAATAGGTGAGACTGGAGACAAAAGTACGAGTTAATACTTCTTGCCTGATTTATATTCATAGATATCATTTGTGATAGAATAAATACAGGGTGGAAAGCGGCTGACTCCCACTTTTCAAAGGGTTGGTAAAAACAAATTATTTTGACAGAAAGTAGTAGTTTTTTTCAGTTAAGTTTTAAAAATTATATCGTCCAAATGATGGACCTGGCGGGCAACACACATGTTTAGCCTTTCATGGAAATTCCGCATGACTCTCACAAGAAAGACAGGGTTTATCTGCTTAATTTCTTCTTCAATGGCGGTTTTCAGCTCATTAATGGTCCTTGCACGATGTTCAAAAACCTCACCCTTGAGATAGCCCCACAGAAAAAAGTCGCAGGGGTTCAAATAAGGGGAGCGCGGGAGCCACTGAACCGCAAGGAGACAACCTGCGCAGGGAACATCTCCTGAAGAATTGATCGTGGTCCACGGACTATATGCGCAGTGGCAGCCTCTTGCTGGAACCAGAAGCTCTGTTGGTAGTAGGTTTCACCCAATTCCTCGATTTTCGGGCGCAAAAATTCTCAAGAATGCCACAGTACCAGTCAGAGTTCACGGTAACTGTGACGCCGCCTTCTTCAAAAAAGTAAGGCCCAGTGAAGCCTACTTTCGATACTCCATATCAAACCGTGACTTTTGGGCTGTGGAGGGGTCTTTGGTGAAGCTCTTGGGGGTTTTTTGTGCCCAATGGGGAAAATTTTGCCTACTCACGCACCCTGAAAGATGAAAATGAGTTTCATCGCTCGTGCATAAGATCCCAGTGGGAGGCACATGTTGAAGGATTGCCTGACAACAGTCCACACGCCTTCCCCAATCCGTCAGGGAAATCTAACTTAACCTAACCTCACCCGACTAAGACATGTTTAAAACCGCAAAGTACACGATCCGCCCTTCTAAACCAAACCAGCGCCACCACTCTAGCACCTCCCGTTCTTGTGCAGTGATTTTTTGAAAAGTGGGAATTAATCACGCCCCACCCTGTATAATAATTCGGAATTTTCGTCGATAATTTACGAATGACTCTTATTATTTCATTTATTGCATCACACTATCTCGAAGATTTGACTCCAAAAAAATACGGAAATTGTTTTTTTCGACCCCATGGCAGCACGGAAGTAACGAGGCTTAGGTTAGAAAGTAACACCGTATAATTTCTGCCTAATGCTCATCATACAACGAAAGTGGAACACATAACCAAAAAAAAACTTCTTGGAAAATCAACTAAACAAAAAATTACTTCTTATTGCTACTTCAAATTGAGATCCTTCAATCAGACTAACAGAATTTTGTATATACACTTATAATATATAATAATAATAATAATAATAACTGTTCTTTATTGATAATAATATCAAGAGGCCATCGACCAAAGTCCTTCAGTCCAAATGGGTTTGAAATACATTTCTAAAATATTAATAATTACAAAAAAAAATCTCTAATAATTAGTACTTTAGGAATTTAGGTAACTTTTTAGCTTCTGAAGTAATGTACAGGTTGGAAATTTTCTGAGTGGGTTTTCTGCTGGTTCGTCGTGCAGGAGATCTCTTATGTCATCCAATTCACTCAGTCTCTGTATAAATTTGGTATTCAGTTTCTTGATGCGCTCTCTTATGGGTTCTATCTTGGTTCTCTGGTACAAAAGGTGATTTGGGGATTGTGTAATGGGTTGTTTGGATGCCTCATTTTGGTTATTGCTCTCAGGGATGTTGTTTCAGCAACCTCCAGAATTTTGATCACTGACTCTCTACAATTCGCATATAGGGATGTCCATACTCTATTATTGGTCGACATATGGATTTGTAAATGACCGTTGCTGTTTTCATGTCAATTCCTTGATTATTGTATGTCAAACATCTAAAGTGTTTAGCTCTAGCGATCATTTTCTTTTTATGGTGTTTGCATGAAGTTTCAGGCTGGCTTTGCTGTCAATTTGAATTCCTAGGTATTTTATTGATGGTGTTGGTTTCACTGTTTTCTTGTTTATTGAAATAACTGGGGAATTATGATTTATGTTGTGATTGAATATAATGAGCTGTGATTTTTCTGGGTTGGCCTTCAATCTCCACTTTGCGAACCATGATGTGATGTTGTTAATGTGCTTTTGAAGTTTTTCCATACATTCTTTTAATGTTTTCCCGTGTGAGATTGCTATAGTGTCATCTGCGTATTGTAGTATATATTGATCTTTATTATGAATTGTGGGCATGTCACTGCAATATATGTTGTATAGAAGAGGAGAGAGTGGTGATCCTTGAGGTGTACCTTGCATGGAAGTGAAGAAGTCAGATTCTGAGTCGCCAATTTTGTTTTCAATCTTCTATTCTCAAGATATGATCTTATTATCTGGATAAGATACGATGGAGTGTCTCTTTTGAACATTTTGTAAAGTAAACCTTTTATCCACATACTATCAAATGCTTTATTAGTGTCCATACATACTGCTGCTGTTTTCCTTTTGTTCAATTGTGCATTTTGAAGGTTAGAGATGAAAACTGTGAGAGGGTGAACTGTAGCTTTTTTTTTGCGGAAACCAAATTGGTATTTGGGAATAGAATAATGGAAGTGTTCCTCAAGTTTTACTTTAATTATTTTTTCTAGTAGCTTTCCTAGTACTGGCAAGAGTGTTATAGGCCTATAGTTTTCAACTTTTTTGTGATCTTTATTAGTTTTTGCTATTAGAATGATGGTACCAGTTTTCCATATTTTTGGGAAGGTTTGATTATTCAGACACCATTCGTACATCTTCATTATGTGTTCGTGAATTTGTTGGTTCAATTGTTTGACTATACTCCATGGAACGTTATCTGTCCCTGGAGCACTGTTTTTAGTATTATGCAGAATCTCATAATACGTGTCTTCCTCAATTTGCACTGATTCTTTTTCCTTCTGGACATCGGTGAAGCAATCAGTATACCAAGATTCTACCGTTGTTTCTGTTTCAGTATCATAGTTTCTGTCCTTGTCATATTGGTATCCCTGTTTGAAGTGTTCTGCAAATATGTTCGCCTTTTCTTCATCAGATTTGTATTCTCTATTATTGGCTAGAATAGTGGGTATCTTGTGAAATTTTTTGTACTTGGAGAGTTTGTTTATTTGCCGATAGAAATTTCTCCCTTTGGCTTCTCTGATTGCTTTACACGCTTCCGTCCATCTATGAAGTCTGTACTGCCTGATCATATTGTGAATACTAGTATTGTATTCATTTAGTTTGGTTTTAAAATTAGGATTTGGGCAGCGCCTGTATTCTCTGTACATTTTTCGTTTTTGCTTGATCATATTAACAATGAAAGGTGGTAAATCGTGGAGAAATGGATGGTGTTTTGCTGTGGGTGTATATTTTAGAATGGATTTGGAGAGTTTGTTATTGAATAATGTGATGTAATCTTCGTTCATATTTGTATGTTTGTGGGAATTTATAAAGTTAGTGATCTCTTCATTTATTTTATTAATCTTGCATTTACTAAATTGTAAGGTTTTTCTCAATACGGTCTCTTCAGTTTGAGTATCCAAGTCCAATGTGATCAGCATCGCCAAGTGATCCGAACCCAGATCTGGCACAAGTTGTAAATCTTTGATGTTATTTTTTAGATTTGTGGAGTAGAGTAATAAATCTGGGGTACTGTCCGGGTTCTTGTCCATTAAAAACGTTGGTGGTGTAATGTATTTTTTGAAGGTACCATTTTGGAGAAACTTATTTATTTGTTTATTTTTCATTTGGTTGGGGTTGAAGTCTCCAATTATTATAGAGTATTTGTACAGAGCTGCTTTAGTGAATATAGTTTCCTCAATTTTTGAATATGGATGAATATATATTAAAAATATGTGCAGTTTATCTTCTTTAAATGGAATTGTGAAATGTAATGTTTCATTGAGATTGTTATTCAATGTAGGAGAATTGTTCTTACCCATTCTTAAACTTGGATGACACTGTACTATACTACCTCCACGTGTATTATTAACTGTGTGCCCCACTCGATGTATGACGTCCCAATCTCTGTATGCGATGTTATGATCTTCTTTTATTTTGGCTTCTACAAACATTGCACATTGAATCTTGTTATCTTCTATGAAGTTATTGATCAGGTATTTTTTGGGTCCATAACTGTTAATGTTGTTGTAGAGGATTTTAATTTTCGAGTTGAATTTGTCGGTTAATATTATTGTCTACAGGTTCTGTTGGTGAGGGTTCGTTTGGATCCTCCACGTCAAACATCAGTATATAAACTCGATTGCCTGAAAAGACGGCTGTGGTATCAATTTTATATTGTGACAAGAATCTTCTTTTCAGTTTGTACAAAAGTTCCTCCCTGTTGGTGTTTTAGGTTTGTTCAACTTTCTAGTATATGTGTTAATTATATCATCATGGATCGTGAGAGGAGCATGAATTCTGTTGTTTTTTGTGTAAATCTTCTATTTCTCTGGTTTTTTATTGAGCGGCCTAATGGTGACGTTCGGAATACCTTCGATGGGTTTTTGGGGTGTTTAGGACATTTGGCTGACCATGCAGGATGCTCTTCAGATCCACAAGCACTGCATTTTGGTGGTAGATTTGTTTTACATTGTGTTGTTTTGTGGGCGCCATGACATTTGTTACATTTTATTTGTTGGTTGCATTTTTCTGTAATATGATCAAATTGGCAGCATTTATTGCATGGAATAGGTGTGGGTTCGGGTGGATGACTTGTGTATACCAAGTAATGCCTATTTTTGAAGAACATTCCATCGTTGAGAAGTTTTTCAGATGTTGTAGCTTCGCCTGTGATTATTCTAATGTAAGTTGTGGGTGTACTAAATGCTCCAGAAGTGATTCTTCTGCAAAATCTGTGCTTCAAGTTCAGTTCATTGAGGTGTTGACTGATTTCTTCATCCTTTATGTATTTTTCAACTCCTGATATTATCACTGAGAAAGTTTGTTGTGGTTCCGCTCTTAGTTTTCCTTGAATGTAAGGTTTAGTTTCTTTGTATTTTGAAATTATTTTATCGTTTTCATTTCTTCCAACACTTTCATTAATTTATCTTTCTCATTGTTAGATTTGATAAGGTAACCCAATTTCGTTTTTATTACGATATCTGTGGATTTGGGAAATTTTTGTTCCACTCATCTGCCATCTTAATCCTGTCTGTTATAAGGTTTTCGTCTACTGTGAGATAAAAAGATGTTTGTATTCTGCTTTACTTATTTCATGCATTCTTGTTGAATAATTCTTTATGTTTGTTTTGACATAAGTGTTTGTTTGTGATCCGACCTCGAGGTTATCCTGGCGGGTATGGCGACCTTTAGAAGTAGAAGCGATTTGTTTGGAATTGATTGTTTCTGTTTCCATATGCTCGATTTCGTCTTTGTTTTGAATATTATTTTGTAGTTCCAGATGTGGTATTTCTCTTTCGGGAGTTTTGTTGTCATTAACTTTTTTGTTGTTGGTTTTTTTCATTACTTTCTTTTTCCGTTTTCTGTTTGAAGGTTTTTTAAATGACGGATCGTCGTCCGTTGAATCATCGGTATTTTTCTGCGATGATTTTCCAGCAGGATCGGACATTTTAGCGAAAAATGTCTCGAAATCCGTTGCGCTGTATGAATTTGAACGGGAAATTTTATTTTATTCACTTTCCGCGTTTTTAAGAATAATCAGATCGCCAGACACTTTATCAATATACATGTGCTTCCCATGAGATCTCGCACTGTACTGTTATAATATATATTTATTGCCATTTTCTACACTCAACACATTGTATCCATTTCTTGAATATTGCTTAACAAGTCTTAATAGACAATACAATAACAATACTTTTCGGAAGTGTCACTATTTGCTTATTGTATATTTTTTTCGGATTTGCTTTTTGCAGGGCTGTTCCTCTTTTTTCTTTAATAGGTGGTTTTATGCATGTTCCTGCGTCCGATTTTAATCTTTGGTTGTACTGTTATTAATTAGCATTCTTCTCAGGCGTGTCTGTATGTTTGACTTTTTTTACGAACTTTTTGCGATCCAGATCTGAGAGGTAAAACCAGCAACAACGTTGTTAATTTTGACGAACTTTTTGCGATCCAGATCTGAGAGGTAAAACCAGCAACAACGTTGTTAATTTTGACGGCCGGTGGAAATGCTTCTCTGGCAATCCCAGGAATGAAATGTATGATGATTGATTGACTTGAATGATTCCGTATCCAGTTACCTGTGGCAGTGTTCGCTATTATCTTGAATGGTCCAAAAACGTTGATCTCTAAGGGCTACTATTTGTGGGAGCAATAAGATATGATTGTCAAGTAGAAGCAGGGATTTCTGAGCAGTAGTGGACTTGACCTTGTATTTTGAAGTTTTTCAAAAACAGAAAGAACTTTGTTTCCTGCGTCTATCCGCTTGCATTACCTGTCCCAGTAAACCCAATATTACCTTCCCGAATACTATGATAGGTATTTTCAGATTCATTGAGAAAATTTAAATGTCCCAACCTTTTGTGCACAATGTAGATATCGGAATAGAAGCGAAAAGAAATTGCGGTATACGCCCTGGTTGACCATTCATAGCAACTGTTATAGTTGCCAATTACGGCAGAAAAATGGGTATTTTCACTTTTGCTGACAAAAAATTAAAATTTTGCAGCCTTTTGTGCACAATGTATGATGTGACAAAAATGATTTATATACTCTACATTTCTATACTTGGTCTATGGATGTGAATATCGGAGCTCGGTTTCAAGAACCAGAACCAATATTAGATAACCCACCATACACGATTTTGTAATGGAGTTAGACTAAAAATCTACTTAATCTTAAATAAGGTTGAATTCAAATACTTCAAAATTTCCTTATTTTTATTCAATAAACTTAAAGGAGAGAAATTAGGCTTCTCAGGTTTAATCATCATTTCAATCTACACATGATTCGAATAATATTTAAACAGGCAATAATAAAATTATTATTACTGACTGTTCGTAAATGTGCAGAGCCGGGTTTTACTTTCTAGACCCCCGGTATTCTTGTATTTTGCCTGTCATGTATCTTAACCCTTTTATATTTGACTATGATTTCAATTTCATTCTATATTTTCATTTCATTTATTTAAAATCAATCACAGATAATGTGTTTTTCATTATTTATTATTACATATTTCACCCAATTATTCTGTAAACTACTGATTCCTAATCTATGGTCGGCAAAACTGTTCTATAGGTGGTGGGCGATAAAATTCACAATTTTATATATACGTAAAATACAAGTTTTCATTAAACTAACCATGAAAAATTAGATTTTTACTTTTTTTCGGTGAGAAACAACTTTGCCGATAATTTGTTCCCCAAACAACGGTGAAATTTACATATACCCTCCATTCCAAAAGTAACCGAACTTTTTAAAAGTAGAACCAACCAGTATTAAGTTTGATACAAATCTTTTTTATTAATCAATGTATTCGCCTTCGGCATTGTTACACAAATTTGCACGCGCTAACCGGTTGTCAAACGACTTCTCTCTCTCCTTTTATGGAAAGGTCTTAAGCGCGTCGGTCACCTCACTTTCAATGGCCTCAGTCGAAACGTTCCAGGTTCCTTTCATCGTCAAATGCAACTTAGGGAGCAGATAGACGCACGGAGCCAGATCAGGTGAATATGGTGAATGTTGCAAGGCAATAATGTGTTTTTTTATCAGAAATTCAGTTACAACTCTTGAACGATGGGGCATTATCGTGCAAAAGAGTCCAACTACAGTTTTCTCGATGTTTTGGCCGAGTACTACGTATTCTTGCCAGCAATCGCTTCATGACGCCCAAATAAAAGTCTCCTGTGACTGTCTGGCCGCGTGGAACAAATTGTCTGTGGATTATTCCTTTACAATAGTAAAAACAAATCTGCATAACCTTCACTTTTGACTTATCCAAGCGACTTTTTTTGGGTTTTGCTTCATCCAACGTTCTCCATTCAGGACTTTGCCGCCCGCAACAATCGTTTTCAAGAAGTTTGGTCCATCCGAGCACTTTTAATGATGTCTTTACTATGCTCAATTCGATTAAATTTTTGGTCCTCGGTAAGCTTGTGTAGTGCAATCCTCGAGTTAACCTTCGTAAGGCCTAACACTTTGGTCAAAATGCGGTATACAGTTGTTTGAGGAATGCCTAATTCCATTTCAATATATTTCACCGACGATTTTTTATTATTTTCGATTAATTCACGCACTTTTTCGATGTTTTCTTCCGATAATCCAGTTTTGGGACGGCCTGATTTTTCGTCATCATTCAGGGTCTTTCTACTCGATTCGAATCGCTTAAACCACTCGTACACTTGCGTACGGGATAGACAATCATTACCATACGCAGTTTGTAACATTTGGTGCGTTTCGGTAAGAGCTTTACTAAGTTTAACACGAAACTCAATTGCAGCTCTTTGTTTACAAGTCATTTTCCGATCGATGTACTAAACGCACTCACAAACATAACGCAAAAACTCAAGTTGTTTGTTTTCATAAATGTCATGAAATTTTTAACAGCTGTCAATGAAGTACCAAGATATCGACGGGCACAATATTACAACTGATGACACTAGTGCCACTGTGTTTCTAAAACAGTTCAGTTACTTTTGGAATAGAGGGTGTAGATACTTAACCCGATTAGGGCAGACTGCGTAGTCTATGAAGGGATGCAAGACCAGTCATCCGAATTTTTAAAGAAAAGAAGCTGAGAAGAATATCTCGATAACACAGTAGTGCATTATTCAGAGGCAACTGCTAGCTGCGAAAAAGTTAATGAACTGAATGAAGTTCTCTCATCAGTGGTAAAAGTAACCAACTTTAATAAAAGTTATGCTTTCAGCTCAATATTCTTTGAATTGCTGTGTAAGCTATTGAATACGATCACTTCATTCGAATATTCTTCTTCAGGCAGAAAAGTGCTAGCTATCTAGAAGTTGCTAGCTTTTTTGGCTGACATTTTTGATCTATTCCATGTGTTGAATCATGTCCTTCAGGGGCCATTTCTCTCAACATATTTAGGCTAATTTATATTTTCAACAACTTCAGTAAGTCTCATTAAAAATAAGCTATGCAACAGACTTACAAATTTAGATGCTCTAATGAGAATGGCACCAACAATTTTCATGCCAAATATAAGTAAGTTCAATGATGACATCGAAGATCAAGATTGAAATATGTATGTGGAAACAGTGTTCATTTATTTCGGTGGTCTTTCTAATGTCACTATGTTTAATTTTATTAATGTGCTAACACGAAAATAGATAGTAATTTTTCAAGAACTAGGAATAGCAATAAGTGCATTCATATGTATGTATATAATCAACATATAATTTTTGAGACACATGAAAAGTTCAAATGGGGTCCACGGGTTCGAAATTATTCTATAAATAAAATATGCGATTTAATCACGAAACAATTACAAAAAAAATTTAAAAACAAATAAAATTCAATTTCTCTAGGTTTTCTATAACATGATTTTTAACGGAGTGCCAATTCCAAGTAGTTATTCTTATTTGAGACCGCAGATACGTCAGTTAACTTGAAGACTGTGCTTTTGATAAAATCCAATATTAAATTTATATTGGCTGTCTATCTACAATAAAGTGTTGTCGACATTACTTATTTTTTTGGATCTTGATTAACTCTAAGGCCCACCGAAAATTAAACACATGCCACGCACAGCATAAGCATACACGTCCAACCCAAGGTCATTGATTTCTATGATTCACATAATCCCCCACACGTGGGCTATGCGTGGCATAAATTCATTTTGAGTTAGGTCTAAATTCGACGCTGATAAAATGTCTTGTCATAGATCTTCCTGATATTTATATCAATATTTCAAAACACTTAAAGATAACCACATCAAACCCTAAACTGAAGAAGAGCCAATGAGATTACCATTATGAATAATTAAAAATTTATGGGGTATACTACTAAATAAAAAACTTCCAGTACAAAATGAAACACCTGTATGTCCAAAATTATAGTGATCTTGTGAATTGTAATCCTCAATCAACGCTACAGATATTCTTCTCAATTGTAAAGCTTATAACTTTAAAATTCTATTGAAATGCATCGATGGCAATTGAGATATTATAACATAATGACCATAAGCACGTTTCTACAGTATAAAGATAACTTAAAAAACGTATGAGTCATAGAAGCACAAAGAAGTCACTCCTCATTCACAGCCAAAGATGATTTATATACTTTATATACTATACTTAGTCTATGTCACAGCTGTTGCTTCAAAAAGAAACTTTATGCTTCAGTGCATATATTTACAAGTTTAAGTTTTCTTGAAAGAACGGTTAAACAGGTTGCTCGGGAACTGGGGTTCCTTTGCCGAGTCGCCAGTTGTACTAATTTTTCAAATGATCTACTGAGGAAGTTATGTCATATTTAAATAACGAATACATTTTGTTCCAGAAATACGCCATGTTTAAAATATGAAAAAAAGGCATCTAAAATATGTCAATTTTTTTATTTCCGGAATGAAGGTTATTTAAAGATCAAGAAGCAATTAATTCCATATGATATTACTTCTTGTATGAAGTTAGTGTAAACTGATATCTTACTCTTGGCAACATTGTCCTATTTATTTCCTTCCGTAGATGAAGGAAGGAAACTCAGGAAATAAGCAACAACATGCAAAAGAAATAAAGCATGAACTTCTATGGTTGTGAACAAAGATGGAAAACAAACAATTCCAGTAAATTATATTCAAGATAATTATTTTATGGTGTATTTCATCAAAAGGGAAAGATAAACGAAGAGAAAGAAGTCAGGAAGAAATCACTTAGAATACATTTTAAATGATACCCGTGAGAAATTTAGGTTATGAATTGTTTAGGCGAAGGCACCTGTGAGAAGATATTTTACCTGTTGATTATGGACTAGTTGAAATGGATGTTTCTAAATTGAAGATGCATCCTTGGAAGAAAACTGAAAATCAAAATGGGTTACCTCTATATATTAAGTAAGTACTGAAAAGAATTCTGAACAGACACTAAAATTATTCCATTTACAGCGAAAGTACAAAAGAAAAACAATGGGACCATCCTAAATTCTCAGATATTCGCCAGAGATTAGATGATTGCAATTATGTGAAATATTCTTCATACAGAGTAGCTCTAAAGCTTCGAGTTCTACAGCAAGCACTTCTGAGTGAGTATAATTATAATTTTGAGGCAATTTTTAGCTCAAGAATTAATAGAATGGTACAATAATTTTTATAAGAATTTAAATGAACTTATTTTCTACAAGTCATTATCAAGATTCTTTTCCTCCTAGAAATTTTAGAATACTCTTTCAAATAAAATAATCCGTTGTAGACCTGAATCGAATAATTTTCATCAATACTGTACTTCTACTATTTTATAACAATTTGTTTGGAAGACCCTTTCGATCAATGAGAATTGACATATAATTGTATAGCAAAAAAATTATATGATTCCTTATGATATTACTGAAATTATTTTTTTTTACAGTGGACCAAGTACCTTTGACTGTTGTAGAAGGTGTATTCGAAAGGCACAAACTTGGCGCTAATGAATGCAGTTTGAATTTAGATTGCTACGATATAGAAGCCATTTTGTATGATATATACTTTGCATGTAATAAACGAAGTGAAACTAGTATAGATATTGACATGTCTACAGAGTTAATGCTCAATTTATTGTTAAATGTGTATGACAGGTATGTTTTATTTTATATAATTAAATTGAAGATTTTATTGTGACACAATAACACAATAACACTATAAATTTCCAGAACTGATATTAATTTTGTTTCAGGTCAAAAACAGGAAAAGTTCAAGTTTTATCTTCGAAATTGATATTAGGAATTCTAAGCAGTAGTAATTTGACTGATTTGTACAGATTTCTCTTTGCACTTAGTGCTGACCATAATAATTGTATTACGAGACTGAAATTTCAAATGCTGCTGAAAAAGATAACAGAAATAATAAATTTTCTACATGAGGATGCCAACTTTGGTCAACATTTGATCAGTTCTTCTACAGAAAATTGTTTTTCTAATGTAAGTATTGATGTATTCTAGTTTCAGTTCATAACTTTGTCCTAAGAGTACAGGGGAAGGAATCGTATGAAATACTGGATAAATTCTTTCAGAAAAATTTATTTTTAATGAAGTGATAGAAGTCAGGGTAATGCTGCTGTTTACGTTGATCACTTCGCGCATCGCGTACCGATTCGATGGGAAATGTTTCTGAACGATTTATATTTCAGCCAGTGTTGCCAGATCCCTTTCCGTGGTGGATTTTTTCAACTTCAGTGATTTTTGAGTTATTCAATATATGATTTATATCATTATTATTGAAGCTACGTAAAAAGTATTTTCACATTGTTCAGCCACGTTTTTGAGTAGATTGCAGTGGAGGAGGCGAAATTTTTTTTCTTTCTGGCTTGACTGACAAAAGTGTAATTTCAATTTTTTTCACTGAATTTCTGGTTTCGGGCTTGTTCATGGTGATCTGGAAAGATTTTCACTTGACGTTTAACCTCTTGCTGTTTGTTTCTTTGTTTCTATGGACCTACAGTTTATGGTGGATTCCGAACCACTCACCTAGACTTTGCAATGATAACTGCCATTTATTTCATTGAATTACATATTATCTGGCCTTCAGAGGTTATGGACTCAACCCTTTGATTATATATCCTTACTCTATGTAATTTCTTTGTCAAATATATGGGGCCAAACACATCAACATTCATACTACATCCATATCTTACCTGGGATTCGTGTTATGTATTATAATATCTGTATGTGACGGCGTATGGTGAATTGCGAGAACATGTTTTCCATTTTCATTGGAAATTGTTACGTCTAAGAAATTTGTTGAATTATTGCTTTCTATTTTTGATGTGAATCCAATTTTTGGATGTGAAGACGGCTTGATTATGGGCATTCCGTTGAGTCCTTTGTTAGCAGAAATATTCATGAATAATTTAGAGCAATTAATTTATAATCATCCACTTAGTAAATATTGTTTATACTGGTTTCGCTATGTAGACCATATCATTATTTGCTTCACAGGAACAGATACAGTTAAAAATTTTCGAAAATCATATAAATTCATTACATCCAAAAATTGGATTCACAACCTAAATAGAAAGCATGTAATTTACCACATAAGCCGTCACATACAGATATTATAATACATAACTCGTCGTGTCATCCGTATCAACATAAAATGTCAGCATTCAACAGTTTTATTCATAGATTGATTAACATCTCGTTATCACCAGAAAATTTTAACAAAAATTAAATTTGATTGAACAAATTGCCAAAAATAATGGTTACAATCCCAAAGTAATAAATGATATTTTAAATGAAAAACAAAGTAGAATCGCATTGAATGAAGTTTACATTGTCGATAAATTGAAACAAAAATTCAACACCTTAACCTCGTTGGCATTACAAGTGAGAAACTGAAATCATTCTTGAGTAGCAATAATTTCAACATAGCTTTCCAAACTAATAATAGTTTAGGCAAATATATAAAAATAATAAAACCAAATCAGATAAAAACAATAAATCAGGTGTTTATAGATTGAATTGCAATGACTGATAATTTCTACATTGGTAGAACACATAGAAATTTTAATATTAGAATATCGGAACATAAACGCAGTTTTTCAAATAAAAAATCAGATTCAAATTACGCGAATCATCTCCTAGAAAATAGTCACTTTTTCGACCCACAGTTTGAAATTTTGCATACGGATAATAAATATTGGAAGGTAGATCTTTGGAAACTTTAGAAATCAACAAACACAAACACTCAGGTAGACACATCAATGAACAAGTCGATTTAAGCCCTTCACCTCTATTGAATCTCTTCAGAGGGCAATCTATTCCTTAATTCAATTGGATATACCTGTCATCAATAACCACTTAAGAAGGATCAACCCAATAAGCTTTTAATTACTTAGGAACATTTGTATTTATATTCTCATTCTTATTTGCTGTACAGTCATTCGTCTGAAGAAGCTACGGTGTAGTGAAACGCTTTACGAATCGCAATTATTAAGTAAAATTCCTTAAAACATAGTACTTGTTGTTTATTATTGATAATGGAATTTTACCAAGCAAAAGCCTCCCAAATTCAAATTCTCAATTTATTACCCTGAAGTATGAGCTAAATGGTTAAGCTTCTAGCTCACAAAAAAATTCTGAAGCAATTTATATTCTGGACTCAGATTGTCAGAAAATTTATACCAAACAAGGGGAAATACTTTTTTCCCCCCATTGCATCCATCATGTTGAACTTATTGAATTACTGAAATGGGAAGTAAGATTCGAATATCATTTGCTTGTTTTGGAAACTCTTTAGATTTTGAAAACATCTTTTGCTACACCACATTACCCTGTCTAAAAGAACTCAAAATATGTATCTGTTTATTTAGATAACCAAGCGCGGATTCCTGGGCCCACTTGCGAAAAACGACTCACACATGTCCCTTCCGCTCCCGAGAAGTTACACCCCGATTAGGAGTGTTTTGCTATCGGTTTCTTTTCAATAATATATCTTATACTTTGCTATTCCATTTTCAACGATAGGTAATCATATCTCCGACGTGAGACAAATCGTGGCAACACTGGCTACAAATTTTGATAGCGAGAGTGCTACCTGTTGAGAGCATCGGCGTCGAACACCTGTTTGTTAAAGTCGATTGAAGCCCTAAAAAGATCATAATTGGCTCTACACATATTCCTCCAGGTTCGAGTGACATAATTTATTATAGTCATTGCTTGGCTATTGAACAGATGGTAGAGAGTAGTCCTGATCACTTGTTGTAGCTGTTTGCTGACTATAATCTACCCCAGGCTCATTGGACGTCGGTTAACGAGGAGGGGTTATTGAGTCATGCACCAGCTGGATCCGCGGCACTAATACTGGATGAATTTTTTTCTTTTTGGGACTGAAACAGGTGAACTGCATTCCCAATTCACATAATGTTTTTCTTGAGTAAATTTTCTCTAATAGTACATTTTTTATTGATGTTTGTGAGCCTTCTGACCCACTGTTGGATAATAATTTTCATCATAAGACTGTAGAATGTGACTAACTTGTTATGGAGGATTTTCAGGCCCTTCCCTTCGAAGCGATTTCTTTTGATTTTGAAAAAGCTGATTATGTGTCTTTAAATAATTATTTTTCTCCTATAAATTGGGAGTTAATTTTAGGTAATACAAATATTGATTCGATGGTTGAAAACTGTTATCAGATAATAAGAAATGCATGTGTCAACTTTGTACCTTTTAAGAGATTTGAGTCCACGAGCTTCCCTAGGTGGTATTCTTCTGACCTCAGGCGATTGATCATTGCAAAACAGAAAGCTCACGCTTCAAAGTATCTGGTGCTGTTTTGGACCAATTAGCCTTTTCGTTTCGTTTACGAATAATAATAATAATAATAGATCGAATACTTTAGGGAAACATCTGATCGACTCGGCACTGGATGCGCGACAGCAGTCAGCGTAAACAGCAGGATTACCGAAGTCAGACATTAATTTATATGAACGAGAAATTGCCACAATTTTAATAGAAAACAATTATAAGCTAAACATGGAAAATGTAGATTTATATCTGAATTTTAATTTCAACTCTACCCATAAAATTTGACTTTATAAGAAATTCTTACCAAAATGTGCTATTTTAGTCACCAGGTTTGGTTGGGATAACTGAAAGCGCCTTCATGTCTTGGTTAGAAAAAGGGTCAACCATATTATCATGGGCACCAATTCTGTCCAGAATTAAATTAGCCGAACAAGGTAAGAAACAGAAACTATTTTCTGTTGAAATAGAAACTATTTTCTGTTGAAATAGAAACTGGATTGAATCTTTTTTTTTCAGTACTTCATAATAATGTTTGCTCTTCATGTAACCTGCGACCTTTTGCTGGATTACGATATAGATGCCTAAAATGTACCAATTATATTCAATGCCAGCGATGTTTTTTCAGTGGTCAAGCTACAAATTCACATAAAATATCACATTCTATGAGAGAATATTGCACTGAGGTAAGACTTTAATATACATGAATATTTTTGTGAATATTAGAAATTTCAAAGAACTCTGAGTTAAATTCAAATAAAATATATTTCAGACTGATGGACGGGAAAGGAACTATATTTTCATTAAAAAACTGTTAAGATTGTTGACATGCGCATCAAGAACCTGCAAATCCAGTATGCCCTTCATTGATACTAACATTTCTAGGTGAGTTATCCATACTTATTTAATTTTAATGATTTCCTAAGTCAATTAAGGTACATATAATTATCAAGTACTTTGCGTAAAAATTACTTTGTCTGAATTGACTCGAGTTCTCATGAAGTGTTCTAATATTTATTCTCAATCTACCTTCTAGTTTTCATGCATCCTAATGGGTTTTTCAAATAATATGCAGCTAATTTAGTTCACTAAATCTAATTGATGTTTATTCTTAATATAGCTCTGAAAATATCAGCAATAGCTCTTCAATTTGGAATTACGTCATAAAAAATAGTAAAAATGTTAAATAGAAAAGAAAGGTTTTCAATTTTTGTAAATAATTCAGATATTCCTGATAATTTGGAAACTATCAAATAGGATTCTCAAAGAGAATGAAATTCTTGATAAAAAGGTTCCAAATCTTGAAACTCCATCTCTCATTTATAATCTTAATTTCGTGTTAAATGTAGGACTCTCGCGACTTTCACAGCATGAGCACAGTCTGGAAGTGAGCATAGCACCTGGAATTATTCAAAGTATTGAATGTCAGTTCAAAATTTTGTTTTAAATATTACCATTTAAACGCTTAAAAAAAATTTATTCGTTCCCGACCTCAACAAATATTTTAATAATTGGTCCAAAATGTATTACTTTCTTGAGCTCATCCTACTTGTCCTCATAAAAGTATTTAAATGTTTCTTATCTCGTTAATTATAAATGTTTAAAACTACGTAAAATATAAAAAAATCATCTATTTTTCGTTTTTTGTGTTTAGTTATGATGGTACTATCGCCTAGCAATGAAAATCAGGCAATATTTCTAATTTGAGAATGAACAATTTTGCAGAAAAGCTAACATTGTTCTTGAATCATTGATCAGTTAGAAAAATTTATGCTTTGCCACTACTTATTAAGCGTGAAACTTTTTGATATAAATGGCGATTGCTTCAAATATATTTGTCAATAATTTTCTGATTTGATTGTAGAAAAATTAAAATTGCCTTTTTTGCCATTTTTGATGGGTGTTTAATAACATTATTTACACTGACATTAAGATAGATTTGCTGGTAGCCATGGTGAATATAGTATAGAACAAGGAATGCGGTTCCATCAGCACTTCAGAATTATGTGGGAATGGTGGCAAGCATCCTTGAATAATAGGTTAGATGATACATGTGGACCAAAAGTACCACAGAAAATCCCATACAAAAGATCTCCCTAACTCGTATTGATGTGTTTTGTTTAGTGAGAATTTTCAAAAAATAAATGGATAATATTCTTGATCATGATCATATTCAGTGAGCGAATCATACATGAAATCAATTCTAGTTTATTTGAACTCGGAGACATACGAAATCAATTTTTTAACATACTTCACATGCAGTTACAAAAATAGATTTATATTGAGCTATTTTTAACGAGTATTGTGTATGTCAAATCAAAGAGAACAGTGTCAACTAGAAAGAGTGGGCGATTTTGGCTTCAAACAATAGTTTCGAAAAACCAATTAACTAAGTCTTGGCCTTGGGTGGGCTCAAGTACAGTTTGGAAAATTACCTATATTAAATGAAATATCGTACACATATTAGTGAAAAGATTTTATATCTAAATATTAAAAAATATCGGACGGAAATAATGCCTTCCCAGACATAAAACATCATTCTTAAAATCATGAAAAATGAATAAAATCTGGCAGAAGTAAAGAACAAAATAAATTTATAAAAACATAATTTCAATTTGAATCGGAAAAAAATTCAATATCACTTCTTTTATCCTCAGACGACTCTGACATCTCAGACTGAAATACCATTTCATTTCCTCTATTTCTTTAACACCATCTGGTGTCAACTGGTGGTTGAAAATAGACGTGATATTTTTCTTCATGTTCATACTTGAACTTCCGATAACCATGAAAGCATTCGCTATTTCGCTCAGCTATCAGTCAGTTTCTTTTTGTCAAGACATGAAACCCATGTGCTAAAATTTCTTCAGGTTGTTTTGTTACAAATCAAGTTCCATTACATAATATTTCAATATATTCATAAACTTTATAACATATGTTTTTCGAAAACATCCTTTTCTAGATCTATTATACCTTAATTCTGCCATTAAATTTGTAGTTACTTGGGTGTTATGTAGTAGCCACCAATGAACTAAGGTCCCTAAATGTGCCCCTCGCTGCCCAAATGAGCACCATTGAAACTCTGGTTTAAAATATTAGCTGTTGCAAGTAGAGGGTGTATAGCAATATGCTTCCATTCAGCTAAAATTTCTTGGAAGTTCTGCTATGTGAGGAAACGTGAAAGTAACGCTATTTGGAATTTTTTTCAGGTTATAGAAATATCTTACTTTTTCACTTAGTTTAGGCTTATTTGAATTTAGTGTTGTTATATATTTAACAATGGGTTTTATCAACTGAAACGATATTAATCCTCGTACCCAGGATATGTTTTCGTTTAAAATTTACTTTGACAATCTCTTACTCAATTATTGTCTACAATCTAACAAACTGCTGAAACCTTCAGGCCATATTTGGTAGCAAGAAGACTTTTCAAGCAGTAGATGATTGATCCCCAACGAGTTGTGACGAGTAACTTAAATGATATTGGGATATTTGAAATAGTTTCCTATCGAGATATCCTATACAACAATAAATGAATGACTATGGGATGCCTCTAGGTACGTTTTATTCGATAAAAGTCGATTTTCGATTGTGGCTTAAAGTTTTCGAAAATTACAGACAAAAATTTTCTACCCGAGAATATTCTCCAGACTGCTCTCATTCATATTCTCTTTTGAATATTCTCATCTTACATGACTTTCTTCATTTCAAATTATTTGATTATTTTAAGATAGTTGTGTAAGAATAAATGTAAATGTAATTTCCAGTATAAATGGTTTTCCTTTATCTGAAGAAGTACAGTCAAATTGACAAATAGATTATTATTTTCGCATTCAGTTGAACAAGATTACTCAATTGACTAATGAATCTATGACATGCATTAGTTTTGTTTCAGAACTACTAAGAGTGAAACTCTTAATATCAGACCATCTACTGATGAAATGGTTTGTGATATAACACCTCTATCTTCACCTCTATCACAACTTCAAATGGTAATCCGTCAATTAGAACAGCAGAATAGGTAAGCATATTGTATTCACTAAAGCTATAATTCATTTGGAATCAGTCATTCATTTAACTAAGTATATGCTCTTGATTTCTTTGCATCATCACCATACATATGGCAATGGCCGAGTATTAAATCAACTTATGCTACCAAAAGTGAATGACATTGCAATGCCTAACAGTATACAATTATATGTGGATTCATATTTATGAAATAAAATCAACATTGGTGTTTTTCAAAATGAATTCACAGTTCTTAGGTTTGTTGAATCACATGCTCCATAACTATGTATGTTATTATGTATGCATTCATAGTCTCAGAAATCAAAAACTTCATGGATAAATATAAGAATGCCGGTTAGATCAAGTTTTTAGAATCCCAGATTCTTTATGTTGATAATCGTCACTTTCCAATTCCCAATTATTAATAATTTAATAGAGTGAGTTAGGATGTAACTGAAATAAACACCTCCCAGAAAGATAAATTGAAAAAAAACTGAAAATGAATAACACAATAGCTTTACAATTTAAAAGAAACATTGTACCTTTTTTATCGCCCTGATGGTATTTTCACCATCAACAGTAATAACAGCCTGTACCTTCCTGATATGCTGGTAGTTAGGTTGTTCAGGTTCTCCTGAGGAGTAGCACCCAATACTGAGGTAATAAGTTTTCACCTCATTTAGTGTGGCACTAACCAGCAGAGACGTTTTTCACATAGCATCAATATGGCTTGAGTCTGGAGATCTTGCTGGAAGCTGTAAGCAGTTTATTGCATAATTCTCGTGCTTCTATAGCAATGGCAGCTCGATGAATATGTATGTTATGATTCAAATATGAAAAAACTTTCATCAAGTGGGCACCATATTCTATATATTGAGCTGCTTCCATATTACTCTTCGTTTACACCGGCCTCGTTGCGAGGATAATCACAAAATTTGCTTACTCTGCTTTCATCAGTAATACCTACTTGAAATCTCCACGCAAATGAAGACGTTCGCGTGCCGTGCCATCTGGTACGTGTGTGTACCAGATGGCTCTGGCTATAACATCGATATAATATTTGATATTCATATAAACAGGATGAAAAATTGGGATACCAAAATAGTATTTTAATCCAAAACCGTGAGTTTTCTCAACAAACGACGTGTTATTATTCAAACGCCTTTCAATCTTCTTCTGATGGTTTCATCAGTACTTCTGAAACACTACTTTCTGTAGTACTCTTAAGTTGCCCAGCGATTGATCTAAACGTTGCTTCTCTTGAAGCAAACATGAATGTAATGCCTTGCTGCTTCAGTGTTTTTAAGGCGATCACTTCGATATCTTTCTAATACGGAACAACTTGCATAAAATCGGAAACAAATTCGGGAAATTATACATGACTCTTAATTCAGCTGCCACTTAAACTTGATTTTCCATATTTTTTTTTGTTCGTCATTAATTTAACTCTAGATATGGTGAAGCACAACGTGATATGCGATATTCCCAACTCAAACCCGTATATAATTACCAACGACGGCAACATACCGAAATAAGCGTTATTAAATTAATACTAGTTAACACAAAAAAACATGAACAAAATTGAACAAACACATGTTTGTTTAATGAGGATAGTTTCTTCACTTCATATATTAAAAAATATCCACACGAAATATAAATGTGTTTCGACTAAGGGTAGATTCAAGGTATATCCGTAACTTCTTGAAGCAGTTCATATGCTTTTTTTCCTATATATGCTCAAGGAAACAAAATATCCTCTGATTCTACATATACATCAGTGTATGTTCCAAATCAATGCGACGAATTTTTCAATGCAGCTCTTCCTTTTGTTTTGAATATTGTTATTGACATAACATATTCCTAAGTGTATTTGTTACTTCCGAACTCTACACAGATAGACTTTTAACTTAAGACGTAAGCGTTTTTAATTAATTGTTGGGTGCTCCATATACATTATTTTTCAGTTTTACAAAATTTTCAACTTTGGTGAACGAATCTCCATCATCCGCTAGCTCTGGTTACTAACGGCCATTCGCACAATACTTGTGAAGTGTAAACAACGCCCCGAGCCGCGCATTATTCACAAGCAGTTCTCTTTCGTATTCTCAGTTGTTTACCCGCTATAGCGCGTCTTGTAAGCATGTGCTCTCACCTATCATAGCGATTCGATTAATTGCCAACTCAGCCCATTCTTACTGCATTTTGTTTATTATTTTTAATTTCAAAATGGATTGTAAAATGAAGGTTACCTTATATTGATTTCTTTGTATGAGGGGAAACCTGAGCTGTGGCAGCCCGAATCGAATTTCACTAAAATAAAAAAAAGTAACAGGAAAACTCTCCTTTGACTTCGTTCAGAAGTGAACTAAGGAGGAATTGTGTGGATCCATTACAAACTCTCGCGAAAGACCGACCTTGCTCAGTTGATGTGATTGATCACAGCAATGTTCGGATATATATATATATATATATATATATATATATATATATATATATATATATATATATATATATATATATATATATATATATATATATATATATATATATATATATCTTTTGAAAAGAGAGGATTTACAAAAATTTGAATAATTGAATTGTGTGTCAGAAAAAACACAAGTGTGAGCTCAGGAAATGTAGCAGGGGAACCATACTATCTTGTATATGATTCAATAAACGAGTGAAAAAACCTGAGGAAAAACTCGTTTCCCTGTCGCTATTGCACTAGCAATAGCTTGTCTGTTTATGTTGTGTTAGTGTCGTGTGTACACAAAGAGTACCAAAGATTTTTCTGCTTAGCCGCTTCATTCCCTCTTGCATTCCATGATTTCCAAACGAAGACAAGGGTGAAAGGAAGGAGGTTTGGGACAGAAATCTGTAACAATGGAAAAAGAAAACCAGCAGAAAAATATTTCAACAATCATACTTCTTATATGTATATCAAATTTAAGAAAAGATTTTACATAGAAAGCAAGGTCATGAAAAGGACTAAGGAAGATGCTCGCTCATTGTAAGAAGTGTGTCAAATTTTTTTTTCATTGCTCAATTCTTAGTAATCATAGTAACTATGATCGTATTGTTCATAGACCAAATATTAAGTTGTTTATTTTTTTCAGGGATTTGAATGCCATTCTATATTCAGGAAATCATAACGCCGAACAAATAAAACAATATTTAGAAAATCATCGAGCTCAGGTATCAACGCAAATAAATAAACTGAAAGTTCTGCGGGTGAGTAGATAGAATTAAAAAGTCTAAAATTTTATAAATCCTTTGTTTTGCCAGGAATTCATGAAATTATCAAGTAATACAATTTCACCTATGGAGAGGCTTACTAAGGACGCCCTTCATTCGACTCCAATGGTTCCAAATGGCAGATTAAGACCTCAGAAAATGGAAATAGGTGTTTTGAGTCCAATTGCGCAATTAGATGAACATTCAAAAAGCCCAATTTCGACTAGAAGTAGGGACTTATATAAAACAAAAGTTCCAACTGTGAATGCAACTTTAGAAATCAAGCATGAAGCTGAAGAATATAGCACCATGCAATATTCATTGAACGATATTAGTACTTGGATTGGAGGTAGATATTCTGAGTAGTTGATTTCTTAACATTACATTTTTACTTATTTTATATTATTTATACGTATCTTATTTTGTTCCAAAGGAAATCCTTCCAAATGTCAAGATCTCTTCAGTGATGGATCCAACACATGTCGTGGTAGAGAAATACATACGGATTTGGACGATGCTTTAGCGAAATTACAACAAATTTTAGCCAATAACTTTACCCTTGACGGTAGGTGGAGATGTGTACTGAGTCTTACTTGATATTAGAGTTTAATGTTGCTATATATTTATTAGCTTAACTCAAGAGTTCATGGACAAAATTAATTGAAAAGTTTCTGAGCTCTTGAAATATAATCTTACAGCCTTAGCCACCAGAAACACAAAGTCGAGAGTATCATCTCATTTGAATTATTTTCAAGATTACGGCACTTCCGGTTATACCAGAAACAGTATTCCCAATTTTATATCGTATTACACTGGCAAACCAGAAGTGGTAATATTTTTTCGGTTTAAAAGCAACTTTTCGTTAAATATTGCTCCGTTTCTCCAGCGAATGTATAAAGTAGATCATTCCAAACTTCGTGTTTTTAAAATATTCGAATTTCCCCTTACTGAAATTTCTCCTTCTGCTGCTCATAAACTCAAAGGATTTGTATTTTGGTACACGAAAAGCTACAATCTCTGGACAATAGGCCTAGAAGAAGTCGTAGGAAGAACAAGACCGCTTTTTGTGCCAAATGGCAAAAAGAGACCCTAGTGCGTCGCACCCCATACTCCAAAGGCAATTTCTGGAAGCAACAGGCATCAGTGTATCAGTCGAAACGATACGCCAAAGACTTCGTTCAAGGGATTTATACAGCAGAAGGCCCTTAAGAGTTCCAAAGCTAACTAGACAACAAAAAATTAGCAGACTTGATTGACTTATCAAGCACCAAAATTGAAATATTGAGAATTGGTGAAGTGTTCTTTTTTCGGATGAGAACAGAATTGGTGTTCGATCAGATGACCGCCGGATTCGGGTTTTAAGGGGTCGTGGAAGACGAGCTAGACTCCGAGCATCAGGACAAATTCCGAAATACCAAGGGGGCAGTGTGATGTTTTGGGGTGTCATTATGCCGGGAGGCAAAACAAATTTGATTTCGTTTCCTGGTCCAACGTGGACCTAGTGCTCTAGCCCAAAGTGAGACGCTGGCGAGGTACCCAAGGTGAGAATTTCACTTTTATGGAAGATAATGCTCCTTCGCATACCAGCAACCACGCCCGACATTATCTTGAAACAGGGGAAATCGCTATTTTGGACTGGCCAGCTTGCTCTACAGACCTAAATCCTATTGAACATTTATGGGATAATCTCAAAAAGAAAATCAGATAGCCCAGGATAATCCAAGAACCCCACAATAGCTCATCCAAGCCGTCACAGAAAAGTGGCAGAATATCACCCCAGAGGAGGTCGAAAACCTAATCCAAAGCATGCCTAGACGGATTCAGGCTTGTATGAAGGCAAGAGGAGGCAATACAAGCTACAGAGGTCGAGAAAAAAACACCTAGTCTGTGAGAAAACAATTTTCATTTTTTTTACTACATGCGGAAAGAGTCTTATTTTCTTTTGTTTCTTTCTCAAAATAAACCTTAATTTATTTCTTGTTACAATTGAAATATTTCAAAAGGATCAATTCTAACAATGCTTCAAATTTTCAAAAAGCCGGAGGTAATATTCAAAATATCGGGTGATTTAATATAAATGAGGCTGTGTGTATATTTGAATGAGATCATTTAAAAATATGAAAAAATGTGATTATTATTTACAGAATCCTTGGTAACTATGACAATGGTCAGCTAAAATATGCTGTCTCGGAAGTAGAAGGAATGTTGACATCTTTCATTGATACAGTGGAAAGTAGCAGATCAAGTTCAGTCCAGTGAAATAATGTAGTAACTCTAGAAAAGGCTTTAAAAATTAAAAATATGTGCAAATGCATTCACCAAAGCTTGGAAAAATTTTAAATGCAGAGGATTTAAAATATAGTATTTTTCATATTTTTTATTATATTTTGTGACAATTTGAAATTGATTTATAATGAGTTTCACTCCTTTCGATTATATATATTTCAATGAAGATTATAGACTGAGTAATTCCTTTGGAGAAAGGTGGGTATCTTCTCTCGAATTGATCAGTAATTGTAATTAGGATAAGGAAAAATTTCTATGAAAATAATGCAGTTTAAACTTGTTTTATGGTTTTTTGGGCAGAACAAAACTGAATTTTATTGTAGTCCAGTAAATATATGTTCAGTAAAATGAGGTGCAATAATTGATTTGCGGAAACTTGCTTGTTTTTGATATGAATTATTATAGATATAATTTATGTTTATATTGCTTACTAAAGTAGAAATCAATATTTACGAACGAAGCAAAACCAGAATCTTCACAAATTTAAAATTTTCTGATATAAGCTCGAAATGTATAGTTTTTAATTATTTCTGAAGACAAAAATTCTTTTAAAATATCTTGGAAAAAAAGGATTTAGCATTTCTATTATTACTGGGTTTCTCTATCCAAAATTTTCAATCTATATACGCTTATATAATCAGTTGTAATGTGTATGTTATATGTGATAGGATAAGTGCTCTCCAAAATTCTTGACAGAAAACAGTAAATAGTATAATAGAAAAATTCTAAGAAATAATGCTTTTTTCCGATTAGATCTTCTTCATAACAAAAATTATCATACTCATAGAGAAAAGTTTTGTATTATAAGGTTGTAGGTGTTAAAAGATTTATTGCTTAATTCTGTATTTTAAATCGATCGGTGTATTACTTCAGAGATATATCATGAAAATCCTCGAAAAGTTACTTTCTTTGTTCTCGTTGAATTCTTCCAAATTAACATTTCGTAACTTACTACTCGATGTAAATATAAGCCAGAACAAACCAAAAGGACGTTTTTTTAAATTGAAAGAAATTCAAATTCTTTTGGGATATATCAGTTTTTCAAAGAAGACGTTTCAGAAAATCATCTGTTACACTTCTCAAGAGATAGTTCTCCATAAATAAATTTATTTTTTATTTTTTTTTATTCTTAAAGAATCGTACTATTACCGAAGAAAAGAATTTTGACAATTTTATTAATTCCGAGTGTCCGAAAATGACTGGATTAATCTCTACACTTTCCCCATAAATATTCTTTTGAATTTTCTTTTCTCGATAATAGCTGTTACGAAAATTACTGGATTTTTCACGAATTTTAAGAAAACATCTATATAGAGAAATATTCTCCTTTCGAATTCGTGTAAGAATGCGAGCAATCCATTTCCGCCACAGCCATTATGGAGAAAGGAAAATTCAAAAAAAAGGCACTGACCAAAAAAAGAGTCTATAGATCTTACTAACATCTTCAACCTCATAATTCAACATATTTTTCTGAAAGCTTTCATTTCATTTGTGAAAACCCGTTTTTTTTAATTTTACGATTTTTTTTCATTCAGAAAATCGCTGGGAAAAACGGATTTTCTCCTCTATATTACAATATTTTTTGGTAAGAATTTTGGAAAATTATACATTAGGCTGTTACCTATAGATTGCAGTAAAGTACATAACCATAGAAAAGATTTTGTTCTGAAAATTTTGTTTTTATGGATCGTTTTTAGTCTTATAAAGTCACATATCATAGAATACCTACCTGTATTGTAAATATGGACTTGATCGTAATTTACTTTTCGTTTCACTTTAAATTAATCTTGGTGACTTTTTGTAGTAGAATTTCAATGGTTTCATGACAAAATGTTTTATTAATATTTTTACTTCCAAAAACCTTACATTTTGAGCACTTCCTTGCATTTCTTTCCTGTAATTGTGGAGGGAATATAGAGAAAAGTTATTTAATAAATAAATTTTATTATTTCGCATGTAGTCATGATTTTAGTCTAGCTAACATTATAAAAACTTCAAATCTGGTTTGAACTGTGATGAATAAAATTTTTGCCTTCTTTATTACATTCGATAACATGGATATATTAAGGTTTATATTAAACATTTAAAATAAATATATTTATATTCTTCAATCAATAAACATTATAAAAATAATCAAATTGTTTTCTATATTGCACCTATTTGTTATAATATTGTGAGGAATTCTATTATAATAAGACAAGAATTGGACTAATTTCTGATGTTAATCAGTTATGTATGAATTAAAACATTCTCTTGTTATTGAGGATATCAAAACAAATCCAATTTTGATTTTGAAGCAACTTTCGAATTATATGTAAAAGTAATCAAATTAATTTATTGGTCCCGTAACAATCTGCATTACTTTACACTCAATTCATATGTATTTTTCACAAGAATAAATGAGGGTCTATCATTATTTCGTTATAAGTTTATAATAACTTTGAATTAATTTGGAATGGGACACAAGATATTCAAATAATTGTATTGATTTTTCAATAAAGCTTTATGTTAAAATACTAAAAAAGGAAATTTCGTGAAAATATATCATCAGTGTATGTCCCACATGATTTCCATGCATTTTGTCATATCTCAACCAGGACAGTATTTGAAAGCATCACTTCTTTAAACAATGAATCAGTAATTTTAAATGGAATTCGCCGTTGCAACAACTTGTTAGATTTGAAATCTAACTCATCTATACATAAATTATTCAGCAGTAGAATTTCTAACCACTTGACTGAATAATAACAATAACTGTGTATGTATCTTCATTCTCATTGCATAAATTATTCCCCCATGAAACTGCGGAGTTCATAGGTAGAATCAAAATTATATTTCGCAATTTGTGTACAATAACATCGGAAAATCAATTACGTTTCGAGGAGTTGATTAGATATTTACAGCAGTGAGTGAGTAAATGTTTCTCTCCTGCAGTATCAAGTGTAGATGCCATTTCTCTTGTATATATGTCCAAACCATACTGTCCTTCCTCTGGAAAACTGATATTGAATGTAATAATGTCATCCGACACATTTTGGCAAACGAATTTAGATAATCGTTTCTCTTCTACACCATTTTTATGAAGAGTTGCCATGAAGTCAGTCAATTGGCGTGACATCCTGAATTGAAGTTCAAGCTCTCTTCCAGCGAAAACCAAGGCATCCTACGAAATACAATTTAAGCTGTTATCATCTGGATTCAAACTATTGAAATATGCGTTTTTGAGGAGTATCATTTAATAACATGCACCAGTCTAAATAAACAAGAGCAACTATTGCTACAGAAGTCGACAATCCTTATTTTTCGTGAATAATATTTCATAAAAACAAATATTTGTTTCCATCGATTTGTTCTTTTATTACCTGATGGGTGATAGGTACAAGACCGAATAATCTTGTTGCTTTTGTTGGTCCCCATTCCCCGCTGGCACAGTCTGGTAGTGGAACCATTACAGTTTGTAAGTCTTCACAGCATATCTTGAATTTGCAAACACTCTTGAATTTCATTGGTTCACCAGTCAAATATTCTTTGGGTGTTACTGCATTGGCAAATATATCTAATAAGAATGCACCACTACATGGCGCATGAACTCTGAATGCGACTATATTCCCCACTACGGACTGGAAACCAAGAAACAATTAAAATTAATCAGAAAATAAATGAATATTAAATATGTTTTGGTACCTATATTATTCTGGCCGTTGATTCAGAATCGTTCAACCATAAACAGCACAGGCAATATACCTAATGCTCCTAACCCACCTGCGTTAACATTAGTGTTTATGTATGCGACGAAGTGCGCCTTATCACGATTGAAAATAAAGTTAAAAGAATAGCTGTGCCACAAAAGTTATTTCTCGTGAATTTTTGTGATTATGTATTCAAAATGAAAGAAGAAGGTGCTGCTCTGCTGTATTACATGAGTATTATTTCTACTTTGAAAACTAATAAGAATAACTGCACATTGGGAGAAGATAGTGGAGGATTCGAATGCATCGTATAATTTGTCTCCAAGAATCACTGTGTGTGGAAAGATTTTCATAGATATTCATTTGTGGATCCTAAAGAGACAGCCATTTGATTTCTGATTTGACCACTTCATATCAACTTGTAGTATACACACATGTAATACAAAGCGGAATGCGCAACGTACTGCGGGCAAAAAGACAGCGCAATAGCAATGTAAGCAATATAGAGTGACTAACATAACGCCCTAAAACTCTTTGACGTGTCGATGAAACTGCCACCCCTGCTATCGCTCAACATCTAACGTCACCAATAACGCCAAATCCCAATTATGGCACTCTATATTGTTGGCCACATTTGTGTAGTGTCATGGTTAGCACCGTAACTAATGCGTTACTCCGCAGGTTGAGTAAGAGCATAATAGATGTGATTTGGCGCCTAAGATTCAAATGAAGATATGATACATGCTAATTTGATTCAACTGCGATATTAACTTTGATATTCAAACAAATATCAGACTAAAATGAGAATGTGAACGTCCATAAAAATCTTCCCGCCACAGGGATGCTTAGAGACGAATTATGCGATGCGATCTTAATCTGCAGTTTTATTAGTTTTCCTAGTAGGAATACCTATATAAAAACCAATAGTACTCCTGTATTACTGAGTGCAGAGCAGCAGCTTCTCCTCCATTTGAAACACAGCACACATAAATTAATTCAGGAGAAATAACTTTTGTAGCAGAACTACATAAATGTGACTTATTTTAACAATTTGTTTTCTAACACGTTAAGTAAGGTACACTTCTACGCGTAAGTTAGAACTATCGTTAGCGCAGCAGGGGAGCAGGAGCATATTGAATATTTTCAATTATATTCTGTTGCATGAATTGTATATTGAAACATATTCTTCCAGTGCGAGTAACAACTAATAGTAAGTATATTACATTGTGGTAACAAACAGTAGCGTTTATGTCAATCTCTTAATACTTTTTATTAGATTTTATTTCATTGACTGTAGTGGTAATATATTCGAAAAATTCAATCTATGATTACGAAGACTTTCCAAATGTTTTTGTCGTCTACTCTTCTCAAAATCTATGGTTGTACGCTGAATCATGTGATAGTTTACTTGGGATATTTGCTTACATAGCTCCATGTAGCATAAAATCTCGAAAGATCTTTAGATTGGACGATTATAATACCCGAAGTTCATGGAAAAGTAGCCTTGCAATAATGATGAAATGAAATTGAAAGAATATGGGTTTAATTATTAAAATTTTAGAGAGGAAAGATTCGAATCAAAAAGTGGGAAATAAATTAAAATAAAAGTAACTCGCTTAAAAGTGTAAAATAGTGAAATTTGATCATAATATTTTATTTCGATTCATGAATTCTATACTCAACAACATTATCTATCTCCATATAACACAAAAGATATCTACATAATATGTGCTATTGATAAACTTATCGCTTTTTCAAATTCAAACACTATTTCAAAAGCTTTTCTAATGAATAATAAAATAAAACAAGTTACTATGTTTTAACTATCACTAATTTATTGATGTAACGAATGACAAAATTTTACATTGATTGGACCGGTTCCGGACATACGTCCATTATCAACAACAAGCTAATGAAAACTGAATACTCATGTACAATACAGGAATTACCATCAATAAAATGCTAGTAGAGATCACAGTAACTTGAATAATGGTGATTGGTAGGTAATTAAGTCTACCTGGTCGTTAAGGAGCTTAACCCTTTCTACCCTAGATGCCTTGAAAATTTCCATCGACTCAAAGAAATTGAGTTTATAAGATTCATCACAGGAATGAAGAATTTTTAGCTATTGAAGTTCTGGAAAATGATGACATTCATTCAGACAATGTGCCCTAAACCTGAATCATATTTCTGATGTAGGAATGACCGGAAATGTTCTTTGTATCTAGCCTTGAAAGAGCGTCCTGTTTGACCTATACAAAAGGAATTGCACTCAGAACATGTTAATTGGTATACTCCTGATTTTTAGAATTTATCGGTTTTATCTTTTGTGTTGAAAAGCAGGCCTGACAATTTGCTAACTGGTTTAAATCCAATATGAACTTTTTACTATCTGACAAAATTCTAGCAACCTGTTCTGACGTATTCCCAAAATATGTTAGAGACATAAAATTTTCGGGATTTTCTCTCTTGGATTGGGGATATATCATGTTGAATGTGTTGTTGCGTATTTTTCTAGAGAGTTTAATTAATCGAAAAATACGCAACAACACATTCAACATGATATATCCCCAATCCAAGAGAGAAAAGCCCGAAAAATTTATGTCTCCAAAATATTTTGGGCAAATTGTCAGGCCTGCTTTTCAACACAAAAGATAAAACCGATAAATTCGAAAAATCAGGAGTATACCAATTAACATGTTCTGAGTGAAATTCCTTTTATATAGGTCAAACAGGACGCTCTTTCAAGGCTAGATACAAAGAACATTTCCGGTCATTCCTACATCAGAAATATGATTCAGGTTTAGGGGCACATTGTCTGAATGAATGTCATCATTTTCCAGAACTTCAACAGCTAAAAATTCTTCATTCCTGTGATGAATCTTATAAACTCAATTTCTTTGAATCGATGGAAATTTTCAAGGCATCTAGGGTAGAAAGGGTTAAGCTCCTTAACGACCAGGTAGACTTAATTACCTACCAATCACCATTATTCAAGTTACTGTGATCTCTACTAGCATTTTATTGATGGTAATTCCTGTATTGTACATGAGTATTCAGTTTTCATTAGCTTGTTGTTGATAATGGACGTATGTCCGGAACCAGTCCAATCAATGTAAAATTTTGTCATTCTTTACATCAATAAATTAGTGATAGTTAAAACATAGTAACTTGTTTTATTTTATTATTCATTATGAATATCAACTATCACGAAGTTCAGGCTTCATCGATCAATTATCTGAAGCTTTTTCTGTCACATTAACAAAAACTATCCAAGCCACACATGCAAACTATACTATACTCTGTTTCTGTTTTTGTTTTTATCAGTCGATTAATATATACAATCATGGTTAACACTGAATATTCTCAAAATTTACGACGCTCGTGAACACTCGTTGATTTCGACTAATTCAAGTTCGCATTAGATAGTGGCCGCCAATTATTCTCTCAATTAGTTAATAGTGAGCCTCTGGTATATGTTTTTCCGTATGTTTATTCACTAAATTGCATTGTCTAGAGCCGCGTCATAAATTTTACGAAAGTCCAGTGTCTACGTTAATTTTTCGGACTTTTAACGAACATTTAGTAGGGTCTCGAGGGTGCTGTCCATTTCAGATATACCTACTGAGTAAACCATCCAAACACGGCATCAAAATGGTTTGCGATTTATCCTCAAAATACTACTAGTCCTTTTAGGAAAAATCTACGAAAACAAACTGACTACCTTTGGCTTCGTACTTTGTGAAAGAGCTCACTAAATAATTACTATGGATATTTGATTTACATCAGTAGGCTTATCTGATGACTCGGTGAAAGATATCTTTAAATTGGAAACCATCTTTATGTTAGAAAAAGGGAAAATCCCAAAGGGATGCTAGATGTTGCAGGTAGAAACCCCAGCAATTACACAAAAAAAAACACATAGTATACTCTATATCTCTGAAGATTTTTAGGTTCCCCTAGGTAGAAATTCCAGCATTCCATTGTTTGTCACGATGAGATAAAAACGAGGGTGCCGTACAAGAAGAAAAAGAACGAGATCCCGATACTTTTATCCAATCTTCACGAAGGCGCTGAAGAATCCATCACAAGAAACCTAGCTATTATAAATGACTATAAATGTGGCCTATGGCATTATTTTTCCTAGGTAGCATACATGATTCTACTTCTTCTTAATGTGCCCTATCCGTTGCGGACATTGATAATCAGCATGGCAATCTTCACTTTGCTGATGGCATCTCTGAACAGCTCTACTGAACTGAGCCTGAGCCATTGACGCAGATTATGTAGCCACGAGTGTCTTCTTCTCCCAGGCCTCTTCTGCTGTTCACTTTACCTTCCATAATAAGTTACAGTAATCGATGAGACTTCATGATTACAACACCATTGAGTAAATATGACTACATGGTTGAGGTAAGTCAATGTCTTGCTATACGATGGTTGAAAGACAGGCTAACTACTAAACTTTTGTGGCGTGTTATTCGGTGAAATATTTGTGATATGAATATTCCAAAAAAGGCAGCAAAGAATATGTTTTTACTATCCTAGTAATAGAAGACGAATGACCACAATATATTGCACCTAATGCACGCAAGATATATGTGGAAATCATCGAGGAAATATATGTAATTTCAACGTAAGCAACCAGCAGTTTGCCTCTTCGAAATATATTTTATTTGCATTACCAAAGTATATTTTATTTTGTAATACTTCTGTAAAATATTTTTTGATTACATGCTTTCCTTAAATTGAGTTTTGGAAAACATCATGAATTTTGAGATATTCCAGTATTAACACATATTTTTTTAGTCCAGTATTCTCGGATTAAGGCGATCAATATTATTGAATAGACTTATTCGAAAAAATGTCATTGAATACTACTTACTTGCATCACAAATCTCTTGAGGGAAACTCCCTCAAAACTATCACCGTCACTATCATAAAATTTGAGATTATAATGGAATATTAGACTACTCTGCATATGATTTGGCATCGCTATTCTTACAGTTGCTGCTCCTGAAAATAAATTTTGATAAATTTCAACTATCATAGAGATGTATTGTGGTTTATAAAACAAAACTATAACAGTTCAACCAATTACGTGCTGCTAACTCTAGCTTTTTCATTCAGTTCAATTATTCAACTACCAAAAACTATAACAGGACGATTATAACCTGTTCTATGTTTGAAACAGTGAATTAAATGATACCTTACGGATACCACTGCATCAATAAATTTCAATCTGGAGAAACAAGATTCTCGTAAAATAAAATGAAAATTAAGATTACATATATAATATAATTCATATATTTGAACTCAAATCGAAAATCACTTCGTTACAAGGTAACAAAAGCAAGAGATTAGATTAATTGAAATTGGTAGAAATTCCATCAGCTCACAAACATAATCTACTAATAACTAACAACCAGCTTGATTTACATTTGTCCCTACTTCTACTCATCTCCAATATCATCCTGAAAATGCGACAAAAAAATAATTTTACTGCACTAAGTCAGCTATGCAATAAAAAATATTACCATGTGAATGGTCTGAGAAAGAAATTCACTTCAGAAGTTAATTATCAAAATTTACTTATCGAAGTCCTTTGTTGTGACAAATATTTGGTGCTACATTCATAACGAAAAGATCGAAATTAATTATAGAGATCATGAAAATTTTGATTTATGAGTTTGCTTCTAGTTTTCAGTGGGACTCAATTGTTGAAATAAGTTGCGCACTTAAAATCGAGTGTTCTGAATACTTAAACACTTTCTTGTGGCTTCCGTTCGAAGATGCCGTGACGGTTCTCTTGATACCACACTGTTCCTTATTTTGTCTGATGCTAATACCACTATTTGAAAAATATGTTTCATCAGACCAAATAACAGATCTGAAGAAGTTCTCGTTTTCTCTTATTCTATTCAAGTACCATTGGTGAAAAACCAATCGATGATGAGCATCTCCGACATACAAATGTTGAACAATGTTTTCCTTATAGGACCTATTTTAATTGTAAATTGAAATTACTACCACAAATTTTGTTTTTCATGTAGGAAATTCCTTTTTAAAAACATTTATTGTATTACAAACTGAATTAAATGGGAGCAATTGTCAGACTGAATAATATTAGATATACAAAGATAATTTATAACATCGGTCAACTTGGTGTAGCCGTGTTCGTGAAATAAGATCCGCTGATCCAGCAGTTCCTCAGGGAAGCATCTCTTCCAGGAACGTAACTCTCTATACAATCTAAAACATGAAATTCAACGTTTTCTCAATTTTCCTTATTAGGTATATTGTGTCAACTTAATACCTAACTTAAGCTTCAAAAAAGTATCGTAATCCTATGATTGAGGAGGTCGTTATTTCATGAAAAGTGATATATATTTTTTGATTAAATATAACAATGTTTTGGGAATTTTTACTACGTTCACAAACTTATGACGCGTTTCTCCACACTGTGGCTTCATCAGTTAAGTAGTATATTTAAAAGGATAATGTGCATTATATTTTACATTGGTGAAAACAGGTACTCAGCTCGAAAGGAGAAAAATCCAAATAGACTTGGTTTTTTTAGGAACTGAAAAGGTTTGGTAATGGGATAACTTCTTTTATGGAATTTGACGAGGTTATCCCATCAGACTAGTTGCCTCATACAACCAAACTTCCACGTTATCCTATTGATATCAATGAACATTCATGTAATTAGGGTCCAAAATTTTCAATTAAGAATTCTTCAGATCTAATAGGAAAATTCAACATACTGTACTACCAAATAATACAAAACATATAGTTAACTCTACCCTAGTGTTCCACATCACGATCATTGATTAACTAAGCTCTATATAATAATAATGTGAATCCCATTATATAATCAGAACTTATCCATCTTTCAGAAGTATATTCAGAACAAAATTGTTTCAACTTTAATGAAATTTACATGAGCAACAACAGTTGGGTAATTAGCTAAAATTGTCATGGATAACATTGAGATGATAACTCATAATCATTCGCTGTTGAAATGATTGAAACTGAATTTATGTGAAACATTGAAAACGTAGTGAAACGTGTCATAAGTTTGTGAATGATGTGAAAATTTGAAAGCATTTCCATTTTTCCCAATCATTATGAGGTTTCATGCACGGGAAATATCACAAGAGTGAGCTCGTGCCCAATATTCAAAACCACCCTGTTCTTCAAAAAAATAGCCCATTTCTCTTTATTGTATATTAATGGAACACCCTGTACTTTAATAGTAAATGACCCGTACTTTGAAGAAAATTGATTTTAATTTTATGTTTCCTTTTATTTAGTTTTGAGTGAAATAATTCACCAATAATCATTTTTCTACATACCGGTTGAGTCTGTGAACATAACAGCTTTGGTATTACTATCTGAAAAATACAATCCATAACGGAAGAATAACGAACGAACAAAGGGGAGTTCTTCAAACTCCTGTAATGTAATGGGATTCTTCAGTAACTGCCAGTCCGATTGTAATGGGAAAAATTCATAGATGAATTCCTTGGGATCAGTCAGGAAATAATGATCATCGTATTCATATCTGAAAATAAGAAACATTCATTGCAACGAAGGAAGCCATTTATGGTTTTCACACAACGATCAAGCTATAAAGGGTGTGTTCGGTAAGTAATGGAGGAGTTTATTTTCCCGCACTTTCAATTGTTATGGAAGATTGTAACTTGTTGGGAAAGGTAAGGAGAGGATGCAATGATCCACTGCCGTCCAGTCTAAGCACCTATTTACCTACGGAAATCGTGAGTCTTTTCCAGTTCCCCAATTTTACTGTTTGCGGCAAACCTGTGTATTTATTGAAATAGCAGTGTATCATTGAATTTTATGTACGATACCAAATCATTCATGAAGTACACAAGAGCTCAGCACGCGCCTTAACAAGTGACAATGTGGTGTAAGATATTCTGGGACAGCTGGCAAGATATCCCATGAGAGATTTATTGAACGTGAATTGATAATAAGTATTCAGATGATAGTGGAAGCTTCAAGACTTCTACAAAACAAATGTACAGTAAATTATTCGCCAGTATATAAAATACTAAAAGATTGTAACTTTATCTTTAACAAAATTTTTCTGAAAATATATTTTTGCATTAATTACTTGTTGATATTGTATATTGCGTTGAAGTAAGCCATCAAGTCAAAGTTATATTAGTCAAAATATAAAAAAATATATAATATTGTTTCAAGTTAATTAAAAGATATTACATTCATCACATAGTTGATAGTTCGCTGCTTGTGAACCATAATAATTTTTTTTATTCATGAATATTTTTTGTTTTATAGATTTTATAGATATAGATAGATAGATAGAGTTTCGGGATCTAGGGACTGGACTCCCCCGACTCTCGGTTCTCGGGTAATCACAGTTCATTCTCGATTGTCGTGGATTCATGCCTCCTCCGAAAGGATTTTGCTGAATATCGCAAAATATAGTAACGAATAATACGAAAAACATCTGAAAGAATCCTTCCATTTGGATCTATTCTATATTATATAGAATTATATTGTAGGTTGTGAGGGACATCAATATTTTATTGGATGTTGTTGTTGAACACAGAAATTCTTTCTTTTCTGCAATGACTGCTGGTTGATGTCTTACCTTTTTCCTTTAAATTAAGCAAATTCCCTCGGGGAGCTGTTAGGACTAGAGATACTACCTACTTCATGTACGGATACGACAACAACCTAACCTAACTCCATGCTCTTACAAGTTTCAAGCCTTCAAGCAGCTTGAAAAATTTCTATATCAAGTCAAGCTTTTGGGTTGCGAAATCGAATTAACTCAAATTTTTGGTTTTTCAAAAGCTTGAATTTCAAGTCAAGTCAAGCTTCTCGAAAAATTTTTCAAGCTTGACTTGATGAAATCTTACATAAAAACTAGTTTTCTCAAAGCGATCATAGATAAAAGATAATCAAAAAGTTACAGTGGAAGTTTCAGAGCAGGACTCTCAAACGAGTCTTTTGGTGATAACAGACTGGGAAATAGAGGACCAGTAATATGACCACCTTGTTCACTAGATTTAACCCCGTTAGATTTTTTCTGGGGCTAAGTCAAGGATTAATTAGATAGACAAATCCATAATGATATTGAAGAGCTGAAACAAAACTTTAGAAATCATTTTGCATCAGTGACCAAATCAAAATGCATGCAGAGGTGTTTCTGAACGTTGCAATTCTAGCATTTCGAACAATAGAAATACTTTTGAGTATTCCAGATAGTTTTTATACACTTTTTGTTTCTTATTATTTTTGATATTTCCTTACTCATGAGTAATAAATAACTTTATTCTTCTTATTATAAATGGTCTTTACTGTAGTGAGTATAGATTTGAACACATATGGGATGTTTTGTGTGAATTCGCACCAGCATACTATACGAACCCACTGAATATTCAAAGAACTTTTTGATTTCTTTAACTAAGTTAATAGTAATCGAAATATTGGTTTATGCTGAAATTCCCGAGAATCGGGAAATCTGGAATAAATGGAAACAAAAGAAGAAAGCTGCGATCAGCTTAACCAATCAATTTTCCTAGAAAATCGAAGACGAAGATGGGGATTATTTTTCTTTATTTACTTTATTTCACATAGCTGCGGTACTAAAACATCGAAAATGGGACAGCTATACTCTCAGTGCACTTGTGGTGGGCCTGGATACACAAATTTCCAACTACGAGACAACTATGTTAGCGAGGCCTGCTTGTTTCTGTTTCTTGATTATATCGCGACGCAAATAACTAATTAGCAAAAAGTTACAACAGAAAGAAACAAAAGTTTTTCTTTGGGTCTGCTTCAGCAAAATGAATTCGGGCTCTTTAATTACTCTGAGTTAATTAAAATTAAGTAATAATAATGAAATAACTTCATCTAACATACATTATCAACATTTTTTTTTGGTTTCAATTTGTTCATCATGAATTTTTCATATTTTTTTTATTTGGCGTATACATATTTATCCATTTCAATAACAATAGTACAAATTGCATTGCTTATAATATTGAATTAGTAGATATAATGAATGAATCGAAGAACTTTTCGATTGGTTTCATTATCGCCGTGTATAGGTACGTCAAACGCAATGCCTTCAAAGCTACTCCAGTTATCAATTTGCATTTATTCAATTCAATGTCTCATTTCAATAGAAGAAATTTAGGCATGTCCGACTACAATAATTTTTCCAATCCGAACTCTACGAATGGATATTGGATGTTTGATGCCATCTTATTTTATTTCGTGTTTGGAAATAAATACAAATCATTGGTAGCCAGTTAAGGAAGATATGATGCATGAGGTAGCAATTAATATCGTAAGTCCAACAGCTTAGCTGTTGTAACCGCAGAAGGAGCATTGTCGTGGTGAAACAAGATATTATTCTTGGGAAGATGTGGCCACTATGTTCTGATTTTTTCGTTTAATTGCTCTAACAACGACGCGTAGTAATCTCCAGATACTACCCTAAGCTCACCTCAAGACCATCACCTATTCGGCCGGTGGAATCATTGTTGGCGACCTTGGGTGCACTGACACCGGCCTCCACCCATGGCATATTCTGTGGTTGTTCTGTCGCAACGAAACTCAGTAAACCACACCTGAATAATCTTAAGTAATGAATAAGAATCATCATAGTACTTATGACGAGATCTTTGGTGATAGTATTTTGCATAAAATTAAAGTAGCACTCTTATTTCTGCTTTTTCTATTTCAACAAAGAAAGAGCATCTCGTTCGGTTTGTTTGATAGTAAAATCAATACTAATTTACATATCAGTACGGAATTTCATGTTTGCATTTTGGGGGCATTATATTTTCCAAACATGTTACAACTTGAGTACTATTACCCCCACTCAATTCATTCTTAACTGACTTAGCAGTTCGAATTCATACCTATTTTCGCTACTTACCGTAAACTATCGGATTTGGCTTTATTCCCAGCCTTTGGTGCTTCTTTTGCATTCACCAAATGTCTCGCACCCCAATTACATTGCACAAATCTCCAGGCACCCGCTACATACACAGCATTCCAGGAGTTCCTGAATCTGTTATCTTCGAAACGGACTCCCGGTTGATATCCTGCTGATTTGGAGTATCCTTTAATAACTACGCAGTGAAGACCGGCATAACTGAAATTTATTGATAGTTATTTTAAATAAAAATATTAAAAAAATTGAAATTCAGATGATGTAAATCGCATTATTCTCAATTATAATTCAAACACAAAAGACAAAATAATATATGATTATTATCAGTTTAAGTGCAATACCTCAAATGGAAGGTATTACTTGTGGTATTTGATTTATTAGATCGGATCACAAGAAAAACCTCAATTATGTTTTAGTTAGTTTTATTTGACGAATATATATATATATATATATATATATATATATATATATATATATATATATATATATATATATATATATATATATATATATATATATATATATATATATATATATATATATATATATATATATATATATATATATATATATATATATATATATATATATATATATATATATATATATATATATATATATATATATATATATATATATATATATATATATATATATATATATATATATATATATATATATATATATATATATATATATATATATATATATATATATATATATATATATATATATATATATATATATATATATATATATATATATATATATATATATATATATATATATATATATATATATATATATATATATATATATAAATCACTAGGTATTTCACATTATTGATTATTTTAACCATGAATCTTTGACTATTTGTGAAGAATGAAGTTTTTTATCAGTTTAAGTGCAATACCTCAAATGGAAGGTATTACTTGTGGTATTTGATTTATTAGATCGGATCACAAGAAAAACCTCAATTATGTTTTAGTTAGTTTTATTTGACGAACAAGTTTATATATATCATATATATATATATATATATATATATATATATATATATATATATATATATATATATATATATATATATATATATATATATATAAATCACTAGGTATTTCACATTATTGATTGTTTTAACCATGAATCTTTGACTACTTGTGAAGAATGAAGTTTTTGGTTGTAAAAAAACTGGATAGTATAATAAGAAATGTTGAATTATCACCACATGTTCAGGATATTGTACTCAGTCGTCACTGAGATTTGAAACTGTCAATTTCGAAATTTAAAAAAAGCCTATAATCATAATTGAAAATGCTTTACGTTAGATTATCCGATGTGCAGAGGGGTCAAATAATTGCTCTCTTTGGAGAAAGGGGGACACAGAGGTATATAGCGGCCACAATTGCAAGAAGAGACCCTAGTGCGTCGCACCCCATACTAAAAGGCAATTTCTGGAAGTAACAGGTATCAGTATATCAGTCGAAACGATACGTCAAAGGCTTCGTTCAGGGGGTTTATACAGCAGAAGGCCCCTAACAGTTCCAGAGCTAACCAGAAAACAAGAAATCAACAGACTTAATTGGTGTATCTAGCACCAAAATTGGAATATTGAGAATTAACGAAATGTTCTGTTTTCGGATGAGACCAGAATTGGTGTTCGACCAGTTGACCGACGGATTCGGGTTTTAAGGGGTCGTGAAAGACAAGCTACACTCCGAGCAGCAAGACAAATTCCGGAATACCAAGAGGGCAGTGTGATGTTTTTGGGTGGCATTATGCTGGGATGCAAAACAGATTTGATTTCGTTTCCTGCGAGTGTAACGATTATAAATTACGTGGGCCTAGTGCTGGAGCCCATAGTGAGACTGGCGAGGTGCCCACGGTGAGAATTCCACTTTTATGCAAGATGATACTCCTCCGCATACCAGCAACCACGCACGACATTATCTTGAAACAGAGGAAATCCCTGTTTCGGACTGGCCAGCTTGCTCTCCAGACCTAAATCCTATTGAACATTTATGAGATAATGTCAAAAAGGTAATTAGATCGCGCCAGGATAATCCAAGAACCCCACAACACCTGATCCAAGAAGCCACAGAAGAGTGGCAGAATATCACCTCAGAGGAGGTCGAAAACCTAATCCAAAGCATGCCTTGAAGGATTCAGGCTTGTATCAGGGCAAGAGGAGAAAATACAAGCTATTTAGGTCGAGAAAAAAAACACCTACTCCATTTTAATTTTTTTTACTACATGCGTAAAATGTCTCTTTTATTTGTTTGTTTCTTAAAATAAACCATAATTTATTTCTTTTTTGAATCGAAATTTCTCAAAAGGAAATTCTAACAATTCTTCGAAATTTCCAGAACCCCTGAGGTATCGGGCGATACCATATAAATTTTGTTGTATATCTATATATATATATATATATATATATATATATATATATATATATATATATATATATATATATATATATATATATATATTACAGTTATAATGCGGAGCATAACCAGAACAGACTTCAGTTCGTAGATCTCTCTTAGTTCAGTTCGAACGCCACATCGTGGTATTTATCAATTTTTTTTGCATACGTCATAGGAGCTTATGTTGCAGTCCGATTTGTTGGTGGTATATCCCCGCTATCGTATAATGTCTATTCAGATATTCTTTCGGGGCCATATTTGGGCAAGCGGAGGTTACATGACAGATGTATTCGAGGTTCCGCGAGCAATGCCTATACAGGTCGGATGGGATATTGAGGCCAGCGATGTGTTTCTGGTACTCTCTAGTCGGCCCAACTTGATACTGTATTGCGGGGAGTCTTCCCTCAGTTTTCGGGTGTAAGTGTCCTAAGGTAAGGTAAGTGATTGAGTCCGGTTCATCAACTTCATTATTTTTCAGTTTGTTGGGGTAGCGACCGTGCAGCACTTTCGACATCCATTCTTTCTTGAGTTTATCAGGTGTGAGGCATTTCAATTGAATTTCTGTCGTCTAAAGTTCCAAGAGGGTAATGTCATCAACATCCCGGAGGAAATTATAGAGAGGTGAGGTTTTTGGTTCAAAGTAGTTCCTCAGGCTGTAAAATTCTTTATCATGACTTTCTATACATATTATGCCCCTACCACTTTCGCTCCTTGGTAGGTACAGTCGGTTAATTGATGCATGGGAATGATACATTTCATATTTCGTTAACATTAACCTAACTTTTCGATCCAGCTGACATAATTCTGTAGTTGACCACTGCACGATACCGAATGCGAAAGTTATACTGGGTATAGCCCATGTATTAAGTGCAGTGATCATACCCTTCGAGTTAATTTTCGACTGGAACACTCGTTTTACTCGTGTGAAGAGTTTTTCTCTAAAAACCATCCTGAACTTTGGCGTTTTGGTATCCAGCACTTGCTTTATACTGAGATATTTATAATTCTCTTGCGGTCCGAAAGTAGGAAACGAGCTTTCATCATGCAGCGTTATTCCAGGTTCGACATTGTCAACTTTGCCTCTCTCCATGCTGACCATGGTAAATTTCTCCACTCCTAATTCTATTTTTATCTCATCACTTTACAGTCTCAATCTGTCGTTTTATCTGCTCAGCCGTGCTAGTGTAGAGCTTCAGGTCGTGTTGGTACAGCTGATGCTGATCTTCCTTTCTCTGTCGATGATGTAGTTATAAGAGGTGCTCTTAAAGAGAAGAGTTTGAGAGTTCAGTGCCAGGCAGAACCAGAGGCCCCTTGGAATATTCCTCTTTCCATAGCAATTTTCTTGGTATTGATTTCTGTTGACACCATGTTGACACGTTAGATGTTGTAGGAAATTCGTTACAGCTTCAGACAGGCCATATAAATCTAACACCTTCAGTAACCAGGAGTGTGGTACAGAATCGAATGCCTTTCGATAATCGATCCAAGCAACAGGGAGATTACGCAATTCTTTTTTGCGTGCTTCGATATGTTTAGATCTACCACTAGGAGCTCCTTGCAACCCTAGCACCCTTCCGATATCCATCTTGGTCCAGGATAATATGTGATCTTATATGATTATGGATGTGGAAATGCAGGATCCCTGTTCAGAACTTATACATCGTTGGCAGGCAAGTGATAGGGCGATACTTTTTGGGGCCCAAGGTAATATCCCCTTTTGTCAGCAGATGGGTTAAGCCAAGGGTGAGTTCATTATCTACTATCGTAGAATCATTTATTGTGCGCTGAAATAGAGAAGCAATAGTTAAGTGTGTAGTTGTAAAGTACTTCTACCGATAGTTGTGCAACTTATCTGTCCCTGGAGCTGCCCAGTTATTAGTTCTTTTGATAACTCGTACCACGTCGTCCTCTATTACGGCGAAATCGTTCATTGTATGTTGAGGTGTTTTCGACTCGACTTCAGCGATCCAGAACGCAGAGCCATCATGCGGGATACTATTGGAACAGATGCTACTCCAGAATATTTTTGCTTCTTCGGTTCTTGGCGGAGTTTCGCCCTGGAAGCCGTAACGCTCAAAGTCGCGAAAAAGTTGTTTCCAACTTCTATAGAACAGCTGGTTATTTTTGAATCTCTTTTTTCGATCAGTATATCGTTTGGTTCTATTTTAGGGCTTTAATCTTTTGTCTCATATTGTCATAGATGACTGTCAATCTATCTCCAAATACAGGATGCATGACTCGAACGCCACTTTGCAGATAGATCTCTTCAGTTTCTTGGAGGGTTCAGCTGTATTCAGATACGTATGTATTACTCCAATTTTCTTTCTCATAATAAATATTTTCCCTTCCAAGTGCATCCTCCACGGAGGGGGGGTCGTTATTTCTCCGTTCTCGTACAATAATTGGCATTGTTTTGTGGATTTCGCATACCGTGACATTTCCAGCATATACCAAGTCCACCAGGTTGCTCAACGTGGAGCCTCCGCAATTGTTGATGAATGCGAGCGTTAATTTTTCTAACTGTTCTTTCCAACTCCTCACACTGGATCATCCTGAGATTTTGGGCCTACTTCTTGGTTTCAGGCCTCCATACTTTAGTATATTCAGCGCAAGAAGGTCTTTAGCGTTCTCCAGCTCCCCATCACCTTGAGCGCTTGCCTCTGGGCCTGCGTTAGTATTCGTTCTCGCTATCGACTGACGATTCGCGGGAGATCGACGATTACGCAAGGTGAGTTAACTCGGGGTCAGTTGCAGTTCTGATTGGTTCCAGTTGCGCCTTGGACATTTTGTGGTTACTAAGGATCCACTTGACTCTGGTGGATCATAATTGAGCATAAGATTGTCTTTGTGGATACATCTTATTTCAGATCTGCTCAAGAAGTTGCCTGTACGTGTAGTCGGAGTTATTTACAATCTAGGATGCAGTGTACTGTGCACGCATGAGCATTGCGTTTTCGTCACTGGTCCATCGCGCAAGCCTATCCTGCTTCTGAGGTTGTGCGGCGCAGCCCTCCAAAGGAATGCTCAAACCACGCGCCCCCTTCTCAGTCCGAGAGTTCAGATCCGGCCTTACAGTGCCATCTCGGAGGGTTGCGCCACTTGCTCCACATACACCTCCTTCGAGCTGATCATATGGGTAGTTTTGAAAGGAGACAGCCCACAGCTCCCTACCACCTTGATTATTTTGTCTAGTATTTCTACTAGCAAGTATATGTTTAATTATTATTCAATTAATTCTCGGTGGATATCGAGAGGGCTAGTCTAGGTGGATTACTAAGAGTAACTAAGAAACTTTGTGGCGTCACTCCCCATTAGCATTAATGCCACCTGGCGTAACTCGGGTACACGGGGGCTTCACTCCCCGTTTAGCATATGCCCTCCCCGTGCATATATTTTACTATTGAACCATCTATGAAGTTTATAGTTATCCATCAAAATTCTCTACTGATTAAAAATATAAATACCATTGTACTTTCTATGTAGTTCATAACTACCTGGATATAAACAAGAGTTTGAAGCTGATGTAATTGTGTACATTTAATAATTTTTGGTAGTGAAACAAAGCTCTATATCTGTTTCAATCAATTATTCCAGTTAGTATTCATGAACCCACCTATTCAACTACTTCGTCGTGAATTTTATCTAATAAGTTACCTCCCGAAATATACCTAAAATGACCTCAACAACATTAATCATCGTTATGCATAATAATAAATACAATAATAATAAATCTCACGATAAGATGATCTACTATTTAAAATAGCTTCTGCTTATATTTTCATGGCTGTGCTTTTTGCTATTAAATGATCACGTTTTCTGGCCACAGTTCATTATCAGAGTATTGAATTTTTTTGTATATTAGGTTTGAATTGGCGGGGGCACTATATGTGACCCCTGACCAAATCTCCCGAATGTTAAAGTAAAACCTTGAAACAGTCTAATTCCTTTCATGAAAATCTAAGTCACAGACCAAATAAAGAAAGTTGCTTTCTTACCTGCATAATCTTTTGAACAAAACATGATAGCTTTCAGTTCCATTCTTAATACCTCGTAATAAGCCCATGGGTGTATCACCTCTAAGATTTTCATCGAAAGACATGGTGTTCAAGTTTTTAACAGTGATCCATCGAAATATTGTTCTGGAACAAAATACATCATCTTCACTATAAAGCAAAGCTCGTTCAAAATTAAAAATATTGTTGTAATAAGCTTGTATAATTCAACGTGGTATGTAGCGGGTATTTTCCCATCTGAAAATTAGGTAGAAATAAAATGTCTAATGAATCTGCCGTTAAGTTTTTATGAAGTGCAGTTCTAACTCTACCTCATAAAATGAACAATTATGTTAATGAACTCAATCAATCATCAAAACTTCCTAGAAATTCAGAATTGATTTTGATGAATTTCAAATTGAATCTCTTGGCTATATATCAAGGTATCAATTCCAATAGTCAATTATTTTCAGAACGTCTTTCTTCATCCAGAAAAATAGCATTACTGATACTCTTTGCACATATGGATTCATTCAGATTGGTTTTATTACGTCACTCAAGAAATCCGTAGGATGATAGATAGATGGATAATGAAAAATCGTCGTACTAACCTTTGTAAATATCTAAAACGACATCGAAATATTATAAAAGCTTTGAAATCATATAGAAGCAGACCATCTATTACAATTCGAGATCATAAATCGAGCAGGTATTGAATATTTGCGATTGACTGTTTCGGAAAGCTAAAACTACAGAGTGAAAGGTAGGATTTCCTCATAACAAAAGCCTGAAATTGAATATACCTTTGAGCTTTGACGTTGAAACATGTCAGAGAAAATTGCTACTACTAGTTTGTGCGTGAAAACTGAAGTGGAACATGTTTCCGGATGAAAGCGTCATACTGTAATGAGGGGTTGAGTAGCTCCAGGCCTTTGAGGAATGGTGTATAAGAGTCATCGAAGCTTTTCAAGACACAGGGTAATTTGTTGTTTTTGGTCAAATCATTTATAACTCGAGAACCCGTAGCCAAAATTGATGAAATTTCACACATTTATTAGGCTTGCGTTAGTAAATCGACTCACGAAGGAAAAACAAAATGCAGGACCGTACTCATCCCAAATTTTCTATTTTCGGGAAGTGGATAATATAAACACCTAGTATATGGATAATCTGAATCCAAAACGTGTGAAAAGAATTATGGTACCATTTTCACTATCAATGAAATCAACATTAAAAATATGATGTTCGGCAGTTTTCAGGTCATACAGAAAATCTCATATCAGATATGTTGTTAATTGACGGTTATTACGAACGGATTTTCTGTAGTTTTTATATAATGGCCTGCGATGTTATTTTTCAATTAATTACATTATTATTATATCACTTGCTAACTGCTTGTTACCATACCCGTACAGGTGCATTAGAAGTAGGTAGTATCTCTGGTCATACAGATCTTTTTCATTGACTGCGAGACATTGGTATTCCAAAACTTAGTACGTTCGATATATCAATTCGTTTCGCACCGCAACAAGTATATACAAAAAGCTCCACTATCGGAGAATGAGTGCCTTCTTCTTCACTTGTATTTAAAAAATAAAATTATAAATATATAAGGATATATAAATATATAAAAAAAAATCATGGTTCAAACACAGCGAACTATCAACTCTGATGAAGTGGGAATGCTGTTTCGCTCTTATTCTTTTTTTTAAATTGATTTTCCTTGTAGGTATTTCTTTTATTTTCACATAATTTTAATTCAGTTGTTTTTATTCTAACAAGAGTTTATTTTAGTTGTTTTATAGAAAATTTATTTATGATGTTTTTTGATGGCTGTGTTTTATTTAAAATATACATTTCATCTTCATTCTTGTTGTTGATATGTATTTGTGTTTCCTTCAACAACTTTATGAATTCTTTTCAGATTCTTACGTTGAATTTCATTCAAATATTTCCCGATCAAATATTTTATATTATTGTAAGGATATCCAATCGTCCCTGAAGCCGACCCTGTCAATGCCCGGCGGAATGACGAATTGCGATACACTTTCGAGAGAATTCGAGAAAGATCTGAAAGTTTCCGCGCGCGGAAATTACGCGAAGGATCTCGAACCTTCGTGCTTGTATATAAGAAGATACTTCGCGAAGCGCGAGAAATTCAGTTTGAATAAAGAAAGCGCATAAGTGGACTAAGTGTTGAAAATAAGCTAAGCGGTATCGATTGTGTTATATAAATTAGTTATAGAAGTTAATCGTTTAGTTTAGTGTTTCAATCGTTCAGGTTACGTGTAAATAAATTAGTTGGAGTTTTTGTAACGTTGAAGTGTTTAATTTGAACCCACCAATAATTTCAAGAACTAGGAAACGTTACATTATTTAAACCTTTATTCTCGCTCATATATTATCAATATTCTATCACAATTTTGTTCTGAATCGAGCTTTCAAGTTTTGCGATTCAAGAAGCTTGTATTTTCAAGTTTGTGAAAAGAAAGCTTGATTTAACTTGAATTCTGAAAGCAGAAGCTTGCTTTAATCTTGACTTCAAAGTCAAGTCGAGCAGCTTGATTTTTAAGTCAAGCCGTGAATCACTAGCTCAAACAAAAAAATTTGGAAGCATTTCATTAACAACTTGTGCAATGCTTACATCCAGGAGATGAGATTTTACTACAGAATTCTCGCAGATGGATTTTATCCCATAGATACACTCTTGAGCAGATATTATTTAGCGACGAGGTTCAATTTACAAGGGTTGGAACCTATATTAACAGAACTGAGCAGATTTGGAGTATCGAAAACCCTTATTCAGTCAGATATAAACAATCACAACAAAGATTTTCTGTTGATGTGTGCTGTGATGTGTATGATGGCTATCTGATTGGACTCCACTCTTTTGAAGGACGATTAACAGGAGAAATGTATTTGAATTTTTGATCGATATTTTGCTAAATCTGACAGAAAATATAAATGTGTGGGAAATTTGATTTCAGAACAATGGCGTTACACCTCATTTCTGAGCCAAGACTATGAAAATAGGTGGATTGGTCGCGGTGGGCCTGTTGTATGCTTCAACTAGTTGTGCCTAGTATTTTCTTTCCTATATTTCGTTTTTGTTGAAAAAAAATGTTTCGTGTTTCTTAACGTTTTTTGTATGTTTTTCAGTGTGATTATTTGATTAGCGATATAGGTTAACTAAAGTTTTTCTTGAAAAGGAACTGATAAACCGTATTGAACAATAAATCAAAAAATGTATTTTACATTTGGTTTTCTGTATGACCTACAAAACTGACGTCCATCATATTTTCATTGTTGATTTTTTTTCATTTGAAAAGACAATATTGTCGCATCAACAAATTAGGTTATTAGCGACATTACAAAACTAGTGATTAACTATATACATTTATATAGATTTATAGCTTTTAGGTAGTTCAACAAAGTTTCATGGTTTGTAGGGTTGAGAACTGATTGAAGTGGAACTTAGGACAGTCCACTAACAAATGTTTCACCGATAAGGTCGTATCACCGCAGATATCGCACAGAGGGGAGTCTTCGCGTTTTATAATGTACGAATGTGTGAGATTGGTGTGACCCAGGCGGAGGAATGAGATTTTAGATTGCGATTCGCGATTTTATTGATGGTTTAATGATGCCATAACTTTTTCAAACGTATTGGACCGCTATGAATCATAGCTTCAGAGTACAGAACAAATTCAAATTATCCATTCTATTTTCCGAAAACGAAGTTTGGGCTGAGTACAGACCTTCAGTTTGTTTTTCTTTCTTGAGTCGATTAAGTGAAACAGGACTACTATAAGTGTAAAATTTTATCAATTATGGTCAACGGGTTCTCGCGTTAGGAATGATGAAATGTTTGACCAAAAACAAGTAAGCACCCAGTATCTTCAAAACCCAAAGTTTGATGACTTTCATACACCATTTCTGAAAGACCTGGAGTTACTCTATCCCCCATTGCAACATGATTCATTAGTCTGAAAACGTCTGTATAAAGATGAAAAGTACTAGAATTTCGTTATGAAGATAAAAACTAGAAATACTCCAAATCTTACCTTGCTTTCTCTATATCAGAACCACATCTACCGACAAGCTGCCTAACCAAATCGGTGAAAGATTTCTGATCCTCCTGGGCCACAGAAATAGCAATTTGATCCACATTGCTGAACTCCACAGGATCATTGTACACCTGGAACTTACTTAATGCAGGTGGAGCTGGAGCTGGCGCCACGCTTGGATAGGGTTCGACTTGTTCCATTGGCACACCATCTCCTTCAAGATAGAGGGATTCGGCTTGCATAAATTCGCTCCGCTTCTCATTGATCAGCTCCAACATCTCATGACTCTGTTTCTCAACTAACGCTGCGGTAGCGGCTCTGCAAAATTGTGTATTGATTGAATTGGAACAAGTTTATGTTAATAGTTTTGGAGTGCCACTTATTTTAGAATAAACCATTTAACAAGAAGAATTTCATTAGCATTACATAAAATATCTTCCATCTTGACTCCTAGCAATTGGAGCTGAATACGTTCATTCACTTCGTGTATTTTATAATATTAATGCAATGAAATTACATGTTTTTCTTTCCTTTCCTACTAACAACCCCATAATGACGTTTTTCCTTCAACAAATGTCAATTTATTAATATTACAAAAGTCGAATGTTCTACTAGTTTCGAAAAACTATTATTGTCAAAATTATTTCCCATCATTATGTTAATTTAAAATTCAATTGCTTTCAAAATCATACTGAAACACGAATTATTTTGGTTTACATTCTGATTTTCTGGAAATATAAGCGGCACAGATGTGAAAAGAACCTCGAAAATTGAAGAAAATTGAGAAGATGAACGCATTGAAGAATCTTCGTTTCAACATTTTCATAAATTTCAGTTAGTGTCTAAGCTGTATCATGAAACAATTTTAAAGAGGTCATTGAGGCTGAAAGCAGCAAATTTCTATTTCTTCAATTCTTTTTTTCTATTAATTTTTCTTCGAGATCAAAAAAGTGAGAGGGATAAAACACATTTGTCAGTTTTCCACGTTTATTTGTTAATATACGACCGGTTTGGAACCTTCGGTCATTCTTAAATGCTGAATACTAAGGTACAAAGATATAATTTTTCCCTATAATGACGTTTTTTTCTTAGTAGTAGTAGTGGGGAGTTATTAATTTCAAGTTGGTTGGTTCATTATTCAGAATGATAAAAGATACGAATTTATCCTGAATGATATCCTGAACTCCTCCGCGTTTCTGGCCATTGAATTTTTGAAGGTCGTGATGGCTCTTTCTGAAAATGCAAATGCGCGTTCTGTTTGAAAAGGAAAATTCATCACGAGAAGAGTTTGCAATAAAAGTGAAGTAACACAAGTATCACAATATTTTGTACATATCCTGAGAAAGTCAAACAAGAAGAGATTTGATTGGGAATAAATGGTCTATTATCTGTTATCTATTTATAATCTATGATTATCAATGTATAACGATATTAGTACACAAAAAGACTGTACTTTTTTGCTCGAATCATGGTGTTGGCAGAAGTTGTTGACAATCATTTGTTCAACCATATCCTTTGGACAGATGAAAGCCGTTTCGTGAATAATGGTTTACCTAACAGAAGTAACGACCTTCATTTAAATGTTTTTTGAGTCATTTGTTCATTTCACATGAGCATGGTTTTAATGGTGTTATAAAAGTCCAAAAATAGAAGAAAACAGCTAATAACGAAAAACAATAATTATGATTCGTAACGCGTTTCACTACACGAATGAATTCATTCGTCTGAAGAAGCTACGGTGTAGTGAAACGCGTTACGAGTCACAATTATTAAGTAAAATTCCTAAAAACACATTACTTGTTTTTTATTATTGATAATGAAATTTTACCAAGTAAAAGCCTCCCAAATTCAAATAATAACGAAAAAAGTTAATTTGATCACAAAATAGGCAAGAACATTTTATTCGTTGTCTAATTGTTAATTGTCATGATATTTGTATATTCAGCTTGTAACTTCATCGATTGAAGAGGATGGTACTCAACTACCTCAATGAATATAACGATATAAATGATTTGGGGGGAAGAAACTGTATTTCTGCTTGTAATGATTTGAGATATGAAAGAACTGTTTTAATAAATATGTCAGCCATTTCGGCATATGTCACTGTCTCAATTATTATCAGAGTTGGGTAGAAATTATTCTGACATTCTACGAAAGAAAACTCTTTTCAGTAGAATGAAGACATGTTTTCAAAAATTTTTCTGTTGAATAGTTTTCGAATTATAGTATAGTCTTGTGTTTTTAAGTGTGAACCATGTGTTAATTTGCAGTAAATATGAAGAGTATTTTTTCCAAATGTATACCATATGTCTGACAAATATCCTCAAAAATAGGAATTTTAATAGAAATGAAAATTCTTTAAATATTCTGTTGTTTCATTCATAGTATGCTGGTGCGAATTTATACAAACTATCCCAAATATACTCAATTTTTGCTTACAACAATAATCAAAATTCAATTCACATTGTTTTTCACAAATAATTAGTTGAAATTTTTTAGTAAAAATTTTGAAAAAAAAATGCAGCTTCAGAAAATTATTCTGTTCGTTTTCTTCGTCTTCATTCAAAAGATTGAAACAGAATCCCATAAACACTAGTTCTTTCAAAACATTCAGAGAAAAAAGTTAGAACGAACAAGATAATGAAGAAATTACGATGGAAATTTTGTTACTGAGAATGCCTAAATTTTTTCAGGCAACTTAAAGCAGAGAGTGCGATGCCAAAATCTAGGGTTTCGCGTATCCTCAGAAAAAATCAACCTTATAAGATGAGAAAATCTCAGATTCTATAGCCTGGGGATTATGAGCGACGGCTAGAAATTTCCCGATGGTATCGAGAAACCAGCGTGTTCTGGCGATCATTATTCTTGACGAAAAACTTCTTGGCTCAGAGAAAGTTAGGTTAGGCAGACAAGAAATGTCTCAGATCTTTCAAACCAGTGTTTCAGTAATAAGTGGATGGGAACGAAAGGTCCAGTGAGATGAACACCTCGTTCTCTAGATCAAGGATTCCTTATATAGACAAACCCATAATACTATAGAAGAATAGAAACGAAGCTTCTGAAATTGTTTTGCTTCAGTGACCAATGTACAAATTCAAAATGCACGTAAAACTATTACTGGGCGTTGCAATTTATGGAATGTGAATAATGGAAATATTTCCAAGTATTTCAAATACTTTATATTTTTTTTGTTTGTTACTGAATATATTTGATATTTCCTTACTCATGTGTGATAAATAACTATCGTTTGTTTGCATTATATGTGAGCTTATGAGCATAAAATTAAAAACATTTGGATATTTTTGTCAAAACACGCCAGCACACTAGATGAAACCACAGGATGTTCAAAGAGTTTTAGTTGCTGGAAAACTTCCATTTTTGAGGAAATTTTTCAACAATGTTATACAAATATTTTATCCAAATTCACCCATGGTTTACTTTAAAAGCACAAGTAAATTTTGAATATCTCCCTACGTATCCGTAAAATGTCAAAATAGTTTGTATCTAACTTTAATAGCAACCGAAATGATATATGCTGGAATACTGAAAGTTCGACAAATCCGAAATAACTCGAAAACAAAAGAAGATAGCTGCGATTTGTTTTCACCAATGAATCTTCCCTAAAAATCGAGAACGGAGTATTTCCAGTATTTCACATCAATTCAGTACTGAATTATCCGAAATCCGACACCCTGTGCTACTTTAAAACATATAGAGAGTACAGTCTTCGAATGGAATAAATTCAGTTATACGTTAGGCACAATCTTTTCAAGAACTTTTACAAGGCATGTGTTTTTAGTCAGGTATGTTTTGCATATAATTTCGTCTTTCTTGGGTCATAAAAGAAGAGCGAACAACACCCACCGTTATTTTTCAGATGGTATGGAATGTCATAATACTCCCCGTTAAATAGGTCTCTACAAGACAAATGTAAAGGACTACTTACTTTCTCACAACTTCATCAAATAATTCCAAATAAATATATACTCAAATAAAATTAAAATATTAAAGACAAAATGTTGGAAATGTGTTCCATTTTCTTGTTGGCAGTAATCTATTTAATGAGCAAGAACATTTCTTACATTTTGTAATATTTCTGGTGGGAGCTCCCTAATTTTATATATTCTTTAAGCATGTTATACGCTCTTTAAGAACATCAATTTAATCAGGTTCATTTTCCGAATCCATTGACTTCAGATTTCATAATAGAAAAGGGTCTAATGGTGTAGGATCCAGTGATCTGCGCAGCTACTTAATGGATCTTCTTTTACCAATCTACTTGTTACAAAAACTATCATCCACTCATCTTGTTGAGACCAAATTCACCCGTCGGGTAAGTTTTGAAAACAATGTGGGTAAAAGTGGAATTAAATATTCTAGTAGAAAATTAGGTAACTTTCTTCAAAGAAATCATCATCGGAATAAATTTGGACACGGTAACCAATGCTTGTCCTTGCGTTAACCTTCTCTGGATATTGAGTATGAGTTTCCATAATCCAGAGAAGAATTTTCTCCATACTTACATCAACGATTGACGGTTAATATCAAAAGACATTTACCCAAGAAAAGTAACCATTCTAAGCTTATGTTGTTTTGATTAATGCAATTCATCACATATTCACGAAATTCCACTCACCGATGAGAATCATCTTGAAGTAACTTTTAAACAAATTGCATTTTATTAGGATGCATCGTTGATCCGTGAATAATTTTTAATACTGTTTTATCGCAAACTTTATAGTTACGAGCAATGTGCCGGGTATAAGTTATAGGATTTTCCTTAATTGCGGAAATTTATATTTAGAGTCGTGATCAACAAAGGATTATCTTTTTCAAGGTATATCTTACATGCTTGTAGTACCTTAACTAATTGGAGAAAAATCTGGATGCGTTTCTCCAAATAACCAAACAACCGCAGCTTGAGTTCTGGTTTTGTTGATATAAACAATCATCATCAAAATTTCAATTTTACGCAATTCGATTAGATGCATCACTTAGAAAAGATTAACCGTTTCACTGCAAAGAAAAAGCAGTAATTCTGAATTCACTAGGAGGAATGCTTCTAATTAAGGTTTTTTGTATAGACGATAAAATGTTTCATTTCTACTTCAATATCCAAAATGAATAATTCCCTACATTTATCTTTCCAACGATATGTAATATAACATATGTCAATTGAAATAAAAAAGTTGAAACTACCTTTTTCAGTAAAAGAAATATGAAATTACATACGAAACATAACTGACTGAAAATAAAAATCACCGAGTATTGTGAAATTTCTCACAAAATCTTGCTGGGTTTTACTAGATTTATTCCCTTGAAAGTCCGAACGATGTTTACAGGGTGTCCGTTGTAAAGGGCCAATTATCTGAGTACAATTAGCAATAGTTTTCATAACGGTGCCTTTTTCGGTTATACCGGACATCCACTACAACTGTGATGTTTCAATTGGCATGGTGTACTTTTTTCTTTATTATAGGGCATCTTTTTTCGAGCATTTTTTTTTCCTTAAGATTTGTCCTATCTTAAATTATCAACCATTGAGCTATTTAATTTTTCTTATTATTTATTTAACAGAGATAAGAGATGGGGCCATAAGGGTCCATGAATCTCAAAAACATAATTAATAATTTGATTGGGGAGGTCGTTACTTGATGAAAATCGATGTACATATTTTCAATGAAATAAAACTAAAGTATTTAGATTTTCACTATATATACACTATCTATCTGATGAAGCCACAGTGTGGTGAAACCGGTCATAGTTTTTTAATATAGTGAAAATCTAAATACTTTAGTTTTCTTCATTGAAAACATGATTAATATGGTATCTGATTTCACAGAAAAGAAAAGGAAATAGGTAAAAAGAATATTAACAATAATACCTAATTTAACCAACGAGAAAATCGAGATGAATTGAAAAAAAGAATGAAACAGGAAAGATAAATGATGACATGGATATAATACGTGATATCAAAAAAGTGAAAATGAAAAGGAGGCACCAGTGTTACGCACGCACTTTGTCGAAAAGATTTTTGAATGAGTTCACTGATGAAGCGCGCACCACAGCTTCTGGTAAAGAGTTCCATTTATGGAAGACGCGGTTTCATATAAAGAGCTCACGAGGGGTAGTTTTGAAGTCCTCTCGATACAATTTCAGTGAATGACCGCGAAGATGGCTTCTGTTGATGCGAAAGAGATCGCTAAGGTCCGTCCCAAATAGACCCACGCTCGCGACGCTCAGAGAATGGCCTCAAACCAAAAAGTTCAAGCCTCTCCCCGTATGAAAGTCGAACAAAACCAAGGGAAGTCTTGTCATTTTTCTCTGGACAGACTCGAAGAAGTTATAATCTCGAACCAGGATTGAGTGCCAAACAGGACCATCGTGCTCAAGGATAGGTCGAATGTAAGACGTGTACAGTAACTTGCACGTGCTGATGGAGCATCCGGTGAAAGATTTGCGTAGGAGATAGCATATCCGGTTTGCCTTCGATACAACATGGCTGACGTGAGCCGACCGCGATAGGTCCTCAGAAATGATCACATTGAGGTCATTTTGTGATTGCGTGGACTGAATGCTCGAACCATCCATATAGTACCGGTACCGGGGGTTATTCTTGCCTCGATATAACACTTTGCATTTGCTTATATTTAGGGGAAGAAGCCATTCTCGAGATCACTCACATATATTATCAAGGTCTTTCTGAAGTTGCAACGACGACGTCAAAGCATTGTCGTAAAACTTGAGATCGTCAGCGTACGATGCGTGAGCAGAGAAAAGGGTTGATGGTAAGTCTGCCACATATGCCAGCACTGAGCCCGAGGGACCCCGCTAGTAACAGGTTTGGTGGATGAAACGAAGGAGCCCACTCTAACTGAGAATTGACGATCGCTAGGAAAAGCCCTTATCCATTCCAGCAGACCACCCCTGATCCCCAGAGGATCTAGTTTGTGCAGCAGACGCCGGAGAGGAACACGATCAATAGCTCTCGCAAAATCCAAGTATAATATGTCTATAGGTTCACCACGGTAGATTACTTTTGTCCAGTGGTCCACGCACCTCAGAATGCAAGTGACAAATGACCAACCGAAAGGAACCCTGGCTAGCAGGTATGACTTCATTATTCTGCGTGAATGCTAGTACTCGTTTGCAGACAATCTTCTCTGCAATCTTGGATACAATAGGTAGGAGGCTTATTGGACGATAATTAAGAGCAGAAAGTCAGTCTCCATTCTTGAATATTGGGGTTATTCTAGCTGTCTTCCAAACAGTAGGTAATGTAGAGGTCGTAAAAGACAAGGCCAAGATTTGGGTCAATAGATAACTTAATGCAGGGGCGCAGCTCTTGAGCAGAGCAGTCTCGCAGATACATTGTCGACGCCTGGAGAGATAAATACGTCAAGCGAAGCTAGATAGCTAAGCACTTCCTCCTCAGAAAACTCCAACCGAATTGGAATCATCAAAGACGTCGGCAAATATACTCGCGCACTCCGCACTACCATCGCACTACTATGTTCACCAGTAGACCGACGCACCATAGGTATGGAAACTTTAGAGCTGAGTGATGAACGTAAGTATTTGAAGAGCTTCTTGCGATCTTTGAAAGTCACAAGGTTCTCCTCGAAAGCTTTCTTGGCTCTTCGTATGGACGAGGACAAGTAGTTGGCACACTGCCTATGAGTATCATAGTTTAAACGTGATCTGCAGCGAAGGTAACCTAAGTAAAGATAGTAGCTGTTCTGAAAGCCATGGTTTAGTTGGAATGAATTCTATCCTATGATTCTTTTTATCAAAATTGTCGGAATTAAATTATCATTCTTCGCAAAAAAACTTGATTCAGATATGAGTAAGATTAGATTAGTTGTCTGGTTTTCAGTTTAAGGAATAATAAGTCAAGCATGCAGAACATTCAACGAAAAGTACCGGAATTTATAACCAATTAGCAAAAAACAATTTAGACAATTACAATAAAATTCTATTACTTATCGAATACTGAAAACTGAAGTGAGTAGTGTTAGCTCACTTCAAACGATTAGGATGTTGTTTTCAAGACATGAATTATAAAACAAAATTTTTAACATATATGAAAAATGAAATTTTGAAAAAACCGTAAACATAAACAACGTTTTAAAAATGAAACCAAATTAATTGTTCAAACCATTGTTTCCTCAACATTTCATTAATAATTGCTTTTTGCACTTGGTTGCAAAGCACTGACAATCCGTTTTCAACAAAATCTCTTTGTAGCAATATGTACCAACTCTCTTCCATCCATTCACTCTATCAGGAACATATACACCAAATATCCCATAATTCAACAAACCAACATATGTCACGCCATCAATAATTTCATCGATTGAAAGTGTCCGAACTTGCAATATCTTGTCTAAATAATCGCTTCACTTGTGCAGATTAGATTCTCTTCTCACTTACATTCAGCGCCTGATATCCGTACGAATCATGTTGCGTCGACATAAAACATTAATTTTACAGCAAAAATGCGAAATTTTGAAAGAATTAGATAATGGAAAAAGTGTTTCTGAATTGGCCAGTATACACTCAAATGGAAAATCTACAGTATGCAATATAGAGAAAAAAAGAAAATCAATTGAGAATTTTATATCTTCTTCTGATTCTGGTCCTGGGAAACTAGTGAAAATCCGAATGTTGAATAGCTCTAAACACTTGGTTCTTACAAGAACGATCTTGACATATACCTTTATTTGGTGATCTCATATGTGAGAAAGCAAGATTTTTTCAGACCAGTATAACAGGTAGAGATGATTTCAAGGCAAGTCAAGGATGGTTGGAAAAATTCAAAAAAAGACATGGAATTCGACAACTTACCATATCAGGAGAGAAATTGTCCTCAGACGTTAGTGCGGTAGAACCATTTGAAAATAAATTTCTTCAAAAAATACGGGAGATGGATCTAGTGCCAGATCAATTTTACAACGCAGATGAAAGTGGGTTATTTCGAATTCTACCAAACAAAACACTAGCCTATGCTGCTGAAAATTCAGCTCCAGGTCGAAAGATGGGTAAGGACCGTATAACATTCATGCCATGCTCTGATGCGTCAGTATCTCATAAAATGAATTTGTTGATCATCGGGAAAGCCAACAAACCCCGAGCATTCAAGAACGGAATTAATCAGTGAGAACCGAAATATTCAGGTAATGTTTCTACCTCGTAATTGTACTCCATAATTACAACCAATGGATTAACATGTAACACAGAATGTGAAATTGCATTATCGAAAATCTTTGCTACTGAATATTGTGGGACAAGAAGACAGTAACGTTTCGCAATTGAAGCAATTGGACCTCAAACATGTAGTGTTTTCTCTTGAAAGGTTCTGGTCATCTGTGTCTCAAGAGTTGATTCAGAAATCATGGAAGAATCTATGGCCCATAAAAGATGATGATTTTGACGCAGGGGACCTGTTCCCTCTATTACGGTTGGGAGAAAAAATTTTCCTAGAGAAAGATCGCGATCCACGCATGATGACAGATGTGCTAACAAATGTATCTGGTCGAAAATTAATAACTGAAGTCATTGAAGAATAGTGTTGTAGGAGATAAGATAGTAATCCGAACAAGCCCTGGTCCCATATGATTCGGATTAGAGAGGTTCTACTGTACTCGTATTTGTAAAAACGGTTTTTTCGACAATTATAGTTTTATTAAGTTGATAAGTGATTTTTGAGCAACGGAAAGTACGTTACTCAAAAATAACACTTATCTCTCAATTTTTGGAGCATGGAAGAAGTCCGGTTTAACGGGAAGTGGTACCTCTCTGAAAACAATTGCAAATTGTAGATCAGTATTCATTTATTCTAATGCCAAAATTTGAAATTGATCGATTTACGCGTTCCCCATATATTTCTAATGGTCTTTTAAACGCGGAGACCCTGTATATGCCTTGACAGAAACTTTGTTGAACAATAAAACTTTGATAAAAAACTTTCTTGAAATCCTGAAAATTCTGAAAAAACATTTTAATTTGACGTATAAAATAATAATTTTGAAAACGCAGAGTTTCAATCTTTCAAAGCTTATTGATCTAGACATACTCATCCCTTGAAGAGCTCGAAAGCATTTTTCGCAGTTGAGGAGAGAATTCATGCAAGATAGAACCTAGATATAAAAATTGTAGAACGATAATGAACAGAACAGAGTATAAGTGAGATTCAACACCCGATAGCTATTTTTGTAATGACAAAATTTCTATATCATGCAAAAACTTTCTTCTTGTCGATTACCTGTCCTGTATTTTGATAGAAATATCAATGTTAACTGTCATTATTACTCGGTTTCTTGATTATATTTCACTCGAATAAATTCCTTATTATGTTATTATCTTCGGATGTTAGTTAAATCAATACGGTTGCTACTTAGAATCAGTTTATTACTGAGCAACTCATTCATTTCATCTCGCTGTTTATATTGGTAACGATCTATAAGCATATTAATACGTCACATCTACTTGAAACAACTTCTAAAATATCTATTAACTATTACCATGATTTACACTTTGATGAATGAGTTGTAAGACTTTTCAGTTTGAAATTCCTCTACATAACCGAATTCAAAATCTGTTTTCTTATGTTGGCACAGCCTTCTCTAAAGTTTGTAATGACTTTCATGAACGGTGGACCAGTTGCATATGCATTAATCGGGTTGATGTTTGCTTCCAAAAGATCATTCTTTGTTTGAAATAGGTTTACGGACATCAGAGCGTTGAAAATGTTGGGAACGCCATTTGTTATTAATGATATTTTCCATACGAGTGGTTTTGATGGTGGAGAGAAGTTTATAAATTACGTCGATGGATTACGTCGGAAACAGTGGCCAGTATATTGTTCAGTATTGTTTAGATTCAGAAATATGGCAATTCGTTTAGGCATACAACCAAGTTTATTTCTTCTAACTACTTGCCGTGTATATTTATTTTTTTGGAAATTAATGAAAAAATTATCACAAGGAGTCTCAGATCCCAATATTTCTTTATGATATTTAAAACCCACTCGTGATTGTAAACTGTCTTGGTTTTTTTAGTTTGTATTAGAAATTGCAATTAGCATTGTGGAACCCGAATCTTTAATGTCGAAAATAAGAAGAGCGACCTACAAATATAAACTAAATTTGATCAAAATTATTATCATAAAATTATAATTTTTTCACATTTGCAGCTGAATATATCGCATCCGGAGCACTTTCTAATTATTGCTTATTATTTTATTCTGTAAAATGTTCGATTTCTTAGTTGTATAATTTCCAGAAGATCGTTTCAACAAAGATTTCAATTTCTTATATTTTGAAATATCGATAACGATATCGATATTTGAGAGACACGAGTCTCACATCTATTGTAGCTTTTAGGATTGTTTAAATTTTCCATAGAGTTGAGGATTTTCATTTTTTATAAATCAGCATAAATGCAAGTCAAACATTTGAAAAAATGTATAATAATAATTTGTAATTTCAATTAGCAATATTTTCAGGCTCTTTATCTAATGCACTCGATTTTTCACTCATAATCTTATTTAAACAATAAGTTTTTCTAAGACAATTATTATGATGTTAACATTTACATCTAACATGACGCTGTTTTGAGATTTATGGCAATCGATGATGTTTGGTTCAACTACGGAATATTTATTCCGTATCTAGTTATAGTATGAAGATACATGAAAAACATAAGAGTCAGGTGTTGTAGAAAATAGTTTTCTTCAACCCTCACGGCATCGTCCATTACAAATTCATACCGTCTGGTCAAAAAGTAAACAATTAATGTTATTTGCTTCGAGAGGCCAGATCTGCGAGTAGGAAATTTCGGTCACTTACGCGTCTTTGGTTGTCGGCGATTTTTTTAACGAGAATTCCACTCACATCGCAACTCATAAGCATTTTGGTTCAAATACTAGATGTTCTGTAGTTTCAGTGGCAACTCTCGATATTTATTGTAGCGAGAAACCGCACAACCTCCAGTACCCCTAACCAAACAACATTAAGGACCTTTTATTGCATAAAAGCAATAAGCTATTCGAGAAACAGGAACTGCCTGCGGAAATCGAATCAAAAATTGTATTTTTCCAGGTTCGTCATTTTCGAAACAAGATCGTGAGTTCTTTGATTATTGCTTCAGTAGGACAATCTGCTTTTATAAGAAGAAATGATGATAGTGTTGCCATAATAGTCACTATGGTCCATTCACCATGAAGGAGAATATTCGTATCCCCGATCCTGAGATGCCATACTGGGAAAAGAAATAGGCTCCGTCTGATGTTGGCCCCGGGCCACTGCCACATTAAGGGCAATGAGAAGGCGGACTGATTGACTGATTGAATGATTGACTGCTCGAGGAATACCCTTGTGATTCACCGGATCAGCGCCTAGGCTTAGAATTCCCCTGGAAGCCGCAAGAATGGAAAGTTACCGGTAGTTGGACCTGAAGTACTGGCTGAACTTCACAGGTTTCAGACACTCTCTGCTTGCCATCAGCGGATCTTGCACTTCGTGAGCCACAGCTTATCTTAACTTTTCCAGGCTAGACCTTAGAGTTCTAATCGCCATTTTAACGGGAAATTATTGCCTCAGAAATCACCTAAATGAGTTAGGATTGATCTAGGACCCTTCATGCAGACTATGTGAGAATGAGTTGGAATCAATGGAACACGTCATCTACGAATGCCCAGGTGGGGACAGAATAAAGCTTGCGGAACTTGGATCTTACAAACTGGAGCTAACTGGGCTTTTATCAACAAAGCTTATAGCCTTTACAAGAACGATGGTGCTTATAGGTAAAATTCAGCATAGAGAGTACTACAATAGACCACTGGGTCGCAGTGGAAGGGCTGTCAATCAATTTGGAGCGGTCACTAAGCATGACACCTACCGAATTGAAAAAATGGTAGGCAACGAGAAGAAAGAACAAAACAGTACCACAAATAGAACTCGTCGGCTTATATAATTAATTTATGGAAGGTTTTGGCCATTTAAATTCAGTTGTTAACGCATATATAAACGACATTGATGGTAAGAGATGGTGGTGGAGGATAGCATTCACCCTCGAATGTCAATGTCATAGTCAATGTCTGGATGTTTCATCAAAGAATTAATCCTAATGAAATGATTCATGCAACTCATCTGATGTCTTATGGCAAAGCAATTCAACGGGAATCAAATTCAAGTAGACCATTTGCTTCGTTATCAAGGAAAATTCATTCGGCCATTTTCCAAACAAAAATAGATATCCATTTAGCTGTTTATAATAAATTAATAAAACACCGACGTTGAGATCAAAATTTTGTATTCTTTGAAAAAATATATTGCACCCTGAAATATATTGCAAATACGCACTTTTAGAATGATTACCACTCGACGGTTATATTCAATCAACAACTGTTGTTAGATTAGGTATTATAGTATAATAATGAAATATAATAAATCAATAAATATTGTTTTCTTTGTTATTACCAAAAGTATGAAATATACTCATTAATTAATTTTAACCTGCGTTGCAAATAATAGTGAAAACCCAACTATAACATTTATAAAAATTAATGAATTTACCCACCTTTCATGTTCCAACATTTTTCTCGTTAATGATTCTTTTTTCTTATCCCTCCTCAATGTCATATTCTTTTCCAAGTCATCTTTCTCCTGCTGATGTCGTAACGTTAATATATTTTGATCATCTCTTTTTCTTTTCATTTGCATTTCTCTCTCAAATCTATGTGTAAGCCTTTCTAACTCCTTTTCCCATTCATCCTGAAAAGAAATACAACACGACATAAATATATAAACACATTTCGTAGTAAAAATATCAATATTCATTTCAATTAACCAGATTATATATTCAACTTTTAGTGCTTATTACCTTCAGATTTTCAAAATATATATTTTAATGTAACTAGATTTGTAATAACTTGGTTTTTCGTATTACCCTGGAAAGAACATAAAATCTATCGCAACAATCATATAATATAATCATATAATCCAAAACTGCTTTTTGCGTCGGAAAGACTGCTTTCTGAAAGTTGACATTTTTAAAAGTTGGGTTAGATGGGAATCCATTATTTCCATATGTTTAATTTTTACAAGAAACCGTTTATGTTATCGGGTAGTACAAATAGTTTGTGTTTATCAATAAGGTAGAAAATACGAGAAGTGAGAATACACACAATCGAATTTATATGGAATTACTCGGTACTTCACAATATTGATTGTTTTTAACCATGGATCTTTGACTACTTGTGAAGAATTAAGTTCTTTTCTGTAAAAAACTGGATAGTATAATAAGAAATATTGAATTATCACCACATGTTCGGGATAATGTACTTAGTCGTCACTGATATTTGAAACTGCGAAACTCAAAATTTAAAAAAGCCTATAATCATAATTGAGAATGCCTTACGTTGGATTGTACGATGTGCAGAGGGGTCGAATAATTGCTCTCGTTGAAGAAGGGGTAACACAGAGGGATATAGCGGCCACAATAGCGGTATCACAGGGGGTGATTTCAAAAACCTACGCCCGATAAGTGGAGTTACAATCTCTGCAAAATAGGCCTAGAAGAAGTCGTAGGAAGATCACTTCTGAAGAACAATACCGATTTTTGTGCCAAATTGCAAGAAGAGACCCTAGTGCGTCGCACATCATACTGAAAAAGCAATTTCTGGAAGCAATAGCCATCAGTGTATCAATCGAAACGATACGTCAAAGACTTCGTTCAAGAGGTTTATACAGCAGAAGATCCTTAAGAGCTACAGAACTAACCAGACAACAAAAAATCAACAGACTTAATTGGTGTATGGAGCACCAAAATTGGGATATTGAGAATTGGCGAAATGTTCTTTTTTCGGATGAGACCAGAATTGGCGTTCGATCAGATGACCGTCGGATTCGAGGTTTGAGGGGTCGTGGAAGACAAGCTAGACTCCTATCAGCAAGACAAATTTCGAAATACCAAGGGGTAGTGTGATGTTTTGGGGTGGAATTATGCTGGGAGGCAAAACAGATTTGATTTCGTTGCCTGCGATTGTAACGGCTAGGAATTACGTGGACCTAGTGCTGGAGCCCATAATGGGAATCTGGCGAGGTGCCCACCGTGAGAATTTCACTTTTATGCAAGATACTACTCCTCCGCATACTAGCAACCTCGCACGACATTATCTTGAAACAGAGGGAATCGCTATTTTAGACTGGCCAGCTTGCTCTTCAGACCTAAATCCTATTGAACATTTATGGGATAATCTTAAAAGGAAAATTAAATCGCTCCAGGATAATCGAAGAACCCCACAACAGCTCATCCAAGCTGCCACAGAATAGTGGCAGAATATCACCCAAGAGTAGGTCAAAAACCTAATCCAAAGCATGCCTAGACGGATTCTCAGGCTTGTATCAGGTCAAGAGGAGGTAATACAAGCTACTGAGGTCGATAAAAAAATACCTACTTCGTGAGAAAACAATTTTCAATTTTTTTATTACATGCGGAAAGAGTCTCTTATTTTCTTTTATTTGATTCTTTCTCAAAATAAACCTTAATTTATTTCTTTTTTCAATTGAAATATCTTTAAAGAAAAATCCCTGAGGTAATATTCAAAATATCGGGTGATTCCATATAAATTTGGTTGTGTGTAAGTACTCAAAATAGGTTTTTAGAGCTCAAGCACAGCGTAATTAAGAACGAAAGAACCTCACATCTTCCAAAGAACATCTAATACGCTAGCTAATAATTTCGGTAAAGAAATAAGTATGTTTTTTATTCATTGAATCAAAAACGCGTATATTGTTTGACTTCAGATATTAATCGTTATTATTAATTGGATTCACGACCTTTCATCTAAATACTACCCTCCAATCCCATATTATATTAACACTTTTATAACATATATCAAGAATACTAAATATGAAAAATAAACAAAACTGAATTTCAAAATACGATACTGAAATTCATAAGTGAAGTTTTAATTTTTGTGAAATTTCGATTGTGATAGTTCGTGAACTATAAAGCAATTTGGGAATACATCTAACTAGCTTAACTCTTTTTAGCTGACAATGCAGGCTTCCACAACGAAGTTTTCTAAAATTTCGTGAGCGGTAAAAGAATGGCTGTATTTTCTGCCCTGCTCGACTTGGCGGCAGGCTATTAAAATATGATCGATCATTACATTGCAGAGGATTCTTAAATGCGTTACTGCATGAAATTTCATCTCTTTATGACTTTTTTCTTGCTTCAGTACTTCCGTTAAGAAATTAAAAAATAAGAAACAAGTAACTAACTGGCTCACGACATTGTTCAAAGTAATTCTCTGTAGCGATAAATACACGTGAAGTTTTAGCAAAACACTGAACATCAAATATTTCGTCTCATATTGAACATTGAGGAATTTATGATATAGACCGAGACGTAAAACTAAACCGGAACTGAGAGAATATTACTAAGACATGTATTGGAATATGGACAAATATTTGACTAGGCAAATATAAATTAAACGACGTTATCATGATTCATATCAAAATTTTACTAATAAATGTAATATACGGGCGCTGATCTCTATAATCTCCTTATTTAGAATCATTACCAGGAAATTTTGACCCACCCACACATATCGCTTCGTCATTGATCAAAAATATTTCCCTTGAGGTGTTTTTCGGCTATCAGGAACCTCCTGTAGTCAAATGGGGCTGAATATGGGGAATATGAGATGTGCTCCACAATGTTCATGAATTGGCGTCCAAGCAAGTGTGATGGTGTTATTATGATGAAAAAGCACATCTTTCCATGATTTTCTCTGTATTTTTTATTTTATTGCTTCACGCAATGTAGGTATTAGTTACGTATAATAAGAGCCACTAATAGAAGTTGCTTTCTCTGAATGATCAATCATTATCTTCTTAATGCATCTTGTGCATTAAGAATATTGAGGCTATTAGGTTGTTGGCTGATGCCACAGCGCTGAACTTGCATAAAGGTGGTGCAACCCTATGCATCCACTGTGGGCAGTTAAATTCCTGAATTAGCAAAGCCTATGGAGTTTATTTTCGAAATTTACTTACTTGAAAAATTGACGTAAAACCTTTTGCACTAAAATATTACTAAGATATTTGACAAGCCGTGAAGCATTTCTGGACCTATGTTTATATTAAGTTTTCGCCTTGAAATCATTCAGTGAATAAATTTCTCAAGTTTGGCCACGTACTTAAATAACATCCTATATAATGTCATATCTAGTTTTCCATGCAGTAAGAAATCAACCATCTGATAGTACTCAATAATTCTGGTAAATGTATAAATTTTAATATATTTCCGTGTTTATACTCGTAATAACATATTTGTCTGGAGAGTATAGAATAAGAATAAATGAAAATGGAGAGCAATTTCTATTCAGCTTGCTTCATAACCCATTAAACTGATAATTCGCCCAAGTGGAGAGAATTGCACGTAACATAAGATATAATTAAGTATATCTTCATTTATAGTTCATGCTTACCCAGTTAGCACGCAGTACGTCGATAATATTCAGAGCAAGCACAAAAAATTGATTTTAGCTAATACTGCTAATAATATTATTTTTTTCAGTTTATCAAGGAAAACGCTTACCATGCCTTGCTCATAAGCGAAAGTGGCTGAGTATGATTTTTTGAATTCTGAAGTTATAATTCCATAAATCACCGTTTACTGTTAAAATATATTTCCAACAAGGCGTAAGAAGCTATTATCCTGAATCAAAATAAATAGTTTTTTCATTACTCAATTACCGTTGAAAATGATAACTACTCACTCTGATTTCGTCCTTTATCCGCCTTTCTTCTTCCTCTCTTTGTCTTTGGAATTTTCTGTACAGGTCATCTTCCTCTTTCCGATGTTTCATTTCCAGTCTTCTCTGTTCATCTCGATCCTGAAAAGAAATTAGATTCATTAAACTTTCTAAATTCCAAATTCAAGCTTCAAAAATTTCCTATCAATACAATGTGTATAATGATCTCAATATTCTGGAAAATCCAGTAACTGTCCACTTGAGAAAAAGGAAAAAGAAACTGGTAACAACACGACTGCAATCTTCCAATCTCGACCAAATGGTATAATTCAGGTAGACACCATATCATGCGATGACTACCTACAGCTTCGTTTTAGTTAATACTAGTCTCACATACCAAATTATTACACTAAACAAAATCAAACTTAGTTGTTTATAAAATTCACGTGTAATTTTAAGAAAAAAAGTTCATATAAACATAGGTTCGCAAAAGCTTCATTACGAAGCTACAGGGTGTTGAAATTTCCGGAAAAAAATTGTTTTTTTCTTCAAAACTCCTGCAGTTTTTCAGTTCTTGAGATATTCAGCCCAAATTTGGAATGCAAGCTATTTTTTACAGCCTCTATCTATTTTTGCAGTACTCCACTGATCAGCGTACAATCAATTTTCGTCATCATCGCTATTTTTTCGTATCTCCAACCGATCTCTCGAGCAAAAAAACATTAAACGATTGTATGTATTCGCCGAATTGAAAGCACTTCTAATTAAAAAATTGACTAGTGGGCTTTGATTTTTTTCCTTTATTCAATTATTTTGACAGTTGCTAAAATTGAACCAGTGTCTGCTCAAATTGTTTATTAAATTAACGATTAGTTTTAAGACTTTTGAAGTTATTGCTGTAAGAAAAAATGGCTAATTTTACTAACGCTGAATTGGCTGATATCTGTTACATGTAGGATCTGGCTGACGGAAACACAACAGAATCTAGGCGATTATATCAGGTGCGCTTTCAAATCGAGTAACACCAGACAGGCGAACATTTTCAAATATCTACAGAAGGTTGAGGGTAATTGGTACTTTTACTGCAAATAATCGTTTAAAAGGTGCAACTCAAACTATGAGAACTCCAGATATTGAGGAAACAGTTTTGAATTGTATTGATTTGAATTCTCATGTGAGTACAAGAAAAATTGGAAATTAGTTGAATATTTCACATGTTCTAGTTCGGAGGATTCTCCACGACTTTTTATTGTACCCGTTTCTTATTCAACGCGTCCAAACTCTACTTCATCGAGATTTTCCGCCAACACTGAATTTCTGCCGATGGTTCTTAGATAAAATTAGAGAAAATGCTCATTTTGAGAGTGAAATAATGATCACAGACGTAGCTAACTTTTCGAGAACTGCTATCACAAATTTTCACAACAATCACTATTAGGCTGAGGAAAACCCCCATTTGATTGAAGAATCTCATCATCAAGACAATTCTCAATAAATGTCTGAGTCGGAATAATTGGAAAAAATTTGATTGGGCCATTTTTCTGCCTAACAGACTGAATGGTCCGGCTTATCGGCAATTTCTTGAGGAGGAGTTACCTTTATTGCTCGAGGATGTGCCGTTTTTGGTGAGAAACAATGTGGTTCATGCATGACAGGACACTAGTACACTTTAGTAGAGAAGCTAGGGAATTCTTGACTAATTCCTTCAACGACCGATGGATAGGTCGGGATGGGCCAGCACCATGGCCTCCAAGGTTCCAGACTTAAATAGCTTAGATTTTTTTATGGGGATATCTCAAAAGTTTAGTTTATACCAATCCAGTGAACACTGTAGAAGAATAGAGAAATCGAATAATAACCTCTTGTGACACGATAAGAAATACCCCAGGCATATTTCAAAGAAAGCGTGATAATATGCGAAGAAGGACAGAGGGCTGTATTCTTGCAGATGGAGAAACCTTCAGCAATTTATTCAGTTTTTAATTATTCTTTTTTTAGTTTGATATTGAATAAGTATAAGTTGAGTCTCTGAAGACGAGCTAACAAAATAGAAGCAAATTTGGGGCATACATATCGAGTATTTCTATTGTTCTCTTTTTATTCAGCGAATAATATACAATTCAAATAATTCAAATTCAATAATTTTTCACTCGAAAACGGTTGGAGATACGAAAAAGTTTATGAATTGAACGAAGATGATGAAAATTGATTGTACGCTGATCAGTGGCGTACTTCAAAAAAATTTGAAAGGGCAAAAGGAGATGGCCTCGGAAAAAAAAACACCTTGTGAATTTCAGTTAAAATCTAGAACGTGTAATAATGGAGGCTGTAAAAAATAGCTTGCATTCCAAATTTTAGCTGAATATCTTAAAAACTGCAAGAGTTTTGAAGAAAAAAACCAATTTTTTCCGGAAATTTCAACACCCTGTAGCTCCGTAACGAAGCTTTTGTGGACCTATGTTTATATATAATTTTTTTTCCATAAAATTGCACGTAGATTTGGATCCTCAAGTTGTGACATACTATTATGTAACACCCTATATATATATATATATATATATATATATATATATATATATATATATATATATATATATATATATATATATATCATTTATCCTGAAGGACTAACAGCGATGGCTAGATATATTTGGAACCGCAGTTCTTTAAGAAAACTCAGAAGTGAAATAGACCATTCAGTGACAATAAAACAATATCTTGCCCATACATGTCCATTATGAATTGCTAAATACATTTGCTTGACAAATTTTTTGTTTTTGAAAGTATTACAAAACAAATACCGAATACGCCAATCATTACCTGCGAAACTATGCATTTCAGGTCATAACGCAAAAAAAGGGCAATTTTCATTCAGAAGGATACATCTTTTAGATTAGGATGAATTTCTTTTACATCCTCTACTTGAGCAGATACGCGCAACCCTCAATTTTTTCGTAAGAAAGATAGGACGAATAAAAAAAAATTCTGTCGAAGATGCATGCTGCATCATCAAAAGACAAGCTATTTTCACTGACTATAAAACTGTCGATTTCGAAAGGAAATTCACGACTGGTCTGTTAAATCTCGAAGAAAAACATTTTCGATAACATTTGAATGAGCTTAGACAGTGCCTCATCAAAAGATTTGATACAGTTAATAGGGACTCATGGCTTGACTTGAAAATCAAGCTGCTTGACTGCACTTGACTTGAAATCAAATCAAGCTTTTGTTTTCAGAATTCAAGTTGAATCGAGATTTTTTTTCTTCACAAACTTGAAAATTCAAGCTTCGTGAATCGCAAAACTTGAAAGCTTGAATCAGAACACAATTGCAATTAAACATTAAACCCCCACTTACATTCAGTAAGAGCAAGAATAAATGTTTGAATACTACTGAATATTTGATCAGGAACTATTTAAATTCAATTCAACGCAAGAATCTGAGAAGAATTCGTGAAATTGTTGAGGGAAACACAAATACAGAACAAGAACAAGAATAAAGTAAAATGTATATTTTCAAATAAAATACAGTCATAGCATATATAAACAACTGTAATAAACTTCTGTAAAAATAAAAGAAATACCTACATTGAAACTTGAGTTGAAAAGATTAAGAATGAGCGAAACTACATTCCCACTTCACTATATTGTTGATAGTAGTTGCGGAAAAGTTTCTGGACACTGTTCTCGGAGAACCACCGTTCAATCTCGATTCTCGGGGATTCACTCATTCTCCGAAAGGTTTTTGCTGAATGTCGTCAAATGTAGTAAGCCTTGATCAACAGATTACTATACTTATACTTCTGGGCGCTAGATGATGATACTCCATAAATTACTCTAAGATTTCTATATATTCTTACAAGGAATATTGAGTTTTTAATGAATGATACGAAAAACCTATGAAAGTATTATTTCATTTGAGTCCATTCTATATTACATAGAAGTAACATATATTGTAGACTGTAGGCGTAATCAATATTTTGTTGATCGTTGAATGAAATAATTCTTTATAATTCTGAAATGGCTGCTGGTTAAGTTAGATAAGGGTAGATTTTCTTCCGTGCTTCACTTTAAATTAACCATAAATTAGACAAATTCCCTTTTTGCATCTACTTGAAAACGAATTTACTGGATCGAACGTTATAAGTTTTAAAACCCCAGTGTGTCGCATCCAATTAAAAAACTCTGTACGACTAGAGATGCTACCTACTTCTATTGCACCTGTAAGGGTACAGCAACAAGCGATTAGCAAGTGAACTTTATGCTTTTCAAATATCAAGTTAACAAGCAGCTCGGAAAAGTCATGCTTAGGGATCCAAAATGAGGTCCAGTCAATTCTTTGATTTTGAAAAGCTTCAATTTCAAATCAAGTCAAGCTTTTCGAAAAATGTTCATGCTTCTTTTGATGAAACCCTCACAATTAATAACGGCATAGTATTTTAGTTTGCATTGATTGAAAACTACGAACATGGACATATTACAATGGACAACTGCATTTCTGTATTACTCTTATTTTTTATGAAGATTTCTATTCTGTGATCGAATACATTAATCCATAATCAGACAAAAAGTTGAATTTTGTTGCCTAGTGATTGATTATTGTCAATGTCATTAATTTAACTGCTTCTACACTTATGGATTGCATCCATAACATGATTTATTCAAGAGCAAGAAGGTATAGACTTTTGAGCTGTTCTTAACAATAATAGTTGCACATAGAACAGCTGCTATTTGTAATGAACGCCACGAGAAATAACATGTGGAGCGAAACTATATTCTGGAATTGGAGGCGAAATTTAGAGAAACTGGATCTGTCCGGAATGAGAAAGATGAAAATGTCCAAAGGCCCATACGGAATGAGGAAATGAAAGTTGGGTTGCTTGGCCGAGTTGGGTGGTCCCACTCTGAGTACAAAAAAATTGGTAAACGAAACCAGTGTGAGTGATAGAAATGTAAGACAAATCTTGAAGCAATATTTTCATCCGTATAAAATGAAGTTGATTCAGGATTTCAATGAGGATGACTTTGATCGTATACTTCAATTTAATGAAATAAACAGTGAGCAAATCTCAAGCAATCCTAATTTGATTAATTAATTATTGTTTCTCGGATGGATGTTCTCTTGTTTTGAACGGTACTGTTAATCGCCAAATTGTCTTTGCTGGTCAGACTATAATCCGACCATTTTTCGTGAAGTGCATATCCCACATCCTCAAAAATTGAATGTTTGGGTTTGCATTCATGAAAATCATCTAATTAAACCGTACTTATTACCTGGACATTTGGAGTTTTTCAATACCAACTTCTAGAAGATTATACAAATCCAGCAATAACCGAAATTATCGAAAATGGTTCTAGTTATCTAGAAAAAGAAGTTTTCACCTAGATTATGCACTCCTGCATTATTCACAGCTCATTTGGCAATATTTGGATGAAAATTTCGTAGTCGTTGGACCAGGAGAAAAGGACCTACCGAATGGTTTTTCAGATCTATCACTTTTAGCTTTTTTTTGTGGGGCCAGTTGAAAAATCAGATCTGTAGAATTGATCCAGCAGACATGGATGATTTACGTCAACGAATTGTAGAAAAATGTAGTCGCATTACCTCCGAAATTTTTTAAAATGTGCGGTAGCATTTTGAGCTGAACCTGCACTCGTGGATGGAGGTTGGTTGCCAACAGTTCGAACGTTTATTCCGTTAATATGGAATTGACTACCAATATAATTCAGATTTCAATTCACACATATTCCCATTATTCCAATTACTTCAAGATTAAGAGGTTTGTACCTACCACAAATTCAGAATAAAATGTAATGGATGCACGAGCTCCATTTGCAGCAAAACAACAAAACGTGTTCTAAATTTTCATTCCTGCAATCTTGCAACCACCGTTTCAATCGTTTTTCAGTAATTCATACCGCACCTTCAGTTGAACACATGAGAATCGAAAGTTTTATTTATGGTGATCCAGTCTCTCAAATAACTAATGAGGTATCACTCGAACCAACTTACCCATTCATATATGCAAAGGGTTTGAAACATTATAGAGTAACACAGAAATGCTGTTGTGCAGTGTAATTTGCTATGTTCGTAGTTTTTATTGCAAACTAAAATAATATGGCGTTATTATCTGTAAATCTTTAGAAGATTCACACTGCATCCTCATTAAAATGTTTTTTTCTGGAGTTTCAACAGACTTACCGTGAATTTCCATGCGAAATCGACAAATTTTCTACTCACTGAAAGTAGCTTGTCTTCTGATGAAGCATCCAAAAATTCTTAGACAGTCTTCTGAGGAATTGAATGAGTTTTCCAATGAGGAGGTCATTCGACTTATCTTCCTCATAAAGAAATTTAGCGATGCGCGCCCCTGTTTGATAGTCGAGTAAAAGAAATTAATTCTAAGTTAAAAGATCTCCCCCTTCCAAATAAAAATCGACTTGTTATTGCGTTTTGACAAGAAATTAATAATTTCGTAGTTACTGAGTCTGTTTTGTGTTAGTTGTCGTATTCCATATAATAGGATATTTTTTCATATTGTATTATATTATGTTTATAGTAGAATCCAATTACTCTCTTGAATAATCAACGTGAAAAGAATTCTCCATCAAATATTCTAATTGCAACAAAGAAAATTCAAAATGTGGGAATCAAAATACTTCATAAAAGGATTTCAAAGGTAAATAAATATTAAGGTTACGAAATATCAGTCGTTTTATTCTTGCGGAGTAGGCGATTGAATTTAACCTTCCATGAATGTAACCTACAAAACGACATGAAGAGGTGTCCTTTTCTGAGGAGGAATAAATCAATTTAACTCAGCGTGGGCTAATGAACATCATAATAGGAGAATTATATACAAGCATTGGGCTTCGAGATAATTTGATACGACAATGACATTACGAGTGAAATTCAATATTTGTTCCGAAAATTAAGAAATAAAATAAATAATATCTGAACTATTGAGATTCACTCTGCCTACAAACAATGTCCTGTATCTTCTATTGGTGTAATATTAATTCAAAATATTGCTCGTTTGAAGTTGTGAATAGTAACTGAATTCTTTACAAAATAGTTTTCAGGGAAGACAAAACGTTATCAAATATTTCTGGGAGATTATCCTTCATGGATCACATATGTGGTTTAGGAACTTTTTCGAAAATAGGTCAACATGATCTCTTTTTGAGCTGCGACCCTATAGAAGCATGGTGTGATTCAATCGTGCCATCAACTGATATAAGAGACAGGGTTCTTCGTAAGGTTTTGTCTCCATGTTCATGTTGAATCTTATAAATCTATGGTTCCGTTCGTTTCTTCCCATTTTCCTCAGTTTATACTTTAGGGGGCTTGGTATATTTGAATATTTATCCATTGTATAAAAGGTGCTTCCGCCTGATCGTATCTTGAATCACATCAAAATGTGACACTCCAATATTTGTTGTTGCTCTTTTTCATTCTAATAAATAAATATGAGCTGTTGTACACTTCCTTTATTTTATATTTCAAAACAACGAATCTTGTTATTTCTGGATCTTTTTGAATATTGCTTGGAAATACTGCCAATAGTTGGTACAGTTACATTAAGAATATATGTTTTCTTGTCTTGTGAGAACATGACTAGACTCTCCGGTCTATGACGAGTCTTTTGGGTAACATTGGTGACGCCGCAGTGAAGAGTTCAATAGACCTAGTAATACTATAAAGGCTTGGTGTTATATTTTCGTATTATGTCAATTGACTAATCTCCAGGGACAAGAGGAAAACTGCTAATACTTAGTTCTGAATGTATATAAATCAGTCGCTTTGCGATAATTGTTAGAAACTGACTGTAAGCATTGTTTCCACTACAATTCCCCTTCTCTCACCAGGTGCTTCTCTTTCATCAAGACATTTGCTGATGAACAGGAGAAATGCATATTGACAGCCTTGAAGTAGTAGACGACTTCAAGGAGCTCGCAAGCTGCGTCTTGGTGTTTTTACGTATGAGTTCTGGACCTTCGCATCAAAGGAATTAAGTCGTCATTAACTAAGGCGTTGTTACTCAGCAGGTAGACCACCACGCAATCTTCACTACATCATAGAGATCCCGTTTTCGATAGAGTCGTTCTGGCTAGTATTCATGTTGTCCTTGCTCTGTTTCAACCAATTCTACTATAACTTGCATGCGAATGATGGATTTAAAATATCTTAAGAAGTGTTCTTGGGTAATACAAAGCTTTCTGTTCGGTTCGGGAAAAATATTTTCAATGCCCATGCAAGCAAAGACGTACGTGACTGTGATAGAAAGATTACACTAGCTAACAATCTTTCAGCTCATTAGTTTATCTATCAACTACCGTCACTGATTATATTCAACTCAGAAAGTATGAACGCTAGAAACATGAAATTTTGTAGGTAGATTTCTTATATGGAGCTATCAGGGGCGCGGCTGACTCCCACTTTTCAAAGGGTTGGTAAAAACACTGTACGAGATATTTACAAAAAAAATTTATTTCGACGTAAAAGTTAGATAATGTGGTTTTTTTTCAGTTAAGTTTTAAAAATGATATCGTCCAACTGATGGCCCTGGCGGGCAACACACATGTTTAGCCTTTCATGAAAATTTCGCATGACTTTCACAAGGGTGACAGGGGTTATCTGCTTAATTTCTTCTTCAATGGCAGTTTTTAGCTCATCAATGGTCCTTGGACGATGTTTAAAAATCTCAGCCTTGAGATAGCCTCACGGAAAAAAGTCACAGGGGCTCAAATTAGGAGCCTACGACAACCTGCCCAGGGAACATCTCCTGAAGAATTGATCGTGGTCGACGGGCTGTATGTGCAGTGGCACCATCTTGCTGAAACCAGAAGCTCTGTTGGTCATAGGTTTCACTCAATTCCTCGATTTTCGGCAGCAAAAAATTCTCAAGAATGCCATAGTACCGGTTAGAGTTCACGATAACTGTGACGCCACCCTCTTCAAAAAAGTAAAGCCCAATGATGCCTACTTTCGATACTGCACACCAAACCGTGACTTTTGGGCTGTGGAGGGGTCTTTGGTGAAGCTCTCGGGGTTTGTTTGTGCCTAGTAGCGAAAATTTTGCTTATTCACGCAACCTGAAAGATGAAAATGAGATTCGTCGCTCGTCCATAAGATTCCAGTGGGAGGCACAACAGTCCACACGCCTTCCCCAATCTGTCGGGGACAATTCCTGTGCAACCATGATCTTGTATGGGTGTAACCCGAGATCAGTATGCAAAATTCGTCTCATTGTTCGAGCTGAAATCTGAAGACCAGAAGCATGTTTGCGTGCCGAGCGCGATGGAGACTGCTCATTCGAGTGATGTTTTCAAGGGTTCTGACGGTCACAAGCGGGCCGATTCTCTTTACATTTAGTGTATATTCTGTTACTCGGAATTTTAGCATCCACGCCAAGATTGTCTTTCGGTCGGGAACACTCTGAGAAGAGTTCAAACGTTACTTCGTGCGGAAGGCACGCTGCGCCGCGATAACAGATTCACTCGTTTTCATGAAGTTCTCAACAACAAACGCGCGCTGCTCACCCGACCAGGACATGTTTGAGACTGCAAAGTACACGGTCAGCCCTTCTAAACGTAAACAGCGCCACCACTCTAGCACTTCCCATTCTTGTAAAGTGATTTTTTGAAAAGTGGGAGTTAACCATGCCCCACCCTGTAGTTTGATCAGTAAAAGAGGCCGGAACTACTGTTATCTGAGGCAAGTATTACCAAGCGCATTCATTTCAAGGCATAGACAAAACACCGACAGCAAAAACTAGGATTAGATTGAGCTGAATGGCTTGGAATTGGCCAGCTTTCAAAGTAAATAAGTTTTGAAATGAACATTTTTATGCAGATAACAAACACTCTACACTACACACTACTGATTGTGTGTTTTATACACCTAAAAGAAAGATAATGTGCATTTTGAGGCAATATTTAGCAAATCCGCAAGGTTAGCATGGATCTGTTGATGAAATACCGAGCATCTTCATAATCGGTTGTTTTCAGCAAATAATTTTCTGATGGAAACGCACTTAAATTCTGCCAAAGATGAAAAGGCCATAATGGAACCAAAAAAAAGGGAAGGAAAGACTGAAGGTAAGAATAAAAAAAATATGACCAAGTGAAAAAACATATTTAATAGAAGCAGTGTTTCTGCAAAATATGAATAATTTTCTTTTGCCCATGTGATGGCACATCTCGTTGTTACTAGATTGAATTCCTGCCCATTCCTTCTTATTGGTAAATGTTTTTTCAGGAACTGCGAGAAACTTCTGATGTATACTACAGTTCTTGACATGAATTTATTACCTTTTTCTGAGAAAATATAGGTGTATTCTCGTAGAAATAAGCCTGTTTTCCATTTTAACCTCAAGTTTGTTGGTTTCTCTATAATTAAGCTTCTTTTGATAAATTTTCAAATGATTAGAATTAGTTCAGCTTTTGAATCCATCTTATATTAGAACGAGTTTTGTAAGGTTATGAAGATCCCCTTTGAACTTTGGAGATGAAAGAAAGTACAATTCGAAGAAAAATGAAGGTAGCTGATTTTTACAGCAATCGCCTCATTTTTTGATATATTCATATGCATTTTATGCATATTATGTAAGATTAAAAAAAATACGTATTACATCTTAAATAGCAATAAGTAAGGTATCTACAATGTGCCATTTGCTGAGACATATCTCTCATGATGTACAACTTTTTTAATAGTTAGACAGAATGAGTAGCAACAAACACCAGAAAACGTCGATATTTTTCTAAATAACTTAACGAATTTTCCGGTTTCGTTACAGTTCAGATATATTGTAAATTGTTTATGTACTTTTTAGAAAACTTGTTCCATATCAGTCGATATCAGTTCCACTTTCATAAATAATATAAAATAAATGTAATAAATATATTTATTTTTCCCTAGATAAGTTGTAATAACATAAGGAGTGACCCCTTCTGTCGATACTTGTCCCGGAGCTAGTAATTGGAACCTCAAACATGAGATTAGAATTACCAACTGACCTTTCCGCGAAAGGATGTTCCACTAAAGACATCATTTCTTTCATGATCGATTGATATATTAATAATATGCTTCCTACATACACACAGAAGAATTAATAAATCTGATTTTTTTAAATATAATACAATTGTTGTCCTTTTTCGGGAAAATATCATAAACAACATGAAATATCCGTCAATTCAGAAAAGTTCAATTTTTTATCGACGATTTGATTAAGAACGTAATAGTCGATAGAAAGAATCAAATTTTTTTCCTTTATCTCTCTCTTGTACACCGGTTAGCCTGGGCGAGTCCCAGTTCTTCCTGCTTCCACCGAATTACACAACTGTTCATGACGGTTCATTTGAATATAGTTTAGCATAATATATAAATACTGGCTTTATTTGAGACAACCTTACGTCGATTTGGCGTACTAAGAATTAAATTATCAGTCGTTTATAGATCAAATGCATTTAATTCCGGTTCTAGAGCCTATAATACTTTATTTTTTCTTCGAAAGAGATGTCCCCAAGTAATTTATAGGATTTATATCAAATGATTATTGCAGCGATATGAAAATATCATTATCATACAAACAGATGAAATTGTGATACTTCAGCTACATACAGAGGGAAAATTATTCAAGAATCAGGTTTTTATAACTTACAGCGCTTACAGATATCACCAGCAAAACGAGATCGAAACTTCAGCCAACGATTACTCATTCTTTGACCACCTTTATAACTCATTGCTAGTTCTGAAGTATTTGTCTATCTCCAAATATTAACAGGCTCCATATGTCTACGTTCAGAATTTGGCGTAAATCAAATCTGAATTCAATACTAAATAATACAGGGATCCTGTAATCAACGCGGCATTCAATTATTCGAAGATTTTTAAACTACTGATAAATTTATAAGTGACTAATACATTACATAACTGTTTTTTTATACCTTGTAATAAAACTCTGAAAAATATTTTCATTTTTATACATGTTTATACATGGGAGTAATACCAGTCAAGCGACTGGCATTATCCTCATGGCAAGATGGATTTTTAATGTCGTTTTTGTTGTTATAGATGCCAAAAGAACACCAGAGGACTACCGAAAAAGCAAAGTGGTAACTGTAATCTTTGAATGCAGCTAAGCGATTATGCAAGGAAGAGATTGTCATTCGATCGGATGCTTAAATATGTACTATACCCGTTCCCTTCATTACAATAGAGACTAAAGAATAAAAATTCAGCTGCGCCTTTTTTGAGCAGAAAAACTGTATTTACCGAGGAACAAGAAATCGAAATATCAAACCAAATGAGATATCTTGCTCCTTCATTTTATGAATGTTCAGTAAAAGAAGTCCGGCGCATAGCATTTGAGTTGGCCGAAAAAAAAATACGATAAAACATAATTTCAGTGATGCCCTGAGAATGACTAGTCGGAATTAGATAGAAACTTTTCTAAAACGGAATTCAATTTCGTTACGAAAATCAGCCGCGCTATTGCATTCAACAAAGAAGAGTTTAACAAATTCTTCGATCCTTTACTACAAGTTATGCAGAAGCACCAAATCTAACCTCACCTTTAAATATTGATAAAGTTGACGAAACGAGCCTTTCGCTTTACCCGAACTCGGAAAAAGGTTCCCAAAGGTCAGAGGAAAGTTGGTTGACCAGTTGGAAAAAGTGCGAAACACAACTGTTGTTTTTTCAATGAATGCGGCTGGGGGATATAAACCCCCAATTTTTACCTTAATTCGACAGTTTCTGTTGGAAGAAGATGGCCTAGCTGGAGCCATTTATACATGTTTCAAGAAAAGATGGATAGCAGAAGAATTATTTGTCAAATGGCTTAAGTATTTTATCATTCATGACCAGCCATTCGAAAACAAGAAGATGTTATTGATTTAAGACTACTACTCAAGTCATGTTTCTCTGCCAGCTTATGAAATCTACTCCATTTCCCCCTACACGTCACATAGACTTGAACCATTAGATATCTCTTTTTATGGGCTTCTGAAGGATTTTAAAGATACAAGATTAAACTTGATATGTATATGAAATCCCATGCAGGGTAGCAAATTACACCGTATGAAGTTGCTTCTCTAATCAAAAAGCGTATGCATCGGTAGGTAGAGGACAGTATGGATTTGAAGCCAGAAGACTTTTTGCGGCCGGTGCCTTAAAGCAGTGTTTTTCAATATGTGGGTCCCAAGGGGGTCGCGAAGCCTTATTCGGGTGATCGACGGCAAAAGAGAAATGACAATGTTCTACACTACAATAGAAAAACAATATCAGTGAGAAGAATGTGCTTGTTTATTTTTCAAAAAATTCTTAAAGCGTGATGCTATTTTAGAAACGTTTATAATTAAATCATTTTCTAGTAGTAGTCTGTTTCTCTTTCTAATTTCAATGTCCACTATTGAGGAGAATGTTAGTTCGGACAAATATGAGGTAGCAAATGGCACTAATGATTTAAGAGCTTCCCTTGCCAGCTTTGGGTATTCTTGTTTTCTTTCCATCCAAAACACGTCAATACTTTGTGAATTAAATTCCATTTTAAGCACGCCGTCAGAAGCTAAATCTACAAGTTTTTCCTTTAGATTTGTAGTGAGATCTGCCAATTGAATTGACTTATTCAAGAAAGGGACCAAAATCCACGTTCATTGTCAGCTCCAGAGTGGGAGTCTGGAAAGTATGTTAATAATTTCTTTCACAAATTATGTAAGCTCTGTATCATAGAAGGAATGTGAGCCTTTACTACAAGTGATTGGGTTGTTGAAATATAACCAACAGTCTTCTGAACACACGGAAAAGACTCAAATATATTGTTTAGCAGAGAAGATGACCAGGATCGAAGTTTTACAAGAAATGGTTCCACTTTATCTTTAGCTGTTAACATATTTTCTTCTCTCCCTGGAGGCTTGCGTTTAATTTGTTAATATGGGTGAAAAGATCTGCCAGAAATGCTAACTTCAAAGTGCCAAGCAAGATCAGACAGAGATATTCAGATTTAGTATTTCGAAAAACATTAACAGTTCAGCTTCTAGTTCTAGAACTCTTGTCAATACCTTTCCTATGGAAAGCCACCTGACCCCTGTGTGATATAGGAGATTATGGTGAAGCGAATCCATGTCTTCACAAATAATTCTTTGAACAGCCGGGTTTGTAAGGCTTTACCTTAGACAGAATTCACAATTCTTAGTATATCTGTAAGCACGACATTTAAATCTGATGGTAAAACTTTAGCTGCTAGAGTTTGATGATGAAGAAAACAATGTGTCCATGATGCATTTGGCATAATCGGTTCTAATCTCGCAACGAGTCCGCTTTTTTGGCCATTCATGGCTTTCGCTCCATTGCTGCAAAGAGTGATACATTTTTTCCAATTTATGTCGAAGTTTTAAGCGCTTTCTGACAACATATCGTACAAACACTGGTCAGAAATATTTGCAGGAAGTGCTTTGCAAAACAAAATTTCTTCTGTGATATTGTCAGATAAAACATCGCCGCATATTACAGATTGTTTATTATTTATGACTGTAAACCCGTATTTGAAGTAATTCTCGTCATAATATCTATTTTTTCTAGGTTTTGATTCACCTCCACCACTAATATTTGTACCAGATGTTGAAGGCTGCGATCTTTCAAGAAACTCATCCATTTTTCAATTGGGCCAAGCAAGTGAGAAAACAAAACAATAACACGGTGATGTTTGAATCATATATACATACATTCAGAATAAGCGAATTTCAGGATTTCCTTGGTAACAATGCAACTGAGAAGGACAATAATAAAGACATATCGTTGGTAAATACAGTAGAGAGTTGTATCAAAGTTGGACTAGTAATTTCCTCTACTCTGAACTGAAATCTAACCCAAAGCAGTATCTTTGTGATAATTATCAAGATTTTAACTGACCCGCATTATCCAGATTGGTGCCTGCTAATTCCCGAATGTTAGGTCAAATATGCTCTTGAAAGACTCACGAAACAGTAACATATAGATTAAGGATCTTTTTTTTCCAAATAATCATGGCTGTGTTACATTTTGCTGTTCAAAAATATAAATATGTGGGATGAATGCATAATAGTCCATAAACGTAATGTTGAAGCTCTACATAGAACTGTGAAAGATATACGAGCCAATAACACCCTGATCAGTGGCATTACATTTTTGTTAGCTGGAGACTCTTGGTAGACTTTACCAGGGACACACGATCGGATGAGGTAAGCTCGTGTTTGAAGTCGTCATACTTCTTGAGTCACATACAGAAGGTCGCTTTAAAGAAATCCATTTAAGAGGCAGTCTGCTGGACAGTTTTCTGAAATGTTGTTAAAAAATAGGTAACAGCGATTACCCTACAATTGATGGTAAAATTATTATATAAGTTTGGCAACAGTGGTGACATCAATTACAGAACTCACTCATGCAAATTACCCTGATGTCGTCAATCTCATAACAAAGCCCATAAAATAGTTATATGAGCGTGCTTTTTTGATTCTCAAAAAATGAAAACGCAGCCACAATAAATGACCTATTACTCAAGCCATTTTAGGCAGTTGAAGTGCACTTTGAGGCAGTGGATTCAGGATTACAAATTGATACTTTCCCGTGGAGACCCTTAATACTCTTAACCCAGAGTCTTCCACTTCATATTCTTCTTTTGAAAATTGGAGCGCCATTTATGTTATTAAGAAACAACCAGCCTCCAAAATTGTGTAATAGCACCCAACTGCAGATGAAATTTCTCCACTGCAACATTGTCGAGGGTATTTCACTCGCTGGATGTACTCAAGGGGAAACTGTATTCATACCTGAAATAATATTGATGCCGTCAGAGTATTCATTTCAATTTAAAAGGCTGTAGTTTCCCATAGAAGTGTGTCATCAATAAAGCTCAAGGGCAGTCATTAAAAATGTCTGGGATAACCTAAGAGACAAGTGTTTCTCACGCGGACATTTCTATGTTGCGTGTTCCAGAATAAGTTCGTCTAGCAGTAAGGTGATCCTTGCAGCGCACGGAAGCACAGTTGATGTTGCATATGAAGAGGTCCTTCAATAGCATAATACACGCTAAATAAATGTGTATTTTACCATTTAATTTATTTTTACTGATTTAGCCTTCGTACCAGAATAAGAGGTTTTCTAAAAAATATAGGAAATTACTCACGTCAACCTCTACGCGTACGTAGTCGCGGGCAAAAGCGAGTAACAATATATGTATGCAATATTTCTGCTTGAACTTCAACTGAATAAAAAATTTTTGTCGATTGTATAATCGATCTTTCCTACTCGTACGTTTCTCATTCAGCAAAATTGAATAGTATTTAATTTATGATATAATCATCTAATTTCTGATTAATTTTTCACTCTTCTTCAAGCTTCTCATTACCGAATATAATATTGAGGTTTATAGTCATAACACTCAAAAGCTGACTGTACGGCTTCATCGATATCGCATAGGAAATAGTTCAATAAGACTTTGCATTACAGAAGACATGTAAGTATTTCAAATCCGCTATTTTGCTTCAAGACATATAATATACGATTGTAACAGGTATTTATCTCAATAAAACCCATATAAATTCTTGTGGAAACTAGACTTCCGAGAATTACGGTACACGTCTAGCATCACTTCGTTACTCTATTCTATGCAAAATCGTACTAGCTCAGTCGTGGGAATAGTTTTCACCGAGCAAAGATAATTTTTCTTGGGTGAAAGAGGAAATAACATAAGATGGGTGGCAACGTACGCAGTCATTAGAATTAACCGTACAAAATGAGGTAAGTTGGTCACTCGATGTAAACAATGAACTCTCAAATATCTTAACATCGAATGGCTTACAATAACGCGGCTTTCTCCTTTAAACATGGAACGAATTTTCGGAATATTCCCTTCCGGGCCAATTTATATCTCGTAATGAACTCTGATTACTGACAATTCTGGTTTCATTTATTGAAGTTTAATTCCTACTGAATAAAAATTTCAAACATATTGTTTCATATAAACAACTTAGCAAAGGTTCTACGTCAAGTGTTGAAATCCATGAAATACAGAGTGTTCCAACGAAAATTTGAACTCTCCCCTCTAACTCAGAAGAAAGCAGTGTCCGTGGAAGACGCTGAAATAGGTCGATTTTAGTTTCGACATTATTTACGCCACCTTTGGGCATGTCAGATCAACTCCCTACTCACACCATCGCCTACCCACCAAATAATCATGAGGAATAGATAGATAGATATAAAATTTTTTGTTCAATGAAATAACTCTTTGAAAGCGATGAACATGTCAAATGTACAGTTGCAATGAATTTCTAAATTATTACATTATCATTCAAAACTCCTACATCATTTAGTAAGCTTTCTTCAACAGAAAACAGAAAAGTTTTTAAATATTTCAATATGTAGACGTTTTGTGTTCCTCGGAAACTTTTTGAATAAAAGCTGAATAGTACACATTTTTTTGGAGATAAAATTGCATTTGAAACTATTCAGTTGTTCTCTGTGTTTGGTATGATATATATATATATATATATATATATATATATATATATATATATATATATATATATATATATATATACATATATATATATATATATATATATATATATACAGGGTGTTTCAACTAAAATTTGCCACCCTTTCTATCTCAAGATGGCCTGATTTTGAAGGAAAAAGCTGATCCACGTCAATTTTTTCTTGAAGGTGGACCAATTTCTGAGTTGGTTCGGATCATCACCCTCAACAGCTGAACTTTATTATAGGGAGAATGGATCGAGTGAGATGTCTTTGGAAACGTCTTTTGATTTTCTATTAAAAAATTCCATTTTTATGAACGTTTTAATATCATACATACAGTCCAAACACAACAAAAGTTTGTTTGCCAACGAAAACTTGTCAATGCATAAAATCAAATTAAGTTCTCAAATTTACCTACTTTTACATCAATTCAATGATACAATTCTAATTCTTTGTTATTATTCTAAAGTGACGATTCTTGTCCTCAGCAATTCCAAGTTTTCAATTCTCAAGGAAATGTTATAATTTGAGATATTGATAAACATCAATGTTTTGTAGGGAACGCACAATTGTTTTTATTACAACCATCTGGTGATGATAAATCAGTTTCACTTTTGTATTTAATTTTCGCAGTACTTTCAATCACAAATATCGTTTGTTAGAAAAACGTTAAAAATGGTTTACTCAACTATAAGTGGTCGAAATTGTTTCAAATTATTATCGAAACAAAAGTTGTGCCAGAGAAACGGCAAGAATTTTCAATGTGAACCATCTAGAAAAACAGGTAAGACACCAGTATGTTTTATATTTGATGAATAAATTTTTAACTACGGATTCGGTGGCTAATACAAAACATGAAGTTCAACATCGGCCTACACGGAACGAAGCAACTGATTTGGCAGTTTTGGGCTACCTACAAACAGAAAACACTACATCCATCTGAAAATTATCACGTGTGCCTGGTGTATCAGCTTTAATAATCTACAGGATCGTGAAATATCACCAATTCACCCTTATAAAGTGCAACTAGTTCATGAAATAAACGTAGATGATCCTGATCCCCGCTTGCAATTTTGTGAAACTTTAAGTGAAAATAATTACAATAATCCACATATTCTGTTTAATACGTTTTTCTGACGAGAGTAGCTTTACTCAAATGGTGAAGTGAATAGGCATAATTGTCGATATTGGAATACTCAGAATCCTCATTGGTACTCACAAACGACTCAGAAATTGAATGTTTGGGGTAGAATTCATGGAAACCTTATTGTGAAACCTTTATTCATCGATTGTAATCTCTATGGAAACACTTATTCACAGATAACGGCCTGCATGATATTTACTGGAACTTTTCGGTCTACACTCATTGCGGCCATGGAACTGATACTGGATCTTACTCCTCTTCACCTGGTGATTAGAGGAGCAGCAAGAATGGCTTCCTGTAGATTCCATGGCCTTTCCTGAAATGGTACTGTTATGCTAGACTTCGTGTAAGGCGCTTTACATTCTGAAATAAAGGCAAACGAGCAGAGTATGAAGTCTGACATAGCAATACATAAAACCAATATGGAGCTGCCATTCCAGATCATCACTCCTAACAGACAGGAATGGATCAGCTCCAAGGACCGTCTACTTGAGGGCCCCTGTTGGTACACAGACGACTTCAAAATAGCAAAAGATGTTGTAGCTGGTGTATATTGTCGAGGTGCTGCCAAAGAAAAGTCGATCTATCTTGGCGAGCTTGCCACTGTATTTCAAACAGAAACATTTGCCATTGACCACTGTGCTAGCCTCCCTGTACCTCGTTCATGGTGCAGGAATGCAGATTCACCCTTTCCAAACTTGGAGAACGGAACTGACTCCGTCTGATGCGGGTACCTGGAGACTCGGCCATTGAGGGCAATGAGAATGCGTACTCATTGGCCGCTCGAAGAACTGGCTTGGGATTCATCGGACCGGAGCCTAGGCTCGAAATTCCCCTAGGGACTGCAATGAAAGAAAATAACCGGTGATTGGACCTAAAGCTACGTGAGCACTAGATGAGTGTCTCAGAATACTATCGACTTGTCATCAGTGGACCTTCCCCTGCAAGAGCCAATGCTTGGCTTAAACTCTCCAGGCTGGACCGGAGGGTTCTAACTGCCATACTAACGGCGCACTGTCGTATCAAAAATCATCTAAACAAGTTAGGATTGATTGAGGATCCTTCATGTACCTAGACTAAGTGAAGAAAAAATATAATCAATGAAATACGTTATGTGCGAGTAGCAGGATGGAGGTACTTGGATCTAACAAACTGAAGTTGACTGAGCTTATTAAGTTCTCGCCCGCAAAGCTTATATCCTTTACAAGAAGGATGGATCTTGTGGGTGAAATTCAGGACAGAGCATGGCACAATAGACTACTGGGTCGCAGTGGCCGGGCTGCTAGGCAGCCCTCGCTCATTATCTATATGTATATCCTTCTAAACTTCAATAATGCCTAATTCACTAAAATATATTCTCTTGAACTTGGATAGCGAAATACCTTCTATATAATTCATGTCTTTAAAACTTAAAGTTTTTGTCCTTTTTTTAACAAAAAATGGTTCTGGCGCCCTTGTAATTCTTTCGAAAATAGTTCACCACCACCGAGAAATTTTCAAACAAATCGACCTACGACTTCTGCTCACCAGCAAAATGACTGCCGCATTAAGCGTCAAAAATAAGTAAATAAAATTACTTCCGATGATGGCTGTTACGGAAAGCGATTGCTGACATTCTTGCACCAATTTAAAACAGAAATATTTCTCACCACCATTTGAAGCCGAAGAAATAGATATATCTTTCAAATTCACCTAAAATATCAGAAAAATGTCATGCTAATTCGCGAAACCTCTTATTATCTTTTAATTTCAACTCGTGATTGGCGCTGTGCTACATTCGTAAGCTACGGAATGTTAATTGGAAACAAATATGGCAAATACAGAAATGCAATCTTCCGGTTTTCAGATATATCTGGAAAAGTAAAGTACCCAAAACCTTATGATTTCACATTTTTACCTACGGCCTTTAGTTTTCCTTTATATGTGAAAACCATTCGTTTTATTTTTAAAAATTCTTTAGACTATGAAGGACATTAGTGACTCACTTCAAGACACAAGCTTTGTACTGACTTGATTTTATCAGTGGTCTGGGACTGTAACATAATGTGCAGCAGTTCCCGTAGAATCTCCTGGATTCCCATTAAGTCACCACTCTAAAAATTCCTGACATTTTGAAAATATTAGTGCTGAATTGGAATGTGATATTGATTGACTTCACATTGATTTGCTTTGATATTGATTTGATCTTGAAATGATTACCCTTTCGACCTAAAATTCGAAATCTTTGACTCAAATAAAAATAGATTTTTGGAAAATGTTACTAATTGAAAAACATAAGGTAACATAATCAACGAACAAATAGACATGAATTCTTCTGCCCAATTGAATCTCTTCAAGAGCAATCGTTACAAATTAAAATTATTCAGTAATCTGGAAATTTCCATTCATGTGTTTTGTTCATTTTCATCAAGTTCTGTATCACTGTTGCTTACTTAATCGATACCTCTAAAAAGATGGGTCGTTTCGTTAGGCCATTCTATGTGTCAGGCGATAGAAAATTCAGTGTTTTTTATGTTACTACTAAATTTATCCATCACGAAATGGAGAGATTAATGAAGTACCTATTTTTATTCTTCCCACAGATCTATATTCAATTAGATATACTTTCACATCCCCATCAATAACATCACTAGATGTTTCATTTAATGATTCTATGATCTCTCAATGTTAAGAAGCCATCATATCTGTGTCTTCGCAGATCTCTGTACAACTTTCGCTGCCTTCTCTAATATGGTTAGAATATTTATCCTAGAGCAATATACGCATAGCGAATAGCGAAAACCAATTTTTTTATTACTACATCTTGTAAAGCACTTTGTGGTACAGGGAAAAGAGATTTCCATATTATAGGACGGCTACTCTATTAATATGTTAATAGTGAAAAATTAATCTCATATCGTTTTCAAACCTACTGCCGAGAACGAATTTCTGGAACTGCAACTACGCTTGATATTGCCGTTGTTATAGGAGAAATCCAATAATTTTGCTCGATCTTTTGAGAACACTGAAATAAAGCAGAGAAATTCTCCTTTTGTATCAACGATTTTCAAAATTTCAGTTCATATTTTTGAAATACGTACAATAGACGTATATCGTTATAAACATATATCTAATATTTGAACGTTTTTTGTTTGAAAGCCGTTTTTTCTTGAATTTTAGAATTTCAAGGTTGGATGATATTCAAAATTGCATTCCTCGCAATAATGAATATCTTGAGGAAAATTATCAAGAATCGCTGAAAATTTTAGTTATTTTTACTCCATCTTTAGTAGATATATATTGTTGCGAGTACAGAATGAAAAGGAATGTAATGTTTAATATTAGCCTTGAGTTTCATGAAACAATTATCCAAACAAACTTTCTTTGATACAATTATGAAGAGATAAGTACTTCTTTATTACAACCGCCAATTGTTCCAAACGTAATCATGTTATAACTCGAAAACCGTTGCTTCAAAAGAAATTTCTTTCTCATTATACCTACCTATCAAGAAATTCTGAACACGTTCGTGAGATACAGTCGTTTATGTCCTAATCCTACGAAAACTAAGGTATTCTGTTTTCATTTGAACAGGGGTGCTCAAACTCGAACTGCAAGCGATCTACCTCAATGTTTTTAGACTACTTACGATCGACTCTGAGAAGCAGCAAGTATGTGTGATGCAGGGTGGTCGTACATACACGATACTCCCTACCTACCTACCTAGGTATGGTGTACCGTAGCATATATAGATAACAGCTTTCCGAACCTTATACATTATTTTAGTCAAGTTTTGAGTTAGGTTTAGGTAGATTCTTCTTTATATTATCAATGAAAAAACTCATAGTTATTCAAATTTGTGAGTTTATTGGTTATTACAAAACAAAAGAGTTACATATGGTGTTAAACTTAACTAAGGACTTGAAGCGTGGCACTGCATGTCCTCAGCATACTTTACATAAGATGGTACGTAACCACTGAGTGCTAATCGCAAGCATGATGACATATGATCGTCAGTTAGTCGATTGCGACATTTTGACTTAATTCTCTTCATTTCAGAAAATGCAGACTCGAACAAGTAAGTTGACCCAAACATTGCCGTCAGTTGAAGGGCGATTTGCCTTAGATTCGGATATTTATCTTCAGATATAAAACACCAGAAATTTGTATCAGATGCTGTAGCTTTGAGATGTATATCTGATATAATCTTCATCAACTAATTTTCAACAGAACATGAGTTTATATTAATTCCTCAATGTTTTTACATGAAAAAGGATAACTCATAAATGATGCTATATGGTATTTGCCAATTTACTGTAATCATAAAAACGCATTTCAAATTATCCAGAAATATTTAATAACTCAGCCTCATACGTATCATAATTCAGCTGCGGAATCCTTGCTTTCAAAGACGGAAAACGTTTCAGATCCTTTCTTTTCAGTTGATCTATCATAAGTTGCAATTTACTTTTGAATGCGTTTACTGCGCTAATCATCTCAATAATAGTTTTTCCCTTTACCTTGAAGCTCCAAGTTAATGGTGTTCAAGCGCATTGTGAAGTCACTCAAAAATGCCAAATCAGTCAGCCATTTTTCTTTTTTCAACATCTGAGTGGCATCACCTCTTTCGCCTAGAAAAGCTGGTATTTGGGGCAATAATTCTTGAAACCTTTCTAGGAATTTTCCGCGACTCCCACCACCTGACGTCCGTGTGAAGAACTAAATCGGTGTGTTCAGCTGACTTCCTATCTTCCAAGTGCAAGTTAAAGAGCCGCCGTTACAAGCTACGTGCACGGATGGAATTCACAATTTTTGTTGCAATGTCCATAATTCCTCCGTGTTTAAAACTTTTGAACATAAAACTTGTTGATGTATAATGCAATGGATAGAAAAAAATTAAGAGAAATCTTCATTAGCTCGACACAATACCGCAAAACCGTTTTCACTCTGTGGCGGAAAATCCTTTTCATAGTTTTTATGAACCGTTTTGTGATGCCTCTCTAAGTTATCACGCTTAGTTATAGCAACTGACGCTCGACAAATAAGATAAATGCCACCATACAAAGGTAAAATTATTCCTCCCAATCGTTATTAAAATGATACATTTTAGATTTCTTCGCTGCACTCATTTTGTACTATTCAAAAATAAACTTTGTATCGACGTAGTATTGCCTTCAAGTTACAATTCAGAATGACTCCTACTCCTGCAGGCACAACATTTATATCGGAGTGAACGAAAGTCTCGAATGTTCCCGTCAAACGCGCCGTCCGAAATATCTAGATAAGCGGCAAGAATAAAAAACGCGGCTTTCATTTGACAAGTACCGCGCGTTCCTTTGATAAAGCCGCCTTTTGCTGCTAGCAGAGTGTTATTTCATTACATACTAAATTTTTCTAGTTTAGTTACCTGCTTATTGAACATTTTTTTCTTCTCGAGATCTATTCAAAAAGCAGTCGCGATCGACTGGTCGATCGAGATCGACCGTTTGAGCACCCCTGATCTAGAAGATAGGAAATTGAGGTTATTTTTTCTCTACTGAATCATAATTTCCATACCAAATATCTTGGCGTCACACTGGAGTCCTTATTAACTTTCAAATCACATATGAATATACTGAAATTGCTGACATTAAGATAAAATATTTTACAAAAATCAGCAGAGTCCACTTGGGGTACCACACTCATCGAGCTGCTGCTCTTGCAATGTTTTTACATACAGCTGAGTACTGTGGATCTATTTGGCTTAATAGTACTCATGTGAATATATATATTCGAATTATGCTATGAGAATTATAAGTAGCACCATTAGCTGAACCCCAAGTGCTCTACAAGATACGGTGATTTTGGTTTACTTTGTGAAGAATATCACAGAAATAGGTGGAAAATATTTAATTAACAAACGTGATAGCTATTTCAATATTTCTATCATCATCAGACGTTTACAATTTGTGAGTTAAAACAAAGATACAATTGTACAATTGGTCTTAAATATTTAAAAATAGGTATGAATTATGAAGAGAGAGAGGAACAACAAATTTCCACTATTGGAATATAGATAGGAATTCGAAGGTACACTCGTAATTACTTGAAAATCGCAAATATTGGGGAATAACATAGGTCTGCGTTGTCGTTAAGAAGGGTAAGCTTGTTTTTACTTTGTTTATTAGCTTTGAAATTTTTCAGAGATTCTGGGAAATTGAACTTATTGCTTTTTTCGGGGCACAATGAATAGTGTTAAGATTATCTATACTAGGGAAGCTATGGTTGTTATTTAGGCAATGCTGTGAGATGGTGGAGTCATTTTTGTTTCTACAAAAGGAATAGTGATGTTCTTTATATCTAATGCGAAAAGATCTTCCTGTCTGGCCTATGTATGCACCGTTACAATCAGCGCAACACAGTCCGTATATTCCTGAATTGCCTAATTTGTGAGTCTTGTCCTTGGCATTGAATAGCAATCGTGATAATTTACATGTAGATTTGAAGACAATTTTTATGTTGTGACATTTGATTTGCAACTTGCTGTGAAATTGGACCAAAATAGGTTAAGGGAGAATATCGGTATTTGATTCAACATGGAGCATATATTATTGTAAGCTAATTTTGTTTGTGTTTTAAGAACTATTTTGTCTACTATGGTAAGGGGATAACCGTTATTACGGGTGATAGTTTTCATAATGTGAATTTCTTTGTTAAGATTTTCTATAGAAAGTGGCAATGAAAATGCTCTATTGATCATTATTAGTTTACGCTTCAAGAGGTGGGAAGAGTTACTAGTACAGCAAAACAGGCCAATTTATACCATAACTTAGAACAAAGTACAGTATGTGCAGTCAAAATATATGGTTCAACCAACAATGTATGAAGAAGAACATTGTTTTTTTTTCAATGAAATAAAACTAAAGTATTCAGATTTTCACTGTATTAACAAAACTATGACCGGTTTCACCACACTGTGGCTTCATCAGATAGATACATCGATATAAAAATATGTATATCGATTTTCATCAAGTAACGACCTCCTCAATCAAAAAAAAAGAACATTGTTCCCTATTACGTTAAAATCAGCTGAACTCTACATCACCATCATGCAAGAAAGCCATCAGTATTGCAGAAAGGACTTGGATCAAAGAAGAAATCAAATCTTTATTCTGTAAGCGACATAACATTCAACATTACATTAAAGTGTCACACTTACTCACTTTCAAACTTAGTTCCATAGCATTTGATATTCAAGATGATAACATTATGGGAACATAAGCGTACATATCCACAAAATATACAAAAATCAATGTAAAAAACTGTATTTTCTCATAGTTCACCACAATTTTCGAAACCTTCCGTTTCTGCTCCAGTTGCTCCAGAACCAACTGTCACTTTTGGAGGAATAATTATCAATTATTTCGACTCTACCTTTTAACCTTCCAAACTGAACAGAAGAGGGTCATAGATTTTGTCTAAAATTAGCTAATAATAGTGTAAAAGAAATTCTGGCAGTTGAACCTACAATCGCCTCGAATAACCAAATCCGCAATTTCCAAAATTCTTTCCGATTAATTTCAACCAAAACTGGATAGCACCATCAAACTTATCATCAGTTCTATGAATCGAAAGATCAAAGAAAATAATTTGATCCTCACAAAAGGGGATAAATCCGATGCCGCCATCATTATCATCCGTAATGAATACAAAGCAAAAATGAACATTTTTATTTGAAATACATCGATTGCACAATTGAGTTGAGACCCAGCTCTACAATTGCACTCACTTTCTTCAATAAACCAAAATGGTTGCTCATTAATATGAAACCTTGTGCACCCAAAATTTACGGGCTAACATGATGTTTTTTCGCCGTTTTTTATTTTTTCGAGATTATTGCCATCCAACCGTTCCACCTCCAGCATTCGAAGGCCTAGTTAGAATGAAGAATGAAACGTAAACATTATCATTCTGATTCCACTTTTTTGTTCATAAGACACTTACAGACTAGCTTTTACTGATATGTCGACGGCAAGACAGGGTTTTTCCTCAGGTTTTTTTCCTGTTCTCTTGAAACATATAAAATATTACGCAGGGTTAACCCGTTTCTTCTCATTTTCCTGAGGTTGAGTATTAGGGGTGATCGTTGGACGTCCGGTGTGTTTTGAATGTTCAATTAGGTAGACTTAAACATAGATGACACTACTAGGACTAAATCCATGTAACTTTTCAGTATTGACCTTCGAAAGATACGTGTATGAATTTCTCAGCTGTCGAGTATTTGGTGAGATATAACATTTTCAGTTAAGCAGCTTTCGTTATTTTCAAAAAGAAGAATAAAAAAGATTTTCCTGTATTAATGAAACATTGCTTCTTATAAAAGGAAAAACTGTTGAAACCAGGCTTGGCTCATTAAATATTAGTTGGACCAGGAAAATCAACCGTAGAGAAATGGTTTGCTAAGTTCGAACGAGGCAAAATGAGCGTCAAACATGATGCACACAGCGGAATACCGAAAGATGCTGTTACCAACGAAATCATCAAGAAAGTCCACAAAATAATGTTGAATAACAGTTAAGTGGAGTAGATTGATATAGCTGAGACTCGAAAGATATCAAGGGAATATGTAGGATATATTATACAAAAATATTTGGTCATGCGAAAGCTGTCTGCAAAGTGGGTACAGAGCGAGCTCACAATCTGGCAAGAACAACAAGATTGTGATGATTCAGAGCAGTGTGTAGCTATATTTAACCGTAATGAAAATGCATTTTCTGATCTATATCGACAGTCGACCGAGTGGACTGAACGTGAAGAACCGAAGCCGGAATGTGAAAAGATGCAACCGTCAACTGGTAAGGTTATGGCATCAGTATTCTGGGATGCACATTGTATTATGTTCAAGGAACAGCTCGAAAGGGGCCAAACTATCAATAGTGAAGGTATTACATAGCATTATTAGACCATTTGAAAGATGAAATCACGAAAAAATGACCTCATTTGAAGTATAAAAAATATTGTTTCATCAAGAGAATGTGCCGTGTCAATCAATAAAAACGATCACACAATTGTATGAATTAGGCTTCGAATTGCTTTTTTCGATCTGCCTCTCAGTGAGTTGCTCCTGTTTGCAGATCTTAAAAATGCTCGCTGGAGAAAAATTCAGCAGTGATGAAGAGATGAACACCGAAATTGAGGTCTTTTTTGAGGCTAAACAGAATCGTACAATAAAAATCGTATCGAAAATTTTAATGACCGCTATAAGGGTTGTATTGCCTCGAAGGCAACTATATTGAATAAGAAAGAAACTATTTTTACCAAAAAAAAATGTGTAAGCCTACGTTTCGGTCCAACTGTCATTATACTGCAATTGATCGTTTATAGAAATTTTTCATTACCTAATACCAGAAGTAAGAAATACCAAATATGCGAATTTGTTTATCATATGTGTAGATCTAATTATTTTTATTTGGAATAAATTATTGTATAAGAGGTATTTCTCAAGTCAGGAAGGATTAAATATTCCCGCTGCATGGAAAAAAAGGTTAAATCATGGAGTTTGCTACTGTATCATTGAGGAATTTATACTTAGGCCATTCTTTCAGCGTATATTTTCGATACTAAGAAAGTAAACAGAAATTTAATGTTTATTTGAAAGATATTGTTTATTCACAACCTTCAATTTTAACGTTTCCTTCAACTTTTTAATAAAGCTACAAAAGTCCGAGAGGACTAAAACAAGAATAAAATTAAAGCTGTAGGTATCTCCATTTTTATTCATTTGTGGGATGATGTGAACACCTATCATGTGTTGGCATCATTCGATCGATGATTTAAAATTCTCCTCAAAGGAATACGTGACAATAAATTCAAATAATTATGAATGAGAAATGGACTCCTCGGGATATTTGGCCCACACGACAAATTTTGGTTTCAAGTTTTATGCCAATGATCGATTACGTTACTCAGATCTGTGACGTAACTATTTTATTCATAGTTTCATAGCCAGTCTATCCTTACTAGGTTAAAATGCGAACTCGAGACTTGTGGCCTTGTGGTCGTAATCGAGTGAAAGTCGTGGGTTGATGGATTCAGAGTCAACTCTTGTAAATTTTTGATCAATTCTATTTATAGATTATCTGTCTTATTTATGTCAGTGCATCTAAGAAGACATAAGACAATAATGTACATTAACGTTATATTGTTTTAATCCATGATATTCGATAATTCTGCGGGAAAGGGAAATATTTTAACTGGTGGTAGAAGTAAACACCTCAAAAAAGTCTAGGGAACACTTCTGAATATCGATATATCATATCCTGAACGATCAATATGGATGACTTTTTTTAATAAATTAACACCTGCATCAATTTCTCACCAAATTATGTGTGTGCCGCAACAGATTTCATTTTTTTTATAAAAAAACTAAAAATGCAGCAGATGCGACGCTGCTTTATAATCATTTCATGTATTCAGAGTTTGAAATCAGTTAGTTGGCACTTTGTTTCTGTTGTAAACACAAATAAAAGATTCAAGTTTTGTGATTCGACCATAAAAAGACGACATTTGACTAGAGAAGAGATGTTACGAGCCGTTGGCATGCTCCAAGCTGGGAGTTCACAACAGGAAGTATCCAGGGTTCTGGGAAGTAGCCCAAGTGTCATAAACCGTTTATGGTCGCGTTTTAATGAAACAGGTAGCGTAGAAGAACGCCATACAGGTCGTTTCAGGATTACTACAGTCGCCCAAGACCGATTTTTGGTTTTACAAGCCAGAAGAGATCGTACTACCACAGCATCACAATTAGCTCAAGAGCTATCACGAGTTCATAATGTACAAATTTTCGACCAAACTGTGAGAAATCGACTGCACGAAGGTCAACTCCACTCCAGACGTCCTTTAAGAGTTCCACAACTGACCCATGGAAATCGCGCTGCTCGTTTAGCTTGGTGCCAAGAACACGTAAACTGGGATCAAGAGAGGTGGGCCACAGTTATCTTCAGTGATGAATCTAGATTTAGCTATTATCCCGAGTCGGGAAGAATTCGAATATGGAGGTAACCTGGAAAGCAAAACCGTCTCCAGCATGCTCGGGAAGTTGTTAGACAGGAATGCGGATCTGTAGAACAACCTCAAGGGAAATTCTTAAGCAAATGAGATAGTTTTACCTGTAGTGGTACCGTATCTCCAAACAATGGGTCAAAATCCACTCTTCCAACAAGATAATGCCTCTCCTCATCGTGCAAGAGTTGTCTTGAACGTTCTTGAAGAGAATGATATCGATCTTCTACCGTGGCCATCCTGCTCCCCAGATCTGAATCCCATCGAGCATTTGTGGGACACCCTAAAAAGAAATCTCCTGCGTCAAAACGTCTTCCATCATGAGAAGGAGCTTCGATTTGCAGTTCAGGGGGCTTGGAATGACTTAGGCCAAAATGTAATAGACAATTTAATATTGAGCATGCCGCGACGATGCCAAAGTGTCATTAATAACAGAGATGGACCTTCTGGGTACTGAAAAATATAAGTGCTTCCATATCGTTTTGAAAATATTAGTTCAGGATTTTTTTTTGTTTTACCAAATTTCGTCATTTTCAAATTTCAAATTTTTTTTTATAATAGGTGCTTTGGAGAAGTCAAATATTATTTTGTTTCCTGGAGAATACATTATATACAATACATCCTAACAAAAACCGAAAGATTTCTATAAATTCGAATCATCAATTTCATATTTTAAAAATATTGGTAAGACTTTTTTGAGGTGTTTAGTTCGTGGGGTGTCGGTATGATAGCTTTTTTCGTCCTCTGCGTCCTCTTTTCGAATATATAGGTTATTTTGTGTAAATGTAATAGTATTTTGGACATCATATTTCTGAAAATCTCCTATAGAGGCAGTTCTCAAAGACCTGCGTTAACTATTACCAAGACTCGAAACAAATCAGTTGGGACGTTGATGTGTCATAACTGTTGGTTCAAGAACAACGAACTATCAACTATATGATGAAGTGGGAATGTAGTTTCGCTTATTTTCTTTCTAGATATTTCTTTTAGTTTCACAGAAGTTTAATTCAGTTGTTTTTATTTCCAGAGGAAATTATTTCATTATGTATCTGTTTTCGTCAACAACTTTATGAAATTCTTTTAGATTCTTACGTTGAATTTCATTTGAATATTTCCCGATCAAATATTTCATTATTATTTAAACCTTTATTCTCGCTCTCATTGAACATAAATAAAAGAGAAGTTCAATGATTTATTGCAATTGTGGTCTGATTCAAGCTTTCAAGTTTTGTGGTTCAAGAAGCTTGAAGTCAAGTCGTGCAGCCTGATTCTCAAGTCAAGCCGTGAATCCCTACTTCTATTAGGTCCTTCAGCGCGGACACCCTGTAGTTCACAGATATATATTTAACGTTAATATATAATGAATTTTTTGAAGTCCTGCCCTGCCCCAAAATGAAAATGTGAAAAACTAAGTGTGAGACTTCTGAGTAGCATCAAACCTCGACATTTCATTCCAAGCGATGATCAACTTAGATTTTAATGGCATAATGGTATTTGGACAAAACTACGCTTTTACTACATTCGAATTAATTTTCATAAAAAACGATAGGTGCGGTAAAAAAAAAGATGAATAAATTAGACAATTTGTCTATGTAGTTTACGAATATGAATCATTTCAGGTGATGTACAGGGTGTTGTTTTGACATTCGACAGTGAAATGGGATTTTCGAAGTTCGGCCTTAACTAAAGAAGAATATGAATGATTAGTATAAAACTATTGAATGAGAACAAATTTTAAATCAAATTAGCCCATCCATTTCAGAGTTATGACGTCTAAAATATCTTTTACATTCACACTAACGGGCCTGTTTATTCGCAAAGGGGACGCAGATATCAAAATAGGAATCATAACGACACCCCTCGGTTAACTTCTACCACCAGTGGAAATATATGATAGATTTGGCAATACTGAAGTTAACAAGTTGTCATGTATGGATTGTGACGGCGTTTTTATATATTTAACTGGTCGCTCATTCAAAACTAGATACAAAGAGCATCAATTAGATTACAATAACCACCCATAGATCAACTTCAAATTATATATCCGTACCTAGGGTACGGAAGTTAGATTTCTAAGAATTCATCGAAATTTTCAAACTGCAACCCGATAGAGATAATCTTCTGAAAGGCCAGTATGGCCCAGCTTATCGTCCCTATTTGAAATCTTTAAATAATACCTGCTTTTATCATAATTAGTTTATTACCTCTTAATTTTGTATCTACCTCTTTATATATGTATGTCTTTTAAACCTCAATTCAATACTTGTTAGCTGAAGATAGTCGAGAGACCGAAATTGCAATCCTGATTTCCAATAAGTCTCTTGTGAACGTATAATACATAGTTAAATTTCTTATTATTATCATGATTAACTATCACATAGCAACGTTCGAATCAATTAACTATTTGTCCCAGAAAATGGAACTCACTAGAATTTATTTCAATACCTTCTTTCTTTCTTCAAACTTTTTTCTGCTAAAAAAGTTATATCTAAAGCTTCGCCTACATCAGATCGCCATTTAGAGCATGATTACCGCAACATCTGTCAAATTGGAGCAACAATCTTCCGATTGAACATTTTTGAACAACAGAATTGAAATTGAAATGATAATCATAAGCAAAATCATCATCTCGAGTAAATCTAACCATCAGAAGCTTGAGAAGAATAGATCTAATTCCCATTCCCATGATGAAGAAAGTTCATTTTCTTAAGTGTTGGAGTACATTTTCAATTTTTCGGTAATCTTATTATCATTCATATTTCATATTATATGTTGTGCATAAGTATGATCTTAAATTCGTTTGTACTCAAAATAAAGTAAAGTTCCTAACACTATAGAAAGGAAAGCTATAAAACAGGATTCAACTACCTATAAAACGGATTATTTCCTGGATATTGAAACAATTATTAATAAGGTAACGGAATCGTCAAAATTGAAAAAAATTATAATTTGCTCATTGGCACTCTCATAAGTGAAAAATTTTCATTTATAGACGATAATTTCGTGATTTTCTTCAAACATGTGACACCTTCACTGAATTCACATATTCTCCATCGCATTAAATATCCCCTCTCTTTACGTAGCACCCTGGCACAAATTTTTCCAGCACTGCATCTAATATTAGGCGTTTCTTCAATCAAGACGGACAAGACTCCAGAAATTTTGGAACACCGAAATTGAAATTCAAAATGATGATGATAAGCAAAATAATCATCTCGAGGACAGCGCTGAACGTGAATAACATCAGTAGCTCGAGAAAGATAAATCTAACTCCCATTCCAACGATGAAAAAAATTGGTCTTGCGCGTTGTACATTTTCAATTTTTTGGGTTAATATTAGTTTAATTCAAAGTCATATACCATATTATATATTGCGTATAAGTATATTCTTAATATAGCTTGTACTCAAGTGAACTGAAATTCTTCGAAATAATAAAATAGCATCATCTGAAAAAATTAATAAGATAGCGGAATAGTATTTTACGAGCTAATATACAAAGTATAAGACACAACATCTCAGAGATTGAGATTCTTCTGAGGCAGCATTGGCTGCGAATAGATTTTATGTAGTGATGATTGATGGTTTCAGGACGGCTTCTGGCTACTATAGGTCTTTAAGGGGTTATAGGGGTGTCTCTATTTATCTGGGATTGGCCATTGAATTTTCCGATTTAAATACGTTATTATAGAAGAATGAATGTGAGGTAACAGGTATTTATGAGAAACATACTTCATCCCAGTTTATCACAGTCTACAGGTTCTGAAGTGACGACTTTGATAGTTTATTAAAGATTCAAGTTTCACTATTCATGAAAAGTTCCAAATGTTCATGAACAGTATTGAGGATTTCGCTCTAAGCTGCTTCCAACTAAAGTTAAGGTTAGTGGATAGCAATGTTCATCATGTGGTAAGAATTTACTGGTTTAATAATAAATTGAGGGAGGCGGGGGAAAAGATTCATTCTCTATATGCTATGAATAAACAACATCCTAACCTTGTTTCGAAAGATGTGAATAACTACAAAACATTATATAGAGCAAAATATCCAACCCAAGAAGAAGGACATATAAGGATTACATAACATTTAAGGATTGAATAACAGCTTTTCTAAACGGAAGAGGTGATGACACTCATATGTTGAAGAACGAAAAACGGCTGACTGATTGGGCATTTTTGATTGAAATCACAATGCACTTAAACACCATTAACTTGGAGCTTCAAGGTAAAGGAAAAACTATTATTGAGATGATTAGCACAGTAAACGCATTCAAAAATAAATTGCAACTTATGATAGATCAACTGAAAAGAAAGGATATGAAACATTTTCCATCTTTAAGAGCAAGGATTCCTCAGTTGAAATATGATACGTATGAGGTTGAATTATCAAATATTTTGGGACAATTCGAAATGCGTTTTTATGATGGAAGTAAATTCGCAAACATATCATCATTTATAAGTTCCTTTTTCATGTAAAAACATTGAGGAATTAGCTACTGAAATGGAAAGTCAGTTTAATAAGAACTCATGTTCTGTTGAAAATGAGCTGGTGCAGATTATATCAGATATACATCTCAAAGCTACAGCATCTGATACAAATTTCTGGTGTTTTATATCTGAAGATAAATTTCCGAATCTAAGGCAAATCTCCCTTCAACAATTCAATTGATGAGGCTTTTACGTGATAGAAATCCATTTTCACAAATACAAGTCAACAATGATTTCTACTAAAATATATTATTAACTGCTCGGACGTTTTGATACACATGCGTCGAGCATTTAATAATATATTTTAGTAGAAATCATCGTTTACTTGTATTTGTAAATCTCCCTTCAACTGACGGCTATGTTTGGATCAACTTACTTGTGCGAGTGTACATTTTCTGAAATGAAGATAATTACGTCAAAATATCGCAATCGACCAACTGACGATCATATGTCATCATGCTTGCGATTAGCCCTCATTGGTTACGTACCACTAGGCAACTCAGACCACAACCTTATATCTGCTACTGGAACTATTGTGCTGCCGCTAAAACAAGAACCTAAACCACCCAGATGCATTTGGCACTATAACCGTGCTAATTGGGAAGAACAGCGTGAATTTTTTTCGTGCTTCCCATTCAGTGATGTTTGCCTTTCAGATCCTGACATCAATGTGTGCACTGAATCTGTTACAGAAATCATTCATGCAGGAATGGATCTCTACATCCTTCATTCTATGAAAAGAACGACAGCACAAAAGCCATGGTTCAACAAAGACTGCGAAAAGAGCCTGTGCAGCCAAGAGCAGAGCTTACAAGTCATGGAAGATGAATCCAACAGAGTAAACAAGAACGTACTAATACGGAACGTATGCAACCTGACAACTGCAAGAGCAAAGTCCAATTTTAACGAAGGGGTAACTAATATCAACTCCTTGAAAAGGCAAGCGGGACTAGACAGTTCTAGTATATGGCGAAGACTGTCAGTGCCAATTTCTGCAAATCTGCTCTTGTAAGAGAAGACGGAAGTATAGCATTATCTCCGAAAGGGAAATCCGATCTCTTTGCTTTCTCGTTCTCAAAGAGTTCTGTGCTGGTTTCATCTAACATAATACCAGCGAACATTTCACCTACAAATTATTTCATGGCAGAAATCAAGTTCAGAGTCCGCATTGTGAGACGGGCTCTCGAGCAGCTGAACTGCAAGAAGGCAGTTGGTCTAGACGATATACCGCCAATCGTCCTGAGAAAGTGTGCTCCCGAACTGACAACCATTCTTAACCGTCGGTTTCGGATTTCTTATAAAAGCCAGACTTTTCCGAGTAGCTGGAAAATAGAGAGAATTCAACAGATCCCAAAGAAAGGAAAGAAGTCCTTACCCCAAAACTACCGCCCTGTTGCTCTTCTTCCCATTATGATGTGGAGAGAGTCACAAATGATGAACTCATAAAATATCTTGAGTTTCAGGGAATTATTAACGACCGTTGCTATGGTTTTTGCAGGCAAAGATCGATAGGAGATCTGCTCGTCTACGTCACTCATGTTTGTACATCAACGATGGAAAAACATGGGGAATCTAGAGCAATAGCCCTCGACATCTCTAAAGCGTTCGATAGGGTTTGACATGTAGCCTTGTTGAATAAACTTGCTGCATATGGGCTTTCCGAAAAATTGCGGGGTTGGATGAGTAGCTTTCTTTCAAATAGATCAATACAAGTTGTGGTCGACGGTATAACATCTGATTGTTTCCAGTTGCAAGCAGGAGTACCTCAGGGATCCATTCTTCAGCCAACATTGCTTCTGTTGCAGATAAACGATCTTCTGTCATCTAGAGAGAACAAGATCTTCCGTATTACAGACGATTGTACCCTGGTTTCGTCTTTCAGAAGTCTTCGGCCGATTACAGCTGCGGAATCTCATCGTCAGAGATGTCAACAAATTAATAATTTAAACTCTGACTTACAAAGGATATCTGAGGCGGGTCAGTTGAACCTAGTAAGCTTCAACGCGAGCAAGACGCAAGCAACTACGTTTTCTAGAAAGGTACCCGCTGGAGAACCTCCTCTAATAATGCAAGGCCAACAAATTGTATCCAAAGATTCGATGCACCTTCTGGGAATAACGGTCAACTGCAAGTTCTGCTAGCATGAACATGTATCAGCAATAGCTAAGTCGGCATCAGCTAAAGTTAGTTTTCTTTCCAAAGCCAAGCGATACTTCACGTCATCTCAGCTGTTGCTTCTGTATAAGGCGCAGATTCTACTTGCTTTGGGGAATATTGTTCCTATGTATAGGGATCTGCGCCCAAACATTCGTTGCGGATGTTGGATAGTGTGCAAAAACGGGCTGTGCGCCTCATCGACCACCCGGAGATCACCCGCGATCTCCAGCCGCTGGCTCTCAGAAGACAAGTTGCTGACCTTTCTCTGTTTTACAGATACTTCCACGGAAGATGTTCCAAGGAGCTGAAATATCTCGTTCCGGGAAAACTCATGTTTTGCCGCAACACTAGGCTGGCAGGGAGTTCTCATCATAATGGCGGTACATTTAACGACCCCTTGAACCTCTCTCTATAAGAGTTCCTTCGTCTACAGGGCTGGTGAGCTGTGAAACTCGCTTCCGTCTAACATCTTACAATTTGGTCCTCTTCAAGAAGCGAGTAAACAGACACCTCAATTCTTCCCAGGCGTCTACTCATGTGGTCAGGTTCGCCTATCCTTGGAAGCGCGCATATAAAAAAACCTATAAAAAGTATGCTAAGTACATGCAGTGACACGCTTAAACATCCAAAGTCATTCCTCAGTTAAGTTTAACAGCATATGTAACTCTTTTGTTTTGTAACATCCAATAAACTCCCCATAATTTCCCTAGTATTCTATATTCCTGTATCCCTACAAAGTTCCTATGATTGAATTTTTTCATTTCATGCCAGAATAAGCTGAAGGAGGTGTTTTAAGATTCAATTTTGTAAGTTTGTGAAAATCAAGGATTTGAAGGGGTTTAGAAGAAATATCTACTGTGAATGAAGGAAATGACCATTCGTTACCTTTTTCAATTTTGAATAGTAGATTGCGAGTTTACTCGTTAATAATTTGGGGTGATGATTTTACCTTTTCAATCCACGTTGCTTCTTTCATTTTCCGATTCTCCTAAATCTCTAAACATCATCGCAATTCAGCTTTTTAGTTATTCTCTTGTTTTTATTTTCACTTCAATGATCCACGTTCTGTTCAATTCATTGTAAATTGAGTTATTGTAATTTTTTTATTGTAATTAAACAGAACGGGCGCATTGAGTGGTTGAGAATACGTTTCACTTATCAAATTGATGGTACTAGGTTAGATCACCAATACTAGACCTATCCACGACGTCAAGAAGTGGTTACGTCCTCAACAACTCGTTTAGCAACCCGAAGAGGATAACCAATATCTTGTTCAAGGATTTCTAATGGCTGAGACGTCGCCTTTGTTTCATCCTCTTCTATTTGTTAGATAAGTGTTTTCAACTTGCACCTGATTGTGAATAATTTAAATATAATGGGCATTTAAATTTAACTGTTTAAATTTTAACCGAGAATTCTGAGATAGGTGCTCCGCAATATTTCAAGGTACTTGTGACTCTATCGAAAAGCACGCGCATTGTTAAGAAGTTTCAGTATCGTGTAGCGATCAATCCCCTACCCCCAGCATCTCCAAACTTGAGAATCACAAAGAGCGTAATGTGACACCTCATTGAAAGAGTCTCTTGGTGCTCTGATCGAATTAGTCTACAATATGTAGAACTTCTGCGTATAGTGGAAGGTGAAAATTACTGAAGGAACTGTTCAAATGTCACCGTCCCACCTCCACACAATGGTATAAACGGTCCTCAAATTCCCTTCTTACGTCGAGAGAATTCAAATCCTGTGCTCTTGCTTGACACTTAATTGGTCCCCACCTACAGATCCAGTTTCCTGGAAAATTATTATCTAAATATTCTCGCACTTGAATATGAAAATGCGGGGTAGCACCATCTTGTTGGAAAGGTAAGATCTTCTGAGAGAGTGTGATCGTTTTTCCAAATCTGGATAATTCTGTCATAATTAAGTTCTTCTAAAAGTTGTAGATAACCCTAGATAAAGAACGGTCTCTCAAAATGGTTCCCGTACAACCCTGCCTAAACATTCAATTTTTGTGGGGTTTTGTGTATGTATTTTCCTGTACAAGTGAGGATTCTGGGTGTCCCAATATTTTGAATATTTCACTTAAATTTTCACAAAATTGCAGGCGACGATCAGATTCATCATTATTTAGATCATTATACTTTTTATATACATTTATGAAAGACCAATACCGCAACTTCTGAAGCTTCATTTCTCACAGGACGTGCTTTCGGTTCGCCACTGAACAGCTTTTCTCTAGATGAATTGTGTTGAATATTCTTTCAGATCTTCTTATGCATCTTTCATTTTGAAGATAGAGTGACAAGATTTCTACTCTTTCCTTATTGAGTACACCATTTTTGAGTTTCTCTCGTATCGAATAACAGAGACGCAGTTCCGATTGGAACAACGGAGTGATCAATGTGACAATGAACAAATGGATATTTTTCGAATTGAAGTCTTTTCATACCAACTGTAGGCTGTTTCTGGTCCCAGTACCAAAGCAAATTGAAAAATACCGTAGAATGAATAAAAATCAATCCGATGTACCCATCTAGCTAACGGAATGAATCTCCGATTTGAACCCTCTGTATTGATCCCTAATACAAAGTGTTAAATTCGTTCAGAATATCAAGAGACCTTTCCTATGAAGTGTCACAATATACTGTTTACCATTGAAATTCTGAATTTTGGGAATCTCTACACTCATATCATGTATTTCTAATTATTCAAAATACATCGGGTTTGAAGGATTGCTCAAATAGTGTATGGTAATATCTTTTTATTGTTTGAACTCCCTGTATCCAAAATGTAACTCAAAAAAACTATCGATTCTTATTGATAATTGTAATACCTCTTCTAATGGGGTTGATCTGACATGCATAAACAATGGTCCTCCTCGAAACAAAAATAGACCTGCTTCAGCGTTTTCTGCTGACACGGCCTTCTTCTGAGTTAGAAAGGAGGGGTTAAATTTTCATTGGAACTCCCTGTATCAATATTTTCGTTCTCAACGTCAAAACAAGCCTTACATTCAACTATAGAAATACTTCTATATAGCAATATTAATATAATTCTTATTTGAAACTTATATTGATGATGCAGTGGTATCATTATTAACTGTTGAAAACATATTGTTATTAATTCCTTATAATAAACTCTTATCAATTTTCAACAACGATAAATCTGTTCTGATTCGAAATATTCATGGAAAAAAGAAAACTTTATTTAGTTCATATCTGATAATATTAGCTAATTAGTCGATAAATATTCAGTAGGCGAATTATAAAACGAGTTTTACTAAATTGAATACCAAAATTTCATGTAATTTGTGGTTTAAGTTATTTTAATTTTTTTGTAATAATTAAGTAACTTTTTTGATGACGCCTTCACTTTCTTTAGAATTCTTTTTGTACAGGATGACCCAAATTCGTTGTCTGGAACCTACAGCTCAGTAACGATGAGATCGAAAAGAACATAATGTGAAAACTATGGCAGTTTCGAACTACTCTGCTGGGGAAGTGTCATATTAAACCGTTTTTAAAATACTCCAAAAAATTGGATTTTCACAGATCAATAACTCTTTTTTCCTCATGATCATTTCTTCTAATCATTGAAAACTTACTATAGAGCCTCGTCATATAGAGGACATTGCTTTCATATCCAATATTAATCATAGTTGGCTATAAAGTTACAAGAAATCAGGATTTCCTAAAATATATCACTTCATTGGGACTATTTTATTTTTTTATGTATATTTCATATATATTGCAAATTAGCATTTTGTAGTTGACTATTTCCTATAAATGCAATCTACGGCCCAGTAAAGATACTTTCTTAAAAATTAAAAAACATGGAAAGTACTCGAGATATATCAATTTTTCGAAAAAAAAGCAGCCACATCTCCATAAATAGTCCCAGAGAAATGAACTATTCCTAATTTTTTCTAGAGAATTGTTTCAATATAGTTAAGAAGAATCATAACAATTTCATTAGTTTTGAGTGTCTGCATTTTTTTTTGAAAAAAATGAATTGTAGGAAGTGTTATGATGAAACGGTATGTATTAATCCAAAGCAGTTATTGTTGACCCCAGATAGCATCAAAGTTCTCAAAATGAAACAAATATGTTCAGCATCGTGTCCAACGTTTTATAATCTGAAATTAAGGAAAACAAGATGCTGAATATGAAGTTTAACAGCAATACCTAAAACCAACATAGGGCTGCCATTCCACATCGTCATTCCTAACAGACAGGAATAGACTCCAAGGACCGTCTACTTGAGGTTTCGTGTTGGTTCACAGATGGCTCCAAAATTGCCCAATGTGTTGAAGCTGGTGATATGATCGAGGTGCTGTCATGTACTAACAAGATAGCCAAGATGCACTGAAAGCATTGGCATTCGACAACTGCACGTCACTTATTGTTGAGGCAGGTCATTCAACCCCTGCCAAACTGGTGGAAAGAAATAGGCTCCGTCTGATGTGAATCCCTGGCCACTCCGCATCGAGGACACTGGACCGGAACCTAGGCTGGGAATTCCCCTGGAGGCCGCAAGGGTAAAAAAAACCGGTGATTGCACCTGAAGGTACGGGAGAACTGGCTGGGTTTCACAAGTTTCAGCCTTTTTGGCTTACCAGCAGTGGACCTTTCACTGTGAGAGCCAAGGTTTGGCTGCCCAGGCTAGATCTGAAATTTATAACTACCATATTTACGCGGCACCGTCTCCTCAAAAATTATGTAAATAAGTAAGAATTGATCGAAGACCCTTCATGCTGACTATGTGACAAGGAGGTAGAATAAATAGAACACGTCATGTGCGAATGCCCAACTAGGGATAGAATGAGACTCGAGGAACTTGGATCTAACAAACTGGAGATGACTTACCATATTAAGCTCTTACCAACAAACCTTTACAAGAAGGATCGAGTTTGTAGGTGAAATTTAGGACAGGGTGTGCCACAATAGACGTAAATCCGCCCACAGCCAATTTTAATATCTACCCATCTATTTAACTAACTCCTAATATCGTTGATGTTTTTCCGAATATTCTTGAATGTCATCTGATTTCCACAGAATCTCTTAGATGTTTTTAAAAGTGCTAGAAAAGTATATCTACATGGGGCATTACCTCGTGAAATCGTGTCGGCCAATACACAAATAGTTTTCTTACAGTATTGTTCTTATCTGATTTGTTCTACTTACTTCAAAGGGTCCTTCGGAATACTGAATTAGTTCTCTTCTAAGAATATACTGTACATTTTTGTCCGGTTCTGAAATTCCCCCCATGGAAGGTGATTTTGAAATTTTCGACATAACAACTTTATCGAGGTAACCCCTTTGCTGAAGTAGAAAAAAAACTTGAAACTTCAGATATATTCATCAGTATTTCAAAAGACGAATTCTGTGCATAACTGTGAACTTAATAAACTAAGATATATTTTTCCTAAATTTCAGCTTGCACTTCTTGTTTTCCACTCATTGTTTCGTTATGGTTAGATTATGCAAACAGTTTATTTGGATTTTTCTTCAGAAATGTTTCAAGTTCATAAGTGAGCTTAGAACATCTGCTGTTTGTTGAAGGTTTGTAAAATTTAGTCTAGTCTTTTGAATGTTCTTTGAAGGTCCTTTGAAAATAGTTGCTGTTTGTAAATATTTTCTCAATATCTTATCAAGTTCAGCTGTATAATTGAATTAATCCTGAAATATTCTGTTATCATCAGCTCATTTTGTACTATCGTGTCGTGATTGCGAGCTATAATATTATAGCCTTTAAAATTGTTCAGAGCACGAACCCGGACTCAACTTCTTATATTCCTACATACTTGCTCACTAACCGTGCAGCTACCGAGGCGGTAACCGCAAACTTCATCAAACAATGTTTACCTTTTGTTTACGTAAGTTAAAATGGCACAATAGGGACGAGTTATATTCAATGAACAGCAATATGTAATTGCCGCAGATTGGTCGCAGCTGCAATAAGCATCCCTATTGACTATAAAGCATCCAGGTTGAGCTTTTCCTAGAAACCAACGATATATTAACGAAAATAGAGAACGAGAAAATGCAGCACTTAACGAGGCGGCACTGATTCACTTAAACTTTTATTCATAAAGAGACTTACGGAATCGCACCTAGAACGTTTGCCGTGTTTTTAAGAAACATCCTGTATATTGCTGGAAAGCTTGTGGTTGTTTTCATAAACAAAATAACATATTAAATGCTTAACTTCTCAATATGGCTTAAGTTTGCAGCACAAGAGTAATGAGGCGATTAAGTGTTCCATATACTAAGGTAACATTCTGTGATAAATATCATACTTCGTGTATTTGATCTTGTCATTATTATTGCATGAGTATTTTCATTTTTCTCTCAAGGCATATTTTAATAGATATAAGCTGGTACCCGTATAATGACTCACCCGGAACAATATCATCAGATCCAGAGGTTAATTGGAAATATTACTCGTTTTCATAAAAAAGTGTTCCCTTCCGATAAACGCGTATCTTGAGACATAAAAACATGGTCCAATTTTACGATTGAATTTGAATAACAGGAATATCTTGATCGATATATAACTTTCTAACCGGCACTGACCTACCAATTTATGTCATAAAACTGGTAGGAAATTAAAGAATTCGTTATTCGTTTTAATTGAATAGTTGGCCTTTCTTACTTTCTACAATTCACATAATGCTTTGGATATATATAAAATCGAAATCATAATTATGTGTGGCAAAATTCGTCGAATTCTTGAATCGTAAGTGGTTCTGAATATAAGCAAAGTATGAAAAAATGCAAACACTAAAAATCTTTCATTTAGCGAATGTTATTCAATGAAAACTTTGGAGGTTCCATTTTTTAGTAATGTTAACTTTTTTCTATGAGAATTATTCCATAAATCGTAGAATGTATCGGGGAATTGCTCACTCAAAAAACCTTCTTAAGGAGATTATGGAAATTCTTTTCAACTGAGTTGGCATAACTGTTCACTTTTCTCGCGAATTTTGGGCATCTTCTGTCATTTAGTTTATCTATAGTTCTCTGACATACCTGTTCATCACAAGTATCGAACAAAGTGTTTGTACTAAATTTTGCATGTTAATAGAATTGAATTTCGTAAGCCGAAATGCAAAAACATAAGACTTACAGTAAACATGTGCTATCGAGCGCCGTTTGCTAAGTGACTTTATTATTTTCCCGCCCAATAACTTGGATGAACCACTACTGCCCTCCAGTATCATCTATTTATTGACTTCTTTGAAATTTTGAGCTTCGTCATTTAGTTTCTGTTTAGCAGCCATCTACAGCAGACAACTACAGCAGACAATATCACGAATTTGAACGAAAATGGAAGAAAGCGATTTTCATGTACTGGTTGAGTATTATTTTCTGCGCAAATAAACCAACGGAAGGCTTGATTAATGCTATGAGGACTCTGCACCATCAATTTCAATGCTTGACAAGAGGTTTACTAGCCCAAAGAGAGTTCTTAGGCCCAATACACTTTGCTTTTTTTCATGTATCACAGCTTGATTTTTAGCTCGTCGGATTATCAGTCCACGCCAAACCGACTGTGTATGGCCATTTCGTGCTGGTGATCTCGATTTTCATCATAGTCAGTGGCATTTAACTTCGCAAAGATTGAGTTTACGAAGAGTTCACTAATATACAATGGATCAGAAAACTAACAAACAATTCGGACAGAGTATCAACATAGTAATGAGAAAAGCAGAGAACATGAAGAACTTTCAAAAAATTGAGAGAAGTGGACGAGGAAGCGATAATTCAATCCGTGAAAACCAAGATTGATACGATTAGAGGTTTTTTCAGAAGAGAGATTAAGATATTCAAAGAATAGAAAAGTTCCAGAATTAGAGAAGAGGTCTGTAAACCACATTTGTTATATTTTGGTAATTGAATGTTTCTTGTGGATCAAGAGACTCCTCGTTATAAAACTTATATGAGAAAACTTGTTTCTTTTTAACAAATACTCATTACCCTATACTATTTGCTTTCTTCGTTCATTCATTTTGTGAAGAGCACACGCCGGCACTACAGCTAACGCTTATTTGTTATCTATCATCTCACATCTCATGAAAGTTTTGAAACCGTTCAAATCCTCGGTCTTCATAGCAAGTTTATGGGGAAAATATTTCATCAGTTCAAAACACCGTGTTGAACCAAGAATAGAGAAACGGGCTAAAAAGAACAAGTGTATGAGGCCTATAACATCTATTGGACAATAGGAGAGTGAAATTTCTTCAGATGGAAGAGACTGTAGACATCTAAGTAGCGAGTACATCACATTTCATATGAATATTAGGACATGAAAGATTATCTACTTTATAAGTGCTACAATTACTCCCAATCCATCAACAGGACAATCATGTTACTATTCGAAAGTTGCTCGGTGATTTTTAGCCGCGATCCCAATGAGTTTTTCTACCGTATCGTAACTACTGGCAAAACATGCACAAAATTCCATGTATCGAGCCAATCCACACAGTGGATTTCTCCGTGTGAAAATGCACCAAAGAAAGTCAAGTGGTTTCTATCGGCCAACAAAGTCATGACTTCAGTTTTTTGGATACAACGATTATTGTTCAGAACTTTAAGAAAGATTTGATATAGAGTTGGAGCAAGAACGATCGCATTTGGAGAAGAAAAATGTGCTATTCCATTGAATAAATGTACGTGTACTACCTAATCCAGCATATTCTTCTCATTTAGCTCCCTCCGGCTATTTCCTGTTTCCAAACCTGAAGAAATGACTACGTGATGGGAGATTTTAGTCGAAGGAAGAGATGATTCCTTAAACAGAGAGGGGAGAAAAAAATCAGACAAATGTGGAAATTTTGTTAAGCCCGGTCGGCAATCAACACCTTCAACTGAGCTTTAAAACGCGTAAGTGACGACAATGGAGACTGCGTCAGAAAAGTTTAATAGATAACAGCTGAAATTTCTGTGTCTCAAATTAATTCATACAATTTTGAAATCGTTACCAAGCAACTACTTTGTCTGATTGCTTTGTAAAAACACAATAACATAAAGGCCACTGAAGACATGCTAGATCAAGTCATTTCGGACTAGTGAGGAGAAATGGGTAAACGAGTTTAACATAAAAACCAACAACAACAAACTCCGGAATAGATACCTTAACCCCTAGATTCATGCCTTCTACACAGAGACTATCCACAGATAATTAGCACTGAACCAGAGTTGACATAAGTATCACTCTCTTCCAGGAAACTTTACAATCCACCTGTTTGGAGATTGAAATTTTGGGAATATGTATGTATTAACAAAGTGTTCCAATGGAAACGCACCACTCTGAATAACTAGGCTAGTTTGATTTTTCTAATTGGTGAAGGACATTTTTATTACATATTTCTTCGTTGAAAAGGTGGTATATACGACATCGTATAGAGAATTTCTGTTTCTCATTTAAACGTTCGCGTATCCACCCATTACCCCTATCAACTACCACCCGAAAGTTTCCATAATGCGAAACGGGTTGTGTGATTCCTCATTAGGAAGGTTATCAGATCCTCAATATCAGTCGATTTTCTGAAGTGCCATCAATCAAAATGTAGCACTGCTTGTACTTCTAGGATTCTCATCAAAATATTTTATGAAATGGAACATAACATTGAGTTTTCAGATTTTCAATCGTTGTACATTCCCATTTATATCCATGCATTGGTACAATCGAGACTCGAATTGCCCAACATTTAACAACATTTGTGGTGTTATCTGCTGACATGCGTGAAGAATTCTATCTCCTAGTGCGTCCAACGATTCGAGTGGAGTAACATAGACCTCGGACTTGAGGAGCCTCTCAAGAAGAAATCGAGAGGCGTTAGACCGAACGATCTAGCCGGCCATTCTAAAGCACCTCTTCTACCAATTTAACGATCCAGAAATCTATTGTCCAGATCATTCAGCAGCGAGCGGACGTCCAGAGAAGTCGTCCCAGGAGCTCCTGCGGTTACCCGGAGATCATCGCGAGGCGGGACATAGGCATTGGTAACAGCGCACACCATGTCTATTGCGCTTAATATGCACTAATGTTGGAAGCTGTCCTGAGAAGACCGTCCACCAGCGTCAGCGGATTTCTTTTCAGCCTGGCTTGGATTTCTAGTTCTGCGCGACTTGAGGGGGCATGGGGACTATAGCCTTCGGGATAGAACACCAAGAGGGGGTTTTTAGTCGGTAAAAATCCGACATTGGCCCTGTTTCCGGTCTGAATTTTTTCGAAGATTTTCCCACTCTTTGTCTAAAAAAAAATATTGTCCAGATAATTATCTCCATCATGTTGATATATACATTAAGTTCAGATTAATTCGAATCTCCTATGATATCTGTTAAGAAAGCATCAATCAAATTCTCAAACGTGTTCACATAGGTTTCGCCGTCCAAGTTTTCTTTTATAAATGAAGGTTCTACAATATGGCCTCCCAAAATTCTGACCCAAGCATTAAATTTTTGAGGTCTCTGGGTACAAATTCTCGTTCTTTGATTGGGGATTAAAGTCATCCTACCTAATCTAACCTAACCTAACCTAACCTAACCTAACCTCCCTATTTGAAGAAATCAATTTATTATAAAAACAATGATTTTGAAGTAAATTTGGATCGTTGTTGATCCACTCCCAGAAATGTTAGCAGAACTCTAAACGACGATGGAAATCATCTTCATTAGGATCGTGTATGAGTCTAGTTTTATATGAATGGAATTAGTACCTGTAAGGAATTCTAAAAATACTTTATATTTACTCAAGATATTTACGGCAATCTCCCCGCAGATTATTTATTCTCCATCATGACAACTACATGCAAAACGGCCAGATCAATTCTTTCGTCATTCATAACACATGAATTTGCCCGTTAACTCAAGAAGGTATTTGCGACCCAAATTTCTTGCAGGCTTATTTTGTTTCAAAATGCACATAGTTGCTCTAGCATAGTTATTATTTTTGAAAAATATGATCACAATTTCAATGCGTACCTACAGTGTGTACACAATCTTCCAGTAAATCACGACTATTTCAGGTTATAAAAAGTTTGAGAAATACTACCAACGCAAGTCACCTGTTTTAACAAATAACCAAAAATAACTGAATCTAGCAGATCTACAAAAAAATTTGCAAGTATGGGAAGTTTGATAACAAACCGACACATGCCATCAAAATGAAACATTTTATTTATTGATTTAACCGAAAGAAACCTAGCTTTTTCTGGAGTAAATGATGTATCAGGCTCTCTATTTCCCATTCCTAATCAACAGAATCAATATCTCCAAAAAAGAAAATCGGCTTGATAGATCCTAACATAAAATGTAAAGGCTTGCTAGATCGTCGATGAATTAAAAAAATGTAATAAATTGAACAACCTTTCAAAGGGGTATCACAGAACCCCTTTCTCATATGGAAATTTTCTGGGAGGTGGTAGACACGGCTAGGTGTATAATGCGCAAACGTTCATATGAGAGAAAAAATGTTTCTGAACCAACAGAATCGATTTTAGGGTTTTTCTCAAACGGAGATCGAACTGATTGATACAAACTTGGAGTTTTTCATAAACAATTCTAGATTTCAATTCGTAATATGATATTTCAAAAAATAAATGTGGTCGTAGAGATAATGGAATCACTATCTCATAAAGATATCACTCGACTTCTTTTCCCCATTCAAATATTTGGAGTGCAAGTTACCAAGGGAAATGGTCCATGTGTAGAGAAACATGTCACGAAAATTTCCTCCTCCCACCAAAAATCGAACTTTGTCAGGAAATTCACACAGAAAAATCAAACCAGATTTCGTTTTGTTTGAGCTGAAACTCAAAACCTATTCAATTTAAGTAACACAAAGTTTTCTTTTTTCAGAAGTCTGCCATCTTACAACCAAATGCAGATCTGGTAGGAATGAAGAATGAAACGTAAACATAAGCATGCTGATTCCATAACATACCCACAAACTAGTTGCGATTGATGTTAGTGATGAACGAGATTGGGTTTTTTCTCTTGTCTTTTGGATCATACAATCGTATGGTTCACGCGTTTCTTCACCATATTTAAAGCTTACATTTTAGGAGTGAGCGTGGGATGCACAGCGTGTTTTAGATGATCCATTCCACATAAAATACTTTCATCCAATCATACTCATACAACTCATCAATAAAAATGTAGTAGTCTAAGTTTCTCACTCGCATAAATTAATAGCTTAGTATATTCTTAATGCAGTTTTGAAAGACAGGCCTCATGTATACTCCGAAATTCTTCAGGAAACACTCCTTTGATTACATGCTCTGACAGTAAGTTTTTATGGATTTACTGTCAAAGATGATAATTTTAATCATGATCAATTAACTTTTTCGTTCTTAATGATTCCGATAGTTCAAGGTCGGCAGCTTCCTTCACAATTTCTACAGGCCCAACAATCTAAGCAACACTCTGTGTGCTTTTGAGATCCACTTGCATTCTTGTGTTTCATATTTCTGTAATTATGGGTGATATTCAACTTTTGATTGAGTGTACACACAAAATTCCATCAGGGTGAAAGCGTTTGACATTCTTCGTTGTTATATTGACGTCAACATTACCCATATGTTTATACTTTAGTTTATTTTCATGACAATCTATGTTATTTTGATGCCAGATTCTTGAAATTATACGTCTAACAATTTGTATATAATATATGTTTGAATATATATTCATTTGACAACAGAAAACAAAAAATGCAATCCATGAACGAAATTCTGATCAAATGTACATACATTTTATGTAAAATTCCATCATAGATATCGAAGAGATGTCGAATTTTAGATATATGTAATTAATGGCGCATACTCAATAATATAGGCAGCAAAAGATTGAGAACCGTTCAGGATATAAAAATTCAACGACGCATTTTCCGTGGAATATGTTTAGATGCAATTATTTGAATCCAAGTTAAAACAATGAGGAAGCGAATCCCAATTTATAATCAATTCAAATAACAAATTCTTTAATGTTCTGCTAACTCTTTGATAAATATTGATAGGTCAGTGGAGCTTAAAATCTTATACAACTACAGTCAAAACATACCTGTTATGTTAATTGAATTCAGGCTCCGACAAAATTGGACAACGTGAATAATATTTTACCTGAAGGTAAACAAATATCGAAAGCAAAGTAATTTTTTACCAAAACGGGAAATGCTTATACTTCCAATCAACCTTTGGATCTCTCATGAGTAACTCACTTTCGATTAAAGCTGCACTTTCATAAAACTCATTTAATTATTTTAATGTTATCCCGTTGAAATAAACTCACGAATTGAAATTGAATATAGATTGTTACATGCAAAATAAATAGGAATGTATGAAATTTTAACGCGTTTACAATTCATGAGTCTCTTCTTAAAGCTCAGCTCAAAAACGATTGCAATTAAGACTTTGTTCTATTGGACAGTTATACACCAACTCAACAAAAAATCAATTTTTTTTGGCTGGATGAATTTTTATAATTTCAAAATGTCTAAAAGTCCTAACAGTCTAAGAGCTAGCAATATTTTTCAAAGGAAAATTTTAAGGAAGCAGATTTTTTTATATGCTTTTTTTTCGCACTCTCGGTCCACTTACTAGTTATCTGGCAGCCGATATAAGTTCGAATTATTGGAAATAATAATTTATCATTACCAGGCATTTTCTTTGTTAATAATGATATCATACGCTATTTTAAATTTAAAATTACAATTTTCAAAATATTTTAGTACAGTTTCAATATTATGTAAAATATTAATACACCTAAAATTAATTTACCAGAAGTTGATTGGGTTGTTAAATAAAAGCCAGACAGATTTATTGTTGTAATAATATTATCTATGCTATAATATTTCAGACGCTTGATTGCTCGTTGTGCAAGGAAGATAGAGATAGTCACAGCGGTGTATCTGCACAGCTCAAGATAGCGTCCATCTAATTTGTTTGTACTCGGTTTGATTTTGAATGTTCATTTTCAAATATTATTAAAATAGAAAGTGACAAAATAAAATGTGTTTTTCTTTATAGTATGAACTGCTTTTGTGGAAGAAAATTAAGAAAAGTGTACAGAAATTCTAAGTATTAGTGTTAAGTTCAGCTTAAAATTTTCAAAAATATCGATAGCTTAAGTGCAAAACGTCATATCCCCAATCAGTAAATTTTACAGGGGGGGCCAAAAAACTGAGTAACTACCTAGTTACTGCTCGAAACCTTTTTTTATTGATTCCTATTTCAAGTTATTAATTCCGGAGTAGAACTAACTCATTTCTAGGTGTTTTGATCTTTTTTTCTTAATTTTGGGGTTTACGACATTTTACTGAATTATATTTTTGAGTATACGACAAAAATGCATTGATTTTGTTTCATTTGAAGAAAACATAATGTTATTAAAATGATAATTTATTGAAATGGTAATTTATCGTAAAATTCCTTCACTGCTGGTGAAACTTGGGTTAGTTCTTACAGATCTTGATATTTTCTTTGAGTGATCGGAATTCTAGAATGGTATAATGGTCGTCCATTAAATTTTACATTAGTCTTTGGTATTCTAGCCATCGATGTAAAATTTTCATCTTCAAAGTCAAGTTTATAGTAAATAACCCCATCAGGTGAATATTTTAGGCATTTAAGATCTTTCACTGTCGGGTCATATTTTTATTTTGCCAGGTCTAATTGATGAGTAACGTAGCTCTACTTTGACATTATAATTCACGAAGAAGTCGTGAGCCCAATATTTTACTTCAAATGAGAACGGGTTCCTCCTATCTTCTCTTATACGGGGTGCTTCAACGGAAACTAAACAGAGGCTATATCTACCAAGATACTCATTTCTTTTCAAAACGCAAAAACAAGTCAATTTTTGTTTCATGGGGGACATCTTTTGGGGTACAATATTTGCCTGAAATATCAACCTCCTAATCGGGGGTTGCAATCCTTGGACATTTTGAATAAGGAAGATGGGTCGAATGATGACTCAAAAGTAAGGAGGTATCTTTGTCTACATTGCCTTGAACGAATTTTCATTTTTAATTGAAAACTGTAAAAGATACAGGGTGAGCAACTGAAAGATAGGGAAGACTATTTCCCTGAGACTATTCAAGTTTCAGTGAAGTAAAATGGAACAGATCCATGATAATCAATGGCAGTCATCATCATCTTGAATTTCAACCCCTAGAGCAGGGGTGTCTACCCTTGAAAATTTGGAAGACGGTAGATAGGTCGAGTGATAACTCGAAAAAGAGGTATTATCTTTGTCTGCATCCCCGTGAACGAATTTTCAATTTTGATTGAAAACTATAGAAGATACAGAGTGAGCTACTGAAAAATAAATTAGACTATCTATCGCAAGGAGCTATTCAAGTATTAATGCAAAAAAATGGAACAGATTCATTCCAGATCAAAGGCTCAAATTTTCAAGGGTTGTCACTCCTGCTCCAGGGGTTGAAATTCGAGATGAGGAAGGTACTTGATGGTGACTGCCATTGATTAGCATGGATCTGTTCCATTTTACCTCACTGAAACTTGAATAGTCTCCGGGAAATAATCTTCTCTGTCTTTCAGTTGCTCACCCTGTCTCTTTTACAGTTTTTAATTGAAAATGGAAATTCGTTCAATGCAATGTAGAAAAAGATACCACCTTTCTTTTAAGTCATCACTCGACCCATCTTCCCTATTCGAAATGTTCAAGGATTGCAGCCCCCGCTTAGGGGGTTGATATTTCAGGCAAGTATTGTACCCCAAAAGATGTCCCTCTTCAAACAACAATTGACGTTTTTGCGTTTTGATCAGAAATGAATATCTTGGTAGATATAGCCTCTGTTTAGTTTTCGTTGAAGCACCCTGTATATATTGGATACTGACTAAGAATATGAATTCACGCCCTTTTAATTTTCTTTCTATGAGTGAATGGGCGGAGTCGACCTCCATTTGTGTGTGGCCTTTCTCCAGGAGTTTATAGTAAATAGTCACTCCATTCCTAACAGTAAAATCCAGTACTCCATTGACCAACACTGCGTTTCTGTTCTGGTACCCACAACCATCAGAGTATATAATCACAGGCTTTTTCTCTTGATTTTGGGATGAAAAATTTTCCAAGTGGTTTATGATGCAGGTGGTGAAGATTGAGGAAACCAGTTCACCCTTAGTCTCATTCCAACAGTAATTTATGCAATGATGATCAGCCAAATTGTAGATAAAAAAATTTTACACTTGGAGCTTACATTTGAAGAAGAGTTTACTTGCGAATAATATTGGACAAAGTTTCACTGCCTGCACGTCCATAGCAAATACGCGGCATTCTCCTCTAACCGCATCTTTTTTTATCTTTCGACTTTTCTTGGCTTGCTTTATCTTTTCGTATAATGTGCGCATTATATTCCTCATCAGAAAGTTTTCCCACTTTATAAGAATAGCAGAGATCACGCCGATCTTATTTCGGACGGTGGATAACAATGTTTATCTCTTCAAGTGTGTCCACAAAAGAGTAGATGGACAAGGGAGATATTCTTTGTTCTCCACAATATTTTTTATAAAGTTCATAAACCTCCGTCTTGGTCTTGAAATTTTCTTCCAAATATAATTTGCTTCAAGCAGCCCTACAGTAGTGAGATGGAAGTTTAGGAATGTAATTGATGAATGAAATCATCGCGGTTTTACTCTTATTATCTTCTATCTGCTTGATAGTTTTTTCTTCTCATCTCTTGTTCGTGGCATATCGTGAACTGTTGGGTTGGTAACCCATTCTCTCACTGATCTCTCCTTTAGACCCAGCGTACTGAGGAACATATTTTTACATACCTTCGTTTTATCGTTTCCTGTTTGTAATCTATATTGAAAACTTCCTTTTCTTCTAGATTCATTCTTAACATAGCTTCTTTGCTTTTCCTCATATTTCACTAAATTTCTGATATACTTTCTTTTAGATTTTCCCACATATTCACACATACATCTCTTCCCCAATTTTCTAGCATCTCTTCTCACTCGAATTCCTTGGTCATTCAACATGGAAGATACATACTCTTCCTTCCATTCTAAGTTTTTTATTCTTCATTCTTTCCCATGTATTAGAATTGCTTTCTCTATTTCTTTTGACGTTTTTCAATTTTTCAACGGTCTTATTCAAATTCTTGTCCTCATCATCCCCACAATTTTTCTTGGTATTCTCGGCATTACTCATTTGATTCTCATTTTCTACCCTTTCATCTCCGCTCTCATCATCACACAATTTCCTATTCCGTTCGCAGCTGAATATTCATTAGTACCAATCATAATAATATTTTCGACATAACTCACTTGATTTTCATTATCTATGTTTCATTTCCTTTCTCACTTTTATCGCAATTTTCAATGCCAATCATAGTTTAATTTTCGGTGAAAGACATTCCATTTTCTCTGTTTTTTCACTTAAGTTTGTTTTTCACCCCCATTGTAACAGATAATTTGTATCATCGTTGTTGTTAGCTAATTAGAAACTATTGGCGTTGTTGTTAGCTAATTAGAAACTATTGGAATATTATCGAGCAAATTCTCATCGATTTCTGAGAAGAAATTGTTTTTCGTTTCGAGGCAAGATGATCAAGATCAAAATTTATATTTTAATTTTATTCCTTGGCTATCTTTTCTGTCGCCTGTTTGTTTTCGGAAATTGCAAGAGCCAAAATTCTAGCAGCCAGACTAGACATTCTGAAAAGAATGAAATGATGTTGAAATTTTGTCGTAAGCCACAGGTGAATAGTACTCGGAAATTAAACTCAAAATGTCGTATCCCACTGGTAATTTCTGATGGAGTTTTTCATCACTTTCAGCTGAATGAATGGAATTATTTTTTGGAATAGTGATTATAATAACATTGTTCAACACATACACAACTTTGTAACTAGGCAAACTCACCTACTTCATTAAAAAACGGAATGAGTATACACGAATATGAACGTCATTCTGAGAACTACACTGGTAAACTGAGGGTAACGATGTTTTGACTAGGCAATAGTGGTGGGTTGTTGATATGACATTTCGTTGCAACGGTCAAAGCTTGAAAAATAACTTACGATGTCTTGCATACATGTGCAGAAGAGTGAGCTGGTTCCATAGCCGCCAACTTCAAAATTTCGAATTTTTGTGGATTACGACATTTTGCACCTGAGCCATCGACATCATAAATGTTATAACAGTTGCTCGGCGTTAGTGGCTAAGCATCGGCATTGACTAACCAATTCCTCACCAGCGGGCATACTCGTAGCTGTCTCTCCCTCTCGCTCTTTCTAACAACTATTATGATACCACAATGGTTTACAAGATCCAATTGGTCTGACTTTTGGTATAACAACCGAATTAACGTCTGTCAAATTGATTTTATACTTATTGAAACTTAAACTACACAATATTAAAATTTCATCATTACTAAAATATTTTGATAACATTTACTTTTTCAAATTGAAAATAGCGTATGGCATTTTATTTTCAACAACGAAAATGTCTGGCAAACCACAAATTATTGTTTCTGATAGTTCATAGAAGTAAGTAAACCTAAAATCTTTTGAAATTAATTACCATCTACTAGATGGCCCGCGAACGCTCCGAAAGTGCGAAAGAAAAGGTACATTAAAAATAAAATAAGAATCCCAAAAAAGATTTTTTTTTCCAGTGGTCTTTTACTGTCTTTCATAACCTGAACATTGCGTGAAATTAGAAAAGATAGATTTTCACGAATAAAAAAACAAGAATCTGTTCTAAAGTCTGAATAAATTGTCTTGAAGAAACGAACTGGTGCTCACTATCTTCTTGGAAGGTTGTATTATTATAATAGAAAAGAAAAGAAACGATTTCATTGATTTTAAGTGACCAAAAATGACTTTCAGAAAGTTGTGTGATCCAACGGTATTTTTCAATCCAAAGCCAATATAATCGATAATAACTGAAAAATAATTTTTTTTGTGTTTCAGGCAACAAACAACAGAAAAATTGAGTAGAGTATGTTTAGGATTGGGGGTACCTCTTAGGACATCTCAGTTCTTATTGGCAGTAGAAAGTTCCAAATTTATGCATCCAATCAGATTGAGCTATATAAAAATTTCAAAATATTAAAAATTTTATTCAGATATTTTTAAATGTTTTACACACTATTCTAAGTGGATTACAGTGGCATAGTCGAAGATTTTTCTCCATTTTGTTCGACAGATAAGAAATTCTCAAATACGAGCTCAACAAAAGAATGAAAATTAATTTTCACTTCATTTCATCTTGAGGAGGGAAAGGAAAGCTTCGAAACCATAGAATATTTTCTGTCATTCAATAACAGCGGAATAAATATATAAGTATTCCGAAATTAGATAAAGCAAGTTGTCTTCGGGATACTCCCATCAATAGTGCAGTATTTTTCAATCGCCGTACTAAGCTGTTTTAGTAGAAGAAAACAATTTCGAAACATGACAGGTTTGATCTCAACGTTTCATGGAGGATGAAATTCTATTTGCACAGTAACAAGCTACTTATTTTCTAAAAAATAGGGTACCTATTCATAATTCGGTTATCCTGAGAAACTACTCGACTAAAGATTTTCAAATTCAATGGATATAGAATAATATCCCATTCACTGGCCTGCTAAATCACCTTATTTTACAATTTTATAATTTTCCTTTGGGGATGTTTGAAGAATGAAATATACCATACACAATATACGATTTAGGACCAGTTAAGAAATGCAACTAATGAAACATTCATTTAATGTGGGCTATAGACGATTTAATTCGAATATAAAATTTGTGTTCGCAGCACGAAGGGTACCAATTTGAACAATAATTCTGTAAATTTGTATGTATGTTATCATTGTTGTGTTAATTGACTTCTTCTAGAACCATCGAAAAAATTTCAGAAAGGAAGTCAATCAAATTAATTTCGTAAATTATAATTGAAAAAGCCTTTCTTTTTCCGTGAAATTTCGGAACGCAGTTACAGAAGTATTTTGATCGATGCCATTGAATAACTCTTTAGGTTCTTGCTTTCGAATCCAAATCCGAATTACAAAATGCAGTGAAAATTCTGTTTTAATTTATTTTTTTGAAAAACATGTATTGAGAATATTATCATCAAGCAATATATTTCGAAAAGGGGAAACATTGAGCAATCAAACTGTCAACAATGTTGTACAGTACCTTGTGTCATATCTTTTCAGCAATATGAAGAAAAGTGTTTAAATAACGGGTAAATATCTTTTACATAAATTTGATAACGACTAAGATATTGAGTATGGATGAAATTCTGAAAATTTCAAAGTTTATCAAGAACAAAAATGTTTGACAAAATCTATATGAATTTGTCTCAAAAAACTTCCTACGAGTCGTGAAATGCCCAATAATGAGGTACTCCATGAGTAAGGAATTTCGAGAGATGATCCTTTTTGACGACATTTTTTCATATGTTCTATTCATATTATATTACAAATTGCTCATGCATGTATAATACATTTGTTCAAAAATGTATATATTTGAAGAATGTAAGATGAAGATTATTGCATATATTTAAAGGCTGCTTGAAAGAAAATTCTACTTTAATGTCTATTTTCCCGAGAAGTGGTGATGGTGTTGCCTAGTCAATAATATGGCACATTCGATGGATATTTATCCTCAAGTAATTTCAATACCAATATCCTACTTGATTTTAAACTGTCTAACTGACAGATACTCGATGAACATTAACGGACATACCTTTTTCCACTGAATCTCCAATCTATGAGTCCTAACGTATATCCACAAGGCTACAATTTTTTCTAGGAACATTTTTAAAGTAGATTTTTCAATAAACACAACACATGGTAATTATATCACAAATATTATAACACTGCCCTTTCTCTTTCAAATAACTATACGCACTTGTTGGCATAATCAACTAACAGGAACCGCATAGATATTAATGACCAGCGTAATTAAGACCTGCTTCGATTAGTTGACAATGTGAAATTAAACTGAATTGGAACCAGATACATAGGGGACAAGAAATGGTCTGATAAATTTTACATTCACCATTATGAGTTAATTATAATTTTGTCTTTTTCCTTTCTCATAACAGTGGAAATGAGAGTTTTTGGATTTTCTCAAACAGAGAAACCATATTTACTAAAAAGCCTTTATATTGAAATGTTATCCTACTTACTTTTTTTTGTTTCGAAAGAATAATATCAATTGTTCAAATATGAGTATAGAAATTTAGAGAAAATTAACATATTGACCGAATTCCAATATGGAAAATGTGCCGTCGCTTTATTTCTCAAAGTATTGAAATATTTTGAGACATAGACTTTGTCAAGTGATGGATTAGTTCGAATTTTTCAAAAAATTCTTTCTTGGTCAAAAATTAATAATATTAACTATTGCATAGCGTTTCCATTCTCTACGCTCGCAACAATAAATACCTCCTTGATCAAAAGGTTCTCGGAATTCATTCATAAAATTCAAAATACAACATTATTCATTAAAATCGATATTTTTACTATCCATTGACTGAAATGCACTTGTCCAACGTTCAATCCAATTTTTAAAACTGTTTTCGCCATTGCCATCATAGCTGTCTTCGATTTTTCCATTATCTCCTTTCAGCTGTTGAGTCTCGTTCCACATATTGGTTTTTTTACTTGATCAAACAGAAAGAAGTAACAAGGAACCAAATCAGATGAATTTGATGGCTGTTAGATAGTATAAGTTTTATTTAATTCAAAAACTTACGGCACTATGGCATTGTGTGATGCTACGTTTGGAATCGTTTTTCCGAAAATCTTTTCTTTTTAGGTAAACTGCTTCACGCAAACATATCATGACAATTGAATAAAATTATTTATTGACTGTCTAACATTCTGGTAAAACTTCTTGATACATAATACCTTTATAATCCACAAAAACCATGACCATTACCTCTTCTTCTGATTAAAAACGACATGGTTTTATGGTTTGGCTCGTTCGGTACAAGGCATTTACACGCCTGATGTCGTACTCAAACAGCCACGTCCCATCTCCCAGTATTGATGCACTTGATAAATGGATTGGATTCAGCAATGGAATTCATGTCTTTAGCGATGTCAACCCGGTCTTTTTTTTATGTAATTCAATTATTTGGAGACCAACTTTGTTGTAACACAACACAAAACCAAATCATTGTCTTCAATGCCTTGAATAGATTCATCAGCAATACACAAGTCCTTCGCCCGCTCTCTGAGAGTAGATTTGCCATTATTGACCAACAATTCGTTTACTTTCTCAGTTTTTTCGCCAGTTTTTGATATGGACGACCTGGCACAACGTTCGTTATCCCCGATGGACTCTCCACCAATTCTAAGACGTTCGTGCCATTATTAAAATTTTTTTTTCAGAGAATCGTAGAAAAATTTTTCCAACATTTCTGAGGCTTTCACGTCATTAAATCCCTTTTAAACACATATTTTGATACAAAATCGTCGCAGCAAATTCAATTCTATTTCACAAATTTTTGATAATTGAAAACAAGTACTGAGACAGATGTACTTCTTAAAATAACACAACAAATAACATGCAATGACAGGAATAGCAATGACAAATGTGGCAACATAACAGAAATTATAAAACTGGAATCCTAAGAGCGCCAGTCAGTGACGATTTCGGGAACTGTCTGATCAGAATGGTATCTACAGAATAAGTTGAAATAACACTTATATACTTCAAATATTTAATAGTTTATCAGAAGTGCAGAATAATCCTGAATTTTACATCTTTATACGTTCATTGTGAAAATATAATACAGATAATGTCACTCGAAGTATATCCATTTTTTAGAAAGATTTTGTTTCTTTAAAGTAAACAAGGCATGGAGCAATTCAATCCAGTGCTATAAGTAAAATTTACGTTTCGCTATTTTCCAACGCATCTAAGACATCTTCAATTTCAAGATTCAATTTCGAGTGTTTCAAAAGAGAAATAAATTCCTAGCCCGCCAATTCACGTTCGAAGTTGCCATCTTAGTCTAGTACCTTTTTGAAAATTTACTAAGTGACCCAAAAGTTTTGATACATTTTTTTTTCTTTCGTTTCTCTTTTGAAAGTGTTTTCGATAATGATCTTAAACCTAGTCTACCGCATTAACAACCTTCCCTTCTCTAAACAAAATAGTTTATAGATAAAGAAAAACAGAGGGATTGTTAATTTTTTAAACAGTTCAGAATAGCAGATTATGTCCGATATGAAAAGGAATTTACGTTCAGCAAATAATTTCGACAACTAACAGATTATCAATTAATGAATTTTCTTACGAAATTTTAAGTCCCTAAATCTATATTTTCGAAATGAATCATCTGCGTATCCATCTCAACAGGAATTCTGTTTAGTTTATTTTTCTGTTCATTATGCGGTCAAGAGATTTCTGTAAAATACATTCAGAACAATTACAAAAGAAGCTGAAAAACTATGTGCAAAAATACCCAGAACTATTTTTGCACTCTTAATTAAAACTTACATCAACCAACACATATCTGGTAGATTCTTTATGCTTTCGAAAAGGAAAAGGTTTTTTCAGGACTGAAAAAGTCAGAGCAATAACGAGAATATTCGGAAACTTTTGGCCAGCTGTAAGAGTTATATTTTTTGGAAGCTCCTTCTGTAATACGTGGTGAAACAAAAAATTCAGATATTTATTCATTTATCCTGATGGTTGTAGTCACTGAAAACTAGTTACAGAAAGAAAATTTGGACAAACGCAAAAAAAATTGGATTTACTGCAAAAATCATAGATGTTGATAGGAATAACATATCCATTGATTAGTTTTTGATTTGTTCGATTAAATCCTTGGATGAAAAATTCGAATTTAGGAATTTAAATATAGAATTTTATTAAAATTAGTCAGTTTGAAAATGATCGATAAAACTTCGAATTATGTTCTTTGAATCCGTTGTTATAACTCTATCTGATTAAATAATGGAAATTCAGAAATTTGAAGAACCGCATATACACTGCGCGTAAATTGAAATGGATAAAAGTGATAGAACCAGTAATGCGGTCTCCTTCAATTTTTCTTCAGTAAAAAATGATGATATTAATTTCACTAGATTGTGATAGTCTCCAACAGTGAGTTTTTCGTTATTGGTACAAAAAGGATGATTACTGACAATGCCTAACCAAAAAATTAGTTTATCAAAGTGTCGTTAGCAGAGCAGTTAGAACATTTCGATAATGTAGGAAACAGTATGGGAGCGGAAGAAACTACACTATCCCAAGACAAAAATCGACCATGTACTGCAAGAAAAATAGAAACTGCCACTGGGATGCAAATTCTATTTCCGCAACTATAGCGGGAGTACCGTGCCACTAAGGGAAACTCGGCAGAAGAACATATCAGTTTCACCTTTTAAATTTAGAGGGAATTTATGTTCTCCAATGAATCGAAATTGTGCTTATACACGCGATGGTCGTAAGTTACCTAACATGGAGATAAACTGGTCAGCTTTTTTCAGAGACAATATGGCAGAAGATGTAGCGTTCGATGGAAGATCTGTAACAGTCTGGGATGGCATAATTAAATTCACGCACCGAGCTAGTTAATTTATCAGGAAGAGTTGATTAACATTCCTCATAAATGCATAAGTAACGTAACAAGAAACATGCCAAGAAAAGCAGCAGCCAATAGAAGGAGTCAAATTTTTCTTTAAATTGAACAATATCCACGAAGAAATAATGTATGGGAGATGTGAACCCACATTATTGGGTTCATAATGATTCTAGATCATCTATAGATCATAATCGGCATCACTTAGAAGACCGAACCAGGCCATCGGGGCTCTCTCGGTCTAACAGAGAGGGAATTGTTTTGTTGATTTTGAATATTGAAGGGATTTTGCGATTATATTTCAAAATTGGCAAGCAAGAACAAGGAAGTGATTATGTTTCAGGAGAGTCACACTGCGACGGGAGAACATCTCCGCGAAACAGGAAATATCGCAGGTTATCTACTTTTTGATTATCTCCTTAGTCCTTTTTATGGCCCTTGCTTGCTATGTAAAATCTTTTCTTAGATTCAAGTAAGTTTAGACATATAAGAGTCATGTATGATTGTTGAAATATTTTTCTGCTGGTTTTCTTCTTCCATTGTTACAGATTTCTGTCCCAAACCTCCTTCCTTTCACCTGTCTTCGTCTGGAAATCATGGAGTGCAAGATGAGAATGAGAGAATGAAGCTGCTAAGCACAAAAATCTTTGATACTCTTTATGTACACACGACACTAACACAACATAAACAGACGAGCTATTGCTGGTGCAATAGCGACCGGGAAACGAGTTTTTTCCTCAGGTGTTTTCACTCGTTTATTGAATCATACGCAAGATAGTATGGTTCCCCTGTTACATTTCCTTAGCATTCATTGTAAACATAATTATTGGAATTTTTGCAAATCCACTCTTTTCCAAAAGAACATATATATATGTATATATATATATATATATATATATATATATATATATATATATATATATATATATATATATATATATATATATATACTTTTAAGTTCCAATTACAATATCAAGCTGAAATTTTATACGAGCCCATAAATAGCGATTTCCAATTGAAGTGAAATATTTTCGAAGTGATACCATTTCCGGTTATACCGGAAGTGGGTCATCACTTTGTTATTTCAAATGGAAATCTACTTTTTTTATTATACATCTAGAACCGACATTTGAGCAAGGCATAAAATACCCAAGTTTGTTTGTTTGTTTGTTTTTCCTTCAACGTGCTCTATTTCTGCCTTTCGGCTAATGACACGCCGAGGAATTCTGTCACCTCACTAACCCGGGAATTTTGCCGAACCCCTCTCGTGTCGAGGAAGGGATCTTTAATGTGCAACACATCTCTGTTAGACAGGACCGACAGCTTTACATCTCCTCCGAAAGATGGACACTCAAGCGATTCCCAGAATCCGAAAAATCGCACCGACTTTGTGGGGATTGAACCCAGCTAACTCTGCGTAGGTTAGATTATCGAATATCATATATATATATATATGATATTCGATAATCTAACCTACGCAGGTATATATATATATATATATATATATATATATATATATATATATATATATATATATATATATATATATATATGAAAATCCAATAAAAATTCTTTCTGAATTTTCATGCAGAATTTCATCCAAATTCATAATTTGTATTCATATAAGAGTATATAATATCAGCAGTATAATGAATCAGGCCTTTTTAATGTTTTTGTATTTTATTTTTTTTATTTCGCAAAATCTACAATTCACAAAATTCGAAAATTCACAACTTTCGAATTTTTTCATGTATCTGAACTATAACACATTTCTTCTCGGCAAATTGCATATTTCTAGGTCAACCGGGAGCGCCATATAGGTTTCAAAATATGTCATAAAATGCATCATTAAAGGCCGTATCCTTAAAATGTGTTGATATAGATGGTATTAACTGTATACCATTCGTATATATACTCCTAGGAAAAGTGTCTTGACAGACAGACAGCTAACTTTTCCTTTTGGAGTTAAGAACTATAAAAGCATTGAAAGCAGCCGAAATTTTGTAGCTGAATGAATTTTAGGCTACCAAAAGATGATTTTGTCAGAGACGTACAATTTCCCTTGAAACTATATATGGAGAATCTACGAAGTGAACCTACAGAATGTTTCAGAACGGTAGGAGAAGTTGAAGTTGACACTGCAAGCCTTCTTTGCAAAAGACATTTATAATGAAGATGACACTGCTATTTTTTTGCACACTACAAAAACCTCGAAGAAATACAAGCATACTGGTAGAAAAGGAGACTTATTGTACTTTCATGACCTAACATAAAATGTCACCAAGGAAAATCATCGATATAGTAGTTGGCGAAAGTAAGAATTCCAAATGTTTCAAGGAAACTCATGTTGATTGATTCCCATGAGAATCTCTCAAAAGCTCAGGTGCCATGAAAATCATGACGCATTAATTGAAAAAATTTAACTATAGAATAAAACGAGAAAAGAAGAAAATAACTCTCTTTTTGGACAATGCAACATCACACACGAGCATTCCACTGAACAATGTAAAATTAATTTTTCTTTCACCAAATATCAACTAGTAGACACACAAATCATTCAAAATTTCAACATAATTCATTTTAAAGGAAGCTATATGGATACTGAAGTCTCTAGCAACAGTGAAAATAAACAAAACTCTAACGAACACACTGATATGGATTGTTGCTAACTGGATGAGATTATCGCAGGAACTAATGGAAATCTGTTTTTCCAAAGCTGGTTTCGATAAAAGTGAAAGTGCAACAGCAACAATCAATTCTGCTTCCAAATATCGAATGCTTATTTCGCTTCGAAAGAGATTATGTGTAAACCAAAAATGATGATGTTCGATTGACAGCTAATTTAATGAAATATCAGAATCAACCATGGACTGCAAGAAGAATAGGAGCTGCCACTGGGATGAAAATTCGGTTTCCGAAACTATAGCGGGAGCAACAAGCAGCAGGGAGAAACTCGGCTGAAAAACAGACCATTGGAGGAGTTATATGTTGCCGATGAATCGAAATTCTGCATGTATCACAGCGATGGTCGTATTTTAATATCGAGATACCCTAATCAGCGTTTTTTGGAAGCCAATATGGCAGAAGACGTAGTGTTCGATGGTATTTCTGTAATATTCTAGAGTATAATAATTTCAAAATCGCGCATCGAAGGATTGTTGGAATTGATTCTTTTTGAGATATTCCAATTGAAAAAAGAAATAAATTGAGATTTATTTAAGGAAAGAAACAAATATAAGAAAATAAGAGACTCTTTCCGCATGTAGTAAAAATATTGAAAATTGTTTTCTCACGGGGTAGGTGTTTTTTCTCGACCTTAGTAGATTGTATTATCCCCTCTTGCCCTAATACCAGCCTGAATTCGTCTAGGCATGCTTTGGATCAGGTTTTCGACCTCCTTCGGGGTGATATTCTGCCACTGTTATGTGGCGCCTTGGATGAGCTATTGTGAGGTTTTTGGATTATCCTGGCTCGATATAATTTTCCTTTTGAGATTAACCCATGAATGTTCAATAGGATTTAGGTCTGGATAGCAAGCTGGCCAGTCCAAAATGGCGATTTCCTCTGTTTCAAGATAAGTAGGTAAGCGGGGGAGCATTATCTTGCATAAAAGTGAAATTCTCACCATGGGCACCTTGCCAGAGTCTCACTATGAGCTCCAGCACTAGGTCCACGTAATTTCTAGCCCCGAAGGAAATGAAAGCAAATTTGTTTTGCCTCCCAGCATAATGCCACTCCAAAACATCACTTTGTCTCCTTGGTATTTCCGAATTTGTCTTACTGCTCGGAGTCTAGCTTGTCTTCCACGACCCCTTAAAACCCGAATCCTGCGGTCATCTGATCAAACACCAACTCTGGTCCCATCCGAAGGAAGATCATTTCGCCAATTCTCAATATTCCAATTTTGGTGCTCGATACACTAATTAATTGTGATTTGTTGTCTGGTTGGCTCTTGCAATTTGGCACAAAAAGCGGTCTTCTTCTTCGGAAGTGATCTTTTCACGTTTTCTTCTAGTCCTATTTTGCAGAGATTGAAGCTCCTTGAATCGGGCGTAGGTTTTTGATATCACCCCCTGTGATACCCTCATTGTGGCCGCTATATCCCTCTGTGTCACCCCTTCTTCAACAAGAGCAATTATTCGACCCCTCTGCACATCAGACAATCCATTTTCAATTATGATTATAGGCTTTTTAAATTTTGAAATTCACAGTTTCAAAACTCAGTGATGACTGAGTACATTATCCCGAACATTGGTGATAATTCAACATTTCTTACTATACTGTCCAGTTTTTTTACAACGAAAACTTCTTTCTTCACAAATAGTAAAAGATCCATGGTTAAAAACAATCAATAATGTAAAATACCGAGTGATTCCATATAAATTTGGTTATGTGTATAATCACTGAAATTGAACTCCTATGCCTTAGGCTTATTATGGAAAAAATTCTTTAAAGATTTGTTCTGTTCATCGCCCATTAACAAACTACAGTTACCTTAATATTTATGTACTAAAAGGATATACGAGATATAGACTATAAAGTTGCGACTTCATTTCACCATGTTTCGCATCCAGAAAATTACAATTTTGCATGGTATTCGCAGAACAATATAATAACGATGCCATGATGAAATTGAGAATGCATTCACATAATTACTGAAGAATTGAAAGCAATGAAACCGCCTCAAACAACGTTAATATGCCATAATTATATTGCGTAGCTTATTATGCAGAAATCAAAGACTGAAACGTTTTCACTTCTTAATTCTGCTCGAGTAATGAGCAGTTTTTCGGGTAACGAAGAAGTGCGGTCGTCTGACCTAATGATTTTGCTTCTTATATCACAATTTACTTGTATTACAACATCGAATTTGAATATAAAATATCATTATGATTTCGAAAATTAATTAATTACAGAAAACGCCAATTTCATTAATTCCCTATGAGGCATGTCTTTAGGATCAGAGTCCAATTCCGATGAAAAATTCAATCAAATTAGGTACATCATTTTCTTTATATACACGCTCAAAATCTAAGGATATTTAATAATGTACGTCTCTAATTATTTATTTGAATTTATTTCCTTTTAAATGGAGTGTGCAGTGTACCATTATATTCAACATTAACTTGTTTATACACAAAAATACTGTCGAATGCAAGTAGGGTTCGGAGAATGATGGTTCCGTAGGACCTTGAAAGTACATTCAGAGTGTCCGATCTAAAGAGTCCCTTGGAAGTATGTGGGGAACGAGTTTCTCGATCATATTCAAATTTTGGCATTAGAGTAGATGGATACAGATCTACAATTTGCAATTGTTTTCAGAGCAGAAACACTTCCGGTTATAACGGGCCTCGACTATAAACATTGCTATTTCAGATGGCATAGTGCTTCTTCTAAATTTTTTTATGAGAGGGCATCCTTTTTTATGCAACTTTGGTTAATATTTGTCCTATCTGAAATTAACCACAATTAAGCTATGATTTTTTTATCAAAATTATCGAAATTATAGTCATCTTCTGTGTCCAAAAAAATTGAATCTCAGAGTTGAATCATTATTTTTTTCAGTTTAACGAAAAAGGTGTTATTTCTAGGAGCAACTTACTTTCCGATGTTATTTTATATACAGGATGCTCAAAAATCACTTGTCAATTCAATAAAACTAAATTATCAGAAAGTGTTTTTCAATGCGAGTAACTATTATTATTCTTCATTAAAACCGTAGTTAAAATTATTATTAATTGGTAATGGGTTTCCATATACCCAAAATGGCGAGGATATTATGAATTTATTCATCATTCTTGGTCAATGTCAACAAATAATAAATCGAACTGGCAGAGCATTCAACGAGAAGTACCCAAATTTACATCCAGTTAGCAGAAAACAACTTAGAAAAATACAATCAAATTTTGCCTCTATGGAAAACAGAAAGAGGAAAGTGGTGGGGTTAGTTTCATTGCCAACGATCAAGACATTACAGGTACCGTCTTGGGTTATTTTTATACTAGTTCGTATGCGTTTGTACGTATTGCTATTGCAGATTTGAGAGTAGCACGTACATGCATCGATAAAATTATAGACTAAAATAATTTCCACCTCTACAAATTACTCATTAATATCATCCATAAATCCAAGAGGCACGACGGTTGATGGTACACATTGAAGAAAATCTAGATTTCTTACAAAATATTATAAGAACGGATGAATCCAAATTTTCCAGAAAAGGTATCTTCAAGTGGCATAATTCACATTATACACACATTATATCTTGGTTGTTCAAAATCCACATACGTGAACGAAATTGTCATTCATTCATTCTAGCTTCAATGTATTCAATTTGATGAACAAAAACTTAACAAATAAACAATATTTAATTTTTGAAGAAAATTAAAATAGTGGAAGGTTGGGGTTGTGTACATCCATAAGGTGGGAAATCGAACTCGCAACCTAAATCGTTTAGACCAATAAGTCTTATGTATTTCATTCTGAAAACTCTGGAGAAGATCTTAGATGGATACATCAGGACCGAGGTGTTATTGCTGAGGCCTCTGAGCGAACATCAATACGCCTCTCGAAAAGGCAAATCACTGATCTGGCCTCAACAACCTTGTCGAGATTATCACTGAGTCTCTGGACCGCAAGGAGACTGCAGTTGTAGCTTTCACGGACATCGAGGGTGCATTTAATGAGACTCACACTAGTTTACTATGTGGAGCTGAGAGAGCCAGAGGAGTACCAAATATTTTTGCGGAATCGATTAGTAGCATGATAAATGCCACAATGATTAACACTTCCCTGAAAGGGAAAGTAGTCACTTTTGTGGCTGGTAGGGGCATCGAGGGTGCATTTAATGAGGCTCACACTAATTTACTATGTGGGGCTGAGAGAGCCAGAGGAGTACCAAATATTTTTGCGGAATCGATTAGCAGCATGATAAATGCCACAATGATTAACACTTCCCTGAAAGGGAAATTAGTCACTTTTGTGGCTGGTAGGGGCTGCCGTCAGGAAGGAGTATTATCCCCTCTTTTGAGATCCCTGATGGTTGATGATCTTCTGGCAATAATTGGCGCACTGAATGTTCATGCACAAGCGTACGTTGATGATATAGTCATTCTGGCTGTCGGACATAATAGCGATGTCTCCGTCAGACTTCAGGAGGCTACATCAGTTATTCAAGGGTGGTATGAGGGAGAGAAACTCGGCACAAACCATAACAAAACCCCCATGGTACCATTCATTAGTAAAGAGAGTTTATTTGTTTCTTCCCCGACCCTGGGTGGAGTGTTCATTCCAGTTGCGGAGGAAGCATAATATCAGGGAGTTACCCTGGATAGTAAGTTCACCTGGAATTCGCACCCGGAAAACACAATACACAAGGGTAGACATTCCTTATGGGCATATTAAATGACCTGTCAAAAGAAATGGGGTCTTGCCTCAAAGCAACTTCAGTGGCTATATGTGATGGTAGTGAGACAACGTATCACATACGGCTGCATTGCATGGTGGGAGTGTAGTCTTAAGAATCAATCCCAACTCAAGCTCATCAAATTGCAGAGAACGGCCTGCATGATGATTACTGTAACTTTTCGCTCTACACTCACTGCGGCCATGGAACTGATATTGTGCCTTGCTCCTCTTCATCTGGTGATTAGAGGAGTGGCTAGAATGGGTTTCTACAGATCCATCACCTTTTCCGAAATGGAACGGGTATGTTCGGCTTCGTGCCCGGTGCTTTACAGTCTGAAATCAAAGACAACGAATTGCTGAGTATGAGGTCTTACAACTGGCTTAAAAACTGCAAAAGGTGTTGGAGCTGCTGTCTATGGTCAAGGTGTTACCAAGGAACAGTCGATCTGTATTGGCGGGCTTGCGACTATTTTTCAAGCAGAAATATTCGCCATTGATCAATGCGCTAACCTCTTGCTTGCGGGGAGATTGAGAAATAGGTCAATAAAAAATCATCACCAATAGCCAAACTGCACTGAAAGCATTGTCATCCGATACTTGTACGTTACTTCTGGTGCAGGAATGTCGCTCCATCCTGGCCAAACTAGGAGAACGGAGCAGGTTCCATCTGATGTGGACACTTGGGCATTGAGGTAAAGTAAACGAGAAGGCGAACTCATTGGTCGCTCGAGGAACAGGCTTGCGATTCATCGGACCGGAGTTTAGGCTCAGAATTCCCTAGGAAACAGCAGTCAGGATGGAAAATAACCGATGATTGGACCTGAAGGTACGTGAGCACTGGACGAGTGTCTCAGGTCTCGACTTGCCGTTAGGCATCAAGGATTGGCTTCAACTCTCTAGGTTGGACCTGATTGGTCTAACCGCCATACTAATGGTGCATTGTCGCCTCAGAAATTACCTAAACAATTTAGGATTGATTGAGGCTGCTGCATGTAGGCTATGTAAAGAAGTTGTAGAATCAATGGAACATGTTATGTGCGAGTGAACAGCTGCGGACAGAGTCAGGTTGGAGAAACTTGAATCTAACAAAATGAAGTAGATTGAGCTTATTGAGCTCTCGCCAACAATGCTTATATCCTTTACAATAGATCACTGGGTCGCAGTGGCCGGGCTGCTAGGCAATCCTCACTCTTAAGCTATATCTATTTATTTGAGAATTAATCAACTTGTTTGACGATAGATGCATAAGAAGACTGGGTCTATGGAATTGATCAGAAAGACATCCGGATCTTATGACTTTAGATTTTTACCTATGGGGGTACCTAATGAACAGAGTTTATAGTCCTAATGAACAGAGTTTATAGTTCGCCGATAAATTCGCGGGATCATCTCGAATTGAAAGTGAGACGTACCTTTGACAACATTGATCCCTATCAAATGCAACTAGCATCTATTTATGAAGTACGCCCCCAGATTGAAAAGTGTATAGAAAATAATGGTGGATGATTTGAACATTTAATTTTTTCACTTCGTTGTTCATGTTTACGGTTTTCTCTATTTTTTCTGAATGTTAGAAATATTGTTTTATGATTCATGTCGCCAAAACGATATCCTTATCATTTGATATGAGCTAGCGCTACTCATTTTAGTTTTCTGTATTTCATAAGTAACAAATTTTGATTGATATTCTCTAAATTATTTTCTACCCGTAAATTTGGGTACTTTTCATGAAATGTTCTAAAAGTTCGACTTATTCGTTTTTCACATTGACTATGAATGATAAATAAATTCATAATATCTTGGTTTGAGTATTTATTTACTATTTTATTTAACGAAAAAACTATACACAATCAAAATTAGTGTTATTGTTATTTTCAAATAATTTCCGACCTCAAATAGAGACCGAAATTCATAAAACCTTACATAAAACATTGTGGAACATAGAAACTTGTATGGAAATCAAATGCACCCTATCTGTTTCTATATTCCATAGTATAATGATAATTTTCTGCAGGAACTGCCGAACGAGCCATTTAGGATATAGAGAAGCCTATATCCAATTAATACTAATTTGAAATACGGTTCTGATAAAGTAGAGAAAACTAGATAATTGTGTTAGAAAGGAAAAAATTTTCTTAGATAATTTTGTTTCATTGAATTCACAAGTGGTTTTTGAGCATCCTCTATTAAAAATAGCATCGGAATGTACGTTGCCCTAAGAATAACACTTTTCCCGTTAAACTAAAAGAACGTTACAATCTTTCTCAAAACTGAGTCAATTTTTTCGGGCAAAGAAGTTGACACGATAATAATAAATTTTGATGAAAAAAGTCCGATCAATGGTGGTTAATTTTACGTAGAACAAATCTTAAAAGATGCCCTTTAATAAAAAATTGACAAGTACACAATGCTATCTGAAATAGCAAAATTACAGTCGATGTTCTCTATAACCGGAGTGATACCAGTCTGAAAACAATTGCGAATGATAGATTCTTATACATTTACTCCAATGCCAAAATTTAAAATTGACCGATACACTCGTTTCCCGGATACTTCTAGTCGCCCCTGTATGCTTAGAGCAGCTCCTGTAAATAATGCGTAGAATTTAGACGGAATTCGAAAAATGCAATAACCAGCACAGTAGAAACTCGTTACCTCAAAGATCAAATATCAAATATCTGCTGACATTCGTAGAAACCGTTTTTTGTTTAATTATTTCAACTCGCAATTTATAGCATGGCTTCCGATTATTAATTATAATTTCGTACCGTGGTATGCAATTTTTTCGATGATGCAACTACAACTCTAAAGTATAAGCAGTCGGTCGCGTTTATCGAAGGAAATGCAGATATGGATATTTGGTATCAATTTCAATTCGCTATCTTCGAAAAAAGTGCAAATGTTCATTATATCTAAAAAAATTCTGTCATCAAATAGCTATAAATTCACAGTTTTCAGATTTTCATTTTTCAAGGCAACTCGAAGTACCCTATAGGTTTGATTCCCTGCGAGTGTGAAAGTAAGCAGCAGAATATAAACGGCTATATTTTCGGTGGCGTTGACTGAAAAGGCTGATTCTTTTCGCAAATCGAAGGTATTACAAGCCCAGTATCTGGTATGAATTTCAACTCGATATCTATACGCATATCTCAGAAAAATGTCAAACCGTTCAATATAGCACAAATAAATTTTTTTGTGGTATAACTACAAATTTACAGTTTTCGAACTTTTTTCGTATCTGTAGTGCTAAACGTTTCTTCTCACCAAATTTCATGTTTCTACGTCTAGTTTTGTCAGAGGTATACAATTTCTTTCGAGACTGTGCAGAAAATCTGCTCATGTGGGCCTACAGGATGTTACAAAATGGAAAGAGAAGTTGAAGTCAAAACTGCAAGTCTTTTCTGATGAGACGTTTATAATGCAGATGACATCGGACTCGTATTTTGCATATTACAAAAACCTTCGCATTCAAGAATGAGAAATGTACTAATAGGAAGGCAGCCAAAGGCAGACTTACTGAGCTTTTAGGACTTATGGAAAACCATTACAATTATAGTTATTGACGAAAGCAAGAATTGGAATTGTTTCAAGGAAACTCAGATTAATTGAGTGTCGTAACATAGATAGATAGATAGATGATAGATAGATAGATGTTTATTGCTCCAAAATGCAATTATGAATCACATTATTAGGATTGTCTGAGAAAATGCTGTACACAACAAAATACAATATTTCACAAAGATACATTATCAATTTCTAAATTCAAAAAACTCGGTAAGCGAATAAAGAGCATGTAAAACAAGAAGCTCAAAGACGACACGTTTGAAAACAGACAAACTAACATTGACATCCAAAATATCACAAAGTTTGTTGAAACACTTGATACCCTGGTAGACTTGTTAATTCTGAGCAACCTTGGTCCTCGAAAAGGTTGGGTACAATTTATTATTATTTCTCGTTGCATATTGATGTTGATCTCTAACTTTTTCATATAATTTTTCATATTTTTTTTATATAACAAAGTAATTCAAATATATCAAGAGATGGAAGTGTCAAAATTCTTGATTTTTTGAATAAGGGTCTACAGGATATCATTGGACCAGAAACTGTCATACATCTCAAAACTATCTTTTGTGCACGAAATGCATCGCCGGTGCACTCATCCGCGCCCCACATGTGATACCATAAGAAAGAACCGATTGCACCAAACCGAAGTACATGAGATGCAGTACATCCAAAGTCACCTATCCTGAGGTGATCTCACGAGAAAGCAGGTCGAACTGATTTTTGAGCACATCATTTCAACATAACAATTCCAGGTAAGTTTATGGTCAATTTTCACTCCCAAGAAATTGATATCAGTCACTTGTTGCACAGATTTATCAAGAATCTTGAGAAGCAGGCTTTGGTCATGAAGGACATTCTTCGGCAAAAATCTCATTGCAAATGTTTTATTTATATTAATGACGAGACCGTTTCTGTTACACCCATCAACAAAACCTTTAGAGGAATCATTTGCTCTTTGAACAAGTCCTTCTTTCGTTTTTTCAGGTACCACAACATTTGAATCATCAGCATAAGCAATTAATGTAGAATCTGACGACATTTCCGAATCATTCAGAAGCAAAATGAAAAAAATGGCCCTAATACGGAGCCTTGCGGTACACCCGCCATTGTTTCGATCTAACTCGACTTACATCTATCTATCACCTATCACAATTGTTTGTTTTCGATACTTCAGATATGATTTTGCCCAGATGTAGGCTTTACCACGTATACCTTGTCTATACAGTTTTTTCAGAAGAAGTGAGTGAGCAACAACATCAAACGCCCTGCTCAAGTCGTAGATTGGCGCAACGCAATGATTTTTGTTATTTGGAGCATCATATATAACATTAATAGCTTAATTGAGGGCCGTGTTAGTACTTTTATCGCGTCTGAAACCATTTTGAAAATTTTTTAGAATTTCGTTTTTCTCAAGGAAACTGTAGATTCCTACCGAATAAGCTGTCTCAAACAATTTTGCAAACGGGTGCTGCAACGATAATATTCGTTAATTGGCGACATCACACTTAGAGCCTTTATTCTTGTATAAAGAAATTTATTTCGACTTCTTTAATTCATCAGGATAAATACCTTGGTAAAATGATTCGTTGATCAAATATGCTTAAATTACACTTAACCATCCATTGAGACGATTCAGAATTCTTCCATCTACACCATCGATTCCTGGTGCCGGTTTTCTAATGGATTTTCGAATAATTCCAGTTACCTCAGCAGCCGTAACAGGTGCCAGAAAAACACTTTTGACAAAACTGGGGTATGAGTCTACAATATTTTCACCTGCATTCTGTGAATTACCTAGCGAAGCAAAATGATCATTGAAAAAATTACAAACATCCTTCTTATTACTTATTTTCAAATTATTTTCTTCATCGAACAGTTCAAAGTCAAACGATTTTTTCTTCTTTTTATGTTGATTGATAATTCTCCAACATTCCTTATTGATATTGCTAGCCGTGCTAATTCTCGAATTATTTTGTTTTTTAGCGAAAGCCACTTCTTCGTTGTATTTTTCCTTTAATTTTTTTAATTTATCTGTATAAATAGGATTTAATGCATTTTTCTATTTTAGGCATTTCGTACAACTGGAGGTGAAGCGATCGGAGCCGATGTGTAAACCATTTCTTACTTACAATCTTTTCTTTGACTAGTTGTTCAGGAAAACATTCATTGTAATATTTGTGAAAGATTCCACTGTATATTTTGAATTTTTCATTAAAATTAGTTTTACTCTTCAAAAAATCCCATGTTTCATTCATTAAACAATTCTCAAAAAGCTTTATATTATTTGGAGAATAAAACCTCCATATTTGAAAAAATATTATCTATGCATGTAGTAGCACCACCCCTATCAAATCCCGTTGGTTCCCGAATATGCGGCTTTATATTATATTCATTCAATGAATTGATAAGCGTTTCGTATTCCTTTCCCTGCTCTAAAAGATCAATATTTGTATCACCACAGATGATATAATTTTTTTGAAAACTTATACAACTTCTTCAATACTTTGGATAGTTCATTAAAACACTTGAACATCGCTGGATGGTGACCTATATATTAATTACATAAATAACTCTAACGAACACACTCCAATATGGATTGCTCGTAGCTGGGTAGAATTATCGCCGGAAGTAAGGAAGAGCTATTTCGCCAAAGCTGGTTTTGACTAGAGTGAAAGTGTAACAGACAGTGTACTACTCGATTTCGACATCAAAGATGGTATTCCCCCATCAATTTCGTATCCAACCATCGGGTAGATTTATATAAAAGAGTATTCTTCTGTGAACGATTATGCGTCAACCTAAAATAATGATGTTCGATTAAGAGCTGATTTAACGTTCTCTTACTTTTACGAACAAAATTATTGAACTGGAAAGTGAAGGTGAAAATCTAGTCCGCAGTAGGTTTGTCTTCAGCATGTCTAAAATTAGGAGAAAGAAAATTGCTTTTTGCTCAACGATTCCACTCTATAGAAAAATAATAAATAAATAATATGGTCAACTTTGTTGAAATTTAAGTCCGAAATATTAAAAGCCAAATTCAGGAAATTAAAACAAACAACTATTCATAATTATTACAAGCTACACTCTCTACAAAACTCCAAAGCGAACAATTTTTTATTCCCCGTGAGTGATATTTTTTTACTAGGATAAATATGTACAACATGTTTTCCACTATAACTTGGATGTAGAATAATTGAGCGGTAATTTACTCAAAGCATCAAATATTAACATAGAAAATGAAACGATTTTAGCGAATGGATTCAGATATAATTGGAATCATTTCGGCAATGGAAAATGAGACGTGATGTCTCTCATTGATTATTTGTATATCAGTATATAAGTGCTATTTTTTCTACTGCTAAAATATCGACAATGTAGGACACATAGATCAATAGTCCTTAAAAAATACCCTACGAAACTCCAGCAGAAATAGGTTTGAATGTTTAGAATGTCCCTTTACATGACAATATGAATTTTCTCTTTGAAAGATATGACTCTACAAGAGTGAATTGAAAAAAAACTCACTTTTTCTACTGGGTGTCATTTATTGTTCAACATATTTTCATGTTAGGGCTACGCACTTGCTTAGGAGAAGCTGGAGGTTTTTGATGCCCTCTTTGTGGTTGTCTTTCTCAAGGTCCTCGAAACACACCTTTTTTCGGAGATTAATTCCGAATGTGTAGAAAATCTCCGTCTTCCGGAAAAGAAATCACTGGGAATCAGGACAGGAGAATATAGCAACAGCTTGGCTGTTGCAATGGCGAAAGAATGGGCATCGACTTTATCAGGGTGAAACAGAATTTTCTTTTTGGCAAGATGTAGTCACTTATGTTGATGTCCTCGTCCATTTGGTCTAACAGTGATACGTACTACTCAATTAATGTTCTTTCATTTTGGAGAAAATCAATGGAGATAATACGTTACACCCATTCCACCAATTGTTGCTTCATCTTAGGCGTGTAGAAATCAATCCATGTTACTTCAACCGTAATAAAAAGACGCAGAAACTTTGGACTTTAGAGTAGATATCAGATGACACGAATGGGGTAGATTACAGCCTAAACTGAAATCAATAAGCTCAAACCGAAGCGTTATGAAAACGAGCGTTATCAAAGTGTACGTACGCGTGTGTGTTCCCAACGGCACAAGAACAACATGACACAACATAGGTCATTTATCATATCAACGCATAAATGGCAACTACTCCAGTTTGATCGGCTATCAAATCAATAATGATCTACATATCAGTATGAAATTCCATGTTCGCACTTTGAAGGTATTGTTCATAATGTTATAACTTGTGTACTGGTATCACCACTTCATTCTTTTCACCTCATAGTAATTAACAAAAGTTCTATGATAGCAATCTGCTTATTTTGTGATCAGACCCAAGTGCCACACTCACACTCATTATCAAACGCTTGTGGTGAAATGCAATTTGAAAAAATGAAAGTGATCGTGAAAAATTTACTCGAAATAATAGAATTCGTGTCAAAATCCATTTTTTTTTTTATTTTAATTTGCACTACCGCTTTAATCACAAGTTATAGACATCATATGCGTTTAAAAGGTTATATTCTGTCGATATTATCATATTATCAAAACATGATTTGAGAATTTGTTTGACTTACCAAATAACAATCGATAGGTTTTTCCCTGGACATCCGATATGACTTCTGAAGTTCCGTCTGCTTCAAAGCATGTGCAATGTGGAGAGCACTGGCATCAAACCTTCCGTATTGGTAGCCAGGAGAATCATTATGAATATTATTTGGTGGATACGAATTGGGGCTGAACTGGGACGAATATTTCTCTGCATAATCAGGAGACGCCGGTGAGTGAGATACTCCATTGACTGTAGTTCTGACATGCAGAGCTGTAAAACACATGGTTGCTATACTTTACGTATCGCTGACAAAATTCGCTAGTTTCAATAAAAATCACATTCGTTACCGGCTTGAAATCCGAAACTTAATCGCAAGAAAAAGATTCACTTGATTTTAACCTAATAGCGTAATTTTAAGGAAATATTATGTAGCTGTCTGAAATATGCGAATACAATTGCGGAGAAATATTTGTTTTCACATCAGTTCCACTGTCATATTGTGCGACAAAATTTTAGTTAAACCCAAAAACAAAAAATTGAATACCTATAAATGCACGGACATAGTGGACGCCAAATTCTGCCTACTTCAACCCATATTACTTCTTATTGCCTACACTGTCTAAGTCAGGGGTGCTCAGTTTCATAAAACAATTATCCAAACAATCATTTCTTGATTTTGATACAATTATGAAGAGATAAGTACTTTTTTATTACAACCGCCAATTGTTTCAAACGTATTTATGTTATAACTCGAAAACCGTTGCACCAAAAGAAATTTCTTTCTCATTATACCTACCTTTCAAGAAATTCTAAACATATTAGTGAGGTACAGTCGTTTATGTCCTAATCCTACAAAAACTAAGGTATTCTGTTTTCATCTGAATAATCATCTAGAACAGAAGTGCTCAAACTTGAACTGCTGGCGATCTACCTCAATATTTTTAGACTACATACCATCGACTCTGAGAGGCTGCAAGTATATGTGATGCAGGGTTGTCGTACATACCCGATACACCCTATCTACCTACCTAGGTAGGGTGTACCGTAGCATAAATAGATATTAGCTTTCCGCACAATATACATTATTTTAGTCAAGGTTTGGGTTAGGTTTAGTTAGGTTCTAATATCAATGAAAAAACTCAAAGTAATTCAAAATTGCGAGTTTATTGGTTGTTACAAAACAAAACAGTTACATATGGTGTTAAACTTAACTAAGAAGTAACTTTGGATGTTGAAGCGTGGCACTACATGTCCTCAGCATACCTTTGAGAAGATGGTACATAACCACTGAGCGCTAATCGCAACATGATGACATATGATCGTCAGTTAGTCGATTGCGATATTTGACTTAATTATCTTCATTTCAGAAAATGCAGACTCGCACCAGTAAGTTGGCTCAAATATTGCCGTCAGTTGAAGTGCGATTTGCCTTGGATTAGGATATTTATCTTCAGATATAAAACACCAGAAATTTGTACATGAAGAAGGATAACTCATAAATGATACTTATTTGCTAATTTACTGCAATCATAAAAACGCATTTCGAATTGTCCCAAAATATTTGATAATTCAGCCTCATACGTATTCAATGATTCATGTATTCAACTGAGGAATCCTTTCTTTCAAAGACGTTTCAGATGCTATCTTTTCAGTTGATCTATCATAAGTAGCAATTTACTTTTGAATGCGTTTACTGCGCTAATCATCTCAATAATAGTTTTTCCTTTACTTTGAAGCTCCAAGGTACTGCTGTTTAAATGCATTGTGATGTCAATCAAAAACGCCAAATCAGTCAGCTATTTTTCGTTTTTCAACATCTGCGTGTCATCACCTCTTTCGTCTAGAAGAACTGTTATTTCGGGCAATAATTCTTGAAACCTTTGTAGGAATTCTCCACGACTCAACCACATGACGTCCGTGTTAAGAACTAAATCAGTGTATTTAGCTGACTCACTATCCTCAAACTGCAACTTAAAGAGCCGCCGTTGCAAGCTACAAACACAAATGGAATTCACAATTTTTGTTTCAATGCCCATAATTTCCACCGTGTTGAAAACTTTCTAACACAAAAGTTGTTGATGTATAATGCAATGGAATGAAACGAATGAAGGGAAATCTTCATTAGCTCGACACAATACCACAAAATCGTTTTTATTTCCAGTCATTGCTGGTGCTCCATCGGTTGTTATGCAAACTAATTGATATATTGGTAGCTTGTAGTTTTTACAGAATTGAAGAAAACGTCATATATATCTTCTCCATGGGTCTTCACTTTCAGAGGAATGACTGTCAAAAATTCTTCCTTAACCAACATGTCATTGAATACCATCCCAATAAAAATACACAGCTAGGTTAGATTAGTGTCTGTCATATCAGTGGAATCGTCGAACTGTAAAGAAAAGTATGTACATTTTATGATATCATATTTTAGTTTATCTGCAATGTCCTGACTCATGACATCAATACGCCTTGTGACAGTCGGATGAGATAACTGAAGTTCTCTAATAGCAGACATGATTTCTGTTTTATTTTTGAAATCTCCAAATAAAGTCTAACCCACTTCCTTCACAACCGATCCATCATTCGAATAGTTTCTTGTGTTTCGCCAATATATGGGATATTTTAAATGACGCGATCGTAGCAGCTTTTGCTTGTTTGGCTGGTCTTGTGAACATGGTTTGTTCTTTTTTCAAACAAGATATCAAATTACGTAGCCTTCGTTTTCTTAATTCACCCTGTGGCAGCAAGTCCTTCTCATAGTTTTAATGCAGCGTTTTATGATGCCTCTCTAAGTTATCACGCAACTGACGCACAAGGAATAAGACAACTGCACTGATCCTTCACCATACAAAAGAAAAATTCTTTCTCCCAATCGTTATTAAAATGATGTGTTTTAGATTTCTTCGCTGAACCCATTTTGTACTGTTTAATAATAAACTTTGTATCGGCGTAGTATTGCCTTCAAGTTACGATTCAGAATGACTCCAATTCCTGCAGGCGCAACATTTATATCAGCAGAGTGTTATTTTATTACGTTAAGAATTTTTGTAGTTTAGTAACCTACTTATTAAAAATTTTTTTCTTCTCGAGATCTACTCAAAAAGCAGTCGCGATCGACCGTTTGAGCACCCTTGGTCTACTACCTTGCATCATTTGAATGAAACTGACTTCACAAAAAGGATTAATTTCTACTCTGCACGACTTGGAGTCATATTGATGAATACACTGCACTATTAAAATAAGGCACAATTTGAATATTTTTTTTTGCAACTAATTATTAACAAAGGTTTTTTCGGATATGTTCGGACATATGATAACAAAATCCGATGTTTTTTCTTGGCGCACATGCTCTTCTCATAAAAAATAAGATGGAAAGTATAAATTGAGAATTTGCAACAAGCTACAACAGTTGTTGAGTTGTTAGATTTTATACATTTTCAAATACAAATAAACACACCCTATCTTGTATTTTGTTCCTTTCAAGATGTAAGAGAAACTAAGAAACTATCAAAGCTTAAAACCGTCCATCCGCAAGGCGGCTTCTGGAAAAATCAATTAGTCGGAACAAGTTATGGGTCGAACAATATTGATTGAATCGGAATTTTACAGAGATCTTCCATAATAGTAATTTTAAACAACACTCGTGTTCAATTCACGTATGAGTGATTATCCTTAAACTTCGTTCACTAAGTTTATTTTTGTTGACAGTTTTGCTCTTCTTTTTGTCGTGATAACTTCAAAATCATTGAACAAATGTTAACTGCCCATCTAGAAATTCTGAACTTATTCTTTTGTGATAGGCGGCTATGCCCTCATCCTTCCAAAAAGGAAACATCGTGTATTTATCTCAATAATCATCAAAAAGATAGACAATTGAAGATATTTTCTGCTGATTCTTCACTAAATCCTAATTTCTATCCCTAACTAGCGGACCCGACAGACTTCGTCCTGTCAAAAAGATTTTTAATGTTGCAGTTTTTTGTTTCCACCCTTTTTTATAGTCGGGGCAAAAAATTCTCCTGAATAGAACCGTCACCCTGGTGATAGAGCTTTGTGAAAAAAAAATAATCAAATAAAACATATATAAACATTTAAAAGTAAGTTATCGCTTTATTGATAAGCATATGAATTATAATTAATAACAAAAATCATTTTTAATTTCACCTTAGTGCTTTGTGATATACAATATTTCTATTTGATTACCTGGCTCATAGACAAACAAAACTGATGTTTTTCCAGCATGGGAACAGGCAACATACAATTAACCATGTGAGAGACATGGGCTTTCCAGATTTATACCACAAACACTTAATAATTGCCCCGGGGACTTGTTTATGGTCATAGCAAAAGCAAGCTGCACTGGAAACTGTAGTCGTTTACACTCAAATGGCACAACAGTCGGAATCATTGGGATGTGCGGTATGAAAATATCTTCTTCTTTATACTTTCCTTTCAGTATAGTTGCTTCTATCACGTTGTTTAGTATTTTTATTGCTAACCGTGTGCCGTTGCAATGGCGCGGTTGGTTGATATTTCGCAACATTATAACTACCGATCCAATCTTTTATAGAAGATTGTGAGGTGGCAATCCTGGCAAATCCAACGAGTTTAAAAATTCCGGTGAATAGTTGACTACATCATCTTGGTAAGTACCCGAATCAACAGATTTATATATCCTCGATTCGCCTGTAATTTGTTCTTGAATTTTGAAATTTAATTCATTCACATCTATGTTTTTGCAGGCAATATAGCTCGTTCGCCCAAACATTCATGGTTTCTGTAATGCTGATAAAATCATTTCACCGCCAAATCAGTTATGATTGCTTCCTAGATCTTTTAAGGTTCTGTCTAAGGCCTCCAAAGATTATTCATGCGCCATCGTGCATTTATCCCAAACAATCAATTTACATTGCTGCAAAACCTTTGCAATTGCAGAGTTCTTCGGAATGTTGCAGGTTGGAGTTTCATTGATTTGCATATTTAATGACAATTTGAGTGCGGATTGGGCGGTTCAGCCACCTTCAAGCAAAGTTGCTGCGATTCCCGACGAAGGCAGTGCAAGTACAATTTCATTTTGTGAGCGAATTGTTGCTAATATTAATGAAATCAAAAAAGTTTTTCCTGTACCACCAGGTGCTTCTTAGAAGTAAACCCCTCCAGTTTCATCTTTCGTTAATTTCATAAGAGTATCAAATACATAATTCTATTGTTCATTCAACAGTTTCAGATTTGTTTGAATTAATTCTTTCAGTGTTCAAATCATACAGTTTTTATCGGTGCAACTCTTGGTTAAAAGCATCATGCATTGGACGATTGGGCGCGGCCAGGCCTAATTGAATTAATAGTTTGTTCAACATCATCAAGCACATGTCCTCGATTGAAATCAATGCCTCGTTGTGAATTTCTTCTCTGATTTGAATATTCGAATTTCCCAATCTATTCCGTATTTGATACAAAATATCATCACTCATACAGGGAGATCCACCGGGACCGTCCGTTGAAAACTTTTGAGTTCTAATTACAATATCAAGCTGACATTTTATACGCGGCCATAACTAGCGATTTCCAATTGGGGTGAAATATTTTCGAAGTGATACCATTTCCGGTTATACCGGAAGTGGGTCATCACTTTGTTATTTCAAATGGCAATCTACCTTTTCTATTATACGTCTAGAACCGACATTTGAGCAAGGCATCAAATACCAAAGTTGTTGGCACTTATCTATCAAAACTTTTGACAGATTTAATTTTTTTTGTTATAAACTCGATTTTTGAGGAACATTTAAAAAATTTGTAGCTCTAGATCTTTTGCACTACAGGCACAATTTTTGCTTAGGTGGATAGAAGAAGGATCAAGGAATTCTTTAAGCAGTCTACACATGTCAAATGTTCATTGCGTTGTTTTGTATGATTTTTTCAATTTGGCCTTTTTCAAACAGCAATAACTCAAATTTTTCAAATTGCACGTGTCAATTTTTATATCGCCATCAGATTAAGCGTCAAATTTCAGATGGAATTGTATAAGCATGTTCTATACCCATCTCTTATAGTTCCGAAATAACTTGGGAATATATTGAATTTTGATGATTTTGCAAGAACTAACAGTGAATGCTTTGAAATATTTGAATCAAGTAGCTGAACTGGCTACGCTCACCTGACAAGTGCCTAAAATTAATGTACTTGTCACTTCGTTCATTCGAATTTGATATTTCAACAAGAATTGTCGTTATTTCAGAATGAAAATATCCAAAAAATACAACAGATTTGGAATAAAATCAATGGTTATTCAAACGAAAATATATTCAATCTTTTTTTAATTCATTTTAGAATGTCAAAAAGTAGTGGGTAGAAATTGCAGGCAATTCAATAACCAATTTCCAAATTCACCGTCTATGAGTAAAATAAAATTTCGAAGAATTAGAAGCAATTTTCTACAATTCGGATGAATGAAAATTGTAGGTAAAAACCAATCATCGAAGATAATTACATTAATACGAATAAATGATAGCAAACATCATAGGAGAAAACTAATTTACGATCTGAATAAATGTTCAATATGGGCCCCATTTTGCTCGATACACTTGACAGCTTGTATACGAACATGATGAGTTGCCCTCCTAGTTTCCTCAGGATCAATATTACGAAAGGCATTATGAATGCGATCTAGTAACTCTTCTTTACTTATTACAGGAATAAGATACACTTCACTCTTGATTTTGCCCCATAAATAAAAATCAAGGGGCGTCAGGTCCGGAAAACGCGAAGGCCATAAATTTGGTCCTTGATTACCCCACCATCTATCCTCGAACATTTCTGTTAGCTGCCGATCTACAGCTCGTCTTTTATGTGCTGGTGCACCATCCGTTTGGTAATAGCAATCCCTCAGAATGTTAATGGTTAGTCCATCTAAAAAATTTGCTAATATTCCTCTCAAAATTTCCAGGTATCTTTGTCCATTAAGATTTTCCACAGAAAAATGATAAGCCAACAAATTATTCATTAAAATTGCAAAAACGTTCACGCTGAATTTAGTTTGGAAATCAATAACCTCAATGAAATGTGGATTTTCTGTGGCCCAAAATGTCGATTTCTCCTGTTGGTTATTCCATTTTCATTGAACTTGGCTTCATCAGACCATATAATTTTTTGCAGAATTGTCTCATCTTCTTGAAGCCGAATTAATAAATTTTCACAGAAATTTAGCCGCTTGGGAAGGTCAGTTGATTTCAATTTTTGTCGTCTGATAAAAGAATACAGGTGAATGTTATGTTTCTTAAGGATCCTTAGAATGGAAGTATAACTCAATCCAATATCCACTGATGCTGACTTAATGGACGCATGTGGATTGGCACGAAAATACGCTAGCATATTAATTTGATTGTCGTCGTCCTCGAGAATTGGTTTTCTTCAAGTTTCTATGTATTTTGTTCCTCCAAATTGCAGAAAATTGCTTCTAATCCTTCAAAATTTTGTTTTACTCATAGGCGCCAAATTTGGAAATTGGTTATTGAATTGCCTGCGAGTTCTATCCACCTTTTTTTGACATTCGCCATGAATTAAAAAGAGATTAAAACATACCCTCGTTTGAATAATCAGCCATTTGATTATCAATCTGGTGTTTTTCAAAAATTTTCACTTCAAATTACCAACAATTCTTGTTGAAATATCAAATTCGAATGAACGAAGTGACAAGTACGTTAGGTTTAGGCACCTGTCAGGTGAGCGTAGCCAGTTCAGATACTTGATTCAAATATTTCAAAGCATTCTGTCAGTTCTTGCAAAATCATCAAAATTCAATATATTCCCAAATTATTTCGGAACAATAAGGGATGGGTATAGTACATGCTGATACAATTCCATCTGAAATTTGACGCTTCATCTGATGGCGATATAAAAATTGGCACGTGCCATTTGAGAAAATTGAGTTATTGCTGTTTGAAAAAGGCCAAATTGAAAAAATCATACAAAACAACGCGATAAGCATTTGACATGTGTAGTTTGCTCAAAGAATTCCTTGATCCTTCTTCTATCTACCCAAGCAAAAATTGTGTCTGTAGTGCAAAAGATCTACGAGCTACAATTTTTTTAAATGTTCCTCAAAAATCGAGTTTATAACAAAAATAATTAAATCTGTCAAAAGTTTTGACAGATAAGCGCCAACAATTTGGGTATTTTATGCCTTGCTCAAATGTCGTTTCTAGATGTATAATAGAAAAGGTAAATTGCTATTTGAAATAACAAAGTGATGACCCACTTCCGGTATAACCGGAAATGGTATCACTTCGAAAATATTTCACTTCAATTGTAAATCGCTAGTTATGGCCGCGTATAAAATGTCAGCTTGATATTGTAATTGGAACTCAAAAAGTTTTTAATGGACGGTCCCGGTGGATATCCCTGAATAATGTTTGTACTGATCAATTGGGTTTGATGAGAAGCATGTAGATATAATTATAGATAACAATGTTCGTATTTGATGAGCGTGTGATGATATTACGGCATCATTGAGAGTTTGATCCCAATGAGCGTAATTTTCTAGCAATTGCAAACGTTGACAGGGTTCTCTGTAGGATCCACACAATTCACCATCAACAGTTTGTAAATGTTGGAATGATGTTGGGCCACCTTAATAGCAGTCTCATGAATAGGAAAATAAAATATTCGCCAAACCGCTTCATTACTACTAACATAGCGGCCCATTTGGTATTGGGTAACTTCATCATTGGAATTCTCTGCACCAATTCCAATCACAGCCCTTTGGTTACATGTTTGCAAATGTGTTTAACAGATTTCACTGAATGGCAAGATTCAACGTTGATGTGTGCTTTGAAGATCTTTCATGAAATATGGAACAATGCAACGATTATCTATTCCAATATCTTGTTGGTTCATTTTGACAATTGTTGAACTTCCATTGTTTGCTGTCGATCGGCGACGATATAGTGGATAACCGTCATTATCAGTAATTGTTTCCGATATTAATGTCCGTAGATATTATGATAAATTCCTTTGATTTAGTAGGAAAGACTCCTTGTGCTAACAACTGATTGAATAAGATGTGAAGACGTTTACATAATGTGGAGGCACAGTTCTTTAGAAGAAAAGCAGGAATTGAATCAGGGCCAGAACTCTTGGAGACATCGATTGCTGAGAGGACCTCTTCAACTTCTTTCTCGGAAAAATAGTAGACAAGATACTGTTATTCTCATTTCGATCATCTATAATTTTTCGACTCGACTGATTTTTTGGGATGTAAACACTTTAGAAGTAAGAAGCTAACATATCGCAAATTTCTTTTCCCTTTGATGCTGTAACATTCTCGTAAACCATTTCGCTAGGAATCTCACAATTATTATTTTTCCTTAATGATACATATTTCCAGAACAGTTTGCTATTGGAAAGGAACTCTTGCTTCATTGAAGAAGCGAAGGCAATCATACCCATGGAAATGAGCTGCTTAGATCTTTTTCTCAAAAGTTTAAGAATATTGAAATCATTAATATTTCTACTGAGTTTCCACTTTTTATGATGAATGTGTTTTTCCTTCATAGCTGCAACAGTAAGTTTTCAATAATATGATGGAAATCCCACATTAATTCTTCGTTTTGGAATATTCCGAACAATTAACTCATATTGTAAAATGTTTCCACATTTTCATCGACAGATTTTTGGTTAGTGAGCCAGAACTCCCAGTCCAAGCTAGATATTGCATCACTCACAACACTATAATCGTCTTTTGTAATTGAGATAAAAAAAATTTCTCAATGATTTTCTGTAACCACTTTGGCTCACCGAAATCAACTGAAAACTCAAGTGCGGGATGATGCTTGTCCTCTGAAACGAGAGGGTGATCACAATGTACCAAACCTGAGACAATATTTTTATTACACAAAACCAAATAGAGAATTCTTTCATTAGAATTTTTATGTAATTAAATTGCAACGCTCAGCAAAAGAGAAAGTATCCATCAGATCAGAGTATTTATCCTCGATATTTGTAGGTATAAAATAATCATTATGACTCACCCAATCTACAGTAGGACACTTGAAATCACCGCAGAGGAGAAAAGGACAGTTGATAGATCTCATGTTTTCTTCTAATTTTGATGAAAAAAGATTTTGTTGCAATAACGTAACCTGGTGACAAATAAACGCAGCAAATATAAAATTCAAAATTGTTCACTTTCAACAACACCTATATATCTTCAGCATCAATATCAAATTTTTCCACTAAATGAGATTCGAATTTTTTCTGAACAGCGGATTACTCGGTTATATCAACCACTTCAGCGTCGAAGACATTTTCATTAAGAAAAGACTCGGTGACACAGAGTACATCAAAATTACCGGAGGTTACTGCCACCCTGAAGTCCCTTAGTTTGGTTCGTAGACCGTGAGTAAAGAACGGTTTTACAACGCATCAACGTCAGACCTGGAAACGATCTGAGTGATTTTGCTATTGTCATTTTTACGCACAAGAACATTTCCATCTTGTATCCACGCATATTTATATTCCCTTTCCTTAGCGGCAATTCTCACATCCCTGAATAGTAATTTTGTTGCTGCAGAATTATGTTCGTTTATATACAATCTATCAGATACCCCAGCTATGTTCAATCCAGGATCGCCCTTATGGTTTAGAAGACGTTTGGCCTTAGCAGCCCGAAGAAAGTTGTCTCTCGTCATTTTGGAAATGAAACGAACGACGATATTCTTAGCCTTTCCGTCTGCTTTGGTTGGAACTCTGGTCACGTAGTCCAGTGCGTCATCGTCAACTGGAAAGTTCAGCTGGGTACCTATAGTCTGGACTATAGCAACCAGATTCTCATCTTTTGGGAACTTCTTGGATTTCAAAATTTTTAGATCGACTAAATTGATCAAAATTATCTAATTTATTCTTCATTAATGAGATTTCCTTTTTTGACATCTTATTTTCTTGTTTGCTCGAATCCATAGTTCTTATTAAATCCTTGATTGGACTAAGCTTAGCCTCAAAATCAGACATCTTATTACTGCTGAATTCCACAGCAAGTATGAGATCTCGTAACTCACGTTCAATATTCAAATGACCGTCCGTACTGACGTGTGCGGGTACGACACCCACACCAAGACTGGTACGAGAAGTGCGGAGATGCGAGAGCGAAGATGAGGCGACTGAACGTTTATCCGTGTCGAGACAACCGTCGCATAGCCACCGACCTCCGGGGAGATTACTGATGGAACTCAGGTGATGTTTTGACAACAATTTGCACTGCGAATTTGCGTGATAATAATTTTTGCAAGGTCCAACACATTGCAAACCGGGAGATTTTTTAGACAGAAAGTTTTTACACACTGAGCAGGATTGGACACCATCAACCAACAAGATTTCGCTGGAGTGAAAACTGGATAAATATTTGAAATTAACTTGTTTAATACGTATTGAAGAGCACTAGACAATATGAAATCGGAGGATAACGCGATGTTCACCATCCTCGAGACCAAACTACACTGTTATTTCTTAAAAGGTTGTGTATCAAACACGAAGAACAAGATACTATTAAAAAGGCTATTCCATCTCGCTAGAATAAGGTGCGCTCCCTCCCTTCACTATTAAGATAAAAAGGGGATGAAATCCACCTCCTCGAAGAGATTTGAGATAGGGAGTTGTAAAATCGAAAAATATGCCCCACTTAAAACAATACTTGAAGTGGACGAGCTAATTATCATTTATTCATAATTCAATTTTGTAGGTCGTTATTTTGATGAAAATTAGTACATCCTTTATATTTCAATAATACAATGCTGTTCAAATTTTCACAATATATGACCCATTTCGCCACACTGTGGCTTCTCAGATAAGTAGGACATTTCAAAGGAAGATGCATCTGAAACGGGGGCTACTCTGTATATTTTAAGATGCCACGCAACATTGAAAATTCCCATCATTCAGTAGTGAAATTGTGACTGTAGTCGAGTCGCTGCTTCCACAGACTGAGCTACTAAGAATATAAAGTTGGTTCGATTGACAAACAGTCTTGAACGGTTGTAGCCCGCCTTTAGTGATGAAGACCCATCACATGTTTGTGGCTTCACGATGATGGCCCAACCCCAACCATAGCGAAAAAGCAAAGATCTATCAAAAGTTATGTACGAAGTATTCTGTCGAAGTCCAAGAGAAGTGAAAATAATTAAGCTTGAAAATCAACGTACAGTGACAACTAACCGGTACTCTACAGTACTCGAATCGGGATGAAATTGCATCACGACAATGCATCGCCACAAACAGTACAGCAAACAGTTGAGTCTTTACGTGAACATAGATCATTCATCATCCATCCTTCTCGTCTGATTTGGCTTTGTGTGATTTCTATTTACTCTTTATCCTAAAAAAACATTCACGTGATGTTCGTTTCACGACGGAGAAGAAGATCGAAGAGACAATTCATCATTTTTTTGAGAGAATTCCCAAAGATGACTGTCATCAGTCTTTCAGTTTAGGAAGCATTGATGTAGGTAGGGATTAATTTGTACATAAATAAACCAGTTTACATCTGCCTCATGTATTTCTGTCATATATCATATATCAAAATATACAGCGTAGTCCTCGAATACCATATTACCGTTATTGCTATACATACATATACACATTGCTCCATGGAGTGAAAGCAGGTACTCAAGTTAATCTGACTAAAATCTAAATAGGGTTGCCTATTTTGAGAATTTCAAATTTTCAGTAATGGTGAAGAGTTGAGGTTTTATTGTTCCTGAGTTTGCTGATATCCAATGTTCAGTTTCAATCTATTATTTTTATTAAATAAAACATCAAAATTTCTATTAAAAATATGGTTTTCTTCTAGTAAATTATTTGCATAGAGAAAATTTGATTTTTGTTTATCAAAACTAACTTTGTTTTCTAAAACCTAATATTCAAGTTTCTAGAAGTTCTACAGATATACACACAACCAAATTTATATGGAACCACCCGATATTTGAAATATTACCTCAGGGATTTTGGAAATTTCGAAGGATTGTTAGAATTGATCCTTTTGAGATATTTCAATTGAAAAATGAAATAAATTAAGGTTTTTTTTGAGAAAGAAACAAATAAAAGAGAATAAGAGACTTTCCGCATGTAGTAAAAATTTGAAACTTGTTTTCTCGCGGAGTAGGTGTGTTTCTTTCGTCCTCAGTAGCTTGAATTACCTCCACTTGCCCTGATACAAGCCTGAATCCGTCTAGGCATATTTTGGGTTAAGTTTTCGACCTCCTCTAGGGTGATATTCTGCCACTCTTCTGTGGCGACTCGGATCTTGGATTCCCCTGGCGCGATCTAATTTTCTTTTTGAGATTATCCCATAAATGTTCAATAGGATTTAGGTCTGGAGAGCATGCAGGCCTGTCCAAAATATCGATTCCTTCTGTTTCAAGATAATGTCGCGCGAGGTTGCTGGTATGCGAAGGAGCATTATCTTGCATAGAAGTGAAATTCTCACCGTGGGAACCTCGCCACAGTCTCACTATGGGCACGTAATTTCTAGCCTTTACACTCGCAGGAAACGAAATCAAATCTGTTTTGTCTCCCAGCATAATGCTACTCCAAAACATGCATCCGAAAAAAGAACATTTCGTCAATTCTCAATATTCCAATTTTGGTTTGCGATACACCAATTAGGTCTGTTAATTTTTTGTTGTCTGGTTAGCTCTGGAACTCTTAAGGGCCTTCTGCTGTATGAACCCCTTGAACGAAGTCTTTGACTTATCGTTTCCACTGATGCCTGTTGCTTCCAGAAATTACCTTGGAGTATGGGGTGCGACGCACTAGGGTCTCTTCTTGCAATATGGCACGAAAAGCGGCCTTGTTCTTCAGAAGTGATCTTCCTACGACTTATTCTAGGTCTTTTTTGCAGAGATTGTAGCCCACGTATCGGGCGTGTGTTTTTGAAATCACCCCTGTGAAACCCCCTTTGTGGCCGCTATATCCCTTGTGTCACCCAGTTTCAAATCTCAGAGACGACTGAGTACGATATCCCGAATATGTGGTGATAATTCAACATTTCTTATTATAGTATCCAGTTTGTTTACACCAACCTCATTAATAATATGTGACATACCGAGTGGTTCCATATAAATTTGGTTGTGTATACATTTTATTACGACATGCAAAAGAGAAATCAATAAAATAAAAATTATGCACTTTTGTTTGTGTCCACAATGTTTAGTTTTGATACACACAGCCGGTTTCGACAGTTACATCATTTTCAACTGTCTAGAGGTAACAGTTGTGAGAAAGAATGTGTTGACTGTACCAATTTCAAATGTTGAATAGTAGGCAATGATTCAACTCTAGTTAACTATTGAGAGTGGTAATTTTGGATTTTCACAAAAGTTGTCAATTTCCAAACTTTCCAACTGATTTTTGGTCATCCCTTCATTGCATTTGTGGACAACTTTTAAATAATCTAATGTAATTATCCTGTTTGCAGATTCAAAATGTTCAAAAACTGCGGATTTTTTTATCTGACGAGAGATGTTCTGTGAATCTTGATTCAATGACCTGTTTGCCCTACGTGAACTGTTCGGCATTCATTAAATTCAATTCTTTATATTCCTGACTGTTTGAATTCATTAGATTTTGTTTGGCATTGAATAGTATTTTGGTTATGTTGGGACCGTTGCAGAAGGTGTTAAATCAAATTTGGAAATTTAATTGCAGAAGAGGGCCAATGTAAGTTAGACCTGCCTATTTATTCTCTGGTTTTTATAACAGAATATATTAATTGAGAAATTTGTTTTTGTTCTTTACGTTCTTTAGAGAACTTTATACTTCGACCATGCCACGTCCTGATAGCATACACATGAACATCTTGAACGTAGGATCTGAAAACTTGTCTGAAATAACTTCTTCAGAGATCGGACATGCACTCAAACAGATGAAACAACGAAAGTGTCCAGGGGAGAATCGTATAAGATCTGAAATATTACAAATAGGAGGAAAATCCTTAAACCAGTCTTAAAATTACTTATCAATAAATGCGTAGTTGAGGGAAAAATACCAGAATCATGGAAAAATGCTGAGGTAATTCGGTTGTACAAAAAAAGGCGACAGCACGAATATTGAAAATTATCGACCCATAAGTCTGCTTTCCCATATTTATGGGCTCTTGGCGAAGATTGTAACTAACAGATTAACCAAGAACATGGACTCATATCAACCAGTTGAACAGACGGGGTTCAGAAAGGGCTACGGGACCATTGATCACCTTCAAACTGTTAGAACAGTAATAGAGAGAACTACCGAGTATAATATCCCTATACATCTTGCGTTCATCGACTATCACAAAGCATTTGATAGTATTGAAACATGGGCATTTCTCAGTGCCTTGGATGATGCAAGAATCGATTCGAAATACTCTACACTGATCAAAAACATCTATAGAAATGCCACTTTACATGTCAAGATAGATGATGATTTGAGAACAGACAAAATATTTCTAGAAAAAGGTGTTCGGCAGGGCGTTACCATTTATCCCAAACTCTTCACAGTAGCACAAGAAAATATCTTCAAGAGCTGAATTGGGAGAAAAATCGGCTGAATATTGACGGAGTGTACCTGAGCCAATTGAGATTCGCATTTTTTTGATCCGCTCAAGCGAAGAAGAATTTAAATCATGCTGACCGAGCTTAACAATCATTGAAAATAACAGGACTCAAAATAAATTTGAACAAAACGAATATTATGAGTAATAGCAACATCAAAATCGATATCGCCGACGTCATCTTGGAAACAGTGGACCAACTAACTATTTAGGCTACACAATAAAAATCTGTAGGGAAAATCAAACTGCTGAAATAAAACGCCGAATCCCACCTATCATGGGCCGCTTTTGGGAAACTAAGTTTCGTTTTGAAGGACGGAAATATACCAATTTCTCTCAAAAGAAGAGTATATAATAGCTGCATAATCCCTGTGGCTACGTATGGACTGTAAACCATGTCCATTACGAGAAAAGTGGCGGACCAACTTAGAGTCATGCAGAGAGCTATGGAGGGAGCCATGCTAGGGATAGCATTACGGGATAAAATGCGAATCGATGACATAAGAAAAAGAACCAAAATAACAGATATCATGGAACGGGTGACAAGCCTTAAGTGGCAGCGGGTAGGACATGTCGCTAGACAGGGTGCAGATAAATGGACAAATAAAACCATATTCTGGAGACCAAGAACAACGAAGAGAGGTTTAGGAAGACCCCAAAAAAGGCGGCTAGACGATGTGAAAGTCATAGCAGGGAAGCATTGAATGAGAACTGCTAGAGACAGAAATGCATGGAAGAAATTAGAAGAGGCCTTTATCCAACATTGGATGAATGAAGGCTGAAAAGAGAAATAGAAGAGAAAGAGACGCTTAATAGTACTGTTCATGTGGGAGACTGGAATACTATTATTCGATGCAATTCTTCTGATGATATTGATTTCATGAGATTCATCAGATACAAGCAATCTGGAAAAAAAAAACAAAAACTGCCGCATTTGTTGTTCTGTATTCTGTATTACACCTGTGTGATTTTGGATGAATATTTTTCTGTAACGAAAACTTTACTTGAGTTTGTTTCATTTAAAACTTGAAAACCAAGCTGTTAGAGGCTTTTCACATACGACGATCGGTTGCTTTTGCGGTCGTGAGGCGTGCGGGCCATCACCCTAGTCGTTGTCTTCACATGTCTGCGTTTCATCAGTCCACCGATGGAAAATTTTTGCGATTCAACCGATGACACCGCAATCATCGCTTCTTTCTGAAGAGGCTTTTATACTGTGTAAGAATTTCTCCATGATCTACCCTGTATCCTCATTGAAATTTAATCGGATTTGAAAATTTGTTCACTGTATTCAGATAATTCTAAGTACTTATCCAATGAGCTATAACTCGGAGTATCTGATCAATTCGAAGATTTGAGGGGTTGACACCCTGATCTAAGGGGGTGTAGTGGAAGCACCACTACTTAAAGATATTTTTCCCCAAAATACAACAGCATTTCGGTGAAGGTTCATTCGAAATCGACAGATGTTGCAATCACTGAAAATAACTCGTCTTTTGACGAACCAGCCTGTATCTTCTTCTGAATATGTCAACACTCAAAAATTATTACCCGCTTATGTTGAGAACTAAAAGAGTTTTCCAATGAGGTATCACTCGACCTATATACCCTATTCAGAAAATTGAGTTGTGTGCACCCCTGCTTAGGGGGTTAATGTAAAATAAAATCAGCTTATGTTAAAGAATGTCCCCCTTCAGACAAAAATTAACCTGTTTCTGCTTTTTGTCCAGAAACAAAAAGTCTAGCAGTTATTGACTCTTTTTCGTTTTAGTTGCCCCATCCGCTATAAGATGTATCTTCCTCTCGAATGTCTATTACCTGGTGAGGCCACAGTGTGGCGAAGCACATTGAAAATTTGTGAATATGGTCAAAATTTAAACTGCATTTTCTATTTAATTGAAAAATTTTATTTGTTCATTTAGGAGAAACATAACTTAGGTGGAATGGTTTCGATGCGATATACTGGGTGATTCAATAGTGGCGCGGTGCTCTGTAGCTCGTACACTCTTGAAGATTTCATTTTTGTTCGAACGGTATTGTATTTAGAACGTAAGAATCTACTTCAGCAATTTATTTTGCAGTAAACAGGGTGTCCCAATATTCTATAAACAAATCTTGGGTGGTTTTTTCAGATTGGAAGACCACTTTTTTGTTCAAGATTCAGGAGCGGCCTTAAATTTGTTATGATGTAGTTAAGTGATAAGTTTTTTTGGTGAGTAGTTTCGTCACAATATTGTTTTTTCAGTAAAAATTCATGAAAACAGACACTCACATCATCGCATGACCTTCGGCCAGAGAGAATGAATACTTTTTCCTTTCGTTTTCTTATTGCCCAATGATAGCATTATTGATGAATTGAAAAAGATTATCCTCATTTTATACAGGAGAGACTCAAAAAAATTATTGAATATTGTAATTTTAAAAATATCATATCTTGATTTTTTCAAATGGAACACCCTGTATTTTATTATTCATGACAACACATAAAGTATTGTTCCATATTTTTGCAGAAGTAACCTTATCTTTATCTTCGATCATTTTCGAAACAAAAAATAAACTAAAATAATAAAATCAGAGGTTGCGGAAGAAGAGTTTATTACTACATATCATTATACTTGATCAGAGAAATGGAGATATTTTAAGGCAGTCGTTTATGACCTACGTAATAGATTGGTTTTTGGTGAGATGATCCATAAGGTATTGAACTATTTCAATAAGTGTTCGAAATGTTGCCCGTTTCTTTGTAGACACAACTCAATCTTTCTGAGGAAAGACCGTTGAACTCTCGACAACATTTGCGGATTAATCAAGATGATTAAAACATGAATCGAGGAATATGTTGACATTTTCTGTTATTTGTGCCTCCTGTCAGGTATCCAGACATATCATATTCTGCATTTTACATGATGAACTTATCAGTGTTTCGTTATTAAACATTGTTAAAGTGAGGTTTGAACCCAATTTTCTCAATTGACTGCCATGAAGTTCTCCAAAGAAGAAATGGTTGATATGATTTTTATTCTGGGTGAGTGTTATATAAATAAATTCTTTGTTGGCAGGTAGAGTTCATGCACAAAGGTTTCCGGATAAGAGGCATCCTGATGCAAGATGCTTCGAAAAACTTCTAATTAGATTTATCGAATCAGGTAATATCGCTTACAGAAAACATGAAAACCCAAAAACTGCTACAGCTGAAGACAACCAGTTATTAGTTTTGTTGACAGTGATAGAGGACCCATATAAAAGCCAAAAAGAGATTTCTCAGTTAACAGATATGAGTCAAACTTCCGTCCAGAGAAACTTGAAAGTGGATAAATAAATCCAAATATGTTCAGCAGAGTTCTTTTCTCGGACGAGGCAACTTTCCACAAAAATGTGCTTGTTAACAGGCACAACTTTCATTATTACGCCACGGAAAATCCACACTTCATGAGACAAATAGATCACCACCATCGTTGGTCCTTGAATATATGGGCCGCTATAGTAGATGGATATCTAATTGGGCCGCACTTTTTCGACGGGCACCTCAGTAGTGAAATGTGTTTAGATTTTCTGTAAAATTCTCTATCACTGTTACTTGCCGATGTACCAGAGCATATAAGATAGTATTGTGATTTCAACAGGATGGAGCACCGGCACATTACTCACATCAGGTTAGGGAGCATTTGAATCATGTATTTCCAAACAAATGGACAGGACGTGGTTGAAAAAATCAAGATATAATATTTTGAGAATTACAATATTCAAAAATTTTTTTGAGTCACTCCTGTATAAAATGAGGATAATCTATTTCAATTCATCAATAAAGCTATCCTCGGACAATAAGAAAACGAAAGGAAAAAAGTATTCATACTCTCTGGCCGAAGGAGCATGCAACGATGTGAGAGTCTATTTTCATGAATTTTTACGGAAAAAATAAATATTTTGACGAAACTACTCACCAAAAAACTTATTACTTAAAGACGTTATAGCAGAGTTTAGGACGCTCTTGAATCTTCAACAAAAAATTAGTCTTCCAATCTGAAAAAACCTCCCAAGATTTTTTTATACAAATTGGGACACCCTGTTCACTTCAAAATAAATTGCTGAAGTAGATTTTCACTTTCTAAATACAATACCGTTCGAACATAAATGAAATCTTCAAAAGTTAAACACCCAGTATATTCCGAAATGGGAATTTGTAATGTGGAATTTATCATTAATAAACAGAAACTTACCTTCGACATCTCCCCTTCCCGGACCTCTAATTTGCTCATTAACGAAATTCGTCGATTTTGGTACGTTCAACGCAGATCTTATCCCCACAGACGAACCGTCCAAATGACCCGGCCCAATTTTGGGCACATGACCGTTACAGTACACTTCTTTATCTTCCTGCCGATGCTGGTTGTTATAGTACGTTTTCAGTGTTAATTTTGTCCCGCACACAGCACATTTAAAACACCCACTATGAAAGAACGAGAAATCCTTCAATGGTCCAACCCTATCCACTTGATAAACTGTTTCATTACATCTGAGACATGTACTTTCGTAGAAATTTGGCCTATACATCGCCTTGTAGCTGCTTTGAATCATCTCTGGAATGCGGATTAGCTAGCTTCAATATGGATTGGCAATTTTTTCATGTGGGTAAACTCTTCTCATTAACACAGTTGTTTGGATTCACTGGCTCGCTTCAGCGATCTGCGTGGTGTGGGACTGCAAATGAAACAATGGGTTCATTATTCTGATTATAATATCAGCTGCTTTTTATGAAAGGAAACAATTTTATGTTATAGACTACCAGTTAGATTCAATATACTTTTGATGTACAGTATTATGCGTCGTTCAAGGATAACCGACAAACCATTTTTCAACACAAAGATAATTCGTAATTATGTTAACTTCTATGATTGGTGAAATTATATTCTATTATTCTCTAAAGGATAGAATATTCTGAAACAAACACGTTATATAAAGCAACACCAACTGAGAATTAAATAAAATTAAATTAAATTAAAAATCTAGAATCGAATTTCTTCAAAGTTTACCATTCAATATTAATGAAAGAAACTTCATAATCCAATATGTGTACAGGGTATCCCAAGTTGAGTGGCCTATTAGACGTTTATGGAAAAGTAATAATGCTATCGTTCTGAAATTTTGGTAGTAGACTCAGCTGGTCCAAAACTCTATTTCTAAAATATTTTCACCTCAATGGCACTTACCCGAAGTGCATACCAACCTTGTTTGTTTAATATAGAACACCCTGTAGATCGATGATTGGTTCGATAATACTTGTTATTTCAATTACAAAAACACCCATACACACACAAACACACATAAGTTTTGCTCGATTCGTTCATGAAATATCCTAGTTTTACTTGAAAATTATCGATGTCTTGCTTTTTGCAAAAATTGATATATCTCGAGAACGGCATGAGCAACCAAAATAATGAAAGGTGTTTCGCAAACGGAGAAACATGCGGGACACAGCTCATATCCGACTGAATCTCAGTCAGTATGCTATTTTTTCCGCCTCACATTTCGAAACGAAGAAACATCGAAAACTACGTTGTTTCAAATTGTAACCCATATTTTTTTCAATTGATTAGATTCGCCGTAAAAAACCAAATGAAGTTCCCCATTCGTACCCTGTATCGAGATTTGAAATTTTGAAGTTATGGCTTATGGTTCGGAAATCTAAGCCTCATTTGCCAACTTCAGATAGGTACGTAAAATTGGTTTTGTCGCCATAACTTGAAACCTTGAAAACTCAGGTGCAGGGTATGTATGGGGAACTTCATTCAGTTTTTCACGCCAAATATAATGAATTGAAGAAAAATATGGATTACAATTTGAAAAAACGTAGTTTTCGATGTTTCTTCGTTTCAAAATGTGAAGCGGAAAAAAGAACACTCTGTATACTGACTGGAATTCAGTCTCATATGAATTATGTCCGCCATGATTTTTGTTCGCAAAACACCTTTCATTATTTTGATAGCTCACGCCGTTCTCGAGATACAGTCAAAACCGGATATAGCGTCATTGAAGGGACCGTATAGTTTCCGACGTTATATCCGATAGTTGTTATAAGCATAAGTATGTAGTTAAATTATCATAAATACATATATATCTAATATAGAATAAAATATTGTTTTCAAATGAAATATCAAAAAGAAAAATAAAAATGTTTATTAAGAAATAATTGGAGATACAAGATGTACTTAGCTGCACTATAAGAATTACACTAGTTTTTGAAGTAATCAGTCATTTTAGTCTGTTTTTTAAGCCCACTTTCAAATATGTTTTGCATTTTACGTTTCATACTCCTCAAGTTATGAGTATCATCAGTATTAAGTTGGTCGTTAAAGGTAACAAATTTTTAGAAAACTGTTATAGCGCTAAGAGCTTTGGAAATTGTTGTTGGCCTAAACTGTTCTTCAGGGTCTTGCTGGTCTTCGTTTTCTTCATCAGTGTTACGATTGTTGCTTTCAGCTTCTCAAAGAATTTCTTCCTCTCAATTCTTTGTTCTGTACCAGCAGATCTTTGCAACTGAGTAGCCAATTGAGCGAGTGGTAAGTTGTCGCCTTCATCTGTGGGAGATCGTATCATTCTCGCTAGCGAAATATCATCGTCGTCCTCCGCTTGTGATGGTGAGAGATCTTTGAAACCTGCATGGCAAGAGCAGTTAGCTATAGTGGTCTGTGTGACCTTTTCCCAAGCTTCCGATATCATTAGAATTGCATCCAAAACAAAAAGACTTTTGGTATCTTTCCTGTTTTCAATATTCTGTCATTTGTAGCACTTGAAGTTTTCTGTATTGTGTTTTTAAAGCTTTTATCACACCTTCGTCCATGGGCTGTAAGTGACATTGGGCGGTAAAAATACAAGCTTTATGCATTTCAGATTGGAGACTACAGGGTGATCGGGACAGTTGTCTACTAGAAGAAGAAATTTTTTTCCTCCAAACTTCAATTCTGCATCCCAGCTACGCAGCCATGTTTTAAAAATTTGCGATGTCATCCAGGACCTAGTGTTGTGTTCATTAGTTTCAGGCAAATAGTGAATGTTTTTAAAGCAACGCGGTTTTTTAGCTTTTCCTATAACCAAAAGTTTTCTTTTGCATGAACCAGTCGAAATTTTCCTTACACATAATACGAGCAAAGTCGTTGGCTTTTTATTGCAGAATTGGACCACTTATTGGGATGTTGTTTGCCCTCTGATGTTTGAACCATGTTAATAAAGCAACTTCCATAACTTTATGTTCACTTGTCCTCGATCGTTCAAGTTTTAAACAGCCGTTGTCGGAAAGAACTTTTATCTTATCTCTATTCTTCCAAATCTAAATATTGTAGAATGTGAGACTCCACACTCCTTTGCAATTTCACTATTTGACTCTCCATTTTCTAATCTCCATATGATATGAGATTTTCCTTCTATAGTAAACACTTTCCTCTTTTTTGCGACATAGTAACGCATAAATACACAGTCTTATCAAAGGCAAAACTTATAAATCAAGCTGTCACTCACGCAGTCAGTTAGTGCACTAAACAATAAATGTGCAAGGTCAAATGGCCAGGAAGACGTTCGAATGAGGTGGGAGAAAGAGCGTAGGTAATAATACGCCTAAATATTACTTCAGTGCTTAGTAATAAGATCTAAGATTGTTCGTATTGTTTTGTTTTGGTGGGACTAAATGCGGTTGGTCGTTATAGTCGATGAATATCAATAAAGTTTCGTCGTTATAAGCGATATGTCACTATATACGATGTTGTTATAGGCGGTATGTTTACTGAATAGTTTACTAAAGATTCGTCCGGGACCTTACAATCTGGTCGTAATAACCGATCGGTCGTTGTGAACGATGTCGTTATAATCGGTTTTGACTGTATATCAATTTTTTCAAAAAGCAAAAATTCGATAATTTTCATGTTAAAATAGGATATTTCATGAACGAAACCAGCTAGACTTATGTGTTAGGTGTTTTTTCAATTGGAATAACAAGTGTTATCGTACCAGTCATCAATATATAGGGTTACTTTTGAGGTTACTTTTTAGCGAAAACCGATTGTGGAGGTAAACTCAAAATCCAGAATAGGAGTAAATTCAGCTACATTTCTTTGGGATACACAGTTGTTTTCAACTTCAAGCAAAATTATTTGATCCATTGAAATCATCAAACTTTTGGGGAATCCCTCAGTCTCGTGAGGATCCCAACTTCATAGACGAAATCAACATCTGCAGATGAGTTTTCAAGTATATCAGAGTTCTCACATATAATATAATATATACTCTAATGTAATTTCAGACCAAAATTTATCAGTCTATTTTATTTGTTTGCTTGATTGAGGAATGTATACCTGATTATTAGTACAGTATAATTTTGACTAATTTAAATATTTATTTGGCTCTTCTAGGAAGTACCCATTTTTTTTCACAAATTTTGTTTAAATATCGTTGAAAAATCCAGCTGCGTTATGCTGGACATATTTTCGCATTCAATACGTAATGATACATTATCGAAAAGCACGGAAAATATTTCAAATATCCCCCTTCCATAGGGTTGTAACTTTGTTCATTAACCCAAAGATGTTGGTATCCATCCTTAACACATGCTGAGCCCCATTATTCATGTACTCTTAATCTCTTAAATAACATAATCACAACTCAGTTATTAATGTTGATGAATAATTTTATAAGTTAATTTTTTAGTCTTGATTATCAATTTCTTTCAAAACTTTCCATACCGATTCATATTTTAAATTCAACTGTAGACATTCCTACCGAGTTCCAGAGATATTTTCCACACAAAGTACTGGAAGTATTGTTCGAATTATCCAATCCAACATATTTTCCCTTTCTTAAATGAACTTGCTTATTAGCCACCTTACAAACATTTTTGAGTTTGAATTAACATATAAGGGCTTTCTCGTGTCCGCTTCTAGGGTTTTTTTGAATTTCCCCATAAGTTAATAACATATCTCGTGGCATATCAATATTTTTCAGTCAAATGTCAACGAAACAATATTTGTCAACTATTACTATCTCAATTATTGATAGATGTTTCCGCTATTTGATTCTATGATGTACTTTCAAATCAACACTATTGTGAATTTTCTGTGGTAATTCTTATTTTGCTTGTTAAATATTTTTAAACGGAAAAGAAGTTGAATTTTTCTCCACAAAATATGTAAAGACAAATCAAGTTTTTTAATAAACGCAAAAATGAATGTTCCTCCGAAAAACAATCAATAATATAATTATTTGAGTTTTCAATAATGAAAGAACATGAAATATATTATTATTTCCTTATCGATCCAGTTGTTAATGCTTTTCGCAAATAAAAAACAAGATCTCGCAAAAAATGAGGAAAATCACCAAATTATGAAGTTGTTGGTAATAAAAACCTCTTTCGTTCAGTTCTGTTTGCAAATTCGAATGGTGCATTACTTTTAGAACATCGAAAAGATCGGAAACATGATGAAAATATACTATTTTATCTCACAAGAATTTCTTGTGAATCAACGATTTGTACCTTGATATATGCTATAAAAGTAGTTTACGTTTGTACATAAACTCAAAGTACATTTTTCCAAAATTAACGGATGGTGAAGAAGATATATCAATTTTTACAAAAAAAAGCCTAAGCTCATTTTTCTCTTGACGAATTATTTTCTCAAACTTAAAAACCTTTTATCAATTTTAATTCTCCAAAAATGACTTAAAAAAATTAAAAGTTTGTGACTTAACAGCAATTATCAATCCAGAATAGAATATGCTTCGCCAATGTTATCCCCACTGCGTCGGCGTTCAAATAGGTGCTGTAATGCGTAAACAACGCCCTCTGAAAATTTTTGAGGAACGAATAATTAATTCTACTATAAATGGTTGTCACACAATATATATTTCTTCCAAATTCATATAAGAATGATAAGAATAAAGGTGATCGATTTTCGTTACGTCGGGATATGAATGAAAACTGAAGAAAATATTGAAAAAATGTGAATGAAGAGAATTTAACTTTTTCAAAGACATTTATAGACACTTTAACGTAATAAGAACGTTATCACATCTTTTTACTGAGGATAAAGTAAATTTGAAAAAAATAATCCAAATTGTTTCTCTAGGTCTAGAGCTATCTGTCATAAACACCTCAAAAAAGTCTAAGGAACACTTCTGAATATCGATATATCATATCCAGAACGATCAATATGGATGGTTTTTTTAAGAAATGAACACCTGCATCAATTTCTCACCAAATTATGTACCTCAACAGATTGCAGTTCTTCTTTATAAAAAACTAAAAATGCAGCAGATGCGACGCTGCTTCATAATCATTTCATGTATTCAGTGTTTGAAGTCAGTTAGTTGGCACTTTGTTTCTATTGTAAACACAGATAAAAGATTCAAGTTTTGTGATTCGACCATAAAAAGACGACATTTGACTAGAGAAGAGATGTTACGAGCCGTTAGTATGTTCCAAGCTGGGAGCTCACAACGGGAAGTATCCAGGGTTCTGGGAAGTAGCCCAAGTGTCATAAACCGTTTATGGTCACGTTTCAATGAAACAGGTAGCGTAGAAGAACGCCAAACAGGTCGTTTCAGGATTACTACAGTCGCCGAAGACCGATTTTTTGTTTTACAATCCAGAAGAGATCGTACTACCACAGCATCTCAATTAGCTCAAGAGCTATCACAAGTTCATAATGTACAAATTTCCGACCAAACTATGAGAAATCGACTACACGAAGGTCAACTCCACTCCAGACGTCCTTTAAGAGTTCCACAACTGACCCATGGAAATCGCGCTGCTCGTTTAGCTTGGTGCCAAGAACACGTAAACTGGAATCAAGAGAGGTGGGCCATAGTTCACTTCAGTGATAAATCTAGATTTAGTTATTATCCCGATTCGGAAGGAATTCGAATATGGAGGGAACCTGGAAAGCAAAACCGTTTCCAGCATGCTCGAGAAGTTATTAGACAGGGTGGCGGATCAGTGATGTTTTGGGGAGGTATACGCCTTGGTGGAAGAACTGACCTCGTTTTCATACAGAACAATCTCACGGGAAATTCTCACGCAAATGAGATAGTTTTACCTGTAGTGGTACCGTATCTCCAAACAATGGGTCAAAATCCACTCTTCGTTGCAGTTTCAACATTTAAAAAGCTGGCATGTCACTTCAGAAAATATCAACACAAATTTTTTCAAAAACCTTCGCCATAAACAACATTCCAAACATAAAAATTTTTCGAAAAAATAATACGCTCTTATCTCTTGAATAAATGACAATGATAATAACAACAAACAAAATTAAATGATATTTCTGAAGTTTATAATTATTTGTATATGTTGTGAAAACACTATCACTCTGCCAATAGATTATCGCACTGCATTTTTTCTTATGTTTCATTTTACATCATCATAAATTGAAAATATTAATATATTCCCAATATAAACGAATATACCTCAATAAATTAGGGATCCGCACATCATAACCGCACAAAAACAAATACTGAGAATTTAACAAAACATCCTATGAATATTCAACTGTACAAATTCATCTACATTTCTGAAAATGATCCCAATCATATCATAGGCAACATCAATTCAAAACTATCTTATGAAATAAAAAAGCGCGACATTGAATTATATTTTAAACTGACATTCATCATCGGAAAGTTTGTGTCAGCTCGATTGATTGGCCTGATTTCCAGAACGTGAAAGATTTAGAAATCAAAATTGCTGCACAACTCTCTTCTACGCATTCAATCAAGACTCGAATATGTCTTCTTGATTGGGACTTACTACAATACACACATCGAACAGCTTAAATCATTTCTTGCAGTATGTGGAGTCTCACGAAGATACGTACATTCATCTCGCATGAGTTACAATGAATAATATATGCGTAATGCTATTCTGATTAATATTTACTCTATAAATGTCTCAAATTTATCAGAAATGTCTCTTTTCTCTTTTGATCAAATAACTGAGTTTCTATCGGAATAAGTATTGAATTACCATGATCCGTCATTCTGCAATGAACAGAATGGGCGAAACTCAATGTCTCAGCTCTAACAGATAACAAAAAACGACAAATATGAAAAGATGTTCTTCAATAAGAAGTGGCGACCTTTAAAAACTGAATTTGTATATTTTCCCATATTTGGAAATTGAAGTAACTTATTTTTTTTCCGGAAACATGCCTTTTCTTTTTTCTTTTTTCGGTATAAAACTGCAAGTAAAAATAATATTATCGGATATCTACGATTTTAACGAGTAAGCTTAATCTTCAAAAACATTGCGAAAACACATATTAATGAAAAAGGTATTGATAATTAATATTAGACGAAAGACAGAATCGCAAATGTTAGATGATAGTTTGAAATTACTTATTATTACTATACAATTTCAAATCGTATATGAAAACGAGTTTTTACTGATTGAAACGAGTTTTTACTCGTTTATTGAATCATATACTAGATAGTATGGTTCCCAAATTTAAGCACATGTTACATTTCCTGAGCTCACACTTGTGCTTTTTAATAATACACACCAAAATTGGAAAAGCAATTCATTCATTCATTTGACCATCATTTTCATGGATTTATGACAAGATTATTGATAGAACTGTACTTTTCCTTAAGCATTTGACGACGCTCTCTTTTATTTCTTCACTCAATTGATTCAGTTATCTTCTTTATTGTTCTTTCTCTGTCAAAATAGACAGTAATTAAGAAACCTTGAGCAACCCTAAATATGGATACCATAACTATTTCCGTTCTTGTTTGAAGTTTTTATTGCTTCGAACAGCTTTTACGGAGTATTGTCCACTCAAATGACGTTCTTTTTGATTCAGGCATGTAGTTGCATGTTGTTTTATTCATTGTCTCATATCAATACAAAAACTGCTTATTTCGCTTACACAGCTCTACACATTGCCCTGAACCGTCGGAACGTTGCTGTTTTTTGATCGAAGCAAAGCTTTCTCATACCAAATATTTATAAGGTTTTATAAAGTCAAGCCGCTTGAAAATTCTTCGAAAAATTTGACTTGATTTTGCAACCTAAAAGAAGGAATCAACCAACAGTGATTCCGGAAATGTAAAGAATTTCTGTATTCAACAACAGCACTCGACAAATTATTGATGTCGCCTAGAACCTATATCAGAATAGAGAGTAGGGGAAGTCCAGGAACTTCTCCGAAACTCGAATATAAAAAAAATTAATTCCCATTCTTACTTCATTTTTTGTGAATTTACTGTTATACCATTATTATTACCATACCAGTACGACAGGTCATACTTAAAGAGAAAACTAGAAAGGTAAAATACACGTTTAGTGTTGGGTATGGTGTGGAAATAATAATATGCGTGATTTTTCTGACAGCTAGTCGAAAATGGAAACAGATCCTTATTAGGACAACGACTCAGAATGCAAAGACGGAAACTCATCGCATTCTGATACTGATATAGTCTCAGCAAATAGAGAACCAATACCAAAAAAGTAAATGTATTTAAACAAGTATGAAAGTGACGGATTATTTTTTTGTTAGACAAGACGCGAAAAGTAAAAATGAACATGATAAAGGGGGGGAAATACAACCTATGCAAGTTCAAAGTATCAAATTTCAAAAGAAGAAAGAAGAACTGTGCAAACACGTCGCTAAAGAGACATTTTAAATTGAAGCACGTTGGAGTTTACAAAACGCTCTTTGGAGATTGAGCAGAGCAGAAACAGCTAATCTCTGCTACTAGCAGATCTGGGAGCATTTCAAGTTGGCTGAGAAAAGATGAAACAAGAGTTTTCTTTAATTCTAAACTTCTTTTTCTTTCAAAAAAAGGTTATTATTTCGGAATTTCATACATTTTCAAGCCATTTTCTTTCCCAAAATTTTTGTTCAAAGACCATGTTACAAGTTTTAATTTTGAGGGTATTTAATTGGTTAATCTTTGTATATGTGAATGATCAGATGACTGAATGATAAACATCAATAGTTCAGGAAATTATCATAGAAAGAGCTTACTGACAATTTCAATGAGCAATGTCGCCAATCTTTTCTGTTGAATGATTCACGATTTCGTAAAAATTTTCAATTTTCATTCTTAACTCCTTGAGTACGGCGATGCACACGTTTACATCATACGTAAGTGTTCGCTGCTTACGGTGATGCAACCATTGGCGAAACCTACTGAATACTTCCTCTTATAATTATCGGCATCAACATGCTCCTAAATAAATATGAAAACTGGGCTTTCCAGCTTGACAATCAATCGGAAAGAGATGAAATCGTTGAACATTATAAAAAAGCAACTGGATGCACTGTGTGGTTTTAATCATGGACACTAGCTATAAGTTGGAAATATTTCTGAATTCTAGTTGAAGAAAGGGTTTACAGGTTGAAGAAATTTCTAAATTCCAGAAAATTTTAAAAGCAAAATATTTTTGGCCCAACCCAAGCCTCACCAAGAACTTTTATATCGAAGCAGGGTGAATGTAGTGACTTGGAGAGGAATCATCGAATAGATCTAGCTCTATACGAAATGTCTTTTGTGCTCGCACCAAATGATGATATGTAGCAATATGATATAGATAAATACCTGATTTCAGTGCAGAAAGCTCGGAAGACATTTTAGAATAGTGGAAAAGGCACGAAGCTATATATCTGAATGTGGCAAATATGGCAAAAGATTTTTAACCGCTCTTGCAAGTTCGACGTCTATAGAGAGGCATGTATATGAACACTTGGTTCAAAACCATCGAACTGTTGATTATCTGCTGAAGTGCGAATGTAGTTTCGCATATTCTTATTCTCTTTGACTTAAGTTTCAATGCAGGTATTTCTTTTTTTTTCGCAGAAGTTTGATTCAGTTGTGTTTATTGCGTGATTGCGCACCGCAACTAAGTTCTCGCTGTTTGTCAATAGATGGCTCCAGCAGTAAGTGTTCGTCGATTTTTACATATCAAGAACGTCTTGAACAGAGCTTAGACATATGGTAAACAAACCACTGTGACACATTAGCGATTTTGTTTTTGCGTCATATACTTTTAGTTGTGAGAAAAAGTCTGATTTTGTACCAAATAATCGTCATTTGCGGGAAGTGTTCATTTTCTTCTTTCATTCGAAGAAAACGGAGATGCTGCTCCGAGTGAAATAACGTGCCGGGATTCAGGAACGCTTCAGAAACGGTGATTTCGATGTGGATGACCGTCCCCGTGAAGGAAGGCCAAACGCAAGAAGAGTTTGCTTCAGCCTTAGGAGTTACCCGCCAGGCCAATTCCAAGCGATTGCATTATTTAGGAATGATTCAAAAGCAAGTAACTTGGGTTTCTTATGATTTGAAGCTAAGATACGTTGAGCGTCGTTCATTCGCCTGTGAACAACAGCTCCAGCGACAAATAAGATAGGGTTTTCTTCATCGCATCGTAACTCGTGATGGAAAATGGATTCATTACAGCAATCCAAAGAAAAAAATATCTTGGGGACTGCCCGGTCATGCTTCTACGTCATCGCCCCGTCCGAATATTCACGCTGCGAAAGTTTTGCTGTGTATTTGGTGGGACCAAGTCCATGTTATTTATTATGAGCTATTGAAACCAAACGAAACCATCACTGAGGAACGGTATTGAACTCAAACGAGGCGATTGGTTAAAACACTGCGCGAAAAACGGCCACAATACGAGCAGAGACACGAAAAAGTAATTCTACAGCATGACAACGCTCGGGCTCACTCACCCAATGGGAAGTCCTACCCCACCCGCCATATTCCGCAGATATTATTACTTGTTCTGTTCGATGACACTTGGTCTGGCTGATCAGCAGTTCCGCTCATATGAAGAGCTCAAAAAATGGCTTGAATCCTGGATAGCCTCAAAAGACGAACACTCCTACCGTCACGGTATTCGAGTTCTGCCAGAAAGATGGGAAAAAGTATTCAATACAAGAGCATGTTCAATGTTTTATTGCAACTCTGTTCTGATTCAAGCTTTCAAGTTTGCGATTCAAGAAGCTTAAATTTTCAAGCTTTTGTGAAAATGAGCTTGACTTAACTTGAGTTCTGAAAACGAAAGCTCGACTTGATTTCAAGTCCAGTCAAGTTAAACAGCTTGATTTCCAAGTCAAGCCGTTAATCCATGAACATTCATACAAAATGGTGACTACACAGCCTTGATATCTTCGACTCTTATTTTATTTAACGAAACTCTAATTTACGATCAGTAAAAACTATTTCATTCATATTAACTTTTATAAAGCTCTTCTAAACGGCCTTGTAACATGGCTCCATACAAGGCCAATATTATAAATCAGTCGTTAAACTTAAAACAGGAATTGTAATAATCAAAATATCCGCTTTTACTAAAACCACAGTAAAACTCTTTTATTTAAATGAAAAATTGAATGAGTATTATATCGATAACAAATAAGTTTCCAATGCGCTCTACAATGAAATTATCAATTTTTCTTTACCTATAATGGCCTTCTCATGGGTCCATTCTTTGTAAGGCTTTTGATTGGAACCACCGGCTTTCGTAGGAACACTACCGATATTTTAACTAAAATCGAAGCAAAATTAGTATGTTTTTTTCTTTAGTACCACAAAAAATCCTTATATAACAATTTACAGTAAGAAGAATATGATAATAATAGGTTATTCACATAAAAACTTACCTTTAGCTGAGCGCGCGAATTACAATTTCAACGTTGCCGACCGAAGTCTACGAAGTGAGAGATCGCACTGACAAAATAGCAACGCGAGCGACTAGCCGCCGCGTCTGTCCTTGACTTTGATGAAGCTTTGTTTAAGTGGAAATAATTTATCATCACGTGACTATAAATATGACTTTTTTATAGTTGGCCTTCAATGGAGTATGGCCATGGTCCTACCACCTTTTTTTTTATTTAGCGAATAACATACAATTCAAATTCCATAATTTTTCTCTCGAAAACGGTTGGAGAAACGAGAAAATTACAAGTGTCAAAAAAGTTTCTAAATTGAACGAAGATGACGAAAATTGATTGTACGCTGATCAGTGGCCTACTGCAAAAAAGTTTGAAAGGGCAAAAGGAGACATGGCCTCGAAAAAAAAACTCCTTGTGAATTTCAGTTAAAATCTAGAATGTTTAATGATTATTGCATTGCATTCAAACTTTGGGCTGAATATCCGAAAAACTGCATGAGTTTCGAAGAAAAAAACCAATTTTTTCCAGAAATTTCAACACCCTGCAGCTCCGCAACGAAGCTTTTGAGGACCTTTGTTTATATTAACTTTTTCTCTTAAAATTGCACGTAGATGTACCCCCTCAAGTTGTGACATACTATTATGTAACACCCTGTGTAACCACGTAATTATTTACCTTCTAAAATAACAAGTGATGAATTGAAACCGAGAATTGTTTGGTCAAATTCCAAGATTTAATAGATCAATTCATTCTCCGATTGAAGGTAACACTTAATCAAAATCTATTCTGTTAGTTCAGAATTTATCTCGCATATTTGAACGCATATCATCCCCCTACCCCTGTCTACTACTACATAAAAAATTTCCTTATCAGAAAGGAGTTGGTTGATACCCCTTTGAAGGGTTGTATTCATTGCATTTTTTTCAAACATCGATAATCAAGCAATTCTTTACACTTCACGTTAAGATCTATCGTGTTGATTTTGTTCGGAAGAATAAATGAATATGCTGATCTGGAATGAAAAACATGGAGCTTGCGATATCATTCCCTTAATAAAAAGGTACATTTCTTCCGTTTGAATCAATAAATGAGAACGATAATTCATTTTGATGGCATGTGTCGGTTTGCCTTCAATCTTTTTGCAGATCTGCTAAATACAGTTACTTTTGAAACACACCTAGCTTGCGTTCGTAATATTTTCTACAATTTTGATAATCAGCAATAACGGTGATTTAGTTAAAGATGCTTTATGCACTGCAGGAACGCATTGAAAATTTCAGTTTATTTTTCAAAAATATCAACTGTGCTACAGTAACTGCGTGCATTTTCAACAAAAATAATAAAACAATCGATTTTGATCGAATGTTTTCATCGATCAAACGGATTCATGAAAACCTGAAATTTTCCCAAACAATTTTTTATTTCAATTAGCCATTTTTTTAGAAAGTAAATAAGTACGTGCTCGTATAGAGGAACCTAAAACAGGTAAAACAGGTTTCCACACGACCTCTTTTCTCTATTCTGAAATTTGGGGTAGAAGCTGCCAGAGGTATGGGGTTGATAGGATAAAAACAAAAATATGTAACAAAAAATATTTCCCTTCAATCAAAATTCGACCTATTCCTGGAAATTCACAGAAAAATTTAACCAGGCAAGTTATTCAAGGTGGTTCATTTTCATTGGACGCACTGTATAATTAATTCTTGGAACATTAAATGAAACAATCATAAATTTCCAAGCTAGAAAACACACTAACGACCAGTTTAATAACGTGAAAAAGTATATACTGTATTACTGAAACTAATAAAAGCTTCAATATAACTTCATCACCTCCATTAAATGCATGAAGGAAATTTATTGAAGAATAAAACTCAGAAATATTGAATTCAAATTAAAAATTACCTTATGACTAACATTCTCTACGCTCTTTCAATAATTTATGCAGACTTGGTCTGAAAAATAAATATTTTATTTCAATTTCACAGAAAGCTAAACATCCCATTACCTTCTCCATTTCATGATTCAATAATAACGGTTGAAATGTTTTCATGGATATTTCGTTTGTAGTGCATGTCCATGACGTGGAAATAATTAAAATATAAATAGAAATGAAGTAATTAAATATATTGGTTTATCAAACAAAAGAAGGAAGAAAGAAAGTATAATGTTCATAATAAAGTTGAATGCGTTGAATATACTTTGTGAAATCGAGATATTCATTGTAAATGTTATCTTAATGAAAATATAACTATTTTCACACGTGTAAACTAAGAGAATTGAAATTTTGAAATTATGCATTTAATATCATTCCCCATGCATTATTATTAAGCTGAATGATAATCTGAATACTTTCAAATGTTGTATTATTATAATCAACCTTGCAGGATGGTTGCTTCCGTGAAAGTGGAAAAAATGGAGAAGCATGGGCTCATCAAATTCTATTCGATAGGCTCAATATACTTTACTCTTTAAATTAATGAATGCACATGTTCAAGGATCAAACACGGTTTCTGAGTTAAAGAATTTCAAATAACTATTTGATATTATGCATAACGGAATAATCGAGAAAATATTTGTGGCAGCTTGTTGATTTGGCTCTTCCACTCGAGCCAAGCGTGGAATGTTGTCCCGACAAGCTGGCGGAGATTTAAGGTTGTAAACATCCCCAAGACTAGTAAATCGAACTCACAACTTAAATCGTTTAAACCGATTAGTCTCATATCTATCATTCTGAGGACTTTAGAGAAGGTCTTAAACGGATTCACCAGAACTGAGTTGTTGAAGCTGAAGCTTCTGAGTAAGCACGAATAAGCCTTTCAGAAAGATGGATCAACTGATCTGGCACTTAACAATCAAGTCGGAAGGATCACTCAGTCTCTGGATCACAAGGAGAATGCAGCTGCATGGACATAGAGAGTGCATTCAACACGGCCCCACTCCACATTATGTGAGGCTGCAAAAGCCAGAGGAGTATCATATATAATTTTGGAACTGATTAGCTACATGCTAAACGCCAGAGTGTTCACACATCCCAGAAAAGGGTAGTAACCCGTTTTGTGACTGGTAGAGCCTGCCCTTAGAGAGGTGTCCTATCCCCTTTATTGTGGTCCCTACTAGTTGATTACCTACTGGCAATATTCGACGTACTGGACATTTACGTACAAGTGCACACAGGCGATATAGTTTTTCTAGCTGCCGCAGATAACAACTATGTCTGTGACATACTGCAGGAGGCTATTTCAGCTATCCAGGAGAACGAAACCCCTACAAAACTCTTATGGTGACATTCACTAGAAAGAGGAGGATATTCGTTTCACCCCCGGTCGTGAGTAGATTGTTTTCCGATCACGAAGGATGCAAAATATCTAGGAGTTACCGCAGATAGTAAGCATGCGTGAAATTCGCACACAGAGCTAGACTTGTCTCAAAGCAACTTTAGTGGCTATATGTGGTGTTGGTGAAGTCGCGTATCACATATGGCTGCATTGATTGGTGGAACCGCAGCCTTAAAAATCAATCCTTACTCAAGCTCTCTAAATTCCATAGAACGGCCAGCGTGGTGATCATCAAGCATTTCGCCCTACACCAACTGAAGTCATGGAACTCATACTTGGCCTTACACCTCTTCACTTGGTTATTATAGGAGCAGCTAGAATGGCGAACTACAGAATCCATCGCTTTTCCCGAAGTGGACAAATATGTCAGCTTCGTGCCCGGAGCTCTACGGGCTCGAATTGAGTACAACGAGATGCTGAATATGAATTCTGACAGAGCAATATCCTAAGACAACATGGATCTGCCATTTCAGGCCATCAGTTTTATAAGTCAAAAAAAGGCCAGCTCCAAGGACCGTCTACTTGAGGGTTCCTGTTGGTTCATAGACGGCTACAAAACATGATTAAGCAGGTGTATATGGTCGGGGTGCTCCCAAGGAACTATCTATCTGTCTTGGCGGGCTTGTGACTCTTTTTCAACCAAAATTATTCGTCATTGACCCTTTTGCTAACCACGTCCTTGCCGAGTAGGTTGAAATCATTTCGTATAGCCAAGCTTCACTGAACTTATTGGCATTCGACAAATGTACGTCACTCATGATGTAGGAATATGATTTAACCATCGCCAGACTGGAAGAAAGAAATGTGCTCCGTCGGATGTAGGTCCCAAGTCACTCTAGCATCGAAGGCAATGATAATGCGAACTCAATGTTCACCCAAGGAACTGCCTTGAAATTCACTGATCCGGCCTCGATTCGGAATTCAACTAGCTATTGCAAGAAAGGAAAATAACCAGTGGTTGGGCTTGAAGGTAAGCACTGGTTGAGCCTCACAAGTCTCAGACACTATCAGCTTGCCATCAGTTGACTTTCCACTCCGAGAGCCATGGCTAAGCGTAATATCTCCATGCTAGTTCTAATTGCCGTATGAACAAGAGTGTTGCCTCAGGAGTCACCTGAATAAGTTTTATTTAATTTCCTATAAGATCTGCAGAGCTGCAGTTCTAGTACCAAAATCCCAAAAACGAACATTATTCAATATAAAACCAGCGTTTTCTCGAGACTACCGAATCACTTTCACTGTATTCTCTCCACTCCTGAAAATTCCTCTCAATTCCTTTGAATATTATTATACCGAATATTTATTTAGTGTGTATTCGGTCCATTACTTTGCTCCTGTTGAATATATGGAAGAAGAGTCCTAACTGATCTGTGCCTCCGCTTCGAGTCTTGGTAATAGTTACCGAAGCTCTTGAGAACTGCCTCTCTGTAGGAGCCGAACTAGCAGGTGTGGGCTAAAAATGTCTTGCCAGATTCGCCAAATCTGGAAATATAGCTTCGTGCCTTCTCCATCACTCTCAAAATGTCTTCCCATATTTCTTCACGGAAATAGATCTAGCAGGTCTATCTCGAATTGATTCGACGCCAAGACATTTGCTTCAACTCGCAATTCAATTCCTTTTCCCAACTGGAATTTAGAAATGTTTCCGCCTCATGGCTAGGATCCAATATTAAAACTACACATTATATCCAGTTGCTTGTTTTCATAATGTTTCACGATTTTATCCCTCGCCTCCGGTATGCTGTGTATTAATCCCTTTTTGATTTCATCTCTTTCAGGTTGATTGTCAACCCAGTTTCCTGAGTTATCTAGAAACATGTTGGTGTGAATAACTACAATAGGAAGTTTGGAGTAGGTTTCACCTCCTAATATTGTTGAAATTGTTTTGAAGATTTTGAGGTGTCCACGCACTTTCTTTAACAATGGCCAATCTGATTCTATCTGTCTACTTGAATAATTTCAAATTACTTGTTTCAATATTATCGCAAAGGTTATTTAATGTCCTTTTAAACTTCGAAGCCCACTACAACATTTCGAAGAAGGACTTCTAACGAGTAATGATGAGAGTAAAAGCTTAACCCCAAGTTTGAAGGGTCCGTGTCCGCCGGCCGCCATCTTGGAATAAGGGGGGCAAACACTTTTTTCGCGATATCTCGGAAACTATACGTCCCACAAAAAATTTGTGGATCGTATGTGACATAATTTGTAGCAAGTTGCTTTGCCTAAAAATATGCTCATATAAATTTTTGCCCTAAATTTGAAATGAAAGAAGCTATAAGCAAAAAAATGAGAAATTTTCTATAAAAATTTTCTTTTTTACTCTATAACTTTTTTCTATACATTTTACAAAAGAATTACCTCGAACCAATCTTGTAAATGGTCGTTTGAGGAAAATTTTTCTCTTTAATTTTTTTCAATTTCATTCATTTAAAACGCTGTTACAGCGCTCCGAAGTTGACCGAGTTCGTCAATGCTCGTTAGAATCCGTTCAAATCAAAATGTTTAACTTAGTTTTATGATCTTTTTCATTATTGTGAATACATTCTCGAAATTTTTGTTCATCGGTGTCATATGAATTTTCGTCAATAATATTGTTCATGTCAAAATCGAGTATTTTTATAAAATCCCTTGCTCCTATGTAGAGGATGTGTGCAAAGTACACAAAGTGATTATTTTGGGGATCAATTTATTTCACGAATTGAGCGTTTTAATTCATGGATGAAAGTGAAATTGCTGTTTGTATTATCGGTTGCTATTCATTTTACTGAATTTTCTAGATTGTAAGATAGCTAAACTTGGTAAAATAATTCCGCTATTGAGCTACCGGTATGTTGACCATCAGCTGGAACAAAATCCAAGGGAATTGAACGAAGCTTCCACTTGCAATCTATAAAATGGGCAGTTATCCCATAATACCATACTGAAAGATGACATCCCATCAATTGCGAAAGGCAATTTTGTGTTACATTTTTCAAGAAACTAGCAGCATATTTTGTTGTTTTCGAATGAATTTGTTACTAGAGAAGTCATCTGGTTCCGACCAGGAAAATTTACTCTTGGGTTCAAATATTTGAAGATACTTTCATTAGCTTCGTCTTAAAAAAGTTGAACGGAAGATACTTAGTCACCAAGTATTTTACAACAAGCCTGAAAATAAAATGGGCATATCAGCAGAAATTTTTTGACATTTTGACTATTTTGCTGCTATTTCCTTTTAATTAACTAAATTTAGTTGTTCCGCTGCGAAAGAAATTGACTGGATCGAACGTACTAATAGTCCATTGAAATGTTACAATTTAAAGGCCGAATATTGAATGTTTTAGAGGACGCAATTTTATTCTTGGCACAGCTTAACCCCAAGTTTGTAGGGTTGCCGCCCGTGTCCGCCGGCCGCCATCTTGGAATAAGGGGGGCAAACACTTTTTTCGCGATATCTCGGAAACTATACGTCCCACAAAAAATTTGTGGGTCGTATGTGACATAATTTGTAGCAAGTTGCTTTGCCTAAAATATGCTTATATAAATTTTTGCCCTAAATTTGAAATGAAAGAAGCTATAAGCAAAAAAGTGAGAAATTTTCTATAAAAATTTTCTTTTTTGCTCTATAACTTTTTTCTATACATTTTACAAAAAACATTACCTCGAACCAATCTTGTAAATGGTTCTGTTTAATTTTTTTCAATTTCATTCATCTAAAACGCTGTTACAGCGCTCCGAAGTTAACCGGGTTCGTCAATGCTCGTTAGAATCTGGTCAAATCAAAATGTTTATCTCAGTTTTATGATCTTTTTTATTATTGTGAATACATTCTCAAAATTTTTGTTAAATCCCTATCTACAATTTGACTTATTCATTGCTAACTGTTTTCCTTATTATAGAACTTAATTTCTAAGAGGAGTGTACATTTTCGAGAATGCTGAATTAGATGCAGATTCAATCATCGTCTCTGCTGCGCGTAATATATCCCTATCTCATGATTATGTGATTATTGTGACAGAGGACATTGACATTCTTGTATTGGATGTGATACAACATCAGCAGCCTTTAATATGGGGAAACTGAAATTTATGAAAATTATGGAGAAACACCCTGAATTAGCTGGTGGTGCCGCGCTATTCTCGAATGAGAAAGTCGATCCATCTTTGATCACTCTTGTTGGCGAACGTTTTTTTGTAGATTTATACGGCGGCAATAAAGACAACTCATTAGACGGCATACGATACAAACGATTTGCCAAGAGGGTGACTAAAAATTTCTTTAGTTTATCCTTGCTTCCTCCCACACAATATGCAGCTCGTTTTCACAGTCTTCGAGTATATCACCAGGTCCAGTCGTGGCTCGGAAGATATCAGAACCCTGGAGAATGTTCCTGGAAAAAGTATGCAAACATTTGGATGCCAATACAAGCTTCCAAGCCTACAGCGCACCCCGATCTCATGAAATTAGTTTTCTACAGACGCAAATGAAATTGTGAAAGAATGTGTGGCAGCAGAAAATCTGGCCTCAAATGCTCTACAATATGCCTCCATTGTTCTGGCGAAACATCATGGAAATATCAAAGTTAATGGAACGCCTATAGACTCTACCTCACAGGTTGCGGGGAAAAGAGTTAGCGATGAATACAATTGAAAAAAAGATCATAAAACTAAGTTAACCATATTGTTTGACCGCATTCTTATGAGCATTGATGAACCCGGTCGATTTTGATACGCTGTAATAGCGTTTTAAATGAATGAAATAAAAAACAACTAGAGACAAAAATTTCCCCAAAAGACCATCTACAAGATTAGTCTGAAGTAATTTTTTTGTAAAATGTATAAAAAAAGTTATGGAGCAAAAAAGAAAATTTTCATAGAATTTTTTTCACTTTTTTGCTTATAACTTCTTGAATTTCAAATTTAAGACAAAAAGTTATACGAGCATATTTGTAAGTAAAGCAATTTGATACAAATTATGTCCCCACAAATTTTTTTAGGATGTAGAGGTTTCCGAGATATCGCGAAAAAGGTAATTGCATCCCTTTTTCCAAGATGGCGACCAAGTGACAAGGGCGGCAACCCACAAACTCGTGGTTAAGCTTCTATTGACCCCCTCCCCCACATATCCCTAAAATAAAATTGCATCCTCTAAAAAATGAAAAGGTCATGTAACTTTTCAATGTACTATAAGTTGTTCTGTAATCCCAGTGGGCCGCAGCCAATTAAAAAATTCAGTATGACTGTACTACCTACTTCTACTGCACCTGTACGGGCGTGGCAGCAAGCTATTAGCAAATGAACTTAACTTTATGCTCTTATAATTATCAAACTTTAAAGCAGCTTGAAAAAGCTTAGTGTCAAGTCAAGCTTCTAGGTTGCAAAATCAAGTCTTTGAATTTCCAAAAGCTTGATTCCCAAGTCAAACTCTTAGAAAAATGTTCAAGATGCTTGACTTGATGAAACCCTACTCCGTGGTTAAGCCTATCCGATAACGAAAAGCAGAGGTTATATAATGAAGTACGAAATACACAAACCCAATTGTCCTATCGACATGAAACACATAAAAAATGGGGTATCAACTAAGCCCAGGATCTTTCACTATACATGGAGTTACATAAGAGTATGTCACAATTTTAAGGGGTAAATCTACGTGCCATTTTGAGAAAAAAGGTCATATAAACAATTTCCGGAAAAAAAAATTTTTTCTTCAAACCTCCTGCAGTTTTTGAGATATTCAGCCCAAATTTGAAATGCAAGCTATTATTACATGGCCTAAATTTTAACTAGAATCTACAAGGTGTTTTCTTTCAGGAGCCATGTCTTCTTTTGCCCTTTCAAACTTTCTTGCAGTACACCACTGATCAGCGTACAATTAATTTTCGTCATCTTCGTTTAATTTAGAAACCTGTAATTTTTTCGTATCGCCAACCGTTCTCGAGCAAAAAATTATCGAACGATTGTATGTTTTCGCTGAATTGAAAGCACTTCTAATTAAAAAATGACTAGTAGGCGTTGATTTTTCACATTTATTTATTTATTTTGACCGTTGCTAAAGTTGAACCAGTGTCTGCTCGAATTGTTCATTAAATCAACGATTAGTTTTAAGACTTTCGAAGTTATTGCTGTAAGAAAAAATGGCTAATTTTAATGACGCCGAATTGGCTGATATCCATTACATGTACTGGTACTTTTACTGCAAATAATCATTCAAAAGGTGCAACTCAAACTATGGGAACTCCAGATATTGAGGATGCAGTTTTGAATTGTATTGATTTGAATCCTCATGTGAGTACAAGAAAATTTGGAAATAGTTGAATATTTCACATGTTCTAGTTTGCAGGAATCTCCACGACTTTTTATTGTTCCCGTTTCATATTCAACGCGTCTAAACTCTACTTCCTCGAGACTTTCCTTCAAGACTGAATTTCTGCCGATGGTTCTCAGATAGAATTGAAGAAAATGCTCATTTTGATAGTGAAATAATGTTTACAGACGAGGCTAACTTCTGGAGAACTGTTATCACAAATTTTCACAATAATCATTATTGGGCTGAGGAAAACCCCCATTCGATTGAAGAATCTCATCATCAAGAACAATTCTCACTAAATGTCTGAGTTGGAATAATTGTTAATTACTTGATTGGGCCATTTTTCTTGCTTAACAGACTAAACGGTCCCACTTATCGGCAATTTATTAAGGAGGAGTTACCTTTATTGCTCGAGAATGTGCCACTTTTGGTGAGAAACATAATGTGGTTCATGCATGACGGGGCACCGGCACATTTTAGTGGAGAAGCTTGGTAATTCTTGAATAATACATTCAACAACCGATGGATAAATCGGGGTGGGCCTGAACCATGGCCTCCTAGGTTTAGACTTTTTTTATGGGGATATCTCAAAAGTTTAGTTTATACCCCTCTAGTTCACACTGTAGAAAAATTTAGAAATCGAATTATAACCTCTAGTGACACGATAAGATATACCCCAGGAATATTTCAAAAAGTGCGTGTAATATGCGAAGAAGGACAGAGGCCTGTATTCTTGCAGGTGGAGGACACTTCCAGGAATATACTTAGTACTTAATTGTTTTTTTTTTAGTTTGATTGTGAAGAAGACGAGCTATCAAAATGAAAGCAAATTTTGAGAATACCTATCAAGTATTTCTATCATTTTTTTTTATTTAGCGAATACCATACAATTCATATAATTAAAATTCAATAATTCTTCACTCGGAAACGGTTGGAGATACGAAAAAATTACAGGTGTCAAAAAAGTTTCTGAATTGAACGAAGATGACGAAAATTGATTGTACCCTGATCAGTGGATAACTGCAAAAAAGTTTGATAGGGCAGAAGGAGACATGGCCTCGGAAAAGAAGACACCTTGTGAATTTCAGTTAAAATCTAGGACGTGTAATGATGAAGGCTGTAAAAAATAGATTGCATTCCAAATTTGGGCTGAATATCTCAAAAACTGCATTAGTTTTGAAGAAAAAACAATTTTTTCCGGAAATGTCAACACTCTGTAGCTCCGCAACGAAGCTTTTGTGGACCTATGTTTATATAATCTTTTTTCCTTAAAATTTCACGTAGATTTACCCCCTCAACTTGTGACATACTACAATGTCACACCGTGTATATGAATTCATAGGTTCTGATGAAAAAACTAATAGCCCTGCCAAAAATTCGGTTCCGATAACGGCTGCTTATCCTCAAGTCAGTATGTCAGAAAATTAATCCCGTTTTTAAAGTGATGGAAAAATATGCAAAATTTTCTAATCAGCAAATTTCTTTTTCTTTCTTATCCCTTCTACCACTTATTCTTTAAAATTTATTGCAAATTAAAATATAATTATTATTATTGCTATTAAAATTCTGAATTTGTAACTCGATGAAATGAATAATAAAGAGATTTTTTGCTTTAGTAAATATTTCATCAACTACCATTTACACTTTTATATATAAGAAATTCAAGAATATTTTAATTCTTTATTTCTCCTGACTGAATCGGGTGAATGTTCTCAAAAATTCCAGATGGTTACTGAGTTATTTTCCAAATATTCATTTCTTATGTCTTAAACGTAAAACGATTATCGCATTTCTTTCAATCCTTCATTGCATAGAAAACCGTTTATGGTTTGACATATTTACAGTTCATTTATTCTGAAGAAATAAAAAACTGACAGATAAACACTAAGGGGGTTTGTTAGTCTTATTATTAGCAATAACAAAAAATATTTAGATTAATAATAAATTTAAACGCGTGTGCGAATCTCAATAAAAGAAAATGAAAGAAATAAAAATTTAAAGGTGGGGTCTGCTACCGAAAAAACTTGTTTTGTTATGTTTCATCACTTTTAGTTAGCATTTACCATAACAAACTTCCACTTTTCACCCTTTGTTTACACAAAATGTTTCAGAACCATATCTGGGTTCGTATGCACTGATTTTGGATTATTAATATGGCACGAAAATATGATTTCATTTCAATTTACCTGCTTTATGCTAAACTATAACCTTCTTTCATTGTGGCAGAATGGATCCCGGGCGCTTTTATGGGCATAGTAGACATGGTAGCCCATTCCCTGTCAATGGTATTAGTGATGATGATTTGACGGCCGATTCCAACATCGACATTCCTACATCCTTCATTCAATTTAAACGCCCTCTTATTATACACGAGACAGACGATGAATTTTCAGACGAGGACGAAATTTTTTCACCAAATTCACAATCAAAAAACGAAGAAAAACCGTCGCCGTAAATATTCTACCCTTAGAATAAACTGGTCAAATGAACATCTACCTCCTCATAACCCGGACTGTTTCATTTTCACTGAAGATACTGAGCTTCGGGACGGCACAAAAGAGCTAGATTTACCAGCCGATTTCTTCTCATATCTATTCACCGACGAATTGATAACAATGATAGTAGAAAAATCCAATTTGAAAGCTTTTCAAGACAACGTTTATTGGTATAGGTAGTTCTATATCAATTGTGAAACAACTGGCATAAAGACTTCACTAGAAACCACACATAGTGCAACGTCAAGTAAATGATGTGATACATCATAGATGGTAAAACAATAAAGCGGTCCTTACATTTCAACGATAACACAACATTTTTTTCAGCTGGTGAAGAAGGACACGAAGTTCGTCCTTTGATAAACAGAATTCGACTGAGCATCTTGCTAGTTCCCATATAAGTATATCTGACGGTAGATGAGCAGATGATTCCTACCATAGGAAAAACGAACTCAAACCGTAAAACCCAGCAAATAAATAAGGTAATAAAAACCATATTCTAAGTGGAACTGACCTTGAAGTTAGTGGCAATGTTGTTACTCGTTTAACGCAGTCAGTACCAAAACACAAAAACTGTAACATTTTTTCGATAATTGATACAATACCCCCAAATTACAGGTCTCTAACTCAAAATGGTATATTGCTTGGGTACAGTGCGATTGAACCGAGTGGCCAATGTTCAAATGCCTCCCAAGAAAGAGTTTGTTAAAAAAAGAAAGAAGAACACACATGATTGAAGAAGCCACTACAACTGATGGAATTCTAGTAGATTCGTTCACTTGGTTCGATCACAAACCTAACAATATGATTCCAACATACGTTGGTAGCAAACCCAGCATTGAAAAGCAAAGATATTTTCGTAAAGACAGCCCCAAAAAATAGACTATCTACAAGCTGTTGAAGTCTACAATCGCTATATGGGAGACGTGTACTTACTTGATTCAATGATGGGCTTTGACAGGATTCACTTTAGGTTGAAAAAGGGTTATGAAATAATTTTTTCCATATGATAGGCTTATGCGTAGTAAATGCGTGAGTTTTGTAACGTTCGTCTTCAAACAAGGCATCTCGGAACATTTAAGCAAAGTAGGAAAACCCCTCCTGGGTTCGTCCATTGGCTAATTCAGTGGCTAGTTCACCGTCTACGACCCACCATGAAAGACCATTAATTTTTTTCAAACCCTGGGACACCAACAGAGAGGAAGAAAATCCTCTGTAAGAACAGAAAATGTCGGACACTTGCCTGAGTGGCAGAAATATTGACAAATTTGTCATGTTTGTTCCATGAAAACCTATACTAAGTGCCCCAAATGTAAGTATTTTTATGTTACAATGGCAAGAGAAATTGTCTATTTAAGTTCCATCGAAAAAATGTTGTATGACATTCTTCCTCAATTAACTTTCTTTCCAAACAAAATTTTGAGATTACTAAACCATATATGCCCAAGGGGTGTACAGCTTCGATGCGTACAAACCCGAAAAAACTGTAATGGGGGTACATTTTGATATTTTTTTCTGCTATTAATGTTTTGAAGCTTCAATGAAACTTTTCCCATGATTTTTTATTATATCTTCAACATATCATGCAGTAAAGGGTTAACATACTTAAAGTTATTATGCCTTGAAAATGAGAATTCATTGAAAATTACATCGAAACAATGGATCGGCGCAAACACAAGAACCCAACCGACTTGATTTTCTAGTATTGAGAATTCGAATTAAAAAATTGATGTATCGTCTATATTAATCAAAGATATTGCAGCTTCCTGTTTTCACATACAAACACACAACGTCTTACGTGTAGTAAGAATACCGCGAGAAAGCCGACTCAGAAGTATCCTAATCTGAATTAACTAATCCTAATTTATATCTCACGACATTGCCCATTCAAATCATGCAGTAGCGTATAAATTCAAGCAAGCTCTAAGATTCGCGAAAATTCCAATTAAATAATTAATAATTCGCGAAGTATACAGGCTTAAGGTTATAAATCACATAATTATTTACTTTCGAATCCATCGAAAGTTGTAATGACTAGTCCAATAATTAAGTCCTAAATACGGGAGGATCTTCTCAATACATAGCCGAGCGATAGCTATGTTATTACTAAAATGAATAGTAACCAAACTGTTAGAGATGATTCATTTATATACTATTCCACTACAGATTTCTTTTAATAATACAAATATATACAACATGGGTTCCCATTTTTCGTTCTTTAAATTAATACAAGATTCTTATATAATACTCGCCACGGAAATCAGAACTATCATTCAGCTGCGCTATAAACGTCTGATAAAGAAGCAATCCCTCTCTGGTAAGAAAATTTTATCTCAAGGTAAAAAAAATACTTTAAATTAATGGCGATTTGTTAGAAGTGCTGCAGAATGTAAAAGAACCACACATTGCTTCACAGAGTTTTCTGTTAGATTTCATTCATCTTCATATTCGTGTCCTATAATAAATTTAGTATTCAGTAAAGTATGGATATATTAACAAAATAACATATAAACGACTTTCCCGGATATTCATTCATGAAAGAGTAGAAATTAAGAACAATGGATGTTAGCGCGGTCAAGTTAGCCCAATAATTGAAGAAAGGCTACAGAAATTCGGATAGAACTGAATATTCATACAAATGTTAACATAAATGAAATATGTTAAGTGCCCATCGATCCCATACGAGAGATGTCTTTTATGTTTTGCATGCTGGTACATAAAGGACACCATTAATCATTAGTAATAAATCCCTATGACTTGTTAATATAAATGAAGAATTTCAGTTCTATGCGTGCTGTCTTTTAGCCACAACAAACTGTCAAAGTTAACAAATGGAATTAAACCATGAGCATTTTTACGCAATAATTCTCTACAATTTTCAAGAGCAATTATCTCAACAAGAATGTCTCGGCAGTTGGTTTCTGTTTTCGCCATTGGAGCACCACACCAGTCAAAATTCCCCGTTAGTATGGATAATTTCAAGCAAAAGGGTTAGGCTTAGCGACAATCCAAGGACAGGTGCACCAAAAACGCTCTTAGAAGGTATCGGACCTTCTAAGAGCGTCAGAAATGAAGACGTTGAGGAAAATATCGGGAAAATCGTTCAGAGATAGAATTAGGGATGAGGCTATATGAGAAATATGTAACACTGGAGATATTGTGTGATGGGCAAGAAAACGCAGACGAGGATGGAATGAATATGTAGACAGGATGGAAGAACACAGACTAGCACGTATTGTACGAGACGGAAAACCAATAGCAGTTTCTAGTTTCTATTGCATAGGTGGCGATAGATCGTATACACGCTTTGTAAATCCTCGTTTTGCACTCAATGCTCATATGCTCGTTCTTCCATACGACATCTCTCAGGCATCCGGAAATCGCTGATGCTTTATTTACGTGCTCTCGGACCTCCCCCGCTAAATCCCCGTTACTAGTTATTTGCACCCCAAGGTATTTGAAGGATATTACCTGCTCTACAGTTTTATCATCAATTGCGAGCTTATATCTTCTTGGCTCTTTCGACATCACCATGCTCTTTGTTTTTTCGGTAGCTATTTTCATGTTGTAATTTTCAGCTTTGGATTTGAAAGCAATCAGGATTCTTTGAAGATCATCTTCATTATTGCCTCATTGTCCGCGTAGCATACTATTTTTATTTCTCCCGTGCACGTCCTGTGTCCGTTTCCTACTGATTTAACTTTCTTAATGATTCTTTCCATTATTAAATTGAACAGAAGAGGGCTGAGACTGTCTCCTTGTCTTTTGTCCGCAGCGACAGGTATTTCTGATGTAAGGCTACCTTGAGATTTATTTTCATGGTGTTATTGGTGTTCAGGTCTTCGATAATTTTAATGATTGATTTCGGGATCTGTTCCTTTCTCAGTATCTGCAGCACATATTTCACTGTTGCTCGATCGAAGTTTTTTGTGAGGTCAATAAAGCAGATGTATGAGGGTTTGTTGTATTCCAGAGATTTTTCTACTACTTGTCGTATTATGAAGATTGCATCCGTTGTTCTGTTCCTCCTAAATTCTTGTTGTTCTTCGTTGATGTCTATCACTCCTGTTATTTTGTCTCGTATAATTCCGGTAAAGAGCTTGGTTAGTGCCCCTAGCAGAGTTATTGTTCTATAATTAGAGGGGTTCTTTTTGTCGCCCTTCTTGTCTATATGTAGAGAAAGGCTCTTTTTCCACTCTGTAGGTGCACTGGTATTGTCTAGGATTTTTCCAAATAAAGCCTTGATTTCGCTTATCAGAGTGTTTTTTACATATTTAATCATTTCGTTCGTGATGTTGTCTATTCCTGGCGCTTTTCGATTTTTGAGTTTTTGAATGGACTTAGTTATTGACTCAATTTGCACGTATTACTACTCGAAATCCAAAAAGAAAAAATTATTCATTTTTTAAAATTTGAAAAAACTCAACATCAGTCAGAAATATTTTCATCCAAAGGTAATCTGCTTTTGCGAAGTGTCAACACTATTTTAACACACAATACCAGTCTGCGATACAAAAACACCATTCTTCAAGAGTGGTAAAGCAATAGTTTTCAAAACGGCTGAACAAGATTTTGTTAATTGTTCTGAAGTTTTCGAAGAGCATAAATCTACTCCACAAGATGAAATCACAAATGGGATTCGCTTTTTTCTTTTTATGTTGTCTTTTTTCAACCCTTCTAATCAATTCGACCGTAAAGATTGGAGTTAAAAATTAATCGACAATACATTGGAACCACTCCAGAATTTACTGCCACCTGCACCGGAAAAAACTCCTCAATCAACAATTTTTGAGATTGTAGAAAAGTGTTTAATGCTAAATGCGGTTGCAAAAAAGTTGATTGTTGATTTGTTAATTTTGTACTAGTTGTTAATGTCAGTCATGATCCAATGTTAATCATTCATCAAAAGAATGTTCATTCGATATTAACTAGGAAACATCTTATTTATCATTTACCTACTTGCACTCTACAGGTGGAAGAAGAAGAAGAATAAAAGAAAAGGAACAAAGAAAACAAGAACATGTAGAATCAGAAATATTGGATGATAACGAATAATTTCCCCATATTTTTCAAATTCACAGCGCTTTCGTAATTTTCAATGGTACTATTTTCTGTTATTAAATAGTACTGAATTGAATAAAATCACAATGGATCGTGAAATAGGCCTACCGGGAAACCATATTGAAAAAAATGCATCAAGTACACTACTAAATCGTTTTATTTCAGAAACGTTAACTCTTAGCTACCAATCTAATTGCATGATCTACAACTTTAGTCTTACCTATTCTTGTGGTAAAACTTACCATTTTGTTGAAAAATACAAAGAACCCATATTTCCGAAGTTTAAATTTGAATAAATTTCTTTGCAATCACCAAATCGATAGCGACTCTTAACATTCTATTCGTAACGGTGTTTCGAATATTCGTACAAAATTTCAGAATTGACAGTCGAATGCGTTGCAGAATGACGTGATGAAGGATAGGGGAAGTACGTACAAAATGACAAGGACTAAATAACACAGCATCATACTTCACATTCTGCCGCTTCTAACCCGCCGTAGACAACTATACCACGTGACTCTACCGGCTCATACCAACCTGTCAGATCGTGAAATCGCGCCTGTTTGGATGTCATGGCCGACGACAAATATTGGTTTTTTTTTCATTGCAGGGAATTTTTTTGCTTGAGTAGTTATTCTAACATTTTTTACATATTTTACTGTAAATATCAGAATGGATAGCTTCAGATTTATTGCTGAATTGCTTGAGCAGCTCCAAAGTTTCGTTAAATCATCTATCGACGATAAAGTTATATTGATGGTCAACGGAGATGCAAGTCATAAAGGGATTGAATCATGAGAATATGCGAAACAAAACGGCATTATTATGCCTTGTCTACCTCCACATTGCACTTATCGTATGCAGCCTTTAGATGTCTTATTTTTTTGCGCCCTTGAAGACTTATTTCATCCAAGAGACATCCAAAGGGCTAATACAACACCCTGGACATGTCATTACACAGTTTCAGATTGCTGTCCTATTCAAGGAATCATATGGTGAAGCAACTACAGTGCAAAATGAATGTAACGGATTCAAAAGCACCGGAATTCGGCCTAATAATCCTAAAATATTTCCTCATTACATCTACGAATCTGAACAGACTACAAACATCCCTATGAAAGGTACATCAAATTTGCAATGTCATCGTCAAAAAGTTCCTAGTCCAATATCCATACCAGACCCTCTACACAGCAGCTAGATAACTCAATGTTACTTCCTATAACGAACTATCTTCAAGATTCTGAAACTACAGAAACTCGACATGTGCAACAAACACCTGATGGAAATAATACAATTCAAACAACCACTCTAATCATGAACGAAATTAAGTAAAAAAGAGAGCCTAAAGCTCCTCCGGAAAAAAGCAACGAAACATTACCAAAATCTTATTCAAAGTCGACAGTGGAGAGGAAAATTAGCCAAGCAACACTCAAGATGACGAACAGGTTTGTAGTTGCATACATTGCAACGACCTTTTCTCCCGTTCAAAGCCTAGATATAGACGATGTTTGCAATGTTTAAGTTGTTGACATTAGGCCAACGTTTCTGGCGCAGGCGTTCCTAAACAAACCACGAGATTCATTATCGAGCTTTGAGTCTAGTTTACTAACTTTTGTCGTATATGTCATTTTGTCCATATGTAGTATGCCATTTTGTACAGAGCATATGGACAACATTGATTTTCATTGTTCTCCATTAAACTAAAATTATATTTTTTTCTGGTTTGTTTTCCTTTCAAATGTCTATTAGAATTCATGTTGTAAAGCCAAAGATTACTGATGTATAATTTGAATTGTGTGTTTAATTAGTAAAAAGTTATGGCTTAAAAACAAAACTGAATGTCAATTTGTACGTATGTCCCCACACGTGAAAATTCAGTATGAATATTCATCAAAAACACGAGTGGTTCTATGGTTGTGAAATAAAGTGTTGCTTATTTCGTGTTCCATGGTTAGTTTTTTAAATTGGACAAGTAGTTTTGTAAATGACTTAATACAATTAAATGAAAAACTCCAGGTTCGTACATTCAAGAATTATGAATAAAATAATAATTTCTGAAGCACTTGACTTTGGACTTAAGGATTACGATGAAACAAAAAAGTCGGATAATCCAGGAATATTTCGAGGCCTGAAATAATAAAATTTACAAGATATTGAAAGAACAAAGGAGTTTGTGAGAAAATTCAAATCGACTGGCTAGACTTTATTCTTGAGGTTTATCGAGAAATTATTTCAGGTAAATAAATTTTGAAGTTATTTTATGGGAGCTATAGCGGATGAAAAATCTAACGTTTTTCGAAATTGCAAACAGTGATCTTATTTTGATACATAAAAAATGGCAAACCTATTGAACGTTTTGGGTGATGATATAAATCTTCAACAAACAACAAATATCTTTAGCCCTCTTATTTTCACTGAACTAAACCACATGTAATGATAATTTCAAATAATTTATTGCACAATCAAACGATTGCGCTGCAGTAGTAGAGTATTCAGTGAAATGCAAGGAGTGCAAGCTGTATTAAAACAAATATCCGATAGCTTATTTTGTTCGAAGCGATGCGCATGAATTGAATTAAATTATGGCCCAGACAGTCTCTCAAAATACTGATGTTCGTATTCCTTTTCAATATTCATTTGAAATTCCAACTCCAGAGTTATGCATACAGCTTAATTATCTTCTATTTGATGCAAAGATTAATGAACAACCTAGCGATCTGACCAAGCAGCCCCTTCTGGCGGATATATTCGTGTCTACCATAGAAGACAAAGTACTGAATCCTAACTTGCCTGTTGAAATTCATTTTTGGTATAAACGCGTTAATGACATACTCATTTGTCTAAACGGTACGCCTAGACAATTTGATGATTTTCTCTGGTTCATAGATAATAACCATCCAAATATAAAATTTTAATTTGAAAAAGAGGAAAACCATCAAATTTCATTTTTAGATCTCTCAAGTTTCCACTCAAATATCAAAATTAACATTAACATCTTCAGAAAACCTATTAGCATAGAAATATGTATTCCTCAGGATTCCAACCACCCAAATTAACATAAAATTTCGGCATACAATTCAAATTGAAGCCATTAAAACTATAACTCACAGAAACGGTTTTGATCATGACTTAATTGAGAAAATAGTGAAACGAAAACAATTACATATAGTTATCAGTCAAATATATCTAATTATTAATACCAACAAGTCCAAAACATTAATTCATTCTACATATTTTCGAAAAATAAGTAAAAATTCCGCAAGTAAGCTTTCCATATTGAAAACTACAATTGCATTCAAACTTCGGATTACTTTCTCATTACTCTTATTTAATAATAAAGATCCTATAGAGAATTTAAATTAATCTGGAGTTTATTAGATATGTTTTAAAGACTAAAGCCATTTCTATGTAGGTCGAACGACCAGTCTTGTCGTTCCTTCAAAATAAGACATAAAGAAAATCAAACTTCATTCATTAAACATCGAAAATGATCACTCTTTTTCCAATATTGATAGTTCTATACATTGCCCCAGAGGGTAGAAAACTCAATTACCTAGAAACAGTTGAAAATTTCAAATCACTCAAGGAACGACCAGACTGTTTTAAGTAAATGCCAAGTTTCCGATGTATGCAAAAAATAAGTTTCATTATTTTGTGAACTGCACACCTAATATCTGGTTTTTCCACATCCTATTCATAAAATTAATTCACTTGTAGATAGTAAAAATATAATAAAAATTCCATTTTTGTTTGAATCATGCTTAACTATCAAATAGTAACGGCTGGAACAATACAGAGTCTTATATATGCTAGTGCAGCAAACAAGTCATTATGAACTGCAAACTTCGTACAAAGTACAGTGTTTGTTGCCAATTTATTCGGTTCAACAAAGAATGCTTAAGAAGAAAAGTGATTCCTACCTATGTGCAAATCAAGATCAAGTACACTTCTCATTCGGGGAAGAAAGCTATACGGCTTACAGAAACAACATGGATTAAAAAAAAGGAAATCTTTTCAAGATACAATGGAACGATAATCACTATAATTTATTTGCATAATTAAGTTGAATTAAAATTCAGCTGCGTTTTCGAGTGAATCATAATTCTATAATTCAAAAATTTGAGAAAAACTCATTTATGGTGAATCATCAAATAATCTTTCAGATATCAAATTTCTGAGATTGATGCTGTTAGATTTAACTGAATTTGGGAGTCCATCCTTAATTGATTGATGATGATCATAAATCAATGAAGGATGGACTCCTACATCTCTTTATTTGCTCAAATACGCAATACATTGCAATAATTACTTAAATATATGTTATATACAAAAAATGATATAAAGGTTTATATTGATTATACCAGTTTCCATGAACACAATTATGAATTATGAAAAACGTGGAAAAACATAACTGTTCAGAAACAACATGCATTAAAAGAGAAGGCAGATTCCTGTTCCAGAAAAAGAACATAGTTGAACACTATCCTAAGCTATAGTATTGCAGTCTGAATTAACTACTCCACCCAATTGGATTCCATGAATTCCATGATAAATTTAATGATGAAATAACGTTTCACATCAGTAAACTCTTTCCCGCAAAATTCGACAGCCAGTAAAAACCGATATCATTACAAGTAGTGTACAATATGGCACCAACAATCATTAACATACAGCATGTAAACAATATATTAAAATTCAGTACACGTATGATAAATTTATCTGGAACTAAATTTTACTACTCTGAAATTAATTTACTTCAAAAGGACATAAATTTTGCACCAAAATAAACGACACAGCGATAAAAGAAATTTCAACAGTAGAATCCACTACTGTTCTTTTAAATTTTAATAACAAACAATGGCTCCAAAAATTATAAAAACTCCACATAAAATGTAATTTTAAAATACATAATCTAACACTCAACATCATAAAATTTATGAAAGAAATATTCGAACCGATGATCTTAAAATCATCAAACCAGATATATCGGTCGCCACAGTTATACTACAAAAATCAGTATACATATACTAAATGAATGATTTTATTGTAAAAGAACAATTGGTAGAAATTCCAACTAATAACACAACTAAGATTCAGTATCACAGAAAAGCACTATATCAGACATGAACATCTAATGTTTTAACTAAGCCTAGTTATTATTATACTAACAAGAATCCACCTCCACAAATCTATGGTCTGATAAAAACCCATATAGAAAATGCTTATTTGCTAATAAACCCACTAACAAGTTAGAAAAAGAATTTAACATGACATACTTTGCTCCTAAACATACAATCAGAAATTCAATTTATTTTAAACCAAAAATTAGGATAACTTCACTCTACTAAATAATTCGTATCCCGTAAGCTTAGATCTAAACAAGGTATCCTTCCAACAAATGTATTAAGTACAATTTAGTGTCTGATCACATGTTAGCTCCTTAAATTTCAACTTTGTTTTGTCCTACTTCAATTAACGCTCTGAATTCCTCGAAAAAGTTTGTGGGTAGAAAATGCATTGAGGAAATCTTTGACGAAAACACAACGACTTTAGGCTTAAACTGTTTCATGGGATAAGGTGTCGTGTAGATAAAATCAGCTGCATGAACGTATAATAAGTTAAAAGAAACATTAGCGATATTACGAGTCAGAAAATGAATGATATGATGTAACGGGCATAGGCAATAGAGGTTTTGAAACAAAGAAGAAAATGCTTCACGCTTAGAATAATTACGATCGTCTGATCTTGTAACGTACACAAGTGCACCTTACATGTTGCCTCTATCGCACTTCAATTCCTACCTTTCACTTTCTTATTCCGATTAAAGTATACCTAATCTGATCTTCGACTCTGTTGACTTTTCCCTCTCCATAATTTCCCTGGTTTTCTAAATTCCCTTCCAATTTCCCCAATTGAAATGGTTCATCTTTACTTCGATATAACCTCAAGAAGGTAGTTGATGATTTTATCTTGTATTTTTGTGAGAGTTGAAAAATTGAAGGGGTTTTGAAAACAATATCTCTAGTAAATAAAGGAAACGTTCATTTATTAACTCAATTTTGAAACGTGGATGTTTAGTTTACCCATAAATAAATCGGTATAAGTAATTTCATCTATTAAGTCCGCCTTGTTTCTCTCTTTTTCCGATTTCTCTTAAATAAAAAAAACATTATGGTTATTTAATTTCTTTGGTTGTTCCCTTGTTTTTTCTTTTTACTACAATGAGACACGTTTTGTTCAATTTATCGTAATTTTTTTCAAATAAATTGTATTTAGACACCCGGCATTGATAATCCTAGGTTAGACCTTCAAGACAAGGCCTACTACGTTTGGAAGTAGTAACGACCGCAACAACCCATTCAACAATCAGAAAGGGATAATCGATATCTTGTTGAAAGATTTCTAAGGACAAATATGTCGCCTTGACTTCACCCTCTGCAGCGATTTAGGTTTTTCTTTTCTTTCTTGTAAATGTTGATAAAAAACAACTTGCAAATATGTATCATTGAAATATAATCGTCATTTAAATTAAAACTGTTTGTTCTGTATTACAATGTTGTAATTAATATATCAGAGGACCATATTCTATACACTGATCTGTTGAATGCCGTTTTTTATTTAAATAAAATCTGAATATTATGAGAAAATATTTTCCCGTGACCATTTGAAAAACCAACGAAGTCTTATCCCATAACTGAATAATAAAGACTTAAAGCAAACCAGAACAGGTGAAAGATTTTATTCCTTAGAAGTCCATAAGCATAAGTTCAGACACAAACTGCACTGTACTAGACTGAGGTATGTCCTATTGCTCTGTGCGATCAGATGAAGATAAATCTAGAATGCCTTAGTGAAACAATCAGTATATAATTGACAATCAAGTTGCGGTTAAAGCAGTCGACTCATTGTTTATGAGTAATTGTAATGGGATGTCATCTAAATAGGCCTAATCATGAGACAACACATGTTAACATGTTAATTAGGAATTCACCAAATAACATGACTCAAACCCATAAAAATTGTAGCACGTATCATTCGAAGCTTGGTACTTCATGAAAATCATATTACCTTTTTTTCAGCAATTGCACCATTTTACCGTCATCATACGAACCAATTGAATATCGTGTTACATCATCAATATATTAGATGAGGTTTTCAATTTAATTTGTAGAGGAAATCTTTTCGAGATACAATGGAACGATAATCACTATAATTTATTTGCACAATTAAGTTGAATTAAAAGTCAGCTGTGTTTTCAAGGGATTCATAATTCTATAATTCAAAAAATTTGAGAGAAAACTCATTTATGGTGAATCATCAAATAACCTTTCAGATATGCACATTTTTAAGATCGATGCTGGCGAAACTGTTAGATTCAACTGAATTTGAGGGAGTCCATCCTTAATCGATCGATGATGATTATAAATCAACGAAAGATGGACTCCCTACATCTCTTTATTTGCTCAAATACGCAATACATTGCAATAATTACTTAATTATATGAAATATACAAAAATTTATATCAAGGTTTATATTGATTATACCAGTTTCCACGAAAAAATTATGAATTATGACTTACGTGGAAAAAACATAACTGTTCTTAGACATTACTGTTGTTTTGATGATGGATGTTATGTTCTTGAAAACTAAATGCTGATGATGGTCTTGACAGTTTACCTTTAAATATATATTCGTTTGATAGAAACCACATAACATTCATTAATATAATTTTGACACTAATATCAATTAGTTCACTTCTCTTATTTCATAATTATGAAACAATAGTCAAAGTTTACTATATCATATACAATAAGCTGAGCAGTAACTTTGTTTGCAGCTGCAGTTCCAACCCATTTGTGAATTAAGTTTGATTTGAGACTTGAATGTAAATTCAGGAAATCTTTGGTATTTACACAACGATTTTTATTATGTACATTTTCAGAGAAAGTTAACACTTTTTATGTTTGAATTTGTGAGGCTTTACTTGGTAAAATTCTATTATCAATAATAAAAACACAGTAATTTTTATGTTATTGTTCGGGGAACAAATCATTAGAATTCATTTGCTCAGTGACAGATAACATCTAATTTGATTTTTATAAGTAGTGAAACTTGTGAATCCCTTCATGTCATTTATAATATTCAGAATTAGAGAATCTATTCGCTAACTCCCGAGTTACTCGAAAATGCTCTATGTATTGTTATACCACAACATTTCCAAAAGATTCAATATCTGTTTCATGTTCTAACATTCAAAGTAGCTAACACAGCCAACTCTTTATGAGCGCGTGAAATGTCGATTAACAGATCGGTGTGTTTAGACCTAACAAAATTCGGCTAAAAGTGATCTCGAATCAGTTACGAATCGAATTGATTGACCCGCGGACATGAAAGCGTTCTTAATTGTCTGAGTCTGCGAAAGCGCACAGTTTGTACTTGGTTTGGAACTGCACCCCCGAACAATTCTAGTGATACTGATTGTGTCCCTCAAAGTAAAGTTCACATAAAGGTAATTTTAATCAAATCACTAAATCGTTATTCTTAATTTGAGATTCATAACTGAAGCATTGTTCAGTTGGATGAAATTTGGCACACAGATGGTTCATTAACTAGTTTAACATATAAGAGTTCTTTATTTTTCTTGTGGGATTAACATAAGACGAATTTACTTAAAATTCAATATAGCTATGACTTATGGAGGATTATTCCGAGATGAGAAGTACTCTTTTTCGCAATCTAGGTATTAAACTAGCTGTAAGCCTAACTTTAATCAAATTCATTCAGCCGCTTTTGCGAGATGTTCACATTGAATAGGTGAACTCTCAATTTTTCATGTACGCCCCAACGCAAAACAGAACACTTCAAATTTAGCTTTGTATTCATATGTCTGCGGCATTGTAGATTCCAACTGGATGTAACGCTCTTCTTAAAGTTAGACTCTACCATATCTTAATTGTACAATGTCAATACACGGAATTCCATACTAAAACTAGAAATGTTTAAGTAACATTCTCTATTTTTTGACATGGCAGAAATGATGTTGATAAAATTGGATAAGTAGATACCTTGAATTTAGAGAAGGATATATGCTATCTTTTTCAAAATTCAACCTTTGAGGGTTTGAAATAGCGGTTACGAGTTTGTAGGAAATCGCTCGTGCGGTGTTGAAAAGTGTTTAGTGGATTTTCCTTAGTTTCAAATATTGAGACAAGAAAAATTGTGTTTAAGATCTCGATTACAAAGAAAAAAAAAGTGTTCCTGAACTTTTGAAAAAACCACTCAAAGGTAGGAAATAGTGGTTCAATCTCTATATCGAACTAGTTTAGTTGAAATTTGTAGTTAGGGTTTCAATTATTATGTAAAAAATTATTGATTCAAGGTTTCAATTAAAATATCTTACGGTCCTAACTAGCGGGACGTGTTTATGTGGGGCAACAACTAATATAATTATCCGAAATAAAGTTATAAAAGCTTAAGTCATGTTTAAAAAGGGAAATCATACGACATTTCCCGCGTAAATGTCATGTCGGTTAAACATGCCAGCGCTGACGTTTTGCTGCCGCTGACCGCCTGTCATGGTGTTGAAATAGTCTTATATGAAAACTAACTTTCCGCAGAGTTCGGACCGTTTCGTTGTCAGGGTAAGCGGGGAAAAGTTTGATCGGCCTCCCTGTTTACAATGCTTTCCTCGATAAACTAGGTTTCAGAAACGGTTCCACTCGAATCATACCTCCCAGTAACCACATATAAGTAGAACGAATGAAACAAAAACCCCTAATTTTGACAGCTCAAGAATTGTTGATTTCGTCAATTCCTTGACGTGAAAGTTTGGCGGAGCTGAATGGCGAGGGTAAATTTGAATAGAGATCGATTTCTGGAAGAGATGACTTTGAACATTAATTTATCGATTAAACTATAAGAAAGAAATGCATATAATTTCTAATAAACAAAATATCGAAATATATATCAACGGAGGATTTCGCGAGAAATCTGATTTAGGAGTACGTTTTTGTACGGCTCGAAAGCACCTATTTCGCAGGGCGAAAGTAGATACCGTCACGGCACTCTATATGGCCTGGGATAAGTTGTCGTTTTTCTGCTTTTCGGAGGACTTGCGATAAAGACCAAATTTGGAGGCGGATATCTCCGGAACGGTTTGGAATATCGAAATGAGACTACGTTACGGAAACAGAACAATTATCGTGTAGCGTTTCTTCACGATAAACTGCGGCTCGATATCCAGCCGTTTAGGCTAACAACCCCCTTTACTAATTTCCGGTCTAACTTTCGAGGGAAAAATGGAGTTTTTTTTTCGGAAACCCCTCGGGAACGCGTTTTTTCGACTCTTCAACCGGGTAAAAATCGTAATCCTCGTTCGGAAGAATCGAATTTTTGTTTTCCGCAAAATTTTCACCCGATTTCACTTGGTGCTGGCCCGGCGCGTTTTCTTCGCCTTTTTTGGAGGGGGCCAAGCGCCCCTACCGGACGTCATTCGGACGTGAATCGGGCGTCGTTGAACGGATAAAGCTCAGATCTGCCCAACAAAATTGTCCACTAGTTGAAAAAAAGCTCTCCGCCGAATAAATCGCCTTTCACTATACACAGCTTTTCCCCACAGAATTCTCTCATTTATCTACGCCCACTCCTTACGGTTTTAGTATAGTTAAATAATATAGAATAGAATATCACTGTTAGAAACATAGCCATAGGATAATATGGATTGCCCATCTTCGAATATAAAAATATGACTTTTCACAACAGAGAGAATTAAGCCGAATATACACTTACCAATGTTTTTAGAATTGATGAGTATAAATGCTAGATGAAGATCCTTTTCTTATATAGAAAAACTGCTTTTAGCAACTAGACCCATTTTTAGCTCAATGAGCTAGTAATAAAGGAGAATTGCAGAATTTTGTCTGATGAACGGAAAGAAACAGTTCAAGAGCTGCCAATGCACCCCAAAAATGCATTGTCTGGTGAGGTAAGATTTATTTGTTGAGCAAGTAATCTCATGATTTAACAGTGAATTGTCCGCCACGATCATTCGATTCGACCACACTTGACTATTTTCTGTAGAGGTCTGTCAACTTCCTGCCTTGAAAGGCAACATTGAAGGTGTCTGGTGAAATACCGGCCGAAATGTTGGAAAAAGTCTGCTAAAATTGCACTTTATGAATAGTCCGCCTGAAGTGTACCAGTGAGCAACATTTGCATAAAATCATCTTTAAAAAAAGAATGGCGGGCATTGACTCATCGATTCAAATAAATTTTTCGCTTACTTTTGTAAATTTTCTGTTTTTTTTTAATTCCGATACACACACTAAACAATAATATATGGATTTTTGAAATAAGTGGATGACACCAAAAAATATGAAAGAAGACAAATGTATTTATTATGCCGATTATTATTCATAAACTTGGTGTTACTTTGAGAACCTTCACGAAGAATTTTCGATTTTAGAACGTGAGATAAGACAACAATCCACAAATCTTGTAATATTCTTCTTAGATTTCTTTCCGAATGAAATTATGAATGAGAATCATAGGTTTTCTTCATAAAAATTTTGCGAAGAAGCTTATTTCATAATTATGATAATATAATTATAATTTTACGTAAGTTTATCATCTCTTTTCTTAGTAATATTGGATTCGTTCGAGCGTCTAGCACTTTACTACATTAAATAGAATTATGAAATAATATTCCCTACTACTCAACATTTATGTCCATATACTTTATCCTTGGCATACTCATATCATTGATTATTAAGTATCAATAAAGTGATGCCAGCGGAAGCAGCTATCCAAAGTTAAAAGAGAGCTGACCCACAGACAATTCCCTGAGGCACACCACATTGAATAATAATTTTTCCATTCTCAGTCCCAATGGTCGACACAATCTGCTTCCTTTAACTTGGATAGCTTTTGAAGAGATTATATGGACTGAAGCCAAAATATAGTTGAGTGTACCAAGTAAAGTATTATGAGATACAATGTCGGAAACACTCAAACGATATTTTAAAATTTTCAACAAAAACAAGAATCTTATTCTTTTACTCGATCTCAATGTGCAGTAATTTCATCTATTGATTGGTCATTATTTTTGAAACAACACGAATCAATTGTACCAAAATCTAAAAGCACACTGGTTAAAACGAGAGTTTTTCGATAATGTATCATATGTATATGTGGTCATTTGTAAAAAAAATTGAAGACGTCATATAATAATAATTTTTCCATTCTCAGTCCCAATGGTCGACACAATCTGCTTCCTTCAACTTGGATAGCTTTTGAAGAGATTATATGGACTGAAGCCAAAATATAGTTGAGTGTACCAAGTAAAGTATTATGAGATACAATGTCGGAAACACTCAAACGATATTTTAAAATTTTCAACAAAAACAAGAATCTTTTTCTTTTACTCGATCTCAATGTGCAGTAATTTCATCTATTGAACGGTCATCATTTTTGAAACAACACGAATCAATTGTACCAAAATCTAAAAGCACACTGGTTAAAACGAGAGTTTTCCGATAATGTTTCATATGTATATGTGGTCATTTGTGAAAAAAATTGATGACGTCATATTTTCGATAGATAAAATGAATAAATCCTGTCAAGAAGTAGAGAAGTACAGAAAATTTTCCTGTTCGAGAATTTTTTATAAAGCTAATTGCAAGGGTTGGCCTCATCTATTTTTTTCAGCTGTGTATTTGGATATATCAGCAGAATTCTATAAGACTTAGCTGTAAACACTTGTTCCTATATAATTATTTTAAAAGTACAAATTATAACAATTCAAATAATTGAGTTACCTACACTGTACCATATCAAATTTAAATTGTTTGTTTCATTTCTTAGTTGTGATCATCCAAAATAAAGTTGATTAAAAATGAGACTTTTATTTTTATTATATTTGATAAACTTTATAATATGCGAGTTCGATTGATAATCTTTTTCGATACAAATTATGCACCATTGATTCAAACAATACGGTTAACCACTTCTGTCATACACTTTTCAATAAAATTTTATATTTGAAGTTGAACAGAAACAAAAATCATGGATATTCTGTAAAATGTTGATCGTAAAATAATACGATAACCATTATTTAAAATCCTGAAACACAAAGCACGGTTAACTTCTCATTCAGACATCGAGTTTTCGAAATCTAGATTTATTATCTTGTTTCAAGAAACCTTCAAAGGAATTCCAAGATTTGAATAATCATCGTAACATTGAGAAAGATTTATTCTCTTTATATGTCCTTGCATATCTTGTTTGATGGATTTTGTTTTTTACATATTTACACATTAACTAAATAACTCAACTCGCGATTTTGAAATAAACAAGTTGTGCACAATTGGCTACAATTATATATCAAATTCTCATTGAAAATTAAGTTAAAAGAAAAAACTAAAACCAAGCGGTTGCACATGCTATTTTTACGATAAACTGTGAGTATAAATCAATTGAACTGCGACTGTGTATTGAAATATTGTCAACGCAATATTGCCACATTAGTAGGTTTTCCTGCCAGTGGAGAAAAATCTGTTGGAAACACGAAGCAGCTACATGGTATTTTTTCCAGTTTGATGTTAAGTTATGTTTGTTATTCCAATCATCTTTAGAGAAATTTATAGATCAAGGCAATTGAAGAGATATTTACGTATATACGTATACTCCTCAGACCCATAACTTTGTTAGTTTCAGTACTAGAGAACTAGGAGATATCTCAAATCGAAGGTATTTCATTTCTCTTTGAAACCGTGTATTAGTTGGGCGAAAATAGTTCGTCTGAAAAACATAACAAGAGTATGAAGTTATTTACTGTGATATTTTTTTGTCTCACCCGGTATATTAGATCCGATCTGATAAATGAAACCTAAATCAATACCTTCATTTGAGGTATTGCACTTAAATATCCATATGGCAGTTTTTCTTTTAAAAATTAAAATAGAAGATAGTCAACCATTGATAAAAGTAGTCGAACATTTCTCTGTGGCCTTCGTTCAGGAGTAACTTTGACATAAAACCTATCGAAAATTTGTAAACGGATATTCATTTATTCAATAGTCAACATTTCCGAAATATTCATAAAACGCAGAAACCACATCTTATTCTATTTGAAATTCCAACAACGGTTTATGTTGGTTAGAACTCAGTTCACGCAAAAATATTTGGCTCGCTCTATCAGTGGTAGACTACTATGCGAATTTCTCACTATTTTCATTTATACGTAAAGACTTTTATTCAACATTTGAATTGTGGAGGCCGTTACTTGATGTAGATCCATGATATAAATGAGATAAAAAACACAAGGTTTAACTTTAATCTACACTTTATTTGAAAAAATTCGACGACGTTTCGCTGACACAGCAGCTTTATCAAGAATGACAAACAGATTGAAGAGTATGGTATTATAAACAAATCGTAGAACAAGTTGGATGAATAACAGGAAAATCCACACCGAGCCATTGTACAGTTAGTATGGAAGGTAATAAAAACTAATTAAACAAGTTAAGTAGGGGTGAATAATTTACATCTACCTGCTCATTCAAAAGCTTGTCCGAATGTTTGTATCTATTTATTTCTAATGCTTCTAGGAGATCTAATTTTAAACTTTTTGATTTTATATGTAATATGTCAAAGTTTTTATTGAATGAATGGTTTTCTTTTATTAAGTGGTTTGAATAATTTGAATCAGATTTATTTTTATCGAAGCTACGTTTATGTTCAGATGTTCTTATGCTAAAACTCCTATAGGTCCTACCGATATAAATTTTATCACAAGAACCGCAATTGAGTTTATAGATTCCTGATTTACTTGAGTTTTCAACACGAGATTTATTATTTTTAATATGTTTACCTAAGTTATTAGAAGTTTTGAAAGTTATATTAAGATTTTGTTTGACGAGAAAGGATTTAATATTTGTACTTGCAGAACCGCAGAATGTTAAACTGTTGAATATTTTATAGTCTTTATGAATAGGATATACTTCATTTATTGCTTTCTGATACAGTTTTTACGAATGATTAGATCTATCATATCCGGATTATATGAATTATTAATGGCTATCTGTTTGATGATATTTAACTCTTTATTATAATCTTCTACTGATAAAGGTAAATTGAGTAACCGATGTACCATGCTGTTTAAAGCTGCAGCTTAGTGTTGAATTGGATGTAATGAGTAGTTATGTATAATTGTATCAGTATGTGTTGGTTTACGAAAGACCGAAAAACATGATTATTATTTAGTTTAGTGATTTTCAAGTCCAAAAATTAATGGAATCGTTCTGTTCAATTTCTATCGTGAATTTAATGTTCAAATGGATGGAATTAATGAAATTAAGAAATAAGTCTAATTGACGAGTAGTTCCAATGAAACATACTAAGATGTCGTCAACATATCTATACCAATAAAGAAATTTGGAAATAAATGGATGTGTATGAATTTTCTGTTCGATATTATTCATAAAAATCTCTGCTAAAAGTGGACTCAAAGGATTTCCCATGATCAAACCATTTTCACTACTGTAATAGATGTTGTTGAAAGAAAAATAATTTTTCATTTACTTTTATTCAAGTGTTCTCACTTTGATTTATCGATAGGAAAGAAGAGAAGTATCCAAATTGAGGAAAATGCTTCATTTATGTTATTAGCGCGGTTGAACTTCCTTTTGTTACGAAAATTCTAAACAACTAACTTTTTCTATTTTTATCTCTGGAAGAAAACAGCCATATATATATTTGAGTGGAATACCTCAGATGAAAGGTATTGATTGAGGTATTTCATTTATTAGATCGCATTGAATATACAGGGTGACAAAAGAAAATAACACAAGAAAATAACTTGATTTTCTTCATTTGTTTTTTTAGAACACTATTCACTCAACTAATGCACAGATTTAAAGCAAATAGAAAAACCTTCGATTTGGGGTATCCCTACAATTTCTAGGACTAATACTAACGAAGTTATGAGCTTGGGAGTTTTACGTGGCGGACCCTTTATTATATCTATTTTCAAAATGAAAGGGAAAAAACATTGTTTCTTGGCAAAAATGGATATGGGAATCAAAAGGGAACAATTTACTTCATACATTAGTTCAAGATATTAGATAGATCATTTTTAATTGCTTTCAGTAAATCTAAAGTTTGAGCTTTTCACGAGAAAGTAAGGCTAAATCTATTTCTATCAAGGAACCAAGGAGCAAATCAATTCAAATAATCAAAAAACTAATCGAAATGTCAGAAGCACCGTTTCCACATGCAATAAGATTCAGCGTACCTTGAGGAAGTCGATGCATATATGTCTGAACCCTGGTGATTTATCTGCTTTTCTGACCTTAGTAGCATTAAAGGAGAGTTACATGTATTGTTTAATATATGTTCTATCGATAATTCGAATATCGATAAACATTTTTGCTGAACACGCTACTAGCAAGAAAGACATCTTGGTCAGTGCAAGGTCAATGGTATCTGCTAGTAATAATATGAGAAAAATGTTTTTTTGATTTAACGTACTAACTCAAGAACTATCAGTAAGATTTCAAAATATCCATTATAGTAGTGTATACTGATCAAGTTATTGTACATATGTTTCTCACAGGAAACATTTCTTCAGGTCGACTTTTATTTTAAAAATTGATCATGTTATCTTTCCGGGAATGCAAATTCTAGGTTAACAGAAACCTTTATAGGATAGAGGATTCTATTCATTATGCAAGCGAGAGGTTCTGTCATCCGAAAGACATGAGTATTTCATAAAATTGAGCTGGTAACTGAGAACTTCATCGAGCCGAGTCACAATACATCAGCTAATGTTTTCTCCAAGAAGTCATCATGAGAAGACTAATGTTGCATTTTGTTCATTATTCCATTTTCATTTCTCAAATTTATAACATATTCAGCAAAGAGAAGGTGAAGTGAAGAGGATAGGTATAAGAAATGACCAATATGACGATGATTGAATTGAATACTGGAGACCTTTACTTGATGTAAATCCATTACAAATGATGAATAAAAGAAAATTTGATTCACACTTAATTACTATATTCCTAACGCGTTTCGACACAGCGCCTTCATTAGACAGATACAAAATGAAAACTAAACTAAGGTATAAAAATTTATATGATCTACAACATTGGATTAAAAATTAGTAAAATTACCCTAGTTAGTTTGCAACTTCTATTATCTATATGACTCAACCGGAAGCAAATTAAGTGAAGGGAATTATTGTCAAAATCTAACTCTAATCTTCTTTCAATAACATGTTCGAAAGTTTATATCTGTTGGTTTCGAGAGATTCCCAAAATTGATTTGAAATTAGGATTTACTTAAATTATATGGTTTACGTTATTAGAATTAGTTTTTTCATTCATGAAACTACGAGAATGTTCAATTGAAATAGCTGTTTCACCACAAAACATCTTACTACAACTACCGTAACAAAGTTTGAATTCACGAGATTTCTTTCCTTCATCCATTTCACTTTTACTAGTTTTGATGTGTTCGAATAGTTTATTATTCGTTCGGAATCAGATATGTAACTGGAATTTTTTTAGTAAATGTTTTAAATTATGGCAAACTTTCCCAACCTATATGAGGCTACTATATTTGTGTTGATCTTTAGATTTCGGGTATACGATTGAGTTTCCGTTTTCTTGTTGTAACTCAGTTATAATATTTGGATTATAACCATTATTAAGAGCTACTTGTCTAATAATACTCGATAATTATAAACTTGAAAAGAAACTTTCTATTACTAAACAATAAGCTCTTAATAATGGTTACAATCCAAATATTATAACTGATTTATTTAACAAAATCGAGAACATACAATCAATAAAATTGGTGTACCGAAAATCTAAAAATTAACACAGGCATAGTAGCCTCACAAACGTTGGGAAAGTTAGCATAATTTAAAACAAACTAGGTTGTGGTAGTTGTAGTAAGATGTATGTTGAAATAGAAATATCAATATTAGAGTCAATGAACACTATCCTAGTTTCATCAATGAAAAAATAATTATATTCACGGAAACCATTTAGTTGAAGAAAATCACCATTTCAACCAAAATTTTGAAATCTTACCTTCATCTAATGAAAAACTTGATATCAATATTTAGGAATCTCTTAAAATCAATAGGTATAAGCTTTCCAAGATATAATTCAATGAACAGGTAGATTTTGACGATAATTACCGTTAACTTAATTTGTTTCCGGTTGAGTCATTTAGATAATAGTTCTGTGAATTACCTAGGTAGTTTCATTCACTTTTTAATGCAATGTTGTAGATCATATATAAATTGTGGTAACTCAGTTTAGTTTTCATTTTATATTTGTCTACTAAAGGCGCTGTGTCGTCGACACGCATTGCAAATATAATATTAATTGCTTATATAGTTCCAATCGTTTAAAATTTTACTTCAAACTTCAGAAACATTACGTTTATGAGTTTGTACAATTACATACCTAAGAATAATATAAAAACCATATAGGCGAATCTTGGGTATATATGAAAGATATGGTGATTTGAATTTTTTCAACCCATCCTATTTCTACCCTCTTGGGCCGATTATGCCTAGTAGCAGTTGGAACGACACTGTAAAGTTTGTTGACGGTCAGATCATAACTACAGACAAGTGCGATTCTAACTCGTGAATCAGGGATACCCCACAAACTTGTATCCATCATCTGAACGAATTTCTAAGATTTTTGAAGTTTACCCTTTAAATCAGCCTCAGAAATGTATAACTACATCTTAGGTGTATCTAAAGCGAAAGTTAGAACTTACATATTTTCAAGATGCCAGAGAAAAGACATCTCACAGGATCGATTGTCTCGGGACATTGGGGATGTCACTCCCCATTCCAGCTGAAAGAATACTTCTTTACACGGTGAAAGTATTGATGGCTGATGCTCATCATCTGTTACAAATAAATTATAAGTCTATATAGGATATTCTCTACTCTACCAACGAGTGGTATGTGAAGCCGATGTCTACCGCACAAGGGTCATACACAATTTTGCACCCGCGTGTAATTCTTACTCTCTATTTTTAACCTTAAATATTGATATATTACTTATTCCTGGTATGTTTACATTTGTGTTTCAATTACAATGCGACGATGCGCGAATTTTGTAAGCAATTTTATTGTTTAACAGCAACCCATAAACAAGCTGTTGTTGCACATGAGTTTTTGGATGACAGACTGTTGAGGGAAGGACTTATATAATAGACTTAGTGTATGGTGATCTTTATCGGGAATTTATCGTAGAGTCTTGATGAATGAAGAGTTTAATAAGAAGGACTATACAACGAAATGGCTTTTAAAAAGGAACAGTCACGACACATCCTCAGCTGGTGAGTGGATTACGTGTCGATGATAGATTAAAATATAAAACCTATTTATGGATTAGTGGAAGACTTTTGATGAACTATTACAATTAGTTGAAGTTAAAATGTCGAAACGAGACACAATCATGAAGAGTAGTTGCCTCCTATATTGAAATTGAACATCATTCCTTGCTAGAAGGAAGTAATTAGACTTTGTTTCTAAGGGGTGTAAACTGTTGAATATATGGTGTGTGCGGCCAATAAGGCCTGTCGCTTAGTAAGTAACAAAAACACAACTTGAAACAATCCCTGCGGCCCGAATTCAAATCTCTAGGTAGCTAACAATCCAAGATGGCGCCCCAAACATGTCAAGACTCGCTCACTCACACACTTCTACTAATGCGGCCTCATTCATCGTGGCTGTCTGATACCCAGCTTGAACTGTAATATAACGGTCGAATCAAACGTGAGTACTATTACACTTTTCTACATTATTTTGCAGTTTAATTGTCTATTAATTCATTGTTGACAGGCATGTAATGTTGAAATAGTATAACTTAGACAGAATAATGTTATTTTCAATTTTTATTTCAAAATGGTGAGGGTTATTCAGGGTGGACGGCGATTATTAAGGCCTTTAAAATTCAACCACGGGTCTTATTACGCTTCTTCTTTTACATCATCAAGTGACTGTTTATTTGATGCCTTCAGAACTGTAGTTACAAGTGTTTTCCAATTTGTTTTTATAACAACTCCCCCGAGCGAGCATTTCGGTCTAAAAAAGACCTGATGGCGGAGCAGTAGAGTGAGGACAACTCAGCACGTACAAAGCTGTCAAAAGGAAGACAGTTCCAAAAGAACTATCAACTTCAGTCACCAAACACTTATTTGATAAAAATAAAATAGATAAAACCCCCTCAAAAATGAAAAAGACCAGAGAAGATATTAACACTAAAGAGAATGGAGAGCGGGTACTATCACGGATGTAAGCAGGGCCAACAGGCTGCTATGAGGAAGTATTGTAAATGCAGCAAGCAGTACCAAGATGAGTGAGTAGGTTTGTCAGAGGAAGACTATGATAATTTTGAGTCCTTATTGTTCCTAATCAAAAAAAAATATTTTAATGTCTCTACTGTGATTATTGCATTATTATTATTTATGTATCTCAATCACCAAATATAAGGTGTTTTATTTCGACTATGTTTATGGCAGAAGTTGCCATTCTTTGTTCATAATTGATTGTAATTGATATAAATATTTCATTAACATTAAAATTTGTTAATTAGTATGAATAGTTGTGGATTTATTTTCATTCCCACTTAGCTAAGCCTTATTGGCTCACTTACCTTACTGCAGCTATATCAAACCCTCGAGTATTTAAGTTTTCAGTAATTCCTCTTTCATGCTCTCTCCTTGGCTTTTTTGTCTTCATGCAAAGCATTTAACTCATTCCAGATATAAACATCTTTATTTCTCATGAAGCTCAAAAAATTTCAAATTCAGAGTGTCATTTCATTTAGGAGCTATTGTTCATTATTAAGAAATACAATTATTAGGAGGAGAAAAATTGATACCATGCGAAACAGTCTCGACTAACTCGAAAGATCTCTCACAGAGCAAAGCAAATGACCTACAATGTTCAAACGTCACCAAACGTTGCGACTACTGTGATTCACAGTGGTCGCTAGGTTCAGCTCTTTGTCTTCAGAGTACTCCATTAATTCCATTTAACTCGAAGGATTTTGTTAGGTACCTCAACAATTCTCATCTCAGCTGGCATCATAAAATTTGGTTAAATAATTATTTCCACATAGTTCTTTCAGATTGAATTCTTTCTTTGTCATTCAATAACTGAATATTAAAGCAAAAGTTTTAGACATTTTAATTTGTTTAAACGTCTTCAAATCAAACACAATTGAATATATGTTATATATTTTCCACTCATTATTTCTTTTATATCCTCTTTTGCAAACTGACTTTAAAACTGACAATGAAATTTTACAACACGGATTCTTGTTCCATGAAATCCCCAAAGAATCAAACCCGCAGTAATTTTTATGTATACTAATAAAATATATTAAATGAGTTATAATCACAAATTAACGAGTTTTTTGCTTGAAATGTAAGAACTTCCCTCCAAATATACTGATTCAGTGTTAATGCAAAGGCCAAAATATACATCATTTCTTCAATTCATTACTCAGCCATTTGATATTAATTTCAACTTGGTCCGTTCAAACTCATCTTTCACATTGGGAGTATCTTTGAAGTGTTGACCACATCTATCCATTATTTGTTTCTCGTCTCTTAGAATTTTGCCCCTTCTTTATCTACATTGATTCATCTTCAGTTCGAAACCTTTTCTCTTTTTTCTCACTGCTTCGAAAAAGTTCCTTTTTTGCCTCATTTCTTCGTCTAATTTATTTAGATTTTTCTACAGAACTTTCTAGCCTTTCGGTTTTCAATGTATATCTATCTTGCTTGCTTGCTTGCATCTTTTACAATGTGCTTGGGTACTTAGCTCATTTACACAGCTGGACCTACAGTTTATAGTGGATTCCGAACCACTCTCCTAGACCGTGCAATGATTACAAGTTATCTGGTCTACGGAAGTTTATGCCCTCTTTAGGCGACTCTTTCAAATTCAGTACTTCTTTGTTCAAGGATAACATCCATAACCTGATCCCGTATTCGAAGCAGGAGCCTCGGCTAAGCAGTTTTAATATGCTTGCGCACTAACCGTGCAGCTACCGAGGCGGTTATGTATATCTATCTATTGCATCTCCTTTCTATGACAAGCAATGTATGTCTAAATCGTTCGTTTGAACTCAACATCAAACCCTTATGTGTTCTTATACGCTTCCAGTTTACCCTCTCAGGCTTAGCCACATTTTTTACAACTCTTCTAATTGTTCTCCACTCTTTATTTATGCCTTCATTCATCCTTTCGTTAAGCTTGTCGTTTAGTTCCCATGACGCCCTAAATTATTGACTTTACCTATTATGGGCTTCTGCAGTCTCTTCTTGCTACCATTTTCATTTTATTTAAGTTAGGTTAGATGAGATTTCCCTCTACATATTCTATTAAGTGATCTATTCCAATTCGAGAATCCAATGAAAACAATAGTGCAAATAGTTGTTTACAGCAGATCGTAAAAGCTCAGATTTTGAAAAAACGCTGATCCCTATCACTTGTAAATAGTTATCAAATAGAACTACTTATATTGTAATTCTGCAGTTACCAATATTATTTTTCTGGAGTTACTTATATTTTATTATGAAAATGATAGAAATGTTCATTCAATCATTTTCGCTTATATGTATGAAGATAACCTAAAATTAGTTATATGCTATTGATCAATAAAAGCAAGTTGAGCTTCAAGAAAATATGTTTGAATTAATGTCTTATAACCTTGGTAAAATCATAAAATACCTACAATAGATTAATTGCATATTCATAATCATTAGCGCAGTCTATTTTTGGAAGTGATTACAAAACACTTCGGAAAAAGGTAGGTTAGTACGATTACCGACTCGTTCGGTTTCGTTCCTTACAATATGTGACATAAACGTGGAACATTCTACGTGGATCCAAAATTACGATGATCTTATAGTCATATCCTCTCATTCTTTACCCAACTTCCTTTGGGTTCCGTTTACTTCTTTTATTTCAACATCGATTTTGAATAATAACCGCGTTTCCACTCTTGAATTATTTGATATTTATAACATTTATTAGCATAAATAAAAGTTAAGAAGAAATATGGAAATTATAATCCGAAGAAATGAAATTATTCATATCAATTACCTTGTTCGACGTAATATGATCGTATGATTATATTTTTCTTTAGTATCCACCGCTTTTCGGGTAAATTAGGTGATATTGGGCACTAATGCCAAAATATCACTCTACTATGAACTGACTAGGAAGCCCCTGACTATTCGTTTTGTCCCCAATATCGCTTGTTTTTGAGCGCTCGACACTATGCCTTTGGGTAGGTTAAGGATTTCCTCGGTGTTATCAACAAGATGCCCTTTTATCAATCCATTCACCGACACTATCAATGGAAGGATCCCAACCAACTTCAACGAGTATATCTCTTTGATCTCGAATGCCAGATTACTATATTTGGTAATCTTTTCGCTGTGAGCCTTTCCTAAGTTATTGTCGGCAGGTATTGAGACATCTAGTAAGGTTGCGGTCTTTTCCTTCTTCTTTGAATTACGATGTCTGGTCTGTTGGTCGCTATTGGTCTATCCGTAACAAGGGTAGTATACTGGTACATTTTTTAAACATCATTTTCCAACAGGCTCCTCGGATCATATTTATAGGTTTCTATTTTTTTTTTGTAGGCCGAATTGAAGTGCAAGTTCCTGATAATACACTTTAGCAACATTGTTGTGCCTATGCAGATATTCTGCGTGCGACAATATAGGGCAGCCAGAAGTTATATGCTGAATCGTCTAGATGGATTTAGATTTTTATTGGCAATGTTTTTCAGGTATGTGCGAGTTGGAATTACCTGGTCCTGAATCGCCATAAGTCTTTCTACACTTTCGGGAAACAAGTATTTGGTTTTCAGGTAGGTGAGTGACTGTACTTTATTAACCTTGTTACTTTCTAGGTGTGCTAGATACCTGCCATGAAGTGCATTTGCTCTCCACTCCTCAATTAACTGTGCTGGTGTTAGGCAATTGGAAAACCTTTCATTCACGTGCAAGCGTAGAAGGATGTAGCCTTCGTCAGATGCACATATAGATCGATGAAAAGGTGATGTTTTCTCCCTGAAATACTGTCTCAAAGCTTGAATGTTTTTATCATGCGTCATTTCTAGAATTATTAGTCCTCTTTCACCAGCGTGACTAGGGATGTAGAGTCGATTTAGGGAGGCGTGCGGGTGATGAATACCGTATTTGGTGAGCATCGTACGTATATAAGTTTCCATAGCTTTGATATCGGTAGCAGACCAGGTAAGTACCCCAAAAGTATACGTGATAACAGGATTGACCCATGTATTCACAGCAATAAACATAGCCTTGTAGTTCAGCTTACTCTGTAGTTCCTTCTTCACTCTTGCGTAGAGTTTACTCTTAAAGGATTTCTTCATTTCAGATGTACGTATATCAAGAGCTTGTTGGACTCCGAGGTATTTATAAGATTCATCTGGATGGGATTTTAACAGTATTCATCACAGTTATTGGGTTTTTCTCAACTATTCGTCCTCTCTGAATAGTGGCTACAGCGCATTTCTTTACCCCCATGTTCATTCTGATTTCTTGACTGAACACCGACACAACTTCCAACCTCCTTTCTATCTGCTCTTAACTAGAGATGTAAAGTTCAATGCCATCCATATATAGCTGATGTGTGATACGTGGGTTATTTTCTCTGTTGAAAACGTAGCCATTGTTGTTTAGCATTTGACTGAGGGGATTCAGTGCAAAGCAGAACTACAACAGACTCAGCGTATCCCCCTGGAATATCCCGCGTTGTATTTTGATTTCCGGAGTCTTTATTTCACCTTTCATTATGCTCATGCTCAAATATGTTCGCCATGATGCCATTAGGTGCTCTAAAAGGTTAATAATATTACCTGATAGCACGTATACCCAAATCACCTCTAAGAGCCAGGAATGCGGAACCTAGTCGAAGGCTCTTTTATAATCTATCCAGGCCATAGATAATTTTCTAAGCCTGTTTGGTGAGAACACAATGTATGACTAACAGTTCCTTACATCCCCTAGATTTCGCCTGACGCCCTCCCTGTTCTTTTGCTAGAATGTTGTTAGATTGAATATGTCTGTTCATATGTAGTGAAATAATTCCGGTCAATATTTTGTATATGGTAGGTAGACATGTGATTGGCCGGTAGTGCTCGGGATTCAGCGTGTTGTCGTATGTCGGAATCATATACGTAACTTCAAGCTTGAAAAAATGCGGCTCACGACTCGGGTCCTCTAATGCATGCTGGAGTAGTTCCGCAAGTTTTGCGTGCGCATTCCCGAAGTATTTCCACCAATAGTTATGCAATTAGTCGTGACCAGGTGCAGCCCAATTGTTGGTGCGATTGAGGTTTGTGACGACATCCGCTTAGGTTGTACAAATATCGTCCATTTTGGTTTTACGGGCGCTGTTTTTCATTTCTTCAATCCAGTACGAATCGAAGTTATGGGGCCGTTCGACCGACCATATACCACACCAGCATTTGTGCATCTCAGCCGAATCAGGTATGCTATCGCACTTCTGTTGTATTCCATCGAGCTCTCGAAAAAACTATTTTGGATTTTTATGGTATAGCTTGTTGTTTCTATATATCTTCATCCGCTCATTATATCTACGCATCCTGTTACCTAAGGCCATCTCCTCCAGCGTATACCTGTAGTGGGAATCTTTCGTTTTCATACGGTACTCAGAGCCGATCTTCTTTATAGATTTAATGAGTCTTTTAGAGTGCTGTGAGGTAAGTGTGCATAAGCCCTATGCTTTTCCTGATGTTAACAATCTTTTTTCCAGACATATCTTCCACAGCTGGTCGGTCTTTGTGGTGACCGGTCGAGAATCAGTTTTTACGCCGCAAATGTCGCAAACTGTTAATAACCCGCATAAACCAAATCTGATATCTGCTCGAGTGACTCAACTTTATCAATTTCTTCAGAAATAGCAGTGTTAACGGTTTTTACAGATTTCAGCACATTTTGGTCGGGATCTTCGGGCGTTTTGCTGGGGTTAATCCCCTGAACATCAACACATTCTTCATAAAAGTTCTCCTAACCTTGTCACTCTGTTCATTGTTCACATCTCCATAACCCTCTGCTATTGGATGTTCAACCACAACGTCTTCATCACTTGAAGAGTCCTTCGCATATCTAAATGTTGCAGTTTTTCTTAATGGTGTCGAGTTCTGCCTTAGAGATCTTGTTATTCATCAGTATCCGTCGTACTCTATTAGAGAGTAGCTGCGCATATGACCCACGTTCCGGGTGTATATCATTCCAATAGACAGTGAGCAGTTCTCGGCTCCTTTCATCAATTTTATTTGCCATGTCCATTGCTGCATAGTGCAAGCGTATCAGTAGTATGTTCTTTCCATCATTCCATCGCGTTCGCCTATCCTGCCTCGATGGGATTTCAGCTGGACGATTTAAAGAGTCCTCCAAGCTTCGTGGTAAATTCCTATCAGAAATGATCGAAGTGTTCCTAATTTATTCCATGCATTGGTAAAATCGAGATTTGAATGATTGCCTAACATTTTGCAACAATAGTGGTGTTATAAAGGATAGGCCATTCAAAATTGGAAATTTCATTTCGCTATAAAAATAATACTAGTAGACATTTTATCGAAATTACTTTTTTATTGGTAAGACTCATCATTGGCATTTATGAATGAAACACAACATCGTTAAGATGGCTGCCCCGGCTTGCCTTACAATATCCCATTCGATCTACCCGATTTGTCAATACATTCTCGATTGTTGAGGCCTCTATTTCTTCAATGGAAGCTTTGACTTCGTATTTTAAGGCCGCAATAGACTCGAGATTATTTGCGTAATACTTATCTTTCCCGGCGCCCCAGAGATAATAATTTAACGGTGTCAAATCGCAACTGCCAAGTGGCCAATTGACTTTCGAATTTCGGCTGATTATGCGGTTTTCGGACACAGTGCCTACAAGATCAAGTGCTTCGTTGGCGACACGTAACGCCATCCAGTTGAAACCATATGTCCTCCATGTCATCCTCTTCAACTTTCGGGGACAAAAAGTCACGCATGGCACGGTAACGTTCGCCATTGACGATAATGGCGGCTCCTCGCTCATTTTCAAAGAAAAATGGCCTATGATGCCCCCGGAAAAAAACCGCACCAAACCGTCACTCCTTGAGTCTTCTCTACGATGACGTGTAGATTTTCTGAGTCCCAAATGCGGCAATTTTGCTTGTTTACATACCTTCCTAGGTGAAAATGAGCCTCATCGGAAAAGACGATTTTTCGGTAAAAATGCTCATCTTCCGCCATACGATCTTCAGCCCATTGAGTGAAGCGAAATCGCATTGGATGAGCATGAGGCTTCAGTTCTTGAACCAATTGAATTTTATAAGGCTTCATACCGAGGTCTTTATGCAAAATTCGGCGTAAAGACGTGCGTGAAATGTTCAATTGCTGCGAACGGTGATGAGTTAATGTGGATGGCTGTGCGACCACACTTTGAGCAACAGCTGCAATATTTTCCTCCGAACGTACTGGACGAGAACGTAAGCGAGTTGCTTCGTAAAATAACGAGCCACTTTGACGAACTCGCTTCACAAATTGATCCACAAACTGAATTGATGGCACTTTATTTTTACCGAAAAATTTCCGCAGATTTCATACAGTTTGAATCAAAGACTCAGAACTTTGGAAATATGTTCGTAATATTTCCCAACTTTCATCAAGCGAAAAGCGACCCATTTCGTAAATGTCTAACCTTTTACTAAAAATATATCTTTTCATAAGTGTCAAATTGGCCCTCTGTTTCAAAATAAGTATAGGTTCAAATTTCAAACGTTAGATGGCCCACTCCGTATGTTTAAACTTTTCTCCAACGATTTTGGAGTCTCAACACAGACTTCAAACTTGAAGTCCCACAAGAAGAATTCAAGAGGCATATATATATATATATATATATATATATATATATATATATATATATATATATATATATATATATATATATATATATATATATATATATATATATATATATATATATATATATATATATATATATATATATATATATATATATATATATATATATATATATATATATATATATATATATATATATATATATATATATATATATATATATATATATATATATATATATATATATATATATATATATATATATATATATATATATATATATATATATATATATATATATATATATATATATATAAATGACACTGCTTTATAATCATTTCATGTATTCAGTGTTTGAAATCAGTTAGTTGGCACTTTGTTTCTGTTGATTTCAAACACTGAATACATGAAATGATTATAAAGCAGTGTCGCATTATATATATATATATATATATATATATATATATATATATATATATATATATATATATATATATATATATATATATATATATATATATATATGCTTTATAATCATTTCATATATTAAGTAGCCCAAGTGTCATAAACCGTTTATAGTCGCGTTTCAATGGTAGCGTAGAAGAACGCCATACAGGTCGTTTCAAGATTACTATAATCGCCCAAGACCGATTTTTGGTTTTACAAGCCAGAAGAGATCGTACTACCACAGCATCTCAATTAGCTCAAGAGCTACCACGAGTTCATAATGTACAAATTTCCGACCAAACTGTGAGAAATCGACTGCACGAAGGTCAACTCCATTCCAGACGTCCTTTAAGAGTTCCACAACTGACCCATAGAAATCGCTCTGCTCGTTTAGCTTGGAGCCAAGAACACGTAAACTGGGATCAAGAGAGGTGGGCCGCAGTTCCCTTCAGTGATGAACCTAGATTTAGTTATTATCCCGATTCGGGAAGAATTCGAATATGGAGGGAACCTGGAAAGCAAAACCGACCCAGCATGCTCGAGAAGTTGCTAGACAGGGAGGCGGATCAGTGACGTTTTGGGGAGGTATACGCCTTGGTGGAAGAACTGACCTCGTTTTCATACAGAACAACCTCACGGGAAATTCTTACACAAATGAGATAGTTTCACCTATAGTGGTACCGTATCTCCAAACAATAGTTCAAAATCCACTCTTCCAACAGTATAATGCCCCTCCTCATCGTGCAAGAGTTGTCTTGAACGTTTTTAAAGAGAATGATATCGATCTTCTACCGTGGTGATCCTGCTCCCCAAATCTGAATCCCATCGAGCATGTGTTGGACACCCTAAAGTCAAAACGTCTTCCATCATGAACAGGAGCTTCGATTAACAGTTCAGGGGGCTTGGAATGACTTAGGCCAAAAGTAATAGACAATTTAATATTGAGAACAGAGGTGGAACTTCTGGGTACTGAAAAATATAAATGCTTCCATATCGTTTCGAAAATATTAGTTCAGGAATTTTTTTTGTGTTTTACCAAATTTCGTCATTTTCAAATTTCAAATTCTTTTGTATAATAGGTGCTTTGGAGAAGTCAAATATTATTTTGTTTTCTTGAGAATGCATTATATACAATACATCCTAAAAAACCGAAAGATTTCTATAAATTCGAATCATCAAATTCATATTTTAAAGATAGTGGTAAGTGTTCCTAGACATTTTTGAGGTTTATATATATATATATATATATATATATATATATATATATATATATATATATATATATATATATATATATATATATAAATATAAATATAATACTAAAATTAAACATTAAGGAATTCACCTTCAACATCTTTTTGACATCACATGAATACGAACAGAACAGAACTATTTCGAGTAGATCACAATTACATATAGAGAAGAATAACAATTAACGGAAGCACTTTATCAGTTGAATCATCCAAGTGATTCAGTTAGACGATAGGACTGCTGTAAATATTATCTCTAGCCCAGCAAATAAGATCAATTAAGGAATGAGTAGGCAGTCTAAAAGACCTAAAGGTAAATCTAATGAGTAATTCAAAATGATTTCTGCTATCTGTATTTTATACAAAGATGAGGAGCTTACCTATCTTGTTAATATCTTTGAAATATCTTCAAGTCCATTTTATTATGTGCGTTTGTTTTCGCTATAAACAAATGCAATAAATTCATTTCTATAATTCATAGATATGGAAAATGTCATAGATCCATTGATAACTGATAACTGAAGTGAAAAATCGGCATGATAGCTATGGATATGGTATCAGCTTTTGTTTATGAGATATGGGAGATAACAGACATAAGCTATAACCGTATAACTCAGGTTTACCTCAAGTCTAACACAAAAAAAAAGTTTCTGCGTATATTACCAAACCACTATATTAATATGTTTTTTGAGTCGCTGATTCCGAATACGAGGTCAATTACCTTCTTAAAGAACCATTCAAAGTTATATGAAGGTCAAATCTAATTGAGTCGTATAAAATATCTGAGAATTTCTTCATATAGGTTTCTCAAGTCGCTAATCACGAATCTTAAGTCAGTTAAGATTTTAAAAAAGAATTTATCTAATTGAATTAGAAGTAGCGAATAGTCATGAAATTTGTTTGGTAAATGAGCGGAGATGCATGAAATAATACTCGAAGCTGCTTTAACATAACAATGTATAAGGCAATAACTGAGGGGGTCCATAATAAGGCGTTTAGTATATATAGAGTTGGATATGACAGATCATTCAGTATATTAGATATTGGGTGTATTAGGCGGTTGGTTTATTAGGCATTAAGTATGTTAGACGTTTAGCTTATCAGGCGTTTAGTATACAGGGTGCTTCAACGAAAACTAAACAGAAGCTATATCTACCAAGATATTCATTTCTGATCAAAACGCAGAAACAGGTTAATTTTTGTTTCAAGGGGGACATCTTTTGGGGTACAAAACTTGCCTGAAATATCAACCCCCTAAGCGGGGATTGCAATCCTTGAACATTTTGAATGTGGAAGATGGGTCGAATGATGACTCAAAAGACAGGTAGTATTTTTGTCTACATCGCCTTGAACGAATTTTCGTTTTTAATTGAAAACTGTGAAAGATACAGAGTGAGCAACTGAAAGATAGGGAAGACTATTTCCCTGAGACTATTCAAGTTTCAGTGAAGTAAAATGGAACCGATCCATGCTGATCAATGGCAGCCATCATGCAGTCTTCTCTGTTTTTCAGTGGCTCACTCTGTATCTTTTACAGATTTCCATCAAAAATGAAAATTCTTTCACGGGAATGCAGACAAAGTTAATACCTTTCTTTCGAATTATCACTCGACCCATCTACCCTCTTCCAAATTTTCAAGGGTTGTCACCCCTGCTCCAGGGGTTGAAATTCGAGATGAGGATGGTACTTGATGATGACTGCCATTGATCAGCATGGATCTGTTCCATTTTACCTCACTGAAACTTGAATAGTCGAATAGTCTCAGGGAAATAGTCTTCCCTATTTTTCAGTTGCTCACCCTGTATCTTTTACAGTTTTCTATTAAAAATAGAAATTCGTTCAAGGCAATGTAGACAAAAATACCACCTTTCTTTTGAGTCATCACTCGACCCATCTTCCCTATTCAAAATGTTCAAGGATTGCAACCCCCGCTTAGGGGGTTGATATTTCAGGCAAAGTATTGTACCCCAAAAGGTGTACCCCTTGAAACAAAAATTGACATGTTTTTGCGTTTTGATCATAAATGAATATCTAAAAATTTATCAGGTGCAAGTTTAAATGATTAAAAATAATGTGACGGATAATTTGGAAAGATTTTGAGGTCCCAAAAAATGGCCTATTTATGAAGTTGCTCTCTTGGCCATATTCACTTTAATCCCTTATATACCTGTCAATTTTTCCGTGAAATCCACCCCAGGCTATAGCACCAACAGGTGTCGATCGATATCAATGAAAAATAACCGAATTGCATCTTGAATGTTATTCTAACAGTCTGAATATTTCCATTGGTCTGTCACTTCAATAAATACCAAAAGTTGACCTTCATTTGGACTTTCTTTATGGTAACCCCCATGTTTTCCATTTTTTTCGATTACTTATTCAATTTTGAGTACTTTCTGCGACAAAAGTATTCCTTGAAATGCTGTATTTTTCGAGAAAAAATAAATTCTCAAAAAATTTCGAAAGAAAAATCATATTTCCAATTTATTGATTGAATGCGTAGAATGGGAGACTCTTGTGGTTTGTAATGGAAATTTTCTGTTTTATAAAGTATTTTGGTCATTATTTCACTTCAGATAACTTACATTATTTTGTATTTTGGGTCTTAAAATGAAACAGAAGATTCTAATGAATCGTGATGGAATGTCTCTGAAAACCACAGATCAATCTCCATAGAATTATGATGGAAATCATTCACAATTATTAACGAAAAATTAGAACAGAATAGGTTCCTACCCGCTCATTCTTGTTATTGTTTCGCTTTCAGTCTTTTTCACACATTTCGACTCTCTCGGGAACGGTTTTTCAGATCGTGATGGACGCCGCAGAATTTCTAGACTCGAAATAAACTTACGTAAATACGGTTCATTAAAAAAACTGAAAACTCCCAAAAGAAATATTAGTGAAGATACAGAATTGCATATCTTGTTCAGTGTTCAATCAATTCCAGAAACATCTGTTCGACTCATTTCTGAAGAAACTGTGAAGTCAGCGACGTCTGTTCAATTTCTGTTTTGAAAACATAACTAACTTTATGTTTTTCGAAAAGTTCAAGCTCGTAAAAAACATGACGATGTTTGTCGCCTCGAGCTTTCGAATTTTTTTAATTTGTTCTTATGAGCGTACTTTTCACAACAATCGTCATATTAATAGAAATAATTTTTGACGTAGGAGCCACCAGAATCCGCATAATATAATGAACAATAATGTTCAACGTAGATTCGGTGTGAATGTCTGGCGCGCCATTTATTCGAATTGCTTTATAGGACCAGTTTTCATTTGAGGAAACTTGAATCAGAACCATAATAATGAAATTTTTATTCGATTATTAGAAGATTTCCTCGATGATCTTCCTCCAGAAGAACGATTAAAAATCTACTTCTAACGACGCAGCTTTGAATGTGAAATGACCTTACAAAATTTCTTGGAGATGAGGGATAAATAATCATGTTAGGTGACCAGCCCGGTCACCATATTTGACCCTTCCTGATTTTTAGCACTGGAATTACCTGCAGGATTGCGTTTAACGCACTCCTCCAGAAATTTGGACTTGTTGAATAAAAAAAACACCTTTTCCAGGAGATGTCAATTATGTATTCAACAGCATAAAGGGCCTTATCAACAATTTTCATGAAAAATTTGTTGATATAAGTTGAGTTTTTTTTCGATGTTTTCGGTTAATTGTCCTTATATTTTATCGAGTATATTAAACTTGCAGCGCTCTTGTTCATCACGATCTGAAAATCGTTACCGATAGAGTCGAGATGCTCGAGTACTATTCCTGTTGGATTGAAAATGAACATGCATCTTGTCTTAATTCACTCGATTTTTATCTTCCGTATTTATTAGTTTTCCCTAAAAAAGACTCGAACCGAGACGATAACAAGAATTAGCGGGTAGGTACCTAATCTAAATTATTCTAGTTAATAATTGGGCATGACTTTAATTATAATTGCATGGAGATTTCTATATAATTTCCAATGATGTTCAGCCAGATAGCTTAACTCACCATTCATTAGAATCTTCTGTTACGTTTCGACTTTTTTTTCACCAAAAATACGAAATACTATGAGTGAGTTATACTGAAATAATGACCAAAACACTTTCTAGGACAGACAAATTTTATCAAAAACTGAAACAGTCCCCCGCTCTATTATTACGTGGATGAATTAGAATTGTGAGTTTCTTCTGAGATTCTTCCATACAAAATATAAAATATAGCGTTTTAAGTGATGACTTTTTTAGCAGAATGTACTCAAAATTGAATGAATAATAGAAGGAAAAAAATATAGGATTATCATTCAAAAGTCCAACTTCCGGTATTTCTGGAAATTAGAGACCAAAAAATTTTTTGAAGCTGGTTTTAGTTTCATTGAATTCGACCAATAATTATAGTAACTTTAGCTTAAGGCGTTTTTCGCGAAACACCCGATATATAATATGAATCATCTGGATGCAAAAGTGCAGAATAGAGAATATACTCACTTCTACTAAAATTCTACCAATAATTCAAGAATTTTTCTTTCGTCTGTGACTTATTCAGGAGCAATCAGATATAATTTTTCTTCGCACAGTACTACTGTGCTACGATGACAAAGATTATTGAAGCGTAATGAAACAGTGACAATTATCATCGACTATTACGAAGCCATAGACTGAAAGTTAAATTAAAACGTACATACCTTATCGAACTATTCACAAAACTAACACAAAAATGCGCAAATATGCGCACCTTACTTGGTCAACAAGGCCGTTTCAACTCCTACGATATACCAGATGTACGAACATAGATTAACACATAAAGTCTGTCACTGAAAACTAACAAATATCATTTTGATGTTTACCCCTCAATATTATTCACTACGATACCTGTCCGCAAACAGCTCGCCCGAAAATCTAGTGTAACTGTATCCTCGAACAAATACCGTCGACCGTGATTTTAATGAATGAACAAGCGAGTAGCCATGTTGCGTTCTACGTTGGAACAAGTGAACACTTCCACCGCTAACTATATACAGGTATTTCGATTCTCTTTCACCTCTGTCAGCTTTGTTTCTCTCTTCTTTCACATGTAATGAAGTTCCTAGTTGAGCGAGGATTGATCTGATAAACTTGATTTAGACATATACGGTGCGTCCGGAAAAGTATGGACCGCAAAATTCTTTTTTATTCACTCCACTTTAGCTAAAAACTATGTGTCACCTCCGGTAAAACGTCACTAGACCAACTCAGAAGCAGGAACTCCAGGAACTAGACGTTTACTAATATCAATATCAAAACCTGTAGTGTTGCAAATGCTTACTACCTTCTTGGGAAGAATCCGACACCGGTTGGTCCCTTCTACCCACTTATCACCGTATCTACGCATTTTGCAACATTCATAATTTCCTTGATTTAACAATTCACGACTTTTTTTGCTTGGATTCTCATTGAGTCAACATCTAGCTAATTTTCAGTTCTCTGTACAGTGTTCCAACGAAAATTAGCCCCCCCAACTCTCGATAGAGTGATACTAACGAAAAACGCTGGGACAAGCCAATTTTTGATTTGATGAATAAATTTTAAACTACGGATTCGGTGGCTAACAAAAACATGAAGTTCAATATTGGCCTATACGGAACGAAGTAACAGAAGTGGCAGTTTTCGGCCACCTCAGAAATTTAATGTTTGGACTGAAATGTATGAAAACCATATTGTAGGAAATTCTTCAGCGAAGGATATCTCAATGGAGACACTTATTTGCATTTGTTGTAAGAATGAAAAAATCCCTAACCCACAGAAATTTTGGAAAATTTAAATTTCGATGTTCGTGTGAGACAATATTTGGATGCAAATTTCACCTGATTTGAGTCCTTTAGATTTCTTTTTATGGGGTCATCTTGAATCGAGAGTTTATGATACACAACCTGAAAACTTGGAAGAGCTGCGGAGATGAACCGTCACCGAATGCAGACTTTTGATATCAGAATTTTTTCAAAATGTTAGAAGAGAATTCCAGAGTTGTTTGTATCATTGTATGGAGGTAGGAGGAGATCATTTTGACTATATAATTTGATTTTTGGCATTATCAAACTTTCATTGAAATACAAACTTTCGTTGTGTTTGGACAGTCTGTTAGTAGTAAACGTTCATGAAGATACTAGTCTATGTTTTGCAAAACCCGATTTTCCAAAAACATTGATTTTGCGTTTTTTTGAAGAGCAGGACGGAATTATGTATGGAGCTGGCATCGCTGATTGAGTGTAAGATGTTTTTCTTCACTTTTTGTAACACAGTTAAAGTACAAGCTTTCATTGTGTTTAGACAGTCTGTTAGTAGTAAATGTTCATAAAGATACTATTTTGAATAGAGAATTGAAAGACTTTTTCAAAGATATGTCAATCGACCCACTTTCCCTATAATGAATTTTTACTGCGGTACTGCTAAGGTTTGAGGGCTGATTCAATATGCTCCGAAAAAAACTGAGAAATAGATCTCCCTCCAATCAAAAATTGACATATCTCAACTTTTTACGCCAAAATCAGTCCATCTTTAGATATAGGGGATAGAATTTCTGTTGGAACACACTATATATGTGATAATGCCTGATTAAATAAAAAAAAAGTCTTCCACAAATTACTGCTCCCATAAATAGACATTTAGCAGCACTTGGTGTACATCTTGGCTCCTAGGAAATTATCATTATATTTTTATTATATCAATATGTATGAAGTGTTTCGTTGTTCAACGAAATAATTAGTGAAAAAATTGCAAATAATCTTTTCTTCTGATACTGCAACTCAAACTACGGATACGTATCATTGTTCTATGATTTGAAATTATAATCATATTCAAATCGCTTCTAGTGCCTTGATACAATCCTGTATGAAACGTGCACGCCTCGTGTCATTGTTTTGGCGCACTCCATTCTTGATCTAGTATAGATATAGATGTGATGGATATGGCGCTGGATATCCATCACATCTAAAATCTCGCCATTTCTCTATCACTAATATTACATTCAATAAAATTTGCATTAGAAATGGTTTTAAATACTAACTCAGTCAATACAATCATATAATAACAGAGTACCCAAGTTAGATGGCATATTGACATCAAATGTAGAATGGATTTAGATGTTTTTTTTTAATTTTCACATTAAGATTTATTTAACATAATCTACATTCGACAAATATTTTGATTATTCTGTACATCTTACCACATATGAATTATCAATCTAATACTGTTTTCCGAAATGTACCTCTTATATGGTAGGTACATTGACATGTACCTACCATATAAAATTCTCTCGAAAATTTTTGAAAAGTTACTTAACAGGCTTATGGGTCGATAATTGTTCAAATTGTTTGGATCTTCTTTCTTATATACTGGTTTGACAACGACCATTTTGAGCAGGTTAGGAAAGACACCTCGCATGAAACTATTATTGATGATGAAGTGCAGAGGTTTAACAATTGAACTAATGGATTTTTTTATCATTGTCGTTGGATCACCGTCAGGTCCGAAAATTTTTTTGTCAGCTAAGTTTTTGACGACGTTGGCAATCTCTTCCTCAGTTACCTCAAACATATAAAACGGATTACGATAAGATGAAATTCTAGAACATAGAGACAATGAACGAGGTGATTAAAATGTTGCCTGCGATACAGATCTGAAATGAAGATTGAAATTGTCTGCTGTGCTCTGAAATGATCCAGGAATATCTACCTTTTTTGGTAACCTCCCAATTTTTTCATTGACTATTGACCATATAGTTTTTGATTCATTTTTGGAGTTTGTGAATTTAGGTTATACAAGTTCTACTTACATTGTTTCAATGCTGATTCATACGACAATTTCAACTTTTGTATATTTTTTTCAAAGGAAAACATGCATCAAAAGTATTTTTGAATGTTTAGAAAAATACTTCCCATTGTGTATCAACTTCTGCAGAAGAAAGTTCGTAAAGATTTTCCCAACTTTGTTTTGCAAGAATCTCGTTAAATAAGTGAACATTATCATCGTTAAAAGTTTTAATAAACTTAGGCAAAGATTTGTGGGCTTCTTACATGAAAGAAAGGACTTGCGCCCTGTGATCTGAAAGGTGAGGTTCCTCATTATACGCAGAGAAACGGTCTGTATTAGTTATTATATTGTCTATGCAAGATGCTGTATTTGCAGTTACCCTTGTGGGCTCAGTGATCGTTAATTTGATATTGAAAGTATCCAATATTGATATAAGAGTTTCCTTATGATTGTCTCTACTATTCAGTTCAGTGTGTATATGAAAATCACCACATATAAAATAGGCTACATTCATATCAGTTAGTCTCTGTAATAGAATTATCAACTTCTCGAGGAAGACATCAATATCACTCTTCGAGGCCGTCGATGACCTATATATAGAAACCACAACTATTTGTTTTTTAAAAATATTCAACCTTATTGCTGAACATTCAAAAGAGTATGGAACACTCAGTTGTACGAATTCTTTGATTTCAGTAGCGGCAGAGCACAGGCTTAAGCTACAATATATTACACTTCCTCCTCCCCTCTCACGCCCATAATTAATGAGCGCAAATCAAATACAAAGCCATCGGACAACAGAAAATATCGAAGAATTCATCACCAAATCTCCTTTATGCGAAAACTGAAAATAAATTATCTTGTTATTTCGGAACAAAATATCAACAAGCTTAAAATTGAATGCAATTAATAAAAAGCGAAATAATTACAAATTTATTTTAACTCATGAGGAGAGAAACAAATTGTTCGATGAAAGCTTCCTGAATAAAGTTTAGAATTATAATTGGTATATATATATATATATATATATATATATATATATATATATATATATATATATATATATATATATATATATATATATATATATGAAAAGAGAGGATTTAGAAAAATTTGAATAATTGTATTTACAATAGATGCTTATATCTATAATTTAGTTCAGGAAAATGTAACAGGGGAACCATACTGTCTTGCGTATGATTCAATAAACGAGTGAAAAAAAAACGTGAGGAAAAAACTGGTTTCCCTGTCGTTATTGCACTAGCAATAGCTTGTCTGTTTATGTTGTGTTAGTGTCGTGTGTACATAAAGAGTACCAAAGATTTTTATGCTTAGCCGTTTCATTCTTTCTTGCATTCCATGATTTTCAAACGAAGACAAGGGTGAAAGGAAATGGGTTTGGGACAGGAATCTGTATCAATGGAAAAAGAAAACCAGCAGAAAAATATTTCAACAATCATACTTCTTATATGTCTAAACAAATCTAAGAAAAGATTTTACATAGCAAGCAAGGTCATGAAAAGGACTAAGAAGATAATAAAAAAGTACATAACCTGCGATATTTCCTCAAATTCCCTCTCTGTTTGACCGAGAGAGCCCCGATGGCCAGGTTCAGTCTTCCAAGTGATGCCAATTATGATCTATGGATGTTTTAGAATCATTATGGACCCAATAATTTTATAATTGGTGAAAACGTATGTACATATAACGCCACTTGTTTTAAAGCAAATGCTCTGATCGTTCACTTCCGAACATAATGTTCAACATCAGTTATGCAGCTTACTCTTAGGACTAAGGTTGTCAAATGCTTATATAACGAAATTCTCTATAGTTCACTGGAGTTTAATAATCTTTTTTACTGTTGGTCATGAATAACTGTCTAGTGGGCTGCAATTGGAATATCGTGGAGGAAAATTCCTAGGTCATTTTCTATGAAACTATCTGTCATCGAAGAACCTGCTCAATTCTGTTGAAATTTGTAACGTTGAGTGAGCATCCAGAGGAGAATTATCTATAAACGGTTTTACACATGTTCTAGAAATACCGATTTGCGCAACAAAAGTCCTTAGTAAAATTCATAATTCATTGATCGTCGGTTTTTAGCAAAAACACTCGCACAGGTCGATTTTTGTTTTTTAATACCTATCTTTTTATAATAAATTGAGGAGTTTACACCCAACCTCCAACCATCCCCACTTTTTATTTTCAAATGGCAACTCCCATCTTGTGATTGCTCTCTTTAAAGTTCTATGAAACTTCTAGATAACTAGTGCAAAAAATTCCAGAAAAAAAACGATTTCTCTCTTAATAAATACAGGATGTTAAAATATCAACATGCGTGCATAATATTGAGGAGTATGTTGTTGCGAAAAGGTCTTGAGCACATGTTTGACCATTCACAATTGTGTTTCAAATTAATCACAAGCTGAGTTTCCAACCCCCCAACCCGAAACCAAAGTTGTGGGAAAATGATGAGGAGGTGTGACGAGAACAATGGGTATTTTAACACTCTATGTTTAAGAGAGCAATCGTTTTTTCTGGAATTTAGCACAGTTATCTAGAAGCTTCATAGAGCAATCACAATATGGGGGTTGCCATTTGAAAATAAAAAGTTTGTGGTTGAGGTTGAGGAGGTTGGGGGTATACTCCTCAATTTATCATAAAAAGTTAGGTATTAAAAATCATAAATCGACCTGTGCAAGCGTTTTTGCTATAAATCGAAAATCGATGAATTATGAATTTTACTAAGGACTTTCGCGCAATCCAGTATGTAGAAATCTCTGAGATGTCACATTTTCGCCATATATGACATTGCATCTGATTATCCATCATTAATACAAATACATTCAAGCTGAGACAGTTTTGATATCAGGTTTCTCGAGTCATATTAGGAATCTCGACTGCCCAAAAATATCGATTGATTCCGTTTTTTGAAAATTTCGGAGCATCAGTCCATACAATTTTTGCCAAAAATTGTGCATCTTCTTGTAAATGAATTAATATTGTTATACATTTTGAATACACTAAGAATCTTCCGAATTATGGACCATGATATTTGCAGTTCTACTTCAGCGCAGTTGATCGAAGATTCTGGATGAGCCTCAAATTAAGTTAAGAGGGCATCTCTAGTCTATGTTTTGCAAAAACCGATTTTCCAAAAACATTGATTTTGCGTTTTTTTGAAGAGCAGGACGGAATTATGTATGGAGCTGGCATCGCTGATTAAGTGTAAGATGTTTTTTCTTACTTTTTGTTACACAGTTCAAAAAAATATTTTGATCGCGTTTTTCTCAAATTTTTCTTGACTTGGTTCTGACGATTTTACGTAAACTATATACCACATATATCATTATAGCCTGAGCAGAATCATGAATATCTGTTTTCTTCTTCTTCATTTCTTTTTATTTTGTGCTTGGCTATATTGGCCATCTATACAGATATCTATCCTTTACTGCTTTTACACAGGGACCTACAGCCTAAAGTGGATTCCAAACAACTCTCCTAGAACGTGCAATGATAAATGTCACCACAAGGATTACAAGTTATCTGGTCTCCAGAAGTTTATGCCCCTTTAGGCGACTCTTTCCAAGTACCAATTTTTTTGTTCAAGGACAACATTCCATAACTTGAACACGAATTCGAACCCGGCACCTCGGCATAGCAGTTCCAATATGCTTGCGCACTAACCGTGCAGCAACCGATACGGTTAATATCCGTTGTCATTTAAAGACCTTTTTAAACAACATAACCTCAAAAAATAGGTCGAAATTAAGAAAAAGTCCGCCATTTCATTATTTTTCACTTAAAATTCTCAATTTTGGTATGGGTTATATGGATTCACTCGCACTTAAATGTGCATTTTGAATTTTCAATTTCTGAGATTCCTGGGTCGAGAAATCATGTCAAACAGGAAAAAAGCAGACAAAACAATTGTTTTGTACACTTCAATATGAATTTTTGTATTTTAAAAAAAATTGTACTTTAATAATTGAAGTTCTTGAAAATATATGCAAAATAATATGCCCCTTAAGACATTCATGATGTCTTTCGGACTCACATATAGTTTTATTTAACCAAAATTTATAACATTTCTTGAAAGTCTTCGGTATTTTTCGTTATCTAACTGGCAACATGTTACTGCCATTAAATATTCAACAGGTGCGACTAATTTTCATTTGACATTGACCATAAATCATTTATGCATTACTAGTTTGTTTATGTATGTATTTCATAATATTTTTCGTCGATAATCAACTTAGTTGAACTCAGCTCAAGCAAATAATAAAAATTCTTGTAGTTTACTCAAATATCTAAATCATTAAAACACTTTCCTATTTTCTTTAAAAATCAGACTCTTCTTCACCAAATATAACAACATTTCTTTCAATGTTCAGTTTTTAGTTGACTTTTGTTATGGAAATGACAAAAATTCAAATCATTTTCGAAATGTAGAGAACAAATCGGACAATGAAAATTACGAAAAATTATCAGGAACCATTCTCCATATTATACTTCTAATAGGCCTGCTAACGTAGATACCCCGGTTTACTATGTGAATTAAAATATAATAAAGAAATTGAGAGAAATTACCAAAAGAACAAATTAATTTCTCAAATTGAATCATTTATAAAAACTTGATTTTCTAACTGAAGACGCAAGTTGACACTATAAGTTACCATATCGGCCTTGAACTAATCTCCCAAGAATAGGTACACCTATCAGGCCTCGAAATAGTTATTTCATTTTGCACCAAATGTCCTCTTTATTTTGAGAAAACTGCTATTTATTTGCAAAATTATTTAAGAGTTTCAGGTCTTGAAATGTATTTGAAATGTTTAAAATTGTAAAGTCTATATTATATTCAAAATCTAAAAATTGTAAATAACTTTGTCACATCTAGAAAAACCAGTATATTCTAATTATTATTACTGCCTCGGTAGCGCAGTAGGTAGCGCGTAAGTCTCATAATCTTAAGGTCGTGAGTTCGATCCTCACCCGGGGCAGAGTATTTTTGATCTTTTTATAAATGATAAAATTTAAACCATACAAAATATTAATTATAAATTTAATTATAACATAAAAAACCAAATAAATAATTTATTTTATGAACATGAAAACCATTCATACTGATAGTACACACAATCAAATTCATATGGAATCACTTGGTATTTCACATTATTGATTGTTTTTAACCATGGATCATTGACTACTTGTGAAGAATGAAGTTTTTTGTTGTGAAAAAACTGGATAGCATGATAAAAAATTTTGAATTATAACCACATATTCTGGATATTGTACTCAAACGTCACTGAGATTGGAAACTGTGAATTTCAAAATTTAAAAAAGCCTATAATCATAATTGAAAATGCCTTACGTTGGATTGTCCGATGTGCAGAGGGGTCGAATAATTGTTCTCGTTGAAGAAGGGGTGATACAGAGGAATATAGCGGCCGCAATGGAGGTATCACGGGGGATGCTTTCAAAAACGTACGCCCGATACGTGGAGCTACAATCTCTTCAAAATAGGCCTAGAAGAAGTCGTAGGAAGATCACTTCTGAAGACCAAAACCGCTTCTTATGCCAAATTACAAGAAGAGACCCTAATGCGTCGCACCCAATACTCGCTTCCGTCCAACATCTTCCCAACATCCTACAATTTGGCCCTCTTCAAGATGCGAGTAAACAGACACCTCAATTCTTCCCAGGCGCTCACTCATGTGGTGTAACAGGTTCGCCTATTCCTGGGAAGCGCGCATACAAAACAAAAAAGGCATCAGTGTATCAGTGGAAACGATACTTCAAAGACTTCGTTCAAGGGATTTATACAGCAGAAGGCCCTCAAGAGTTCCAGAGCTAACCAGACAACAAAAACAGACTTAATTGGTGTATCGAGCATCAAAATTGCAATATTGAGAATTGGCGAAATGTTCTATTTTCGGATGAGACCAGAATTGGTGTTCGATTAGATGACCGCCGGATTCGGTTTTTAGGGGTCGTGGAAGACAATCTAGACTCCGAGCCACAAGACAAATCCCGAAATACCAAGAGGCAGTGTGATATTTTGGGGTGGCATTATGCTGGGAGATTTGATTTCGTTTCCTTCGTGTGTAACGGCTAGAAATTACGTGGACCTAGTGCTGGACCCCATAATGGGACTCTGGCGAGGTGCCAACAGTAAGAATTTTACTTTTATGCAAGATAATGCTCTTCCGCATACCAGCAACCTAGCGCGACATTATCTTGAAACAGAAATCGCTATTCTGGACTGACCAGCTTACTCTCCAGACCTAAATCCTATTGAACATTTATGCGATTATCTCGAAAAGAAAATTAGATCGCGCCAGGTTTATCCAAGAACCCCACAACAGGTCAACCAAGCCGCCACAGAATATCACCCCAGAGGAAGTCGAAAACTTAATCCAAAACATGCTCAGACGGATTCTGGCTTGTATCAGGGCAAGATGAGGTAATACAAGCTACTGAGGTCTAGAAAAAAACACCTGCTTCGTGAGAAAGCAATTTTCAAGTTTTTTACTACATGCGGAAAGAGTCACTTATTTTCTTTTATTTGTTTCTTTCTTAAAATAAACCTTAATTCATTTCTTTTTCGATTGAAATGTCTCAAAAGGATCAATTCTAACAATCCTTCGAAATTTCCAAAATCCTTGAGGTAATATTTCAAATATCGGGTGATTCCATATAAATTTGGTTGTGTGTATATCTGTAGAACTTTTAGAAACTTGAATATTAGGCTTTAGAAAACAAATGTAGTTTTGATAAACAAAGATCAAATTCTCTCTATGCAAATAATTCACTAGAAGAAAATCATACTTTTAATAATAATTTTGATGTTTTGTTTAATAAAAATAATAGATTGAAACGGAAATTATGGGAGGAACCATTGGATATTATTCAAAACAGGTGATTCCATATAAATTCGGTTGTGTGTATGCTAAACATATTAAAATTTCGATATAGACCAGACATAATTCACATGAATAAAAATTAATTTTATAATTTAAGTTTGGACGATATAAATTGAAATTTAATTGAATAATTGAATATTTTTTCTCACCGTTTTCTTGAATTTTTCATTTTGATGCTAATTTCATCAGATTTTTCGTACTTCGATATGAAAATACTTCTAATTCCGACCGATTCAGAAAATTCAATAGTGGCAATTCAAATCATAATTTATCAATTTTCAAGTATGAAAGCTCTATGTTAAATTTGTATATCTTATGATGCATTATATCTAACTATATTTGAGTGGAAAAGTTGTCACACAAATTTAAATTATTGCATATTCTATTTATAATCCAGAAAGTTCAAAAAGAAAAAGATGAACTAGTTTCTATGATTTTGAAAAATATGAGGTTAATTTCGAATTTCAAAACAAGCAGTAACTCAAAATGAGAAGATTCTAAATAATAAATAACAATAAATAGAATAAATAAAGCGATACTCAATTTTATTTAGAAATATAGTAGTTGTCAGACGAACGGTAAGAGATGTTTAATTTTGAATTATTATAGTAATTTCTAAGTTAAATCAATTAAGTTGATATTGTTTCTGCACTGAGAACTAAACATTCAAATCTAATCATGCTCTTCATATTTCAGAAAATATGGCGGACGTCCGAGATATTATGGAATTGGAGAGACCTCCAACACCAGAAATAACAAAGGAAACTATATTAGGTTCTGATAAACCCAAAAAGAAACTGTTCAATGCACCCAAGGCACCTAAGCGTCCCGAAGGAATGCACAGAGAAGTTTTCGCCTTACTCTATAATGATACTAAAGATGCACCACCTCTGTTTCCTTCAGATACATGTGAGTATAAGTATAGTCATAATAAGAATTATTGAGGTAATCTTTTTAGGCTATAAACAAAAAATTGATCTTACTATGCGCAAACCAAGAAAGTGGACATGGATGCCATTCACTAACCCTGCACGAAAAGATGGGGCAGTTTTCTATCATTGGAGAAGACCTTCTGATGAACCTAAAGAATATCCTTTCGCAAAGTTCAATAAAGTAAGCTATTGTTTCGTTGTAACTTTAAATTGATTCTATTAGTTACATATGTGTGTGGCAATCATTATAAAATAAGTGAATAGATTTGACTTACATCACTTTTATATTTTTATTGGACCATTAATCACATTTAACTATTATTGTACTTTGAATATAATTATGATTTAGAGAAGAAGAAATCTAAAGCTTCACCATTTTCACTGTAATCATACTTTTCACATGTGCACTACTTATTCAAAATGTATTGTTTAGAAACTAGAAATTCCTTCATATACGGATGCAGAATATCAGCAATATCTCAAAGATGATCAGTGGACTAAAGAAGAAACTGATCACTTGATGGATTTAGCTGCAAGGTTTGATCTGAGATTCATCATCATGGAAGATCGGTTTGACAAAGAGAAATTTCCTATAAAAAGATCTGTTGAAGATTTGAAGGATCGGTATTTTAAAGTGGTTGGACTTTTAGGAAAGGTAACTTTTTGAAAACAGGGTTTTTGTATCAAATTTATTCATATACATATTTTAGTTCAATGGAGATAAAAAAATTTACACCTATGATGCTGATCATGAAAAAAGAAGAAAAGAACAATTGAAAAGACTTCATGAAAGGACTACGCAGCAGGTGATATTTTATATGCATTTTTGTTTCGTATAGATCCTCAAAATTGAAAAAGGAACTAATTAAGTATTGACTCTGTTTCAAAAACTTCATTTAGCATCATATATAATAGTAGAACCCGACCCTGTAATCCTTTGCAGTACACTTATTTCATAATTAAGCCCAAATGTCTTAAGATTTTCAATCTTATGTTTTACTCACCTTAGATTACAATGTAATAAGTAATGAACAAATATTATGAAATGACTCAAGATGCCATGTAATAACTTATGGAACTCAAACGATGTTTGGGAGTGGTGCTAGTCTTCTTCTTGGCATGCCTTCTCCTCACTGGAGGTTAGCGACCATCATCTGGAATTCTTCTCTATTACGAGCCATATGTATAAGTGTGTTGGCGTGTCTGATATTGAGCCAGTCGCGCAAGTTTTTAAAGAACGAGAATGTTTTTCGGCCAATACCTCGTTTGCCTTCTATTTTTCGCTCAATGATTAATTGCAACAAGTTGTATTTGCTGTTTCTAAAAATGACCGAAGTATGCTGCTTTTCGTTTCTTTATCGTAGTTTTAAGTTCTTTGTTTTTTCGCATTCTTCTGAGCACCTCAACATTTATTAGATGTTCTACCCACAGAACTTTCAAAATCCTTCTATATGGCCACATTTCAAATGAATCATGTATTGACATTGTTCGAGTTTTTAACGTCTATCCGTACAAAAGGGTGGACAGGATATAACATTGTGCACTTCTCCACCGTGTTGCTATGCTCAAATCCCATTTGCATAGCAGCACTTTCATTTTGAAGAACGTGTTCCTGGCGATTTCTATTCCCGTTTTGATTTCCATATCAAAATTCCATTCTTCATTAAGGCAACAGCCAAGTACTTGAATCAACTAACTCTTTCTATATCCTGGTTTCCAAAGCGCACTCCCACATTCTCAATTCTATCTTTGCTGATTACCATAAGTTTGGTTTTTCTGATGTTTATATTAAGACCATGATTCTGGCTGACGTTATTTACTTTATTTAGTAACAATTAAAAGTCTTTCTCATTGTCTGGGAGGAGTACCTTATCATCGTCATATCTTACATTGTTAATCGGTTTACCGTCAACCTTCATCACAATTTCTATGTCCTCCAAAGCCTCCTCGAATATGAACTCAGAATACAAGTTAAAAAGAAGGGGTGATAATATACATTGTTGCCTGATTAGTGCTAGTGCTAGATGCTAATTACAGTTATCAATCATAGTAAGTTCACTCACCATTGGCCTTCACACTGCACGGCCACCTGCCGCCACATAAATTCGCTTTGATAGTGTGTGTAAGGTATGACAATCCAACCTACCTTACATTTATGCTAGAACAAATCTTTCGCGTTTTGAAATTAGTTTGGATTATTATATAAGTTACAAACTCACCCACATATTTTGCAACATTAGAGGTAGTTTTTCCAACAATTTTGAAATGCTATTCTCCTAATTTGTAAACATGATCTTAAACACGATGTTTCATGTCAAACATTAAGAATGAGACAGATCCCATACAAAGTTCTCAACCCCAATTTTTTTCTCTAAAAGCTAATTTCTTACTTTGTAATTAAGTTTTGAAATATTAATTCTTATGTCCCCTACTTTGAAACTGGGTGAATTCCATACAACATTTTAAACCATATTTCAATTTCAGGTCTCCCATTTTAAAAGTTAAGAGTATTTTTATACACATTTTTAACCCCCATTTCACTCTCTTCGGGGTAGAATTTTGAAGAATAAAAAGCAGTTGTTCAAGGTAACTCCCAATCAAATGTTATCAAAATACCTTCTGTGGTTTAACCAAGATAGTCTGACAGTCATACCGATTCAACACATTATGCGAATCTACTGATCTTGAGTAGAATCATATCACTCATAGAATTATCTAATATTCATCTATTAGAATCATTTTGTGATGACATTGCACAAAATACAGACATGTAGGAAACTTAATCTCTTTCTTAGAACTTCTACGGCCATGTACGAATTTTCAATTGTCTTGCATCATTTTGGTTCCAAAATAATATCTAGAGTGCCACAATGTCTAAAACATATCACCAGGCATTACCCAGTAAATGAGGAATTATCAAAAACAAAAATTTGAATACTCGCCAAAATGTTTTTTGGAGTTTAACAAATACAAACTGAACTGGGATGCTTCAATGCTGACCAGATGTGATGAACTAAACAAAGACGAAAAAAGTGCAATGCACTTAGATATCTCAATCCCCCAAATTATAATATCCATAAAGCATATGTAGAAAAGATCTTTAAGTTTGAAGACTATATAATCGTAGATTCTGACAGATGTACAGAAATGATTATTGATTGTATTCTGGGTTTGTCTTGACGATTCTGGCTTAATCATTCTTTAATCGTTGGTGACGTTTTGATTCTATCGCACAAGTCATTCTCAAACGTTGAATTCAGATTCTTCAACTCACGTCCCTGCAGTTCGATAATGCGATTTAGTCGAAAGATCACTATGTCCTAAAAACTTGAAGTATTTGACTGATAATATATATAATGTATATAGTCTAAATGATTCACATAGTAATATGTAATATGTATAAGAATCTATTTAAATTTCAGATTGAAGAAGAGCAGTTTCTTCTTTTAGAATTGAAGAAAATAGAAGCAAGAAAGAAGGAACGGGAACGCAAGACCCAAGATTTGCAGAAATTGATAAGTCAAGCAGATAATCAATCTGAAACTCCGAAAAAGACAGATAAAAAAATACCTAAAAAAAAATTGGCAAACCCATCTCGTCCATCTAGAGTAGATACTTCGGTAAGTATTTTTTGAGGTAACTTATTATGGACATCTATACATTTTATATCATTTCCACTGTGAGCTTGTATGATGGAAAAATGCGACTACAATCTATTGCCCATGATTTCACACTTTTAAAAAGATCTCTGAAAAATATAACGAAACAAGATCTCCCAACATATATCATCTCCCTCTCATTCGTTTTATCGATTTAGTAGTATATTCAATGATAAAAGGGGGATCAAAATGAGTTACACAATGTTGAATAGCTTCTGAATTCATGACTATCCAAGGTATCATTTGAAACACTTTGTCTGTCGAAAATGAAGATTAATACTCGCACGACCAAGAAATAGCTTAAATAAATTGAAATGATATCGAAAAAATTTCCATGGCGCATTACGCTGTCGACGAGGCGCTCGTAACCGAGACGAGAACATAAACATCTCGTCGTGCGCACGAGAACTGTGCTCGTTTTCCCTCGTTCAACCTTTAACTACCATCCTGAGACTGACAATTTATGGAACACTGTATGACAGAATTGGAGACCAAACAATGGAGTGTACACTCTCGTGCTTGTCCACCCCCGCTTTGCCTCAACGAAAGTGTACGGCCTGCATTAAATGATATGATAAAAAACTTTGTTTAATGGCAGAATGTGGCAATAAGTTTAGAGCATAGGTACAATATTTACCGTCCATCAGTACGCTGTTATTATCTTCATAAAATAAGAAGTAAGGACAAGTAAGAGCTTTGGCTTTTATATCATTAAATGGTAACTATCACTAAATAATGTATTTTTTAACAGTTTATTCATGGATGATATTTTCATTATACAGGATGCCGTAGCATAATTTGCGTTTTTGTAATGCACTCAAATCAAATTGTGGTGGTCTTGAAGCGATGGAAAGAGTTTCATTCGAAAGGTGAGGCCCTAAAGATTTATTCCCCACCCGGTTAGTCGACATCACGCGATGAAAAAACGCACAACAGGCGTTCGCCGTCGAGGCGCACTTTTGAAATGGCGGATCAATTATCGCTCCATTGGGGCCTGTCCCAGACCGAAAATCCATGCTTATGTGAGTCAACACATTCCGACAAACGGGTAGTGCTTCGAGACGCAAAACTGAAGCTCCCCGTCCCGTCAGAACTCCCGAAAAAATTAAAGTAGTGAGATCTTCCTTCTTGCAATCTCCAAGGAGCACTGCGCGCAAGCATGCGGCTGCCCCCGAAATTTCTGATGGGCGAATTCTCCATTACCGCCCGTATAAGTTGCCGACTGTGCAGGAGCTTAGCCCACGTAACTTCAACACTCGGAGGGAGGCTTGTGAGGGCCTTTTTGAAAACATTTAAGAGGACTTAATTGTTGAACTCCAAAAAAGCCTTTGCATTCACCTGAAGTAAGTCACGTGTGGTGCGCGATTTCGTCTGTTGAGATTATTGGTCCATAGTTTTTGGAGGAGAATGGGGTCACAGTGACAGTGAATGGAGATTCGTATGTAAATGAAGGGAAACATTCGCTCCCAACATACGCGCTGATACGCTTGTAAAGGTCATGTGCGAAATCGATACCTTCAATGTAATACAAATGAAGGGGGTCATTTACATGATATGATTTTCAAAACAATGTAACAATAAACTTTTAATATGCACTGATATTAATGATAAAAATATAGGTTTTTCCGATATATTAAAATTTGTTATATTGCATCTTGAAAAAATGAAATTATGCTGTTGCATCTTATACTTACACAAATATATTTACGCCACATTAGGAGTAAATTATTTGATATTATCAAATCAAATTATTGATAATATTCCTATCCTCATCCGCTCATGGTTGATTCAACTTCTAAGTATATTTTTTTCAGCAGCATATTTTACAGGCTATTGAAACAGCAGGTATCAAATTTCCCGATTACAAAAATAGTGGGGTTTCTCTACGATCACAAAGAATGAAATTGCCAGCCAATGTTGGACAGAAAAAATCCAAGGGTATTGAACAAATGCTACAAGACATGGGCTTAGGTAAGAAATTCTCTAAATAATATAAACCAAAGTCACTGTTTTCCTCTCTCTGTTTGTCCACAAACTTTCAAACCACCTGTGGATAGGTTTCCACTATCATTCAGATATTTTTTTACGGAAGGTTCATATGTATAATACCTGTATATTATAGTGAAGAAAAATCTAAAATTTCAATATTTGTTATGATGTCGACTATATTGGTGGACGTTTCTATTAGATGTACAAAAAAATCTGCGATGTTATTATCCTAACCTAAGGATAACTCACAATGAACGTTTCCATCTGCAATTTTAGTATTAATCATCATCCAATTAAATACGTATGGTACGTTGTGCATTTAATGTAGATCGAACTTGCCGTTTATTATATCTTCTAAAATATTCATTTTAAATAATATATTATTTAAAAGTATTGTTACACATCGCTAAATCGCTCATATCGAAACCGGTGATGGACAGACTTGTGCCCTGGCCGTTTCGAAGTTGGAACGGGTCGCTAATTCATCACATCTCAATGAATCGAGATCATATAACCAGAAAAAATGTTTGCCAAAACACTCTTAACTTTCGTATCTCTTTATGTAAGTTGGATAAATGTTATTTTATTTAGCATTTCGATTTTTCCACTGTTTTTTTAAGAATGAGCTTTCAGCTGTTGTATTTGAACGTTTGAGTCGAAGCGTGCCAGTTTTTATCGGATTACTTTTATCACGATCGCGGTTTTTCAACTACTGCTTTTGGTGGTGTTTATGTGTTTAATTTATTTTATCCAATAAAAGTTCATGGAACGGCACATCACACTGATTGGTCCTGTAGTAATTTTTCAAATAATTGTTCATTGCAATAATGTAAATCCTTGTGCATGAAAGCTTGTTGAATAAACCATTGTTATTTCTAGAGTTAATTAGTGTTAATATTTTTTTCCAGAATTGAATCCAACTCCGAATGAAGATATCTGTATGCATTTTAATGAACTTAGAAGTGATATGGTCCTCTTGATGGAGCTCAAATCGGCACTTGCGTCTTGTGAATTCGAATTGCAATCATTTAGACATCAATATGAAGCTCTTAATCCTGGAAAAGTGAGATTTTTTTTGCATTTTTTGAGGCTTGCATAATTATACATCATTTGTTTTTAGACTTTGACAATACCATCACAACTACTCTCAGTCACGGAAAATGACAATAAACAATTTAATTCAGGCGAAATCATCGATGTAGTTGGTTCACCAGGTAATCCCAATACTTAGCTACTGGAAATAAAACTCTCAATGAGTTTTTTACAGAATTCGAGATTTAGTTATTCAACAGAAATTCATTCATTGTACTTTATTACTTGTGAACTTTACATAATGATTTTTTGATTCGTATTTAGTTTTGTTGATACAAAAAAAATAGAAGTAAATTAGTTCAGTAGTTTCATTTCGAATTGAATATGGAAATTCAATTTTTTTCGATTTATTTTTTATTTATTCATTCATTTAATCGAACGACAGAGAAATAGAGAAAGACTTAGGCATACATTAATCATACTAAAATGCCAAATTTGATGCGAGTCGCAGAAAAGCGCACTATGTAGAATGGAGAAACATTCAAAATACACCAAGCATCGTACGATTGCCCTTTAAGCCTCACCCCTCTAGAAAATGAGAAGAAACTGTTGAACCACGTAATCTTTCATGTTTGGAGAAAATAAGAAGAAAAACCTGAGGGAAACCTTGTCTCACACAAATAGTTAATTGATTCTGCCGTTACTACGTGATAGTCATGATGATGATAAGAGATTAAAACTACGTATTATACTATCACAAGAGATTTTATTGAAAATAAGAATTAAAATTTCGGTCTCTCGACCATCTTCAGCTGTCAACAAGTATTGAACTAAAGTTGAAAATACATACATATATAAATCGGTAGGTACAAAATTAATAAGGGTGCAGCAAACAAGAGGCAATAAAATAGCAGGTATTATTTAGAGATTTCAAATGAAGACGAATAAGCCGGGCCATAGTGGTCGTTCAGAAGATTGTCTCTATGGGGGGTTTGTTGCAGTTTGAAAATTTCGATTGATTCCAAGAAATCTAACTTTTGTCCTTCACGTATTCTGTGAATAATTTTAAGTTGATCTATGGGTGGAAAATGATGGCCATTTTCGATAGAATGTGAAGCAGAAGTAGATTCGTCTGTTCTCTAGTTATTTTAATATGACTGATACTACTTATATCTCGTTTTGAATTAACGACCAGTTTGATCTATATAGACGCCTTCACTATCCATACAGGACAACTTATAAACTCCAGTGTTGTCAAATTCATCAGTATTATCATTACTTTTAAAAAATTCTTGGGAGAGTTTCATGTGGGTCTTAAAAGTTACTTTTTTATTCTGTTTTTAAATTACATTTGCAATATTTTCGCTGATAGGACCAAAATATGTTAATGAAATATAAACACACCACAAAAATTGTCGCATCACCTGGTATTCTGAATTCCACGTTCGATTAAGCAGTTCGATCGCAGTTTCTTTGTGTACATATGTTTTTGGACATATGAGGGGAAAAAATCTTATCTATGTAGTAACATTTGTTTTCATATGATCTCAAACAGGTCTGAAACAAGAGTGAGTTTATTTGACTATCAGTATTCATTCAATTTCTCTTTAGTTTTCACGCTAAATTAATACAAGTTTTCTGTGTTTCTTGTTGATTTTCGAATCTTTGAATTTATTGTAATGGCTGCTGAACGTCCTGGACGCTATTTGAGTGATCATGAAAGTGGTAAGAATTGTAACACTTCTAGAGGAGGGGCGAAGCCAACATTACGTGGCTAACTTGTTGAATGTTAACCAGAACACTATTTCAAGAGCAATTAATCGGTACCACGAAACAGGGGAATATGAAAGAAGGGGCGGACAGGGAAGAAATCGGATAACAACACCAGTTGGTGATCGTTAGCTTCGTTTAACTGCACTAAGAGTTCGGCACTGTACGGCTAGAATGTTATAAAATGAACTTGCACTTTCCAGAAATGTGCATATTTCATTGCAAACTGTTAGGAACTGGCTCAGAGAAGACGATATCAGACCAAGGGTGGCTTCTACCGGCCCGCGTCTCACCAGAGAGCATCGAGTTGCAAGACTTCAGTTTGCGAGGGAACATGCAAATTGGGGTATTCCAGAATGGTCGAATGTTCTCTTTTCCGACGAGTCCAGGTTCTGTCTAGTATCAAATGATAGACGCATGCTTGTATACAGACGACCTGGGGAACGGTATCAGCAATGAAATATCTGGCAAACCGAAACCGAAAACTTCGGAGGGGGCTCAGTAATGGTGTGGGGAGGCATTTCTTTCCATGGTCGAACTGAGTTAGTCCTAGTGAATAATGGAAGAATGACAGCGGCCAGATACATCGCAGATATCCTTGAACCCCATGTGTAGGGTGATGCGACAATTTTTGTGGGTAGTGTATTTATCTGCATTAGTTGATTATATACGTGGGTAAATATTATGATATGCCATTTGTGTTTGTTTTTTTCAAATTTTGTTTATTATATTTGAGGAATAACCATTGTTCTCAGCTATTTCTCTAATAGTTGTTACTTCTCTGGAGATATTTTCTTTGGATAATGACAGAGAGAAAGCCCTATGAAACATCGAATTAAATGCAGCCTATTTATGAAATTTTGGATGCGTTGAGTCATAAGGGATGCAAGTATCAGTAAAGGTGGGTTTTCCATATATATCAAACCTTAGTGTATTTATATGAGTGATTGTTAGGTCTAAAAAGTGAATCAGATTCACTTTTTAGAACTAACAATTGCTCGTCGTTGTCGCTAATACGAAAGTTAATTGTGAACAAAAAGTGCAATCAGAATTATTTTGTTTACGTATCTTTCTCGATTCTAACCAGATCTTCGATTGGTAGTGGAATGGTAGTGACCTGAAAAATCAATAAAAGAGAAAAAGAGCAGAAAGGCAAGAAAGGTGTAAGTAATAAATATTTCCAGGTTTATTAACACCTTTCTCCGTTGAATTTCCTTAGGATTCACTACCAACCCCTAAAAATATATCTTTTACTTCGAATGGCTGGTCGAAATCGGTACTCAACGATGCTCAATAATAGATATTTTCCTTCCGCAAAGCAACATTTCAATTAGAAAATATCGTAAAGACATCGATTCGTAACCCTCGAATTTCTATTGTTTACAAAATTATTTGATTTCGCGAGAAAAACTGGATAGAACTTCTGTCAGTACATTCAGTTTTAATTAAAGTTACTGCGACATTCAATTCAATTCAATTTATTCCAGAATTTGCATATTACATAAGTAATCCTACAGAGGTATCTAATATCTGTGCGTAGGTCTGGCGTTCTTATACTAAACTTAAAAAAAACTAACTTAATACTTGTAACATACTGTTTGTAGGATCAATAAGTGAGTTTATTACAACAATCAATTCCTCAGTTTGTCCATTACTTTTCGAGATATGTTGTAAAAACTGTCTTTTCACGATACTAATGCTTTGCCGCAGCTTATGTTTTTATATGATGCATACTTTCACCCCGTGGAATCTTGCCAATTTGAAAACGCAATCACTTATGTCTTCTGAAAATCTTCAGTGATCAAACACAACACATTTCTGGTAGGAAGGGGCTTAAAGGACCAGGTTAACTACAAAAGCAGAAACATTATGTAGAAACAGATGTATACTGATATCATCACAAATGATATCCATGCAAGTTACTATATAAAAATAAAATATTAGAACTAACTCGCAAATGCTTTGAAAATGTCATCAGTGTACGAGTTACGACAACTATTATGAACTCGAGTCCATTTTCAGCATACAGTCCACACAATGTCTTGCCTAGAATTTCCAGTAGAAATATATTGAATGAGCTTTATGATAATCTGTCTAAGGAGGTTTTTAGGGATGTTCCCGCGGACTAGAATATTATCAACATTCTACTGCTTTCAGTTCTACTGGAAGTAACCCTCAATTATCTTATTTGAATGATATTTTTATTCCATTAAATTTCAAATGGTTTTTATACCATATTCGTAGTCCAAATGATACAATTTTCAAGTAATTAATCATTTCGACAATTTCACAATTAAACAGAAAAACAAGATACCATTGAAAATTCGCACATAAATACAAACGTAGAACGTTCTAAATTTATTTCCGAATTGCCATAATTCTTGATATTAACTGTTTAAAATAATTGTTGAAATGGCAAGAATTGGTTTCACGAATGAAGATTTTTGAATCCCATAATTATTTATAGTGGATATCATCAGAACTTAACCAGATCTTGCGAACCTTTCGCAAAACGATTCTCAAATAAAGCGCGACCGTCCCACTGACCTTTGGCTGCAGGATGCTATTCAGGAGGTATAGTTTACTCACAAAGCATTCGGTGTTTATATTTTCCAGTCTCCGCTACAATCACCAACATAGAGGAGAATAAAATTGATACACCGATATCCGCAACTATAGCACTAGATCCAGAAACAACTTGGTGCTTCTGCAAGAACAAGCACAGGTGGTTCAGATATGTGGAATAAAGTTGTATAGCAGACTCCCTGTTTGTATGAGGAGATTCGCAGTTGTGCCATTTAAGAAAGAGATAAAATTGCTACTATTACAGAATGTGTGTTACACAGTCGATGAATTTGAATTGTATGTTATTCGCTTTTATTGTGATAGCTCGTCTTCTGAGACTCAACTTATTCTCATTCAATATCAAACTGAAAAAAGAACAATTAAAAACTAAATAAATTGCTGGAAGTGTCCTCCACCTGCAAGAATACAGGCCCCTATCCTTCTTCGCATATCATCACGCACTCTTTGAAATAATTCTGGAGTATTTCTTATCATGTCACAAAAGGTTATTATTCGATTTCTCAATTCTTCTACAGTGTTCACTGGAGTGGTATAAACTGAACCTTTGAGATATCCCCGATCTATCCAAACTAGAACATGTGGAATATTCAACTGATTCCCAATTTTTTTTGTACTCACATGAGGATTCAAATCAATACAATTCAAAACTGCTTCCTCAATATCTGGAGTTCTCATAGTTTGAGATGCACCTTTTAAATGATTATTTGCAGTAAAATTACCAGTTTCCCTCAACCTTCTGTGGATATTTGAAAATGTTCGCCTGTCTGGTGTTACTCGAATTGGAAAGCGCACCTGATATAATCGCCTAGATTCTGTTGTGTTTCCGTCAGCTAGACCGTACATGTAATGGATATCAGCCAATTCGGCGTTAGTAAAATTAGCCATTTTTGCTTACAGCAATAACTTCAAAAGTGTTAAAACTAATCGTTAATTTAATGAACAATTCGAGCAGACACTGGTTCAACTTTAGCTACTGTCAAAATAAATAAATAAATGAAAAAATCAAAGCCTACTACTCATTTTTAAAAAAAATAAGTACTGTGTTTTAAGGAATTTCACTTAATAATTGCGATTCGTAACGCGTTTCACTACACCGTAGCTTCTTCAGACGAATGAATGTACAGAAAATATGATCATTCGTCTGAAGAAGTTACGGTGTAGTGAAACGCGTTACGAATCGCAATTATTAAGTAAAATTCCTTAAAACACAGTACTTGTTTTTTATTATTGATAATGGAATTTTACCAAGTAAAAGCCTCCCAAATTCACTCATTTTTTTAATTAGAAGTGCTTTCAATTCAGCGAATGCATACAATCGTTTAATAATTTTTTGCTCGAGAACGGTCGAAGATACGAAAAATCAGAAGTGTCAAAAAAGTTTCTAAATCGAACGAAGATGACGAAAATTGATTGTGCTCTGATCAGTGGCGTACTGCAAAAAAGTTTGAATGGGCAAAAGAAGACATGGCTCCGGAAAAGAAAACACCTTGTAGATTCGAGTTAAAATTCATGTGTAATGATGGAGGCTGTAAAAAATAGTTTCCATTTCAAATTTGGGCTGAATATCTCAAAAACTGCAGGAGTTTTGAAGAAGAAACCAATTTTTTCCGGAAATTTCAACACCCTGTAGCTCCGTAACGAAGCTTTTGCGGACCTATGTTTAAATGAACTTCTTTCCTTGAAATTACACGTAGATTTACCCTTCAAGTCATCACATACTATTATGTAACACCCTGTGTTCAGTTGACTCGATATTTCAGTATATTCAGTTAATGTGTGCTCTAAAATTTATTCGGAATTTGTTATAATCTAGTGATCTCAGGTGAATTTAATACTTTTGTTACTGTTTTAATAGGCTAAATATACCATACTAATCCTTTTAACTGTTTTGAAGTTACTCTCTGTGAAATTTTTTAATCATGTTTTCTTGTTATATCTTCTTTTTCTTACGAACAATTCTAATAATGAGTCATTTTGTTTTCATTCTGTCAGTGAAAGTTCCTGCTTATTGACTATAAGGACCGTTAAGGCTATACAAAAGAGTGGTTGTGCTGTGCTGTGATCTCCTATCTCCTCGATGCACATGTTTCCAAAATTAACATAGAGACTATTAACTTTGTATTACAATTGCTGTTTTCTTTTCTTTCTTTCAATTCTTGTTTATATTTTCATCATCATAATTAAATAATTCAGTGACATTATGTAGCATTTAACAAAAATCCGTAACTAGTTAGTAAAAATGAGCGTGTCGAGCACCGATCTTAAAAATAAATTGAGTAATAAAAGCAGAATTGATCACGAAAAATTATTATCAGGTGGGTTAATCGGAAATACTGAAATATACACAAAGGCGCGTTTATTATTATAATTGATTCTCTGGAACAACATATTGGAAATCTTTATCCTCTTAGTATATGTTAGGTTAGGTTAGATTTCTAGATTAGAAAAACTAATACATGTATAATAACATTTGAGGGGAACATACAACCCAAATCTTTTACATTTTTAAATCACATTTGGAAATAAATGCATATATATATATATATATATATATATATATATATATATATATATATATATATATATATATATATATATATATATATATATATATATATCACCGGTTTCACAGTGTGCTAAAAGATTCGGCCATGTCAAAAAGAATGTAGGGCAGCTTTTAGATGAGTTAACTGGAGAGAAACACACGATAATGAAATACACTGTGACTCAGAACCTATACGTATTTTTTGTGGGAAAATCATCTTTTTAATAGCAGAGATTGTTCAGAACATAGAAAATAAAGGAAACAATGGCGTTTTATAATGTATCATTCTTTGAAGCTATTAATTCACTTAAATAGCCTGCGTTCCAACGCCTCTCGGATTTTCCCAATTTTGATCAAAATAATCATAATAGCCAACCACTAACCAAAATAGGTAATCAAAAATGATCATACACATAAATTTTAGATAAAAATAACACCTCGAACATGTCACAAACCAAAAAAAAATAACAGTTATCACGCCTCCTAAAGTAAGAGCTCTTTATAATAACACTGGATACAATAAAGCGGAACATGAAAGTTGTTTAATGAAATATAATTTAAAATCGACTCCTATGACCTCGTGCTATAGAGCCCCCGATAATTAAATAATTGAATTACGAAGAAGCGGTAAAACGCGCGAACGACAATGAAACAAGAAAAACAATCACGTATCATGCAAGTTACATCCACAAAAATAATATTCAATCAGCAGCACAAAACAAATCGGATAAACGGAGTGAAGAGATGGATGACTTGAAATTCTAGGGACATCCCTGGGTTCCCGGATCTAAATTTCGTTACTCTATTATTCTATTATTTTATCCCATCTCCTTCTATTTCATTTTCGAATTCAACTAAATTATTCTTTTCTCAAATTCAAATTTTATTTCTAGTATCATTTATCACATTTTTGGAAGGTTCAACGTTATCCTTTTCAAGTAATGTTTTCTCTCTCCTTTCAGAACTTCATATTGGTCAGTAAGCAATTACAGAAGGTTCAACGATATTGTTGTCTCAAGTCACTACCAAATGTTTCTATTTTTTCATTTTTTCAATTTTAGAATGTTCAACGATGCCATTCTTTTTCCTTTTTTTTTGTGTTTACGTATTTATCACAAATTTTCTAGTCACAGAAGGTCTGACGATATCGGTTTTTTTTTAGAATAGTCAATGTAAAATCATCTCCTCGATCTTTCAACTCGCTACCAATTATACCTGTTACTATTATTATTATGCAAATTATCAGGAATTCGTATTACTTATTAATGACAAGAAACCGGATGTAGTAGTCTTATCAGAGACTTTCTCAAAAAATCCATTATACATGGGACAAGATAATCTAAGGACTTGTAACTTCCCATCTAGAATCCAATGCAAGAACTATTATTGGATGAGACTATCATATTGCTCAACGATAGAAGACCATGGAACCTTAGTGCACTAGATCTAACTTTGTGGTACTAGTGATCATCGCCTAATAAGTACAATACTTGGAGCGTTGACGGTGGACGGGAGAAATGCTGAAAATTATACGACCAGAACATACAATTTGACAAAAGCAAATTGGGACATGTACAGGCGTTGCATGTTTAGTCTCAAAACCAACAATCAATGTTATAGTCTTGACGAGTTTGTATCCCAAATGCAGAAGGCAGACAATCATTCAAGACCTAAAATGAAACAGAAGAAAAACAGATTCATTACCCATTGGCGATGTGAGGAGAGCGGAGATGCTATTAAACTACGCAGGGAACATTTTTCAGCTCAATAGTAAATTATATTAGAGAATTAAACACGCGGGCTAGGGTAATACAGATGACTAGGAGGAAAAAGAAGAATTCGTTTCGACAATTTTGTGAAAGATTAGACTTTGGAAACATATATAGGGCATGGAAGAGCGTGAAAAAATTTGCATCTAAAGACAATAGTAAAGATATTGTAACGATATCCAATCGTCCCTGAAGCCGACCCTGTCACTGCCCGGAGGAATGACGCACTTTCGGGAGTTACACAAATGTCTAGAACAATTCATACTTGTATATAAGAAGAGAGCGCGAAGCACATAGAATTAATTTTGAATACAGATCGCGAATAATTGGACATTGTTAGGGATAAATTAAGCAGTATCGATTATGTTATATAAATTAGTCATTTAGTTTAGTGTTATGATTGTTCAGTCTACGTGTAAATAAACTAGTTAGAGTTTTGTAACGTTGAAGTGTTTGATTTGAACCCACAAATAATTTCAAGAACTAAGAAACGTTACAATTGGTGTTAGGTGTGGGGTATAAGTGAATAGAAAAAAAACTCTACTAAGTTTCTGTCTGTTACCCGTTTACAACAGAGAACTATGGAGCCGAAAGCGTCGAAATTCCTTCAGCAAGCCCTGATGGACCTCAATATGAAAATGGACGAAAATTCAAGTAAGTTGAAGGAAACGATGTTGGAAAATTCGAAAGAATTATTGGAAAAGATGCAGGATTATTCAAATAAATTGGAGGACAAATATAATAGGTTAGAGGAGAAATTTCCTGAAAATTCAACTAAATTAGAGGAAAATTTGAACAACCAGAAAGATGATTTGAATGAGGTAAAAGGAAAAACGGATAGAAATCTGAACAAGGTTGAAGAAAAGATGGAAGAAATGGAGGGAAATTTGAATTTGGTTAAGGAAAATCTAGGGAAATGAGAGGAAGAAATAGAGGGAAAGATCAACGAAGAATTGATTTTAGAGCAATCATACAGAATGAAAAGCATATTTTTCGAAAGTGGAACATGATGTGGAAGCTCCAAAAATTAAAATAAAATCTAATACTTTCGACGAAAAAATTCCTTGGTCGACGTACCAGAAACAATCTGAGGCGGCAGCCACAGCCAATGGGTGGAATGAACAGGAAAAAGCAACGTCTTTGATTCTAGCTCTACGTGGAGAAGCACTGAACATTTTGCAGACAATACCAGCAACCCAGCAGGTATGCTATGACACGTTAACATCCAAGTTACAAATGAGTTACAGGGATACTCATTTACAACAAGTATATCACGCTCAAATCAAGCATCGTAGCCAGAAATCTATAAAGATCTTGCAAGAATTCGAGGCTGATATAGCGAGATTAGTAAGATTAGCCTACCCTACTGCTCATGCTACCTTCTTGGATCAATTAGCTATTCAGACGTTCGTAGATGGCATCAGAGATGGTGAATTTCGGCAGGCCTTGAGATTGGCTAGGCCAAAAACAATTGATGACGCTCTGGCCCAAACACTTCAGTTTGAAGCTCCAAAACAGGCATCGAATAGAGGAAGTAGCCGTGCTATAAGAAACATCGCTGAGGAAGAAGAAACTATAGAACAGGTGATTCTTCGGCTCCTGGATCAACGTAAGAAGAAAGAAATCAGATGCTGGAACTGCGATGAGACTGGTCATATAAGAAGGCAATGCAAAAAGCCTCGTAAAGAGCAGAGGCAGGAAAACAGAATGGGGTTGATGACAAGGGGCATAAATTAACCCACTCCTCGTATGTCCCAGAAATAGTTATCCGTGGAGCAACTAGTGATAGATCCAGCCTCTATGTTTTGGTTATGTTAATGATAAACCTGTTCACTTACTCGTAGATACTGGTACAACAAAAACAATTATAAGACCAGATGTTTTATTTAGTTATATGAGAAACCAACTAAGAGAAAGGTGTCAGTGAAACTGTGAACAGCAACTGGACAAGAAATACCTACGCATGGAATTATGAGAGTGAATTTAGAAATTGGTACTCGAAGTCTTCAGATATTCCTGCTGATATCACAGAAGAAGTTATCCTTGAAACATGATGGAACCATGCGTAGATAGTCCCCTCGAAAAAGGGTTAGCAGTTGGAAAGTTGAAAATGGAGAGAAGCGTACCGGTAGGAATCTTAAACGTAATTCATTCCCAGTTAAGCTGAAACGAGATACTGTGATTGCAGAGAGTAGGCCTGTTTGTGCAGTCATCGGAACCGTAACATCTCCAGCCAGTTCAAGTAGAAATAAATGTCCACAGCAATTATTGGACCTTCTTACTTCCTCTTGCCATGACCTTGACTATCAGCAGACGATAAGAGTGAGACAGTTAATTGAGGAATACCATGACGTATCTGCTACAGATGACGACAAGACCGGAAAAACTGATATCGTACGTCATAAGATCAATACTTGAGACTTGCAGCCTTTTCGACAACATCCCAGAAGACTGCCTTTGGCTAAAAGAAAAAAAGCCGAGAAGATAATAATGGACATGGGAAGGCAGGGTATAGTTGAGCCTTCAAATAGTCCTTGGGCTTCTCCTGTGGTATTGGTGAAGAAGAAGGATGGATCCACGAGATTCTGTGTCGACTATAGACAGCTCAACCAGGTTACGAAAAAGGACAGCTACCCTCTACCAAGAATCGATGACACTTTGGATACCTTGTCTGGTTCGCATTGGTTCTCAACTTTAGACTTGAAAAGCGGCTATTGGCAAGTCAGTTTGGATCCTGAAGACACGGATAAGACTGCATTTACAATTGGATCAGGGTTATGGCAATTCAATGTTATGCCATTCGGCTTGTGCAACGTTTCTGTCACCTTTGAGTGATTGATGGAAACAATCTTGAGAGGGTTATCGTGAAAACATGTTTGGCGTATTTGGACGATGTCATCGTTATTGGAAAATCTTTCGAAGAACATCTGAAAAATTCATCAGATGTTTTCCAAAGACTACGTGACACCAATTTAAAATTAAGTCCTAAGAAATGTAGCCTTCTCAAGGGAGAAGTGAGGTACTTGGGTCACGTCGTAACAAGGAAAGGCATCAAGGTGGATAATGACAAGGTCGCAACCGTCCAAGATTGGCCTGACCCACAAGACGAACATCAAGTCAGAAGTTTTCTGGGCTTATGCGCTTACTATAGACGGTTCGTTCCAGGGTTTGCCAACATCGCAGAGCCTTTGACCAAACTGACAAAGGATAGAATGCAATTCTTATGGACAGGGAAATGTGAAAATGCTTTTATGCAGCTCAAAAACACTTTGGCACTGCCCCAATATTAACATATCCTAGATCGGATGGGAAATTTGTGCTAGATACGGATGCAAGTAATAATGCTATTGGAGGCGTTCTTTCCCAAATACAAGATGGCCAGGAAAGAGTTATAGGATATTTCAGTAAAGTGCTATCTAAACCAGAGCGGAACTATTGTATGACTCGCAGAGACCTGTTAGCAGATGTCAAATCTATTGAGCATTTTTACAAGTACTTGTATTGACGTGAGTTCCTACTCAGAACAAATCATGCTGCTCTGAAATGGTTATTACGATTCAAGAATCCTGAGGGTCAGATGGCAAGATGGATTGGGCGGCTGCAAGAATATGACTTTGATACTGAGCATTAATCAGGAACTAGCCACAAGAACGCAGATGCCCTATCGCGAAGGCCCTTTCCAGTAAACTGTAGTCACTGATCTCGGTTGGACGAATGGGTTAGCCTAATGAGGACAATGGTTGTTGATGAGAATTGGTTGCTAGCAGAACTGAGGAAGGAACAAGAAACAGACCCTGAATTGAGTGTAGTTCTGCAATGGAAAAGAGATAATGAACGACCGAAATGGGAAGCTGTCTCCAGGATGAGTAGAAACATCAAGGCTCATTGGGCGCAATGGGAAACACTGGTAATGGAAGATGTTCTGCTGAAGCGATGCTTGGAAAACAAATCTGGAGACGCTGAGCGGCTTCAGTTAGTTGTGCCAAGAAGCAGAGTGAAGGCAGGTCTGGAGAAGTTACATAATGAAGCTTTAGGAGGACATTTCGGCATCAGGAAGACTCACGAGAAGGTCAGAGCTAGATTTTATTGGGTCAATTCAAAGGCAGATGTCCGAGATTATTGCAGGAAGTGTACGATTTGCGCTTCGGTAAAAGGACCTTATGGAAAAGGCAAAGCCCTAATGAAACAGTACAATGTTGGATCTCCGATGGAACGTGTTGCTGTAGATATAGTGGGACCCTTTCCAGAAACTGATGGCGGCAACAAATGCATACTAGTTGCCATGGACTATTTTACCAAGTGGGTTGAGGCTTATGCTATACCAAATCAGGAAGCCACAACTGTCGCTGATATCTTGGTGAAGGAGTTCTTTTGCCGTTTTGGAGTTCTCTTAGAGTTACATTGCGATCAAGGGAGAAAGCTGTTTCAAGAAACGTGTGAAAAACTAGGGATCAGAGAGACCAGAACAACAGCGCTTCATCCTCAATCAGACGGCATGGTTGAAAGAATGAAAAGAACGATGGAAAAATACCTGGCTAAAGAGCTATCGGATCATCAGCGAGATTGGGATCAATACCTGCACCTTTTTGTGATGGCCTACAGTGCAAGATTCAACAGGAGAAACGCCAGCTCGGGTTATGTTAGGTCGTGAGATGAGGTTAGATCTGGAATTCGGGTGTAAGCCTGAAGGAGGTTTTGCTGGAGAAGATTAGGTTACTAATCTGGAGCAAAGAATGGATTATATCCATAATAAGGTCAGACAGCTCATGCAGATTGCCAGTGATGGAATGAAAAACCGCTATGACCTCAAAGCTTCTGAACGTGGATTTTCCGTAGGAGATCTCGTATGGCTGTATAACCCACAGAGAAAACGTGGCTTGTCTCCAAAACTACAGCGATATTGGAAAGGTCCTCATGAAGTCATGAAAAGAATCAACGACATCGTGTATCGCATAAGGAAGTTGCCGAGGGGGAAACCTAGAGTAGTCCATCTCAATCGATTGGCTACTTTTGCAGGAGAAAACAAAAATAACCAGGAAACACGTTTTATCATAGAAAAGTCAAAAAATCATCAAGTGAATGAAGCTAGGGACTACGATCGTTTCATGGCTAACTATAGCGAAACTGGAAAAGCTATATTTGAAGTCACCGCAGAAATATAACAAGATCTTTTCCAAGTAAGCAAGGAATAGGCCATTGCGCAATGTTTCACTCAAGACCTTCGAATTGATAAAGGTATCGCGAGAGTTTTCAAGGTTAAATCTAGACTTGAAAGAGCACATGGTCAAGCAGGGTGGGAAGAAACTCGCCATGCCGAAACTTGGTTGTGGGTTGGATCAGTTAGATTGGAGAACAGTACGGAGCATGCTCGAAGTTATCTTCCAAGGCATCAACATGGAAGTTCTCGTGTGCTTTTTCAATCCTACACCTTCGAGATAAGGAGAGAACCCAGTTGAATGTTATTTCCATCAACAAGGGACATGTAAAGCTGGAAATGAATGCCGATACCGTCATAGTGACCAAAGACTCAGTCTGTTCTGGGACAGAACAGTTTTAAGAGGAGGGCAGTGTAACGATATCCAATCGTCCCTGAAGCCGACCCTGTCACTGCCCGGAGGAATGACGCACTTTCGGCAGAATTCGAGAAAGATTTAAAGGTTTCAGCGCTCGCCGAATTACGAAGAAATCAGTGTTGCCGTTTCCGGCAACGAACGAAGAATTGGAACAGAGCTGAAGTTACACAAATGTTCTAGAACAATTCCTACTTGTATATAAGAAGAGAGTTACAATATATATACGTCCCATGAAATAGCTAAAATGGTTTAGTCTCACTGGATCTGATGGCCCCTATCAATATACAAAACGGCATATAAGCGGTCCCCTAAACATGAGAGGAATTAAATTTCGCGATACAACATAACAATAGAAACACCGCTCCGAGAATGGATGGAAGGAATATATTTCAAACTCTTATATCACCTGCCTCACTCAGCCAGATTTAACATATGTGATCTTTACAAAAAATTATTAAAAGATACAAATATTCCAATAAATATCGAAAAATGTTCAGTACTTTTTCTCAAAAAGGGTAAATCAGACATCTGTTCTTTGAGTGAACGTAAACTATAATAATAAATTAAACAAAAATTATTAGACATTAGGGTACCTGATATAACCTTCTCCGAAAATAATGATGTTATTAACATAGTTATGAAATTTTTAAATAATAGTAACATCAAACTATAACCAGCAAAAATAATACAGATATATGTTTTCCTACTCTCCTATAGTGCATGTCTATACCTTATGTCAAGCACACTAAGCCGGCAAAAAAAGAGAAGAAATAATACCAAATAGGAAGAATCAAAAATTAGAAAAAAGAAACTTACCAATAAAAGACAAGTGGGGAGAATATAGCACTGGCTAGTAGTGACTAGACTCCTGCATCCTCCCAGGAATCATCCATAATACTGCTCAAATAAATAGTAACGTAAACTTACCTTAACATAGGGACTGGACACATAATCAAGAGATTGAGTCCATGCCATCTTCTGTGTTACTCTTTGGGCTGACAGGAATGCAGTGCCATTCACTAAGTATATACTTTATCTTTGACTAATGCCATGGGAAGTTATCTTATTTTTGCCTTCCATAAAGGCACTTCTCATCCTGAAACGGTTAGAATTTACAGACCTATAGCTCAAGCACCCAGTTGGAGCAAGGTATTAGAAAGAAATAATGAAAAATAGAATTGAAAACATGGTAGAAGAACATATAGGCCCGAACAGAAATGTTTTCGGTTTTAGAAAAGGCAGATCGATATTAGACTGTTCTGCTTTTAACATCGTTCATTCACAAGGCATTAGCAAACAACGAATATGTTATTATCATGTTTATTGAAATCACTGGTCGTATGAGAGTGTTAACTTGGAAATACTTTTTAATGATTTGGCGTATACCCGATAATATTAACAAGCTTCATTGTTTACTTTCAAGAAGACATATTTATATATATAGCTTTCATTCAAACTAAACTTTAGGTCCGCGAGTTTCCAATGTGGGTATACCTCAAGGATCCTTGTTGAGCCCAATGATTTATGATGTTTACTCGTTACTTCCCCAAAACTTACGCACACAATTAAATGCATTTGGATTCCTAGTCACTCGTCTATCGAACCTAATAACATCGTAGATGATCTAGCCTAACAGGGCAGACTGCAGCAGGAGCCGGTAGCAATTCCTGCTGGGCCACAAGATTAAGTCTGTACTTATTAGTAAATGGCAGGCCGAATTCTCACAAATTTGTGTTACAAAAGGAATAACATACTCATCATATAAAAAAATTGACAACCTTGTCACTAAGACATGGTTCAGCAAGGTTAATAAGCCGCGACGATACATTACAGCAATAATCAGATTGCACGCTGTGCATTATTTGGTTCCTGACCACCTTCACAGAGTGGAGGTGGTTGAGATGGACTTATGCTCATGTGGTGAGAGAGGTCCAATTTCAGATGTATTCATGGAATCCCGGAATAATCAGACTAATATTTCTACTTTGATTGATGAACTTGAAAAATGTAACTTCCCCTTGCCGTTCAACATTTATGACGACCAGAAATTGAAATACTGGACATGTTGACAGGATTCCTGACTTCCTCAGGGATCAGCATTTGATTATGACCAATTGATAAGTTATAGATTGGTGCTCTGTTCAGGGTGCACACTCCGCAGAGCTTAGCATCATTCCTTCCATGTGCTTCTCCCTCATGTTATATATCACAGCCATCGATTAAGCACTTCTTACTAAGTAGAATAGAAAGTTAGAGTCAACCGGAATGATACACTACACTTATTACATTAATTGGGTTTCAATAGTGGTCTGGTATAGGAATATCGTAGACTTCAGAGCCCCCTGGAATCAGACACACTACAGAAAAAGTTGTACATAGAGGCTGGTACTTGGCTAATAGCTCAAACATCTGGGATAACCATCTGGGGCCAATTTTAATCCAGTTGGCACTTTGAAAAAAGAGAAGTGAGAAGAATTATCTTCGATTGGACCAAACCAGATAAACACAATTTTCTGTAAAACCGCCTCGGTAGCTGCACAGTTAGTGAGCAAGTATGTAGGAATATGCTTAGCCGAGGTGCCTGGTTTGAATCCGGGTTCAAGTTATGGATGTTGTCCTTGGACAAAAAAGTGATACTTGGAAAGAGTCGCCTAAAGGAGACATAAATTTCCGAAGACCCAATAACTTGTAATCCTTGTGGTGGCAGTTATCATTGCACTGTCTAGGAGAGTGGTTCGGAATCCACTATAAGCTGTAGGTCCACTGTGTAAATGGGCTGTGTTTCCGAGCACATTGTTAAAAGATGAAACAAAACAACCAACAATATCCTGTGAGTGATTAAAAAAAAACCAGTATAAATCTTTATTGTTTCTTTACTTTCTTTCTTTCTCCTCATCGCACTGCCAACAATAATTTATATACACGAAGATACCAAGTTCAATGCAGTGTTATCTCACAGTAGAGTGTATTTTGCGTGAAAAATAGTCCGTGTGATGGCGCTTTTCTTGATAATGGACTATATGTGCGGTACTATATCTATTAGTACAGTGTTCTTCACTCATACGACAACATAGTAAGTAAGAATTATTCTGATTTGGCTCAAAGATGACGTGTGAAATCGAAACAACAATTTCGTTGGCATAACCGTAGACATGAATAGAAAGAAAGGGTTTTACTCATTTTCTACATTACGTAGTTAAGGATTGATTATTGAACCAATGAGAAATGAAGAAAAGGAAAATATGCTCAATTATATATCAATAGCTTTCAATATATATTTTCACAAACCCATATATACTTAAACACAAAATATTATAAATATCCATCCTACTTTAGCATCTCATCTCAGGAGATGCAAACAATATATGAATGTTTCGTTGTCAAATCAAAGAAGCATAGACATCTATAAAATGACTCCAATACAAGATACACGCATTTTAATTTAAATTTTCTAAAGAGTAGGCACGCTTTTTTCAAAATAGGAATGTAAAATTGAAAATTCGAATTCGGACCTCAAAGTTCAATTGCTTTGAAAATAATTTTCAGTTTCGAAAGTGCAATGCCCGACTTTACCTCCACAAAATTCATTGAGAAAACAAGAACAACCAAATTTTATGAATCCAATGATTCATTCGCCTTGGCCGTGAAATAAATTGTTTCATTTCACACATGAAATGATAGCATAACAGATAACATCATTGAATAGTATGTCATCCTATAGATTACAATTTCCATACCAGAACCATGGAAAAAATTAATCGGACCATGGATATTATTACCTTCTCCAAAGTATATAGGGTGTTCGAAAACATATTTCACAGTTGCCCTCATTCAAACAATTTTTTCCATTTATTCAAATGAGACACTCTATAATTTATACACTACTTAGGAAACTTAATAAAAATATTTCAAATGATAGCTATTTTCATTAGTTCTAGAGAAAAAATTCATCCGTGTCCTTTACTCCTGCCTTGTTTCTTGTTTCATGATATTTTCAAATTTTATTATTCAGCACGATCCAAAAGTCATTCCGTGATTATCGTGCTACATGAAAATGCGCAATGACTTCACGACAGTTCGTATATTTATTATGTGACACTTTTCTAAAACAGTATTTGAATAATTACTCACAAAAAATGCTCGAAATGGCCACCTTTTTGTTGAGCACATATATGTATTTTTGCTTCGAGTGATCTTTTTACATTCTGAAACATTTCTGGAGTTATGGTCAGAAATTCATTTCATATTCCATTCTTCATATCTTCCTGAGTCGTATGCAGTGCCTGGTAAGCGATATCCACTTCATATCCCCAGAAAAATAGAATCAGGCTAGTATGGCGATCTTGTTGAACAATTGTGAGTTCCACCTCTTCTGATCCATTTATTAGAAAATGGGTGGTTTAAAAATCTTCGCTTACCCGCTCTGAAGAGAGCAGGGCAACCGTCCAATTGAAACCATATTTGTTGTTTTACATTTGGGAGCATATTTTTCAAGAGTTCCGTTAGAGTATGGCGTAGGAAATTGTTTAATATGCATCGGTTTAAATTCGCTCCGAAGTAAGACGGATGTATTGATAGACCATCTGTGCTGCCAGGTTGGCATAAATGATATAGTTCTTCATTGCAATAATGGAAATTGTGCCGGTTTACATAGTCATTATTGTGGAAGGTGCTTCAGTCTGAAAATAGAATGATATCCGAGAAATCTTCATTTACTTCCCTCATCTACAATATTCGTGAACAAAAATCAAATCGTCCTTCAAAATCTTTATTCGACAGTTCTTGGTTGGTTTGTATGTGTTATAGGTGAAAATTGTGTTTGTTCATTATTTTGTATATACTGGCTGAACTTATTTCGATTTCTCAGCTTATACTCCGCTGACTTATACTTTCTCTACAACAGACGCAATAATAGTAATTTCGTTTCTTCATATCCATCGACTGGTTTCAGTCGGCTTACGTTTGCCTACGGTCCGAGCAAGTGGCATAGTCGCACGTATGACATACGGTTTACATTGTTTTGTTGACGAATTAATAGTCTCTCTAGGGTCTCGCGGCGACTGCCCATGAGCCCTTTGACAAATGCAGCCAAAATACACTGCATCAAGCGTGATTTCATTGTTTCTCTCATTTGCCAATCGACTTTCGCCGAGTGAATGACGTCATATTTTTAGTTGTGCTACCTTGTGGTTTCAACTTATTTTAATAAAACAAGTTCAAGATGCACAAGAAAATAGATCTAGGTAATCTTTACCGTAAACTTTATGAAGCTTATAGTGCAGTGCATCTTAACATAGTTATTCTCGTACAAGAATTAAATGGGAATGACCGCCGCTGAATATTATTATACTGCGAAATCATACAGACAAATTGTTATCGGAATGAATACTTCGTCTCAAATATCTAATTCTCGAATGAAGAAATTTTTCACCTCAATGGTATAATGAACAGGCAGTATTGCGTACATTGATCTGAAAAAAATCTAAACTGGGTTCAAGAGCCACATAGTCAATCACGTTAAAAGCTTAATATATGGACTGGCATATTGTAAGCGAAATGATCAAACCATTTTCATTTCCAGAAAATTCGACTGTTGATACTTATTTGAATTTATTGTAGTTTCAGTTCCTGTCAACTTTAGAAATTCCCTTAACATTGATCAAAATAAATTCGAAATGTGGCGTCTATAAATTTGTTCTTAATAAGATCCTCTGCACGTATATCCATTTGATGTTTCCGGAAAAACAGATTAGCTGACAGGGAGTCATTGATTGGTAAGTCAAATTACGCAAGATATACTCACTGGACTTCCATTTGTTATTAGAAATACAAAGCTTTTAAGTTTTTTTAATACGAAAAAAATATGTAAAGATCTGAAATGCCACATAAGAACAGAAGTACAGAATATTTCACCGGAAATGTTCATAAAGATTTTGGCCATTACCAAGCTGTAAACGGTTGAGCATTCACTGAAATGCTATCTTTATATCTATCTGCTGAATTTTCAACACATTCTTGTTTTTCATTATAAGTTGTTGTATCCTCTCTTTTGTTTTCATATTATCCGTTCTTGTTTTCTAACAGATCAACGAAGAGTAATTTTCTCACTGTGATCACATTCAGGTAAATTTTCACAATTGAACAATCGTCATTTCAAATTTGCTCCAAAAGCTATGAACGTACAGAATAAAGCAAGAGTTGTTCAATGACGTATTTCACGTCATATAGTGCCTCTTAGAAGAGAACCGACGACGTCCTATTTTTCTCAGATTTTATTGAAAATGAAAATGATATTCATCACAAGGTGAAAAATTCAAAAATATTATCACCTTGTTCGAGTGCTTTTCATGAAACTTGAAAACTGCCTGTTTCTAAAGGTACATCAATACTCCTTCGGTAATAAATTTATAAATATCTATATTATAATTTCTCTATGAAGTATGAGTCAATTTCATTGAAACACCAAAAATATTCATATATTTAGTTAAGTGCACTTAAAATTATAAGGTTGGTTCGAATCTGATTTAATTCAAATTTTAAATCATTCGTCTGAAGAAGCTACGGTGTAGTGAAACGCGTTACGAATCGCAATTATTAAGTAAAATTCCTTAAAACACAGTACTTGTTTTTTATTATCAAATTTTTAAAAAAGTCAAATTTCGATGTGCATAAAATAATCTAAATTGAATGTTTGTATGAATAATTTTTCGATGAGAATAAGAATTCCCTAAATTTTGTTTGATTAAAATTATTTTAGGAATAAGCCCATGGCAGTACCGACTTTCAATTCGCGTTCGTGTGTATTTTTTAGTTTGGGACTACTTCCTGTTAATAACTGTTAAGTACCTTTCCTTCCTCTGAATTCAATTATCACTCTTTTTTAATCAGGAATTAATTAAACAAGTCAGCAGGCTGTGTTATTCGAGTTTTTAAAATGATTTTCCAAACAATATTTCTAGTTAATGTGTTCTTAACAGGTGGAGAGAATGAAAGATCTATTGAAATATACTCAATTTACTATATTTTTATATTTACAAATACAGTTATTAAATGATCTGCATGTGATGCAGGCGATTCCATCAATATTGTCTTGGGAAATTTTCATACATTCCAAAATACAGCAATAATCATCTATATTGGGATTTATATCTAACGCATAAGTTAATTCATTAATCTCCTTCACACTCGGCACCGTCGCTTTTTATTAAATCCGTTCGAATAATAGTCTAGATCCGCAAAAAATCGTCACAAGGCGAATTATATCGAACCAGATATATTCTCTAAAATCCATTTCAGTTTTGAATTGGGAACTGTATCGTTCATCAATAATTGACTTCCTCTCTCTGAGAATGATCTTTACGATCTTAATAGGAAATAAAAGACTTTGTGATTTAAACAATTTTATTATTCATGGAAAACAACTGAATTCTTTTATTTGTTATACATTTCAACTTATTGAACATCAGGGTTTTGGCTTCATAATCACAGATGAGCTTCTGTAGCAGTTTTATCCACCCCCACCAGCCGTATGGTAATTACATATAGGCTCTTTAGAATGTGAAAAATTAGATGACCAGCATGCTTTTTCTAAATTAACTATACGTGTTTTATCACAACCTAATATATTTTCAATGACGCCATACTTTTGATGACCCCGAACAGAAATGATATCTGAATCAATCAAATGATCTTCTATTATATGGTTGATTGAGTTATAACCAATAAACCCATCTGAATAGCGAATCCCGTGATAATTCTTTTCTAATAATCTCACCTTACTCTTATCCCTTCGTACAAGAGAAGAAAATGGCTGAGGTGGTTTGACTATGTAATGATCTAGTTTCCCAGAGGTTGTTATAGCAACTTCTTTAATTATAAATTCATTCGAAATGATGAAACCCTGAATATCAATTATAGCAACCTCCATCACAAATAACCTCTGTACAGTATGCGAGGCATTTATTCTTTTTATTCTCAATAAAATATTATCATAATAAGTTACATAGCAGTGATGACAAAAGTTTCCAAATTGTAAATAGCTTTGAAACTCTACCTTAGGGTCATTATATTATTGATGAAAATGACTATGAAAATTTTACTCTTGTGAAAATTCAGATTTAGTTGGGTAGATATATGGGTATTAATAGAATCTTCATGAAATTACTGAGTAGTATTTCATATGTTGCAAGATCTAAATCATTGTGTGTGAAGAAAATATGAAATTAAATACACAAATATTCGAATATTCTTTTATTTATCAGAAAAAATTATCGACAGTCTTATCATCATCATAAAAATCATACACATATGTTGGAATTCGTTCAAGATCAGTTGCAATTTTATCTCCTATAGGATATAAACATTCCATCATGAAAATATTTTCTGAACTAGGATATGTTGTACATATAGAAGATATTGACTCTTCGAGACTTCTATTTCTGATCCTTTTTATTCTCAGTAAAATATTGTCATTATAAGACTTGAAATATTAAATAACATAACATAAAATATTTAGTCTATTTTCAAAAGAGTTGAATTCAAATTTATAAAATGAACAGTATCAGTATAACTTAAAGTTAAAAATTGATGATTATGAGTTAGTGTTACATCTTCAAAAGAAAAAATATGGTCATATGTTAAAGTTACTAGGATATTTCCAATTCTATGATTTCCTATCTCGCCATTCCCCAAAAGTTGGATGAACTGTTCCCATTCGGACTTCTTAAGGATGATGCATGAGAAGTCCTTCTTGCTTGTTATCACCACAGCAGATACGAAGTTTCTGGTTGGTATATATGTTTAAGCATAATGAGGAATCAAGTTCCATAGCAGCCTTATCTCCTTGGCTTAAACACCTTCTTCATTAATTTGAAGTACTGAATCTTAATCACTATCACAGTTACCAGTAACCAGAATCTTGAGACATGTTGACTGTTTCAATATTATCAAAAAACTAATTTTCTGAAACAACATGATATTAAGTTGTCATCATCGTTAATGAGTTGTCAACATCGTAAGAATATGAAAGTGGAATTAATTAATTTATACCGCGGGCGTGAGTAATTAGAGCTTATCGGAAACATTAATAAAGGAATTATGCGAGTCATCGAAGCCGAGCCACTAATTTATCACCTTTTTGCCTCAGATCTCCCTCAATTGAAAATACATCAGGTTGACTTGTTCTTTGTATTTCCTGCTCATAAAAAGCACCTTCAATTGGCCGACCTGATAATCTTCTAATAGATACGTGACTGGATTCGTAATTTGAACTTTAACTATTTTAAATAATTCTGTAGTATAATTAAGAGTGTATCCCTTCTGGAAAACATGTTTAGCTTTACTTATTCTTACAATATCATTAACTTTCAATTTACCAGGATGGAAAAATTTAGGTTTCGTAAGCGAAAATCTCAAGATAGATTTTTCCTTCTTTTTATTGACATCACATGGTTTGAATCCAATAGTTCAATGTTTGGTATGATTTTGGTCATTAACAATATCATGGAAGAATTTCAATCCATCTGAACGTACCGTTAAGGCTAAAATAGTGGAATAATTTCTCTTTCGGAGTCCTTATACAACGTTCTACAACAGCTGCTTTTTCACACTGTAAGTTGTGTATTGGTTAATATGATGTTTTGCCATCAGGGCTTTGAAGTGAGGATTGAAAAATTCTGTCACTTGATCAGTCTGAAGATTCCTTGGGGATCGGGTACTCTTTTTGAGAATATCTGAAAACGCTCGAGTAACTTCAATACCAGTTTTTTTTTTTGATGGCGTTGCCCAAACGAATTTTGAGAAACAATCAAGACAAGATTGAACTTGAATTTATCATTTTCATTAGAGTAAAAATCTAATTGAGCCAAATCAGCCTGCCCTAAAATATCACCGATGCCCCGTTTTATCGTCCCCCTACGTTTGAAATTTTTTCGTACTGGATGATGGAGTTCTTTGACAACTTGTATTTTCTCTTTAGAATGACTCATGCTAGCGAATTGTTCGTTAAGTCTGTAATCAATCGACAAATTCTCAATATTTTTTGTTTGAATAGAATTTACGTATATTGAATATGAGATTTGATTTCAATTATTCGCGCTATAATCTCACTCCTCAGATCAGAATATATTGTTTCAAGTTCGGTTGTTTTCAAATTGAATGGTATTACCACAAGAATGAACTTGAATTTATTATTTTCATTTCAGTAAAGATCTAATTGAGCTAAATCAGCCTGCAAAATATCATCAATGCCCCGTATTATCGTCCCCTACGATTAAAATTTTTTCGTACTGAACGATGGAGTTCTTTGACAACTTGTATTTTCTCTTTAGAATGACTCATACTAGCGAATTATTCGTTAATTCTGTTATCAATCGACAAATACTCAATATTTTTTGTTTGATTAGAATTTACCGTATATTGAATATGACATTTGATTTCAATTATTTGCGCTATAATCTCACTCCTCAGATCAGAATATATTGTTTCAAGTTTGGTTGTTTTTAAATTGAATGGTATTATCACAAGAATTAACTTGAATTTATTATTTTCATTGGAGTAAAGATCTAATTGAGCTAAATCAGCCTGCAAAATATCATCAATTATTATCGTCCCCCCACGTTTAAAATTTTTTCGTACTGAACGATGGAGTTCTTTGACAACTTGTATTTTCTTTTTAGAATGACTAATTCTAGCGAATTGATCGTTAAGTCTGTTATCAATCGACAAATTCTCAATATTTTTTGTTTGAATAGAATTTGTCGTATATTGAATATGAGATTTGATTTCCATTAATCCCGCTATAATCTCACTCCTCAGATCAGAATATTTTGTTTCAAGTTTGGTTGTTTTCAAATTGAATGGTTATACCACAAGAATTAACTTGAATTTATTATTTTCATTTGAATAAAGATCTAATTGAGCTAAATCAGCCTGCAAAATATCATCAATGCCCCGTATTATCGTCCCCTACGATTAAAATTTTTTCGTACTGAACGATGGAGTTCTTTGACAACTTGTATTTTCTCTTTAAAATGACTCATACTAGCGAATTATTCGTTAAGTCTGTTATCAATTGACAAATACTCAATATTTTTTGTTTGATTAGAATTTACCGTATATTGAATATGACATTTGATTTCAATTAATTCCGCTATAATCACTCCTCCGATCAGAATGTTTTGTTTCAAGTTTTGTTATGTTTTCAAATTGAATGATATTATTTGATTGAATCAGCGAATCTATATGTTGTTTCAATGAAGACATGGTGCTTTCAAGTGATTGATCCACGTATACCTTTGTTGAAGCATCTGTTTTCAAAGTAGGTGTTTTCACATTATACATTTTATGATGTTCAATATCGTATTCACCTTCATTCGTTACCGGAAAACGGTTATGAATAACATAAGATTTGATTTTTTTATGATTTTTACGGCTATGAGATGAACGTCCGAACTTATCGACTGACATTATTTATGTAACGATTATGCGCATGACACTAAAATATTTATATGTAACCAGATTCCTTGAGCTCCTCTAGAATATCTACTATATCATTGTCAACTGATGTGTTTCCAGCGCATTTTGATGCGAATAATAATCTGAGACGATCTACAATTTTATTTATCCCAAAATACGTACTGAATAGGATTTTCATTATAATTCATCATAACTCCAGCTCCACTCGGGGAATCGTTCCTTCGAACGAGTTTGTACTTAAATCCTCCGGTTCATTTTAATCGTTTACTACTAGTCTAGAAGATTTCTGGACAAAATCAACTCATAAAGACCCTTAGAACCTTTAACATGCTCGTTCCCAATAAATATGTCACTTGTTTTCTCACAAAAGTAAATTGGAGTTTTCCCCATGTACCAATTTAACGAACGTTCATCATACTTTGGACCATAAGCTATATCCGGAGACATTGTTTGTACTACATAATACATTTTGGCTGGAAAATTCTTAGGAATGTGATATCCAGTATTCTGAGATGCCTCATTATCATATTCTATGTGGGATTCATCTACATAGAAATATTGTTGACTGCTTAGCTCGTCGTTGTTATCTCCTTCATCAAATGATCTCAATTTAGGTGGAGTAGATGGCCATCGAGATTCGAATCGATTCGAAGGTGATACATAACGTGATTTCACAGTAGATGATGAAGATGGTGAAGATCCCCACGTAGCAAACATCAAAGGTTTTTTTAATTTCAGTTGTTTGAAATGATGATGGTTAATTTAGCTCGCGGCAAAGATTGTTTCTCCTCAATACGCAGGAATTGTTTGGTAGTTGGTAAAAATATGTGTTTAATAGTTTTATCTCCCTAAACTCTTCCGAGTTTGAGAGAGAAAGTATTTTTGCTTCACATCCTTAATGAGTTGTTGAATTTTTAATTTACGTTTTCGTTGTTCCTCACTTAGCATCATATTAGTAGCTATTAATTCCAACTACAACTATAATGTTATATACTGATGGAAACCTTTTCTGTAGCGCCCTACAGACAAATCGAAATCCTTAATTATCACTAAAAATCCATGGTTTCCATTCCAACATGTAGAACAGAGGCTTTTGAAAGCTTCCTATGGCATATCAGGTGAAACATGTTCATTTAATGCGTATTTTAGATTTATATCATCCTGCTAAAATAACACAATAATATTACACTTGTCTCTGAGTAAATGTTTTGGTACTTTGGTATAAGTTTGCCATAAATAAGCGACGTCTATACTCTTATGTCTCCCCATGGAATAATAGGATCTGATTTTGTCTTAGTTACCAGTTGCCACGTCATCGAAAATGAAGATTGAATTCTCAGACGCCTCTGTAGGATCAATGACTGTTAGAGACTCTTAGAAAAGATGTATGCATTTTCGAAGTACAATCCATTCAAACTGAATATAAGGCTGAAAAGAAGATTAGATTTCCCATACCCACTGGGACCCGCAATCAAGAATCTACACTTATTCGAAAACAGATCACTATTTTTTTACTTTGTTTTTCTTTTCGTCGAAAATATCTAAATTTTCGACTGGAAGACTGATAGAGTATGGAACTATGTGCATTTTGAAATGAAATGATCATGATGCATCAAAATCAATCAATTTATATATAAACATAAGGACTTTATTCGTTTGTCAACATTAATATGTTATCATTCAACCAGAGTGGATTGGAGTTGGTAAATTCTCTAATCAATAAACTTCCATTCGAGAGTCACAATCCGGGATATTCATTCTGTGGCCCAGATACAAAACTCGAAAAACGACTCTCTCGAGATGATACCGGTATTAATCAATTGGACGAGGCGTGTGAAGTTCACGATATAGCTTATACTGAAAATAGTGATTTGAAGAATCAGGCTGATAAGGTATTGGAGCAAGCTGCTTGGAAAAGAGTGAAATCTAAGAACGCCAAATTGAGGAAGAAGCAGCTGCTTTGTTGGTAACTGGAATGATGAAAACCAAACGTAAACTAGGTATGGAACTGAAGAAGAAGAAGAAAACCGACCTTTTACCAGTCAGAAAGTCTGTCATTACACCAGTTTCGAAGTTTTTGAATAAATCTATTGAAGAAAATGTTATTTCCGAAGATAAACTACATGGTTCATCTCTCATGGCCTTACGATCTGGTAAAACAGCCGTTAAACGAGCAGGGGTTCTTCCTTCAATTTCGGTTTTCGCAGGTCTCTCAGCGTAAGGTAGTTTTAGCTTCTTCAATCGCAAACACTGATTAACGCAAGAAACGCTGCTCAAAAACTCAGATCTAATTCGATCAATGATGGTCGAAATAGCAGGTTCGAGAATGTCTGTTAGGAAATCCAAACGTGGGTTTGGACTTTATTTGAAGAAACAAAAAAGTTTCGATCTCGTTACCCAACCGTGCCCTTTATGATTATGAGTTGGTTAATTTCGCGAAAACATTCAATATTTCCAATTTCCGAGGTGTTTTTATGAAAGATAAATTACCTAATAAGCCGTTCAAGAATGAATGTGGTATTATATACTTAGATTCATCTATTGGTAAAGGAACACATTGGGTAACGTATTTAAAAAAACAATATTGTTGAGTACTATGATAGCTTTGGAAACTTGAAACCGCCTATACAATTAGTGAAATATTTACATAGTGGTGGGGCTACTCGTATCATGTACAATAGAAATCATTATCAAGATTTCATTACCCAAACGTACGGAAAACTATGTTTCGAATTTCTTGTTGATATTTAGAAAAATATAAAAATTAAGTTAGTTATCAATTTTGATCAGTCATGTCAACTATATTCACTCTGAGAAGTCACACTTCAACTCTCTCGGTCGATTTCATTGTGGATATTGAACTAGATCCTAGATATCAGTACGGTTTAGCTCTAATTGGGTTTTATTCATATAATTCGATTGCAAATATCGACGGTGATACTCGTTTCTATTATTCTGATCGGGAACTTCCAGAAGTCGCATTTCAGGAGAGTGATAACAGTAAATTCATATATGATTTGAATGCTGGAGTGAAGAATATATCATTACCATGAAATTCTAGATATCGAGAAGTATTTGAAAAAATTCTTCATTGAGGATCAGGGTGGGGTTGAAAATCCAGACAAAACTTTTTATTGAGACCGAATAATAATACGCTCAAGTGTGAATTATTTCACAAAACAAAATTCATTGATTTTGGACAAGAAAGCTCTCTCGGTTCACTTTTAGGATTCTCCAAAAAGCTTCTTCCACCTGGTATAATTCACAAGTCCGATTTGCCTGTGAAAATAGTCAATGTTCATACTATTTTTATCAATTGTAATTGAGAGTTGTTACATTAATAATCAGTCTGCTCACCCAATATACGAATTCTCAATTAACTCAGATCCTGGTTTCTCGGTAGATGAAAAACCACGAAATTTAGTGTATCACCCTGAGAAATAAAACAGACAACATTACTTTGGAAGTACGAGATCAAGATTCTGATTTAGTTAATTTTCGTGGTGAGGAGATTATATTTATCTTACATCAAAAGAGATGGTGTTAAATTTTCGGCAGAATAAAACTAGATCCCTCACCTTACAATCATCATTAGTGTCTAAACGTTTGACGAAGAACCGCCGTTTGGGTAAATTGTCATCTATCAATAGTAAATTTCTCGAATCAATTGGTTATGTTATCCACAGAAACGACATTTAACAATCCCCAACTACGGATGAATCGATCGTTAGGGTTGAAAGTAGAACATATCGACCTTTCATCAATTCATTCAATAATAACGACTCCATTAAAATTGGAATCAATAGAACAAATGTTTGGCTTTTGATGTTGCTATAGTCATTAAGGGTACCTTAAATAAAATGGCCGGGACCGGATCCATTAAACTAATCAACAATGCTGGAGCTCATCTTTTTGATTCTATAACGTACGAATTATACGGTGTAGAAATTGACAGTGTTGAAGATGTGGGGGTTGTCAGTACCATAAGAGGTCTTTTGTGTTACGATAAAGGATACGGTCAAGAACTTGGTATGGCGGGATGGACTCACAAAAACGATACTTTATCGGTAAATAACAACGGAACTTTTTCAATGAGAATTCCACTATGTCATTTTCTAAATTTTTTCAACGATTTTCGTAAGGCCGTATGTGGTAAACAGTTGATTCGTTTCGTTAGGGTTGGGAGTGATAATGACGCCATTCAATTAACTACTGGGGCCGGGATACGGCTGATGTCCCTACGAAGGGAAAACTTACTATTACCAGTATGGAGTTGAAAGTAAAACATATTTATCCTAATGATTCCTTGAAATATGAGCTACTCCAAGCAATAAAATCAGACCATCCGGTTCTGTTTGAAGAGGGCGATAGGGGGATTGTCCGTGACCTTGTATTGACCTTTTGTACTAGAAGTGAGGTGAAGAAGGAGAGATAAGACGAAGAGTTGTCGACAATGACCAGAAGGGGTTGTTGGAGAAGAGGCGGGTGGGTGGTGATGTAATCAACGTCACGTGACCTGGGGTTTACCTGTGCTGGTGCGTAGAGGGAGGGTGGGGTGAGGGGTATTTTTTTGGGGGTGTTTTCCCTTAGTGGGGTGTTTTTTTTTGGTATGTGGGGGGTGGTTATTCTTATTGGGCGTGGTGTTATTGGCATGCGCACGCTGGGCAAGGCTGGTTGAATTTGAAAAAAGAGTTATGCTGGACTTGGGAATTGAACTTACAACTATGATGAAATGAATGTTAACACTGCAAGCCCTGAACGAATTAGTCCATCATAACGCTTTGTTTCTATGCTGGAATATGTGTTATAATTGCAGCATATATTTGTTGTTGTGAAAGTAGAACAGTTGAAAAATTGAACTTATCTATGCAAGTTACATAAGTGTATAATGATAACCTTAGAGATCATAATATATATATATATATATATATATATATATATATATATATATATATATATATATATATATATATATATATATATATATATGATAACCTTCAGAGTCATATTTAGAAAAATTCAATTCATTTGTGCGAATTCAATGGATAGAGATGATGCAAACTCGGAAATATTGTTCAATTCATTAGTTATCCTAAGTTATTCTTCCGAAATGATCAATACATCCATATAATTTGTACAGGACGTAGAGTCTTTGTACAAACTCTTTATCAAAATCAATTGGGTAATATAGATCCAATAACTGATGAAGAAAGACAAATTTTTCATCCTATCTAATATGTGAACAGTGCTACCAAGATTTTTCTGAAGACGAGAGAGACTGATGATACAAAAGTTAGTAATAAGTTCAATATTGATTGTATATGTGATAATAAGGACATTAGTTTTATATAAAGCATTTCGGTTCACCTTGTTTTAAGTGTCATATACCGTTATTATCAATGAAGGAAATTCAACCGAGGAATTATGAAGGTTATAAAATAGAATTTATATAATCATTCTTTTATTTCAATATATAATCAAACATTTTTAAATTATATTATTTTTATCAATCCAAGAGTTTTCTGAAGACGATACTTTCAAGAATCATATTGAATGGATAACAAATAATTTACATGGTCTAAGCTTCACTACTAATGATGATGAACACAATAATTTAAATTTTTATGAATTATCTGATTATATCATAGAATCTATTGAAGCTAAAAATAATATAATATTTACTAAAGGTGAGATAAAAAGAAATTTAAAACAAAATTGCTTAATGATTGTTTAGTAATAGACATTTCAGAAACATCATGTCCTACTTTACATAGTTTCAGAAAATGTATTCAATTACATTGTAACTCACATACATATAATAATTTACAATGTTCTCGACAAAATGTATTTCTTTTATATGAATGGTTACTATCGAGAGATAAATAACAAAAAAATCAATTGAAATAAAAATTCATTTATTCATTATAATTTTCTTTTTCTTTAACTTAATACAATTTTCTTCTTCCTCGTAATATTCTTTCTCTATTTCATAATCCTCATCGTTTTCATAATCCTTTTCCTCTTCTTCATCCCCATTATGATGTACCCGTTTAGATGGAGTTGAAGGGGTGAAAGTATCCTCACCAAATAGGCAAGGATACTTCTTACATAGGTCTATTAAGACCACTAATTCAATTTCCTGATCTACTTGTACTTTTGAGTATGAACATGGTAGACCAATTAACTTCCTAATCGTTTCCATTTTTGGAGTATACGATAATTTAAGTGGAACATATTCATCTTTTATTCCAATATTTTCAATTCCATAACTTTAAATGAAAACTAATAGAGAATAAAAAAATCTTAACCCAACATTAGTTATTCAGTAAATATATATAAAAATAATAAGTGAACTTACTAAAATTTATGCTTCAATACGATGAGAGTTCCTGTAAAGGTAACTCTTTTTATCATTTGTTTTAAATAATAATATCATGATATTTATATAAACCGCAATGAAACAAAAATATATATATATATATTTGACTCATTCAAATTATCTATAATTTCAAAACAAATGTCATAACTACATAGTTGAAGATTTTTATTCAATAAACGTAGGATTTTTGGAGTAAATCAAAATAAGTGACTTGATAAATTTATGATGAATTCCTTAATTTTTATTACATATATCATATTTCTATAACCTTGTGACTCTAGATATAAATATATCTTACTTATTGAGCAAATTAGTTTATACGATGAGTGCAGAGACAATTGAACACATTTACGATGATATTGTATCCAGACTCAATGAGGTGAGTAAATTACTTAAAACTCCACATGAATTTTTAAAATGGAATAAAATTATAAATCGATCTATTTTTAGAATAAGATAATATATGAGAGATAAAAATCATTTGAATAGCTTATTACATCTTGAAGCCCTTTTGAATCAGCTTGAATTTTATAAAAAATCATGCAGTGAATCTGCAAAACGATTAAAATTGGGTGGAAAAAAATTAATTTAAGATAGGAAGAAATCGAAACCTGCTTTGAAGGTAGAATTAGAAGTGGATCTATTTTAAATCACACATATAAAGATCCTGAAATTTAAATGAGATAAAAAACACAAGGTTTAACTTTAATCTACACTTTATTTGAAAAAATTCGACGACGTTTCGCTGACACAGCAGCTTTATCAAGAATGAAAAACAGAATGAAGAGTATGGTATTATAAACAAATCGTAGAACGAGTTGGATGAATAACAGGAAAATCCACACCGAGCCATTGTACAGTTAGTATGAAAGGTAATAAAAACTAATTAAACAAGTTAAGTAGGGGTGAGTAATTCACATCTACCTGTTCATTCAAAAGCTTGTCCGAATGTTTGTATCTATTTATTTCTAATGCTTCTAGGAGATCTAATTTTGAACTTTTGATTTTATATGTAATATGTCAAAGTTTTTATTGAATGAATGGTTTTCTTTCATTAGGTGGTTTGAATAATTTGTATCAGGTTTTTTTTCGATAAAAATAAATGTATATATGTGGAAAAGAATTCTCTAATTGCGACTTGAAATGTAGAGTCCATAATCATTGGACTGGTGAATTTCAAGGAGCTGCTCATGTATCTTGTAAGCTTAAGTTACAAGAAACACATGCTATAAAAGTTGTTTTCTATAATTTATCTGAATATGATTCACATTTCATCATTAAGTCATTATCAAAGAATATTCCTGGACGTATAAATTTATTACCACTTAATAAAGAACGATATATTTCATTTCAAAAATATATTGAAAATACTAAAATTCATTTCAAATTTATTGATTTATTTCGTTTTATGTCTTCTTCATTAGATAAATTAGGATCGTATTTACCTCAAGAACATACAACCATCGTTAAAAAATTTTGTAAGTCTGACTTTCAGTTTCAGTTATTACAACAAAAAGGCATTTTCCTTTAGAACATTTTAATTCATGGGAAAAACTTGATGAACAGAAATTAACCCCAATCGAAAATTTCTTTTCTAAAATTAAACAACATATCACAAAATTAGAATATGAGAATGCTCAGTTAGTTTAGAAAACGTTTAATATTAAAAATTTTCGTGAATATGCTGAACTTCATTTGAAAATTGATGTATTATTATTATCTGATATTTTTGAGAATTTTCGAAGAATTTGCAAATCCAATTATGGACTAAATCCGTTACATTATTGTACATCACCTGGTCTAGCTTTCGATGCTATGCTCAAAATAACAAATATTAATTTAGAATTGATAACAGACATAGACATATTTATGTTTTTTGAAGCTGGTATCAGGGGAAGTAACCTCACAATGCACTAATCGATATGGAAATGCAAATAACATGTATATGAATGATTATGATCAATCTAAAGATGATTCTTATATTATGTATTTTGATATTAACAGCATGTATGGATGGCTATGTGCCAATACCTCCCTTTCGGTGGTTTTGAATGGGTTGAAGATATTTATTCTCTACCAAATATTTTAAATATGAATGAAAATTGTGATATTAGATATATTTTTGAAGTAGATCTTATATATCCTCAAAATTTCTTCGATTTGCATAAAGATTTACCTCTTTGTCCTGAACACCTAATACCACCAGGAGCAAAAATTAAAAACCAAAACTACTAACGACTTTACTAATAAAAGCGAAATATATCATTCATTTCAGTGTATTAAAACAAGACTTAGGAATTAAAATTGATAAAATTCATAGAGTACTTAAATTTAAACAGTCAGATTGGTTAAAGAAATATATTGAACTGAATATTGAATTGAGAAAAAAGCTGAAAATGATTTTGAAACTGCATTCTTCAAGTTAATGATAAATTCTGTATTTGGTAAAATGATGGAAAACGTTGGAAAATATAAAACCGTGCATCTAGTAAATAAATGAAAAGGTAAAAATGGGGCAAATTATATTGCGCAACCAAATTTTCATAGTTGTACAATCATTGATAATAATATGATTATAATTGAAATGAATAGAATAGAAATAACTTTCAATAAACCAATTTATGTTGGTATGTGTATCTTAGATATTTCAAAAACCATATTATATGATTTTCATTATAATTTTATGAAAAAATTTTGGAAATAAGGCTGTTATTATACAGTGACACAGATAGTTTAATATATCATTTTTTCCATGAAAATATTTACAATATTATAAAAAGAATATCTATCATTTTGATACATCAACTTTTGATCTTCAAAATCCATATAACATACCTTTACAAAATAAAAAATTTTAGGTCTTTTGAAGAATGAAGCTGGAGGACAAATTATATTAAAATTTATAGGTTTAAAATCAAAAATCTGTTTCTTAAAAATACAGACCCTCCTAATTGTAGTTTAGACCTAAGAAAAATATTAGACAATCAAGGTGCTAATGAGCAAGATATTAAAATATCTATTGCAAACATTGGTAAAACTAAAGAAGCTAAAGGTTGTCTTTCAAATTATGATGATAAAAGAATTGTTAATTATATTTCATTTGATACTTATCCATATGGGTTTGAAAAATTTTAATGGAGTTATAAGTAATTTACTCACTTTATATTTTAGGAAAAAAGTGGAACAATATATTGTGGTGAATGTGAAAAATATTTTGTTTCTGCGAAAATCTATAAGAATCAATAAACTTGATTCCTCACCAACAGTAATTGAAATAGCCAACGTTAATTTGTTATTATGTACTGAAACGAAAGTACCAATTCCTGAACTTGAAATACCTATAAAGAAAAAGAGGTAATAACCAAAAATATGTTATTTTTCAGTAAAACAATAACATTCAATTCAAATGAAATTCCAAGAAATATTATTCTTAAATAATTAATTTCATGATATCTTCTCTCTAAGAAACAGAGTTTCTGCGTAATTCTTAACTCTAATTGATAAAGATTCATCAGTCAAGAAAAGAGACTTGAAGTGAGATGAGTGAACATTTATTCGACTTAGTTCATGGTTTAATAAGACGTAAGATTAAGTTATATGACTTAACATCTGAAGAATTATGTCAACTACTATTGGCATACTATAAAAAAAAGGCTATGAAATAAACATGGTATGGAATCGTTTGAGTGAAGAATATAAAAAAGAATTGAAAATGCATTTACAATGCACTGAACACTGGTCAAAGTCAGAAATATCTGGCATGGATTTTCCAGATGGACCACTACCCAAAAGAAAAGACTGTTCAATATGTATGTTAAATAAATAAAATTAAAAAACAAAGTGAATTAATCTAATGAAAATAAAAAACTTCAGAAATATGTCTTTATTAATTGAATTATATTTTTACATTTCATGCATAGTTTCATTCAGCTTTAAATTATCTTTACAGTTAATTTTGAGTTTTCGTTTATCACTTCTACATTTATTCAACTTTGTAGAGAATCTTCTCCTTTTATCTGAACATTCTTCTTCTCTTTGAATACAACTATCAATATTTGTATCCCATTCTTTCATTATAGATTTTTCTTCTTTTAATTCATCTTGGCATGCATTCATTTTCATCTTACTCTTTTTAACTTCTTCAATTAAATTTTCTTTTCCTGTTTGCAAATTTTCTATTTGTATTTCTAAATTTAATTTTTCCTTTTGTAAAGCATTCATCATTTCTACTGCTACAATGTTTTTTGATTATAGGTTAATATTTTTTCAAAAAAGTTTGATTGACATTGCTCAATTGTGTTTCCAAAAGAATATTTTCTCTAATTCGTGCATTTACCACATTCTTCATATCAGACATTTGTTTATCACCTTGATAAATTTTTGTTATACATTTTCATGGGCTTGATTTTCATTTTCTAATTTTTTCTGACAATTATCTAGTTCGTTATTACATTCTTGAAACAACTGATAACTATAATTATATAAATGAAAATACTCAGACCTATAATTTGTATCATTAAGATTAACATTTTCAATTTCACTCGAAATAAAACAAGTATTAATTGCAATCAATATCAAAAATCCAAAATGAATTGATTCATTTTTGTCTCTCCTCTACTTTGAACACACAGCACTTATTAACTGTAACCAACCAAATAATATCTTTCCACTCTTTAATAATTCATATAAATAATGAACTCAGTATTCCGCCATAATGTCTTTATTATATTTCAAAAATACATTGTGATAATCTCCTCATAATTCCGTCACCTCCCATGGACAAACACATAGGTCCACTGTTATTGTTTTATATTTTTCACACTTTCCAGCAAATAGTTTTTGTCTAAAACGAAAAATTAACCAAAATTGAATAAATAATTTAGAAGTTTACTTAGAAATCAATTTCAAATTCTTCTTCTTCTTCCTCTGCACGTTTTCTCTTCATACTTTTTTCTTAATCGGTAGAGGATTCAGATCTATCACTCTCAATACTCTATCCATAGTTATAAAATAAATATTTCATAGAAATTATCCGCTTTTATATGTTCAAACGATTAATGAACTTATTATTGTATTCATACATTATTCATCTATTACAAATAAAATAATATTTATATAACCCTGAAGGTTATCATTTATATTCCAATGTCAGCAAAATAAGAAATATTAATTGAACTCGAACAGACAAATCAATTTTTTCTATAAATATCCCTGAAAATTATCATAATTCACTCATTCAACTCATTTCACCTAAAGGTCATCATTATCAATAACAACAAACCAATTGAAATTAATTGAATTTACGTCATCGCTTTTTTTAACTCAACCAACCCAGCCTTTCCCCTCGTGCGCATGCCCAATAACACTACGCCACATAAGAATAACCACCCCACACCAAAAAAACACTCATATTTCATTAACCCAGGAACTTTTTTATTAACTTAAGGGGTATTATAAATGTTGTTTTCTGGGTAATCACTCGTGTCGAAATAATTATAACAGTCTGTCTTTATGAACTCATATGGATCCGGATGAGATATTTCGTAGATGAGACCATCCGTATATACATAATTGAGTTTATATGAGAAAATTTTTTTCTCATGTAACCGTAATGAAAATCATAAAGACAGACTTTTGAGATATCGAGAATTGCGAATCCCTCATATATTGGCTTATTAAATTCAATTGACGGTTTCTTCATTTCAATGGCGACGAGGTTTTCATTGAATATTTGACGGCTTTTGAAATGAGGGCGGTTTATTCAATTATTAGCACCGAATTTTCCCTCCCACTCTCGTATGAGTTTGACAATCCGGTGCTTGCGTACATTCTCCATGGTTTTTCCAAATACAGCGTTATTCATTAATTTGAAAAGATTTTTTCGAATTCATTCGTAGCTCGTTGCCTCAATTTAGTATTTTTATCAATATATGATTTTAACCATGGGGACTGCTCGAATTTAATGGTTCTATGAATTTTCATCAAAATCAATCCCTCTTTCAAAACCTGTTTCCGATTCCTATAGTGAATAATGTACCGATATTTCTCATGTAGGGTAGTCAATAATTTCTTTTGTTTCAAATTTGGTGGGGCTTTAATTTCGGGACAAAAAGGTAGATCACTGGATCATGGAGATGTTGAGTGTATTCCAAGTCAACCTCCAGAAAATATCCCATTGAAATTTCATCCGAAATTGTTGTAACGTCAATGTCAGTTTCACCCCATTCAAAACCACCATGAGGTAGATGACTGACTTTGAGCCCAACCATAAAGGTTGTTCACGTCAGTGAAGGGTTGAAGTTTCTCATGTACTTATTGTTACTTTCAGAAAAATTTTTGGAACATTGACAGATGAATGAAATTTATCATGCTGATATCTTCAATCAGCTCTAAATTAAACTGTATCTAAGCATATAGTCCCAGGTGTAAGAGAGTAAAGTGACGTAACTGACAGGATCAAGTATATATTCAGTTCGACAACTCTTCCTGAACTTTTCAAAGATATCGCACAATAAAAGGATGTCAGTTTTCAAATATAGCTCTAAATAATCTTTTAAATTTCGACCTTTGAATTCCACCCAAATTTTATGAGCATGCGCATAATCTTCAGGTGAAACAGATGAATCATTCAAACGATTTGTCAAATTGCTCAATTGGTGGTAGGATGAGATCATTCAATTTTTCCTGAGAGTCCATATAATCATATGAAAAAACCCCCTTCCTAGTAAGCAATTGGATTTTTCCTGGGGGTAGCTCGGAATTAAGTCTCTTCAACTCTATGAAATAATCTTCGGGAAGATATGAAGCTAATTTTTCTAGGGATGATCCCATAAATCACAAACTATCGATAAATCTAAAACTCATGCGGGAATTATCATTGAATTTAGTGAATCTGATGTATTCTTCCATATTCTGAGGAAGAACTGATACATTTCCAATTTGTGCTAAGCGTTCAATGATAAAATGTGAATCATACCCACTAAGATTATGGAAAATTACTGAGATTGGATATTATTTTCGGTAATTATGGTTACACCCTTGATGAGAAAAAGAACGGAACAATCCTGTAAAATAATGATGATCTGCAGTAATTACATCCCCAACAACAAAGGGTTTCTCACAAATATAATAACACCCGTCGCTATCTTCTAAAGAGCCTTTTTTTGTCATAGGCTTAATATCCTGGATCTTAAAATTTAACATCTCGGATATTTTACCTAATTCATCCACAAACCAATCAATTGAGTTATCACCCGTGCCTACTTTATAATATGAAAGTGATGGATCCTATGAGCACTTCAAGTAATAATTATGGGGACTCAAAATCTACATACACACAAAATGGTACCTCTGGCTTATATTGATGATTTTTGAATAATATGTGAGTGTCTTTGGGGACTGTTATTCTACAAGAATTTAGATTCACACAATCTTTTACGTGATATGCTAATTTATCTTCAGAATCAACAAAATTTTAAGCAGTGATCACATATGAATTTTTATGACCGTCAATATCGATCTGAGAAGAAAACAGGTGAAATAAGTTTTTATATAGCTATAATAATATTGAATTTCCTCGGTTTCCTCATTACTATCTATCTTGAGTAAATCATTGTCACAATCATCATTCAGGATAGTGTACTGATTTTGAGTGAGGAGAAGATTATAATGTCTATTCTGAATTTTTTATTTTGTTAAACGAGTTGGAACTACTGTCAAGGATCGAAATTTTGTAATTTAAAGTGAAAAAACATTTATTGATAGGTAATTTGATTTCTCGAATCCATCTTTAAGTTTTATGGGAAATTCAATATCATCATAACTTAAGACATTTCGAGGATCAGGATAGAATGAGGTTCTGTGAGGGTTTGAGTGTGGAGGAAACATTTCCGCGAGAATGCTCGACATGAAGAAGGAACGATCATTCTTATTCTCAACGTTGATGACTGATCAAATTTTTTTTTCTGGTAATTTTAAATAAGAAAAACCATTTTGTGTCCAGCCAAAATTAATAATGTTCACCGCGAGGCTATTTATGGAATAGAGGGCATAACCACTCTCCTTAGTAGTAAAGCCAATAATCACATTTGTTAGTTTCATCCCCTTTTCGATAAATTCACCACAAAAAATAAAATTTGTTTTCATCATAGCAACCGATTTCAAAAGATTCAAAATTCTCTTTCTCAACAAGCATTGAGAATCAGCCAAAAACTCATTCATATTCTTATGTCGTAAGTTGAGAACTGCGCCAGTCCTTAGTCTAGATTTGAATGCTGACTGTAATTCCACCCATTTGACACGATCACTTCGTCGATTTTTTAAAGATAAACCTGTTCAATCAAGAATGCTAGTTAATTGAGTCTGTTATTTCTCTAAAAGAGATATACTGAAACTGAAGTTTATTTTTATGACCTAGAGAAGCAGATTCGCTTCTCATAAGTTTATATGATCAGCGAATCTGCTTTTTTATTACACTACCATTTGAGGTGACAATTATATTTGACTAGATGAAAATCTGAGAATAAATCTACTTTTCTTAAATCCAAAATTATCTTCAAGTTTCCAGTATTTCAAAGTCGGTAATTGAGTGGGGTAGACCAGGAACTTTCTGGACTCCAATCACCTTTAGTCCGTATTTACCAGGTATAAATTTGGTACTCTCGGACTTACAGATGGCGGTAACTCTTGGCGGGAGGAATACGCTCTGATTCTGCCGCAGTTTCAGCAATATTCTCTCTCCAAACTTAGTCTTCACCACCTTAAACAGTTCTGTTGGATGAACAACTCCCTATGGCACTGTGGCAGATCCACCGGCTTGACTGTTTCAGAGTTTCTGTAGAGTGATGAGGTATTTAGTTTTGACCGATCCATTTTTCTGAAAATGATAGGAATCCCAATCAGACAAATTTGAATTGGTCATCTTGCGAATGATAACATATAGAAATTAATAAGATTGAATTCAATTAATCTATCATTTACGTGATTATTCTTCTTTTTCTCTCATGAAAAACTAGTAATATATAAAGGGTTGAACATATAATTAGATAAATTTTTTCATTCAGAAATTTGTGAGTCAAACAGAATACTGATGATTGATTAGATATATTCAAAAATATTCATGACAATGTGATAGTTACAAAAACAATACTTACTTATTGATTCTGGATTGAACACACAAAATAACTGACTTGGCGAGGTAACAATAATGTTGCTGATAACTCAATTATCTAGGTGAAAAGAAATCTGAGATTTTATAGCATTTTCGAGTGATTAATTATACCAGGAAAGTATTCAAAAAGACATCAAAACAGTCCCCAGAACATGATGAGTTCTTGATTCAAACAGACTTGAATTCATCTACCTGGCACGTGTATATTCACCTTTCGATGACAATTAGCTTAGCAGCTTACATTCGAATGCATTCACCATATGAATTGTAATAATTAGATTTTTCATAATAAAGACCAAACATTCAATATCTTTTCACAAAAACCAACAAGCAGGTATTTTAACCCTCTGAAGGGATGTCTTCCTTCGTCGGAGGAAAATTGGGCTTGATCTAATTACACTATTACTTCCTTATCACACACCATTTCTCGAGATAACGATAAAAGCGTATAACCGATGCCGAGCAGGAAATGTCCAGCTGATTTCTATCGGATGGTGGCATTCCTGAGGATATCACCAAAAACTCCAGTAGACTCGTGTTTGTGTCTCGAGGAGCCGCCTAAACAAAACACGCGTATTCTCAAAATACCAATCGTGTCTAATCTAAGCTGTACTTTGAGAATGTTTCAAACCAATCTTCAGGTCTTATTTCCAATCGAGTTTCTACTTCAACAAGGAGTGCCTATCTGGGGCTCGTACCCGATTATTTCGTCAAAAAATAGTTCCAATAATAATAATAATAATAATAATAATCCACCCTCAGGGGCTCAGGAACATTGTTTCTGAGTACGGGCTTAGCGAACCCGAGGTACCCAAGCTGAACCTGGCAGTAGGTATAAAATGCAACCTATCCAATGATGTACAATCTAAGAAATAAACGGGTGAATCGACATTGTACCACCATAACCTCTTGTCGCGTTCAAGATTTAGGAAGAGGGTCTTGTTCGGAAAGTGAGTCACAGTCTCCTCGGTTAGCGACGGAAGCAGCGTGATATCGAGTAGGGATACTGCAACACAAAACCGAGTGGGAAATAACATCAACACCTCTCAACCGACTCTTGATGTTTCAACGGTGGCGCAAGCCATTATGCCTACGACCACGAGAGCCGGACTCCCTAGGAAACGCATGAAGTGGACCCCAGAAATGAATTCCTTCATTATGCGTTCCTATTACAAGATTACAAACTTGGAATCGGAAATGACAGCATACAGATACGCGTTACATCTTGCGTTCATAGAAAAATATCCTGAATTACAGCACATATCCGAGCAGAGAATTTCGGATCAACGAAGAACAATCGTTAAAAACAGGCTACTTTCTTCAGAAACGCTGCAAAGCTTACGAGAAGAGGTCATAATGGAACTCAGAAGCGAAAATGATACTCATAACGGTATACCTGCTGGAGTCAATGAAAGTGTTACAGATAACATCGAAGCCACCAAGGCTTAACATATATGCTACCTAAGAGCGATAGAACACAGGATCCGTCTCAATATAGGCCAATCACTTGCCTGCCAACACTCTACAAAATACTCACCTCATGCATATCCAATCGAATATACCAACACCTTGACGACAACAATATATTAGCAGAGGAGCAGAAAGGATGCAGAAAAAAACACCACGGGTGCAAGGAACAACTCATCATCGATTCTGTGATAATGAAACAGGCAAACGTGGGCCTTGCAATGTTCATTCAGCTATTCTCGATTATCTGAAGGCATTCGATAGTACCGCCCATTCTTGGCTTGTTGAAGTATTGCAGATATACAAAATTCATCCAGCCCTGGTAAAGTTCTTAAAGACAACAATGACACACTGGCGCACGTCTCTGCAGGTCAACATGAACAATAAATCAATTGAAACCGACGAGATACCCATACGTCAAGGAATTTTTCAAGGAGACTCTTTGAGTCCACTATGGTTCTGTTTAGCAATGAACCCATTGTCCTCAATGCTCAATAGAACTGGATACGGATTTAGGATAAAAGCAGAAAGGAATTATCATACAATCTCCCATCTGCTGTATATGGATGACATCAAATTATATGCTTCGAACAAGAAGCAATTGGATGATTTGCTGAAAACTGTCAGTGAGTTCTCGGCAGATGTTCATATGAAATTCGGGATTGAAAAATGTAAGACCCTGAACATTCAAAGAGGGAAAGTCATAGATGGTGAAACACAACTTCCAAACGGTGATATTATACAGTGCATGGGAGATGGCGAAACATACAAATATCTGGGATGCCAACAAGCCAGATTGTTAGACCAAAAACAATCAGAGGAGAAGATTCGTTCAGAATACAGTCAGCGTCTGAAGTCTGTGCTGAAATCGATGTTGAACTCGGGGAATCTAGTCAAGGCAATTAACACCTACGCCATTCCAGTGTTGCTTTACTCATTTGGAATAATCAGATGGACTAAGACGGAGCTGGATGATATTCAAAGGCAGACCCGAACGATGCTGACAAAGTACAACAATCATCATCCAAAATTGTCTGTGATACGAACAACTTTGAAGCGGAAAGAAGGAGGACGCGGATTAATAGATGTTGTCAATTTACACACCGAACAGATAAGAAATCTCAGAGAATTCTTCTCAGCAAAAGCTGTCACTTCTGACCTCCATAGAGTAGTATCGTTGGCTGATAAGGGGTATACACCTCTGAATCTTGCTACCAGAGATGACCTGCTGAATCTACCGTTCCTATCACATACTGAAAAACAAGAGCAATGGTCAAGAAAGGAATTGCATGGACGACACCACCATGAGATTAATCAACCACACATCGACAAAGAAGCCTCCAACAAATGGTTGATGAAAGGAGAATTATTCGCAGAAACAGAGGGATTCCTTATGGCCATCCAAGACCAAGTGATCGCTACAAACAATTACAAAAAATTTATAATGAAGGACGGAACATTACAAACAGATAAGTGCAGAAAATGCCATATAAGATCGGAGACTATACAGCATATTACGTCCGGATGCGAACAACTGGCCAACACGGAGTATCTTCACAGGCATAATCAAGTGTGCAACATAATTCACCAGAAACTTGCACACAAGTACGGACTTCTGAACACCTTCCAACCATATTACAAGTATCAGCCGGCGCCCGTATTGGAAAATGACTCTATAAGATTATACTACGATAGGCCTGTTAACACTGACAGAATGGTGACGAATAATAGGCCGGACATAGTGGTGTATGATAAGAGAGCCACAACAGCAATGCTGGTGGATGTCGCCATACCGAATAATAACAACGTGCTGAACAAGTTCCAGGAGAAAAAGTCCAAATACACAGACCTTGCTATTGAGATCAAGCAGATGTGGCACCTGGATAAAATAGATATTGTTCCTTTCATCGTATACTCGACTGGTTTAATACCCAAAACCTTGCATGATAGCCTTAAGAAATTAGAATTACATAAGAATACCTATATAGAAATGCAAAAAGCTGTAATTCTTAACACATGTAGGATAGTTAGGAAATTTATGTCAAGTATATTGTAATCGAGCCTATTCCCTTTGATTGCTAAATCTGGGAAAGGTAAATTATATCCAGCTACTAGCTGAGATAGTGCATAAGTCCACGATAATAAATAATAATCCCCTCAGGGGCTCAGGAACATTGTTACTGAGTACGGGCTTAGCGAACCCTAGGTATCCAAGCTGAACCTGGCAGTAGGTATAAAATGCAAATTATTCAATGATGTACAATCTACGGAATAAACGGGTGAATCGACATTGTACCACCATAACCTCTTGTCGCGTTCAAGATTTAGGAAGAGGGTCTTGTTCGGAAAGTGAGTCACAGTCTCCCTCGGTTAGCGACGGAAGCAGCGTGATATCGAGTAGGGATACTGCAACACAAAACCAACTGGGAAATAACATCAACACCTCCCAACCGACCCTTGATGTTTCAACGGCGGCGCAAGCCATTATGCCTACGACCACGAGAGCCGGACTCCCTAGGAAACGCATGAAGTGGACTCCAGAAATGAATACCTTCATTATGCGTTCCTATTACAGGATTAAAAACTTGGAATCGGAAATGACAGCATACAGATACGCGTTACATCTTGCGTTCATAGAAAAATATCCTGAATTACAGCACATATCCGAGCAGAGAATTTCGGATCAACGAAGAACAATCGTTAAAAACAGGGTATTTTCTTCAGAAACGCTGCAAAGCTTACGAGAAGAGGTCATAATGGAACTGAGAAGCGAAAATGATACTCATAACGGTATAACTGCCGGAGTAAATGAAAGTGTTACAGATAACATCGAAGCCACGGAAACGAATATTAACATCGAACGCCCTCCTGAGCCGAATCAGCAGAACGAATATATGTATTTAGCAAGATCAGAACTCAACAGAGCAATAACTGAATTCGGTGGTAGTAACCCAACTAAAAGACCTAAACTGCCCAAACTCAAGACGAACTAAACACCAATATCATCCTAGCAAGCGTAAACTCAGTGTTTGAAGAATATACCGACCTGAACACCTTGGCGAAGATTCACACTTTGATTTACTGTGGAGCAGTAGCGGTTCTTCGACTTCACAAACAACAAATATCCACAACTCTGATTCAAGCTGAGTCAAAAAGCGTCAGAAAACCACCATGGCAAGAACGACTGGAGAAGGATATTGATAATATTAGAGCAGAAATCGGTCGCCTCACAGAATTCCTGAGAAACAGAAAACCCTCAAGGCGCTTGAAATCACATGTACGCAAAATTTATAGGAAAATTGGTACGAACACAAAACACCCTGATCACAAGCAACACATCGACGTGTATATGGACACTTTGAAACAGAAACTCCAAGCGAAAGCAAAGAGGCTTTCTAGATACGTCAAGTGTACTGAAAGGAAACACCAAAACCAAAGGTTCCTCCAAAACGCAGCCAATTTTCATAAGGGAAATAACAAAACTGCGACCAACAATAACAGAGAAGTACCTGACGCACAGTGCCTGACCGACTATTGGTCATCACTATGGTCGAACCCCAAGAACACAATAGAGATGCGGAATGGATCACGAATGAAAAAGAACACCTTGATATCAGACATATGGACTTCGATGGAATAACGGAGGAAGAAATCACAACAGTAGTTCGAGCGACCAACAATTGGAAGGCCACAGGTATAGATAATATCCACAACTACTGGTACAAGAAGTTTGATAATCTCCATGGAGCCCTAGCGACACAGCTCACGTATGTTCTTCAACATCCCAAGAAAACACCCACTTTCCTAACGCAAGGCTTAACATATATGCTACCTAAGAGCGATAGAACACAGGATCCGTCTCAATATAGGCCAATCACTTGCCTACCAACACTCTATAAAATACTCACCTCATGCATATCCAACCGAATATACCAACACCTTGACGACAACAATATATTAGCTGAGGAGCAGAAAGGATGCAGAAAGAAACACCACGGGTGCAAGGAACAACTCATCATCGATTCTGTGATAATGAAACAGGCACACGTAGGGCATCGGAATGTTCATTCAGCTTTTCTCGATTATCTGAAGGCATTCGATAGTACCGCCCATTCTTGGCTTGTTGAAGTATTGCAGATATACAAAATTCACCCAGCCCTAGTAGAGTTCTAGTAAAGACAACAATGACACACTGGCGCACGTCTCTGCAGGTCAACATGAACAATAAATCAATTAAAACCGACGAGATACCCATACGTCGTGGAGTTTTTCAAGGAGACTCTTTGAGTCCACTATGGTTCTGTTTAGCAATGAACCCATTGTCCTCAATGCTCAATAGAACAGGATACAGATTTAGGATAAAAGCAGAAAGGAATTATCATACAATCTCCCACCTGCTGTATATGGATGACATCAAACTATATGCTTCGAACAAAAAGCAATTGGATGATTTGCTGAAAACTGTCAGTGAGTTCTCGGCAGATGTTCATATGAAATTCGGGATTAAAAAATGTAAGACCCTGAACATTCAAAGAGGGAAAGTCATAGATGGTGAAACACAACTTCCAAATGGTGATATTATACAGTGCATGAGAGATGGCGAAACATACAAATATCTGGGATACCAACGAGCCAGATTGCTAGACCAAAAACAATCAAAGGAGGAGATTCTTTCAGAATACAGTCAGCGTCTGAAGACTGTGCTGAAATCAATGTTGAACTCGGGGAATTTAGTCAAGGGAATTAACACCTACGCCATTCCAGTGTTGCTTCACTCATTTGGAATAATGAGATGGACTAAGACAGAACTGGATGATATTCAAAGGCAGACCCGAACGATGCTGACAAAGTACAACAATCATCATCCAAAATCGTCTGTGATACGAACAACTTTGGAGCGGAAAGAAGGAGGACGCGGATTAATAGATGTTGTCAATTTACACACCGAACAGATAAAAAATCTCAAAGAATTCTTCTCTGCAAAAGCTGTCACTTCTGACCTCCATAGAGTGGTATCGTTGGCCGATAGGGGATATACACCACTGAATCTTGCTACCAGAGATGACCTGCTGAATCTACCGTTCCTATCAGATACTGAAAAACAAGAGCAATGGTAAAGAAAGGAATTGCATGGACAACATCACCATGAGATTAATCAACCACACATCGACAAAGAAGCCTCCAACAAATGGTTGATGAAAGGAGAATTATTCGCAGAAACAGAGGGATTCCTTATGGTCATCCAAGACCAAGTGATCGCTAAAAACAATTACAACAAATTTATAATGAAGGACGGAACATTACAAACAGATAAGTGCAGAAAATGCCATATAAGATCGGAGACTATACAACATATTACGTCCGGATGCGAACAACTGGCCAATACGGAGTATCTTCACAGGCATAATCAAGTGTGCAACATTATCCACCAGAAACTTGCACACAAGTACGGACTTCTGAACACCTTCCAGCCATATTACAAGTATCAGCCGGCGCCCGTATTGGAAAATGACTCTATCAGATTATACTACGATAGGCCTGTTATCACTGACAGAATGGTGACGAATAATAGGCCGGACATAGTGATGTATGATAAGAGAGCCAGAACAGCAATGCTGGTGGATGTCGCCATACCGAATAATAACAACGTGCTGAACAAGTTCCAGGAGAAAAAGTCCAAATACACAGACCTTGCTATTGAGATCAAGCAGATGTGGCACCTCGATAAAATAGATATTGTTCCTATCATCGTATCCTCGACTGATTTAATACCCAAAACTTTGCATGATAGCCTTAAGAAATTAGAATTGCATAAGAATACCTATATAGAAATGCAAAAAGCTGTAATTCTTAATACATGTAGGATAGTTAGGATATTTATGTCAAGTATATTGTAATCGAGCCTATTCCCTTTGATTGCTAAATCTGGGAAAGGTAAATTATATCCAGCTACTAGCTGAGATAGTGCATAAGTCCACGATAATAAATAATAATCCCCTCAGGGGCTCAGGAACATTGTTACTGAGTACGGGCTTAGCGAACCCTAGGTATCCAAGCTGAACCTGGCAGTAGGTATAAAATGCAAATTATTCAATGATGTACAATCTACGGAATAAACGGGTGAATCGACATTGTACCACCATAACCTCTTGTCGCGTTCAAGATTTAGGAAGAGGGTCTTGTTCGGAAAGTGAGTCACAGTCTCCCTCGGTTAGCGACGGAAGCAGCGTGATATCAAGTAGGGATACTGCAACACAAAACCAACTGGGAAATAACATCAACACCTCCCAACCGACCCTTGATGTTTCAACGGCGGCGCAAGCCATTATTCCTACGACCACGAGAACCGGACTCCCTAAGAAACACATGAAATGGACCCCAGAAATGAATTCCTTCATTATGCGTTCCTATTACAAGATAACAAACTTGGAATCAGAAATTACAGCATACAGATACGCGTTACATCTTGCGTTAATAAAAAAATACCCCGAATTGCTCACATATTCGAGCAGAGAATTTCGGATCAACGAAGAACAATCGTTAAAAATAGGCTACTTGCTTCAGAAACGCTGCAAAGCATACGAGAAGATATCATAATGGAACTCAGAAGCGAAGATGATACTCATAACGGTATACCAGCCGGAGTAAATGAAAGTGTTACAGATAGCATCGAGGAAACGGAAACGAATATTAACATAGAACGTCCTCCTGAGCCGAATCAACAGAACGAATTTATGTATTTGGCAAGATCAGAACTCAACAGAGCAATAACCGAATTCAGTGGTAGTAACCCAACTAACTCAGACCATCAACTTCTAATTTGCGAACTCCAACTAAAACTTAAGATATGTCACCACTCTAATCGGATAGCTACAAGGGAAATCGCTGACCCTGCTTCCTTTCGGTCAGAATTTTCTAGACTTTCTCAAGATGCCTCTATAACGGATCATTCCAGTTCTAATAATATGTGGTTGTCACTTAAAAGTGCACTTCTACAAGCTGCTCAAATATCTCAACCAAATTACAGCATAGAACCAAAACAATCATGGATTTCCACCCATACATTGTCTGTTATTGAGGCACGCAGAAGCCTTAAGCTTTCGGGTCTGGATTCTGATGCAAAACATAATACGTATAGGCAGCTCTCGCGCGAAATTCAAAAACTTTGGCGTCGAGATAAAAACTTCTATCTGCAAGACCTGTGTAGGAAGATACAGACCCATGCCAATACTAATCTGCCGAGAGAGATGTTTTTAAAGATTAAACATATTACTCGGGACTTTAAACCCAGAACTTGGGCGGTCAAGAATTCCGATGGACAGTTAATCACCAGCTTGGATGGGGTGATTGGGGTGTGGCGTACCTTTTGTCAGAACCTTTACTTTGATGATGGCATCCAGGCTCCTTTGTTGAATTATGAACATGAGCCTGATATTCTTTTTTCGGAAGTGGAACAAATAAACAAATAAACACGGGAAAAGCTACAAGCATAGATGTCATTTCTGCCGAAACTTTGAAATGCTTGGGCAATGAAGGCATCTCTCTTTTACATAGTATTTGTAATAAAGTCTTGTCCTCCCGTGTTTGTAAAGTAAGGTGATACTATATATTTTACAGTCTCGTGTGGAGAGTTTTCTTGGCTGGAAAATTTCTCCGGCGCAGGCAGGCTTCGTAAAAGGACGCGCGAACAGATCTTGAACTTGAGGTAGATCATCGAGAAGGCGAGGGAACATTACTTTCCCGTTTATATCTGCTCTGTAGACTACTCCAAGGCTTTTGATAACGTCAAGTCGCCTGAACTGTGGGAAATCCTACGTTTTATGGGAGATCCCTACCATCTAATTATTCTCATTCAGAAACTGTATATGTCCAACTCAGCTCAAGTAAAAATTGACGGTAATCTGTCTGATCAAGTGGCAACCAGAAAAGCAGTACGTCAAAGATGCGTATTATCTCCGATGTTATTTAACATCTACTCCGAGTTTGTAATGAGACATGCACTTGACGACTGGCATGGCGGCATAACTATTGGTGGTAGCAAGATTTATAATTTAAGATTTGCTGACGATACTACCCTTATTGCTGCTTCTCGGGAAGAATTGTTAGCTTTCCTGAGCAACCTAGAATAGCATAGTGCAGCATATGGTCTAAGTATTAACTATAATAAAACCAAGGTTATGATCGTGGACAGAGAACATAACACCAATCCTGAAATGAAGTATGTTGGCCGTTGCCAAGTAGTTCAAAGTTTTGTGTATCTCGGTTCTTTGATCGAAAATTCTGGTGGCTGTGGAAATGAGATTAGACGATGTATACAGCAATCACGGGCGGCCATGACGTCCAGCTCCGACTTAATGCATTTTACGAGTTCACAACATGTCTGTTAAGACATTGTGACTATGATGAACCCAACTAAACGACCTGAACTGCCCAAACTTAAGACGTACAAAAACACCAATATCATCCTATCAAACATAAACTCAGTGTTTGAAGAATACAATGACCAGAACACCTTGGAGAAGATTCACACTTCGATCTACTGTGGAGTGGTAGCGGTTCTTCGACTACATAAACAACAAGTCTCCACAATTCTGATTTGAGCTGAACCAAAAAGCGTCAGAAAACCACTATGGCAAAAACGACTGGAGAAGAATATTGATGATGTTAGAGCAGAAATCGTTCGCCTCACAGAATTCCTGAGAAACGATAAACCCTCAAGGCCCTTGAATTCACATAGACGCAAAATTCATAGGAAAATTGATACGAACACAAAACACTCTGATCACAAACAACACATCGACGTGTATATGGACACTCTGAAGTAGTAACTCTTCCAGCCATATTATAAGTATCAACCGACGTCCGTATTGGAAAATGACTCTATCAGATTATACTACGATAGGCCTGTTATCACTGACAGATTGGTGAAGAATGTTAGGCCTGACATAGTGGTGTATGATAATAGAGCCAGAACAGCAGTGCTAGTGTATGTCGCCATACCGAATAATAACAACGTGCTAAGCAAATTCCAGGAGAAAAAATCCAAATACACAGACCATGCTATTGAGATCAAGCAGATGTGGCACCTCGATAAAATAGATATCGTTCCTGTCATCATTTCTTCGACTGGGTTAGTACTCAAAAGTTTGCATGCTAGCCTTAAGCAATTAGAATTGCATAAGAATACCTATGTAGAAATGCAAAAAGCTGTAATTCTTAATACATGTAGGATAGTAAGAAAATTCATGTCAAGTATATTGTAATCGAGCCTATTCCCTCTGATTGCTGAATCTGGGAAAGGTAAATTATATCCAGCTAAAAGCTGATATAGTGCACAAGTCCACGATAGTAATAATAATAATGATAATACCTCAGGGGGCTCAGAAACATTATTTCTGAATACGAGCTTAGCCAACCCGAGGTACCCTAGCTCAATCTGGCAGTAGATATAAAATGCAAATTATTCAATGATGTACAATCTACGGAATAAACGGGTGAATCGACATTGTACCACCATAACCTCTTGTCGCGCTCAAGATTTAGGAAGAGGGTCTTGTTCGGAAAGTGAGTCACAGTCTCCCTCGGTTAGCGACGGAAGCAGCGTGATATCGAGTAGGGATACTTCAACACAAAACCAAATGAGAAACAACATCAATACCTCCCAACCGACTCTTGATGTTTCAACGGTGGCGCAAGCCATTATACTTACGATCACGAGAACCGGACTCCCTAGGAAACGCATGAAGTGGACCCCAGAAATGAATTCCTTCATTATGCGTTCCTATTACAAGATTACAAACTTGGAATCGGAAATGACAGCATACAGATACGCGTTACATCTTGCGGAATTGCTCATATATCCGAGCAGAGAATTTCGGATCAACGAAGAACAATTGTTAAAAATAGGCTACTTGCTTCAGAAACGCTGCAAAGCATACGAGAAGAGGTCATAATGGAACTCAGAAGCGAAGATGATACTCATAACGGTATACCTGCCGGAGTAAATGAAAGTGTTACAGATAGCATCGAAGCCACGGAAACGAATATTAACATAGAACATCCTCCTGAGCCGAATCAGTAGAACGAATTTATGTATTTAGCAAGATCAGAACTCCACAGTGCTATGACTGAATTCAGTGGTAGTAACCCAACTAAACAACCCAAACTGCACAAATTCAAGACGAACAAGAACACCAATATCATCCTTGCAAGCATAAACTCAGTGTTTGAAGAATACACTGACCAGAACACCTTGGAGGAGATTCACACTTTGATTTACTGTGGAGCGGTAGCTGTTCTTCGACCACACAATCAACAAGTCTCCACAACTTTGATTTGAGCTGAACCAAAAAGCATCAGGAAACCACCGTGGCAAAAACGACTGAAGAAGGATATTGATAATATTAGAGCTGAAATCGGTCGCCTCACAGAATTTCTGAGTAACGAAAAACCCTCAAGGCACTTGAAGTCACATATACGCAAAATTCATAGAAAAATTGGTACGAACACTAAATACCCTGATCACAAACAACACATCGACGTGTATATGGACACTTTGAAGCAGAAACTCCAAGCAAAAGCAAAGAGGCTCTCAAGATACATCAAGTGTACTGAAAGGAAACGCCAAAACCAAACGTTCCTCCAAAGCTCGGCCAATTTTCATAAGGGAAATAACAAAACTGCTTACAATAATAACAGAGAAGTACCTAACGCGCACAGTGCTTGACCTATTATTGGTCATTGTTATTGTCGAACCCCAAAGAACATAATAAATATACTGAATGGATGACGAATAAAAAATATCGCCTTGATATCAAATATATGGACTGAACCAGTTCCAGGAGAAAAATTCTAAATACACAGACCTTGCTATTGAGATCAAGCAGATATGGCACCTCGACAAAATAGATATCGTTCCTGTCATCATTTCTTCGACTGGACACAATAGCTAATATACAATATCTCTCCTTGCACTATGAATATTGAAAAAATTTGTAATTTGATAATATTATATTTGTGAGGTAAATTATTCGAATGTGAAAACCATATTCAGGAACATTATTGAAATATTCAGTAATTAAAAGGAAAGTGATAAAAAAAATTAATACGATAATCGTAGGACATCAGGATATGTCCTGACTACTATTTTTAGTTCCTATTCAGGGTTTTCTTTTTCCATTCAATTCGTGGTGAAAATGTTCTTTCTGTTCTTTGAAACAAAGAGATGGGAAATAATGTAGTAATTATCCTGGTTTAAAAACAATTCAACAATTAATTACTTCATCATTTCTTGAAATCCAAATGGTTTTCGTTTAAATAATCCAGAGGGTGTTACTTAGTGAAAAAATTTACATACAACCATCATGTATATAACTATTTTCATAAAGCAAATCGATGTTTCCATTTTACCAATTCTTCGAAAATAACAAAACCTGTGATTTATGTAGTCGTATTCATTACAATCTGAAATATAAAATCGAATGAAAGCTCCAATATATTTGGTTGATAAAGGTTATGATGAACGTGCATTCCCAGGTACTTTGAAATCTCAATTGCTTTGAATGGTTCAGAAATTTTGCCATTTTCTTGTTCCATGTAGTAGGGAATTCGAACGGAAACATGTATCTACGTAAAATATAACTGCTGGTTTTTTTCAATAATTTTTTTCATCTTTAAAATAATCTAACCTATCCATAATTAATAAATATAATACGATCCGACAACACTACATATTTAGTTTGACACCTCTGGAGGTGATCGAAATGAAACACTAGGCAGAGATACGGACAATAATCGTCTTTCAGCGCCAGTTTTTCATAGCAAAGGGAAGCACAGCAAGAGCGAAGTATCACTTCCTTCCCTTCTCACTGCACTGGTGTTGTGGCGCTGTAAATTGTAGAAAGAAAGCAAATACAGAAAACAAAACAACAAATCATTTGTTCGAGTGGGCGAATTAGGAGGCTTACTAAGATATGCTGTAATGGGGGAAATCATGGACCTATAAGCTGATTTTTTACTAGAGTTAACATTTGAGTCATGGATTTTCCCAGAAGTCATATATTTTGTTTCCTCTTTGATGTTCTGGTTCATAGCAACAGTTTGTCTACGATCAAATCATTTTACAAAATTTACAAATTTCTTTGATTTACAATGTTCTTTGAATATATAGCCAACCATCATGAGGTAACACTCTAGGATTATAGAGGAGAGTTCATATGAATATTGATCCAGAAACTCCCCATCAAAAATAAAGGATATCTATTTAAAAATTGTTGTTATCTTAGATATTATTTTGTGGATTGTGAATGAATTTGGCAATGATAATGAAGTTGGTGAGTGGCCTATTTATTTTCGATAACATAATAATATATAATTCCAGATTGGTAACCCAGAAGACACCTTAATCAAACTAAAATTTTCGTTAACAGCTTAGACAATACAGAAATGCTAAGTTGAATGAATTGTTGTTGCTATTTTGAATAAGAAATATGTATAAATAGTTTCCACGAAGTCATACTCCTAATGGCCCAAAGAAAATTCTTTTGGCATAATATAATTAAAGTAAAACAAAATGAACACTTTTCCACAATTTATTCAATAATCACGACCGGTTTCGACCCTTCGGTCATTTTCAAGTGAATAACAATATAACACATGAGTAGGCAAGTGCAGGTACAGAATGAAATTTATCCTAAATATTGAGTAGTGGGGATCCATTATGCTCTAGTTGGCTGTTGAGGGTAGTAAATTGTGGTTTTTTACATGGTTTGTTAAGCAGATTATTATTCAATGCCAAACAAAAAACGATAAATTCAAGCAATCAGGAATTTACCAAATCAAATGCAATGAATGTCAGGTAGCCTTTGTCGGACAAACAGGGAGAAGTTTTGAAGCTAGATTCAAGGAACATATTTCCTCAGATAAAAATTCGCCAATATTTGAACACATAAAATCAACTAACCACTCGATATCATTGAACAATCTTAAAATCCTTCATAAATGTAACAAAGGGGGAGAAATGAATTTGTTGGAAAGTTTGGAGATTAACAAACTATGTAAAACCCACAATTTACTACCCTCAACAGCCAACTAGAGCATAATGGATCCCCACTACTCAATATTTAGGATAAATTTCATTCTGTACTTGCATTTGCCAACTCATGTATTATATTGTTATTCACTTGAAAATGACCGAAGGATCGAAACCGGTCATGAGTATTGAATAAATGGAAAAGTGACAAAAGTGTCTTATTTCGTTTTACTTTAAAAATGAATTTCCATAAAATAAATAAATCATCAATACTATCAATAATAATATAATTGTTTTCTCCAAGAAATGTTTCGGTTGTTACTGCGAGAATTCGCTTTGCTAGATAGGGAATGGATATTTGTTTAAATAGAAAAGGTTTTTCTGCTGTTTCAATAAATTTTCAACAGAAAATTACATGAGTGTAAAACCCCTAGCCCAAAATTTGGTTATAATTGATACATTTGTTTTCGGTATATTTTTGTTATTTCATATTTGGGGGGCCACCAGTTACCTTTATATGTAAGATGATTGTATTGAAATTATTTTGAAAAATGAAATAAATGAACTCCTCTAAAATTGCTCTTTTAGAAAAAGGTCACAAATTTTGTCCGACTCCTAACAATAGTAATGTGAAAGAAATATTAGCGGTCGGATTAACCATCGCCCTAAGAAACTCAGATAACAATAATTTCACTAAAGTAAAAATCGCCCAAATCTTCTTCATCACCACCAACCCGAACCTGACAATACCATAAACACAAACATCAAGTCAATCAAACAGAAAATATCTGAAAATGGCATCATCGTCACAAAAGCAGACAAATCAAATGCCTCTGTCATAATCCCACGTCCAGCATACATATCAAAAATAAATAATTCTTTGAAAAATGAGTCCATAAAACAACACATGATCCTAAGCTCGTTTTCGATGAATTCTTTAAAAGTTTTCTTTTTTTGTCATATTAATTCATTAGTATGAAACTGGCTGCTATGGACTCATAAAACACCATAAATAAAACACTCCGATTCGTCCTATTGTCTCAAAGACCAGCGCCCTAACATACAGGCTGTCAAAAGAACTCAACGATATTTCAAGCATCTCTCTGAATTTTCCCCGAAGTACTCAATGAAAAACTCACTTGAACTCACAAATAAACTGCAGGATATCTCTCCCCAACTCTAGTCTACAAAATTTTGTCGATCTGGTCATTATGGCCGTGTCATCCGCGTAGAGGGCTAAGCCCGTGTTGGGGGTCTTCGGGACGTCCGAGGTGTAGATGTTAAACAGCAACGGCGCTAGTAGTGATCCTTGTGGCACTCCTGCTTTCATCCTCCTGGTGGAAGAGCGGGTATCTTCTATTCGTACCACGAAAGGTCTATTTCTCAGGTATGACTGGACCAAGCGCACCAGGGCAGGTGAGAAGTTATTCTTCAACATCTTGAAGAGTAGACCTCCATGCCAAGTCCTATCGAACGCCTTTGCGCTGTCGACTAGTGTCACACCGGTTGACTGGTTCCTATTGAATCCATCACTGATGAACTCAACCACTCGGAGAAGTTGCTGTTGTGTGGAGTGGCTTTCTCTCAAACCAAATTGCTCATCTGGGATGATTGCGTGGACCTCCACGTGATCCTTCAGGCGTCGCTGGATGATCCGCCCTACAGTCTTGCCGAATGTATGACAGGAGACTGATGGGCCTATAATGCTGTGGAAAGGAAGCAGACTTACCTGGTTTCCTGATGAAAATCACATCCGCTGTTTTCCATTTTTCAGGAAAGTGTTGGAGACGTAGACTCGCGTTGGTGATTGATGCCAGTTGTTCAAGAGCTCGCTGAGGGAGGTTCTTCAGTGCTCTGTTGCTGATCTCATCTGGTCCAGGTGCTTTTCTCACTTTTGTTCGAGATATTACGCTTTTTAGCTCTTCCGTGGTGGTAGGTTGGATGATCTCCTCGTTATTTTTGGCTAGACGTCTCCGGACTTCTGCTTCAGTTCTCTCTACGTGATCGAGGTCAGCTTCCGCATAGTTCACCGTGAACTGGCGTCCAAGGCTGTCTGCGAAGGCTTCTGCTTTGTCTGAAACAGAAAATACTAACCCTCGTTCTCCTTGTATGGGTGGCATGGGTGTCGTCTTTTGGCGTAGGATTTTGACCATTTCGCCAGGCGGTTATATTCTCGTCGGTGTTGTGGGTCCCAGGTTCTCTGGAACCGTCGTCTGGCCCTGTTTCTCTCTCTGATCATCTCACGGATGTCATCAGGGAGTTTGTCCGGTCGGCGTTTGGTTTCCTTCGTCCTCGTGAACGCTTCCACTGACTAGCGTGAAGCTGTTTCGAATACTCCGACGGCTATGTCCAGGTCGTCGGTTGACTCTAGCTTGCCCTGGGGCGGCAGGTTGACGTGGTCTGTGAAAGCATCCCAGCATGTTGTCCTGGTATTCTGAATTGTTTTCTCGTTTGGTAAGTTAGATCGTTGGCTGCAACTGGGTTGTATGAAAGCGATACTTCTTCCATAACAGCGATGTCTAATACATTACCAAGCCCTAAGTTGTTATGGTGAGTTGGTTCTGGAGGTCCACCTACCACCAGGTCACCTTCGTCAGCGTAGTTCCTTGGGATGTTTCCATTCGGGTTGCTCCTTCTGCTGTTTCACGATGGGTGCTTGCAGTTGAGGTCGCCCGCTGCAATCGTAGGGGATTCAGCTTCAAATAGCTTATCCAGGTCTGATTGCAGTAGTGCTGAGGGGCTTATACACTGAGATTGATCTCAGGGTTCCTATTGAAGCAGTTTGAATCTCCACTGCTGTCGGTTCTACTTGCTCCAAATTATCAATTTGTGCAGCCTGGTGTGCCAGGTTGGATCTGACATAAATGGCAGTTCCTCCTGCTCTTCGGTCCTGTATATCATTTCTGTACATGGTGTAGTTGGCAATCTTTGCTGAGATGGCTTCGCGAAGATGCGTCTCACTAACCATGATGACGTCCAGATTCAGCTCCCAGAGAATTCCTGTAGCTCCAGTTTCTTCTCCCTGATGCCGTTTGCATTCCAAAATGCTATCTGTAAAGAAAGAGGATTAATTTTCCGTAGAACCATGACGCTTACGGCTTGAAAAGAGCCATCACTTCAGGTAGGAGAAGCCTAGACAGGCCACCACCATTTCCATTGATGACTTCGCCTCGGTTAGTGCATCCGATATCTTCTTCAGCACTTTAGAGATTTTGTCCATGTTGATTCTGGCAAGGAATGCCAGAATCTGGGCCATGAGTTCCGTCTTCGTGTTCTCTTGTGGTGGTTTCTCACGTGATCTCTGTGCCTCTGGCTTGGCCTGTTTGGTGGTTGTTCAGGGGGCAACGTTTGTTGCAGCCTGAGCCGATGTCGAGGGTGTTGCTGTGACATTGGCGTAGCTCCTTCCTCTCTGAACAAGGCAGCATGTACGGTCTTAGGACTGGTGCCTCGAGGTGCTGGTACTGGAGTGGGTTTGCTTGCAGCCCTTGGAAAGGCTTGGCATCCTCTGTAGCTCGCTGGGTGTGGTCCAGCGCAGTTCGCGCATTTTGCTGGCTCGTCCTTGGGTCTGGTGACCTATTCCGCATTTCACGCATCTGGAGGCGGCGAAGCACTTGTTTTGCCCATGGTGGAACGATTGGCATTTGTGGCACTCGCTCATTACTGCCTTTCCTTCTGGGTGAATCCACGGCTACCTTCATATGGCACACCACCGTCATCTTGAAGATTTTCTTCCCTTCTTGCGTTCTGGGTAGGGTTACCATCACCAGGGGCATGGGTATTTCTCCTTGTGAGGAATGCTGCAGTAGTGTCTTGCATTCCCTGGCTGACTAGGTCGGCGATGATGTCGTTCGTTTTGAGTTCGACTGGTAGTCCCCTTAGAACGGCTTTCAATGGGTTCTCCTCCTGTTATAAGAGGGTGTGGAAGGGTAATCTCTCTTCCCCCAAAATTTTGGTGATACCCCGGTAGTCACCAATGTCCATCAGCTGGATGCTGATTCCATCCTTTAGGTTCTTCGCTTTGGAGAAGCGAAGTTTTTTGGCACTTATGAGACTAGCCACGTGGGTCCATGCAGCCTTCTCTCTCAGGATCACGGGGGCGGTGTCTTTGGCTTCCGGACGGGAGCTGATGTGGACGGGCCAATGTCCATCTCTACGTCTTGGACCTCTTCTAATTTCGCGAAATGGTTAGATGTTGGAGTCTCGGAAGGCTCGGGGGCTACGCCGGATTTCTCCTCTGGCTGGTCCGTGCGGCGTTTCTTGCTCTTGGAGAACACGAAGCCATCGCTGGCCGCTGCCGACTTCTCTGGGGCGGTGGTGGGCATTGAGGCGGCTCTGGATGTGGACGCTGGTGATTCGTCGCATTAGCTGCTGGAGTTCTTCTCAGCTGCCTCTTTCCGGAGATCTGCTATCCGTTGTTGCACGGCTTCAGATATCTCGAGTAGGCTCCCCAGACTGCAGTCGAAGATGTTGGACATCCTCCGGCTGTTCCGTATCCCGTCGACTGATTTTCTGAAAAATGAAAGCGTTAGTTATAGTACGATTACTCGAGGGCAGTCCTATGGACATGTCCTCGATTAATCGAGTTGCTGTTGTTGACCGGGTTCGATGTTTCGAGTTCCTCCGGGTGTTCAGTGTTCTGTCAACTGGTACTGGCCACAGGAAAGGTCCTCGAATTTCTCGAATGTCTAGCTTCGCATAGGCCTGGAAAGGTCTGATGGAATAATTGAGAATTATTCCAGCTTGCTCGGCTGCTGTAAAGTCTCTTCCAAGTTGTACGTTCGAAGTTTTCGCTTCAAGTAGTGGAGCTCTTCTTGCACGTCTGCTTCGATCGGCTGCTGGATTGAGAATGTACAAACTAATGAACAGAGTATTCCTTATATATTATTGTTATTTCCTACTTGATATTACAATAGGTACAAGTACAAGGGGTATGTTGGAAAACCCATCGGAGTTACTTACTTTATGAATTGAAAAGATTGAGTAAAGGAAAGGGATTTAGATCTAATTGACTATTAAGTAACCTACCTGAAATCTTTTCTAGGTTCTTCTTCTTAGAGTGCCTTGTCAGACTATCGAACGTTGGCTATCATGCTGGCTATCATTACTTTATTTACTGCTCTTCTAAATAGAGACGTTATTGTCATGTTGAACCATTGACGTAGATTCTTCAGCCAGGATATTCTCCTCCTTCCAACACTACGTCTACCGGCAATTTTTTCTTGCTTTATAAGTTGGAGAATGCAATATTTATCAGGGTGTCTTACCACATGGCCAAAATACTCTAGTTTCTTTGTTTTTATTGTTTTTACTATTTCCGTTCGTTTTCTCATTCTTCTTGAAACCTCATCGTTTCTTACTCGGTCCACCCAGCTGATCTTCAACATCCTCCTGTAGGTACACAATTCGAAAGCCTCCAGCTTTTTAATGAAGCTTTCTGTAAGTGTCCAAGATTCAACACCATATAGGAGTACTGAAAATACGTAGCATCGTAGAAGTCGAGTTCTTAGAAGCCTATTGATATTGTGGCTACATAATACCCTTCTTAATTTAATAAATGCATTTCGTGCACATTCAATACGATGCTTAATTTCTACTGAATGATCCCAATTGATCGTACTTCCTAGGTATGTCAACTGTGTGTTATTTATTTGTATTACTCCATTAGGTTGTGGCTGTTTCGATATAATCATGTACTTGGTTTTGTTCCAGGTTCCTATTCTAGTTCGAAAGTTTTTACCTACTTTTATAGTGGCCGTCCTGGAGATTCTTAGCACCCCTGCCCCATTCATGGGGCGCCCGTACTGGGGCCATTAGTTTTGTTCGCAGCCATTCCATGAGTTTTTCTGGGGAGTAAAGCTAGAGCAGTAGTCTTCCTTTGCCTTCTACACCGCTGTGCAAGCACCGCTACAGTTAATCTCTAAAATTTCCCATATATTCAGTTTTTGTCTATTATTTTCATTGTGTAAAATTTTGAAATTATCATTAAAGTTATGGTTTTCTTCGAGTGAGTGATTAGAATAATGGGAATCTGATTTATCATAATTAAAACTACGTTTCTGCTCGGATAATCGAACTTTGGAAATTTTTAATGTTCTACCAATATAAGTTTTATTACAATACCCGCAAGACAGTTTATAAACACCGGATTTATTACCTTTATCAATTTTAGATTGGCAGTTTTGATATATCGGCCTAAAGAATTATCAGTTCGGAATGCTATATTGAAATTATAATGCGAGAGGAATGATTTTAATTTTAGACTAGGATTACCAATATTAAGTTAAGTTATTGTATTTTGTATTAGAGTTTTTATACTTGGAAATACTTCCAGGATTGATTTTTGAAATTTTTTTGCGTGAAATCATGTTCTCAATCATACTAGGACTGTAACAGTTATTGACTGCTATTTGTTTAATTATATTTTGCTTTTTTATAAAATTATTTTGTGACATTTGGATATTAATGAGTCTTTGTACCATACTATTTCAAGCAGCAAATTTATGTGGATGTGTAGATGAGCTGAAGCAGAAAGTTAAAGGAGTTTTCTGTTTCTATCTCTAGCGTGAATTTAATATTATCGTGAATTTTGTAAATGAACGTTTTGAACGACTCTAATTGTCTGTTTGTGCTAGTGAAACAACAAATGATATCGTCGACATATCTAAACCAAAGATATCATTTGTTGTTTCACTGGCACAAACAGTTAATTAGAGTCATTCAAAACATTCATTAACAAAATTCACGATAATATTAAATTCACCTTCGATATATATCGTTAACCTACCTACACAGACATTTGAATCCCTTCTGATTCCTCTCATCGTATTCAACATAAATTAGCTGCCTTCAATTGCATGATTTACAGTTACAATTTATAATGGAGAGAGGTAATGTGTAAGATTACCTCTCTCCATTATAAATTGCAATAAAGAAATTTTATTATTTAAAACTATCGCAAAAAATAACGGCTATTCTCCCTCAATGATAGACAAACTTGTGTCTAAAAGACGTTTGTGAAAAGCCCATTACGGTATCTATCCTCAAAATAGCTCTGACAGTCACACAAATCAATATTCCTCATTAACCTATATCGGACCAATTTCTAAAGAAATCGCAAATAACATCCAATTCCCCTATATAAAATTAGCCTACAAATCCACAAGCAAACTATCAAATATAATTTTCAATGCCAAAGATAAAGCTACAAAATTAGATAATTCAGGAGTGTGTGAACTAACATGTCCCAATTGTGAAGGAATTTATATTGATCAATCAGGCAGGTCGTTCAGAATTAGAAATAAGGAACATCATTCACATTTTTGAAAAAACAAATTAGGTTCCACTCTGGCACAACATTGCATAGAAAACAATCGTATTTTTCCATCAATAGACAATATACAAATCCTATACCAAGCAAGAAAAAGTATAAACTCAATTATCTTGAACCCTTATAAATATTCAAAACCAAGCACAATAGAGGCAATAATCAAACATTACTTAACGACCTGAATGATTTGTTATTCCCCAATATTTAGGATTTTTAAGTAGTTCTCAATTATGTATTAGTAGCCAGTGCTAATCTCTAATATGTATTTTACATATTTTATGTGTATGTATGCAGGCCCGCCGCTAGCTGTTTGAACGCCGGTGTGCAATTCCTATCGTGCCGCCCCTATCTAACTACAAAACCTAGGTGTTTATAAAAATGTGAAAAAAAATGCTGTACAGTGAAAAACTATGTTATATTAGGTTATTTTATACAAGATAGATACACTAATACGACATTAAATGAAAAAATGAAGGCAAGAAAGGTGCAGTTTATACATAGTATGTAGGTAGGTATAGGTATTAAGTTATTTTACAGAAACTGCACCTTTCTTGCCTTCATGTTGGCAAAATCAGCTATAATTTTTTTGGTGTCTAGTCTATGTAGAATCTCATGTTCAATTGAAATTATTGCTAAATTACTTAGTCTTTGCTGGTGCATAGTTGATCTCAAATAGTTTTTTATTATTTTTAACTTTGAAAATGACCTTTCACCAGATGCAACTGAAACCGGCAATGTAAGTAGTATCCTTAGCGCTATTGCTGTATTCGGAAATGTTGAAATTAATTCATTAGCAAAATGTATTGCAATAGGGTTTGTGGATCATTAGACTGGTTTTCAGTTAAATGCAACTTTAAAGCATTGATTTCATTAAACATATCTATACCGTCAATATCTGCGTCACTACTTGAACTATCTTTTAGCTTCACATTCAAATCTTTACAATGTTTCATTAAATCATCTTTGGAGTAACTAAACAAGTTATTATTGGTGAAAAAGCCAAAAACGTCGGTAAAAGTTTCCAACTCATCGAATCTACGTTTTAAAGAAGTTAAGGTTTGGTCCAGGATCCTAAAAAAAACATCTACCTTGTATTTTGTTTTAGGGTCTAGTAAGACTTCATCACTCTGTTCATACTGAAATTGAGTTGGTTTTCTTCGTTGACGAACGGTATCTATAGGCGGAAAATCTGCATCTACATTAAGTTCCCGAGCCACAGTGGTAGCTTCTTCTAACACCCTTTCGAAATGCTCATCTGTGCGATATTCGGTGAATTTATGAATCAATTTATTTAACAAATTTATGCAGATTTGAGTATTTATTGTGGGGTTTTGCATCATTTTGCTAATAGCATTAATTTCGTTTAAAATATCAAACCAAATTACAACTAAGCAAATAAATCTATAATTTTGAATATTCAAAGCAAGCGAATGTGCTTTGTGAGTTGTTGTACAATCCCATTCCGACGAATTGTTATCTGATATTTCAAGTAAAGCGTCAAATATTTTTTCGAGATGATACCGTAAAGGTTTGACTGCATCGATTCTGCTAGACCATCGCGTGGCACTTAATGCCTTTAGTTTTAAATCAGGTAAATGCTTGCAAATTATGGACCACCTTTTGGTAGAAGACGAAAAGAAAACGTAAATTTCTTGAATTAAGTTGAAAAAGTTGACCGTGTCGTGCGTTATATTTGCCGCATCGTTAACGACCAAATTGAGACTATGCGCCGAGCATGGAACGTAAAATGCACGATTATTCATTTCCAATATTTTTTTTTGTAATTCATTGTGTTTTCCACGCATATTAGAACCATTGTCATAACCTTGGCCACGTAAGTTTTTAATATCAAGGTTTAATTGCGAAAATAAATCTAAAACAAAATTTAATAGTCCTTCGCCTGTGGAGCTGGTTATCGGACAGATGCCAATAAAACTTTCGCATATTGTAACATTTTTAGTTTCACTGTTTAAAACAACATACCTTAGTATAACTGTAATTTGTTCTGTGTGACTTACATCTGGTGTGCAATCTAATATGATAGAGAAATATTTTGATTCTCTGACTTTGTTCAGGATATAATTTTTTATGGTCGTGCCGAGTAAATCAATGATTTCAGTCATGCGAGTTGAATCGAATTTCGAGGCTTGAATTCTGTGAATATGTTCCCGCATAACTGAATCAAAGGATGCTATCATTTCTATTGCTTTGAGAAAATTACCATTATCATGCTCATATAATATTTTGGACGAGCCCCTAAACGCCAGACATTGATGAGATAAAAATTTTATAACAGCTATGTTCCTTTCCAATACATCACACCATTGTTTTTTTCAGATTCTAATAGTCTCAGTTGCATTTGATTCACAGTAGTTTTATTTTTTAACATATGATTTAGTTGGACCCAACATTTTAAATTTTCGCTATGGGAAATGCTTGTTTCGTGTCGTTTTAAGGTAGATGACAGATGTTGCCAATCGGAAAAACCGCTTGGAGCTGACAGACTACTTACAGTTTTACTGAATATTTTACAACAAAAACAATAGACTGAATCTTTTGACGTAGAGTAAACAAGCCATTCTCTGTTAATTTTTTCTCCATTAGGAAGATTTCTAGAGTAATAACTGTTTGCAAATTTTCTTCCATCGATATAAGCAGGAAAATTGTGGTTAAACGGCTGCACGGGACCACGGCTAACCAAAATATTAACAATATCATTAGTCATACTGGCGGGTCACGAACCGGGATCATCACCACAATCTAAACAGCTACTTGATGACGATAAATTGCTTACAGGTTCTTTAGCACTACTTTCTCTTTTTTTAGTTTCACTGGAGTCTCCTTCTGAAGGACTAACATTTTTCTCTTCAGATACCTCCATAACTTCTAGATTTAAAGCTGCGCTTGTTGAAGCTACATCTACGTCAACATTCTCTTGACATTCAGAGTCCCTATTTTCTGGTTTGCTAAAAAATTTCTCAAGAGATCCCGCTAGTTTTTTTTCTCTGTATCTTTTTCTCGTTTTTGCCGTCGAAATTGAGCTCCTGAAATTTTTTTCCTTTTTTGCGGTTCCTGGAATTTTTTTGAAAAAGTTTAGTATACGGTTGTACAAAAGTAACTTAAATCCCAAAAGGGGGTCGAACATTCCACCCATTATTGCGAACAACCTTTACTAGGGGGTCAACACTGAAATCGCGAAAAAAAATCAGCTTTTCCATACATTTTGTATGGAATCGTTATTTTTTCGCGATTTCACCGTTGACCCTATAGTAAAAGTTGTTCGTATTTATGTAGAATGACTCCTTTCGGGATTTAAGTTACTTTTACACACCCTGTATAGGTATAATTTTAATATTTTTTTATAAATCTTCACTCTTAAGTTGTATAACAGAAAAAAATACCCTTTAAATCACAATAATAATCACAATACTACTGCGAAAAAAAATGTTCATACCTACTGCACACAAATGTAATGGAATAACTAATTTTTTTTTCGCGACTTCAGAGTTGACCCCATAGTAAAAGTTGTTTGTATTGATTAGATGGAATGTCCCCCTTTCGTTACTTAAGTTACTTTTGTTACACTCTGTATTAATTTTAATACATTTTTTTAATAAATCTTTACTTTAAGTTTTTCAGTAAAATAACCTATGCTGATTAATTAAACAAAGACACTTACCATAATTATGATTTTTGCGCCGACGGATAATATAAATAATTTTCTAAATTATTTTTATAGTCACACTTCGCACAAAAATATACAGAATATTATTAATTTTAAGTACCCTGGACCGTTTCCGGATCTCACATTAGGGCTATAACCAAATAATTGAAGTTTGTTGTTCACTCACATCACTTTCGCATTTGTGTTAAATAAATAAAACAAAGAAATGAGTATATAGTTTTAAGGATTTCCCTGATATCTGTGGGATTTCCCTATTTCGCATAGAGCACGATACGGATTAACTTTGTTCTCATGAATTTCAATAGATGGCGCTATGTAATGCTACGATATAAAAGAAATATTTGGGCGCCGTTCATCATATTATTTTTATAAGGATAATCTTTTTAGTATTGTGAGGTGACAATGTCTGAATTTTAGTCGATGATTGTCTGATTTGCCGCCCCCCTAAATGCGCCGCCCGCGTGCATTGCACGCCTTGCACGCCCGCTTACGGCGGGCCTGTATGTATGTTATATTAACCCATTTCTTCTTCTTCTTCTATTCTCTGCTTATCCTCCCCATTCTAGCATTCCTCCTATCAAGGGGGTGGGATAGGCCTAGGTTAACCCATTTCTCTGTATCTGTATATAAGGAAATTGCTAACTCGAATTAGCTATAACGTTGAATAGACTTTTCCAACTTAAACAGTGATATTTTTTAAGTAGTAATATTCGCAATCCTCATAATGAAACTATTTCGAATTTGTCAAAGTTGACTTTAAAAAATAGCATTGTTATAATTTTCTTAACAAGTCATATCTCTATTTTTGTAATGAGAAGTATTTACTTATTATATGTGTGTGTTGCTTTAGTGAGTGAGGTGCAAGAATACTTCGCTCCGTGTTAAATACCGAAAATATTGTTTTTACGATCGAGTTTGATACTCAAAATTTCGGTCTCACCATTCAGCAGTGGATCAACTAAATTGACCTATTTGTAAAAGACAAAAGTTCGTGGGTTTTGAGTGTTATCGAAGTCACAATTTATGTATCTTGTAAAACTGCAGTAATTTATATTCACCATATTTACCGAACGGCTGATAAGAGAACGTCGCGATATTGACAGCGATAACAGATAATTATCCTAATCGAATATTAAAGCGGTCCATACGGTGCGTGATAAACTTGCGACATCCCTTTCAATGGGTGAATTTAGTGATAAGCAGAAGAAATATCTGAAAGATCTACTCGGTGACCTCAATGCATCACTAAACAATAAGATTCAGCAACTTGAAACAAGTATAACTGCGAAACTTGAAGATGTAAGGTCAGAATTCGAGGAAAAGGTGAGAATTTATGAGGGAAGAATTAAAGAGCTGGAGCACATCAATGGGAAACTTCGGAAGGAATTGAATTTTATTGATAAAAAGCAGAGGAAGAACAAATTAGTGGTTCATGGTCTTGACCCTGAAGTTGGCAATATCGAAGAAAAAGTTATCGACATTGCGAGAAATTCGCTGCAGGTTGAACTAAACAGTTCTGATATAAATGATATATATAAGGTTGGAAAAGGGGCAAAAAAACCTGTTATAGTAGAATTAATATCTTACAGAAAGAAATGTCAAATACTTAAAGGAGCGAATAAGTTAAAAGGGACCAGTATCTTCTTATCACCGGACTTATCGCCCGAAGAAAGAGCTCAACATAAAATGTTGGTAAATCATATGAATGAAGCCAGAAACAGGGGAAAGCAAGCAAAGATACAAGGAAGAACACTTATAATCGAGGGACAAACTATCACTATACAACAATTGGAAAAACAAAAAACCGCTGATGAACCGAAAAATTTTAGTGAAAACTTAATACATCCAGGTAACAAGGAAAAAAAGGGCCCAGTAACAAGGTCCACACTTAAGTAGTATTTTGTTGATATTGAATATGGATGCCTACGTCCGGGATGTTAGACCTATAATTATAGAGACGAAAGTTATTAATGATTTGGGGGATTGCGACGGATTGATGTGCGGAAATGGTTTCAGGGTCTTCCACAATAATATAAGAAGTATATCTAAAAATCTGGATGAGTTGAGTATTGCTTTGGATAGATTGAAAACCGAATTTGACTGTATAGTACTTACAGAAACGCACCAACTCGATAATGTTGATCTGTATCGTTTTAAGGGATTCAGCACCATTTATAATGCAGGAGATATAAACAGGAACGACGGAACAATAAAATTTATTAAAGATAAATTTAAATGGCAACATCAAGTAATAAAAATCTCTGAAATAAATGCTATAAATCTATATATCCATATTTCCAAGAAAGTAATTGTCCAGATACTAGCTCTCTACAGACCACCTTGCTTGAAAGCATCCGACTTTGTCGATAACCTAAAGCCGTTTCTCAGCCAGTGTCGGGGAAATCATGACGTGTCCATTCTTCTGGGGGATATCAATATAGATATCCTTGATCATGAGAATAACGTAACACAAGAATATCTAAATATACTTTATGAGGAGGACTACGTTTCAGCAATAAATACGTATACTAGATCCCAGGGCAACACAAGGACATGTCTTGACCATATCTTCATAAAGAGTGCATTTCCATTCAGTGACTTCTGCCCAATAGTATGCAGAATCAATATAACGGATCACAATCCTACTCTCCTTGGTATTAGATGTCCTGATGCATTAGCGCCACAGGTGCCTACAAACAATAAAAAGTTCAAAAACATAATTGATTTCGGAAAATTGAAAGGATGTCTGAAGGAGGAGAAATGGAGCTTTGTATACTGTGGTACTGATACGGAAGAGATTTCAAAGGTATTCGCCAAAACTGTAATTGGCTATGTGGAAGCTTGTACTGCAAGAATAAAACTACCAAAAAAAAGATAAAGCGAAAAGAGTGGGTGACAGATGGTTTATTGAAGTCCATCAATCATAAAAATGAGATGTACAGGAAAGTCCTTCTGAATCCAGGTGATATTGAAATAAATAATTCATATAGGGAATACAGGAATAGACTCAACAATTTAATGAAATTAACTAAAAATAACTATTTCAAATCTCAAATAAATAAGAATAAAAGTAGCTCTAAGCTTCTGTGGGAGACTGTGAACAAAATAAGGGGTAAAAATCTAAAGACGACTAATATTGATCGCATACGGGAGAAAATGACAGTTACCTAACAAACAGAGAAGATATTGCAAATTATTTCAATAAATATTTTACCGAGATTGGAACCAGGATGGCGTCAGAAATACGCAAACCGTCAAGAAAAATTTACGAGCCTCATCGAACTTCCAATTCTTTTGGATTTGTCGAGACTTCTCCTGAGGAAGTGCAATGTGTTATTAGAGGATTGAAATCTGGTAAGTCACCAGGTTATGACGGTATAAGTGCGGAAACTCTTAAGAAAGTGTCTGAATTGATTTCTCATCCTCTGGCATTTATTTTAAATAAGTGTATTAACGAAGGTGATTTTCCTTCGATTTTCAAGATTGCTATTGTTAGACCTATTTTGAAAGGAGGTGATGGGACGCTTCCATGTAATTACAGGCCACTTTCGGTTATCTCAATGTTTGGAAAGATTTTTGAAAGAGTTCTCAAGGAACGAATTAATAGTTTTTTGGAAAAATTTAAGGTACTTTCATCTAGACAATTCGGTTTCAGAATTGAAAAATCGACCGAGGATGCAATGGCACTCCTATTATCAAAGATTTATGAGGCAATGGATGGAGGCGTCCCAGTCTTATGTATATTTGTTGACCTATCGAAGGCTTTTGACACCGTCTGTCATTGTGATTTGCTTAAAACACTAGAAAATATTGGATTTAGAGGTAACTCTCATAAGTTAATGAGAAATTATTTGAGTAAAAGAGAGCAAGTTGTAGAGATAGACGGTGTCAGAAGCTCTGAGACAATAGTTCAATGTGGAGTCCCTCAGGGGACAGTTTTAGGACCAATATTGTTTTGTATTTTTGTTAATGACCTCTTTGCCTTGAATACTTCTGGGGAAATAATATCTTTTGCTGATGATACAGCTATCCTTTACCAAGATATTTCTTGGAAATCTCTCAAGGAGAAGTGTGAAGTTGATTTTGAATTGATCTAGAGTTTTCTGAGGGAGAAGGGTCTCACTTATAATCCTGAAAAGACTGTATATGTACCATTTGCGAGTTATATAACCTCATTGCCAGATTACAATCATTTAAATATTCAAGTGGAGAATGATATTATTCAAATAAGACAGACAAGATCAGTCAAGTACCTCGGGGTGGTGTTGGATTTTCATCTTCGATGGGACTCTCACGTATTGTTAGTGTCAAGGAAAGTACGAGGTCTCTTACCTTTGTTCAAATACTGTAGGGAATTCTGTGATGTGACTCAATTGAAGGTCCTCTACTCGGCATTGGTTCAGTCTTTGTTGGTTTATGGGATCCTTGTATGGGGTGGTGTAGATACTTGCTACCTAAAGAAATTAGAAGTATTACATAAAAGAGTCATTAAATGTATATTGGGAAGAAATATTACTTATTATTCTATCCACTGTATAAGAAAGAAAAAGTACGCCCATGGATTATCATTGTAAGATATCTTTGAAATTTTTAGCAGCCATCTGATAATAGTAATTAAAAATAAAAATTTATAGTATTCTGTTTTATCAAGAGCCATCTATGAACCTCATCTCAATCTTTCAATCCTGACCTATTATAACCAGCCAGAATTGGCGATCCTAGCTGGCTTAGAAACTTCAAATAACACTATGGAGTGCGTTGTCGTCCAGTATACTTAGTCAATGTTTTAGTTACAAATCTCGTTACCCAAAGGACATAGAAAAATTAATCTCGCTAAAACTCGAAGGTATTTTATCTGATTAATTTATATTTAGATAATAAAAGAAATGATTTTGCTTAATCTTAATTTGATTTGAAATTGAACTATGGACTTAGCTATTGTCTGATAAGAAACCTTTAATTCAAAAATGTTTTTAATCAAGTAGTTGTGTCGGGTTTGATTCAAAATGTTGAGAAAAAAACTTAAAATAATAAACTGTGAAGAAGAGATTGGTGGGACCAGTTCAGAAACTGTGTCTGAGAAACCCCATAAGAATGTCCCAGCTCAAGAATGTTTGGATTTGATCTCAAGCAAAAGTGAACAAACAGACCATTCAAAATACTTCCCTAAAGCCTACATAGTACCAGAACCAATCCCCCAAAAAATGATGATACTTCAAAGAGATTTAAATAACATGTTAAGAGAAATTATTTTCAGTGAACCACCAGTTTCTTATGTTTACAACCCCACAATTTATGCAGTTGAACCTTTTGAGAAGTATTTAAATTTATATTGTTATTCTACCAAAAAAGTAATTTTTTTGGGAATGAATCCTGGCCCTTGGGGTATGTGCCAAACGGGAGTTCCATTTGGTGAAGTAACTTCTGTTCGAGATTGGTTACAAATAGAAGGTCATGTAACACAGCCTGAAAATGTGTGTAGTAAAAGAACAGTAGAAGGATTCGATTGTAAAAAGAAAGAAGTTAGTGGAGATAGATTCTGGAATTTTTTTAAAAAATTGTGTGGATCTCCTCATATCTTTTTCAAGAATTCTTTTGTGTATAACTACTGTCCTATTGCATTGATGAAAAAAGAGGGGGCAAATATTACACCAGCTGAGTTGGAGGTATATATACTTCTATTCAATTATTTCATATAAAGCTTTTTCTTTGTCATGTGTTCAAGCTCACTATTGTCTAGGTCCTGAACTTGGTAATCCTGTCTTGTATGATGATGACTTTGGAACACCCAAAATGACTCGATCAGCTGTTTGCTGAATGCATTTGAATTTTATTTTTGTCAGATTATGAACAAAATAATATTTTAATATTTTTTGTCAGTGTTGCGAAAACAATAATTGAATGATCTTGTCTCTTATAGACCTTTTTCTTTTCTAGTTTCTAGTTAATACATAATAAACTACTTCTCTTCGTCATATTGTTAATACCATAAAAACAAAGTTTACGGATAAATTATTAACTAAATATACAGAAAAGGAGACAATTCCAAAGTATTTTATTAGATCTCATTATTAGTGTATCGAATATACTGTGGGACATACAAAATCATCTTTTTCAATTTTTTTAATGAATGTGGGGAATGGAGTTTCTTCTTCTCCCAATTGGCGATTTTCATTAGTGTTTTCAGATTATTAAGAACATAAACATTGGCAACCTGGAAAATAGAAAAGTATTCTAGCTTGTAGGTATACTAGATGATTTGCTACTTTGCCGTTTGCCGATACGATTTGTTTTGTGTTTCTCAATAATGATTTTTGCTTCTCAAAACAAAAAGTTACTAATTGCGAGATTTCGCAATGTGTAGACATATCGAAGAAAATTATTTTTCAAGGGACAATATTCAACCTTCCCGGTGGCCCCGGTAAACGGTGATTATGAAAAGTAGATCGGAAAACTAGCTCCTTCAAGGGAGGATATTTAACATTCTACGGAAGGTTGAATATTGTCCCTTGAAAAATAATTTTCTTCGAAATGAGTTTTGCATTAAATTTTGAATACCGTTACACTGCCAAATTATTACTTTATAAGATATGACCAGCTTTGGTGTTTTCTATTTTTTTAATATCTTTTGAAAACGTTAACTGATCAAATATTGAATCTTAGAACATTTTTGTGAAATTATTACAGCTATTATGAATTAAAACTGAAAATTTCTTATTCTGTTAAATTGTTTTGTATACATTGGAAATGGATTATCATGCCCAACTACCCAATTATAATTTGTTAGAAATAGAGATAATAAAATAACGCTTATGATTCCAATGACAAGACGAGAATATTTTCAATCAAAGAAGAATATATCACCAATCTGACAGCATATATATATATATATATATATATATATATATATATATATATATATATATATATATATATATATATATATATATATATATATATATCACTATTTCAACCTTCCTACCAAACAATATTTTACAAATTCTTTCAAAAATCTGTGTTGCAATGTTAATTACCTAACATTCAAACATGTCATTAAACAGTTTCTATCATTCAGAATTTCTGGTCTTCTGACCTGCCCAACTTGCCTTGATTGCAATCATGTTCTTCTGATAAATCAGATAAATATCTCATGATGTTCTTATTTTATTACAATTGATTCAAATATGTAATTTGTACACAGCATCAAAAAGTTGTTGAAAAGCAAATTCTTCAAATATTTCATATATTTATCTAATAATAATATATAAACAAATATGATGAAAGGTACTCACAATATCTTTCTTCCAACCAAAGATTACTTCCTGCCACAAACAAACATATAAGGAAATTTAACAATTAGTTTACCTATTCTGCTTACATTGATCCGGAGAGCTGCTAAGACTACCCTATATATCCTAAACAAAATTTATAACCACTTGAAGTTTCTGTTTTAAACATAAGAACTCATTTTGCCGAGACTACTGGTGAGACTTAAAAAAGTCTACCCTATCTATCAATCTGTTTTTTCTGATACTCATGGAATATATTTTGAAGATCAAATACAAGGTGTAGCATTTTGTATTCTGTTTTACTGGGTTCATCGAAAACAAAACAAAAAAATGAATGAACATTTTTGTTTTCCTCAGAGTATATAGCGCCTTCTTCAAGTTTTGAAAATTTTATTATCTAAGTGGCTTGAAGTCGTTTGAAAAGGTTGCCGTACATTATTCCTAGCATAAGTTTGTGGAAGCGCAGCGATTACGTCTTCAATCGCCTCCTTTATATATTCCTGGATTTGAAGTAGACTTTTGAAAACCTCAGCTTTGAGGTAACTCCACATAAAAAATCACATATTGAGTGTGCTAGAAAGCTACGCTTCATCTTTACTACACAAAGTGGTCAGAATTGCATTGATAAAATATGTATGTTTCACAAGTTTAGTTTTCTCAATTCCCTTTATCTGTCATCATTTTCTGCATTGTAACGAGTGAAAATGGTAACACCTCCCTCTCTCGCATTGCTGCACCTCTCCACCCATTCTAGGAGACCTTCACAGATATTTTTTGAAAATGGAGAGTGCGTTATGTCCAACCTTGTATATTTGATTAACAAAACGACAAGTGAATTCCCAGCAAATAATTAATTGCACTCCGTCATTACTTTAAAAAAATGCATTATAAATATCCTTTTTTTACAGGTTTCCATCAAAACGCCTTTGGAAGAGGCCTGCGATAAGACTCTTCTGGAAGTTGCTAAATTGCTCAAACCGGAATTTATTATTGGTATAGGTAGATATGCGGAGAAAAGAGCAAAAATTGCCTTGAAAAGTTTATCTCCTGAAATAAAAATTATATATTTGACTCATCCAAGCCCAAGGTCTGCTACGAGCAATAATTGGGCAGAAAAAGCTAATCAGTTTATCATAGAACACAATTTGACGCAATATTTTCAAGAATAGCAAGACTATGCAACAGGAACAGGAATCATTTGAACCATTTCACAAAAAAATTAAAATGGATGAACTAGAGGAAGATCAAACTACTTCAGTAATGAATAATATGGAAAATACTTTCACAGATATTGAGAAGAAATATATGGAAAAAGCGTTTTTTATGCAGAGGAAGCTCTGCAATCTAAAGAAGTTCCTGTTGGCTGTATTTTCGTATACAAAAATGACATAATAGCTGTTGGACGAAACACTGTGAATGAAACTCGTAACGCAACTAGACATGCTGAAATGAAATGTATAGATGATGTTAACGAATTTTGCAAAAACAAGAATTTAGCCTTGAATGAAGTTTTTTCTGAATTAACAGTTTATGTGACGGTTGAACCTTGTATAATGTGTGCAGCAGCATTATTTGATTTGAAAGTGAAATCAGTAGTTTATGGATGCAAAAACGATAGATTTGGTGGGGAAACAGTGTTTAATGTAGCAAATGTGCTAAAAACAATAACTTGTAGAAAAGGGGGGTACAGAGCTGATGATGCTATGAATTTATTAAAATTATTTTACCAAGGAGTTAATCCAAGTGCTCCCCTGTCGAAGGTTAAAGTGAGAGGTAAAAAGTTTCATAAAAATGAGAATATTTAGCAATATTATCAGAGCTTTATATATTTTTGTTTTATAAATATTTATTTTTATTAAAAAAATTGTTATATACATCTTAATATTTAGCAGGAAATTTATGTTATACACTTTTTAACATTTGTCAGAAATATAACTTTTATTATAGTAAGTATTCTATTATTTCTTCAATACGATTGCTGAGGCATCTATTTGAATATAGACAATTTAGTCATAGTTGAATTCTTACTAGGAGATATGTCAATGTTAAAAAGCTGACTTCTTAAAAAATTGTATATATCATAAAATTTAATGTCTAATTTCAAACAGAACTATTCATAAGTTATATGTACACAGTGTGTTCCAATGAAAATGAACCAACCTGAATAATTCGGCTGGTTTGATTTTCTGTGAATTTTCTGAAGAAGGTCGATTTTTGATTGGAGGGGAACATTTCTGTTACACATTTCATTCTCCCCTTATTGACCCCCTATCCTTGGCAACTTCTATCCCAAATCCTTGAATAGGGAAAAGGGATCGTGTGATATCTTTTTGAAAAGGTGATTCCATTCTCTATATGACCACACATCACAGTCAATACTGAAGTTTGCTGGCATGACCATATTCCGGCGATTGCGAAATCTGCTTCTGCTAAATTCAGTTTTCTTTTCAGGACTAAGCAATAGTTCACGCCATACTTTTATAAAAGACACAGATACAACCTGGTCTGGAATACTGTTCCCATGTGACGGGCGCCGCACACAAACATTCATTACATCTACGACATAATGTCCAGAAGAGAACAGTTCGCTTCATTGACCACCCGGAGGTCACACGTGATCTCCAACATCTCGCTCAAAGGCGACAAATTGCTGATCTTTCTCCTTTTTACAGATACATACTTCCATGGTAAATGCTCTGAAGAACTGAAAGGCTTGGCCCCAGAAAGAATCCAGTTGCAAAGAAAAACTAGTCTTGCGGAAAACTCTCATCAGCGGACGGTCCAACTAACACAGCCACGTACTTCTCTCTATACAAATTCTTTTGTTCAAAGGGATAGTGTGCCGTGGAACTCGCTTCCATCGAACATCTTTCTGATGACTTACAATCTGGCCTTCTTCAAGAAGCGAGTGAACACACACATTAAATCATCTTGGGCGACCACAGCTGTTGCATGACAAGCATCGCTTCCTCCCAAGAATTGAAAAATGAAAAAAAAACGTAGTTCTTTCTAAAATAACATTGACGAATTGATATCGCGAATTATTCTGCTCAGTCTGCTTTTTGAAGTGCCTTTAATTAAGAACTAACTCTGCTTGGACGTCCATGATCCTCATAAAAATCTGTTATGTGATGAAACATCTTTGAGTTTTCAGTTTTTTAATCGTGGTACATTCCTATCGCAAATGTTCGAAGTGCCCCATTTACTTCCATGTATTGGTACAATAGAGATTCGAATGAGTACCTAACATTTTCAGCATTTGTAATGTTACCTGCTGACATGCTTGAACAATCATTCTTATAGTTCTTCCAACGATTCGGGTGCCGTAACATAGACTGCAGGCTTGAAATAGCCTCGCTATTATTATTATTATCCCTTATTAGGAGCTCATCAGTGTCGCATATCGCTTCTCAGCATCCTATTCGGCTACATCGGGGTACCCTATCGATTCCAGAAAGGACGCACCTCGTACATACATATGAGAGCCGCCCTCTATGGACCGAAACGGCGAACCCCGATGTAGCCGAATAGGATGCTGAGAAGTGATATCCGACACTGATGAGCCCTAATAAGGGCGAAACTGCAGTCTGCCGCTTCGTTTCTCGGCATCCTGCTTAGTTGCACTATTGTGGTTCTTGGGGGCTGCGTGCATGGCAGGCAGATTTGGGAACTAGCTCTTGTCAGGAAGAATTATTCATTGATCTACGGATTTTGTATAATTCTTCTTGTCTCGAGTTTACATATGTAGACTCCTCGCAAATTTTATCGCGGAAGATATTTGTCCCATCATATATATATATATATATATATATATATATATATATATATATATATATATATATATATATATATATATATATATATATATATATATATATATATATATATATATATATAGTTGTGTTAGTTACATCATTTATAACTCAAGAACGGCTGGAGCGATTTTTGGGATTTTTTTGGATTCGTCTGTGCTCCGGATAACAGAATAACCATCAAAAATTGAAAAATAAGTAATGACCTTAATATTTTTATTCATACATTGAGTACTAAAGGGCTTTGTACGCCATCTTCATCGTTGCCATAGCAACCGTAATTATTTATGTGTGGCGGATTACATTAATATCCATTTTTTTCTTTCAATGTCAAATAGATCATAGTACGTCTTTCATTCATTGCCAAAAGGTTCAAACAAACTTCAACCTTATCACCTCAACGTGCTTTCTTAGTTCATGATTGCTGTTAGGGAATGAGTTGCCTGATTTCGATGTTTTTTTGAGAGGTTGGGGAGGGAAAGGGAGGCAATCGTATCGACAGAACAGCGTCTGTCGGGTCCACTTCTTAAATATACACTCTCCTTGCCTTTTTTTTCGGCAAACTGATTAATTCAATCATTTATAGCTGATGATGACTAGTTTTTCTAAAGTTTCTGCCTTTACGGACAAAAAAATTTCAGCAGTTGCGGTTGTAACTGGAAAGGTCAAGAATAAAAAGAATGCTGTTATTACCTCGGAAAAACTAGATGCAAGACTATTGAATTTTATGAGCAAAAATTCAACGAGTTCCTTAATGGAACAAATTTTTTGAATTTCAGATTTTAAGCATGTTTTTAGAGCCTTTAATTGGTCATAAAGATTAACTGAGGTGTCTTTACTGTATTTAGCCGAAAGTTTTCCGGGAGCGTTTAATATCTCTTCGTTTGAAGAAAACAGGAGTTCTCCGGTTGTATTATATCGAACATACTATTCAGGTCGCAGAGGCTCTGACATCTTTGTTTAGTTTGAGAAATTAATATATCTAAACAGCAATAGTATACATCGACTTTGAAATAGGATTTCGGATCTGAAATTCTCTCATCTTGTGATATCTCATCAAAAAAACGCTTCGTTATCTTTCGCCTTTTGTTTTTAAAAACCGTTGTTACCCTCCACTCTTTTGCCAAATCTTTGGACCCATTCAGCAAACTATTGAATGAATTTTGATTTTTTAATTCGCACAGTCTATTCAAAAGATTGCTTAATAAAATTAAAATACTAGTTTTCTATAAGTCATTATTTTCATGCTGTAGAGCTTAAGAAACAGGATTAATGATTTCAAATAGTGAAGAAAAAAATGTGACAAGCACTGAGAAATCATAACTATCTAAAATGTTAATATATTTTTACATTCTTCACGTTCATCTTTCTTTTTAGAAATTAAATTTAGTTAGTACAAAGTTTTCATGATTAATAAATAATTTTTCTTTACCGCTAATAAAGCGTCGTTCCTTGAAGACCATCTGGTACCCTTTTAAGGGTAATTAAATATTTTTCAGATGTATCGTCACTTAACATTGTCTAGCGTTGTATACTATTGCCAAAAAAGTATATATTTTTTCTAAATTATCGAAAATAGTCGACACTTTACGAGCATGTTTCGCAGCATCGTTTAAAACTAAATTTATCGCGTACGCAGCACAATGAACATAATCGGCATTCGGAGCATGCTCTTTTATTAGAGTTTTTAATCCTCCATAAACACTCGACACAACATTAGCTCAATCGTAATCCTCTCCTTTACATTTAGTCAAATCAATTCCATATTGTTTAATCGTATTTAAAATTTCAGTTTTAAGTCCTTCAGCTCTGCAATCGGATACTGCTGTAAACCCCAAAAAGGACTCACAGATTTTTAATTCTTTAGGCACATTATTATCATTTTCTGTAATCGAGGTGTATTCAAAAACTACAGAAAGTGGGTCAGTTTTTGACAAGTCTTGTGTTTTATCTAGAATTATTGTCATTAATGGAGCTTTTTTAATGTCTGAGATAATATTGTTCCTAAAACTGTGGTACCAAGCAAATTAATAATTTCATTTTGAATCGTAGGGCGTAAATAATTTATTTTGCCTTTTGGTTTTAGAAGAAATTCTTTTAAAGTTGCATCATAATTAGATAGCAAACGTAAAATGGCCATAAAATTTCCAGACTCAGATCATGGCTTCTTAAATGTAGATTACAAGATGCTAAAGTAATTATAACATTAGTTATACGATGCAATACATCTCTCCAGAATGTACTTTTACTATTGATTTCACTTTGCAATAGAGTATGGGTGGTATTTCCTTCTAACCAATTATAATAAGATAGGGATGCATTAATTGCTTCTAATGGAAACACAGTTAACCCTTGCAGATGAGTACGATCTGCTAATAACCAACAGAGGTGGCAATACGGTTTGTTTAAAACAGTAGAATTACATAACCATTATCTTGGAATTTTTATGCCGGCCTTATTGATATATGAATAGTAGACCGAAAAAGGTCGGTTACTTTCTGAATCTTTTGGAAACGGTCCTTGTGGTTTAAATGAACCCAATTTAAAAATTATTTTTCGTTGGCATTCGGTTGGACTGTCACCAAAATTTCCTCTATCTGATGAAACTATATTACAATCTTCAGATATCTCAGAATCGTCGATTTGGATTTTTCTCTTTCCGGATGGAATTCTGATGAAGAATGTGCTTCAGAAGAATCTGAAAATATAATTGTTAAAAAATAAAAGCGAACGTTTTGAGAAATTTCAAGAATATATTTTAAATAAATTACTATACGTTAGATTATGGTTAGAGAGTGTTAAGACGTACGCGGGTTGTGCGGGTGTTAGTACAAAATCAACTGCGCGCAGCTCATGCGTTACACCCACGTGCGATCTGAACGTGGTGCGTGGCCACACAAAACAAACAGAACCTGAGCTCGCGTACGTCTGAACACGCAATTTACGATACGGACAGACAGCAAATTAATCATGTAGGTAAGTAAGAGTTTTTTTCGTTTCGAGGTACGGAACCCTAAAAACAAATTTCACCCTTCGCTACTGGTAGATAGATAAGATAAATGGGTTCGGTAGTACTTACCTTTGCAATCTAAATCACTCACAGGAGCTGGTGTCTGAAGAAATAAAAAAAATAAAGGAAATTTGGGCACTTTTTTCATGACCTCCTCCCTTTTCTGTTTATTTGTTCTTTTCGTAGCTCCGCTGGATAATCTCTTTTCTTTTCACTCATTGCTTTTTACAAATCGCTACTAATACTACTAAACCAGAAGAGCAATTGTTTATATTGTATTACAATGTCATGCATAATTAAATAAAATGCGTCAATAAATAATGCTCTCCGTCCGTAGTTTATCATCGTATCGTATGTACATCGATTATTGTGGGATTCCCCCGTTGAAGTAAATGACTCAAAAGGGGAAATCCCGCAGCCAACGATAACCGATGTACGATTACGCGGAAAAAAAAGAAATAGCTTTTTTGACTTTTGTCATTTGTGAAAAAAAAAATTTGGGAAGTTTTTAATAATTTTTGCTCACGCCCGTTATTATTATTATTATCTATAATTGATACAGCGGTAGCTACGTCCCTGTATCGCACGCTCCCTGTTTCCCATTCCAGATCGGCAGAATCATTAACTCTTCAGAACAAAATCGACTTGGTAGGTCTTAACATAAAATGAATTTGAAAAACGCAGTATATCAAACAACCCCTTTCTGATATGAAAATTTTCGGGATGCTAGCTGACAGCGATAAGGGTATCACGCGCAAACAATTTTTCTGAACCAATCGGATCGATAAAACTTGGGACACTTCTCAATTTCTATGTGTCACATGTTGTTCTGAACCACCAGAATCGTTTTTGATCAAACGGATTGATAAAACTTAGGATTTTCTCAAACACTTTTCAATTTCAATGCGTCACATGTTTCTCTGAACCAACAAAATCGATTTTGATCAAATGTTTTTCTCAAACGGATTGATAAAACTTAGCCAATTTACTGCAATCATAAAAACGCATTTCGAATTAACCCAAAATATTTGATAATTCAGCCTCATACGTACCATAATTCACTTGAGGAATCCTTGCTTTCGAAGACGGAAAATGTTTCAGGTCCTTTCTTTTCAGTTAATCTATGATAAGTTGCAATTTACTTTCGAATGCGCTTACTGCGCTAATCATCTCAATAATAATTTTTCCTTTACCTTGAAGCTCCAATTTAATGGTGTTTAAGCGCATTGTGATGTCAGTCAAAAATGCCAAATAACTTCCGTGTGAAGAACTATATCAGTGTGTTTAGCTGACTCCCTATCTTCCAAATGCAGCTAGATGCACGAATGGAATTCACAATTTTTGTTGCAATGCCCATAATTTCCTCCGTGTTTAAAACTTTTGAACAAAAAAACTTGTTGATGTATAATGCAATGGAATGAAAAAAAATGAAGGGAAATCTTCATTAGCTCGACACACTGCCACAAAACCGTTTTTGTTTCCAGTCATTGCTGGCGCTCCATCGGTTGTAATGCACACTAAGTTATACATTGGTAGCATGTAGTTTTTCACAAAATTGAAGAAAACGTCATATATATCTTCGCCACGGGTCTTCCCCTTCTGATGAATGATTGTCAAAAATTCTTCCTTAGCCAACATGTCATTAAATACCATGCGAATAAGAATACACAGCTGGGCAGTGTCTGTCATATCGGTGCATCCGTCGAACTGTAAAGGAAAGTTGTACATTTCATGATGTTTTAATTTATCTGCCATGTCATGACTCATGACTTTAATACGCCTTGTAACAGTCGGACGAGATACTGAAGTTCTCTAAAATAACGATCAACGAAGACGCATATATAGAAGAAGAAACATTAGAGTTAGCACTCAAAAAACTGAAGAATAGGAAAAGTGCTGGACCTCATGGCATAACAAACGAAGTACTCAAATATGGCGGCCAAACATTACAACGAAAAATACTAAAACTTCTTCAGAAAATTCTGTTTTTCCACAAAATACCAGACGATTGGCGCACTAGTATCACTATATTGCTCTTCAAAAAAGGTGACAAGAAAATACCAGCAAATCATCGAGGGATTAATCTTCTAAATACTGCGCACAAGTTAACAACTAGAATAACTATGTACAATGAAAATGAACAGCATCATTTCACTATCTGGTGAACAGCAAGGATTTCGATCTGGAAGGTCATATACAGACGCAGTTTATGTGTTAAGGCAAATAATAGAGAAGTCCATTGAGTATAATAAAGCAGCTTTATTGATTTATTGAAAGCATTTGAACGCATTCTGCTAAGAGACATCATAACATTACTTTACAACATAGGAATACCACATAATCTAATAAAAACTATCGAAGACATATATAAGAATAACAAAACGATCCCGAAATAAATGGAGAACTAGTAGGTTTGATCCCCGTGGAAAGTGGCATTCGACAAGGAGATTCATTGAGCCCTCTTCTCTTCAATATTGTCATGAATACGATAATAAAGAAGATAAGACCACTTAGCCGATATAAAATGGGAGACGAAGAGATCAATGTTGTATGATATGTTGACGATGCAGCCCTGATAGCGGAATCGGAAGACGACTTACAACGACTACTACATGCGTTTAATCAAACTGCAAATACTTTCAATATGATTATCTCCACAACTAAAACCAAATGTATGACAACATCGAAAACACCTTTAAGATGCAAGCTGGAACTGGATGGTACGGTAATTGAGCAGGTCATGAAATTCCAATATTTGGGAATCTAATCGTCAGGTTTGGGAAACGTGGAACATCAAGTAAGGAATCAAACTTTGAAAGCGTCAAGAGTGGATGGATGCCTTAACACCACAATATGGTGCAATAAACATATAAACATCGAAACTAAATCGAGAATTTATAAAACTGCTATTAGGCCGATAAACTCATATACTGCTGAAGCCAAACCTGATACAACGACTACCAAGCGAATGATAGAGACAGCAGAAATGAGTGTTCTTATGAAGGTTGTAGGAAAAACTTTATGGGACAGAGAAAAGAGCGAGAACATTCGCAGGCAATGTGGAACACCAGATATAAATAATTGGATACTTGAGAGGAAGCGAGAGTGGGATGCCCATATTACCCGAATGGACAACTCTCGAATTGTAAAAATAGCAAGGGATAAATCTCCGTTGGGTCGCCGAAGTCCAGGAAGACCTCGTAAAAGGTGGAGTGATAACTTAAGAATGCCGATGCAAGGTTTTGAAGATTGAACAGGCAGCAACTGCCTATTAGGAAGGAAGGAGAAGAAGTGCAGAAAATATGGATTGTATGATTCTACTAGTCTCAACACAACTCCTGAATAAAAAATATTATAATATCATTTTTCACGGCTGGATCAGATTAGATTGTTTAAATTATATAAAGATACATGGAATAATTTTGTTACCTAAAAGATTTCCTATTTGCATTAGTGTTTGTTTCAATTGAATTAGTTATGCAATGCACCATAGAGGGAGTCTGCGATGTTCTCGAGATACAGGATCCTTCAATCGAGAAAAAATTAATTTGATATTTTTCATTATGTATTCAAAAGGTTGCAACGTTAGTTCACGTATACTATGTTGTCCAGTCTGCAAATCATCCCCTCGCTAGTTCATCAAAGCTTCATGACAATTCCTGTCGAAGACCTTTGAAATATCAAGAGCAATGGCTCTTGAGATAATGAACCATATTACGATCGGACGGTAATTTTGGGGTAGGCATTTTCGTTTCTTTACAATCAGTTGTACTCTCGCAACTTTCCAACAGTCCGGAAATGCCTGGCTCTCATAAACAGAAAACAGACAATTGAAAACAGGTGCTAACTCTGGAGCACATTTCTTCAAAACAGTTGATGGTATTCTATCAAGACCCACTGCTTTCTTACAGTTCAGTTGTTGATGAACGCACTCTGAAATTTACTCCAGACATATTCGAACATATGGGATGCTTGGTGGCACTGTTGATATCTTAAAGAGAATTTGCGAATACATTTTTTCGAAGAGATCCGTCTTTGTTTTAGGAGATTATGTGATAGAACCGTCATCACTTATCAAAGGCGGAAAGTATGACAGTATTGCAAAAGTTGTTGCTATTCTTAATTCTTTCATAGAAGTAGGTTTTCGCTTTACCAATTGTTGAGTTACAAATGTTCCTGAAACACTCATATTCAGCTTTAGTTTCATCTGTCTCTCATTAACATGTATGCAGTTGCAGGTTCAATAATTTTTCACTTCAAAAATTCAAAATAACCACCTTCAACATGTGGCAAATAGCTAACCGATTTTCGAATTCATCAGAAAGTTTCTGGGGTCATCAATATTTAACTTCGTGCCTTGTTATTATACTCAAACCGTCGTGATTATCAACTTAAGATTTGTAGACCTTACTTTTCAAGTATCCATGTAAAAAGTATCAGGGATTCGAATCTGAGAAGCGTGCAAGCCATTTGATGATTCCTCTTCTGCCAATCCAACGATTCCCGATAACCTCATTCAAAAAGTTGCACACTAACTAAGCATAGTGCGAAAAAGCCCCATCATAATGAAAATACACTGATTCATGAGGTAACGCAGGATCGTTTTTATTAGCCCAGCCAAAACGGGATGAGATTACCCCAAAAAAATTAAATACATGTTTACCGTTAAATCACCGTCAAACAAATAAAGCTCTGACACTATATTTTTATTATGCAGATTAACTCATTGCTTCATTAGAATAAATATTTCTAAATAACATTCTATTATGATGACAATTCATCACTCATTCGCAGAATTCCACCCTGCAATCGGGATCATCTTCATTTAGTTCATGCAAAAAAACCATTTTATATGGTATTTCTCTAAAGTCAAATATTCCACCTCATCTTTGACTCACTCTATGCTCCAAAGCAAATTGTCTTGTTGCCAAATGAGGATCCTCTTGTAAACTCATGAAAATGTGCAGACTCGTATCACCGGGAACTTTGAGACGTCCTGACTTGGCACTCGCCCAAGAGAACCTTGATCCCAACATTTGGTCTCAATTAACTGTGTATTGATTTATTTGAAACCCATTCGGGTATTTGTTGTTAAAGAGAATGCAGACTCCTTCCTGGCTATAACGTGCATCACCCGAACCAAGAATATTAAAATCTCGTTCTCGCTACGTTCTCTTTTGATCAAGTGAAACATTATCAAATTTAAGATATTCCAACAATGAAAAGTAATCAACGAATCTGGTGAAAACCATAAACCGGTTCAAAATCAACAAAAATAAAATCTGCATTCTCTTGAATCGAGCATCATGTACAACAACGCAGGCAAGATAAAAACTGTTCTTCATTCTTATCATTTTAAATAACGAAGCAGGATGGTGATTTCCTTCTGACCGAATTGGCAGAAGCAGGGGCTCTTTCGATATAAAAGTTTACAGGACTAAATGTTGCAAATATTTGAATCTATCATGAAAAATATCAAATTAATCTTTTCTCGGATGGAACACCATGTGTCTCAAGAACTATTCATCGCAGACCCTCACTAGAGGGTATTGCAGAACTCAAAAAAATAGGCTTTTTACAATAAAATAAAAATATTGGAAATCAAATTTCAAAAATAGCCAATGACGAATTATCTTTAAAAAATAACAAAAATGTTTTGCATGGCCAGAAAATTCATAGCTAAATATAAAAATTGAACTGAGCACAAAAGTATGAATTTTATTCCATACTTTACACTAGCAGTAAATAACATTTAATGTACCAGTGTGAGCATTGAAAATCAAATATGAGATACAATAAATAATAAATTAATAAACATGAAATACAAGCGATAAAATTTCAAAATTTGACATTTAGTTTGGCGATATGGGGACACAACGTAAATGTTCATCATCCGAAGAGAATTTACTTTGACACACGTCATTATACTCACCGAGTAGTATTCATTCTGCACTTCTTCGACATGTCCACACACTTTCCCCATACCTCGCCTGTTATATTGTTCATTTATATTATGTTGCTAGCAGCAATTGCATTTTCATTAAACCCTATATTTGTTTTCTAAGTGATTGAACTTAGGGTGATATAGAGGTGAGCATTCCATAGATACCAATAAAAATCTATCCACTACGAAATTGGATTTTTTATCTTATGCTGCTGTATCTTTCCATAGAGTTCTGCTTTTGTTTCTTGGTTTTAGAAATATAAATTTCTTCCACTATGCCATTTTTCATATTGGCTTTTTTCCAACGTGAATTGGGATTTGGTTTTACAGAGTTTTTTGATTTTGGGATTAATTTTTGTTCCAACTATATAAGAGAATTTTTCAGGTTCAAATCGTGATGATAATCTCCAGTTTTCACACCAGATTTAAATATTAAGTCAGCATTCAGTATATATAGCTTATTTTCCCTCTGATGACATTTCAAAGAATTTCTGTTTCCATTACTCCACGATTTTGTCACAGTATGCGAATTCTGAATATAGGTTTCATCATTTCAGATGATAGTACCTGCAATAAAAGTTGAGAGTTATTTTCAACTTATTAAATTTTCTTGAAGGACATTAGTAAACTAAGAATGGTACGAAAAATCCACATTGTTAGTAATTTCATCAGTCTTCAAGAAGCCTTTATACCAATCTTAAAAATAAAGCAATGGAAGATGATAAAGTTTCGAAATGTATCCACTAAATTGATTGTAAAGATTATTTTTACTTTATATTGCACGTACATCTCAAAATATAAAGGAGATAATAAATGGTCTTTTATTCACAAGAAATATAACGCCGTAAATTATAATGACGAACACAATTTTGATAGTAACAATTGTACAAAAGGATAATGAATATGATCTTGGAAGTTTTTTCCAAAGGTTATTTTATCTCTTAAAGATTGTTAAAGTATGTGTTGAGACTTCACTAAAGTTTGTTTAAAAGTTTGTCATTTCAATGCATATATCCTAGATTTATGAATGTACTGTTTAACAGTAACTACAGGAGCATATCATTTCTTATATTATAATTTGGTTACATGCCTCATTCTCTATATATCTTTATATTTCTTGAAAATTGCCTACATCTTCTGATATAGAGTCTTGATGGTAAGTTTCGGTTTTCTATATTTTGAAAATCATAAATGACGTGTTCAATTCTTTCGGAATCAATGTGATCTGCATATGATGTAGGGATCGGTATAGATATTAAGTTCTAGGGCAAGTTGAATTTGGTGCGGCCCGGTTTGTTTTTACCCCATTTCAGGACCCTTTTTTTCTCATAGTAATTAAACAATTAATCGGTATCGTCAATTCTTGAGCTCTGTTCTCTCATCACATAAACTCATACCAGTTGAAAATAATTTCCGGCTCTTTATGCACACCATTTTTGATATTTAGAATTCTGTTTCAACAATTGAAATAATTAAATAAATGAAAATGATAAACACAAAAATTATTTTTGTTAAAAGTTAGTAAATTAAACAAAATTAATTTAATTTAATAAGAATTCAGTATATGTTACAATATTCAGGTTTAGTACCAGCCTAATACACTTTAACATAGAGCATCAAAACGTATTCAAATTTTATATGAACTGACAATAGCAGGGTATAAAATCAAAAAGTTTTTCGAAGGACAAATAACGTTGTCTTCATTTTGAATTAAGATACAGAATAAAACTGAAATTTTACTTCGTTACGAAATTATTTCAATTACTCACATTTCACACTAAGTTGGAGACTTCCGAGTTATAAAAAAATTATTTATTTTGCAGTAGTAAGCAATAGAAAAAACTCAATATCGGACAAAACAAAAAGTGGACTTAGTTTTGACGGTTAGTGCATGACGTCACATCGTTCACGAGACAATTAACTTACTTTATGTCAAACTGATGAGACCATAATAATAAGGAAACTGCGGTCTTTCATCCATGCTGGAATATTCAAACAAATTTAACCTTATCAAATCAGTTTTAACTTCTTTGGCGACAATTTACAGAGTATTACCACACCGTTGAGGAATTATCAAACAATAGTTTTTCTTTTTAAAGTTTAGATTTTATGAAGATTTTTATAACTTCACATCCAAACTGTACTAACTTCAGAAAATTTGTTCAGAATTTTTCGTCAATGAAAAAATTAAGTAATGTTTTAATTTAATTCACAACCTACTAAAAGAAATGTAGAATAGAAACATAAAAGTTAAATTCCTTCATAAAAAATAAGTAGGTGCTCGACAGAAATGCACTTAAAATAAATTTTCAGTCAGAAACTGAGTTATAAATTACATTTTATAACCTTTTAATTATCTGATCCAAATGAGCTTTATTTCTCATCTGATAGCGTAAATTTTCCTATTTCAGAGCAAGCTACATTAAAAACAAAAATTACTCTACACCTTTCAGGACATTTTGGTACAAAATTGAAATGAACCTATCTAAAATGAGTTTTATTAAAAACGAGATCAATGTAATTCTTACAAAATTTTCAAAAATAACTTGCTACAGAAATGTTTAACTTTATATTTAAATAACTCACATCATACTTCTGTTCTCAACATCTATACACATTTTTAAAATTATTTCTATAAACCTATCTGTTAAATACATAATAAAAGTTGTACTTCAACAAAGCAGTCTATAAAGAATCAACACAATAAATCATTGTGAAACTAAAATTTATAAGAATGTAATCCACATACATAATCTGCATGCTTGCAGTTATGATATGAATAAATTAAAATGACTAGTTTCTTAATAAATGATTTTATATGAAAGCATAAAATAATAATTTTATCAAAAATTTGATAAGTATTTATTTTCAAACAAAAGTTTAACATTTTTCAACACTGGGAAATAAACTGCTGATAAGGAACTTCCAATACCATGAAATTTTTTAACAAATTTAACAAATGATTTTCAGGTTTTAAATTTTATAGATCTCTGCTTAATTTTTACATTATTGGTACAAGATTAAAAGTTTCGACAATAATTAAAAATATTCAAGTTTGAAAAATAACTTTTCAACTATATTATTCTTTAATTAATAATAGGTTTCATTTATTCGAACATTATTAAGGAAATATCTGTTCTATAGTAAAAGTCCTATTTTAAAACTCATTAAAGAATAATTGAAAATATTGGAGTCCAGAAATTTATTTCGATGAACGTAATACATAATCAGTGGTATATGCAACATGAATCTGTAGTTTTATGTTAAACATAATACTACAAGGAAATACAATTTGATAAATGGTAGGCAAGACACCTACCTGAACAAACTATTTAGCAAAAAGTTCAAAGAAAAACTACATATTCGAACCAGTATACTATTTCAATTGAATTTTTATGTTATATTACAGTACTTAAAAAAATTACAGAACTTTGATGTATTTAATTTGGGTAATGAACCTAAATACACCTAATGTAGCAGAATCAATGAAAGCTATCATGGAATTCATTATGAACTAAGGTTAATACAAGTACAATTATTCAGTTTTTCAATATTATTTGTGGAATTGTTCAATGTTTCTGTCCCATTTATATCACACGAGCTCTTAGAACTAGAACTGGAAGAACTAGAATCTGACTCTGAATCTGTAGAACTATCACTACTACTTGACTTGTTTGAAAGTTGCGAACGTAACTCACAATTTTGTTCTTTTAGTGCTTCATTTTCATTTTTCAATCGCTCAATTTCAGCTGTACGTTTTCGCAAAACATTTGATAGTAGTTCAACTTTCTGTTCTAAACTGAGATGTTCTTGAATTAAATCATCTTTTGACATATTATTCAAATGTTCAGCGTGGACAGTTTCATATTGGTAATCGAAATCTTTGATTAAAAATTGTTCTTCATCATCTGGAGATGAATAAAATTCTCCTTCGGAGTCTACACTGAAACTTGAATCTCTCGTTCTATTGACCGTTGACGAAGAAGGTTTGTCATGCTTTAGTAGTTTTTCATCTATATTTTCAAAATCGCAATGATCTTCTAATAAAAATTGATTGCTATTATAAGGGGCCTCAGGTTTTCTCACATTCGGGATTCTGTTTTTCACATAGGGTTGCTTACGTTTGGATTTCCCGCGCCTAGTTTTTCTTTTTTTCTGTGGAATGTGGTTATCGGGAAACTTCGGGCTGCATTCGTGTTTAACGGATGCACTCGTTTGCGTCTCTTTCTTTTCGACTACGTCATCTTGAGAGCAATCTGCAACTGACTGCATTTCTTCAATACTGACACCTGAACTTGGAGCAATTGCATTCATTTTCACAAAATATGGAATTCTGAACAATAAGGAAGTAATATTAAGTCACTATGGTCCTTTGTTAGGAAACACGTCCAACGTTATCTGCACTCGATATTCACACGAACTGAACAACTTCGCCATTTCTCTATCGTTTATAGTTTTATTAGTTCTCCAGCAGAGGCGCTTGCTGCGTAAACTCTAAACTCGTTTGTTGGTGAAAAAACGTATCACCCTATTGGCTCTAAAATTGACAAAAAGAATAAGCTAGCTTGCGCATCGAGCATCTACTATCTTCGTTTCTCATTAAAAGTTCAGATTGCTATCTTTTCGTAAATAAGAAAGGGAATATCAAAAACTTATTCAGAAAAGAATAAGCCATAGAATAAATCTGAATTTAGACGTTGTTTATAAGAAATTTATTTTATATTGTTAAATCGAGAGCTCAAGTTGACCGATAAATTTTCTCAATTTGAGATTGTGATTATAGTAATGAATGCTAATAATAAGGTAATTAATAATTATGAGCTTGTGTATGGTCCAAGTTAAATAGGTCGATAAATTTCTCCAATAGAATAATCTCAGTAATGAATTCAGCCAATGGTTAACTACTATTGTACATTCGAGAACTAAGAAAATGAAATTCCTGACTATCTTTAATTCATTTCAAACCAACTAAATACATTTTGAAATTTTTTAGAGATGGCAAGAAGCCAACAATCGATGTTATGAAACCAAAATCTGAAATATTTATCAAGTTGATTTGTAATGCATATCACAGTGTCTGAAAGTTCTATCCTTTAAAAATAATCTGAAATCAGCAATACCTACATAGTTAATGTTTTATGGACGTAGATCTAGATATAAAGATTTATTTGGGAAATAATGAATATTTGTTCAGTAAAAGATATGTGAAAACTTCAATAAAATTTGTCAATTATTTAATTAGAAAGTTTTGCTATATTTTTGATATGGACTTTCAATTAGAGCTTCTTATCCATATTGAAGTTGCACAATTTTGTGGTGGTGTTTTCGCCGGTTTCAAGAATGATAATTCGTTCATATAAATAAGGAACGAGAAGTCAATAGAACAGTAATTTGAATAAGATAAATACATTATTTTTCCATCTGCAAAATTTATATGTTGCATTCAATTTTTCCTATATGCGTTCTCATGAAAATTGTTAGCTTTTGTCGAACATTCTTTACCATAATTACATGCTTAGCATTGAAAGAAATATCTATTCGGACCAGCAAAGTTTTTGGAAACATATTAACACAAAATTAAATAACTTCAACCTTCCAAATCACATGGAATTGAATGATATAAGTAGCTCTGATGGAGGGGAGATTGTCAATATGTTTGCTGATTTTTTCTCTACAGTATAAAGTGCGGAAGTTATTGTACCACCAGAAATAACATATGATCAAGCTGTAAACATTGACTCATGTCCGTTTTCTCCAACTGAAATCTTCGAATTGATTTCGAGTCTAAAATCTAAGCTATGTGTTGGTCCTGATAGTGCACCTAATTATGTTCTTAAAAAGTGTGTAAGCACTCTATCTGGTCCTATTAGTTCAATGTTCAATTTATCTCTAAAGTCGGGAAGTTTCCCAGCCTTTTGAAAACAAAGTTTTATTGTTCCCATTCTTAAGTCTGGCCAGAAAACACTTGTCAACAATTACAGGGGTATATCTATTCAATCTGTTATTCCTAAAATGCTGGGTAGTCTGGTATGTAGTTATTTATCTTGGGAGTGTTGGTCCATTATCATTAATGAACAACATGGATTCTTTAAGGAACGGTCCACAATTTCTAACTTAGTCTTATATATTAATGAGATTGTTGATTGTTTTGAAGCGGGTTATCAGTTTGATGTCATATATACGGATTTTTCGAAGGCCTTTGACAAGGTCAATCACAACTTGTTGTGCTCTTGGTATTTCTGGATCACTTCTTTTCTTTTGTTCGACATTCCGTGGGATTTACTGCTGACACCTTCAGACTCGTGTACTGCTCGTTAGTAAGATCTAATTTAGAATATGGAACCTATATATGGTCTCCTTTTTATTTTTGTGATAAAGATTGTTTAGAGAAGGTTCAGCGTAAATTTTTGAGATATCTATCATTCAGGTATCATCGTCGAGTTGTGAGCCTCGATGTCTTGCGTATTACTTATGGCTTAGAGCTTTTTCAAATTAGGAGACAGGTCTTTGATTTATGTTTCTTTTATAAGATCATAAATGGACTGTTGAGTTGCCCAGATCTCCTGGGGATAATCAACTTCAATCTCTCTTTAAGGATTACTCGACACACTCCTCTCTTCCGACCTAAACGTTGTAGATATTATTATAGTTTAAATTCATATGTTAGCCGCACTGTATCTGTGGTCAATGATCTTGGCGGGGGCCTCGAATTTTTCGGTGTTTCGTTTTCATGTTTCAGGTCAAAAGCAAAAGCATTAATGAGCACTTGGTAATCAATAGAATATATTTTTAAGTTTAAAAGGGGGTTGCCCGTTTACATTCATTCATTGTAATCAACAATTGTATGAAATGAATAAAAATAAAATAAAAATTGAAAACTTCCCGATCTAATTCAGTAGATCTTATCAATTTACACTGTGAATAATGGTATGTTCAATTATAGATAATGATTGAAATCGTTGTAAATATGTGTTGGAAGAGTTAATTCTACTTAACTTTCGTACTGAAGTAAATGGCAAGAAGCTTACTCATGTTAACCAAGAGTTTTACGTTACCAAATTTTTGATTGACAAAACCATCCGTTTAATATCATTTAGCTATTATAGGAAACGATTATTGAAAAAAAAATGTTATTGCTACAAGTTTCTATCGTAGGTAGGTTTTTCGAAAACTATAATTTGAAAATGCTAAAGAATAGTAATGACTCGACTTCTCGAGCAACTATTAATGGACGATAGCCTACCGCGTTGAAAAGGATATGTCTTTTGTGTCACTTGACCTGAAATATAAGTGAAAGTTAAAGTATTTATGTGTAAAATTTATTGGATAGTCTATCGTTAGATGAGCCAAATTAAAAGTGATTGAGGAATAAAGGGCATAAGACACCAAACAGACTCTAGCTGATATACGTATAGAAGGCCATCAGGAAAGCCCTAAAGGCCTTTTTCAATATAGAATAGATCAGTCATCATTGTGTGGCGTCACCATAGAAACACAAATTATACTATTTAAGGACTATTCTGTGACTATACTACTGTAATTAAAGAAACATCAAATTGTTCAAGTGGGGAATAAGGGGATATAAATCATATTTTTTTTGGGTGCGAACAAAATAGGTACAACTGTGATAAATTATATCATTTATTAGAAAAAGAATATAAAATGTACCCGATAAATTTTACCGAATGTTTAAAGAATCTGAATGAAACACTGATCAATTATATTATTCAATTTATTATTGTGTCTAGTTTGAAAATTTAAACATAAATAATAATCCGCTGAGGTATACTAACAATCTCTCCTATATCTTTTTCCTTTGTGGTCAACGAAAAGCTAAAGAGGACAAGAGTAAAAAGGCCGAGAAGAAGAAATCTATTAAATAAAGATAAGAAAATCCATTACAACAAAAAAACGAAACAATAACAAAAGAAGAAAAAAAAATTACAAATTGAGCCAAGAAAGAAAACATAAAAGACCAAGAAAGAATTCGAAGAAGAACTGGTTGGGGTATTAGGACGTTCCTAAGATCTCCTTCATTGGGGGCCCTACCATAATTAAAAAGGAAATTGTCCAAAAGGACAACAACGTGAGTCTGATCAACATGGCCCAAGTGGCCAGGTCATTTAAATTTGAAAGAAGAAGAAAAAGAAGAATCAAAGATTTACTTAGTCAATGTGTAAACAAAAACATTGAATCGAAAACCAAAATAGTAACCCCAAATATGTTCAAGGAAATGTAGTATAGCATATGAATTCAAAATACTTACACTTCAAACCCTTGTTCAATAATCTAATTTTAACTCATACTGATATTTACTTAACGGAACATACATTCCTAAAATCCAAATGCCTGATATAAAATTGACACCTTTGGGGGCCGGTCAGGATGTCGGAAGAAGCTGTATACTTTTGTCGATGGGGGGTAAAAATATAATGTTGGATTGCGGTATGCATATGGGTTATAATGATGAAAGAAGATTTCCTGATTTTACCTATATAACTCAAGAAGGCCCTTTAACTCCTTTCATAGACTGTGTTATTATATCACATTTCCATTTAGATCATTGTGGAGCTCTTCCGTATATGTCTGAAATGGTTGGATATACCGGACCTATATATATGACCCATCCTACAAAAGCTATTGCTCCAATTTTACTTGAAGATATGCGAAAGGTATCTGTGGAACGAAAAGGCGAACTAAATTTTTTCACTTCCCAAATGATCAAAGACTGCATGAAAAAAGTTGTTGCTGTTACTTTACACCAATCTGTTATGGTAGATAATGATATTGAAATCAAAGCATATTATGCTGGACATGTGCTGGGTGCTGCTATGTTTTGGGTGAGGGTTGGATCACAGTCTATAGTTTATACTGGTGATTATAACATGACTCCAGATAGACATTTAGGCGCTGCATGGATTGATAAGTGTAAACCAGATATCTTGATATCTGAAGCCACATATGCTACTACAATAAGGGATTCCAAAAGGTGCAGAGAAAGGGATTTTCTGAAGAAGGTCCATGAATGTATAGATAAAGGTGGAAAAGTTTTGATTCCTGTGTTTGCTTTAGGAAGAGCACAAGAACTTTGTATACTACTTGAGACCTATTGGGAACGAATGAATTTGAAGGCTCCAGTTTATTTTGCACTCGGTTTGACTGAAAAAGCCAACAATTATTATAAAATGTTCATCACTTGGACGAATCAAAAAATTCGTAAAACTTTTGTTCAAAGAAACATGTTTGATTTTAAACATATCAAACCCTTCGACAGGCAATTTATGGACAATCCTGGACCTATGGTAGTGTTTGCAACTCCAGGCATGTTACATGCTGGATTAAGTCTTCAAATTTTCAAAAAGTGGGCCCCAAATGAGAATAATATGGTGATCATGCCTGGATTTTGTGTTCATGGTACTGTTGGTCATCAAATATTGAATGGTGCCAAGAAAGTAGAGTTTGAAAATCGTCAAATTGTTGAAGTTAAGATGGCTGTAGAATATATGAGCTTTTCAGCACATGCTGATGCTAAAGGAATAATGCAGCTGATTCAGTATTGTGAACCAAAAAATGTTATGCTTGTTCATGGTGAGGCGGAAAAAATTGCATTTTTGAAAGATAAAATAGAGCAGGAATTCAATATAAAATGTTTCAATCCAGCGAATGGAGAAACAGCTGTTATTCAGACTCCAGTCAAAATTCCTATAGATGTGAGTTTGCAGTTGTTGAAAGAAGAAGCAAAAAAGTTTTGTGCTTTGCCTCCAGATCCAAAGAGGAGGAGAACATTACATGGAGTATTGATGATCAAAGACAATAGTGTGAGTTTCATGGATGTAGAAGAAGCTTGTAAGGAAGCAGGAATCAATAGGCATATTATTAGGTGAGAAATCAATGTTTTCAATCTGATATGGCAAAATTCCATAACTTTCGAAAATATATATTTGAAGTGAGTTCAGGTAAAATATATATATATATATAGAATATTACCTCTGTTAACCAATTAGTTTACAAAATTAATGCTGGATTAACGTTTATGTACTGTGGTGAAATTTTTGTAACAAGAAGATTATCATGAGGCAATGATTTCTATTAAAATATATTATTAAATGCTTGACACGTTTCGATATACAATATCTTTATCAAGAGTGAATGAATACTACAAATATATCTTACTAACATATACTTGTATATACTAAAGAGGCAATCCACTCAGAACTATCTGTATTTGAACTAGTGTTTAGGAAACAAGTTTAATAAGGGCGAGTTATTTATGTCTAACTGATCATCAAGAATTTCCCGTGAATACCTAAATCTGATAATTTCAAGTACTTCCAGAAGGTTGAGTTTTATACCTCTATTCTCAGAATGTAGGATTTTAAATCCTGAATTGAAAGAATGACTATTTCCCTAAGATGGTTTGAATAATTTGAATAGGTTTTTTCATTGATGAAACTGCGTTTATGTTCTGAAATTCTAACATTAAAATTTCTTCCTGTTCTACCTATATAAAAACAATTGCAATCTGCACAATCCAATCTATAAACACCTGATTTATTTTCTTTATTAATCGGAGACTTTTAGTTTCTTATAAATGAACCTAAATTTGTTGATGTTTTGAGCGTTATTTAAATTTGAATTTTTAAGAAGAGATTTCACATTATTGCTAATATTGCCTTTCTTTGTTAAACTATTGAATTTCTTGTCTTGGTGTTCACCAATTGGATATATATGTTGTAAAGGTATAAAACTCAACCTTCTGGAAGTACTTGAAATTAACAGATTTAGGTATTCACCGGAAATTCTTAATGATCAGTTAGACATAAATAACTCATCCTTATTAAACTTGTTTCCTAAACACAGATTTAAAAACTTTCAAAAACAATAATGACAGAACTCATTGATAATGCAACTCAAACAATAGAAATATACACCAAAAAATCTAAATAATTCAAGTGCGTGAACTAAGTTTAGCTAATAGGTTTCTTTTAAATGTAGCTTGAGAATGACTGATATCAATGGAAGAGGTCATCGTGTTGAAAAAGTGACAGCTTCGATTGATAGGTGAGTTGAAGAATATTCGTAACAGCTCCCACGACATAAAAAGTGATATTGTCTCTGCCAGTGAGCCTCTGTATCAAAAACTTCAGTCTGTCAAGCAGACACGAACAACAGATGGAGTTATTCAGAAGTCCATACAAAAACATGCAGCACAAATATTTCCTTCTAATTTGAAGCTCCAACACAGAAAAACGATCGGTTAACAGAAAACCTAGCATTCCTCGGATAGGATATACTCCATCCTGTTTGTATGCCAGGTACCATAGGAAGGTTCTCTGGACGCTTTCCGATGCAATTTTATATTTCACGTAGTATGGATCCCAGATAACACAGGCATATTTCAATCTAGTCCGAAAGAAAGCGAAATATAGAACCCTGAGAACAGCTGTTCCGGAAGCTCTTGGAATTCCTCAGAATAAAACCCAAAATTTTGCTTGCTCGTAGAACATCACCTATATGGTCCCGGAACGACTATTTCGAGTCGAGAAGCACCCCGAGATCACGAGAACAGAAAACACGTTCAAGCCGTGAGCCCGCCACCGAATAAGGAAAGAAATGTGGCGACTGTTCGCGCGTAATTGACATGTATTTGCACTTAAAGACGTTCAAAGGCAGTTTGTTTTCTAAACACCACTGATGTATCGTCACCAACTCTCCTTGAAGACTCTGACAGTCCTCATTCGATCTTATTTCTGTGTAAATCTTGAGATCGCAAAGGGTACGCCCCCAACGTTTAGCCTCGCAAGTAGATCATGTACGAAAATTGTGAACAGAAGCGAACCCAAATCCGATCCCTGAGTGGCTCTCGAATAGGCTCCAAAATCCTGAGATCTGAATCCATTGTACATAACATATTGCTTTCGCTCACTCCAATAAGAATAGAAAAACCTGAGAAGGCTCAGAGGGAACCCTATCTTCTTCATTATTTTTATCTGAGCAACATGGTTCATGTGATCGAAGGTCTTAGAGAAATCCGTGAAGACCGTGTCAACCTGGCCACCCTGGTCCAAAACCTCAGTTACGTATTCCGAAAAGCATGCAAGATTTGTTACAGTTGATCTACCGACCCTAAAACCATGTTCCCCGTCCGAAATCGATTGGCTCAGCTGAAATGCTAAAGATTCATGCAATAGAAGCTCAAAAACCTTAGCAAAGGAACAAAGCAAGGCCACAGGACGGTAGTTCGTTACATCGGCCCGTCACCGCTCTTGAAGATGGGATAGATTTTCGCGATCCTTCTCTTAGACGGAAACTGATTGTTCTTAAGGCACAGATTAAAAATTAAATATAGCGGAGCTACTATCGCCCCTATGATATCCTTTACTATAAAACAAGGTATGCCGTCATCCCCAAAACTAGCTTTAGATTTCATATTTTTAGTCACACGCAAAATATCTTGTTTGGTTATTGTGGGAAAAAAATAGAATTCGAGCCTCGACAATCAACCACACCCTCCGAGATAACGTCATCAATACTGACAATACATTCATCAGAAATTAAAAGTCTCCAATTAATAAAGAAAATAAATCAGGTATTTATAGATTGGATTGTGCAGATTGCAATTGTTTTATATAGGTAGAACAGGAAGAAATTTTAATGTTAGAATCTCAGAACATAAACGCAGTTTCATCAATGAAAAACCTATTCAAATTATTCAAACCATCTTAGGGAAATAGTCATTCTTTCAATTCAGGATTTAAAATCCTACATTCTGAGAATAAAGGTATAAAACTCAACCTTCTGGAAGTACTTGAAAGTAACAGATTTAGGTATTCACCGGAAATTCTTAATGATCAGTTACATAAATAACTCACCCTTATTAAACTTGTTTCCTAAACACTACTTCAAATACAGATAGCTCTGAGTGGATTGCCTCTTTAGAATATATAAGTATATGTTAGTAAGATATACTTGTATTGTATAGTATTCATTCGCTCTTGACAAAGATACTGTGTATCGAACCGCGTCGTGCATTCAATAATATATTTTAGTAGAAATCATCGTTTACTTGTATTTGTGAAAATGGATTTCTCTCATGTAAAAGCCTCGTCAATTGAATTATCATGAGGCCTTCCAGGTCGCAATATCAAATTGCATCTTAACTATAAGAAATCTACATTTATGTTAGTGTTTGATTACAGACCTGAAGAATAATGTTTTTTCGTGATAAAACAATCAAGTCACAACTACAGATTATTAATTGAATAACTTTTCTTCCTTATCATATTAATCAACAAATCAGATTTCTTTTCATAAGAACAATTAAAAGTGAGTTAAGGTATTAAATCTGTATCGAAATAAATTCTAACCAAATTAACAAAAATCACACCTTCTCATAGATATCAATTAACAAGGAACTGTATTAATCAAATATATAGGGTAATTATTTTGAAAAAAGTAGCATATCTCAAAACGTCATGGTTTATAGTTGGATGCTGGAACAATGTCCTCTTCAGATGATGACTCATAACATTGATTAAAATTTTCGAATTGTGTTATTGTCACCAACAACTAGACGCTTCAGATTCCAGTCATGAAAACATAATGCCTTCAATGCTTTAATTTGAGGGTTTTACCACTATAGTAGATTTTGAGGGTGAGATTGCTCCAAATTAATTCTCCACTTATGTCTGGGTGACGAAGCTTCCGCCATTCATTATTTTATAGAATGTTTCTGAAAAAAATAATACAATAAAATTTTGTTGAATAGAAATTAGTGACATATGGTCCAACAGATCATGAGGTTTCCAAAAGGATCGTACTTCCCCATTGTGTAGCTCACTGCGACACAAACACCACTATCGATTACGCCAACGCAATTGAACTTGAAGCTGTTAAAATTATAGTGACAGAAAGGCTTCAAATATGTTGGAATGAAGTTATATAACGGACTATCAGAAAAGACTGACGTGTGTACTGGTCAGGGAGCTCTACTACTCGAAGTTCTTGGGTATAGTTTCGTGCCCTCAGTGGCCTTTTTAAATAATGTCCAAATGTGTGTACTGTCTTGTTTTTTTTTCGCACCATGTAACATTTTGATGGCTAATATATTTGATTTCATTTGATAAGAGCCCCTACTCTGATAAAGTGGAGAATTTATTTTTTTCAACTAACAATATAGCAACAAGAGTTTATGTTCACAACAATTTTTCTGAATATCGACAAATACCGCGTATCTAATTTTCCAATTTGACTGCAGTCTTGTATTATGAAGTTTGTTCCAATAAGAAGTTCTATGACAGTTCTCAACTAATTCACAATCTAGTATGCGCGCATGTATGAAGACGTATGCTTCGAAACTGATTCCTTATCAACGATTTGACTGCGTTGGGTTAGATTTCTAACCTAAACTGACAAGATGACAACGGAATCTAAAAATAATATCAGCAGTGCGCATATTCGCAATAATTAATTTTCAATTGCTCCCTACAACTAAAATAATTCTAGGAACATTGGAACACGGTAGTCACTAGTTCAGAATCAATTCGGATGTTTGTAGGAATGCCGAGATCAATTTGCGCACACTATACACAGTTCTGAACTAATTCAAATGAGAGTAGGAAAAAACTGTAGTAACAGATCACTTCTACATCTCTGACATTAAATCATACGAGATGCTTTAACTAACCTGCCTTGATGGGACTTTTCTTCAACCTATTGCTGCACTTAAATCATGTCCTTCGACAGACAACCACTCAACATATTATATTTTCCATAATCTTCTATTTAGGATTAGATATTGTTATTTGAATTAGAAATCACAGTGCATAAATGAAGTAATATAACTGCTTACCAACAGATGGAAATGGTGCACAATGTTCAACAGCAATAGCTATTAGAAAAGATCGAATCGCTTAAACTTTATTCCAGAGAAAATAAGTTTGTCATTATAATATGAAAAAAATTGATTCATTATATTTTACTCATTTAAACATATATAGATTGTAAAATTGTTTTTAAGTGAAAAACAATAAGCATTAGGACGTCGACATATTGAAACATCCAAAATTCTATACAATTTGTTCATAACTAAAAATTGTATTGAAATTTTTCGTATAAAGAAAAAATTCCATTTCATATTGTTGTAGCTAGCAAATATGTAGACAAATGATTGAAGAGAAAAATCCTTTAATTATGAAAAACACCAAAACCTCATTAATCGATCCTTATTCTTCTTCCTACACGGCGCCCATATGGGCAGCACTCAAACCGTTTGGCACATTGTGCTTGCCGTGTTTTGTTGAGTTGTTATTTGTCTTGCAAAAACTTCCTGATGAAGCTTGCAAGACTGTTGTAGGGGGCCTCCTGGATCGTCCGGGCGCTGGGTGTTTAGTCTGGTTTCCTTATGAGAGGACTGTCTGCTATCTCGTTTCCTTCGATGCCCTGATGGGCTGTGCACCAAATCAGAGTGATTCTGTTTGTAGCACAGAGTTGTCGAAGTGCTGTTCTGCATTTGTCAACCAATTTGGATGTTACCTTCGCGTCTTTCAGATATCCAAGGGCGTTTTGGCTATCAGAGCATATGTAGATGTATGCGTCTCTGTAGTTCCTGTGTAGGTTTTCCTGTACACACCGGAGAATAGCAAATATTTCTGCGTGTTACGGTGACGTTGTCTCCCAGAACAATCGTAATGTTTGCCCTAGGGCCGTGAACGCCGATGCCTGTACCCATCCCGGTTTTGTACCCCTCCGTAAACCAGGTGCGGCCCTGTGAGGTGAGTAAGGCATGGGGTGTGGTCCAAATTTCATTTGGTGGAATAACGACTTTGTAGAGTTCGTCAAAGTAGTACGTGGCTCTCGTTTGATCTCCTCTTGTGAGGTCAGGTCGTAGTTCTCTGATTATGTTCAGGTATGTGGAGTGTCCAGAGATTGGATTTCTGTCCCTCCACATACCTCCCTCCCACAGTCTCAAAGAGGCCTCCATGGCCACCTCCTCCTCCAATGCCCAGAAGATCTCAAGGCACCCGTGACTGCCAGACATGCTTGCCTTTGGATCTTGTTGATTGTTCCGTTTAATTCCCTTTTCCAGTGCAGGCCACCATACGATGGCGGCATAGGTCAGGAGCGGTCTTATCACTTGTGTATAGCCAACAGTATAGATCCTTACAAATGATTGGAGAGTAAAATCCCCCAATTATGAAAAAACACCAAAACCTCATCAGTCGATCTTTAGGTTATGACTTATGTATATATCAACAGACATTTCTTTATAAATATTTATTCTATACTCCAAAATGCTTTTAGTATTTTGTATTTAGATTGAAATAACCGAGATTGTTATAAAACTATGTTTTATCAGATTATTGTAATTTCAGATTTACTTCAACAGTGTATATCAATGATCCCGGACCAGCAGTTTCTACAGCTCATAAATTATATGATATAATGAAAGAAAAACTTTCCCAATGGTCAGTTACTTTCGCTGAGGGTGAAATATCTGTAGAATCGGTAATGATAACTGTAGAAGGAGAAGAAGATGACCATAAAGGGGTCAGAGTAACATGGACTAATCAAGATGAGGACTTGGGTAGTTATGTGTTAAATTTAATCAATGCTATGGGCAATTAATCGCCTGATTATGAGTATTACGTCCTCCTGCTATTATAATTGATATTTTCAATTTTTAGTTTAATAAAAATGTTTCATTTTAATTTATTAGATTTATGGAAGATTCATGAAACAAAAGCTTCCTTACCATTAATTATGAATACAATGTATTAAGAAATATCTGAACACACTTCCTCCTGAAACAATTCTCCAACAATATGCTCTCATTCACAACATCATCACTATATAAAATATATATATATATATATATATTGGATATATATATATATATATATATATATATATATATATTTTTTTTCAAATGAATATATATATATATATATATATATATATATATATATATATATATGCATTTGAAAAAAATTGCACTCTTAGTCTATTCCATCTATTTTGAGTTGGCAATCTGAGACATATAAAAACATATTTATTTCCCAAAAAATTTGTGTAAAAAATCTGTTAGGATCGAATCTTTTGAATGTTTGCATCAAAATGTGTTTCATTCGAAGAATAATAATACTTCAAAAGAAATAGGTACTAAAACCGTTCGGCATCGCATCGAATTCACAAAATGAAAACTGGTGACCATAACATTCATTAAATTGCCAACCAAGATCGTCGTTGGTTAGAAGATTTCATATTGTAAAATGAAGAAAAAATTTTCGGACGCGACATTGATTTCATAGACAATGGAGTGACAGTACAAATTATTTTGTTGAAAATCAAATTAAATTACAAAGATGAAAATGAACCGAGTAGAACATAGTAGATATATACAGGTTTAGCCATTTTAATTTATGCACCCAAATATCTCCTCAGATAAACCACCTACAAAAAATTATTTCATGCAGGTTATTCTCGATACTCTTGTTCTTAATTTAGCAAAACTCTTGCCTTAGACCCAAATCATCATCATTTAATTTTTTTACTGAATGAATTCAAATGAACAATAAAATATTTTAAAGATTTTTGTAGTTTGTAAAAAGAGCTCTCGAAAGGTATTACAACAAAACCTACTTTTCTTATCGTCAAGAACCTCAAGGTAAGTACGTTTACTGGTAAATTTATACAGGCGCTACTACCTTTTAGAGGTTTACCCTCGAAACAAAAATGATTTGTTTTTCCTTTTTTCAATAATCTTATAAATAGCCAAAATATTCACGGTGGCTGGTTTGAGATAAAAAATGATGTTTTGTGGAAATAACTCGTCATACACCGTTTTTAGTAGACTTCGAAAAGCTTTCGAATCAAACATCGCTCGATCTTTGTCCCATTCAATTTTGAGGCGTTGCTCGTTGAAGCCTCTAATATACATTGAAAGGCCCAAATAAATTCGATGTGTTTCGGACAATTTTTTCAATCACTACGGGACAAAAAAAAATTACACCAAATTTGGTGTGGAGGATGAGGTTGAGTCACAATATTATTTATTTTATGAAGTTGTATTAGTTTAGAACCCCTGTGGATACTGTAATCACTGAAGTCATAGTAGAATGTTTCTCTTCATATTCACGTTACACTATTATTAAATAAAATAGATATTTCACTCCAAATATAATCGAGAATTTACGATCAGATACTTTAAGATAAATATAAGCTACAGTCAAATTAAAATGCAGGCATGTTTATTAAAAATTACAATACAATGAATTCAGTCTTACTAAATTAATAGTTCATAATTACATCAATAGGGACCGGTTTACCAGCTTTATGGGAATATCTTCAAACAATAGCATTCTCAAGCAATATTGAGTTACTTTTTCAAATTCTTAATACTTTTTATATCACAGTCATGATATATCACAATTTATACAATGACGAATCGATGGATATCAAAGGCTTCTTCATATTTTAGTTCTGAAATAGAGAACAGAAATGTAGTTCACATTCAAAAATATTTTAATAAGCAAACCTTAAATTTTTAAGGAATAGGGGAATCAGGGAACTTCGTGATTTATAAAACTGGGATGTCTATGAACTCTCTTGCTGGCAAAACATTTCCTAAAAATCGGGAAATCTTTAACTCAGGAAAGGAAAAGAACGATAGATATTTTTGTATATGCCTACAATGTGAGAATTAGGATTTCAACATCGAATTGAAATGAAATATATTGAATAATCAAAAACATCCAGAGAAAATGAAAAATTAATTTGCTTTGTTAGAGAGTATACCTTCCGATTATATGTGGAAAATAATTGTTGAGAGGTTCATCTTTTGAATATAATTTGAAATGCATTGTTAAGTTTTTTATGGCTCTAACTTAAAACAGCAAAAGATATAGCTATATAGTGAAGTTCAATGCTTCCGAAATAGTTAATCTATCTATCTATAAAATTGAGCATAGAGATGCGTAGGAACTGATGAAGCAGGTTGCTTTATTCAATTAAAATTAAATCCATTACTTGAAGGGCTGTCATGTCCCGAATTTTTGTTTTTGATTCAGTTTGAAGTTGATAACTCCTGAAATAAGTTACAATAATCTTAGTGAGAACAGGTATATCTCTCCGGAGTTTCATCCATCATGTGAAAAAGATAAATTAAATAAAACATGTGAGACACAATGGAAATATGGAGGAGAACCATTATGCGACCCAGAAGTCTATAGTTGGATGTACTTAGAAATATTTTAGAAGATGATTTTTTATTAAGAAAAAAGAAAAATGCATTGAAACTTTGAACGTGTTTGCGTTTTTCTCAGAATAACTTGCAAGCAGACTACATCAACAAATCGAACAATTATCAAACAATTTTCGACTTCTATTCTATACTCTGAAGTCCTTTCGGTTTTCCTATTGACCTTCCATAAAGATATCGGCAAGAGTCTGTTTGATGTCCTATCAGCTATATTGATCAATCACTTTTAATTGGGCCTATATAACAATAGATCTTGGATTTTCCAATACATTAAATTTTACGCACACACATGCACGCACGCACGCACGTACATACACACACAGAAATTTCAATTTTCCTCACCTTAGTTTCTTAAAATTTGTGGACTCATCTAGGTTATTCAGACTCTTACTATCCTAAAAATAAAGAACTTATTCAGCATCACAAAAAATATAGTATTTGAATACTCACTTTTACATTTATTTCTCGGTTAGTACAATTCAGGATGTTGCACTTGCAAGAATTTGTACATTCTCGTGACGTTTTACGACAACCGCACCTTTTAGAACAATTGGTTGTACAGGCGCAACCTCCATCTGATGATCTTTTCGTCCGGGCTTTTTGTTCCTCCTCTTCGACTGAAAATAATTAATATTTTATAACATATTTATTATCTTGATAATAATGTGTCAAATTTCAAAATTGTAAAAAGAAGAAATCCCATCAATAACATAAAATTTAAAAAAATGCCAAATCTCGCAGAGCAATTTTTCCACCGCAAAAAGTTGTAAGATCTCATATGAAACCAAGTAGATTATTCAAGTAAGAGGAGGAAGCACCTCTTCAACAACTTTATCATTAATTATTAACTGATAAGTTACCTATCAGCATTAGAAATGAAAATCACAATTAAACAAGTTTATTTTTATAATCTGTACTGATTTAAGCATTGAAAGAGCAGTTGAAAAGATGAATAAAGTATTCAAATCAATAGCTGATTATCTTCAATTTAATAGCTTGAAGTTGAATTGTTCTAAGTCAAGAGCAGTAATATTTATAACTAAACACAGATATAACTTGCTGGACATGGCCAGTTTAAGAATAGATATAGGCGAAAATGAAATTCAAATTACACGATGTGTTAAATACTTAGGTTTTCAATTAGATTTCACTAGATTTTCAATTAGATTACACTTTTTATGTAGAGTGGCACAGAATCTATCAACTAGTTCTAGGCTTGTAGTGTACAACGCAATAGTTCAGCCGCATTTTGATTTCTGTGCGTTTCTGCTATATATGTTCAACTTAAATAAAATCAATAATCTTCAGAAGCTCCATAATAGGGGTATGAGAATTATAATGTCTGTGAATAGGTTAACACCAGTGTTGTCCATGTTAAGAACTAAGAAGTGGTTCTCTGTGAAGCAGCGGCATTACTATTTTACTATGATTCTGGTCTTTAAGATGGTGAAGGGCTTGGCCCCAGTATATTTAAATAAATATGTGGTATATAGTAGTAATGTTCACGGCTACCCGCCTAGGTCGGCAGGAGATATTTACATCCCCAGGACAACATATAAGGGAACGATGAGGGCGCTATTCTTCAGAGGTTTTAGTGAGTTTAATTGTCTTCCTAGGGACCTCAAGGATTCACGAACTTTGAACTTATTCAAAAAGATTTGTATATTAGGTTATCCTATTTCTGAATAAATTTATATACACTTAGCAATTGCACGACAACATAATCTACTGATCTGTAATCTATATAATAATGATAATAATAATAAAAATAAAGAACTTTAATGGTATTATATAAACGCACTGGTGAAAAGGTCGTAAAAAAAATCACATAATACAATAGATCTTAGTGCTTTTGTACACACATTATACCATAATGTGGGAAGCGGCATAGCCGATTTATCTTACCTACAACATCATAGCATTGAACGATCGAAAATTCTAAAAGGATATTATTACCTACGCATAGATCAACAATAGAAACTACTGTGGAAGATCGAGAAAGAATAAAAAAAACAAATAAAATATTGAAGCTGACACACTCAATCTATCCGCCCTGTAATGCAAATAAATATTTCTTACACTCATTCTTAAACGATATAAGAGACAAATTGATGTATTCACTTGGAATCATATTAATATGTTGAACAATATTATATGAGAACGAGCGTTTATAAACAGAACTGTTATACTTTGACAATGTCAATTTGTGCCTATGCCTGACGTTGATGTTATGATATTCGTAACTGCATTTGATTATTCTATTGTACGATTGCCAAATCAGTAAATTTATTATATAAATAAAGATGTTCAATTCTGATACAGTCACTATAAATACTGGTAGGTAAGTTATTGAAGAGGTGCTTCCACAGAAACTAAATTAAATAACTGAGGTGGTTTCATATGATATCTTGCAACTCTTTGCGCGAAACTTAGCATTTTTTGAGATTTTATGTTTTGGCTGGGATTTCTTTTTTTGGTCCCATTTTTACAGTACCTAACTGGTTCATAATGTTTGCATAGTATTTTTGGTAAGTGAAATGCTTTGAGAAAAGGATACGATGGTTGTGTGTCCGTTCGACTTAGCAGACTTGCTGTGTCTTCTGGTTTGACCACTAGGAAGATTTCAAATTTCTTGAGAAAAATTTGGGAAATACTTCTAGCATAACAATCAGTTTATTGTAAATAGATGATGAACTTAGTAGTTATAGCTTGCATTATGGTATAAATGCCTTGTTTGTTAACTTTTATAGTGACGTGCCCGATCTAAAAAATATCCGTGGATACGTATCATTAGTGCTTAGAGTCGCAAAAACGGATACGGAGCTCCACTTTTTTACTGCGTTGAAGCTGGTGTGCGTGATGTTTTCGCGCTCTGCATTATTTATACATGTTCCGACGTGCACCGCACTGTGATATGACAGCATAAGTCACATTTGTGTTTTAAATAATGTGACATGTGCTATTACAATTTGTGTTTTAAATAATTGTAAGTTGAATTGAAGTATATGTATACAAATATTGTAATATGTAGATATTTATGTTACTGAAATCATTTCCCTACTGATAGAAACACATTATCTATAGAGAACATTTTCTTCAAGAACATTATATTTATAAAACTTTTATACTGATAATTTTTATAATAATTGTTCAAACAATCTATTATTTTAAATAGCGTAATAAAAGACAAAGAGGTGTGACATCATTATAAATATGCATTGATTAGTTAGTACATCAAAATTTGTTACACTGTGCACGGAAAGGTAGTAGGGATATCAAGAATTATGAGAATGTTGTATTAGTGTGATACACATATTTTTATTATTTTTTTTTGCCTCAACATAAAAGTAAACACTCTTAGGATTTACACAATAATTTCTTTTTATATAAAAATTATAACGTCAAATACTTTTATTGATTTAACGATTAATTCGTAGTATTTTATCTGAATTATACGATAATATGACAAATTTGATTGAAATGGAATGTAGAGATATACATTCTGCTAAAAAAAACCGAGAATTGATTATTTGAAAAATCTGTTCAAAACGATTGCCAATATTTTTGTTGTTGCTATGTTGGCACAACTGTTTTCTATACTGAAGCGGAGTTTGAACGCGATTTGTCATTTAGTTTGTTTAAAGTGAATTTTGTCAGTGCTCACAAGTGTGTTTTGCGATCTTTACAATAGATAAAAATATCGCACGAATTTGTCTCAAATTTTGTATTGTAAATGGAATTTCGTGTGCCTAATCGCTGAAAATGTTACAGAAAGCTTATGGTGAATCGAGTTTATCACTCAGTGGTAGAGTGCATTCAACAGCGGCTGAAATGTGGTGGAAGATTTGCCTCGCTCTGGTCGGAAGGGGTGTATGGAGGAACTGGTAATTGCAAATCATCATTTAATTTGGAGAGATAGGCAATTAACTTTCTGTGTCTTACGAATCATTTCGTATCATTTTAAACGATTAATTGGGCATGAAACGCGTTGCCGCTCGACTAGTTCCGAAATAGCTTAATTTTCTTCAAAAATTGAATCGCGTTAAGATTGCCAACGACATGCTAGAACGAGTCAATTTCGAACCTTCATTCATAAAACGCATTGTACCTGGTGATGAAACAAGGGTTTATGAACCGAAACCGAAAAAAACACTTCAAATACGATCAAGAGTCAAGGTAATGTTGACTGTTTTCTTTGATTATCGCGGTGTTGTGCACTCGGAATTCTTGTCAGGTTAGACGATAAATAAAAAATATTACCTGAGCGTTATGCGGCGTTGAGAGAGCAAATTCGTCGAAAAAGGCCAGATTTAAGGAAAGAAAACTCATGGAAATCGCATCATCACACAAGGCTATCGTAGTGAATGAATTTCTGACCAAAAACTCAACAAATACCATCGAACAACCACCGTATTCACCTAATATGGATCCGGCCGACCTGTTTTCTTTTTCAGAAACTCAAATTACCACTTCGAGGTACACGTTTTGAATCGATAGAGAATTCGTGGTGAGAACTTATGTCGATTCCAGAAAAAGCGTTTGAAAAATATTTCGATGATTGGACTATTCGTTGGTGTAAATGTTTTATTTCGGAAGGGGTCTACTTTGAAGACTATACCATATATTTGGATTGTTTTTTATTGACCAATTCTCGGTACTTTTTCGACAGAATGTATACAGTAAACAACAGTAAATCTGTCAACGGTACTTCAACATGGAAGAAACAACTTGGTATTAGCGAAAGTATAATAAGTAGGCTATGGAATCAGTTCTTGGAAACCCAAAGACTTAGAGGAAGAAGTCCATGATGTACAACGTCTTAAACGATCGTTAGTTCAACCTAACAATTAGATAAAATATTTTACAAGTGAGAAATGTCTTCAATGCAATTCAAGATGCGATAGTCGCTATCTTCGTTTCGAGAAGGTCAGAGGGACATCCACTACGGTTTATCCAAAGAACGGTTTCATTTCATGGTGGCTCACTAATGGTTTATACTGATATATGTTTAGATAATGCACAGATTTAATTATTGTAGGTTAACAATGACCAAGCAACTATAGTCCCAAGACATCGTTCAAACTATTTTTCCAAGTGTTTTCGTTATTGTCGTTACGGGTCGTTATTGACCCATTAGAGCTCGCTCGTAACTTAATGATACCAACAGCCGCACGCGAGTCAAAAGGGCTGACCCTAAATTTTCGCTGAAAATGGGCACCATTCACTTCCATGCAGTAAAGAACGCTGGTGTATGGCAATTTATGTTGAATTCACCTCGAGGTATGCAATGTTTTTGTTTATTTGTTAATTTTTTTTGTCTATCGTGAATTTTCAAGAATGTTTAAATGGTGCCAAAGCGATTGTAAATTTGTAGTAGGATTAAAATGGTGTATTCCGTAGAAGAAAGGGTGGAAATGATAAAATTATTTTTTAGAAATATCGACTCCGCGCGATTAACAGCGGCTTTATTTAACGAACGACATCCTGAAAAAAATGTATCCGCTGTTTACGTTGTGCAACTCGTTGCGAAATTTGACGATACTGGTTCAGTCGGCAACAAAAAGAGGATGTATGAAGGAGACGAAGCGAGGGAAGTGGCTATGTTAGGTCACGTAGTGATGGATCCGACCCTTAGTACTAGGAAATTGTCCAATGTGTCTGGTATTTCACGCACAACAATCATGGGAATTTTAAGAACACATATATTTTATCTTTTTACGATAGTATTGGTTTAGGAACTGAAGAAGGATGATTTTGATCCCCGAGACTCATGTATATTTTACAAAGAAATACGGAATATGGCTAATAAAGAGCTACTTTCACTTTCTTTCAGAAAATATTTCAATACTCTTTGTGTTCAGTCTATATTGAAAACTCACAATAATTATTTATATTTAAAATTTGTTGCACTATATGTGCCAAATATATTATTTCTACAAATTCAAATTTAATTAAATTGCAGTAAATAGTTGTTCATCAAGGTCTATTTAATTTTATATATATCATGGAATTTTCTAATTTCAAATAACTGTTTAAGATCCAACAAATAGGAAGGAATACAAGTATGGATATCTATTACATCATTAATCTATATCATGGCGGAAAATATTGTTATAATTCAGCATCTCATAGTGGTAGTAGTATTAGATAAATTTTTCAGAAAATAACAAAGACATTGAACAAATTATATTTGCAATTGCAGTTGTATTATATAGCAGTATTTTTATATTAATTCATGATATATATTAATAATAAATAAAACATATCAATTCTTCATATTTAGGTATTTTCGCATGTGATATCTGAATGAGATAATATTTCATCAAGTAGTTTCTCTTTACAGGATATGCAAGAAACAATGCTATGAAGTGGTTGCTCCTACTTCTGATCAGGGTTTTCCTTTTATCCTTAACGATAATATTACCTATTGATATCTTTCATCAAGATATCTGAACATTTTCAAATCGATAAATATATCAATATCTGATCATAGTCTCCCCAGTTTCATCACTTTGATATCAAAAACTATTTTCATTGAATTTGTATCACACTTGAATAATTTATTCATTGAAAATTATTATAATTATGATTGACTTACCATCATAATTCAATTTTGTCTTCATAGTCTCTCGAACTTTTGCACAACTTCAAATTTCTTTTTTTCAACCATCATTTTTCGTCCAATTGGAGTTTTGACCCAATCTGGATCTTTTGTGATATCATCAGAAAAAGATACTTCCATATCTGCATATGTTGTCAATTTATTTTCCTATAACAAAACAAATAAGAAAGAATGAATATATATATATATATATATATATATATATATATATATATATATATATATATATATATATATATATATATATATATATATATATATATATATATATATATATAATGAGATAATGCTCAATGCTCCTTCGCTTGAAACAGAGGAATCGCTATATAATATATATATATATATATATATATATATATATATATATATATATATATATATATATATATATATATATATATATATATATATATATATATATACAGAGAGAGAGATGTGCATACTTTATTTGGATCATCAATTACTGTAAATGTCTCATCTGGTTTGTCAAGGAATTTAATTTTCTTAGAAGGTGTTACATCTTGAATTGTGGACATGGTAGCCTTGTCTTTGGAATTTTGTAATTTAATTAGTTCTGTTTGCTTTTTATTTTCATCTAGCAACCTATTAATTTCATCTAATTTTTTTTCTTGTTCTTCCAACTTGTTTTGTTGCATTTTGATAATTGCAACTAAACTTTCATTTTCAACTGAAGATGCTGAAATTAAAGAAAACGTAATACTTTCAAATGAATTTCATGAAAACTATGTTCAAGAACAAATAAAATTATTTGAGCTTACCCTTCACCTCTTCCCCTCTAAGCTGTCCTAACAATATAAATATTTTCTCTTGATATTCTTGCTCTATTCTACTAAGAGCCACATTCTGATTCTGCTCTAGTGTCCTCAATTTTTCTTCGAAATTTTTTCTCTCTTGGTGCTCCTCATTTGGAGTATCCTCTAATTCCATTGATTTCATATTAAGTACACACTGCTTTTTCTTCAAATCAACAGCCTCATCAATTAAAACTTTGAGAGCTTGCTTAGCTTCTGCCATTGTCTGCAAGTTATCGAGATTGATTTTGTTCTTTGAATCTATAAGTAAAAAGTTTATGATCAGTGTGAGAAAATGATAATCTTCCTATTTCAATCAAGTCTTCTCAAAAACAGATATGTATAATATAAATTTACTTGAAAACTTAAAAAAACTGTCTCGCACAATATACAGTTAAATGCATCAATTGAGAACATAATATTGATTATTTGTCAATATTTGCAAAAATAATGTTATGAAAAACTGAAAGTTTGTCATAACATAACTTGCAATTGCAATGGCATCTTTTTATATTTATAAGCGAAGCTGGCTTATTCAATTGAGGATTAATAGACATTAAAGTACATTATAAGAATGTAAAGTGTAATTATGTCTGCTTGATAGCATTAGTCACAAAATACTCTAGTTGTGCAGTCATGCCAGTGTATGTAATGCTGAAAAATTAAAAATAACAATTCAATGCGGTACTTTCTTGTATACATACTCCCTTTTTCATTTCATATCATAACTAGTAATCCGCCACGACCTCGCATGATACGCCCTTTATAAACCGCACCGTGAACGGCAAAGGAGAGTGCCGTTCGACTAACTGATCTCGCTGCCAGCGATTTAGTGGGGTGTAATAATAATTTTAATTTTATGCTTTCTTCTAAAATAATAGTTTGCAAAGTAATGATGTAAAAGGCAATTTCGATCGTCGGTATTCTTTGATCCTAATAATTCTTTATATTCCTTGAATAAAAATTCTTCAATGTTCTAAACTTTAGATTTTCAACAACATCAGGCCAGACTGACTCTTACTCATCTCGATTCGTTGGAGCGTACCAAAGCATGTAAATCCAACTAACTGAGACGGAGGTCACTCACCATCGCCACCAGGAAACCATGAAAATAAGGGTTGATAAACAGAAAACCTTAAAATAAGTCACACTAGTTCGACTATTTACCGCAACGCTACACACCGTGTCGGCAAGGAAGCGATCTGTCGAAAGACTAACGCTCCTCATTTATATCTGGTTGTCAACCAGGCATATAGTACAATACAAGTTGTAATTTATAAGATTGAACTCTTCATAAGCTTATAATTAGTTTTGGAAGCATTTTACCTATTTTACTAGCAGAAACTTTGATTGATGAGTTAGGGTTGTTTCATTTTTGATGTATTTGTTTGTAATTTCTCCTTATGTAGTATTTCATTTTAATTATAGTTCGTTTCATTTGATGAACATGAAATTCTAGATCAATGTTTTATGACTGAATTTAGATGAGAAAATTAAGGCCCATATACTGTTAGAAGAATACGTAATACTAAAGAAAATTGAACAGAGAAATTGATAAAAAGAAAACTCGCGTGTGATCTTGACAAATTGTCCATAAATATATATTTACACATAAGAAAATCCTTAATTAATTAATATATATTTTTGATTCATTCAAAATTATAAATCATACAATTATTCTTCTACTACATACCTTCGTCAGTATCTAAAAGTTTTTGCTGCATATCCTGAATTTGCACTGAACGCAACTCTATATCATCTTCAATGCTTTTTATATGACCTAAATCTGGATTACTATCAGAACGTAGAGTATCTAGTTGTTTCTGCAACAGAGCTCTATCTTCCAAAAGACCTGCTAATGTTAATTCTATTTCCGTGAAGCCAAAGAGAACTTCCAATTCTTCCTTGAGCTAAAAGAAAAAAAACTTCATTAGATGGATGAGAATGTAACAATTTTTCATGGAGCACTTTATATATATATATATATATATATATATATATATATATATATATATATATATATATATATATATATATATATATATATATATATATATATATATATATATATATATATATATATATATATATATATATATATATATATATATATATATATATATATATATACATATATCTGGGTAAGCAAGATAGAGATTATTTCTCAGATGCTGCTAGTGATTTGCTCAAGTTGTGATATATCAACACATCAGATATTACCAGCAAATAAATTATTAATTAGTTATTAATCCCACCAAAACTTCAGTGTCAGTATGGTCAAAGCTGTATTGTTTTTAGAAACAATATCTGTTATTGGTATCAAGAGAACCCTCTTAACATAGTCAACATATAATTGTCCATAGAAAAAGTATATTATGAATTCCTGAGACTCATTTATCCTATGTAAAGTCAAGTAAAACTTTTACCCAACACTGATCTCATTTGAAAGATACAGATTCTCTTTTACTGTTAATCAAGTTTTTACGACCAGTTGCTTGGTGTTATGTTCATGATCACGAATCTGTGAGTTTTTAATATTCTGTTCAGGAAGCAGTTACGGGCGATTGTCACTAGATTCTCTAGCAGGCATTTACATTGTACTATCTTCGGCTTTAAAGTAGATTCGAATTGTCAAATGAAAGATATCATACAACCATTGACTTTTCGAATGTCTGTTGAAACTTTTCTCTAGGCATATATCAAATAATATCTGTTACATAGATCAAAGTGTTAGCTATAAACTGCATCTCTCTTGTCCAACCTATTTACTCTATCGCACTGTGATGAATACAAATTTATGAATCATATCAATTTTTCCCTATCTCCCAAATCAAGCGACTAAACATGTTGAAAAAGGTAAGTATTTCAAAATGTTCCAGTTGATTCACGGGTTCATTTTGAAATGAATGAGGCCTCAATTGGAAGATCATCTCTTTACTTACTTAACGTTATGGTTTGCGTATGAAAGATAGATGAATACTGACGCGCAGAATTTTTTAGATCTAATAGAACTAATCTTTTTGTAGAATATTATTTTAAATTATGTTGTGCCATTTTGCCAGCGCATGCCTACAAAGCAACTAACCGGCGCTAATTTTATGCATTCTTGATTTATCAATTTAAAATTTTAAGGTAAAGTTAATTCATCAAAATGAAATATACCTATAAGTAGTAAGGGATAATGTAGCTTTCTGTTAGGGAAAGAATTTTTTTAATTAATTCTGGAAATTCACAGGTTACCCCCAAAAACAAGGTGAAAACTAACCATGAACATATTTTCAAAGTACTCCTTTATCCAGATACAGGATGTTGAAGTTCAGGTGTTTTTTCATATTTCTGTTGGTAACTTTTGCAGTTTTTAAGGGATCTAGCTCCAATTAGCAGATAAGAATTCTGATCTTTACAAAAATATTTATTGAAAGGATCTTCCAATTTCAATTTTTTCGAAATCGCAACCGTTTTTGAGTAAAAATATGATTTACATGAATCAACTAAATGAGATTGGTTATCCGAAATTCAAAGCTGGGAGCGAAATTGTTTTTATACTTTTTTACAAATGCTCGAAAAATAGCCTTTTGAAGTAGTTTTCGCCTCATTTTGAATTTAATATAGTGTTCATTTCATTAATGGAAATTGAAACACCCATGTGAAACGTAAGAGTATTTTAGCGCATTTTCATTTTAGACAACAGTGTGTTATTCTTACAAATTCCGGTATTTTCAGCACATATTTGTCGAAGCCATTAGCAAAACTCGAGCCTTCTGAGTAGATCTTCACCTTGAGGGCTTGAATCCTCTGAATATGCTAGGGGTATAACAGTTGCTCAAGCATAACTCTCCAGTCGAATGTGATACGCCAAACTGTAGAGATAGCCTTCGAGAACTGATTCTTGGACTTCATTCGAATAAGTTCTTCATTTAACAGTGTCCTGGCAAACCGATATTGTCCAGAATTTTCCTAGGCTGGTCGAAACATTCTGATTTCGTGTAAAGAATGGTCTATGGTAACGGAAAATTCGTCTGAAGGAATATTTCTGTAAGGAAAAACTGCAAGATTAATATTATTAGATTATATAGATATTATCTCTTGAGTGAGAGCTGCCTAGCAGTCCGGCCACTGCGACCCAGTGGTCTATTGTGGCACACTCTGTCCTAAATTTCATCCACGAGCTCCATCCCTCTCCTAAAAGGATACGAGTTTCGTAGGTGAGGGCTTAATAAGCTGAGTCAGCTTCAGTTTGCAAGATCCAAGTTCTTCCATCCTGACCCTGTCTCCAGCTGGGCACTCGCACATAACATGTTCCATTGATTCTATATCTTCTTCACATAGCCTACATGAAGGATCCTCAACCAATCCTAGTTTATTTAGGTGTTTCCTAAGGCGACAGTGCCCCGTTAATATGGCAGTTAAAACTCTCAGTTCCGAGTTAAAACTCTCAGTTCCAACCTAGAGAGTTTAAGCTAGGCCTTGGCTTTTGTAGTGGAAGGTCCACCAATGACACGTCGAGCGTGTCTGAGACCTGGGAGGCTCATCCAATGCTCACGTACGCTCAAGTCCAGCCATCGGTTTTTTTCCATCCTTGCAGTTTCCAGGGGAATTCCGAGCTTAGGCTCCGGTCCTATGAACTCCAAGTTAGTTCCTCGAGCCGCCTTGTCATTTCCCTCAATGCCCGAGTGGCCAGGAACCCATATTAGACGGAGCCTGCTCCACTCTTCTAGTTTGGCAAGGGTAGAGCGGCATTCCTGCACCATAAGTAAAGTACAGCTATCGGATGCCAATGCTTTCAGTGCAGTTTGGTTATCGGTAAGGATTTTAATTGACCTATTTGTTAATCCCCCCGCAAGCAAGAGGTTAGCACAGTGGTCAATGGCGAATATTTCTGCTTGACAGTCGCATGCCTACCAAGACAAGATAGAGTCGTTGGCTTTTAGCTGTTTTACTACCTGATCGACTATGGAATAGATAAATATCAGCCAATTCTTGAAAGGTTTACTCCAACCCAATTTGGTCCTGAATTGGATTTTTTTGTATTACTCTATATAGTTTTAAGATGAGGGAAAGGAATTTGATAGCCAGTACTATATTGCTTTAGTTTTGGTTTTGTTTTTTTATGTATCTTCAACTTGTTATTTTTTCTATATTTCGTAACTTTTTAAAAGATATTTCGTGAATTTCATTCATACAATACAATACGTAACTTGTGTGTTGAAATAAATAAATAAATAAATAAAACTCAAAATGACTAAAAAACTACTTCAAAACGCTATTTCCCTAGTTTTGTGAAAATTATGAGGACAGTTCCGATCCCTCGTTCCTATTAAGGATTATAGACCCCCACTTCATTCAAAACATCAGTGCCTTTTCATGCAAATCATTTTTTTTACTTAAGAACGGTTGCGATTTCGATAAAAAGTTCTAAAATTGAAAGCTCTTTTCAATAAATATATTTGAGAAGACAAGTGACGCACTATACTATGATTTTGATAAGATCAAAGGTATGAGAACCTTGATTAAATATCACCCTGTATATTTTCGCAACTAGTTGATACATCTAATGAATTGAAGAGTAAAAAAAATCCTTTTCTGCAAATGGGTGCCAGATTCCTTGTATACTAGGAGAATTACCAACAGAAACGTGAAAAAAAAATCTGAACTTTAAACAATCTTGAGAACGGAGGACTTTTAGACATGTTGACAGGCATTTTTTTCATGTTTTTGATTTGAGGAATCTCCTGTAGAAATTAATGAGTGCATACCTGAAACACCCTTTATAATCAAATATACAAATTCAGTTTTATTATATTACATTATTTTTATATAATATAGATTATATTAGAAACTTTTGCACTTACCCAACTAGTAACCTTATCTAATCTGCCTGAAAACTTAAGCTCCTTTGCTGCTTTTCTTTTTGCCATAGCATCTTTCAGTCTTTTATTGGCAGCGACTGCTTCTTGAACCTTCCTTTTCAAAACATTCTGTTGCTTCAAATGCATTGTTTGCATCTTTTGAATTTGATTCTTTTTTTTTATATCTTCCTGTTTCAGTTTAGCTAATTCTCTTTCACGTTGCAATTTCCAAGTTCTGAATCTTTCCGATTCCTCTTTCATGTTTCTGACCAATCTACATAATAAAATAACTAAATAGTTCACCTTCTAAGTAATTCAATGATAAATCATCATAAGAAAATGGGAAAACTATACTAGCTTATTAAACACAAGTATTCTAAAATGAAAACAGTATGAAAAATTTAGAAAAATCTTGATTTCCTATTTCTAAAAGAAACTCTTTAGCAACAAATAAATACACATATTATTGCTGATTCAAGTACCTACATTAACGCTGAAAACTGATTTCACTTCAGTTAAAAATATGTACTTATATGTAAAAATTTAGATATTGTTAATTTTTTCGAATAATAAGTGAACTTTATTAACATTCTAGATACTCTATGAAACTTTATGCAAAATAATATATCATTTCTGATGAAATGATGATTCAAGTTGTGTGAAAGATTATATGAAAAAGCATATACAGATGAAAACTTACTATACTGCAAGTATCCCGAGAAAGAAATTAAAAACAACATGAAACTTAAAGAAGTTCTAATAAATTCAAGAGTAGCACCATCTTTTTAGCAATTAAAACTATACTCCAATAAAAGTATCATATTTTCCGAAAGATTGGCTGAATCTATGTATAAAAATTACAATTACAAAAATTGAGAACCAAAATACATTTTTAAAATGTGTAGGAATGAGTATCCATGAACGATTTACTGTTGAGAATGAAAATATCAAGGAGAGTGTATAGAAGAAATACTATTAGGGTACTTCAAACAGACAAACATTTTCATCAAATTTTGATGATTATCCATGTCAAAAGCGTAAGCATCAATTATAATGTTAGTCAGGATAGTTTTTAGAATATAGTGTGATTTTTCCTCATCCGATGCCTCGATTAAATAATTGTAGGATGGTTCGATCAGATACACTGCTATATTAGCTTTTGCATTGAATCTTTAGTCGAAAACTCGTGGAATTAGCAAGAGAAAAAAATATGTTGAATCATCCTGTATTATTATTACTACTATTAATTCAAGAACACTTGAATGAAATGTGGAATGATACTCCAATATTTCTTCAACGACTTTAATTGAGCAGAATCAGGTTAATATTTATTCGTTTAATAGAATCATTTGATCAAATGATAAATTAAAAAAATGCACCTTCGATAACACTGAGTTTGTAAGTTCCTTCACATATGATATTTTTTATCAACAGTAGTTAGTCTCTTTGAATTGTTAACATCTTTTCCATAACCCCTAGAGCTCATTATTCTCCATGTTTATCTAATTTCAGGTTCTGAAATGTCAACTATTGCATACCTATTCCCATTTAATTGTGTAGTAGATATGCATCAAACATGTATGTTTGCTATTAAATAAAAAGTGTCTATATTTCATAGATTTGAAATTACACAACTATACGAGAAGCATTCTTCAATATGGACAAAGTTGGAGCAAGATAAAATATGCTGAATTACATAAATTTGTTGAGAGCAATTCCTGAATTCAAAAATATAATAATCGTTATATTTAAATTACAAGAATTTCTTCTATAGTGCAAACCTCATTGTGAATAAAGGAAGAGTGAATACATAATAGACATAATTTTCTTGTAGTAGAACTCACTTGACTTTATTTTGCCTCATCTGCAATATCTCCTGGTGAAGCTGCTTCATTTTCAACTCATCCTTTTCTTTCAATCTGATAAGTCGATTTTGTTCATTTAATTTTTTCATCAAATCATGAATTTGGGATTCTAGCTCTTTCACCCTTCTACGACGATCTTCTGACACTTTACTTGGACAATTTTGTTGAGCATTTTTCAGTTGTTGAAGGAGTTCAGATTTTTCTTTTTCTAGAGCTATTGGAAGGTAAGAGAAAATATGAATAAAAGTCCGACTTGATAAAATGAAATATATATTGGATATAAGAGAATTCATGAGAAATGATTTTCCATCTGAAATCTGACCTTGTCACATTAACCTCCTGAATGGGGAGAAAGAGTTCAGTTACATCTTGGAAAGTTTTTTGGTTGTTCCTGATTCGTTGAATCTTTCATGGAAAAATATGCTCAGTTGAAAAAATGAGATAATACTACACCAAATCAATTCAAGTCTCAATTATATGATAGAACATTGATTTTATATATCTGATTATTTGTTTATTAAAGTTGCACATCAATTGTTGTAATGATCAATGAAAAATAACACTTCAAAATTTATTCATCATACAGTGTGAGTGCAAACTATGAAATGAAATTTAAAATTTCTTTAACTACAGTTCTTGGAAAATTTCTTAGGCAGGTCAATTTTTATATCAGCTAGAAATTATTTGATTAACATTATATTATATACTTTTTCTGAAGACGACGTTATCATTGTTCAATACACCCATTCCAAATCTAACCTAACTTATTGAAAATACAAACAACCCGTATTAATTTTGATACAAATCTTTTCTATAAATGAATAAATTCGCCTTCTGAATTGTTACACAAATTAGCATGCGCCAACAGGTTGTCAAACGACTTCTTTATCTCCTTTTTTTGAATGGTCTTTAGCGCGTCGTTCACCGCAATCAATCGAATCGTGCCGCTTTCCCTTCATCGTCCTAAGGAACAGATAGTAGTCGCACAGAGCCAGATCAGGTTAATGGGTGAATGTTGCAAGACAATGTGATTTTTGAAAAAAAATTCAGTTACAACGATGTGATGGGGCATATTCTGGCCGAATACGACGAATTCTTGCTAGCAATCACTTCATGACGCCTGAATAAAAGTCTCATGTGACTGCCTGGCAACGTGGAACAAATTCTTTGTGGATAATTCCTTTACAATCGCAAAAACAATTAGTATAACCTTCATTTTATACTTTTCCGAGTTGTTTTGGGGTTTTCTGCATCTAACGCTCTCCATCCAGCAGAATGCCACGTTTCGTCAGCAGTCACAATCGTTTTCAAAAAGTTTGGGTCCTTCCGAGCACTTTTTATGTTGTCTTTGCTATGCTCTATTCGATTAAATTTTTGATCGTCGGTGAGTTCGTGTGGTACAAACCTCGAATTAACCTTCGTAAGGCCCAACACTTCGGTCAAAATGCGGTATACATTGTTCGAAAATTGCCTAATTCCACAATAAATTTCACAGATGATTTTTTTATTATTTTGATTAATTCACGCACTTTTTCGATGTTTTCTTCCGATAATCCAGTTTTGGGATACAAATGTGATGAAATTTTTAACAGCTTTTGATGAAGTACAAAGTTATCGACGGGCACAATATTACAACTGATAACACTAGTGCCACTGTGTTTTTGAAACAGTTCGGTTACTTTTGAAATCTAACCTAACCCCTATTTTTTTTGTAATCGTAAGGAGCCAATTTTTTTCAAGTTCTGCAATAAACATGCAGTGTTTAATCTGAAGAAAATTAATTCGATATTTTTCAACATAATTTCAAAATTCAAAATTAATAATAAATAAATAAATTTTATTTTTATTGCGCACTGCGCAAATGGCCATCGACCTTGGGTCCTTCAGCCTTTCAAAATTATTAGACGCCCTATAAAAGCCAAACCCAACGAACGAGCAATCCAAGTTATAAACAAGTGCACTGAATTCAACGACCATTGTCCGGATCCCTGTTAGTCTGGAAATGTGGAAGATCTTGATAGGAATAGTACCAAAAAATCTGAGGAGACTTTTCTTCCAAAGATAGTGGTCACAAATGAAGAATGCTGTACCCTTAGTGCACTATCAAATAACTCAGACTTAGAGGAGGCGGATAATGAGGATTATTGGAAGAATAGCACGTCGAATAGATATTTCTATAATACTAAGAGAAATAACACAGTCTAACGAAAAGACAGCGAAAAAATAGAAATTCCTTCGCATGAGGTGGATCCAACGGAACGTGTACGAAACTTCAAAAATAAAAATAAGAACAGTATAATATATGGTAGTCTGGAAGAACCTGGAGTACTTGAGGCATATATGCCAACATCTGACATAGCCATAACAAAAGTAAGTAAGAGGAATAAAATTGAAGATATAACCAACTATATCAAACGAAAACTCCCTGAGGCAGAACTACGACGCGAGGAATTGAAAGTCAAATCCGGCGAGTACAGAAGCTTAAAATTATCGGTGCAGGCATACCTCAGTACTAAGATTATGAATAGCAACTTTTGGCCTAGAAGCATTGTAGTGAAAAAATTCACACCTATGCGAAATTTTCAGAAGGCGCCAGTGAAAGCCAGAAACTCATAACTGATGCGAAGAATTCAAATATCAAAGATGCCACTAATGGAAGATATATAACATTGAGTAAAAAAAGATCAGATAAGGAACATAACCTGGAATATGGCAGGATACTAAATTTAAATGTTCAATGTCTATCAAATAAGATTGATTACTTAGACTATATTCTAAATGAAGAGAAATTCAAAATCGCTTGCTTGACTGAAACCTGGATGACAAAGGAGCAACTGGATGGTTAGTTGACTAGTTATTCCACATTGCGACATTGCCAGTGCTTTTGCTAGAGTTAACCACAGACATAGCGGATGCCTGATTCTTGCAAGAGAAAACACAAAATGCAGTTCTCTCATTGATATAGTAAACTTATCTGTGGAGATGCATGTGGAACTTGCAGCGATGGAGGCCACAAGAATGAAAGTTTTTCTTTGTGCATACCGCCCTCCGGGGGGAAAAATTGATATCTCTCTTACCCAGATGGACCTGGCCTTAAATTTCATCCACAGCAAATATCACCATAACGTAATAGTCGTTAGCGATTAGAGATTTCAATGTGAATTTTCTGGAAAATAGTGGCAACAAAATGAAAATTGAGGAAATGATGGTGTCATACGGACTAAATAGGGAGAGTTCATCGCCTTCACGAATCACGCCACATTCAAGCACATGTGTAGATAACATTTTTACAGAAATACTAGTTGAAACTTACCAAAAATCAACAGTAAACTTGCATGTAGCTGACCACCTAGCTCAAATACTAGATATACCAAGATGCCCAAAACAAGAAGTAAAATCATCTTATAAAAAAACCAGAATTATAAATACAGAAAACACTCGATACTTCTCCGAAAGACGCAGACAGACCGATTGGGATGCCATAATAGACCAAGATGCCCGAAAATCATATAGTCGTTTTCACGCTCTTGTAACGAAGCTTTTCAATGAATGCTTTCCTCAAAAAGTAGTAAACACCAATCTTAACAAGAAGGGAAAATTTTTAACAGACCAAGATATCAGAGAGCTACAAAAACAAGCAGGGTCTATACTATTGCTCGAGTAAGGAAGGACCAGGACTCTGCAGAGTTATATAAAAAGTTGAAACTAAATTTGAAGACACAGGTTGAAAAACTTATGAGGGATGAGAACTCTAGAATAATAAATGAAGTTGAAAATAAGATCAAGGCTATTTGGAAGGTGATTAACTCAAAAATCAATAAGGAACAATTAATCGACAATGGTTCGCCTCCAACTGCAGATGATCTGAACCGTTCTTTTACAAAGGAGAAACTATTTCACAGAGTATGCCGACCTCGATAACACCAAGTAGTTCCCTCTAGAAAACAAAAAGAAGCCAGGTATCCATGTTCCTTCATGCCACGACGCCGCAAGAGATTCTGAAGGAACTTTCCAGAATCGGTAGAAAAACCTCTCGAGAAGTTTATGGATTCTCTGTGAGATTGCTTAGAGATGTAAGTCCAATCCTGGCAGAACCACTGAGCAAGATAATAAATCTGTGCTTTGAGAATGGATGCTTTCCGGACGAGTTTAAGATCGCCAGGGTGGTACTAATCTATAAAAAGCCATGTCAGCATGGTTTCCGGAAAAACAAATCTACAACAACAGAGGTGTTTGATAATAGAGAGGAAGCTATCCTGACCTGTCTGGATCTGACGAAAGCATTCGACTGTGTGAATCACGAGAAGATGTTGCTGAAGCTTGAGCACTGTGGAGTGAGAGGACTTATTTTGGAGCTGTTTCAATCGTATCTACAAGATCGATACCAACTGGTCGAATCGGGTAATAGTACCTCTACTAGACGTAGAAGTGTGCGCGGAGTTCCCCAGGGCTCCATATTGTGGCCAATCCTTTTCCTGCTATATGTGGATGACATTACATATAATGTTAGGGCTGCTGATTGTACTATCCTTTTTGCCGACGACACAAGTTTTATTAGTAGAACCAAACAGGATACCAGCCTTCTGGAAACAGCAGAGGATTCGGTAAACGACCCGAAGAAGTGGTTAAGTTCCAATGAGCTGTCAATGAATGACGAAAGGACACAGCGACTGCTTTTGTCAGCAAAGAAGAGGACCACTGAATCCGGATCTCTGATACTGCTGGGATTCACATTGGACTCATCACTATCCTGGGAACAACACCTTACCCGACTTCGGAAGAGACTCGCAACAGCCTTATTCACAATTAGAAGAATAAGGAATATTGTCGGAGAAAGGGAGGCCCTAATAACTTATCATGCCCATTTTCATAGCCTGACCACCTATGGCACAATCGTATGTGCAACACTTGTCTTTCTACAACAAAAAAAGGCAATACGAATACTGGCTGAGGTGCCGTCAACCAACAGTTGCAGAGATCTCTTTAGAAGGTACAATGTGATGACTTTACCCTGCATATACATAACACAGTGCCTGGAATTCTTTCATAGGCATAAGTCCGGCCATTAGCAGCATGCATCAGTACACAGTCACTTAACAAAGACACGAGAAAAATGTATTTTACCACAACATCGATTAATGAAAACACAGCACTCCTTTAGATTTATGGGAACAAAGATGTACAACCTACTGCCTGATCACCTTACAGAACTGAAGGCTGACAGCTTTAAAAAGAAATTGAAATCTATCCTCATTAGAGAGGTCTTCTACAGTATAGACGAATTTTTAGTCCATAAATTTTAAAAGCCTAGATATATTTATACTCTGATTGTCATTTGATTTTATTTGACATGCCTTGTAATTTGTTGAAGGTAAATAATATTAATATAATAATAATAATTAATTAATAATATTAATAATAATTAATATGTTATTTTGAAGCAAATCACGGACATCAGAGCTCTAATTGACAATTTGAATGTGGTGGCAGGTTGAGCTTCAAGAATTCCAGGCTAAACGTTTTTTTCTTTTCTCAAATTTGTTCCTTTTGGAATTTCAAAAACATAATATCGAAGCATATCTTCCTCAAATTTTTGCTTTTTCTCTCTCGCTCTCAACGCGTTAAGATTATGAAAGACTATCAATCTTCTGCTGGTGCCAATAAACATGCACTAACAGGTTATCAAGTAACAAGTTATTTTTCATCACTTTCCAAGTTGTCTCGCACAAATCAAAATCGATTCATCCAATCTAGATATATGGAAGCACAACTTTGATAAACATAATCTTCGATATAGTTCAAATGCGAATCTCTTTTGAAATAGGTAGCATCTCAGGCAGGATCCACAGAAAGAAACTGTATGAGCAATTTTAGAAATCACAAGTCTAATGTTTAGCAAATTTTGCAATAGTAGAATTTTAAATGAACCTCCAGAATCTCACGATGCAACACTATTAAACTTCTATTCAATGAGCCACTTAAAATCAGTTCCCTATTTGAAGAATACAGAAAGTTTCGTAGATTTCAGAAAAATGTTGGAAACTATAATTACTTTTAGATCTGTAAGAAAAAAGTTTATCAGTAGACTTTACTTAAGAATGAAGCTAAATGATGGTCACTTGAGAGCAAAATACTTTATTGATTGAAAACTGTTGTGAATCATTAACTTTCTGATTGAATTCAATTTGAACTAAGATGCGTATTAGCTCATTTGTCAAAAGATGAATCTTGACATTTCTGATTAAAATATAATTCAATGTTATAAAATTAAAACTAACATTGAAGAAATATATATGGTAAGGTTTGATATGACAAGGTCAGATAACATAGAAAAAAAATGCTCCTTTGAAAAAAGTATCTATATCAGCATTTTTGATAAAATTGCCCTCTTCAAAGTTACCGAAGAAAGTTATTTTTCTTTGACTTTGACAGGCTGTATACCTATGAGATTTATATCCTTTTCTGCTAAATTTGTTATTTTTCAATTACCGTTTCACAGAACAGAAAATTTCATAGGGTTTCTACACATCACACTTCTTATTTTCTTCAGGTTTACTATAGGATCAAAATGTAACATTTAATATTAGTAACAGCAATGAAGATTGTGAAGAAATATACGAAATATTATTTTTTCTAACATTCTATTGTGTAAATCGAAGTCAGTCATTTGTAATTTGATACAGACTAGAAAAGTGAAAAAAGAAATTGAATGGTTGCTGCAAGCCCCTCATGTATAAAAATTTACTTAGAGTAAAAGGGAACATAATTATAATTTATTAGAGTTTAATTTTTCTATAATGAATGTTAAATTTACAACACCCACCTTCTATCCTTAACTCGTTTTGTCTAATGTTGTCATAATCTACCATGTTTTGCGCATTTTTCGCCATTTCTTTGGCAAGCATCTCCTTCATAGCAAGTTTTTTCATGGTATCTTTTAATTCACTGTTCAACTCGATTTGCCTAGTAGCGAAATTTTCCATTATCTCATTTCTTTCATTAGATTGGACCTCACTGCATGTACTATTTTCGTTGAGGTTATCAATATCATCTTCATGAGTCTTAATTTCAGCCTCTGCTTTCTTCATTTCCGAGTCCAAGTCTTGGAACTGTGTCTTAATATCTTCAAATTTGGTTTTACATTCTATAAGACTATCAGTACTGCCATTTTCCATAGCAAATGTGATGTTGTTCAAAGTAACATCATAAGCTTTCTTCAGGCTGGCGATTTTTTTGCTGAGCATTTCATTAGAGTTCTGAAGGAGAATCAATTTCTCTAAAAGACCAGCATTATCATTAAGAGCAGAGGATAATTTTTGCATCAAGTCTCTGATTTTTAGTTTAAGGTCTGATATTTCTTTTTTGAGCATAATTATTTCTTCAGATGAAACTGTTACGCCACCTACAAAATATTAAATGTATCCTATTCCAAGTAATAATATATTTCATTTCTTAAATAACAAATATAATTGAAAATTAAAGGTGAATTCAAATCAGATGAACTTTTACCAATTGAAGATATAGTTATCATTTCTGTTCTTCAATTAGAAAAGAGAATATTAAATGATGAACCGATATTTACTTATTTTGTATGGGACGAACAAAAGAATATTGTAATTGGTATATTTGAGTTAGTTATTGTTAAACAATTTTTTTACACAATTCGAATTGTATGACTCAAAATTTTTATGGTATCAGGTTCGCCAGAGGGATTTGAAGATTTTACTCTGAAACATTAATTTTCGAAGGTTCTCCCCGGTTTTCTGTTTTAAATATTCAAAATTTGAAGGTTTGATATCCTCAAAGTACTTCAGCCGTTAATTGACAATAGACAGCAACGGAGACTACAAATGACAACTTGAAACTATAAATAGCAAATTAATTGTAAATTGAAATGCCATAATTTGTAAACTATAATTACTAAAATTATTACTCTGCTTTTTATTTTTGTCAGCATTCGGAGTAACAGTTATATACTTTTATATAGTAAATTCAATGATCCAAACCAAATATATACATAGCTAGAGCGTAACGGTAACGCGAAGGTATAATAGATCTTACGCACAAATATGATATATGTACTACACAGACCGTTGTGAAGAACCGGTCAACAACATGAGGGAAAAACAGCATGTCGATACTCTGCCCTAATAAGATTTCCCACATCCAAAAATCGTTCAACATGCTGAAAGAAGTTTTCACTTTAAAAAATATTAAGAGCAATCTTATTTATCATGTAAAGGGATTTTATTTGCTTTCCCATCCAAAAGGAAACTTGATTTGATTTACATCTGATGTGTCAGATGTAAATCCAATTCAATTTATTTAAATTAAGTTTCCTTTCATTTTAATACACCAGAGTGCATCCATATGCAACAATATGCATCCTTATAACCAAAATAAGAACAAGAGGAAGTTTGAACTCTTATCCAACTGTCATATAATACAAGATTTAGGAATATGAAGATGAAAGTTACTATTTGTCATTTCAGCCAGTTGAGAATATACCTCCAGTTATAAATTTATTTCAATATGAGGTTGTGCAGCTATTTACGTGGACGTCTAGGTGAGATAGGTGCGGATTGGATCTGAACGTATGCAGGATGCTTTACAATAAGATGCCGTAGATGAAGGAGGTAAATCATTGTTTAATCTTGAACAATGTTCAATTAAACATGGGTTGACCAATTCTACGTTTCTTAGAAATGGGGTGTTTCAAAAATGTTTCAGGTTTTTACCAATAGTAACTATTATTTTCGAAAATTTCCGCCGAAAATTGGTACCAGAGTTATCTACCAAAATCTGCATCACCAAGCGAGCCCAACGTTTGTGACAGTACACAGGATGACATTTTTTTACGGGTCCAGATCTCTTTGTGCCCTCTCGAAATTTTTTGGGTGCGCCACCGACTTGTTTCGAAAACGAAATCGGATGAACCATCCAATTTGAAAACTTTTTGTTCCTTGCTGTTTTTTTCGTTTCTGTCACTGTTTTCGAGATATTAATTTATGAAAATAATTGGAGAGTATTCCTCATATTGAAAGCTTAAAGATATTTTTCCAATTAATCCAGGAATTGATGAGATTTTGAGCTCCAATTTGTTTCACAGGTCACCTACGATCTACAACACTATATGGGACATTCTTTCACAAACCGAACACCTTTCTGAACGACATATTTAGCTAAAACTTTTTTTACATGTTCAAATAGAAAGGATTGAAAATTTGAAAATTTGGTGATTTTTGATTTGTATATTTTAAAAGATTCATAATCCTGGTTCTATTTGAGCTGCAGATTTCGTTTTTTATTTTAAAGGTAAAAAACAAGTTTTAATGAAAAAGTACTTGAATACAATTTTTACAAATTGAAATTGCTATAAACAATTAAAATGTTCAAATTGATTTTTAACAAATGCTTCTTGTTCATCACGAACAAGATTTAAATTGTTCAAAACCGATTTAAACATTTAAACTGTTTATAACAATTTCTATTTGTAAATAATTTTCTTTCAATTTTTTATCAAAGCTCGTTTTTTACTTTTAAAATGAAAAAAAACAAACGATATCTGTAGCTCAAATAGAACTAGTTATGAATTTTTGAAAATATCCTACAAGTAAAAATCACCAGTCTTAAATTTTCAATCCTTTCCAATTTCCAAAAAATTGAAGAGAAAAAAAAAACCTCGAATAGGCATATCTTTTTTGTTGTATAGAGCACATAAAAAATGTTTTAGCTAAATCGAAAATGTGTTCGGCACTTTTTGACCAAATCTGTTTGTAAGATAATGTCCCATATAAATCAAAAGTATATGAAAGTCTAAAAAGGGTATAAATTTTTTTCCCAGGTATGCTACCTTTTTGTCCCTCCAATCGTTTTTTGGTGCAGCATTGACGTATTCTGTATATTATATCTAATTATTAGTATTATTTGAACACTTTTCCGGCTCATGCATTTATTTTGTCACAGTTTTCGACATAAAAATCATCAAAAATATCTCTGATTAATTTTCATCACTCAATGCTGTTCCAATTTTTCAAAAGACATGCGAGAAATGAAGAACAGGTTGAAAAAAAAACATCTCATCATTACTAAAAAAATACCTTCAATCCTCCAACGAGGAATTTATTACTTTTGATAATTATTATCTCAAAAACAGTGACATGTGGAAAAAATGCAAGAGCCAAAGAGTTTCCAAATGGAACGATTATATTTAATACATGGAATACGCCTGGGGCGCACCTAAAAATGGTTTAAACGGTAAAAAGGGAGCGTTACTCGTGAAAAAATAACACACTGTATATCGTCACTTATGTTCGGCTTGTTCAGTGATGTAGATTTTTCCAGATAACTCTTGTGTCAATTTTAGGAGGAAAACTTTGAAACCTAGTTGTTATTAAAAAAAAACTTTTCGAAACTTCAAACCTCGGAAACAAAGCGTTGTTCAACACACGTTAGTATGAATTTTTTTTTTAATCACGCAAAGATTCACCTCCTCAAATCTTGCATCGGCAAGTGCAACCAAGAATGGAACTAGCTTGTCAGCTCAGTCAGACGCCTGCCAAAATGTGAAGTCACAATGTGCGCTCCCTTCAATTGTGTTATTGAGGAATTATTTTTCTGAATCAAAAAGTCAAATTCTCTAAATTTATGAACGATCTTTATCACTTATGCGAGAAATATGAGTGTTAGAATATCATGGGTTGAATAGATCTAACACACAAACATTTCTAAAATTGATTACACTAGACCCACTGAATGGACATGCAATCTCCTATTTGGAGGCAATGGACTTCTTTCTTTGGTGATATTTGAACGGTGACGTATTGCGGATGAGAGTTTATGAATTCAGAATTTACTTTTGGACATCCCTTGTATCTAGATATCAAACAAATTCATAAATACTCCATTCATAGAACCTGCCTTGGCCATTTTTTCGTCAGATGTAAGGGTCATTTATGCAATTATATCACTCCCATTGTTGTCACTCAAGACTTTACAGACCATTATCCTATTATTATGAATATAAAATTATGTGAGACTAAGACAACACAACAATCGAAGGAAGATTCAAGAATCAATCATGAAAAGCTCTGTGAACTTGTATCAAAACTTAAATGGGATGAGATTGTGAGATGTAACGATGTTAATTCTTGCGTTAATAGTTTTGTTGCTAAATTGAAAAATCTTATAGAACAATGTACTGAAAAATTCAAAATAAAGAATAAAAACATCAAACTGACACCTGATTACAGGTGGTATCGTACGGTCAATACGAAAGAGAGACATTCTAAAAAAACAATGCACAAAAAATCCACACAATACGGATATCGTTAACAAGTACAAAATATACAGAAAGCAATTATCAAAATTTATTAAAGACACAAAATATGAGTTTTACAAATCGAAAATCAAGCAAAACCTGAACGACCCAAAAAAAACCTGGAAGACCATCAAAGAGGCAACTAATGACCAAGTAGTAAGGAATGAAATAAAATGCATTCTCAATGATGACAATGAAAAGATCACTGACGATAGACTGAAGGCTTGTGAATTCAATGCATACTTCAGTAATATTGTGAAAAATTAACAAGGAGAAGTAAATCCATGGGCCAAGGATATCAGGCACAGAAAACAAGGGGAATTCGTGAGTCATTTTATTTTACACCCATCACAGAAATTGAACTTTTGAATCAAATAAATTCCTTGAAAAACGGAGTGAACTATGGGGAGGATGGAATCACAAGCGAAATTATCAAAATGAATCACAAACGCCTCATGCAACCTCTATTGCATATGATAAATCTCATCTTCGCTGAGGGAATCTACCCTGATATCCTGAAAACATCAATCATAGTACCTATCTACAAGCAAAGAAACAAAGAATTAACTACTAACTACAGACCGATCACACTCATAAGCACACTGAGCAAATTATTTGAAAAATGTATAAAATATAAGTTGTCAATATTCCATGAGAAGCATGAGATATCACCCAACCAGTATGCATTTAAAGAGGGTACTAACTCAGAAAATGCTCTATGTAAGGTGACAGAGGAGATCTTAAAAAACCTGGATGACTGGGAGAAAGTTATAGGCATATTTCTGGACCTAACTAAGTCGTTCGACACTGTTGTGCATCAGACTTTGCTGGATAGGCTGAATAGCATTGGTGTCAGAGGGACTACTAATGACTTGTTTAAATCCTACCTGAGTGGAAGAACACAGTACATAAAAGTTGGTAGTGCATTGAGTGGACCACTTCTTGTAGTTTGGTGTGCCGCAGGGTACAGTACTGGGCCCAATGCTGTTCAACATTTATGTGAATGAAATAACATCTGTTCAGGACAAGGGAAAATTATTTCACTTTGCAGATGATGCAGCTATAATTTCGAGTAGAGAAACTTGGGAATATGTTAAAAAAGTGCAGGGAAATCAATCTCAGATATCAAAAATTTTTTGGACAACAGCTATCTATCACAATGTAGAAAAAACCAAGTTTATAGTGTTTACTTTAAATCAGAAAACTCAACCAAACGTAAAGGGCTTAACAATACATGAATCTAGTAGTGAGATAGAAATGAACTATAAATGCCGCAATAGGATTGAACGAAAAAGATGTGTCTAATATCTTGGGGTTCTTATTGATGAACACGTCACTTGGAAAGATCATGTGCAGTACGTGGTAGGGAAGGTCAGGAAAACTATATATAAATTCTATGACTTCAGAAATGTAATGAAAAATATGTGCTAAAAATCATGTTATTCAAAAATAGGGGATATCCTACTGATCTGTTATTTCAAAAATAGGAGATATCCTACTGATCTGTTATTTCAGGAGATATCCTACTGATCTGTTATTTCAGGAGAACAAAATGCTCACCCTAGACCAACTATATGAGATCGATAGCAAGACTTATGCTGAAGGCAGATTATTATAAGACTAAACTTCCACATCAATTCAATACAATAAACGCCACCCAGCAGAATAAACTAGTACCAACTGTTAGAAGCTCGAACATAAAGAGACACATTAGTTTCAGAGGACCAAAGAACTACAATATGCTACCCCCGCATCTCAGAGTAGGCCCTTACAAGAACATAAAACATAAACTGGATAGATGGATTATAGACAACCACCCTAACTTTGACCCGGGAGTACTGTGGATACAAAGAAACCAAAATAGGACACTTACACTTGTAAAATGTAAATAATTATTAGTGTATTAATTAAGTGGTGATGCACACACAGGTTTATAACCCATCGTTCTATATTCTCTTATGTTCGGTTAGTTTTTTCCTCAGTTTTCAATGATAGATAAGTCTCCCGTTGTTCTGGGGGAGAAAAAAAGATGTATATATTTCTGTAAAACGTAACTGATGTAACTTACCGAATTTGAAAATAAAAATTATTATTATTATTATATTGAATACTTACCTTGTCCAATTAACTGCAACTGCAACATTTTCACGGTTTTTTTTAGATCGTTTATTTGGGCTGTCTTTGGATCCTGGTTAACTATGGGTTTATTTTTTATTTTTCTTGCTCTATCTGCATATCTCAGGGTCGACAAGGTTTCATCAATATTATAATCAGCGGGGCTGACACAGGCAATCATCAATGTAATACTATTACCACCCAAAGAATCTGACAAAATAATAATGATCACAAACAATTTACACTGTGAATGATGTATTAATAGTTCAATTTTGGTAAGTTTTCAAGAAAATCATTTAAGAAGTTTTAGCGTATTTATATGATTTGGGAAAATGGATTCTACAAAATTATTGTTTCCATCTGTTAGTATTTTATCTTGATTCTATGGACAAAGTGATGGGTATTTTTTAACCAAAATTCAGATTTCTCAAGCACATTGAAAACAGCAACAGAAAATGAAGGTTGAATAACTATCTAGGAAGTCATGAATTTTGCTTCGAATTTCTTTTTTTTTGTAGTCAGTTTTTATAACATTGTTGGAAGGAAACACAATCAGTAAATCTGTTCCAGAAAGTTGTGTGTGTGCGTGTGCGTGTGAGTGAGTGAGTGAGTGAGTGAGTGAGTGAGCGAGTGAGTGAGTGAGTGAGTGAGTGTGAGTGAGTGTGAGAGTGAGTGTGAGTGTGAGTGTGAGTGTGAGAGTGAGTGTGAGTGTGAGAGTGAGAGTGAGTGTGAGTGTAATACAAAAACAGAGAGAATGAAGATTCTTGCTCATCCGTACCTTTCAGAAGTCTGGTTAGATTACTATCCCTGTAAGGTATAAATCTGTTCTCTTGTTGTTTCTCTTCTCCTAGAGCAGATATTACATTTCCCAACACCAAAAGACCTTTATTTATGTTAACACCTTCCCTGAATGTTGTTCCAACAGCTCCAGTCTTCTTAGGTCGTTCTGAACCAGCCAAATCAACCAGATGAAATTTTGCTGTTTTATTTTCTTCGCTGAAATTTTAATAGTTCCTATTTATGAATAAATCATTTACTAATGTATAGGAATTCCCATTTTTCCTTAAAGTATTTTCCTGATGAAATAAGCCACACATTTTCTCATCATTCTTCGCACTTCATTAACATTCAACATTTGAAAATACAAATTGAAAATTCTAAGTAGACTTTGACAAAATTCGTTTTCAGAAAAAAAATAATCGCTTCTTCTAAACAAATGTTCGGTACTTTTAAAAAGGTATATTCTAGTTCTTCATTAGAGATATTCTAGATGCAAAAGATGGAGTTACATCAAGATGCTGCTTTACAGGTATATGGAAAAGATATAGTTGCCAAACATACTACTCTGCGCATTTCAGTTCAATTTAAGAATTCTGTTGGAGTCTTCAAAACAGTTTTCGGAATTCTTTCCATTATAGCTGAACACATCGATTTTATATTTACATAAATATAACTCACATATTATTTCTGGCTTGCATGCAAATGTTGAGCGTGAAGATTGCATGACTTCTAGAGCTTTGTGAATTCATATTAGTAGATGCAGTAGCTCTCCCACTAGAGCCTTTTACTAAACAATTGAGAACATCTTGGGCACTTTCCACAACTACTTCAGTCAAGCCTGGTAAGTAAATGCCTTAAAATAATGGTATTATGATGATAAACATACCTGCCTTTTTCATTAAATGAAAATGCAAATATTATTTCTATTCTCAAAAATTATAATAACAATATAATGTAAAAATTAAATAGTATTTCACAAACATTTATTAAGACAAAACAAAATAAGAACATTCACAAGTTCATCTGTACAAAATTATATTATTATTCATTTTCAATTAAATTTAACAGTTGTTTCTCAATTTATAAAAAATTTTTCATAATGGGAGAAACTGAAACACATCACACATGATGGTCAAACGAGTCGCGCTCCCTAGAATTTCCTAAAAATCTAAGTGCAAATAAAAGTGGAAAATCTTGAATTTTATACGAAACTATTCATTAAAAATTCATGTACATGAAGAGTGAATTTGTAAACGATTAATAACTAATTTGAATCAATTAATCGCCATTAAACAATACCAATCATTGCGGAAATCGCAAGAAAAAGAGTTAGTTTTTTTTGTGGACAGCTGCGATAAGATAAGCTTGTTTATTTACAACAGGTGATTGACTCATAGAGTGCAACTGCGATATCCGATAGCTTGATCCTTATAACAGCTGATCGACCAGCCAGTGGCGTAACATAAATATGGCATATGAGCGCCAAATTTGTGATATAAAGTGTAAAACTGGAAGTATATCATGTAATTCGTGCAAATTGTGTGGCATGCAAAATGCCTTACTATGCCGGCTTCCAGATTGAACTACTACGCAAATCAGGCAAAAAATGAAGATGGTGATAAATGGATTTGTGTAAAATGTGAAACAATAAACAGTAAAGTGAAAATGTTATTGTAAGTAAACCAACTTCTCATATATTGAAAGACATAGACAAAAACGCATTCAAGAGTATAATCAAAAGCTCTATCCTTGAGTTTCTGGGACCTTTTAAAAAACACCTATAGGAAGAGATGCAGGAGATTAAAAACTCGTTGCAGTTTATTTCAAATGCCTTTGATGAACAAAACACCAAAATAGAAAAGCTGTCTGATGAAATTAAATTTACCTAGAGAGAAAAGTGAGTTGTTGAAGGAAAAACTTTTTTTTTTTTTTTTATAAAACATTGAATTCAAATGAATATCAATGAACAAAAAGAAAAAGAAAAAAAATAAACCATTGTCAATGTTCAGTAGATTAAGCTCTTGGTAGAGTTCTTCAGTATGTGTTGTCGGTGATTTGTGGAACAATATTTTTAGCAACTTGTTTTGTGCCACCTGCAGATTATAGACATCCTCTTTCTTGCCTGTCCCCAGAATGCAGCGAGATAATTTAGGATTGATCCAACATGTGCATGGTATATCAGGTATTTAGTTTTCTTGTTGAACAGAAAGGCATTTCTTCTAAGAATGTATGAAAAAGTATGAAGTTTTGCTATTAAATGTTCTATATGATCACTAAAATTTAAATTTTTATCTAACATTAATCCTAAATACTTAGTTTTTGTACTCTCGGTTATCTTGACACTGTTGATGAAAAGTTCGAAATTATCTGGTTTAATAGACTTAAAGACAGTATATGTACATTTTTTTCATTAAGTTTTATTCTATTATTATCAGTCCACTTTGAGATTTTTCCAAGTCATCCTGTGCCCTTTCGAATACATCCTGTATAGAGCCTGAGTAGAAAAGTCCCGTGTCGTCGGCATAGAGTATTATTTTACCATTGAGTCCTATATCACATATATCATTAATGTATATTAGAAACAATATCGGGCCGAGTACTGAGCCCTGAGGCACACCACTTGTCACTCTCACTCTCTCCCCTCACATCCGTTCACTATAGTGTACTGCTCTCGTTCCTGTAGATACGATTTGAAAAGCTTATACGCGGCGTTGTTGATACCTATGCTATCGAACTTCTGTAACAAAATACCGTGACACACAACATCGAACGCCTTACACAAATCCAAAAATACAGCCATCACATCTTTTCCTTGTCTATTTCTGCACATATATATTCTGTTATAGTGGCTATGGCAGTCTGTGTACTGCGCTTACTCAAGAATCCATTTTGATGAGTGTTCAGAAAATTTACATTACTTAGGTGTTCTAGCAGTCTGTTTTTCATCACAATTTCAAAGATCTTTGAACATGCAGTTAGCACGAGATGGGTCTATAATTACTTGGCTCGTTTTCGGACCATCCTTATGAATCGGAACAATTTTGCTATCTTTAGAACATTGGGAAAGGTTCCTTCCGACAAATGCTTGTTTATCAATTTGGATATTATAGGAGCAACCAGAGATTTCACTTCCTTAATAATTTTAGGTTTTATATTGTCGTGTCCTTGCGAGACATCTGACTTTAAAGTAGAAATAATATTTTCGATTTCTTTAGGAGATGTTCGTCTAAGATACATAGATGCAATTTTATTTGTTACTTTCTGTTGATAATTGGCATGATTTGGATTAATTTTTACTTTTTCAACAATCTTTACAAAGTAATCCGCAAGTACATTAGCTATAGTGCTTGCATCATGGTGTACAATTCCATTTTCATCTTTCATTGACCTAATTGAATTTTTATTTGCATCATTTGGATTGAGCGTTTTGCTTATAATATCAAATTGTTTTTGATTGAACCATCGGCTTTCTCGAATAACCTTTGATTGTGAATTACTTGGCTGTAACTGGAGTACCAGATCAGAAAGACAACGATACAAAAAAAGTGATAACTAAAATTCTAGATACCCTCAAAGTCCCACACGAGAATGATGAAATAAAGGAAGTTTTCAGAATGGGAAAGAAGCAAGAAGCTCCAATCATACTCAAATTAAATAATAAAGAACTCAAAAACAAAATAATTAAGACTATTAAAGGTGTGAAAGTTAGAGAATATGAATTAGAAGGGAAAAATAAAAACATCTTCTCCAATGATGAACTCACAACCTCCAACTTGAACTTACTAGGAAAAACAAAGGAATTGGCTAAGGTCAAAGGATACCACAGCGCTTACTATCTACACGGTAAGGTCTATATTAAAACTACTAAGGATAATCCTCCTACAAGGATATTTTAGGAAGAAGACTCAAAAACCAAATGGAACAACTCTCAACCAAAATAGATTAAGTAAGTAAAATAGATATATATGTATAAGAAAAAAAATATATAGAAATGGATCAACAACAAACATTTCATATCCTTTATTTGAATATTAGAAGCCTAAGAAATAAGATGAAGGAACTGGTAGATATTATTGGAGCTAATGAAATCGTACACATAATAGTGCTGACAGAAACCTGGCTGTATCCCGAAGAAACTCACCTTTACAATATTGATGGTTACAATAGTGTACATGATGCAAGAGCTACAAGAGGGGGTGGCACAAGTATCTATATCAAGGAAAACATTGACTATAAAGTTGTTAATACCTTACAATTAGATGAATGCAATATGATTGCATATTTCTTAAAGAACAGAAAACTTCATTATGGTGTATTTATTGACCACCCAAGTCGAACATTGATTTGTTCTTGATATCTATTGGATATGACTCAGGAAAAAATGACTGCATTATAAAAAAAAAGTATATTTCCTTAACAGAATTGGAAAGCATCTTAGTACATGGTCCAAAACACTTTAGAGTCACCTCTTCATACAGCCAAAATAATTTGTTTCACAATGGCCTTGTAGAATATAATAATTTACCAGGCACACTCAAGAATAGTTCAATCCTCAAGAGCTTTAGAAGCAGATGTATTACCTATTGTAAAGATTCTATTGAGATAATTTGAGTCTATGTGGAAATTGTGTTGATTGGGATATTTGTGCTTATATCTACTGTGATATGTTCTGATGAGATTTTTTTATGTAATCCAAATTATGCATTTGGTGTGTATTTCAGTGTGGTAGTAAGGGTACACAACATGCAAACATATATTTACTATGTATTAGCTTTTTCTGCTATTAAATAAATATTATTATTATAATTGGGGATATGAACTTTGACCTGCTTGGAAACTCAACAAGTATATCAGAATATAGAAATATTATACATATGAATGCGTTCAATATAAAGAACAAAATTTCAGCAGATAATGCCACTAGAATAACGAATAATACCTCAACAATCATTGATCATATTCTAGCTACAGATAAAATCAACTGCGATATAAGCGTGAAAGACCAGCAAATCTCTGATCATAGGTTATTACATATCAAACTAGAAAAATTAATCAAAGCTACTGAAAAGACTGTGATCTATAAAAGAAACTAAATAAGCAAGCTTACAAGAAAAAATACAGGAAAAGACATTGGCTCATTTCAAGAACTGACTTATTTGATAGTAGATTCAGAAATGCAAAATACTAGAGAAACTTCCTTTGTGATTAAAACTAATAATGAATGGATAACTCGTGAATTCAGGAAACTTCTAAACGATAGAGACTACAAATATTCCAGATGGGATAAAATACAAAATGACTACATAAAAAATGAGTTTACCAAAACAAAAAACTCAGTGAACAATTTAAGGAGAAAACTAAAAAACAATTTGTAACTAGAAAACTTGAGAGAACTGAAGGCAACGCTAAGAAGACTTGGTTAGTTTTAAATGGTCTATGTGGAGTTACACAACAAAAACAAAACATCTCTGAACTAGCACATTAAGGAAGAACAATTACTCAGAGCGAAGATATATGCAATGAATTAAAAAAACATTTTTCAGAGGTCAGGTATAAATTAGCATCCAAGATCAAACAGGTTAGGCAAGCAGATTTCGTTGAAGAAGAAATAACAGAAACTATCTACCTCGAACCCACAGACATTCAGGAAGTTAAAAGTGTTGTTGCAGGTCTGAAAAGTCATGGCTCTCCTATATGGGATGAGATAACGAAAATGGAAATAGTGGAAGTGTTAGATATTATTGGTGAACATCTCTAATCAATAAAATGTTAGAACAAGGAAAATTCCCTGAAGAACTTATGCTTGCAAAAATAGTACCCATACACAAAAATGGACGTAGGAATAATGCGGATAACTATAGACCAATTTCTTTAAAATAGCGGAAAAATCATAAAAAAAGACTAATAAAATTTTCAGAGAGGAAGTAATACGCTTGGGGTTGCTGTGGACCTGCTGGAGTGCATTAGCTGTGAAGTGGATCAGAACAGGTTTGTCATCATTGTTTACGTTGATCTCAGAAAAGTTTTTGACATGGTGTATATAAATTATCAATTGAACAAACTACAGAGAATGGGTTTTAGGGGTGTGTGTTACAGATTGTTGGAAACATACTGCAAGCATAGGCGACAATTCACAGTTGTGGGGGACAGTGAGAGTGTTTCGGAAGAACTCAAACTAGGAGTGACTTAAGAGTTCAGTACTGAGCACCCTACTATATTTGCCTTATGTGCATAACCTTCAATTTGTGAAACTTAAAGCCAAATATTTTATGTATGCTGATGATACCGTTCTTGTTCTTAGTGTTGATGACTTAAAGAAGATGGAAGAGGAAATGAATGCTGATCTCGAGTTGTACTTTAAATGGCAGTGCCATAATAAACAGCATCAACTTATGTAAGACTGTATATATGTTGATTAAACCTAAAAACAAAAAAGGCTGTGATATAAACCTCAATATATATGTGATAATAGGCTAAAGGAAGTAGAAAACTAGTATTTAGGACTTATCATAAATAATGAATTAAACTGGGATCCTCATATTCAGCATTATAGCTTTATCCTATCTCATCTGAGATATTTAACACCATGCTGGGAGAACTCGCCAAAGAATCAATTACAAAAAATTCAACGTATACAAAACAAAAGTGTCAAATCAGTTTTCTTATTGAATTTATACACGCCAAACAGTCGAATTATATACAGGTACGAATATTTTAAGCATAGAAAAATTGAAACAACTAGATCAGACGAAACTCATTTCTAATATAAAACATAGACTAGTTAAATCACAATCACATCTTAAAATATATGAAAAAGATCAGTGTCACACCTATAATGTTAGAAGTAAGAACTCAATTAGAAAAACCCGCGGAAGAATAAATAAAGCCAAAGACTCCCTATAAATTGCAGTATTTCAATTTATAACAATATGCCTCGATACATTATTGATACAAAAACGTTAAAAAATGTGCCATCTCCTCAAAAATACTCGATGTATGATGAAATGAGAGAATTATTAAGTTATTTTATATTATGTAAAATAGATTAGTTTAGTTTAAAAATAATAAAACATGTAAAACTTAGGCCCCATTACCAGTTCCTAAACTGATTAAGGGTCAGGATATAAAGCTTATTATTATCATTATAATGGAAACTAAATATGAAAATAGGAGAGTAGTAAGAATCTAGTTAATATCTCATAATTTTTTTATATAGGAAAATGAAATATGAACTGAAGTTCTTTAGAACAGAAAAATGTAAACATCTTATTTCCTGGATTTTTATCTGGCTTAAATAGTTGTGATAATACTAACATTCAGGAGGTCTAGTAACAATAAATGCTTGGGTATTATCTTTTGGACCAGGAGATAAATCATATGCACTAACAAAGGGAACTTATCCCTTTAGTAGTTCGTGTCTATCATTATTATTTCCCTCTCTTTGCTGTGGCATGATGTTCAGGAAATGAAGGAGCAGATATACTGGCATAAATTGGTGCCTTATTTCCTCTAGTGCGATGTTTCTTAACTTTTTCTAATCATAAATGTCTTGGAAATCAAAAACAACTTTCAGGTATCCCCTTAATACTACAAAAGCAGTAATAAATTCCGGACCATCAACCTTTTTTTTTTTAAATATGTTAATCATTAAGGATTAATGTGGATGCTGGTGTTTTACTACGGAAATAGCAAGATTAGAGTTGATACTACTGCCAGGTTGTAACCTCAAATCTGATTCCAGGTGTATTTCATTTCTTGATTGGGTTCAATTATATACAAGAGTGAAGAATGCCTTTTCACCAGGGTGTGATTCAGAAAAGTATTAAATCATTCAATTTTTCTTCCGACATTTTCTTTTAATCTTTCTTTACATTTGCTTGATGGAAATCATTTTGCCCGCTCGGCTATCATTTAGGAAAAAACAAAAACAAAATTTCCTGAAAGTCCTCTTGTCTATATCATTCCAACTCAATAATTTCTTCATTAAAATGCCTTGTTACTATTACAATGGATAAAATATACACACATGTATCATTAATCAGAAATTCTAAGCTCAAATATACATTTATTTCTTATTAAAATGCTTTTCAATTCGAATGTTTATTTTCTAGACAGTTAACGCGCCATATTTACTGCAACGGTATGTTTCCCCTGGATTCTCAATATTAGGCAACAATTTCACACATTTTTAGTCCACGACCTACGTGACATGAACCTGTCAATAGTGATGTACTCGCCATCTCCTGTCAGAGTAGAGAGAGATAGATTCTATCTTTTTCTTGCATCGTTTCAAGCCATACGTCAGATAACACGGAACATGAAATTGTAAATATGGTGATGTTTAGATTTATCTGCCAGAGTAGACACTCACGCTTTGTATAAATTGTGGTCAGAGTTCTAGTTGTGGGATTGAAGTGGAGGAAGATTTTGAGGTCAATGACAAAATATTGCCCAGATAAATTCAAAAATTCTCCTCTCCCAGAAAAAAATTTAATTTTTAAAATAGGAAGTTTTCTCAACTCGGATATATGATTTGCAACTCAACATAATTATGGGAAATATTTAATAACTCAAACAGTATTCATAAAACTTACCCCTCTGTGGATCTTCCCTTATATCTAAAATGCATTGCTCTCTAGCTTTTCCTGACAGTAGATCATACAACACTTCTTGGTAGAGCTCCATGAAAGAAACAGATATTGTAAAGTCGAACACAAAATTATCTTTAACAAATTCAAAGATTTGATTCACACTTCTAGGTATGATACCCATTTCCTCATCTTCCGAACAAGTTGTTCCCATGGAATATGTTTTACCAGAACCAGTTTGTCCATAGGCCAGAATTGTTAGATTGAATCCTATAAATCATAAGTAAAACTCAGAATAAACCTATATCAACTAATTTAATATATTCGACATTTTATATTCAAAAGAAAATTTAGAGTTGGCAGAACAATCAGTCTTTCTTGCCAATTCTGCTTATCGTTTATATTATTATTATATTGGATTTCAGTTCCATTGAATTTTTTTGATGAAGTTTGAGAGACTTTTGTAAGAGCCTTATCAATAGCAGACATGCTGCTCATCTTGCCATGATGATATCTACTCCCCTGGTTGCAATATCTATCATTCTGCAGTGTGTGATATCTTTACTTCAATTACATTAGTGTATGAAAAGTTTTACCTTTGAATAAATTGGGTATTACTTCTTTGATACAAATATCATACATATCAACCTGAGTAGCATCTGTATCCAGAACATAGTTAAAAGTGAATGCTTTATCTGTGTCCTTCACATGGACCTGAGATAATTCCTTATGCACTTCTAATATGTTTTTACATCCCTTTTCTATTTCACTTCTTACTAAAGGCCTCAATCTCACAGCCACTTTTACTGAAGAGTTATCAGATTTGGAATCAGCCATCTGAAAATTGAAACCATTAAGGATTTTCTACATTCAAAAACACTTAATTCATTAGTAAATTACATAAGTACTATTGAGCCTGTCTTTTTCTCGTGTAATATGAAAACAAGGAGCAAAGTCCTAGATACAAAATAGATGACAAAATTTTATCTACTAAATATTAAAAAACGCGGCAAATTATAATTTTGTTACTTACCTTTTCAGTCGTACATCAAAATTATATTTTGAAATAGAAAAAGAACTAAAATTTAAATATTTTCGATATAACAAACGATAGAAGGAGTTAAAATATTATTATTCAGCGTCATTCACAAACACAATCACACAAGAATCAACGGCAACGACGCCACCAATACAGACAGACATGTAAAATAACAAGCAGAAATAGCCGTTAACTAACAGATTCAAACATTTCAAATGGGACGTTTACATTTTCTTCTTCTTCTTTAAAATTTAAATGACCTGGCTACTTAGGCCATGTTGGTCAGATTCACGTTGTTGTTTTTTTTTGACAATTTCCTTTTTAATTATGGTAGGGCCCCCAATGAAGGAGATCTTAGGAACGTCCTAATACCCCAACCAGTTCTTCTTCGAATTTTTTCTTGGTATTTTCTGTTTTCTATCTTGGCTCAATTGCCTTTGATTTTGTTTCTTTTTTTGTTGTAATGGATGTTCCTATCTTTATTTGATAGATTTCTTCTTTTCGGCCTTTTTTACTCTTGTTCTCTTTAGCTTCTCGTTGACCACAAAGGAAAAAATATATAGGGGAGATTGTTAGTATACCTCAGCGGATTATTATTTATGTTTCAATTTTCAAACTAGACGCATTAATGAATTGAATAATATAATCGATCAGTTTTTCATTCAGATTCTTTAAACATTCGGTAAAATTTATCGGGTTAATTTTATATTCTTTTCTAATAAATGATTTGATTTGTCGCAGTTGTACCTATTTTGTTCGTATCCAAAAAATATGATTTAAATCCCCTAATTCCCCACATGAACAATTTGATGTTTTTTTAATCTTTATTTTTAAAAGATGTTGAGGCGTGCAACAATGTCCTGATCATAACCCATTCATTGTTGTAATATGTTTTCTTGAGAGATTATTGAAATTTTTGTACCAGGGTTTTTCGTTAATTTTCGTACTTTGTTGTAAATTGGCGTAGTATTTTCCTTTAGTCAAAGTTATACGATCCCATTCTCCTTTCCATTCCTTCCATAGGTCCGTTTTTATTTTTGGCCATATTTCTCTCGGGTTAAATTTGTATGTCCCATAAATTTCTTCATCTTGTCCTTGTTTCGCTAGTTGGTCTGCTTTTTCGTTATATTCTATGTTCGTATGACTAGGTATCCACATAAATTTTATCTGTATATTTTCCATTTTCAGTTCCAAAAAAAGTTTTCCTTATTTTTATAGTATGAGGATCATTATCTGCTCTAATTCTCCAATTTGTAATTCTCTCCAATCTTGATTTTAAGTCTGTAATGATTATAGCTTTCGATATATCCTTTTTTCCTTCACATATTATAAGGCTCTCCATAGTGCAATAATTTCTGCTGTTGAAATGGATATGTATGATGGTAGTTGACAAGGTACAGCTTATTTCTGGTGCACAGATTCCTATGCCCACGGGTCCTTCTGATCTTTTCTTTGATCTGTGTATATTTGATTCCACTCTTCATATTTATCTTTGTAGTATTGTCGAAATGCTGTTGAGTTATTCATCGTTTTTCCTAGGCCTGTATTTATATAACTGATTTTTTGGTAATGCGTTTACAATTCTACCTGATAACATTTAATGATTGGTGACATCTATTTTATGGCTGATATATATGGGGGTTTGATTTTGTTGTTCCAAAAGCTGTGAAATCTTGCCAACTCTTCAACTTTCTCTATCCATTTTTGGTTATTGGTATAATATAACTTTGTTATCATTTTTGACGCTAACCATTTCCTTCTTATAGTAAGAGGCATTTCTCCACTTTCTGCCAATATTGTTACGATTAGGGTTGATTTCATATATCCTAGCGCTGTCTTGAATCCTTGGTATTGAACCCGATCCATTTTTGCCATTAGATTTTTTTGTAAATCGCCCTACATAAATTGATGCATAATCTAATTGCGTTCTAACCAATGATTGAAATATGTTCATCAATATCGTTGGATGGCCACCCCACCATACTCTCGTTAGACGTTCCATTATATTAATACCTCTTTGAGCTTTACCACATATTTGGTTCACAAATAACTCCCAAGTTAATTTTTAATCTGGTAAACAGCCCTGATATTTAATATTGTTAGCCATCATTATTCTTTCACCCATTATTTCTATTCGCGGTAGTTGAAATCGTTTATTTCCTCTAAAGAAATTAACGCCCCTGGTTTTAGCTTCCGAAATATTTAATCCTCTTGTTGACATCCATTTTATTATCTTATTCAATGTTCTTTCTAGTTTTCTTATTATGTCATTTATATCCCACCCCTCTGCAATTATACACACATCATCTGCATATTGGACTATATCCACCTCTTCTTCTGCACATTGGGCCAGTTACACCATATGTATATTAAACAATAATGGGCTCAGTTGTAATCCTTGTGGTAACCCCTTGTTAGCTTCTTTCGGTCCTATCAATTCACTGTCATACGGATCCAACACAAATACATCCCTTCTTATCAATATGTTTTTGATTATGTTAATTAATTTTGCTGACACTTTTAGTTGTTTCAGATCTTCAATGAGTGTGTGTATTTGAACATTATCATACGTAGCTTGTATGTCCAGGAAAATTATGGTCGTTATTTTATTGAAAGCCATTCCTCTATAACTTTTTTTATCACGTATCCCAAACAGTCTTGAACTGATCTTCCTTTGCAAAAGCCGAATATTAGTGTATCTGCTGTTATTTTTCGTTCAGATAGAATTTCTACCCTGTTCTTGATCATATGTTCTAACGTCTTTAATATACATGATGTTAAGGCTATGGGTCCATAACTTTTGGCTTCATTCGGGTTTTTACTGTCAAATTAGTATTATTACACTTCTTTTTAAAATTTTGGGAATTTCCGGATTTATAACAAATTTATTGAAGAATTCTAACATCTTTGTCTTGATTCCAAGTGGTGCATTTTAAACCACCCCGTCCATTCCTGAAGCCGTGTCTTTTTTCTTTTCCACAGCGAAGTGAGAAATTTTCATTTTCTTTTGAGATATCTGAAAGGTACTGAAGGAAGTGGATAATCGGTGGAGTTGATCGTTCCAATATCTCTTGTCCATATGGGTTTGTAGGTCTATTCATTTTCCTATTAGGTGTTATTGCTCCTTCAAAGCGTCTTATTGCTTGCCACATTTCTTTTGGTTTTTTTTGTACCAGCTTCTCACAGAACTGCCAAAAACAATTCTTCTTCTCTTTTCGAATATGGTAACGAACTTTTGCTTTTGAATTTTGAGTTATCACATAGTTTTCTATTGTGAGTTCTCTCCACCATCTTTTAAACGCTTCTCGTTTGTCTTTTACCAGTTTTGCGTTATTTTCATTCCAGCATGGCCTCGCTGTATCTTCTATAATATTGCTTTTCTTCTTGAGTATACTTTTTCTGGCTACTTCTAAGATTAATTGAATAATTTCTTGGAAATTCTCACATCCATATATATATTTTAGCCATTCCGCTCTATCACATCTAAATCTTTCTAGTTTTGAAGTTTTTCTCCTTGGTAATCTGCAGTTCCCATCCATATTTAATTTCGTCTACACTGGGTAGTGGTCGGTCCCACCAGCGTCTTTAATCACTTCCCACAGACATTTATTTGCTATGTCTGTTGATGTTATTGACAAATCCGGTGCACTCTTATCTTGATTAGGTGAGGTTAATCTGGTACTATTTCCATCATTGAGTATTACAAGCTCATGGTCCTCTAAGAAGTTCTGTATTATTTGCCCCTTTGGATTCAAAATTCTTGATTCCCACATTGGGTTTTGTGCATTAAGATCTCCCATGATAATGCACGGGTCTTGTAAATGTATCCTGATTTCTTCCATTTTTATTTGTGTCAATTTTATTTGTAGTGGAATGTATAAATTGGCTATTGTCATATCTTCAATTTTAATTATTCCTACTTATTCCTAATTGTATTTTATTCGGCAGATCTAGATACTGTTGTTCTATTGTTGTATAGTTGATGTCTTTTCTAATTAGAAATGCAATACCCCAAATCCATCATTTCTGTCTTTTCTGATTATGTCAAATTTTGGTATGTTAATATGATCTTGTACTTTCAGAAATGTTTCTTGTAGTGCTATAATGTCTGATTTATATTCATCAATTTTCATTAATTGTTCTTCTTTATTGATTCTTATTGATCTTATATTCCATTGTAGTATTTTGATGTCCTCGAATTCTTCTTGTTAGTAAAAATCACCATCTTCTGATAGTGCAGTTCTACTCGTCGATCTTGATATATTTCTTATCTTATTAAATTATTCCATTCTTTCCATAATTTCTCTTGCCTTTTGTTGAGAGATTCCACCTGTTATTATTCCATTTTCCAATATTCTTACGCCATATTCCATCCATTGATTGACTGTAATATACTCCTTGTTTTGATTTTGACTATTTCCTATCCCTGACGTACTTGGGATGTGTCCCTCTTCTCTACTAAGAATTTACATAATTCCATTCCCTTGATCCTGTCCTGGTCTATAATTCATCAAGCACATTGTGATTCTGTCTATCAAATCCTAGCGATATTGGTGTTTTTCTTTTCTGTCCTGGCACTACTGCATTTCTATAAGAGTCCCTTGGCTGCAAATTTAATAAAAATCGTCTATCTTGTACTTCAATTCTCTTATCGTTATCATTACTCATTTTCTTCATCTTGGTAGCGTTAGAAAATTTCGCGGGTCTTTCCCTGCATAAGTTTTATCTAAAATATTGTTCTGCTTCAAAATACGAAATATTTTCTACCTCCATTTTTTCTTTGATTAATTTTTGTCTACGAAATTCTGAACAATTTCTGTGCGTTGAAGCATGATTATAGTCTTGCTTGCAAAAAACGCATTTATATTTTTCATTATCACAGTTACTTTCTTCTTGTTCTTCACTACAATTTCTAGACCTTTTTTTTCCTCTACATAGTATTTTTGTATGTCCGTGCCGTAGACAGTTGTAACACTGTATTACCGGGCTGATATATAATTTTACTTCTCTTGGTGTGTCATATATTGATACTGTTTTCGGTAAAATTTTTCCTTCGACAGTTATCAGATAGGATCCCGATGGTACATATTCGACTTTTCCTTCTACCACCTTTCTTCTGTTCAACCTTCCCGCCCCAACTACTTTAATTCCTGTTTGACAATTTTCTATATCTTCATCTACAATATCCTTTCCTACATCACTAATAACACCCCTGCACTTGACAAAACGCGACGGTAAATATATTTGATATTCATCTATTCCACTTTCCGTGAATGAATTGTTTTCTACAAAATTATTCGCTTTTGAGCCCGATTTGAATTCTATTGCAACCTTGTTATTCCCTTTTCTAGTTATCTCTTTTAGCCCTGTTACTTTACTTTGTGCTGATTTTTTTCCTATATTCATTGGGTGGAGCCTCATATTTTTAGCCTTTATAATAACTATAAATGGTCCCCTATCTGTTACCTTATATAATCTATACTTCGCGTAATTCATTTAAAAATTTTCCGACATCCTGTTCTTGTTGTTCTGTACGTTTACGTTTTTTTATCATTTTGATATGCGAATGATATTTAACCTGATATACCTTCTACTTTTTCAATACGTTTTAATAATTTTTGTATTATTCAACATCTGTTATCTTACACGTTATTGATTGGAGTTCATTAGATAGTGAATTAGCTTGTTCATTTGAGATTTGATTTTTGTTAATTAATTTTTCCCAAATCATACGACTAATATCCGACAATTTATCTTGTACCTATGGAAACAGGTGGCCGCCAGGGCCACCCTCTGTCATATCTCCTACTACGTAGGAGACATATAAAATTTACCCCAATAAATTAATCTTAATATTCTACTTAATTAATGAAAACAAATAAAAATAAAAATTAATCAAATCCGCTGAGTATTGAAAATTTCAAACGCTTACCACATCCATAAATTAATAAGGATTGGAAAGGATCACACACTCACAATATTTCGGAATTTAAACGCAAGGCATAGAATAAGTATAAAAGAAGACAAAGCACCCCATAGAATAAATTAAAGTTTATTCGCCAGCCAGAATCGCGATCCTGGCTGGTTAGGATAGGTCAGGATTGAAAGATTGAGATGAGGTCAGAATACTATAGTTTTTTATTTGCAGTTACTACTATCAGATGGCTGCTAAAAATCTCGAAGTTATCTTAGAATGATAATGCAAGGGCGTACTTTTTCTTATACAGTGGATAGAACAGGTTACGTTAGATTCTTATTACAGAAATAGAGATATGACTTTTTTAAGAAAATTATAACGATACTTTTTTAGAAGTCAACTCTAAAAAATTCAAAATAGTTTCATTATGAGGATTGCGAATATTATGTAAAAATATCACTGTTTAAGATGGAAAAGTTTATTCAACGTTATAACTAATTCCAGCTATCGTTTATCATCAGACAAGTAGAGACTTCATTCATCATTGCCAAATTTTTTCACATTCCACGAAATATAACAATTTTTTTAATACATATCCCGTATTAAACATTCATAGATTGTCTGCATCTCTTTGAAAAGAGATGCCAAAGTAGGACGGATATTTATAATATTTTGTGTTTTAGTATATATGGGTTTGTGAAAACATATATTGAAAGCTATTGATAAATAATTGAATATATTCTCCTTTTCTGCATTTCTCATTCAATCCTAGACTACGTAATGTGAAAAATGAGTAAAACCCTTTTATCCTATTCATGTATACGCTCATGTCAGCTGAATATCATAGGTTCTTTCGATTTCACGCGTCATCTATGTGCCATATCAGAATAATTCACTCATTATTTTGTCGTATTAGTGCAGAACACAGCACTTATAGATATAGTACCGCACATATAGTCCATTATCAAAGAGGGCGCCAGCAGACGGACTGTTTTGTACGTCAAATTCACTATACTGTGTGAAATTTTACGTTGAAGTGGGTTCTTCATCTAGAGTATATAAATCATCTTTGCGCAAGGTTTTAGAGCGCTCGAGAACACGTCCGGCCCATAGACTAATATAAATCATCTTTGTCCGGCCTTTAGAAACGTTAACCTCCGAATCACAGAATTGACCACTGGATCTTTTCTCTGCTCCGAATCCACTAGAAGTTAAATCATCTTTCAAAACACAGAATAATATCAAGTTCTGTGAGCTACCAAACCAATTCCTAATTTTTATTGGCTATTACGAGACGTTTCAAATTGGACAACCTACATAGATTGTTCATTTTATACATATATACATACAAGACAAAAATGTAAGAAAATTTTGAATATTCTCTCCAATTTCCACGGACCATATGGAACGAAGCCTATTCTTTCTATTATTGTAACACATAAATTCATCATTGAATTTTTTACACACGGGTTTTTATAATCGGTTTAGAGCAGAGGCAGCTAAATATAGTTAGAAATTCAGTTTTTTCAATTTTTTCATTGACCCAAGACAGAAATTCGTTCATTCTTAAATTTTTTAAATAGTGACGCACCCTAATAAAATGATTAATAAGTGCTATTGAAATGAACAGAGAAGTTGGGATGCTTAATGGTGGAGCAACACAAAATGCACAAATGATGGGCTCTATTCAAGTTATTTCGCGAATAAATACTTATATGCATATCATGTACTAACCTAATAGAAAGATTCAGTGGTTAATTCTATTACTAATGAATTGATTTTTAGCTAATATTATTATTTACAGAAAAGCTTATAATTCCGTATACCAAAACTCAACTGTAATACTTCATTAAACAGATAACAAAACTAATTTACAAAACTCCGTTTAAGTTGGTTAATACAAAGATAATTTAAATTTAGTTACACTTAGTCAATAGTTAATATCAGAAAGTTGACGGTTTAAATATAATCGCGTTTAAGTCTATATCGGAGTTACGGTGCATAGTAAAATTAAACTTTAATCTTGCTTAACTCTTAAACAAGATTGAATAACCACGGATCATACGACCCCAAAGTTTTCCAATAAGCTTTGGTATATAAACGCTTCATTTCGCATCTATAGGGTGATATTCGATATTCTTTTAATTTGTTTCTATAGCGCCTGCAATTTTCAAGAGATAGGCGTTCTGTTCCATGTTCTCTATCTAATTTTTTTGCGGTGCATTATGCCGCTGTTAAGTTCTAAAGTCTCAAGTCGGATTCTGTAGTGATCAGAAGAACGCCTACTTCATCTGATGTTTCAGCGGTTTGGCGGGAAATAAATAAATATGTTATGTTAGGTTAAGGTTTGAATCCATAACCAATTATACTATAATAAACTCTGTCCAAAATCATCAATTGTTACATACTACAAGGAAGGAATGATACGGTTGATTAAAATATATTTTGATACCCAAAAATATACTAATCCCAGTTGACTCTGAATACGGGATATTTGTCTGAAGAATTACTACAATGGTTTTACAAAATTCAGGCAAATATCAAGCTGATAAGATTGACAAAGGGACTCAACCTGAAGGAACCGGAAGGTAAAACAATTTTTTCTAAGTGAATGTAATATGGAACTGAATAAATATAATTAATTTCAGAGAGGAAACATCCGAATATAGGTTGAAGTTAGCCATTGAAAATGAAAATATTGATTTGAAGTATGGGTTTGAACGAGTCAAAGATCACCTGGAGCGAACAGGATTTTTATTGAATATGCATTCTGTAAACTAGAAAACAAAATATCACAATGCGTATCTAATTAATACTTTTATTTCAGACTGAGATAATGGATGAAGATAAGAGATTAGTTTCAGCTGTAGATTTCTATTTTATTGAAGAAGATGGTACAAGATTCAAAATTTCTTATGCTTTCATGCCGTATTTCTATATATTAACTAAAAGAGAATATATCAATGAAATAACTCAATTTTTATCAAAGAAATATGGAGGTACCATTGGAAAATGTGAAACAATTGAGAAGGAAGATTTGGATCTGGTTAGATCTGTTCAGAAGTGTTTATATTATTATGCTGATGTTCATAAAATTTTTCTAGCCAAATCATTTAATAGGATTGAAGCAAAAATATTTGAAGCTATCTTTCTGTAATCAAACTGATTTAATGAAAGTACGGAAAGACATTCTCAAAGTTGTTCGTAAGAATAGAGAGAAGATTGATGAAAACAACTACTATACTGAAATGCTAACTGAAACAATAACAGATGTTCAAGTTGATGCATCAAAATGCAGAAGTGATCCAATGGAAAATATATCTGACATTAGGTAAGAAAAATAACACATCAATGTAAAAAATATTAATATATTTATAGTCTTTATGACATTATGTGATGTATAAAAGTCACAGGAATATATGAACAAATATGATATATACTAATTCTAAAAATCAAAATAAAAATTATTTCAAAATTCTGTGATTTTTGACTGGCAATATTTGAGCGTAAAGTAGTTGTATGTAAAATCAGCATATTAGCTTTAAGAGTTCAGTTTTGAATCGTCTGGAGCATTGTTAAAAAAAAAATTATGAACCATCTACTTAGAAGAATTTTTTCATTAAAATTACTACATGGCTTAGATAGCTTTTTATTGAGCTTAAATTTGCTGCTTTCAAAATTTATTATGACTATTTGCTACTAAGATATCAGATTGAATGAAAAGGTATTTTTTTCTTCCATCATCAATATCTCAGCAACCGATGATCATACAAAAAACTGAAGAATAATTCAGAAAATTTCCTACAAGAAATTGCCACAACTTTTAGGAAATTTCTTTTCTCTTCCTTGATGTGAATTTGAAAATATAGGAGCTATGCAATTTATGATTTTTTGGTAAACTGCTAAATTATCAAAATTGATGAAATGACTAATGTTAAGCATGATTTTTTCAGCCCAATATGTCCTCAATAACCTTGTGAAGTAGTGATTCAATCTAGGGAAGGATCTCCTGATTTTAAGCTTTTAAGAATGTTTATTGTTCTTAAACAGTTCATAATCATGATCAAAATAATTAAATGGTATTTTAGACACACACAACCAATTTACAGGCTTATTGTGGGCATATTGATCTAAAAAAGTGATGCTCAACATTAGTCATTTCATGAATATTCATAAGTTAGATGCCTGTTTTCCAAAAAATCATAAATTACTCTTTTTTCCTATATTTTTAAATTAATATCTGATGCAAAAATAAAATTTCCCAAAAGTTGCAGTAAGTAGCTTGTTGGAAATTTATTCCAATTTTCGCAACTGTCCTTCAGTTTCTGTAAGATCGATGAGGTATTGACAATTGAAAAAAAAATTCCTTTTCATTTAAAGTCGGATATCTTGATAGTAAATAGTTGAATCAGTGTTAAAAAGAGTAATAAAAACCTATCCAGATCATGCAGTAGTTTTACGGAAAGGAGTTTTGTGAAATTTTGTTTGGTGGCTATTTGTTACAATTGTTTGATAACTCTAGCTCCTAAAAATTTTCAACCAGAGGATTCAAAAACTGAAATCATAAAGCTTCAAAATGCTGTTTGTATTTTTTGATGAGCGCCACTTATCAATCAATATGGCCAGTTAAAAATCACGGAAAAATTTCGAAATTATTTTTAACCCTATAACGTTTATGATTAGTGTATATATACAACTCTTATGTATATTAAACAACTCCAATATCTAGTATACAACTTGCACAATCAAAACAATGCAATAGGGTAAATTACATTAAAGCTAAAAACTCCTTGTAATTTAAATAATTCCTAAGTGTAAGCTTCATAAAAGAGTTGAGCTTTAATGGTTTTTCAAATACCAACCTAGGTATTCGCCCCACTAAATGAGAAAGATGATTAAATGTATGTTCCTTTGGTAAAAGGAAGAAAGTTTATATTTACTGGTTTTATGCATAGTATTGTACTTCGAATGGAGCTACAGGATGTAATATATTGTTCTTATGTGAAGAAAACTTCTGTGAATGAAAATTCTGCGAAGAGTGAGAATGTTCGATGTAATAAAAACTGGCTTACATGCATGTAGGTTAAGTTTCATACAAATTTTTAGGAACTTGTGCTCTAGAAGAGTCCATAGGATTTCCTGATAGTTAATTAATTCCGCCGTTACTGTTCGATAGTTAATAATAATAATAATAATAAACGTCTTCAATACCGATAGCATACAAAGTTTAGATGTTTTAAAGTTACAAATACAAATTAGCACAAAGCGTAACCAGACATGCTACCAGAGTCCATCAAATTGATGCTCTACTCAACCAGAAAGAAAAAGAAAAAAAAACAATAGATTGAAAAAACAATGAATTAAAAGAACAAAAAAACACATCAGGAACAAAAAAAGAGAAAACAATAAAGCAAATAAAAATAAACAAGAAATGAAAGAAATAACTACGCACACTGCGTCAATGCAACCGCGCACTTCTAAAAGAAACACTCAACTGACGAAGCGACATCGACCCCAGATCAACTCTCAGATCATTTATAGACTTTGCTATATTGTAAGAGAACGACCTTTTGAAAAGAGAAATTCTATGCCTAGGTATAGATATCAAATTAACATTCCTTGTTTCTCTATTATGAACTTGATGTTGAAATTTTATTTTTTCATATAAGTATGATGGTATTTTACTATTTACGATTTTATGATACAGGCTGAAACAGTGCAACTCTCTTGTATCCTCCATAGACAACCAACCATGCTCATTGTGTTTACCATTCACAGAATCAAATTTCCTTATGCCATAATCATGATGATAATAAGAAATTAAACGATGTATTGTACTATCACAAGAGATTTCCTGATAAAAATACATTATAACTGTAGACTAAGCTGTAGCATACATTTATCACATATTCAGTAGGCAGAGTTATTTATTCTACTAATCTCATTTAATTTGTTGAGTTTTTCTCATAGCCTATCTACATGTTTACTCCATTTTAAAACTTCCTCCAAGTGCACCTTGAGGAAACTGCCTCAGTTACTAAACCTTAATGACTCCCCCTCCCAGTTGATTACCAAAGGGGCCTTGCTAGCATTTCTTATTCCAAAGAATATATATTCTGTTTGTTGAAGGTTCAAAACAGACATGATTCTATTCACTCGAAAAAAGAAACTACCGCCTTTCAAGGCACCCATTCTCTTTAACAAGCAACTAATACTAGTAAAACAAGTGAAATATCTAGGTGTGATGTTTGACGCCCAACTAAATTGGGAAAATCACATCGAAAGACAAGCGCAAAACTCACTCTGGGCCTGTCGGAGATTATTAGGCTACAGATGGGGACTTCAACCAAATATAATATATTGGTTATACACGACAGTAATAAGACCGCTCTTGACCTATGTGGCCATCGTATGGTGGCCTGCACTGTACAAGGAGATAAAACGGAACAAAATCAACAAGATCCAAAGGCAACCATGTCTGGTAGTCACGGGAGCCTTGAGATCCACACCCACGGCCTCTATGGAGTGTCTTCTGGGCGTCCCTCCACTACACATGGTGGAGGAGGCGGCCATGAGGGCCGCCTTCTCATGAGACTGAGAAGAAGGTATGTGGAGGGATAGAAATCCAGGTTCTGAATACTTCACATCCCTCAACAAAATTAGAGAACTCCGACCTGACCTCACAAGAGGAGATCAAATGAGAGCCACCTACCACTTTGACGAACCCTTCAAAGTCGTCATTCCACCAAAAGAAATTTGGTCCACACCCCACGCCTGGCCCGAGGACAAACATTACGATTGCTCTAGGAGAGCATGACTACTCAGGAACTACAGAGACGCATACATCTTCATATGCTTTGACAGATCTGAAAGATACGAAGGTTACATCCAAACTAGTCGATTAATGCAAAGCAGCACTTCGACAACTCAGTGCTACAAACAGAGTTACTCTGCTTTGGTTCCACGCCCATCAGGGCATCGAAGGAAATGAGATAGCAGACAGCCTGGCCAAAAAGGCAACAGCTGTTAGGCGGATGGGACCAGAACCTATTCTGACCATCCCATGAACCTACATGCTCTCCTTCCTTCAAAACTGGAACACCAGGCAGGTATCTTGGGACTGAGACAGTCAAAAAACCTCATAAAGGGACTGCACTCAAAGAAGAGGGTATATAAACTATTGTCCTTCTATAAAAAATCTATTGGGATGGTAGTTGACCTATTCACGGGACACAAACTCAATAAACACCTACACGTCATGAGACTATCGAAAACCACACAGTGCCGCGGTTGCTTATAAAATGACGAAACAACGGAACACATACTCTTCGAATGTCCCGCTTATAAGACTGAACACTTCGGGCGCTGAAACACCTAGCGCCCGGATGATCCAGGAAGCCCCCTACAACAGTCTTGCAAATTTCATCAAAAAGTTTTTGCAAGGCATAACAAAATAACACAACACGGCAAGCACAATGGGCCAAATGGCCTGGGTGCTGCCCATAAGGGCCTTGTGTAGGAAGAAGAAGAAGATCAGTAAATATTGTAATCATATCTTCATTAATATGATCTGACAAATTGTTGATAAAGAACAAAAACAGTAGAATTTCTAAGGCCAAGCCACTTGAACCCTGACAGATAAAGTATGTCTCTCGTCCTTTATGTTAGAGGCAATAGAGAAAAGAATTATTTAGTACATGCAATTTGTATATCAGAACGTTTTCGAATGCCACTATTTCCTCAACGACTCGTGACTGAATAGCACAGTAGACCTGATTTAGATTACGGTTTCTAAGGGCACATCGACAATGAAATAGCACATAAACTCTGTTACTCTTTGTAGATCAGAGATCACAGTTGGCCAATAAAGTGGACACGAAAACGGAGCTGCATAGTGTATATACAGACCTAAACTACAATACTGGAAAGAGATCAAAGAACAGAAGCACCACAAAACTCTACTAAACTCAAACCCTAAGAGGATGAAGAAGTTTATTTATTTATTATACTTTAATACGTCATAATTGACATTATATGTGTATAAAGTTGAACGGGAAACTCCCCATCCATCCTAATGTCGAATAAAAAATACATAACAATAATTTCAAATATTGAACAAAACATAACTTTACATAAAACAGCATCAGAAATTTTCAATGACAATCCATAAGACGCGAAATGAAAACAAGCAATCAACAACGAAAACATGAATGCCACCGCTACAAAAGGTGTGCCAATCGCCTTTTCAATGAACGCAGCGAAACGGCAAAGAGATCAACCTGAGTGTGTATTTTGTTCTCAATAGCAACCGAGCGATCTGTGAAGAAGTTCCTTGAGTAGTTCGTTCCCTAAACAATGGTGTAAACCTAGTTATTCTTATTGGAACATTGAAGTTGAATACTGTTAATAGTTCAGAACAATCTATTAGACCATTAAGAATTTTATATAAGAGACACACATCAGAAATGCTTCTTCTACATTTGAGTGATTTCAAGTTATATCTTTCACTCATCACAATTATTGAGCGCTCGCAGATGGTCAGTTCAGATCGAAACGCCAAGTATCGAAGACATCTTCGCTGCACCCTTTCCAGGCAATCTATGGAAACTGAGGTATGTGGGGACCAAAGCATGCAACCATATTCCACTACCGAACGTACCAAGGAACAGTATAGCAGCTTCAGAACATCTGGAGAGAAATCGTCAGAGTTACGCAGCACAAAACCGAGCATTTGAAATGCCTTCTTCGTAACATTTGATATGTGTTCGTTAAAATTTAGAGCTTCATCGAGTGTGATCCCCAGATCTCTAACCGAGCTGACGCGGGCCAAAATCTGCCCTCAAACATCATACCGATATTCAATTTTCTCTTTGCATCGTGTATATGTGATAACAGAGCACTTGCTAAGGTTGAGATAGAGATGGTTCTGTTCCGTCCACTCATAAAGACTGTCTAGCTGACTCTGCAGATACTCAGCATCAGAAACACTTTTAACTATCGAATAAACCTTCATATCATCGGCAAAGAGAAGGAAATCAGTTGACAAAATTTGTCCAACGTCGTCAACAAAGATGTTAAATAGAAAAGGCCCAATGTGAGATCCCTGGCGAACACCGGAACTCACACAAATCTCTTTTGAAAAAAGTTTTTGTACCGAACTATCTGCTTCCGGCAGTATAAAAAACTACGAATCCATTCCAGTAATGACCCCCTTATCCCGAGTGCAAAGAGTTAACCAATAAGCAGATTGTGGTTCACTTTAACAAACGCCTTGGGAAAAGTCGGTATATATGGCGTCGAGCTGGTATCCCTCATCGAGGCATTTCACGATATCACTGGTGAAGAGAAGTAAATTAGAGATTGTGGAGCGTTGCTCCACAATCCACATGTTGTTCTTTTATGATAACTGATGTGCACCCTCAAGATAAATAATTGCTTATCATGCACTCCAATAATTTGGGCAACGCAGATTGAATGCATATTCCTCTATAGTAAGAAACAACTGATTTATCGCCTGATTTGAATATGGGAACCAAAAAACTCAACTTTCAAAATGAGGGGAAAACTCCACTTCTCAACGACAAATTATAAAGGTCACATATCGGACCAACCAAAGTGAAAATACATTTCTTCAAGATAAAATTTGCGACTCTATCGGGTCCAACTGAAGTTTTGAGCTTTGACCCACTTATCAACTCAAAAATTTCGCTTTGTGTGAACTGTATTGACGATAAATCCACCACCTTATCATATTCAAAATAGGGTGGCACGACATACTCCTTACTATACACTTTAGAGAAAAAATCAGCAAAACAATTAACTATTTCACCTCCGTCTGATGAGCTTACACCCCCGTACTCCAAGGTATTCGGTAATTCATGCGAATACTTCTTGTGATTGATATCTGATTCCTCAAATTTCCTAATAAATAGTCCTAACTTTTGATACCTTAAAACTCTAATAATCTAGATTTAACGTTGAATAAAGGGCTCTACATAATCTTCTCGACAAGAACGCATTCTTTTTCAGAGGAAGCAATATATTAATTGTCGTTATAGGAATTTCAGCAGTAAAGTTGATTGGATAACAGATACTGGGGCTAGTGATGAAGTATTCAAAAAATACACATGCAGTCATAATATGAACTTCTTAATCGCTTATATATGTTTCAAAGATCAAATTATTTCTACAATTGAAAATATGGTTTTATTTCAGAGAATATGATGTCCCTTATCATGTGAGGGTGTCTACAGATTTGAAGATATTTTGTGGATTATGGTATACTGTAAAATGCAGAGGAGCAAGTTTAGACCCACCCATATTTACTAGAAGAGATGATATCATAGAACGTCCAGAGCCTATTGTTTTAGCTTATGATATAGAAACAACAAAACTACCTCTGAAATTCCCCGATGCAAACACAGATCAGATTATGATGATTTCTTATATGATAGATGGCCAAGGTAAGCATCCCCTCATTCAATTTTATACAAAAGCATTTGACTCTTTCCAAGAGACATTTTTTTTGGAAAGTTTTCTCAACTCTCTTCATTACTGAATGTGAATACATTTTCTGCCAGAAAAAGAGTCGACCACCGAAAAATGAGAAAGAATTAAAAATTACTTAAAAGGTTTTCAAAGATATTAAACATTGAATCAACTATCATTTGATTGAGCAGCAACATTTTTTCTTTATGTTCTGTATTAGCCTTTCAACATTACATATTTTGTTTCTAATTTTGAATTGATCCAGTTTCTTGAAATTTTGTCATCAATTTCTAAACGTACTTGGGAGCCACATGTTTATCTTCATGACTTGAGCGACAATATTGGCTTTTGTTTGGGAAACCCTAAATGTGGTAAGGTGTTATAAGTGTTATAACTTCAATCACAAATCAGCAGAATGTGAATATACAGGTGCAAGAAAATGTTCAAATTGTACAGACCCCATTGCTATAAATATTGCAATGCACATTGTTCTTCTTGCAGCATTGATAAATATAAAACAAAATTTAATGTAACCTACTGTGCTTTTGATATTAATTGTAACTGTTCAAAATTCAATGGTTAGGCTAAAAGATCAAACAGACTACATGTTTTTTGATATAGTAAGTTAATTAATTAATGTTACAAAACTTTGAAAATTGTGATACTAATTTAAGAAATGAAATTTATATTCTGATGTAGTAGAATTGAATGGATGATATTATTGTATTAACCAACAGATGGAAGTTAGATACTAGCATGTACCGTTTATCTCATGATGACATATATTGTATAATAATGGCACTATAATTAGGAACAACGGAGTTGGGATATTTATTAGATTTAGCTTTAACTATACTTTCGGGGTAGAATACTATGGATATATACTATGGAATACGATGGTTTAGATTTCGTTTGGTTGCAAAAGTATCACTTTAGTCGCAGTATACAGACTACATACTGTGACAAGGAAAAAATTCAATGAAAACATTCTTGATTACTTTCAGCGATATAATTAGAGTAAGGATATAAATATTTTCGTGGGTGACACTAATATCGATTTGTTCTCGAAATTGCAACTGTTGAAGAGTTCAAAAATATTATGTGTGAGAATGGATTCATCATCATGATGAAAATGCAATTATTTACCTGAGGGAAGAACAGCCATCAACCGTGTATTCTTAAAATAGACATTCATTGAGACATATAAATCATGGTATTTCAAGTCATCCTGTTATTCTTATCTTAAGCATCCAAGTTCAAGATAAAGAATGACTAAATGTTCAATTAATCAAAAAGTACCTGGATAAAGTAGGATTGAGTAATGATCTGCAAACAATTTCTCGGAATAAGCAAAGAAATACACTTCTCCAAGTGTAACAACTTGAAGTCAAGTACCTTCGATCATTGCTTAGGGAAGTACAAAGTAAGAATACAATTTTAGTTGAGAATAATAATTTGTTAAAAGAAAAAAATAATTATCTAGAAAGAAAGAGAGATGAAAATAAAAGATTCACCAAAGGGAAGGTACACACAATCAGTATGAACTCCCAAAGCAATACCAACAATATGAGTCAGGACAGCCATCCTTCTCATGGGAATGTCTCTGGCAGATCGAATGTTCCGCCTAGTGATGAGCCTACTGGTTCACAGAAAGTATTGGAATCTCAGGAAATTTTGCCAAGAAAATCTTGGAGTGAAATTGCTGGTCAAAGTCAAACTAATACCAAACCTGAGAATGAAGTACAAAATCAAGAAAAATGGATCACTGTAGCTAACAAGAAACGTGACACTCGTTCAAAGGCAATCATATGTACGGGTGCTTCGGCAACTAATAAGAAGCCTAGCTTTCAAGGAGCAGTAAAAAATATTGGTTACATGTCGGAAGAATAGCCGAAAGTGATGTGTCCATAGACGCAATCAAAGACTATTTGGGAGGATGTTGACGAGAATATAGATGTTAAGAAGTTAGATACTAAGGGTTCAAACTCGGCCTTTAGTATCGGAGTTACATCTGAAGACTTATTCAAGACTGTACTAAGGGAAGATTTTTGGTTCTTATAAGAGAATTCTCTTTCGGATTTTTTTACAGAAGGATGCTGCCTCGAGGAATCCTACCTAGGGGACCATTTTTTACCTCACATTGTAACCAATAAATCAGAGAACATCTGCTTTTTTCATCAAAACTTGCGGTCCTTTGGAAATTCTACAAGATCTAAGATTAATAAACTTGATCTTCTTGTGTCTGATTTCAGCGCTGATATATTTTTACTGACTGAACACTGGAGAACCCATGATGAGTTGGAGGCTCATGTCTTTAATGGATATAAACTTGTGTCTGATTTCTGTCGTGCGGATCTTAAGCGTGGTGGTGGTTATGCGATCTACTGTCGTGACAAAATTATTTTTAAAGACAGGCCAGATATTAATCGTCTAGCTAAGTCAAAGGTGTTTGAGTGCTGTGCATCTCAGCTAACTGTGGGATCCACGAAAATCTTAACTGTGTATTTATCGTGCTGATACTGAACCTTATTGTGATGTGAACTTGTTTTTTGATAATCTAGCATGTATTTTAGAAAAGTGTATTTCTGAGAATAATTTATTCTTAGTGGCAGGAGACTTCAATATTGACCTGCTGGACGACTCAAAGGAGTCACGTACCCTTTCTACATTTCAAGAAATGTTTAATTGTAGGTTGCTCTTCGATTCTCCTACTCATGTAACCTCTCACTCTGCTACTTACATCGACAATGTTTGTTTGTGTTTCCACATAAAGCTTCTCCCTCGAATTCCTCCGAGACAATCCTGAAAAGACTGTTTTCTCCTGCGAACGTGAGTGTCTTTCTTAATAGGTTAGAGTCACAGAATTGGGACTGGATGGGATTGGGAATGTAAATTTGAAAATTAGTGACACTGTGAGTTTCCTTGGCATCCAAGTAGATTCTCACTTGAGCTGGGAAATTCATATTCAAAATCTTGTGAAAATGTTGAATGCTGTTCTGTTTTCACTGAGAGTACTAAAAACTCAGGTCTCATTGGAGGTTCTTAAGATCATATACTTTTCTAATTTTTAGTCGATCTTTTCTTATGGTTTAATTATATGGGGGGGTTCTTCCTTCTCTGATTCTATATTAATAGTCCAGAAGGCTGCTTTGAAAATGTTACTGATCTTAGGTTATAGAGAGTCATGTAGTGGTATGTTCAAAAGATTGGGGTTGCTTACCTTTTATGGTATGTACATCTACAAGATTTTGCAATTTATATTTCAGCATCCTCATTATTTCGAAGAATGCAAAAATTACAACCATACAAGGCGGGTTTTCCCTTTCACACATCATATCCACTCCACCTCTTTGACTGAGAAGAATTGCCATTACAACGCAATGAAAACATTCAATGCACTTCCTAAAAAACTCCAAAGCATGTCAGACTTGAGAGCCTTCAAGAGAGGAGTATTCAAAATTATTCTGAATTGTGAACCTTATTCTCTAAATGAATTTTATATATTTTGTAAGACAGCTCATTGATTTATAGTTCATATCAAAGTATTTGCTGATTGAATAAATTATCCGATTTTTAAGTTTTGTCTTGATCTTGGCCTTAAGTATTTTAAAACTATAAGTGTTCTACAATCTGGCAGGTGATTATACATCTTTACGCCCAGATACATATAGCTTGTCTGCGTTCTGCTCAGTCTTGTCCTTTAGGGAATCAGGGTCTCACAATACCTCGTTCCATATCCATGGTTCTGGTTATGGCAAATATAGCCAATTTTGTTCATATGAACGGTAAGAATGGTAATAAAAATTATATCTCTGAAAACTAAAACAGGAGGAATTATTACCTGTAGACGCTTTCAACTTCTTCCCTAGAATTGGGTCTGATCTTACTAATAAGATTAGAGTTAGAACTTAAAATGATACATTACCCAAAACTATCACTTCACTTAGCGTAATGCTAACCCAACTTATGAGCAAGAAGTTCTCATAATAATAAAGTCAGTTGCCAGTTAAAGTAGTTGAATAACTTTAGCTACTTAAAAAAGCATAGCAGATAAAAGTGTCAATCATATCACAGTAGTCACAATCCCGTTACGATATAAGTGCTATAATAGATCTTAGTAAGATACATATAATATATTCAGAGAAAATACTTGCTGTAAACTAAGAAATGTAATTATATATAAAAATTAATAATTTTTCGTTTTTTGCCTTTTTATTTTCACTCAGGACTTTGTTCACTGTCAAAACTTTTATCACACAATGCTCTTCTTCTGAGCGTAAAACTTTCAAGAGGAAGTGCCTTTTGGGAAAAAATGGGTTTTGGTTATTGACTTTGTGAATGTGAATTTTACCTTATTAATAAATATATTATTTAACTATTATTATTTTTTTTGTATTAGCACGACCATTATTGTCGTAAATCAATTTATTATCTTATGTATGCATTTGAGTCAATAAAAAAATATATAAAAAGAAAACATGTTCGCAATAACGGTTTTCATATCCTACTAAGAAAAACAAGCTAGTCGTTGCATAGTTGCGGAGTCAATTTGAATTAATAGATAACAAATTTGGATAACTTACTGTACAATCACGTAGACATATTCTAATCTTCCCTGTTGAAATCATTCAGGTCTCAAATCAGCATTATCTTCTTTTAGTTTTTAGTAGAGTGTGACTTCTGGCCTGAGGTAATGTATCAATTATAACCACATTTTTATTGTTGAGACCACTTTATCATCATACAGATATAAATTCTATTCGATTTTTAAAGAATATTTATGATAACTCAAATAGAAATCAAATTTCGTTCGTTTCGGATATGAACTTATAAACATTATCTTTCTTGGCATAATTTTTTCAGGTTTTCTTATAACAAATAGAGAAATATTATCAGCTGATATTGAAGACTTTGAATACACTCCTAAGCCAGAGTATGAAGGGAAATTTACTATTTTCAATGAACCAAATGAAAGAGGAGTCATTTTGAAATTTTTTGAGCATATTATTGATATAAGACCACACATATTTGTTACATACAATGGAGATTTTTTTGATTGGCCTTTTGTGGAAACTAGAGCAGCAGTGTATAATTTGGATATGAAAACAGAGATAGGTTTCAGCAAAAATAGAGATGGAACATATGTATGTAGACCTGCGATGCACATGGATTGTCTATGTTGGGTGAAGAGGGATTCCTATTTACCTGTTGGATCTCAGAATTTGAAAGCTGTCGCTAAAGCAAAATTGAGGTATTTAGTAAAAATTTCAGATACTACTTGAATGTATAGAAAAATGGTTAAAGGAAATTTTTCAAATATTCAGATGCATTGACCTACATAAAAACCTTCCATGCAGTAAATTACCAAGAGCTAAGTTTGACAATTTTTAAGTTACTTACTCTAAATGGTATATACGTGAAAAAAACTTGAAATTCTTAGAGCAAAACTATTCAAAAAAGATTTTCTATATAAATTTTACTCTTAAAATTTTCAGATATGATCCAGTTGAATTAGATCCAGAAGAAATGTGTCCCTTAGCTGCTTCAGCACCCCAAATACTCTCTAATTATTCAGTCTCAGATGCAGTAGCCACTTATTATTTATACATGCAGTATGTACACCCTTTCATATTTGCTTTATGCACAATTATTCCTTGTGAACCAGATGAAGTTCTTCGAAAAGGATCAGGTAGGCAGAATTTGCAATTGGTTGATGGAATTAAAGGTCTGTTCTAATCGCAGCACACTCGCGTTTTAGATAAATTACTAAATTTAAAAGCGACATTTCTTTTTTAAAGTTATGGTATTGCCAGAGCTGTATAAATGTCTTCATGTTGATGTAGTTTAATTACTATAATCTAAAATCTTTTCAGGTACCCTATGTGAAGCTCTTTTGATGGTGGAAGCATTCCATGCCAATATTATATTCCCAAATAAACAGGAAACTGTTCTCAATAAATTAACTGAGGATGGTCATGTGTTACATCAAGAAACATACATAGGTGGTCATGTGGAAGCATTAGAATCTGGAGTTTTTCGAGCCGACATTCCTTGCAGATTCAAACTCATTCCGGAAGCAATTAGTAATCTCATAGAAAAAATTCCACATACTCTTCAACATGCTATTGAGGTAGAAGAAGGAGTAAGTTTAGAGAAAGTGATGAATTTAGATGACATAAGGAATGAGATAGAATCAAAGCTTTTAGCTTTAAAGGTAATAATCTTTATAATGAAAATGAGATTCCTTGATGATTAATTATTATATTTTTATATATATATATATATATATATATATATATATATATATATATATATATATATATATATATATATATATATATATATATATATATATATATATATATATATATATATATATATATATATATATATATATATATATATATATATATATATATATTTTACCCGACGAGTTGCCCATATATCTGTTCATGCAATCAAACTGATTTCATGAAAAATATAAATCCACCACCCGGTAATTAATACCATTGCCAGGCAATGATTATAATCAAAACATATCCTGGAGTAATTATATATTAGGATAACGTTAAATGTTATGAGAATATATCAATCTACCAGAATATATACATACTATAGCATCATCAGACAATGATATCAATGTACCAACGAGTAGTGTCAGAGGCTTTCTCCCGGAAAAATCCAGTGTACGGACCTTAGTCAAGTATATATATATATATATATATATATATATATATATATATATATATATATATATATATATATATATATAGCATTACATACATAATTATTCTAATGCTTTCCAATTATTACATAATTCAACTTACTTTGTAGCAACAACCAATGCGATTAGAAAGACCTCTTATATACCATTTGGATGTTGGAGCTATGTACCCAAACATTATTTTGACTAATCGTCTTCAGCCTTGTGCAATGGTCAATGAAACAATATGTGCAGCATGTGATTTCAACAAGCCTGGTGCTACATGTCAAAGGAGTATGGCTTGGATGTCACGAGCCGAATATAGTAAGACTAAAAATATGTTAAAGTTAAACAATTGTCATCAGAAAAATCATTATTCCTAATTTTTTTAAATATTTATAGAATCGATAATTCATTTTCATATATAAATATGAGCATTAATTAATTTTAGTTTATTCAGTTACTCTCATTCATAGTACATTTTAATAATGAATAAATATCTATTAGTATTTGAAGAAGGCTTTGAACTCGGAAGACTTTCGTTTATTTCCAAGAAAAAAGATCACTGCAAGCAGTTAGTAATGTTCATATGATAAATTAAACATCAATAATAACTAACAATATCAATGGTATCAGTAGTAAGATGTTCCTGCTGTTAGTGTTTGAGAGATGTTACTCAAATAATGTGTAGTTTTACTAATAACGAATTAGAATTAATTTTTATCAAAGCTAGGAGTTCCCAATCTCTTACTTTCTTAAAGATTTTGGATGCATGGCTCCATTATTGATTTAGAAATATAATTTGAAAGTTAGTGCAACCAAAAGAAAACTTGAACAACTAGGTGTAGGTTTTCATTGATTAGGCTATACAGAATAGCATAGTAAAGATTACTAAAAAGTTTGAGATTTCTTGAAATTCCGAAATTAAGCACTGCTGGGAAGTTGATTAAATATGAAAATAAAAATTCATTATTTTGTGTTGTATCATCTGTTGTATAATTGATGATTTTGTATGACAAAGTGTGTGAAATTATATAAATAAGGGGTTTCGAAAGTAGAAACCAATTACAGCAGAGCGTTGATTATCCGAACTAATTGGGGGAATGCTGGTATTCGGAAAATCGTTTTTTTTTTAATTGAATTGCTTTGATTTTCACATATCTATGGATGTATTAAATTCAATGCACCACTGAAAACTTCACTTACGGATTGTTATAAATTTTTTATAACAATGGTAGATGGGAACAACATAAAAAAGTATTTCGGGTACAGTTTCATAATGAAACATGGATTAAGTACAATTAACGCTAAAGGAAATCGTTAATTCTCGTGTGCCAAACAAGTAGGATAGCAGTTCAGTTAAACGGTGATTCGGATAATCAACGCTCTAGTGTAGTCGCAATACCAGCTCAGAAACGAAACTTCAAACGTTTATGGAATCAAGATAAAAGGTGAAAATGAAAACGGGTATATAAAATTGCTCAACTGAAAAACAGTAAAAGGCAGTAATGAGAACAATTTGAAGATGGGAGAAGAAGAACGTCTTAATGATAAAAAAAGATTATCCTTGAACAATGAAGGCTAGACAATGAACAGTAATTTGAAATCAGAAGTAAATAAAACCTTTTCCAATCTCTATCTGCGAATGAACAACAATTCAAAAAGAGCATATAGAATTAAACAAGATGATAGTCACAGAGAGCGTTCAATCAAAATTCGTTTGCTAACTCCAATTACAGAACACAATCGCAAATCGCAATTTACTGACATAGAAAGATGAAATTACAAAAAAATCTGTGCCTAGCAGGATCTAGAGGAAGAGTATGAGGATGCAAAAGTACATCCCCTGTAAACGTGAAGATGAATTTGCATTTAGGAACAAGTCTATTTGATCAACCTAAGAGAAGAATAGAAGCAAACATACCACCATCGTAACTTGAGGTATCCATCAGAAAAGGTTTCAAACACTGTATGCAAAAACTGAAGAAACGGAAATGCTTTCAACATGAATGAAGCCTGTGAGAATAAAATAACGCTTTCACGATCGAGCATCGCCTATAAAAATGCAGATACTCTTTCTAACAGAGCATGTAAAAAAATGATTGCAAACATTGTAAGACTTATGAAGAACAAAATCAAGTATTTTGGCTAAATGCTCTTATGGTTAAGGAAGAGAAAAGACCATTAGAATTAATTCTCATTAAAGGGCCTACAGTAAAGATTATGCAGGCGCAATGTTAGTTGATAGTCTCCTGAGGACAAAATGTTACACTTTGGAAGGTAAATTAATCAAACTTTTGCGACTGTTCAAAGAAATAGAAAAGTTTGCTTCTATTGGAAGTGAAAATATGATACTTAGCAGCTACTAAAGTTCCTAAAGAAGCACAACAGCAACAAGATAATGTTATATTGAATTGGTTAGCAGATCATCAAAAACAGATATGTAGTTATCAAATTCAGAGCTACACAGAGATGCTCTAAGAATGTCTATGAGGTATACATGAAAGAGTTTCAACTAAGTTTTGTTCTGGATATTGACCTAATTAAGACGAAATATAACTTTTGGCTGAACAGAATTCATTTCCCATCCTTTTTCATATGTTTTTTTTCCTTTAGTGCCTGCTACCAGAAATGAGTATCATAGAATTCAGCAGCAACTAGAGACTGAAAAGTTCCCTTCTTTAATACCTGGAGGTCCCAAACGTGCATTTCACCAGTTACCTAAAATGGAACAAGCTGAGTTGGAAAAAAAGAGACTCCTTATTTACTGCAGGAAAGTATACAAAAAACAAAAGGTAACTAGAATTGAAGAGAGAACAACTACTATTTGCCAAAAGGAAAATTCTTTTTATGTGGATACTGTCAGAGCTTTCAGGGATAGAAGGTAATGTATAACTTTATTTTTTTAAATATCTTTGAGTTTCAATATTACAGCATTGCATTTTTTTTGTAGATATGAGTACAAGGGCTTATCGAAAAAGGCAAAGACTGCTGTCTCTGAAGCAATCAAAGGAGGTGACGCTTCTGAAATTAAGTCTGCAAAAAACAGAGAAGTTTTGTATGATTCGTTGCAGTTGGCCCATAAATGTATTCTCAATTCATTTTATGGATATGTAATGAGAAAAGGGTATGATTCATAATTTCAGAGTTTCTGTCAATTTTATTACTTAGTAATGTTGTCATAAATCGAACTGAAAGGATTGCAGTTTTTCAAAGTAAACTGTTCAATCATTCGTAAATTATAAAATAACCTTCCTATGGGTATTAATTCTTGAAACTGGTATATAAGTGTGCCATCTACTGGAATTAGTTATAATGATAGCATATCTCTGTAAAGAATGGCCGACTGTATTTTCGACTTTGTTATAGACTCATCATATGTGTCGCATGTTCACTTTTCTACATGGAATCATATAGATTTAAGAAAAGTTAAACATAAAACAGCAATCTGTCGCGCTGGTCACAGCCTCTCCAGATGGAAGAGCGGAGTGATCAAAATTTACTTCTTCAGTTATGATCAGACATAAAATACAATGCACTGAATGCCTACGATTGGTATCATGATAAATGTACCAATATTGATAGCAACAAATTAAATCTTATCTTGGCTAAAAAACTTGTCTGGCGGTGCAACGAGTGCGATAACATCGATGAATCGGAGGAGGATGAGGATGAAAACGAGGAAGTTGATCCGACGAAAAAATCACTCAGAAAAAATAAATCTCCACAAAAAGAGCAAATTCACTCTTGATGATATAGGAGAGAAATTGAATACACTCATCACACAAAACAATTCTCTAATGAAGAAACTCGAAAAACAAAAAGAAGAAATACTAGATCTAAAGAAGGATTTTGACCGGCTTGAAACTCAACAGCAGCAGATGAAAGAAGAAATAGCCCACCTGAAAGGAACGTCCCAACAAAAAAATCTCAAGAATAACGCAGTTATCAGTGGAATAGACGCGAAAAACATGAACGATACTCAAATTAAAGGTGTAGTGATTACTTACGGTCAAAAACTAAATGTACAACTCTCAAGCGAGAACTTCGAAGCATATAAAATAGGGAAGAATAGCGAACGCCTGAAAGTCTGTTTCAAAGAATTTTCCATAAAAAGCCAAATAATGAACACAAAAAAGAATGTACAGATAAAGGCAGAAGACATTGGCCTCACTGGGAATAACTACATCTTTATTAATCAGGACCATACATTCAAGAGCTGTACGAAAAAGTAAGGGATTTCAAGAAAAAAGAAAACTATAAATTCGCATGGGTTGATGAAAGTGGCAAAATCTTTCTACGGAAAACTGAAACTAGTAAAATCATTGAAGTTAATTCAGAAGATAAATAGAATAAAATACAAATAGAAAAAACTGAATATTATTAACACAACATATACGAAAGGAACACTACTCAAACTTAATATACTATACATTAATATACGATCATTGAAAAGCAAAGGCAAAATGGATAATTTACAAACCTATTTGAAGGAACATAACTATCCGGAATTCTAATACTAACAGAAACATGGCTAAAACAAGAGAAAACCAAATAATTCAGTATATATGGCTATTGTGATGTGTTTAAATGTCGAATTTCTAGGGAGGGGTGTTGCAATTTATATAGAGAAGGATATAGAGTATAAAGAGATGAATATAGAAGATTCAGAAGATTGCAATATAACTGCCATCAAAATCAAAAAGCTTAAGTACAAGATTATAGCAATCTATAGAGCCCCACAAATTAACCCAGAAGATTTCTTCGATAATCTTGATGAAATCAAAATGCAATCATGGAAGATATTCTCGATGTTAATAATGCAATCATCATAATTATTCAACTCAATAACTACCATATAAAAAAACCTGATACAGAAGAAGAACATAACGCGAAGAAACAAACAAAATGGATCTATAATCGATCATGTGATAGGTCCGAAAGAACTACAGTGCAAAAGAAATGCTAAAGATACTGCGATCTCTGATTATAAAATGTTATATGTGACTCTTGATATTAATTCTGAAACTGAAACAAAGAAGGATAGTGATACCACAACGAAAATTAAAAAAAAGGTCCTACTTTGTAGACTACAAAAAGTTGTATAAATTTGTTGAAGAAAAAATTGAAAGCTCCGAAAATAACTTGCCTAGGCGATATATCTAACATAATAAAACAAGCTAAAAATCTTAATACATCTACAAAACAATGTACAATCAAAAACAATATACAATGGATGAACAACAGAATCTGTTACAACCTGAAAAAACGTGACAAAGCCTACAAAAAATGGAAAAAAACAGTGAATCAAGAGAATTAGAAAATAAATTCGAAAAGCTGAAGAATGCAGTCACCAACCTTCTGAATGAATACATGAACAAGAACAAAGAAAAACCTCCAAAACAATCCAGAAAATACATTTTGAAAACAAAACTTACTACACTGACAAAGACCTTGCAAACGCACTAAATGATTACTTCACAAATATCGCATGATCCTTATAAGGCTAATTCGACTCGACAATATATATGATGAAAGTATCCGAAAAAGAACTTCTTGCAATCATAAACTCCTAGAAAAATGATTAATCGCCGGGTCCAGATAATATAATGGTCAAAGATATAAAATGCCTTTATAAGATCATAAAAAACCCATTGCTAAAAACACTTGATGAACATCTTCAAGTAGGCACTTTTCTAGACTCGTGTAAAATCTCTAAGATAATTCCTATCTACAGGAAAGGATGTAGGAAAAATCCAGGCAATTATGTACCAATATGCTTGGCATCAATATTTTCGAAAATATTCTAAAAAATTATGAAAAATCGTTTCTGCGAATTCCTACAATTTTCCTCTACTCAATATGGATTCCAGGAGAAGAGTTCAACCTTGGGAGCTGCTATGGATGTGATACAGCTACTGATCGACTAATTGGAAGACGGTCATCTTGCAGATGCTTTGTTCATCGACTTACATAAAGCATTTGACACAGTAAAACATGACATATTACTAAAGAAACTTGAAAACATTGGTATACGAGGCCCAGCTCTCACACTCATGAGGTCATTTCTCACAGATAGAAAACAATACACAGATCTGAATGGAGAGTTGAGCGAGCTGAGGGAAGTCAACACTGGTCTTCCACAAGGAACAGTCTTAGGACCAATCCTATACTTAATATACGTGGAAAACTTGTCCATGGTGGGTCTAGAGGCTGAGCACTTCATGTTCGCAGATGATACCGTTTTATTATATAATGGAACAAGCAATGCAGAATTAGAAACATCAATCAATCAAGACTTGGAGACATTCAACAAGTGGCTAAAAGCAAACGGACTGATAATAAGTGACGACAAGACTGTTTACATGTGCCTTAACAGGAAAAAAAAATCATATTCTCTGGACATTCAGGTTAACAAAATACAATCAAAGAAAGTGCAATGTTATAAATACTTTGGCTTGATTATTGACGAGAAACTCTCATGGAATGAACATATTGATTCTATTTATAGAAAAATTAGAGTTCTCATATGTGCTTTCAGACAGATGACCTTCTACTTACCCTCGAAATGCAAAAAATTGATATATTTTACACATGTTAAATCGATATTCTCATACCTTATAACAGTGTGGTCAAATACCCACAAATTTAATCTGAAAAAAGAGTACAGAGATTACAAAACAAAGTCATCAAAGCAATATATAATCTACCTACAATTGACCTATATAGGAATTTTAACTTTTTAGAGATACAAAAATTAAAAAATCAAGAACACTGCAAACTTGCTTTCAAAATCAGAAACGATCTTATAAAGTCAGGCTCCTCTATTCAGCCTGTTTCCGCCATACATAAATATAAAACAAGAACTACTAACAATTTAATTCAGAAAAACATAAAAACAAATCTTGGAGCTAAATCTCCGGTATACCAAAGCATTCATTACTACAATCTTTTGCTCAATAATTTGAAACAAATCACTTTGATCAGAACATTTTCCAAATCTATCAAAAAGTACCTAACTGCTATGTGTTGATGTTGTTTATATAATACTAAATTGACTCCGCTCACACAAACTATTATTGCTACTATTATTTTTACACTGGTAGATGAACTTAGATGGTGTTAACAGCACTATATGCTGATTTACAGTTTTATACATGAATAAATAAATAATTTTCAACGAATTAATTTGAATTAGTTATTTATATAAGTATATTTCTGTATTCTATATATTCTCATATGTTCAATTTTTATATAACTTTTGTTTAGTTAATTTTTAAATCTTCTCATAGATCCCGATGGCATAGCATGGAAATGGGAGGTATTGTGTGTTACACAGGAGCACACATCATAATGAGAGCCAGAGAAATCATAGAAAAAGTTGGTAGACCACTAGAATTGGATACAGATGGAATCTGGTGTGTCCTTCCTGCTTCTTTTCCTGAAAATATAGTAGTTCACACCACTGACGAAAAGAAGAAAAAACTTATAATTTCATATCCAAATGCAGTTCTCAACTCAATGGTTAAAGAGTATTTCACCAACGATCAGTATCATGAACTAGTCAATCCTAAAACTTTGGAATATGTTACAAGAGAAGAGAATTCAATATTTTTCGAGGTAGATGGACCTTATAAAGCTATGGTTTTACCGGCGTCAAAAGATGAAGGAAAAAAATTAAAGAAGCGTTATGCAGTTTTTAACTTTGACGGCTCTTTGGCCGAATTGAAAGGGTAATGAGCTGATTATGTATATTCTATCTATTGAGCTATTGAATCAAATTTCAGATTCGAGATTAAAAGAAGAGGCGAACTACAACTCATTAAAAATTTTCAGTCTTCAGTTTTTGAAGCTTTTCTCAAAGGGGATACTCTGGAATCCTGTTATGCCTCCGTTGCACAAGTAGCAAACTACTGGTTAGATGTGTTATTTTCCAATGGAAGAAATATGCCTGATACAGAATTATTCGATCTTATATCAGAGAACAGATCAATGTCGAAAAAATTAGAAGAATATGGAGGACAGAAGAGTACTTCAATTAGCACAGCTAAAAGATTAGCTGAGTTTTTGGGTGATCAAATGGTGAAAGATGCGGGATTAGCCTGTAAATATGTAATTTCAAAAAAACCTAATGGAGCTCCAGTAACTGAAAGGTAATAATTGATCTGTAACATGGAAAATTCTTGATATTCCATGTCTATTTTTCAGGGCAATACCTTTGGCTATTTTTCAAGCTGAAGAAAGTGTACAAAAGCATTATCTACGGAAATGGCTCAAGGATAGTACTATTGGAACAGTAGATATTCGCGATATTTTAGATTGGGGTTATTACATTGAGCGTCTTGGTGGTGCAATTCAAAAGATTATAACTATTCCTGCTGCTATGCAGGGGGTAAGTAGAATTATTAATTATATTAGATATATATCGGGTGTACCGCGAAACACACCACAATCTCTGTCTCCTAGAATGGTTAGTCGATTTGAATGCAACAAAACCAGAATTGCATCGTAAATGATATTCTAATAACTTGGAATATTTTCGTAGTTCTGTCACTTCCAAAAATACCGGAAGTTGACCTTCACTTGGACTTTTCGAATGTTATTCCCATATTTTTCTCTTTGATTACTCACTAAATTTTAAGGAAGTTAAGCTTTTGCGAAAATAGTATCAGAAGTATTCGGAACACAACTCACACTTTCAATTCATCATTCTTGTTCGCGAATGGACGACTCTGTGTATTTATGATAATTTTTTTTCATCCCTAGAAAACGTATTGATCATTATTTCAGTTTAGGTAGCTCATATTATTTCATATTTTGGGTAAAAAACGACTGAAAAAAATAAGACTGATAAATAGAAAGTAAGCTTTGTGGTGTTAGAGCATTGAAAATCACAAAAAAAAATTTGATGGATTTATGATGAAGGCCACTTTTAATAAACGAAAATTATGACTGATTAGGTATCTATCCGCTCATTATTATTATGATATCGTATTTTCAATCTAGCAGAAATAGTTCTCGATCATTTCGGCTTTATCGAGCATAATAACCAGATAGTGATGAACCAGAGCGCCGCAAATCTTCCAGATGCGATAAAAACTTATTGAGATAACTTTTATTTACGAAACCTGAAACTCTCAGACGGAAGTTGAATGAAGAAACGGAATTGAATATTCGTTTGAGTGTAGAAGCGAATCCGGAAACATCTATTCGACAAGTTTCTGCAGAAACCGAGACGTTAGCGACGACTGTTCAATCTGTTACTTCTCATAAAAATGGTCATTTCAATTTCATTTCATTTCAATAATTTCATTTTCATTTCAATTCAATAATTTCAGACATTGAAGCTACTATGATCCGCATAACATAATGAATAATAAATAATTCCCTTCATAGATTTGGTGTTAACTTCTGATATGTGATTTATTTCAATCGCTTGATAGGCCACTTTTCATTAAAGGAAATTATAATGAAATTCTCAATCAAACGTTGGAAAATTTTTTCGATGATCGTCCACTGGAAGTAGGAAGATAAATTCACTTCCAACAAGACGGATTCTGCTGCTCATAAGGCAACTTTGAATGTAACTTTTGGGAAGTAATATATAGGGACAAATGAATCTATAAGGTGGTCTGCCCCTACCCCAGATTTGGCCCCTCCTGATTTGTGGCTTTAGAGCTGCCTTCGAGATTGAGTTAATCGGACTTCACCGAAAATTTGGATGTGTTGAAATAGAGTATGAGACCAGCCTGTGAGGAAATTCATTCAGACACCATTCTAAATGCAAAACATACCGTACTAAGGAAATGCGATTTATATATTCAACAGCACAGAAGGAATTTTCAACAGGTTTTATAAAAAATTTATTCATCCTAGTTGAGTTTTTCATTTAGATGTTTTTGCTTTATTGAAATTGATAATCTCGAATTTTTTTCGAGACTGGAAAACTTCTTACCTATAAGTTGATTTTCTTATTTCGATGTCTTCGATTTATTGGAACCGATATCTACACTTCCTAAACATTTTTGGCGTATGGTAATCTTGCAGCGCGCTGGTTCATCACGATCAGAAAATCTTACTCGATATGGTAGAAATGCTCGAGCACTATTTCTGTTAGATTGAAAATAGGCTTGTATCATGCTTATTATTAATTCTTCATTGAGATTCAATACTAAACAATAATGAAAGTGATACTTCGGATAGTAACTTAATCAGTCATAATTTCCGTTGATTTCTCTCTGATTTTCAGTGTTTACGAGCCGCAAGACTTACTTCATAATTTATCAGAGTTTTTTTATCCATTTTCCAGTTGTTTTTCACCCGAAATTTGGAATAATGTGTTTCCCGCACTGAAATAATGATCAACACAGTCGTGCATTCTGCGAATTATATTGATGAATGGGAAGTGTGAATTTCCCTCCGAAATTTTCCAGTAATTTATTTTTTATCGAAAAATTCAGCGCTTTGAGTGATACACTTTATGTAGAAGATACTCAAAGTTGAACTAGTAATCAAACAAATAAAAATAGGGAAGAAATTCAAAAAGTCCAAGTCAACTTCAACTTCCAGTATTTCTGGTGACCATTCCAGGAAGTCACTCCTCTTAATCATTTCAAACCAATAATAGGGTTTTATTAACCCCTTATCACCTCAAGACCACTGCCAAATTTCAACATAATCGACTGAAAAATTAATATGCTTATGAAAATGACAATGATTTTTTTCTCAGGTTTGTTGTTTATTGAGAAGGAAGTATTTCTGGTACTGTTTATATAAACTTTTTGTTTTGAAATCACTGAAATAATCATCTCCTCTTGTTCAATCATGTCGAGATTTCTATTGGAGCTGCCAGAGATGTTCCAGTTCCGTAAATCTGAGATATTGTACTATGGTTAATTAGTAATTAACAAACGTTCAGTGGCTTGCCGTTGAAAAGATGTTTTTCGATCCAAGACAGTGTTAATATTCCCATAACTCTTAATATAAACAACTTATAAAAAGACGTTTTCTCAGTTGATGGAAAATTCGCAAATAAAATAATTCCATTCAAAAACTGTTCTCGAAAATTTCCTTATAAAATTTAGAAATCAATTAAGAGATAGATTTTCCTTTAGAAATTATGTAAAAATGTTTCAATTTGGATCTAAGTAATTTAATAAATCTCAATTAACTAGATTGAATTAATATTAGTTCTTAAAATTTTATGAGACAACCATATTTTTTAATCCAGTTCAATACTTTATTACAAAATTCTTTAAGTTATTCATTTCTATCCTGTGATAATATTATTTTAGAAATTCTGTTTTATTATGTAAACAACATTTTATTCTGAAAATTGTTTGGAGAGCGAAATAGGTATTTCAGCACTATTTTATGTTGACAATCGGTCTTTCTGTTGAACCATACTCTTTAGATTTTTTTAAAAACTTAGATGTATGCAATTCATTGCAGGCTATAATTCAAAATTATTGTGTGGCACATCATTCTTCCATTTTTTCTAATGGAATACCATAATTTTCAGCGCATTTTCGGATAGTTCGTCGAAATTGAATTGATTTGTTGTAATTTTCAGTTATTTTGAATTTTTGTAAATGTAAGAAAATATTGGATATCAATTAAACGATTCAACTTTCGTAAATTGTTTAACCACATAACCTAGATACCGTGGACTATCTTTTAACATAAACCAATTTTATTCAAAGTGTGGAAAATGATTTAGTAATCATTCAAATTTTGAAATATCAATAACTTTCTCAATTTAACCGATCCTCTGTATTTTCCATAGATACCCTAAGTTTATACCATATACTATGAAGGTTTACTCTTCAAAAATAGACATGATTCTAGCGATCGGTGGGTACTGAATGTTAGTTCAGATCATTCCTGAAGATAAGCGTTTGAAAGACTCCTAGAAACGTTTAAAAATAACAAGCAGTGTTAATTACTCAAAACAAGCCGAACGAGTCGGAGTTACGAACAATAATGAAAATCAGTTTGCAATACTGATGAGAGCAATTCATAAGCAGGGGAAGCGACAATATATAGAGGGTATAGTTGGTTACCAAGTATTCGGTCCATATGTTGTCAATGCATTTAAATTACACGCAATCGCTCATAAAATAAAAAACATTGAATTTAGGTATAAGAAACCATAGCACTGTTTGAACTATAATTTAATTTCCTATTTGAATCTTGATAAAAGGTAAAGTGTTCTATTTGAAATAAGAAAAATTTTACTAATTGAAATTTCGAAAAATTACCATAATATTTTGCATCATTGCCTAAAATTGGTTGATACCTAATATGGCCATAAATAATATAAGGCATCCAGATTATGTAGTTAAAAGTTATTTGCAAAATTTAAATCGTTTAGGTGATATTCAACTTATGTAGCGTAACATTCTAAAATAATTCAAAATAACTTGGAAACACTCAGGTATATGAAAATTATAATAAACTTCACTTTAGTTTCGATCTACTTAATGCGCTTAAATTTTTGGTAATCCATAAAAAAAATATAGGAATGTAGTGCCACACATATTTGGGACACATGTATAGTCCAAAATAATTTAAATTGCCTGAAATGAACTGCATAGGTCTTAGCTATAAACAAATCTAGGAAAGATGGTTTAACAGTAACTCGTGACTCACCCTATATATACTCTTGAATACTTTTTGTGTCTCACAACATTTTCGAAATACAAAATACAAATTTCTTAGTTAACATACCCAAAAAATTGAGATTATCTATTTTAGGTAGCCAATCCAGTTCCTAGGGTCCGACATCCTGATTGGTTGCATAAAAAAATGTTAGAAAAAAATGATCAATTCAAACAGAGGAGAATAACTGACATGTTTTCTACTACACATAAATCTTCTGGTATTAAAGATATTGAAACAAGTAGAGAAGAAATGGACATAGGTGATGTTGAGGATTTTGGAAAAACTAAACATAGTTTAAAAAAAACTGTTGCTATAGTTAGTAAAAGGAAAAGAGATGATGATTATGATGAGGATCAGTTGAACAAAACTTGGAAGGAAGTTTTGGGTAACCCACCACCAATCGGGACTACCAAGGTAGGAAAGAATCTTTTTTGCTTCTGTCAAATTCTGTAATTATTTCTATTGTTTATTGTTTAACAAAAGAATATAAATATATATGAATAAAATAAACTCATCAATTCTCACAACAAATAAACAATTACTATATAATTTAAGTTTTAGAGGAATTGTCAATGATAATTTGTTCTTGATTGGAGCCATTTGATTTGTATTTTTTCAGTAAGTGTAACCTCTAATTATACTCATATTTTACAGGATGAAATTACAATCTGGGTAGGTTTTCAGAAAAAGAAGTGGGCCTTTCAAGCTTCACAGCGTAATAGTGGATACCAAGACAAAAAGAAAAAATCAAAATCTAGTTTGAATGTATTGCGACAAGGTGGAAATTTGAATGATTTTCTTCAGAAGTCTCAAAGAACATTACAAACATTTCCATGGCAAATATTACAAGTTTTTGAAACATCCACACCTGGAGAATTCAAGCTTTGGGCCTTGGTAATGGTTTTTGTAAAAGTATATTTTATTATTGTTATAACTATGGTTTCATGATTGTCTACGAACTGTAAATCAAAAAAATTCTATGTACTTCATTCCTAGTTTAGCTATATATATATATATATATATATATATATATATATATATATATATATATATATATATATATATATATATATATTTTTTTCTAGGTTCAATCTGAATTACATCTAGTTAAATTGAAAGTACCTAAGATTTACTATGTAAATTTAAAAACTCCAAAAGATGCAGATGAAGGTGATTTATTCAAGAAATGTAATCGAATTCTTCCAAGAAATCGACCTGTCTATAATTTATACATGTATTCAGTACCAGAAGAGTTATTCAGGAAACATGAAAAGTGAGACTTTTGAAAATGTTCTTTCTAGTTATTTTTTCATCTTCATTACATTTGAATTTTTCAGGGACGTGTATCTGGATTTGTCAGATCCCAGTGTTGAAGGACTGTATGAAACTCAAGTCAGTCCAATGTTTCGTGTCCTCATGAAAATTGGTGCCGTGTGTAAACTTAAAAGAGGAACTCCTTGCACAGATTCATTCAACTTTGAAGATTTAGACATGTTAAGCATTTCAAAAGATACATATATGTCAAAAGATTCTCTTAAGCATATATATTTTTATCAACATAAACATCCTACTAAGAAGCAGCAAATGTTTGGGTTATTTATAACACCTCTACAGAAAGCTTTAATTATTGTTGTTGATACTGTAAGAACTAATTTAATGCCAAATATAAACAACTTATATCGAGCTGAGAGAATAGTCAAGTAAGTGTATTGTAAGTAAGTAAGTATTTATTCATTATCATACAATGAAACATAATAATGAAAAATTAAAACGGGATTATCCCCATTCACGTAATTATAACGAATTAAATAATTATTGTGACATAAAACCATATTCTAACTTTCAAAATTTTTGAGAAAATCAGTTGAATCCAAAGTACCTTGAAATTTGTGATCTGAAACACGACAATGAAGACTTAAATAGTTCTATCCTATGAGGAAGGCTGTTGCATAACGCGGAGCATCTCACAACGAAAATGTTTTGTCTATAAAAGGTATTACACCTCTGAACATGAAAGAAATCTGGTGCCCGGATTCGACGAGAAGGAATTGTGAACTTGAAGGATTCTAGTAGAGGAGGAAAACATACCATACCATTAATCAATTTGTGTAGAAATGCCAGATCCAAAATTTTTCTTCTGATGTGTAAAGCCGGGACATTGGTCATCTCTCTTAAATTGACATTATTGGTTTGCGCTTGTACGCAACAAACCTCATAAATTTATTTTGTATTTTTTCCAACATTGTACTGGCTGTTATTCCCCTCTGCGACCAAACAACAGATCCATACTCCAAATACCTCTTACTAACGTGCAATACAAAACTCTTACGGTAGCTAATGAAAAAACCTGACTATTTCTCAAAATGAAACCAAATGCCCTCAATCATACCAATGTGAGCATTGAATGCCATTTTAGAGTCGAATATGACTCCCAAATCTTTCACTTCTGAGGTACATTTCAGGTTACAACCCTCAAGTATATAATTTGCAAATCTTGAGGACTGAAGCCGCGAAAAAGTTATAACTTGACACTTAGAAACATTGAGAAACATTATGTTGAGATGACACCAATCCTCCAAACGAGAATGATCCTCCTGCAATAATGCAACATCCTCCACCGAACGTATCGTACGGAAAAGTTTTAAGTCATCGGCGAACAGAAGATACTTGCTGTTCAAAATTACCGAACCCATATCGTTGATGAAGGCCCCAAGTGCGATCCTTGTCGAACCCCCGAGCTAACCAAAATCGAATATGATGTGTAACCCTGCAATCTCACTTTTTGTGCTTTGTTCCTGAGAAAATCAGATAACCACCCATGCATCACTCCCTATACACCCATTCTATACAGCTTATCTAAAAGCAAAATATGATTCACCTTATCAAAGGCTTTGGAAAAATCAATGTAAATTGCATCTACCTGCGACCTAGTATCCATGGATGCTGTGATGTCACTGATGAAGAGGAGCAGGTTAGTGATAGTTGATCTATCAAGTAAGGTAGTTACAAACTAAATTGTCCAATAGTTGTTCAGAATAACAGATTGAATACAAACCCCTCTATAATTAGAAACATCAGATTTATCACCTGATTCAAAAATAGCAACCAAGAAGGCCTCCTTCCAATATGAAGGTAATATTCCAATACTAAGAGAAGAATTAAATACCCTCGTCAGAGGAGAAGCAAGCGTAAAAATGCAACTTTTTAAAACTGTTGATGGTACACCATCTGGACCCAAAACATACTTATTTTTAATGCGGATTGGATTTTACACGTCTTTCTATGTTTTGTATGTATCCACTATACAATTCGTCATTGAGTTTAACACACTCCTTCCGTAATTCCTTAAAGACTTGATAATCACAAGGATCACTCGGCAGTTCAAACTTCTTGTGGTATTACTTTTTTTTTATATTTTTGATATAAATTCACGATTGGACCACGGAGGATAATTTGAAACCTTGGAAACTTTCTTAGGAACAAACATTTCAAATGCAGTGAAAAGTATATCATAAAATCTACCAATGGTAGAGTCAATATCATCAGATTCACAAAAATCCCAATTGACCGAGTTGAAGAAGTGATCCAAAGATGAATAATCAGCTTTTCTGGAATCATAATCTGGAATGAAAGGTGTGGGATCAGCGTGACAATTTTTCTTCACAACTTGTATAAATGAGATCTAACAAAAGATTACGATTATTAGGAATTGTGTTTACCTCGTTGAAGTTAAAAAATGTGTGAGTATCAGAAACACAGTGTCTATCATCAAAGGAAGGACAAAGAATAAATTGACTATCTGACCACTTCACACTAGGCACATCAAAATCACAAATAAAAAAGTTTGCACCGGATTACCAAGCTGGAACTCCTCAATCGCTTCACAATGTCGCCTATAAATATTCTCCGGAGATCCAGGTGGTATGTACACAGCATCAAAAAAAGTTTTTCCAGAACTGGAACGAATAGAAATAAATAGTTGTTCAACACCATTGAATGTATGCCCAACTCTGAATCAACTAAGATTGCTTCTGACGAGTATAAGAACACCACCTCCCCTCTACTTGGAACTTGTATTAGGATTAGGATCAAGGCGAAATAAATAAAATCCCGGAATCCTTACTTCTGAGTCCAAAATCTGGCCATTGAGCCATGTTTGGACAAGAATTACAACATCAAATCGCAAATATTTTCAACCTAGAAAGGAGTGTTCTGATTCCACCAACGTTTTGCTAATTTTCAGTTCATTATGTAAATGAAATTTTAGTTTTTTTGGTTTACTATTTTCGGTTGACCATTAAAATGTTTGATAGTTTAACCGTTTCTCCTTTCAACTTTCTATCAGCTAGCTCCACTTTCAGTTTGGCTATTGATTCCCTCTGCAATACTGTGCGATCGTTGTACAAGCGATATTTAGGATTCTCAACGTTCTTAAATTTCTTCAACACGTCAACCACAAATTCAGAGCTGGACGTAATTATCTTTATAGGGCGAGGTCCACTGTTATCACACTTTCCTAATCGCAAAACCTTAAGAACATTACTTGACTTGTCACCCAGACTCAAAGACATCAAAACATTAACAACCTCATCTTTGTCATACTTAATACGCTTAGAAATAATGGAAGAGTTACTTTCATTGATGTCCAGTAATATTATGTTTTTGCTTCTTCTACTATTTTATTGACCTCAACGCCAATATCGCTTTTGCTGACAAGATCGACTTTATCTTGAAGGTTGGAATTTTTTTCTCCAACTCTTCAACATTTGATTTTAAATCATTCAAATCTTCGACATGCTTAACATGTTCGGATGAAAAGTCACTTACTTTTTTTGTCAATGCAGCGACATGTTCCAAATACTCTGTACGCATTTCCTAAAGTATTTTACTAAAAGATTGAACATATTTTATTATACAACAACCCATTTTATATTTTCGTGGAACAATTCAATTTTAAAATTAAAAATGGTTATCAACTTGCACTTATTCAACACAATTCAATTAGTTTTAGTTAAATGATGAAATTAATATTACCATCTATTACAAAATCAATCTTATTCAACATAGACATATTCTCATATAATTCTTAATAATAATGTATCACAATTATGAATCAGGTTCTATCATATCATGCATCAACAAGAAATGATCCATACATTTCATATGTATCAATAAGTAAAATCAAACAACCTGCATTTCAGGTTTTATAATTTGTAATACAAAGTGCAAACTATATGCAACAAACAAAGCATATGCATTTTCCAGGGATATTAAATATTTATTATTATTAAATAATGATATTGATATTATTTAGGTTATATGAAAACAACTGACATTGTTCATAAACTCACTGTGATTATTGAATTATCATTTTCCATGTTTGTTCTTTCAGAAAGGAAAAGTATCCAGATGATAACCTCCTTCCTCCAGAGAATTTACAGTTCGAAATTCGAATAGAGACAGACTTAAATGCTGTATATAAATTATTGAATAAAGTTTTGCAGAACTATAAAGATGAGAAAAAGGGGCCTACTTTGCTAGCCATGCAATGCACAACTAGTACAAATAATCTCACAAGTTGCATTTCTTCATTAGCTGAATTTCCACAAGTGCAAATTCATGTTCAGGTAGAAGTTCTGTTTTTTTATGTATCTGGTAATGGAAGGACTAACTTTATATTTAGCTACTTTAATCTTAACTTTCCTGAGAAAATCTGATAAGTGAAGAAAATCATATAGAATTTTTCAAATTATAACTATGTCCTTTAACTAAATTTCGCCTAAGTTTAGTGAAAATGAAACAATTGTTGGCTTCAGAAGTGGAAAGATATGGTTGTTTATATATCCATTCCAATCTAGCTACAGTCAAGTCAGATTAAACTGTTTGTAAATTTTCATCGAAATAATTAATCCCTCCTAGAACATTACATGAACAATCCTTAGTCGGCCTGAGTTGGCATTTGAACACTACCGTAATTCAAAATGTTATGCGCTTAATTGATGGTATGTTGTCCTCTAATTTAATTATCTGCCATAGTTTTAGAAATCCACATTCATATTATGATTACCATATGTTTTTTCGCATTTTCTTGCTGCGGCATATGCATATACAGAATTAGTTCTGTTGTACTGTATTTAATATTTTCACTTTCCTTAGAAAGAGTTATTGAAGATCTTTTTTGGCCATTAAGCAAACTTATTCTTGCGAGGGAAACATTCTTTTCATCTCTTTATGGAATTTTAATTGGTTACTCTAACTTCATAATAATTATCTGTCGCCATTTGACTTTTATTCATAAATTCAATACTTTTATTTTTACATGTTTTCTAAACAATAAATTCATTATGAGATTTTTCCAACAGTTAAGTAACACATACTTCTGAATTGTGAAGTGAAGTTTAATAATTTTTGTTCTATGTTTTAGGATTCAGATGAACTCTATAATGTATTGGAGTGGCAAAAAGTGGGAGCAAAAGCGCTTATTCGCAATTATTTGAATAGTGATAGGGTAATTGAGCTGATGACTGAACAGTGTCGATATTTTCTTTTGCCTATTGGTAATATGCCTGCTGATCCCGCGATTTTTGGATCTGATTTATTTTATGCAAGGCATCTCAGCCATCAAAATCACTTACTCTGGTATTCACCCTCGAACAAGCCAGACCTGGGTGGAAGTCAAGAAAATGATGCCAGGTGAAGTACAGTCTTCCATTTGTTACGTTTGTTTTTTGAGTTTTTCTGACCATAGACTACTTTTATCCTCATATTCTAATATCGAACTTGCTATAGTAGCACATCAAAGATAATAGATGCATTTTTACATGATCCTCTGTAGTGTTATCAAAATGATTGAGATTAGTCATTTTATGTTTATCTTCAAAAAATTTAATGTACTCTAGCTTAGATACATTGGCTGCCAATTGAAAAGAACGATTTTAGTGTCTTAGGTATTAACCGATTCACTTGGTTCGATGTAATTAACAAGAATTGTTACATTTCATGTGTTTTAAATTATTTGTCATTTATATTTAACCATTAGTCTAGATACGCGAACTGCCCGCTAGGAATAACGATAGGCGGTCGTCGACGCTGCGACGCAGGCATATTTACACTAGAAATATTTCATCATTTCCCCTTTTTGAACGTAACTTTCGTCTATACAACATTAGTTTGAATTATTATATTAGTTAATATATGCATCACCTATTTCGTACGCTTAAGAGTCGCTTCAATATAAATGTTTTTTTTTGTAATTTCGAACACAATTTTTCATATCTTAAATGTTGAAACTGATGAAAAGCCCATTCAACCTGGTGTTTTTTCGAAAAATTGCGGTGCTCAAAATTCGTACTTTATAATTAAGATAAAAGAACTCCTACATAAATTTTGAACCCCTATTCCGCACCCATAGGGGTAGCATTTTGAAAATGAAAGTTCTATAGTACCTGAAGTTCAGGCAAACGAAAAAACACGATTTTTTGGAATTAAAAGAGTTATTTTATCACAGTAAGAGAGAATTAAAAACATTATTAATTTTAAGTGGCCGAAAATGACTTTGAAATAATTTGTTTCAATCAGAATATTTCTTCCAATCGATTTCCCACATTCTTACTCAAATTTATAAAAGCTTCTAAAGTTTCTACGGCCGTTTAGAGCTGAAGAAAGACAATTTTTTAAATTTGCCATTGTTTCTTTTATACAAACATATTTTCTATTTTCTGTTGAGATACTCTTGTGCAGTGCTTTTTTATATTCTATTTCACTTTTTCTTAATGAACTATGAGTTTCATAATTGAAAAACTCTGTCTCTCTCTCGAAGAAGACAGTCTCAACGGAAAACGCTGAACCAGTTCGATTTTTGTTTCAAGGGGAACCATTGTTTATTTTTAACTTTGAGCGTGGCCGATCCATCACCCTACCACCACCATCCCTGCCTACAAAATCATCATAGGGAGTATGGGTCGAGTGGCACATTGTTAAAAATATTTCGATTATCAATATGAATTGATAATTTTTCGAGTTAAATTTTCGATTGGTGGTATTCCAACTACAAAAATGTATCATATAATAATAGAACAACCCTTTGAACCCGATGTTTTTGAATAAATTGTAGTATAGATAGTATAGTATATATTGATTTCAGTATTGAAGAAGGTCATTTAGCTTGTTAATTTGAAAGTGAAAACAAACCTCTACATTCCCAAACTCGAGAATTCCAATCTCTTAAAGTAACATGTGACAATGAGTAATATTGATGCTGTGATCTGACAATGAGTAATATTTCATGGAAATTCATTTTCAAGGAAGATGAAGTAAAATATATTTTATACTTTCCACCATTTTATTTTTATTTACATTCTATTTTTTTATTATCATGTGACACCTTCATACTCTGAACGAATTTGGTCAACATTTCCTGTTAAAAGTCTATACAGGGTGTTTCAATCCTCCTTTTTGGTAGATTGATTCAGATTCATTCTTACACAATCCCCACAAAGTTGGTGGGTTGTACGGGAACCATTTTGTTGAACCGTTATTTATCTAGGGTAATCTCAATGAAGATAGTTTTCCACAACTGCTAGAAGAATTGACTTATTCTAGAATTATCGAGATCTTGGAAAACGATCTCACTACCTCAGCAGATCAATTGCATTTCCAACAAGATGCTGCTACCTCGCATTTTTATATCCGAATGCGAGAATATTCAGATGATTTTCCAGGTAAATGGATCGGTAGCTGATGACCAGCAAGGTCACCAAATTTCCTCTCGATTTTTTTAATGGTGTCATCTAAAATCGAAAATATACGACAGTGACAGAATGTCGACTATTTATGTCGTCGCGAACCTAAGGAGGGAATTTGAGAATCGTTTATACCATTCTATGTTGGTGGGAGAGGATCATTTTTTCAGTAATTTTTACCTGAATTGCTTCACTCCCGCTACACACAAAAGTTTAACATATTGTAGACTCACTTATTTCTTTGAATGATTTGTGTTAAATATTCTTGCCGTTCTTTTGACACAACTGTTTTTTTAAAAATGAATAGTAACAATTTGTACTTTGTCTTCAGTTTAACCTTCTTGATTTCTGTTCACACCAAATACATTGTTTGAATTTGAATTAAGCAACCCGATGTATCCAGCTAACTAACGGTATGAATTCCTCAGTTTGAACACTGTGTATGGACTCCTGACACAAAGTGTTGGCCAAATTCGTGCAGTGCACCTTCCCAATAAGTTGTCATATGATAGATACTCTGCGATTGAAATTCTCAAGTTTAAGGGTTTTGAGGATAGGGGGCTGATCCCTACATTTTCAAATTAACATTCTGAAACACCTTCTTCAATACTGATATCTGTACTACCATGAATAAGTACAAATATCGACTTGTATATGTGATGTCTGCACATTCTTCTGCTACTCAGAAGAAAATCGTCTTTTTTTTATGCGTACCTAAATCTTTTCGAATCAATCCTCAATATTGAGGAAATGTCTAAGAAAATGGTTTTAGATTTTTCTTGAATAATCTCATTGTGATGAGCGTTCAGATGATAATATACCCCTTAGCGAAAGTTGTCCTCTAATATAATTATATTTTATAATAATTTGAGAATACAAAATTACATGAATACACGCAAATCTTTCGGTTTTCGAACCCTAGCGGTTTTGTATGTAATGTTCAAACTGGATTATATATTTTATCTCTCTAGACTTTTAGCTGAAAATCAAGAAACTGCAAGTGAAGTCTGTAATAAACCAGGCTGGTACTCTACTATTTGTGTCGAACTTGACATTGATAGTTTGGCGATAAACACCCTTCTTCAAGCACATCATGTTACTGATATAGAGGGGACATCTTCAGCTATTGCTTTTGATTCAGCTGCTACTACTTCATTAGATGATTTAGTTGGTGGAAATCAAATGAGCTATGACGAAACTACACGATGTGCAGAAGCTTTCAAAATTTTGAGGAGTATGGCTACTACATGGATGAGAGATATATCAGTATATAGAAACGTGTATGCTGATTTTCAAGTTATTCATTTTTACAGGCAAGTATACATGTTTCCTTACAGAAAAAAATAAATTTTCATCATTTTAGTCCTGTCATGGTTTTCCCCTAAAAAGTTTTGCAATAGATTTTAGTAGATGTCTTAGATATTTGAAATATTGAAAAAAATTGTTCCGATTTTTTTCCACTCAAAAAATTTTCAATTTCTTTCTTTATAGTGCTGTTGATATTAAAATATTCACCGACTCTCAGTAGTCGTTGCTTATCGTGATGATGAACACAGTGCTAAAATATTTTTGTGATATTTGAGTGGATAAAATAAAATTATCGGAATGACTTTTGCACAAAACTTCTGCTACATTTGTGGAAATTATGTAATATGAAACACAATACTTCTATTTCTGTTTCAAATGTATTCATCAAATGCAATGATTGAAGAGGGCATTTATATTGACCCTGACATAAGGACGTCGATGCAAAATACTGATTTTGGAGATTATTTAATGATGTACGCCATTTTTTAGCAAACAAAATATTATGTAAATATAGTCAACAACATGCTTAATAGTTCCGAAAAATTGTTGTAATTTGAGTATAAAATTGCATTTTCTTCATTCCCATACTAACTTCTTTGTGAAGAACCTTGGTCAAGTAAGAGAAGAATAGAATAATGGAAAACAGATACCAAGAAATGTGGGACGCAAGCATGATAGCTGACTATATCTGATAATATGATGTAGACTATTTGATAAAGAGAAATGAACCACGTCCTCGATTAAACAAGACTTTTGAATAAAGTAGAAATAAATAAGTTTTCTGATTTATCTATTCTCTTAAATCTTGATTAAAATATATTACTGTACGTTTTTGTGAGGAAACATTCAATTTTACATTATTACCATTTCAACTTTTTTTGATTGTTGAAACACATCTATGATAACATAAATCTCGATGTGCTATTGAAAACGCATTGTATTTTAATTCAACACACTTGAACAACTATAGAAAACATGATTATTTGAAGGGGAAGATGAGATATATATCGCAGGCCTGTGTAATTAAAGTTTAACTGTTATTACCAGAACGTGATTTTAATCTGTTTCAGATGGTTAAGATCGTCGAAAGCTCTTCTCTATGATCCAGCTCTTCTGAGAACCTTACAGAATTTGATGAAGAAACTTTTTCTCCAACTTATAGCTGAATTCAAAAGATTAGGCTGTACAATCATTTATGCTAATTTCAATAAAATTGTTATTTGCACGAAAAAAAGATGTGTTGAAGATGCTATTGCAAACATTGAATTCGTTGTGGCGTCAATCAGAAATAAGGAACTCTTTCATTCACTTGAAATTACATTTAGGTATGAAATGAATATTATCGCAATTAGAAAAGAATTAATTTTCTTAACTTCAGGCAATGTTGGGAACAATTAGTTTGGTTAGATACTGCAAATTATGCGGGAATTCAGGGAAAGTTGCCAGAAAATCTTCAAAATGAAAGTGTAAACTCGCAAAATCATTTAGAACAAGAAAAGAATGATGATGAAGAGGAAGATGGGGTAAGAATTTAAATCATTTCAAATGTTATATGTATTCTATGTATTCCGAGTATCATAGTGATGCTTGAATCTTACGAGGATATTTTCATAATTATGTTCATATTATATTATAAAGAAAATAAATATTGAACTGCTGACAGAGAATCCTTGAGAGGGGAGGAAATTTCAATATGCTTTAAGAAAACTAAATAAAATTAATTCACTCCTTCCATAACATATTAAAACTCATTCATTGAAATACTATAATTATTTCTAATTATTTTATCATTATCTTTGGTTTGCTTTCAGCCTGTTGTTATGATGAATTGGAATATAGCAGAACAACTTCCTGAAAAGGCAGGGTGTAGAAATAGTTTCAACACAGTTATAGCTAGTTATATAGATGCTGTGTATCAAAAGTTGAAATCTAGCCATAACACAACAATGGTAGCACCTCCTATGAGTCAGCCCTATAATGGACTCTCAGCTCATGAAGATGTTGCTAATTATGCCAAAGATTTAATTAGTGGGGATTTCAGTCAAACACTTTTCAAGTAAGTACTTTGAATGAATAGAAATGTAAAGAAACCCACTAAAATGTTATAATATAAAATATAAACAAGGTTATGAAGAATGTTGCGATATGTTGTCTTATATTTTGTAAAGTAAAGAGGAATATAATGGAACAAAAAAGTCAGAAATAATTTGTTAATTGCATGCAGAGGGGCATATGTTGAACATTATTCAAGATTATATAACGTCATTGAAAATTTTTGAGGATATTTCTTAACGATTTCTTCATTTCCAAAAGTTGAATTATACCGTTTTTTGACAAAATATTATGAGAATAACTCTTCATTCTTCTGCTGTTTCTTTTAACTCCTTGGTGCTGGCCATCTGTAGTATAGGTCGCGACGGATATATAAATCTATGAAGCACTAACGTAACTTGCAATTCCTACAGTGGTTTTGAGTCATAAAAACAGAAAACTAAGGAATAGTCATATCAGTTTCAGATTTGTAATTCAAAAATAATAACATAAATACAAACTATGAAAACAGAAATTATACATTCTAATGTCTGCGAACATCACAAGGGTTGAACACAATTTTAGAATCTTCAAATTGGAGTGGATCGTTTGTTGTTAAAGCTTTAAATTAAAATGTTCAGTAACCAATAGAACTTTATGATACTAGTAATATGCGCTTATTATATACTACTATACCTTATATCGCCAGTTTTTTATTTTATCAGTGACCCATTTTCTGACCATCAAAAGGTACTTCTAGAGGACATGCAAACTCAAAATTGTAAATATAGTTAGTGTTTAAAACAAAACCGTTGTGAAAATTGAGACATCCCAAAATTTCAGTTTCGTTTTCGAAAGATTAGGAGCCCTTTATGGTGTTGTTAAATTCCAATGTCTTTAAAATACATTTATTATCTTGTAAGATGCACTCTGTTTTGTTTGCCTGACGGCAAGAATTTAAATGATATACATTATTCATTAAATCAATAATAACGATTAATGTTAACGCGTGTCAACGCTACACCCTATTATAGTTCCATATCATGACGTAAGTGTTTTCGTTTTCGAAGTTTCGTATAAAAATTTAGATGGAGCGATTATTTTGATAACGAAAGACAGGAGTGGGATAAGCGGTTATTCCGAATTCTGATGTACCTTGCAAGCATGTTTTCGATTTTTGTTTCATAAATTCAGTTGCTATTAAAAATGTTGCAAGTATTTGTATCTACATACATACATGAACTGCAAAAACTCATGTTAGACACTTACTCTGACCTATGCTTTACAATCTCAATTAAGTAATATTTATCAAAAAACTTTGAAACTAGTATAAACCAGCTGCTGTAAAAATGAAATCTATAAAAAGAAATGAGATTCCATCGAAAACATGAAATCCAAACAAATCCCAAGTCTCGCTGCATAATCCTTCCACTAGAAAAATATATGAGATCTTTAATAGTGACTGTATCAGAATTAAACATTTTTCTATTATAAATATAATGAAAATCATACGACAATATAATCTACTAATCCATAATATTCATTCTTAAGCGAACTGTTTATATCCTTACTAGGAGGAAATGAAAATCAGTGGAATAGACGCGAAAAACATGAACGATACTCAAATTAAAGGTGTAGTGATTGCTTACAGTCAAAAACTAAATGTACAACTCGCAAGCGAGAACTTCGATGCATATAAAATAGGGAAGAATAGCGAACGCCTGAAAGTCTGTTTCAAAGAATTTTCCATAAGAAACCAAATAATGAACACAAAAAAGAATGTACAGATAAAGGCAGAAGACATTGGCCTCACTGGGAATAACTACATCTTTATTAATCAGGATCTTGCACCATACATTCAAGAGCTGTACAAAAAAGTAAGGGATTTCAAGAAGAAAGAAAACTATAAATTCGCATGGGTTGATAAAAGTGGAAAAATATTTCTACGGAAAACTGAAACTAGTAAAATCGTTGAAGTTAATTCGGAAGATTAATTGAATAAAATTCAAAAAGAAAAACTGAATATTAATAACACAACATATACGAAAGGAACACTACTCAAACTTAATATACTCACATAAACTTGATATACTATACATTGATATACGATCATCAAAAAGCAAAGACAAAATGGATAATTTACAATCATATTTGAAAGAACATAACTATCCGGAATTTTGAATACTAACAGAAACCTGGCTAAAACAAGAGGAAACCAAATACTTCAGTATATATGGCTATTGTGATGTGTTTAAATGTCGAACTTCTAGGGGAGGAGGAGTGGCAATTTATATAAAGAAGGTTATAGAGTATAAATAAATGAATATAGAAGATTCAGAAGATTGCTATATAGCTGCCATCAAAATCAAAAAGCTTAAGTACAAGATTATAGCAATCTATAAAGCCCCACAAATTAACCCAGAAGGTTTCTTCGATAATCTTGATGTAATCCTTGGAAGATACAAAAATGATCATAGGTGACATAAACTTGAATATTCTCGAAGTTAATAACTACACAACGAATTACAAAGAAATTATTGAACTCAATAACTACCATATAAAAAACCTGATACAGAAGAAAAATATAACGCGAAGAAACAAACAAAATGGATCTATAATCGATCATGTAATAGGTCCGACAGAACTACAGTGCAAAATAAATGCTAAAGATACTGCGATCTCTGATCATCAAAAGTTATATGTGACTCTTGGTATCAATTCCGAAACTGAAACAAAGAAAGATAGTGATACCACAACGAAAATTTAAAAAATTTCCTACTTTGTAGATTACAAGAAGTTGTATAAATTTGTTGAAGAAAAAATTTAAAGCTCCGAAAATAACTTGCCTAGACGATATAACTAACATAATAAAACAAGCTAAAAATCTTAGCACATCAACAAAACAATATTCGATCAAAAACAACATACAAAATGGATGAACAACAGAATCTGTTAAAACCTGAAAAAACGCGACAAAGCCTACAAAGAATGGCAAAAAAATAGTAAATCAAGAGAATTAGAAAATAAATTCAAAAAGCTGAAGAGTACAGTCACCAACCTTATTAGAAAATCAAAAAGAGGTTACGTACACAAAAAATTGAAAACTGCTGGCAACAACACCAGAAAAATTTGGAAATTTCTGAATGAACTCATGAACAAGAACCAAAAAAAAACCTCCAAAAACATCCCGAAAATACATTTCGAAAACAAAACTTACTACACTGACAAAGACATTGCAAACGCACTAAATGATTACTTTACAAATATCGCACGATCCCTTCAAGGCCAAAATATTATTTATTTTATTTATTTAATGTCTCGACATCCCAATGACCATTGACACGTGAACAAACATTAAACAGAAATTAACAATTTGGGAAATGAGTTGAATAACATTAATAAGGTTTGTTATTCTTAAAAATGTTGCTAATTCAGATATTTCACTGGTGGAGCATAAAATTTCACTAAGTGTCCTCTTGAGTTTGGTATGATTGCGGGAATTTTCGTAGAATGGACAGATTCTCAATATATGTATGGTAGTAAATTGACAGTTTTGGCAGTGTTGACAGATGGGGGGGATTTTCGGCGGTCATAAGGTATCCGTGGGTGTGTCCAATTCTAAGCCTCCTGATGGCGACGGCAGTTCTTCTATTTAATCCTAAAAGCGGAAATGTTTCCGTTGTCTGGTGTATGGTCCGAAGTGGCAGTTGGATCTGTTCTATTGCTGTTTCCAATTTTCGTGAATCTGAATTTTCAGTGCTGATTTTAAATCTTGATAAAGCTGTATTTTCATTTCATTCGGGGACTCAGTTGAAGCTTCTTTGGCTGTAGAGAATTTTCCAAAATTGCTGTTCATTAAGAAGTTCTGCAAAGGCTTGCTGGTTGTTTCTTTCTTATATTTCGATAGAGTGGTATTGAAAGATGGAAGAAGAATACGCCATGGGGCGATAATGGAGGAAGTGATTGGAATTGTGTCAAGAATGTTGGTGTTTTGTGGTAGTTTATGAGCAAGATCAGGTATAGAACGAGAATGTCTAACAGTGTTTGAGGAGGGTGGTGTCGGAGCTATAAGGTGTTCGAAGACTGGATTTCGTGGGTTTGCGGATGTTCTGGCAACGTAGGCTAGTAGCAGTTGTTGGTTACGGAATTTCAATGGAAGTTCTTGTGACTCTCGATAAAGGCTTTCCACAGGGATGGAGCGAAAGACTCCGAGGCATAAGCGGATGGCAGTATTTTGAACAGAATTAAGTTTCTTGAGATTCGATGGTGATACGGTATTGTACAGTATATTACCGTAATATAGTTTCGACCGAATGAAGGCTCTGTAAATTTTGAGTAGTGCTTGTTCTTCGGCTCCCGATTGAAAATGCGCAAGTGTTTTCAGAATATTGAGTCGATTCATGCAGCTTTGTTTCAGATCATCAATATGATTTTTCCAGCTGAGTTTTTTGTCGAATGTAAGTAAGTCCAAGGATTTTGTAGTTGTTGACTTCTTCGAGAGCTCGGCCTTTCAGGTATAAGTTTGGTATTGGACGAGGTTGTTTATTACTGAATTTCATTACTTTCGATTTTGATGTCGAGAAGTTGAAGCCAAATGTTGATGACCATTCCTCTAGAGTGTTTATAGAATTCTGTAGTATATTGCAAGTACTTTCTTGATTTTAGCCCTGGCAGTAGAGGATGAGATCATCTGCGTATAAGACGTATTTGACTGGTGATTTTATGGTGGAACGCATGTCGTTAATGGTGAGGAGAAATAATGTTGAGCTAAGAACTGATCCTTGCGGGACTCCATTCTTAGTGGGATAGGATTTTGAGCAAGTGCCATTGATAGAAACTCTGAATGATCGGTTGGCGAAGAAGTTTTCGATAAAATGAAAGATATTGCCTGACAAGTTAATATGTTTGAGTCGGTTAAGCATGACGAGTTGAAGGGTAGTATCATAAGCACTGATGAGATCGAAAATAACAGCGATGGTTTCCATATTGTTTGACATAGTTTGTAGGATCTCGTTGTGAAGAGTGACAATGTGGTACATGGTACAACATGGTACAACGGTTCGGTCTGAAACCTGACATAGGCTATGTTTCTCAAGGTACCACATCAGACGTTTGTTGATAATTTTTTCTAGAAGTTTGCATAGTGTGCATGTCAGTGATATGGGTCTGAAAGAGTCTGGATCGGTTGAAGGTTTGTTCGGTTTGTGGACGGGAAAAATGATGGATTCACGCCAGATGGATGGAAATTGTTTGCAAGACCAGATCCGGTTGTAGAGTTCTAGTAGTCGAATCAAGATATTGGGAGAGAGGTTTTTTAGGAAGGCTGATGGTATATCGTCAGGGCCTGTCGCGGAGGGGAATTTTGTCGAAGACAGAGCATCTTCGAGTTCGATAAGAGAGAAGGGTAGATTCAGATCGTCTGAGTCGAGGTTCAATGGTTGGGCAGTTTGAGGAGACGGTGGAGGGTTATGTGTAGCGTTTTCAGTTTTTTGTTGGAAATATTCGCCAAGAGTCTCTGCTATGGTTTGGTTATCGGTAATTGTTTCATTTCCGGAGATCAGGGCTGCAATTTTATACGTCGTGTTTTTTTCACTCATTCGTTTGACCTTTTTCCAAACCTCTGTCGGTGTTGTTTCGGATGTGATTGAGTTGACGTACGTGATCCATGAGTTCCTTTTACTTTCTTTGAGTACTCGTTGGATTTGGCTTTTTGTTTTTTGAAATTTATGAGCTCAACCTTGGGAGCTGCTATGGATGTGATACAACTACTGATCGACTATTTGGAAGACGGTCATCTTGCAGTTGCTTTGTTAATCGACTTACGTAAAGCATTTGACAGAACTCGAAGAAACTCGAAAACATTAGTATACAAGGCCCAGCTCTCACACTCATGAGGTCATTTCTCACAGATAGAAAACAATAGACAGTTCTGAATGGAGAGATGAGCGAGCTGAAGGAAATCAACACTGGTATTCCACAAGGAACAGTCTTAGGACCAATCCTATACTTGATATACGTAGAAAACTTGTCCATGGTGGGTCTAAAAGGCTGAGCACTTCATGTTCGCAGATGATACCGTTTTGTTATATAATGGAACCAACAAAGCAGAATTAGAAACATCGATCAATCAAGACTTGGAGATATGCAACAAGAGGTTAAAAGCAAACGGACTGATAATAAGTGACGACAAGACTGTTTACATGTGCCTTAACAAGAAAAAAAATCATATTCTCTGGACATTCAGGTTAACAAAATACAATCAAAGAAAGTGCAATGTTATAAATACTTTGGCTTGATTATTGACGAGAAACTCTCATGGAATGAACATATTGATTCTATTTATAGAAAAATAAGAGCCCTCATATGTGCTTTCAGACAAATGACCTTCTACTTACCCTCGAAATGCAAAAAATGTGCAATTGATATTCTCATACCTTATAACAGTGTGGTCAAATACCCACAAATTTAATCTAAAAAGAGTACAAAGATTACAAAACAAAGTCGTCAAAGTAATATATAATCTACCCTATTCAACACCTACAATTGATCTATATAGGAATTTTAACTATTTAGAGATACAAAAATTAAAAAATCTAGAACACTGCAATTTTGCTTTCAAAATCAGAAACGATCTTATAAAGTCCGGCCCGTCTATTCAGCCTGTTTCCGCCATACATAAATATAAAACAAGAACTATTAACAATTTAATTCAGAAAAAAATAAGAACAAATCTTGGAGCTAAATCTCTGGTATACCAAAGCATTCATTACTACAATCTTTTGCACAATAACATTTGAAACAAATCACCTCAATCAGAACATTCTCCAAATCCATCAAAAAGTACCTAACTGCTATGTGTTGATGTTGTTTATATAATACTAGGTTGACTCAGTTCACGCAAACTATTATTTCTACTATTACTATTACACCGGTAAATGAACTTAGATGTACTCTGTGTTAACAGCACTATATGCTGATTTGCAGTTTTTATATGAATAAATAAAAATATTCTTATTGTGATTATATTGTCGTGCGTTTATGAAGTCATTATATTTATTATAGAAATGAAGATGTCTTATTCTGGTATAGTCACTAAAAATGTTGGTAAATAACTGATTAGATAACAAAATATGATAAAGTTGCTGAAGAAATGCGTCTATAGATACTAACTTGAATAACTAAGTTGCTTTCATTTTGATTCTCAAAATTTTTTGCGTTTCCGAGACTTTTTTATGTTGTTGATGGGACCATCCTTTTCTCCATCATATGTAGAATAATCATCTTTAGAACGGGTGGTATCTTCGGAGTTATCGTAATTATTATAATTGGAATCCTATTTGGATTGAATGCTCAGTTCATTCAAATCAACTAGCATGTACAACCATCCTAAACCACCTCATAACTTGTCAATCGAAACCGAATGTGAAACCCCAGAGAGATCTAGCTGATAGACACCATCATTATTTCGGACTTATTTCCCACTACTTCATTTCGGTGAAAGATATTCGAACGTGCTGTGAATGCGTGAGATGCGATGTTCAAGCATGCAGTACCGTACATTTGAAAAACAGTACGTTTCGAACAGATCAATACCTACATGAAATGGCGTCAAGACCGTTTTTATGGTTCTTCTCTTATCAGCATGCTCACGCTTGTGTCACTGCGTCGTAATTTACAGATGTCAGTCCTAACGCATGAGTATGTACTTTATCTCCTTGTTGTGACCGCAATTAACGCGACCTCTGTTTTTATTTACCCTTCCTGTGGTAGTGCGGAGCTTTACTACAGATGACCATCGAGCTACTTATGTGGCAAAAAATACAAACGTCCAACAGAAGGCCATATCTAACCTTATTCCAGATCCCTCAGGGTACAGCCTGTCGAAGGTTAAAGCAAAGATTCCAGCTAGAGAATATCTTAAAGAAAAAAGGACTGTCACCGATGATGACACATTATAATTCTGCAAGGAGCAAGACTGTATTCTACTTACTGGTATCTCCGGAGCTGTCTAAAAACAGACCAAGAGCTCTAGGATCCGTTATGATAGAAAAAAAAGGAATATAAGCATCCACTTTATTAAAGATTTCTTCTAAGCCCACAGGGGAAATGTAAAGTAGCCTTTAAATCCTTCAGTCCACAAGGCAACGTTAGTTTCTGATGTCATCGCCTGATATTTGTGTCACAAACATCTTATCTCGCACATTTCGTAGGCATCGTTACTAAAATTACAGGATTCGCTTACCTACCATTAACCTAACTCAACGATCGTAGTGATTGCCATTGGGAAATATTTACACAAGTGATGATTAAGCTTTCCCTACTTCTGACTATGGTTTTGCAGTAATATAGTGTTCAGAATATTTTTAGCGGTTAATTGAATAACAACTATATTTCTCCACTTCAGAAACACATTCCATATTTAGTAATTACTGCCTTGAATCAACCTAACCCAACCCCCTCCTTCTTCTAGGGTTATCAAATACGAAAAGAATATAGAATTATTTTGATTACATAGCAATTTTGTTCTCATTTATTTTTTTACTGATTCATAGGATCACAGAAAAGATGAACAGGATCATTCCACCCACACCAGATGGCACTTTTCCTGCATTAGAATATGTTAAATCAGTCTGTCATGTTTTGGACTTGGATCCAGCAGTTAAAGATGCTGTTATGAACTTGAAGAGCAATTTACTGAGGTTGATAGGTCAGTAAATTTTGTTAGTATTTGTTGGTTGTTGGAAATAATTCAAAGAGTGACTTCTGGATAACTGAATCAATTTAAAAATATTGAAACAAATATTCGTTTTTACCATGTTTTACTACAAAAAAAATGAGGAAATTAGCACTGTTACTGCAGTTTCAAATTCTTGAAGCAGTAATGATATACTTTGTTTCTCTGACCTAGATTCAGCATTGTTTTGATTGCTATATAAGGATGATTGAGATTGAAAGTTATAATAGTGTGTTGACAAGAATATAATTCGAATAGTTTCTATGTTTTACTATCAAATAACATGTAAATACTAATTTCATGATTGCAATTTGAGCCTCACTACCATATTCAGGCAACAATAAGTTTAAAAGTAACAATAAAGCATGTGATGTCTACCTATGTTAGAGTTATAGATCAGCTTACAGGAAAGGTACATTATATATTAAAATTGCATTTGCATCTGTAATTATAATTTTAATGAGTATCATACACTTCTTAATGACCAAACTAACTTATGTTATTCACCAATTTTTGAAATATATAAATGGTGTGACTTGACCTGTAGCCTGGTTTAGAACTGTTATATAAATAGACACCACATGATTCATTGTCAGTTTTAAACTTGATGTTGTCTGAAAATAGACGTGAAACCGAAAATTGCAATCGCAAAATTAGTAATTAAATATATTTTTTACTTGTTGATAGTATTGATGATTTATTTATTTCATGGAAATTCATTTATAAAGTAAAACGAAATGAGACACTTTTGTCACTTTTCCACAATTTATATTTTTTACAGTAAAATGTAGTAACCATTCAATTTCTCATTATGATTAACTATCAGACAGTAACAGCATATTCAATTCTATTATTGTGTCGTTCAGGGTGCCACATATTGACGAGTATTAAATTTGTCTGTATTAATTAATGCTGCAGGTTTGAAAGAAATATTTACAGTGTGGAAAAACCTTCTTTAGATAGTTTGGGATTCAATTTTTACCATGGAAATGAAAAAAATGATAATTCAAATGAAACGAAATAGCCAAATCGAATCTGTCACACAGAAGACGACTAAATATTGATTGAGTTTCAACCTGTCTGTAAATTTTCAGTGGAAAGTACTGCGTTTACAAATGCACGCTTTACTTATTCTTCATATTTAGGCATGTTTAAACTCCAAGCTAATAGGAATCTATCCTGTATCGAAAAAAATTGTTATTCTTCAAATATTTTAGGTCTTTTATTTTTATTCATTATTGAAAAATACTATTTATCAATAAGAATGGACTTCCAAATACTAGTAGAGTGAAAATATAGATTTGAATATTTCTGTAAGAAAGATTTGAATTTGTCAGATTAATCTCTCAAAGTATCGTCCTATTTTCAGTGACAACTGAATTTAACTAGAGAAATATAAATATTTTATAGGCTGCTACAAATTGAGAACGTACTAATTAATGTAGCTTGGTTCTGAATAATTTAGAATGTTAAAAAAATATTTTATCTCAGCTGTTCAATAATATGATCCTTTACCTTTGAAAGATCTGTTACTTACCTAATACCGAAAGAAAACTCTTTAACTTTCTTTATCACTTGGGGCATGATGATTTTAACATGTGACTGATTGAATTTATATAGGAGGCCTGACCACAATTTCGCGAATTTTTTACATTTGATTTTCGATTTCGTTCGTTTGCTGTGTTAGCACATATGTTATCCACATAATGTATTTATGTTTTTGTGATTTGTTTTCGATTGAATAAAGGTTAGTCGTGTTTTGAATATGTTTGTCGATTTTTTGCTTTCGAAAATCATAGAATCAGTATTTCACTTTATGTGAACAATAAAATTAAGTCCTCTAACGCACTTGAAATGTTTACTGTAGCATTTAATCAACCTACTCTGATCATAAAATTATAGTGGTACTAGTCTTCCATAGAAGTCCAACAAAAAAATTTCAATGACAAGCCTGGTCTTGACTCTTGGGTTACCCCATAAGTCCTTCTATAAATGAAAACTGAAGATAATACATTCAAAAAAATAATCTTTGGTAAGACTCTGCAAATAAAAATGAATGGAGCAAATTTATAGCGGAAATAAAAAACCCTGTCTTGATCAAAAGCAAATAAGTGTTCCAGTTTAGACAATTTCTCAAATCGCCAAATGAATCAGCACTAACCACTTTCTCAAGTATACCATTCCTTATGGAAAATACTATTGAACAAGAAATTTTTTCTATTTGTTGAGATGGACAGTTCTTTTTTCAGTTATACGTCGTGGCCAGGTAAACGCTCATCAGTATCAACACGAAAAATGTCTTTCACATGCTCATGCTTTTATTTCCCAAAATACGAAATGTAGCAATTAGGTCACCTAGTAGTCAACATTGTTTGAAGTTTTGCATTGTGAACTCTTTCAGAGTAGTTCGGTTACACGCAAAACCAATCGACTAGCACAAAGTTGCACATTTTCGAATAGATTGTTATCGCGGGTGAAATCAATGACTAAACTTCCATATTAATCGGGAACCGAATGAAGCTATGTCTTGTACAAACGCACAAGTTAACTGACGTCACTTTCGAAAATGCTTTGCATTGCTATTGGTTTTTTGTAAGGGTTCCGTACAACAAAAGTAAAACGGAATCGTTATAGAATCTCTTCATTGTCCGTCTGTCAATCTACAATATGGCGAATGTATTCTGGCGAACTGAGACCCTCGTTAACTGTTAAACCAAGTTTATCCTCTGATTTCACTTCATTCACAGGAAAGCCATGGATGTGGTAGGAGTATCGAAGATTATTCTTGCCTAGGCGAAGGACTCATTTTCTACTTTTAGTGGTTTACCAGTCTTAACTCCACTTACATATTGTGAGTCAATCACTCCTAAGCCGACGATGGTGGGTTAATGGATCACAGAATATTTTGTTTCATCGGGGTAGAACGTTCTACTGCATTTAATAACACTCCAAATCGCTGTCCAAGCTATAAATAAAATTGGTCCGAAGACAGAATCTTGAGGCACACCACTTAGCATCTCTCTCTTATCAGACAGACAGAAAGCAACTAACGCAAAAGAACCGATCTGACAGAAACAAGCGGATCCAGCCTAGTACCTCTTCATGTAGTTTGCTCTGAAATGGCTACATTTTGACAAAAAAAAAGTGGCTTATTAGTAAGTTTTTGACCAAAAGCTGCATCCTTATTATACCTCACTCACCTTTATTCAACCTCATGTGATTCTTCCTGTTTTCAAAAGTGAAAAACTATTGAGGGATGCAGGCTTGCCACAATTGACGACATAAAGACCGCTAGAAAAAATCAAAAGATACAAAAAGTAAATTTCTGAAATGCTCCACAGGTTGGAAAACAGCTGGCACTAGTGTATTATAACTGAATGAGATTACTATGTAGGCGAGGAAAAAGATTTTAATATTTTTGGAGAATAATAGTCTCCTTTTGTATTTCATTCTTCGAATTGAATCTGCATAGTTTTTTAGATTATGGCCAGAATAAGGAATGAAATTAGTACTGAAAATCGTCAATGTGTTCATACTCATCTATTATTTTCAGGTGTTGGTGAGTTTTCAGAAAAAGCTGTATGGAAGGATCCAACTGTATCCTATGTGATACCTCAAATAATTTGTAAAGCTTGTAATCACTGTAGAGATTTGGACCTTGGTAGGGATCCATTTAGATCAGAACATGCTTGGTTATGTCCATTGTGTAGTACACCCTATGATAACAGTGAAATTGAAAATTTACTACTGGATGTGGTTAGTCGAAAGTTTCTAGCCTATAGTTTACAAGATTTGCAATGTAGAAAATGTGCTCAAGTAAGAATAAGTTCATAAAAACTAACCAGCTTGCTAATTTTTTCGTTTTCTAGATAAAATTAGAAGATTTAACAAAACATTGTACCTGTGCTTCAGATTACAAGTGCCTTATTTCAAAAGATGAACTTGTGAAACTTCTTCAAACATTTCAAAGCTTGGCTGGTACTTTCAATATGCCAACACTAAAGGAAACCATGGAACAAACTTTACAATTAATGTATTAGGAAAAAATGTATTTCTTGGTTGTTTTTCATTTTTCATTATTTATAATAAACATTTTCACAAAAACTCCCTTATTGTTCAATTTATATTAATATTCAAATACATTACATTATACTATTACACTTAATTTTCTACTTTTCTAAGTTGATAGGATCGATTTTAGGATCAACAAACTTGAATGTAGGGAATTTAGTCATATCTTCACCATCTGCTCCTCCATATTGCTTAGCAACTTTTTCTAGTTCTGTCTTCAATTCCTTTTGGAGATCTGCAGTTGGATCCACTAATTTTGTTTCACTAGAACAAGATACTCATATTTTAGAATGAGAAAATAGTATTGATTGCATTATTATATACCTCTTAATTCTACATAGATAATTGCTTTTGGCAGACATCTATTAGGTGCGCAACTAAGTTCTCGCTGTTTGCCAATTGACGGCTCCAGCAGTAAGTGCTGGTCGATTTTTACATGTCAAGAACGTCTTGAACAAAGCTTAGGCATATGGTAAACAAACCACTGTGACGCATTATTGATTTTGTTTTCGCGGCATATACTTTTAGTTGTGAGAAAATGTCTGATTTTGTGCCAAATAATCGTCATTTGCGGGAAGTGTTGATTGTTGATTCGAAGAAAACTGCGGCTGATGCAGAGAATTCCAAAAAGTTTACGGAGATGATGCTCTAAGTGAAACAACGTGCCGGGATTGGTTCCCTCGCTTCAAAAACGGTGATTTTGATGTGGACGACCGTGCCTATGAAGAAAGGCCAAAAATCTGAATTGGAGGATGAGGATCCGTGTCAAACGCAAGAAATGCATTTGCTTCAGCCTTAGGAGTTACCCGCCAGGCTATTTCCAAGCGATTGCATGCGTTGGGATTCAAAAGCAAATAACTTCCTTATGATTTGAAGCCAACAGACGTAGAGCGTCCTTGCTCTAGTGGCATTTTCTTCAATGCATCGTACGGGTGATGAAAAATTGATTCATTACAGCAATCCAAAGTCTTGGGGACATTATGAGCAGAGACCAGATCATTCTACAGCATGACCACGTTGCCGATTTGAAACGCTCAAATTACTCCGATTATTACTTGTTCCGTTCGATGGCACATGGTCTGGCTGATCAACAGTTCTGCTCATATGAAGAGCTCGAAAAATGGCTTGATTCGTGGATAGCCTCAAAAGACGAACACTTCTAACATCACGGTATTCGAGCTCTGCCCGAAAGATGGGAAAAAGTTGTAGCTAGCGAAGGGCAATATTTTGAATGATTTATTTAATCAATTTTCACTATAAAGTTGTATTTTCATAAAAAAACAGCGAGAACTTTGTTGCGGACCTAATAATAGATAGCTTTGCTGGTTTGCATTTGAAACATGAAACATGCACTTTATTTTAAAAGCCAAAGTAAACCATTTTCACAAAAGAAGTTCCTGGTTTGTAAATCTGAAACTATAATAGGTTCCAGAAAAATTTTCGACCACAAGTAATCTTTATGAATTTTTTAATTATATATTTTCAAAAAAAAATTACACTTCATTCAAAATTTTATCTTCCTACTAATGAAAATCTGAACCTTCTATTTCTATAATTTTTGTCATACAATGAAATATAAACCCACATTTGGAGGAACTTAGCCACTATTATAATAAATATTGCAAATTCAGATATTTAAGAAGAAAACTCCCACTGTAGAATTTATTCAGCGAGTAGTTTTGAAATTTATTTTCAGATGACTACATGAAGGTAAGACATTGCTGAATATATAGGCATATATATTATATATATATATATATTTCGATACTTAAAGTCATTGGATATATCAAATTAGTAATCATTAAATGACAAAATTAATATGAGCCTTACTTGCTACTCTTCTGCTTGTATTCTCTGAGTTTATCGACAAAGAGTTGCTGAATAGGGTCAGAAGCTTTCTGAAAGCAGGGAGCCAGAATTCCAATGTTTCTGGTTTGAATAACACTTTTCATGGATGATTTTACTTGGTTTAGAACATTGATGTGCAGCATCTAAAATAGGTTAAGAGTTATATAATTCTTGAAATTCGAATGCCCTCATTGCATTGACATAAACTATTCGAAAAATAATTGATATGATGAATTCTCCTACCTTTGAAATTTAAGTAAAGAAAAGTCCTCACAATATCGAAAAAACAAATTTCTGATTGAATTCAAGTATTTCTCAAATCTGAGGATAGATAGGGACAAAGATGATTTATATACTCTTCTATACTTGGTCTATGATAGGGATCTTACAAGCAAGCACAGAAAGGTAATTCGGTCTGTGCCACAGAACAAACCCTAAGGTCTGTTCTGTGGTTTGTGCTATCAATTTTCAATTTTCATTGGCTATTTATTTATACGTAGAAGTCGTTATTACTTATTTCTTCTTCTTTTTATTGCTGAACGTTCTATATTTTCCAAATGCACATAAAACCTTCATTAAATAAGAAAGTTCTTAAAGAAACTAAAATTAAGTTTTAACCATTATTTGGCACTAAGTTAACAGTTGTTGCTTTGAAAACATAGCACATGACTCATGAAATTCAGTAATGAATATCCAGAAATTCCATATTTTCAGGTATGCTAATATGCTAATTTCATCTAGTAGAATATTCGAATGTTTCAAGTAATTCAAAATATAATACAGAATTAGATGTGATGTTATATACATTGTTGATCTTCATCACATATGAAACAAATTCTGTTTCATTTATAAACTGGCCATTGGCAGTTCAATTGAGGCTCTTGTTCTGTTCACAAATGGACATTTTCTGCAGTTGAGGAGTTTATGAGGACTGTTCTGTGGTTTTGTTCATTCATAATTTGATGCTTTGAACAGCATGGGTAGTGGTATAGACCATAATATATAATAATAAATCATCTTTGGTAGTGGCAAGGTTAGTGCACAAGCATCGAAGAAAAGATCCATTAGGGTCTGCTCTGTGGCAAGCATGTGGGAATATGCTAAGTCCAGGTGCTCGTTTCGAATCTGAGTTCGATACATGGATGTTGTCTTTAAAGAAAAAAGTGAAAATTCACAAAGATATACATTGAGGTTGGGTAAATAACCGAAAGGATGAGCTCAAAACTACTGAAAGCCAGATAACTTGGAATAATGGAAGGTTCAGTTATCATAGCACGGTCTAGGTGAGTGGTTCGGAGTACACTTTACACTGTACCACCATAGAAAAACAACAACAACAACAAATTGATGCCCATTCTGAAGGTCATTCATTGTCATAGCATCCATTAGCGATTTCTCACAAAATGGATTTTATCCATCAAGAACGCTATAAACGCTATAGTCACGATCACCAACAAAGATCTAAATCGAGGTAGTGGGGGTGTCTTAATTTGATCAAACATTTACCAGAGAATCTATAAAGCCACTGAAAGTTGTGAAGCAGGCTGACGTCATGGCGGCCATTTGCAGTGTAGGCAAAGAGGCGCGGTAATACAAAACGTTGTGGGCTGAGATGAAGATTTTTTTTATGAAATTATTTATAATTATTCTGAAACTAATTGAGCACAAAGAAGAAAATTTTATTTGAACAGTTACAGAAGATAACAGTCATCAAATCTTGTAATATTCTTCGTAGGCTTCTTTCAGAAAGAAATTATGAGGTAGAGTCATAGGTTTTCTTTAGTTTATATCTGCTCTGAATCTTATTTCATATCATATTTAGCTATTTATATTAAATTAATATATATAATATATATATATATATATATTATATATATATAATATATATATATATATATATATATATATATATATATATATATATATATATATATATATATATATATATATATATATATATATATATATATATATATATATATATATATATATATATATATATATATATATATATATATATATATATATATATATATATATATATATATATATATATATATATATATATATATATATATATATATATATATATATATATATATATATATATATATATATATATATATATATATATATATATATATATATATATATATATATATATATATATATATATATATTTATAAAGATATATTCATATATCTTGTAATATTCTTCAGGTTTTTCGAAAATAATAATGAGGTAGAGTCATAGGTTTTCTTTAGTTTATACTGCTCAGAATCTCATTTCATATTTTATTTATTTATTTATATAATGTAATATAATTAACTGACAATTTTGTCATATTTATATTCAGAGCAGTATTCTATTCGATCGTTCACCACTTCACACAATAAACTATTAATGATAACATTCAGTGTTACTACTTATTGATATCATTGTCTGATGATGCTATAGTATGTATATATTCTGGTAGATTGATATATTCTCATAACATTTAACGTTATCCTAATAAATAATTACTCTATATGTTTTGATTATAATCATTGCCTATAATATATATATATATATATATATATATATATATATATATATATATATATATATATATATATATATATATATATATATATATATATATATATATATATATATATATATATATATATATATATATATATATATATATATATATATATATATATATATATATATATATATATATATATATATATATATATATATATATATATATATATATATATATATATATATATATATATATATATATATATATATATATATATATATATATATATCCCCATCAGCATCACCTCATTCAAAATTTTCGCCCATTTTTAATCCATTTTAATTCAAAATTATCTTCCATTTTAGGGTTATCTGAGGTTAGGTTAGACAGCGCAACATCGTTTACTGTTTCTGTGATAACCTGCCATTCCCTACGTCCTTGTGGTGTGGTGAAAGTATTTTCCTATAATTCCTTTCCTGAATTTACGCTTTATATTCATCAGTGAATCCATATATTAGATTAATTTATTGCATTTTCGACTAAGTAGCTTGAATTAGTAATGGGTACGGATAAGTGGGGTGCCCCACCAGCGTAAACAATTTATTATCCCCAAGATCTTAAAAAACTATAGACCAAATAACTAAAGGTCATAAAAATTCCATTGATATTTTATTACTTACATCAGAAATATTAGTACAACAAAAATAGGCTGGATTGAAAAAAGAATGAACTTCTGTAAGAATTAAAATGTTTTCTTCTAATCTTTAAATATGGCTAACTTAATATCTGGGAAACCAGAATTTAAATATATTTATGATAAGGCACCGTACACAGTAGATATTGAATTGAAATGATAATATAGGAAAACTTAATTCTTTGCGACAACTACGAAAACTCCTAATATCCAGAATAATAACAATAGAAGCAAGGTAAACAAATTCACGACCTCAAGGAATTTAAAAAGGGTGCTTCCAACAAACCATGGCTATGATAAGGTCAGCCATGATGCATGTCTCATAGGATACGTTGATTTCCAAGGAATCAAGAAACTGCTAATAAAATAATTTAAATGCACAACCTTCTACTTCCAATGTAAATCATAACGTAGCTCAAATAATGATCAGTCGATGGCTGGAATAACTTGCCTGAATTCATCGGTCGGGTTTACAACCCCTTCTTCTCAACCTGACAAAAATATAAATACTCAAAATATTTTTAATAGAAAACAGACTATATATCATGACAGTTATTTAAAAAATTATAACAACATTGAAATAAGTGAAATCCCATTTAATGATAGAAACTCTTAGAAATCTTCTAAAATTCGTCCTTGTTTAGTATTTAATTTTATCTAATATTTTCTTTTCTCTATCTTTTATAAATTGATTCCTATATGAACAATGAAAACCCTTCATTATTGCTTTGTTAACATAATATTCCTATATAATAAAGTTTTAAAGATTTTTCAATTAAGGTTATCACTTTTTATGTGTTATTTTTTCGAGTGATATCGAAGTAATGGAATTGAATATGGAATTTTTGAAACCTTCAGCCATTATTATAATATCATTAATTAAAATTGGGTTCCGCATTCACGGGAACCTTACCGTTTTTCGTCCTAATAAATGGAATGTAATACCTTCGTTCAATTACACCTCTCAACCTAATCCTTATTTATCATTCGCTACCATATGTTTGAAATCACAAACAGCATAAATTGCACTGCTTTGGTAGTAACGTAGAGTCAAAATGATTATTTATTATCATAAAATAATACACATATTGCTCCTAAATGGTCTGGAATAGGATACCCTATACCTCTTGTGCCCTCTGGAGTCCAGATACACCTCAAAAATTCATAGCACGGAGATTGGTAAATGGCCCAGAGCTGAAACCTTGGAGCTGGATTGATTCTTATGTGGCTTACATAAAAAGAAACCACCTTTGGGAAAGAAAGAAAATATAAAAATAAAGTTATTACCTATTCGATATATATATATATATATATATATATATATATATATATATATATATATATATATATATATATATATATATATATATATATATATATATATATATAAATAAATATATATATATATAAATTTCCGGTCATATGTGAGAAACGAATTCTACATTTCGTAATTCGGATTGATGAATAGTTTATCAATAAGTGGACTGTATTTTACGGTTATTGTTTGTGAGGAGCAGAAAAAGAATGAAACACAGCACTTGCACTAATGAACTTTACTTTAACGAACTTTTGATAAACTTAGAAAATGTAATATTTGGAGATGTCTAGAAGACAGTCCTCCAAAGAATAACTGTAGGCCATTGCCTCTTTAAAGAAACTTTAATTAATATCGACATGCCAAGAAGAGCTACGATGTAGTTGAAACAAGAATCATGAATGATCGTTTTTCTTTTTACTAGAGGTGATTTGCGATTTCGCTGATTGCTACTTTGGCGCTGCGACAGGAGATGAATAGTCGCAGTTTGTTCCGCTCAGAGAAAAGTAGCAGGGACTTTCTGTCGCAGTTTAAGAAACCATTCAGCGTTCGGAGCTTTTAGCTCTTCGAAGCAATTATGCGCCATGGACCCGCTTCACTCCGAAACGGATGAATGACAGAAACATTGAAATGAAACCGAGAGAGGTTAGCGGTGTTTATACTTCATTCATGAAACTAAGGTTACCAAATACCTTATTTCTGAATTTGTTGTGAGATCTCAAGGATTTTCCTCTAAGAGTTAATTTTTACCGATTTTCTTATTTCAAAGTGTAATTAACATAAACAACAACATAATCTAATGAAAATAAAGTAATGGATAAGACCTATAATAAATAAGGCAATTTACATATATCATGTATATCAATTTAGAATTTCCTCTCTTCGATTTTAGAAAAACTTTCATAATCAATATAATATTGCAATCAAGCTCTGCGCTTCTCTATGGACGTGACTCATCTATTGATGTTAGGGAGTTTTTGCAATCTAGACGATTTCGTTAATTCTACCGTTAACTTCAATTATATTTACGATAATGGAGAGTTTTTGCACCTCTTATTTAGACACTTCGTTATTTTCTGCACATGCGCTCTTCGAAAATATTCGTAAACTTTAATAAGGATAACGATTTGCCGATATTACGGCAGAATAAGAGCTGGTAACTATTCTTATTTACTGTGTGCAACGTTGCCGTGTTGAATTTATCAGAAATGATTTTGGACAGTAATCATTCGGATTTTAATGGCATTTCGGGAGCACGTTCGTAGTAAAATGAAAATGACAACTGACAAACTGACAGTTGAATAACTACATTGTTTTGTAAGGTTGCAAAAACTCTATTAGAAGTGAGCATTATTATCGTAAATGTAATTAAAGTTAACGGTAAAATTAACGAAATCGTATAAGTTGCAAAAACTCTAATAACGCTCATTTCAAATAGAGTTTTTGCAACCTTACAAAATATTGTAGTTATTCAATTGTCAGTTTGTTACCATAAAAATTATCAGTTGTCATTTTACTACGGCCGATTTGTTTTTGTTAAGTTAGGTTACACACGGTAAATAAGAGTAATTACCAGCTCTTATTTTGCAGTAATAACGGCAATTCTTTATCGTTATTAGAGTTTTCGGGTACTATCTTTGAAGAGCGCATGCGCAGAAAATAATGAAGTCTCCAAATAAGAGGCGCAAAAACTCTCTATTGTTTCTAAAATTTCTTTCAAAAATCAACTGTCCTGACTTTGAAAAAACTCGCTCACATGGCACAGATGTTGAAAGAGTTCCAAATCTTTGTAGAACCACTTTTGATAAATATGGGTAATTATACGCATGTTGCTGCCACCACTGCTGCGAATCTTGATTTCTATCAAGATACAGAAAATGACAGTGGAAATGATGGCACTTCTTCGTTTTTCTCACAGTCAGTTGTCAAGGGATTATTGTTCTTTCCTGCTTCATTTATTTTATACGAAACTAAATTTGTCATTAGTGTTTTAGCTCTATCACATGCACTCTCACTGGAAAACCCTACATTTTTAAACCTTGGATGTAAAATGTAAGACTGTGAGTTTTCTAAATCTGGCCAGCGTCTATGTATGCCATTCAAAAATTGTTTCACGATATTTTGTATAATAGGGCTGTTGTGTTCCTTATCTAGGCCTTATATATATTCTCAAGTCTTTTTGTCAAAATTATCACTGAAGATAAACTCACGTATTTTTGGCCACATATTATATTCGTGAGCTCATCCATCGGTTTCAAAATATTTTTTGCAAATGAACTAATAGCTGCCACTCTTCGACTGAGATTATCGGTAAATTGGTGCTATTCAAAAGTGCCATTGTAGTCCGAACAGCTTCCTCCAATTTTGAAATCCTCTGAAGCATATAAAATGTGAAAATCCACCTAGTTACCACATCTTGATAGGATCTTTTCCGGATTGTTTTTGAACTTCAACCAACTTTTGATTGGCAGACGTACTACGTTAAGAATGCGCAACCAACGTTCAAACCTTTGTTATAATAGGTTCCACAGTCCTTAAACCATCTTGCACAATTAGGTTCAGTGTATGTGCATAACAACCTAAATGTTTCAACCTAAGATCTTCCTTTATAGCTTTTAAGATATTTGGAGGATTAACTGCAAACTAGTTGTATTTTATTTTTTAATCCCCCAAAGTTGAAAAATTCTCAATCAGAAAATAAATTTGTATTCGTATGACTTTCTGCGATAGAGGAACATTCGAGTAATATGATTTGGCTTCAAAATTTTCATTTATGAAATGAACGGTTGTGGTCATGAAACTTTCTGTACACATGGATGTCCAACAGTTTGTCGTTATTGTAACACTGTATGTTTTGCATTATCTCTTGAATACTTCTGTATTTTTCTTCATAAAGAGCTGGTAGGATTGCGTTTGATACTGATTTTCTGCTTGGTAATTGGTATGAAGGATTGAGGGCATTAACAAATTGTCGAAAACCCTTATCTGCTACAATGCTGAACGGCTGCATGTCACATGTGAAAAGTTTCATTAATGAATTGTCAATTTTAGTTTTACTAAGGATGTTAATTGTTTTGGGAAAAAACAGTAATCTAGATTGTGTTTTTGGTCTAGTTTCACTAACACACGGTTGTACTTGTAATTCATTAGATTCCTTCGAATGATAAAATGATATATGTTGAGAAGTTGAAGAAGTGGAAGCTGTTGAATTGGAAGATGGAACAATAGTAGATGGCGATGGAGCACCAGCAGACGATGATGAAGCACCAACAGATGATGATGGAGCACCAGCAGATGAAAATGGAGCACTAGTTCTGTGGATAAAACCGTAAGATAAATTAACGGTTGGATGTTTTCGTTCAAAATGTCTTTCCAGATTGGTGGTTGAAGTTTTATAACTAATAGTTTGTTTGCATATTGTGCAGTTAGCTCTCAAATGATCTTCTGGCATTAATGAGAAATAATTCTACACGTAAGAGGTCTTCTTTTCATCCATTTTTGTAACGAAAAAAATTATAGCACTTAGGAACACTCGACGACATCAAACAATAAACTTTCAAAGTGTAAACTTGAACTGATGGCCGGTTAATTCGGCCGCGTGGGTATTAGATACAATAAAGTACGTAAGGAGACATAAACAAGATGTAATGCAAAAATGTCCCAAATACAAGCGGTGAGATTACACGATAAAGATCACTGGTATCTCATTGATAGGCCCACTTCTGAGGCGGCAAACGGCATAAGCAGATTTGTTTTACTTTCTGGATTAAGACGTTGAGAGGAAGAACGTCATAAAACAAGAGTTTTTCCTGAATTGGCATGACAGTGCGATAATAAAGTACAAACAAGGGCTCTTTGCATGTGTCTAACTTAGTCTGAAATGCCGTAGATTATTTTCTGAGCAATTTTTTTGCAGCAATAAATATTTCTGTATCGTTTAAATCTAGAAATATCATGACTTGCGGAAACATTTTTCTGTCTTGGTGGTATTCTTAGAATTTATGCATTCAATATGGCTATTAAAAGTAGTTACTTCTTGACGTAGATCGCATGCTTACAAATTCGAAAAGAGAGGACAGGCATACGGAGTATACTTTCCCGAAATATTCTCTAAACAATGAACTTGTAGTAATGAAGGAAATAAATATAGAATGTAATTAGTACAGCGAACGTGAGTTTGCTTTTATTTAATAAAATTTACCACCAATATCATTCATTTTGTAATAGTTATTGTTTCCTCATTTGTTATCAATAGCATAAAATTTCTTACAAATATAATTCTGCGAAATGAAATTGTTTATTTGTTTATTCTATGGAAATTCATTTGAATTATAAAACGAAACACAATTTTGTCTACTCTCCGTATTTCATTTTTAAAATCACGGCCGATTTCGACGCTTAGGTTAGATTAGATTTCACATAATAAGTATCTACTTGAAAATGATCTAAGAGTTGAAACCGGCTGTGTTTGTAAAAACATATTCTAGAAAGTAAACAGAACTGTCTTATTTTATGATTATTGTGAAGGTTAGTTCCACGTAATTTCAAGTAAAATATCCTACAGGGTCAATGTTAATATAATTTCCGAAATGAAGGGATAGAATAATAACAATATCGAAAACACCGCATTACTATTACGAGATAAGCCTTCAGTACTAAGTGAATATGTTGTATTGAATTATTTGCTTTCGATAGAAATATAAGCGAAAACAATCTACAGATAAAAGTCAAGAATAAATGAATCGACGGAGTAGTCGAGTTCCGTCATTCTCATTGCACTATTAAAATTGCAATCGCAGTTTATACTCCACTTCTAAGCTCTGGCTAGGCAATGGATCTTTTCTCTGGGCTAGGTGAAGCGGGCTACAGTTAAACTGCTTCGCAAAATTGCAACTCTTTGACCCTGCGACGAGGCTGGAGCAGTCGCAGGTTGTCACAGCTCAGCAGAGAAAAGATCCATTAGGTTCTGTTCTGTGCTTCTCTTCTGAGCGTGCCTATCCGTTCCGGATGTTGGCGATAAGCAAAGCAATTTGTACTTTGTTGACTGCTGTTCTAAACAGCCCTCTTGTAGACATGGAAAACCAAGTTCTGAGGTTTTTCATCCAGGAGATTCTGCGCCTTCCAGGCCCTCTCTTGCCTAAAACCTTTCCCTGTAGTATTAACTGGAGCAGACCATATCTTTTTTGATTCCTCATTATGTGTCCGAAATATTCTAATTTGCGTTGTTTAACGATGTTCATTATTTCGGTCTCTTTTTGTAGTGTTTCTAAGACTCTTTTGTTGGAAACACGATCCACCCAGGAAATTCTAAGAATTCGTCTGTATAGCCACATCTCAAAGGCTTCAAGTTTTTTTGTAGATGCTTCCGTCAGGGTCCAGGACACGGCACCGTATAGAAGCACAGACCAGACATAACATTTGAGTAGTCTTAGTTTGGTATGTATATTAAGATCTCTACTCTTAAATAGGTTTCCCATTTTAACGAAAGTGGCTCTTGCTTTTTCTATGCGGCATTTTATTTCCACAGAGTGATCCCATTGCTCATTAATCGTAGTGCCCAAATATGTGTAATTAGTTACTCTTTCAATTTGTTGATTATTAATTACTAGTTGGTCAGGAGGTGTATTTTGTTTGCTAATTACCATGAATTTGGTCTTCTTGATGTTAAGAGACAATCCGTACTCAGAGCTAGCTTTAAAGACACGATTCATCAATTCTTGAAGACCTTCGAGAGAATCAGCGAACACAACAGTATCGTCCGCGTAACGTATATTGTTCAATCTCTGTCCATTAACCAACACTCCAGCATCCACATTTTCCAGTGCTGTGTCAAATATGTGTTCTGAGTACAGGTTGAACAAAGTGGGGGATAAGACACAGCCCTGTCTAACACCGCGTCTTATATTTACATCTTCTGAGTAATCACCATCGACTCTAATATTTGCTGTTTGATGCCAATACAGATTTATTATAAGACGCAAATCTTTCTCGTCGATGCCGATTGTTCTTAAAACCTCTATCATTTTATTGTGCTGGACCCTATCGAAGGCTATTTGGTAGTCTACAAGACAGACGTATACATCACAACCAACATCCCTGCATCGCTGGAATAGGACCTGAATAGCAAATAAAGCCTCTCTAGTTCCTAGTGCATTTCTAAATCCGAATTGTGTGTCTGATATATGTTCCTCGCATTTATTATATATACGTTTGTGAATTATCTTCAGAAATAATTTGAGTAGGTGGCTCATGAGGCTGATTAGTCTATAGTCTTCGCATTGTTTTGCACTGGCTTTTTTAGGAATTGGAATAAATGTGGACTTTAGCCAGTCTCGAGGAATATCTCCGGTGTCGTAAATATGGTTAAATATATTTGTCAGCCATTTTATTCCGTCTCCGTCCAACAATCTCAGGAACTCGGCATGAAGGTCATCTGGTCCTGGAGCCTTTCCATCCTTCATCTGTTCAATGGACTTGTGCACTTCGTCAGAGGTGATGGGTGGACCCGCGTCAGCGTCGATTACTGGTTCGCTACTTCTCTCATCTTTGAACAGAGTGCTGATATATTTCTTCCAGGTATTAATTCTCTCGTCTCTATCTATGATGGTGTTGTTGTCTTCATCCAGCAGACGGCCAACCATAGGTGTTTTGTATAGGCCACTTAATTCTTTGACTTTACGATGCATGTTGAAACTATCATGTCTTTTTTCCAGATCTTCTATTTCTAAACATTTTTTTCGAGCCCATGTTTCCTTAGCTTCTCTTATCTCTTTCCGGATCCTTTTTTGAATATCTTTGTATTTATCCTGATCTTTGTCTTTTACTTTCCGGCGTTCTTCCATCAGACTTAGGATTCCATCAGTCATCCATCGTTTCTTTTCTTGTTTTATCAGGCTTAAGAATAGTGTCACTTGCAGACTTCACAACTAATTTCAGTGTATCAACTTCAGCATCGACGTCCACAGTAGTGTCTTTGACTTTTAATTTTCCAGACATGTGTTGTTTCACTTGTTCCTTTATGGCTGGGTTCTTTAGTTTTATTTTGTCGATTTGGGGATGTTGTTTTTCTTTATGATCTTTTTCAGCTTTAATTTAGCTGTGCCGACCAGCGGAACGTGATCTGACTGAAAATCAGCGCCGGGGTAAGTCTTCACTGCAGTGAAAATGTTTCTGTACCGCTTATTGACCAGCATAAAATCTATCTGATTTCTTATTATGTGGTCCGGTCTATCCGCAGGTGATTTCCAGGTGTATAAACGGCGGGCCGGTAGTTTAAAAATGTATTGAGTATCACCATTTGTTCTTCCATTGCAAACGTATTCAACATTTCACCTCTCTCGTTTCGTATGCCAAGCCCGTGTGATCCAACAAATTCGTTACCGCTTCCTTTCCCAGTTTGGCGTTGAAGTCGCCCATGATTATTGTGATGTCTTTCTTGTTTAGTTTCCTGATTGTCTGTCGGAGGTCATGGTAAAAACTTTCTGCTTCATCATCGCATTTATCTGCCGTAGGTGCATATACCTGCATGATATTAATTTGTACCGGCTTGGTGTTTAGTTGAAGCAGAAGTATTCTCCCCGAAATAGGAACAAAATTATCCACTGATTGATGAAACCTACTGTTCTGTGCTGCTCCGGTAAAATCGCAGACTGGCCCACCTCTAGTTTTTACCCTACGCCTGCAGGCATCCGGCGAAGGGGGGCGCTGTAAGTTAAGCGGGTATTTGTTAAATTTAAATTTGAATATGTTGGGACCGTCCACAACATAATAATCTGCGAATTTCAGGGTCCTCGCGCGAAAAATCGTAATTTTTGAGATAAAATAGCAAATAACTCGGAAACGATGCATTTTAGGTATACGGAATCCTATAACTTCCGGTTATACCGGAAGCGCATACCAACTTTGTTATTCAATATAGAATACCCTGTATATTGATGACTGGTTTGATAACACTTGTTTTTCTAATTACAAAAACACCTAACACATAAAAACTGAATATTAATAACACAAAATATACGAAAGGAACACTACACAAACTTAATATATTATAAATTAATATACGACCATTAAAAAGCAAAGACAAAATGGATAATTTACAATCATATTTGAAAGAACATAACTATCCGGAATTTTGAATATTAACAGAAATATGGCTAAAATAAGAGGAAACCAAATACTTCAGTATATATGGCTATTGTGATGTGATTAAATCTCGAATTTCTAGGGGAGAGGGTGTGGAACAAATAAATATAGAAGATTCAGAAGATTGCAATATAGCTGCCATCAAAATCAAAAAGCTTAAGTGCAAGATTATACCAATCTATAGAGCCCCACAAATTAACCCAGAAGATTTCTTCGATAATCTTGATGAAATCCTTGGAAGATACAAAAATGCAATCATCATAGGTGACATAAACTTGAATATTCTCGATTTTAATAACAACATAACGAACTGCAAAGAAATTATTGAACTCAATAACTAACATATAAAAACCTGATATAGAAGAAGAATATAACGCGAAGAAACAAACAAAATGGATCTATAATCGATCATGTGATAGGTCCGAAAGAACTACAGTGTAAAAGAAACGCTAAAGATACTGCGATCTCTGATCATAAAATGTTATATGTGACTCTTGATATTAATTCCGAGACTGAGACAGAGAAGGATAGTGATACTACAACGAAAATTATAAAAATGTCCTACTTTGTACACTACAAACAGTTGTATAAATTTGTTAAAGAAAAACTTGAAAGCTCCGAAAATAACTTGCCTAGACGATATATCTAATATAATAAAACAAGCTAAAAATCTTAGCACATCAACAAAACAATATACGATCAAAAACAACACAATGGATGAACAACAGAATCTGTTACAACCTAAAGAAACGCGACAAAGCCTACAAAGAATGGAAAAAAAACAGTGAATCAAGAGAATTAGAAAATAAATTCAAAAAGCTGAAGAATGCAGTCCCAACCTTATTAGAATATCAAAAAGAGAACTGCTGGCAACAACACCAGAAAAATTTGGAAACTTCCGAATTAATTCATGAACAAGAACAAAAAAAAAACTCAAAAACATCCCGAAAATACATTTTGAAAACTAAACTTACTACACTGACAAAGACATTGCAAATGCTCTAAATGATTACTTCACAAATATCACATGATACCTACAAGGCCAAAATATTATTATGAACACATGATGAAATAAGCAAAGATTCATTATATATAATGAAAGTATCCGAAAGAGAACTTGCAATCATAAACTTCTTGAAAAATGATTCATCGCCGGGCCCAGATAATATAACGCTCAAAGATATAAAATGCCTTTATGAGATCATAAAATACCCATTGCTAAAAACATTAAATGAACAACAAGAGTAGGCACTTTTCCAGACTCATGTAAAATCTCTAAGATAATTCCTATCTACAAGAAAGGATGTAGAAAATATCCAGGCAATTATAGACCAATATGCTTGACATCATTATTTTCGAAAAAATTATAAAAAACGTTTCAGAAATTCCTACAATTTTCCTCTACTCAATATGGATTCCTTGGGAGCTGTTATGGATGTGATAAAGCTACTGATCGACTACTTGGAAGACAGTCATCTTGCAGTTGCTTTGTTCATCGACTTACATAAAGCATTTGACACAGTAAAACATGATATACTACTAAAGAAACTCGGAAACATTAGTATACAAGGCCCAGCTCTCACACTCATGAGGTTATTTCTCACAGATAGAAAACAATAGACAGTTTTGAATGGAGAGATGAGCGAGCTGAAGGAAATCAACACTGGTATTCCACAAGGAACAGTCTTAGGACCAATCCTATACTTAATATACGTGGAAAACTTGTCCATGATGGGTCTAGAGGCTGAGCACTTCATGTTCGCAGATGATACCGTTTTGTTATATAATGGAACAAACAAAGCAGAATTAGAAGCATCGATCAATCAAGACTTGGAGACATTCAACAAGTGGCTAAAAGCAAACGGACTGATAATAGGTGGAGACAACACTGTATACATGTGCCTCAACAGGAAAAAAACATCATAGATGACCTTCTACTTACCCTCGAAATGCAAAAAATTAATATATTTTACACATGTTAAATCGATATTCTCATACCTCATAATACTGTGGTCAAATACTCACAAATTTAATCTAAAAAGAGTACAAAGATTACAGAACAAAGTCGTCAAAGTAATATATACCTAATCTACCCTATTCAACACCTACAATTGATCTATATAGGAATTTTAACACTGCAAACTTGCTTTCAAAATCAGAAACGATCTTATAAAGTCCAGCTCCTTTATTCAGCTTGTTTCCGCCATACATAAATATATAACAAGAAGTACTAACAATTTAATTCAGTAAAACATAAGAACAAATCTTGGAGCTAAATCTCCAGTATACCAAAGTATTCATTACTACAATCTTTTGCCCAATAATTTGAAACAAATCACTTGATCAAAATTGACTACTCACACAAACTATTTATACTACTATTACTATTACACCGTAAATGAACTAAGATGTACTCTGTGTTAACAGCACTATATGCTGATTTACAGTTTTATATATGAAAAATAAATAAAAAATAAATGTAGCTTGTTGCTTTGTTCATGATATATATATATATATATATATATATATATATATATATATATATATATATATATATATATATATATATATATATATATATATATATATATATATATATATATATATATATATATATATATGTCATTTCCATAAAGTGAAAACTGATTAATAGGAAGTTTTTTAATTTACAGTAAAAATACATTAATAGTATCAGAAATAAATTTTATTCTTTCATGGAACTAAGGCTGTTAACATACATAATATTGAACATACTTGAAGAATTTCATAAGGATGTCTTAAATTAATTACTGATTATTTATTTGCCCTTGCCCCTTGGCAACATCACTTATGCACTGCCAATTTCCTTCCAAACTCTGTTTCCAAAGAGAGATTTTATTATCTCCACCAGAAACAGCAAGAATATTTCCATTCAAAGACCAACTTACATTCCAAATAACATCATCAAATGTATGCAGTACAGTAGAATTCCATGTAATAGCATCATCACTAGTCCAAATTATTACTCTTCTATCCTGGGAACAACTTGCAATTATATGTCGATGTAGACCAGCAGATGGAGCCCATGCTACATCTCGAACCCAATCAGAATGTACTTCAAGTTTACAAACCTTATAACAGAAATAATAGTTATACTTACAGAAATGAAGCTAAGCAACATAACTTTTTACCTCAATCCATCTGTCCTGCTCTTCTTTCCAAATTTTAACTAAATTATCACAGCCTCCAGATACCAACATCTTTTTCAAGTTAGGTTCACTATTATTATCAAAAGCAGGTTCGGGATATATTGCAGGGGCCCAGCAAACTGCATTACAACCGATGGCATGAGCATTCTGAATTTTTTTTGCATCCCAAGAGTTATTTTCTCTAATATAGGTAAGAATTGAAATTGACCCATCACTACTGCCACAAGAAAGTATAAGACCAAATTCGTCTGGGGCAAATTGTACAGAATTTACACTGGAGTCATGGTTAGCATATTCATAATATTTACCCCATTTACCATTTGATTCTTTCCATATTATTACTTTTTTGTCATAAGAACAAGAAGCTAATAAATTACCGAACTTAGGGTGACTCCAAGCAATCTGCCATACTGGTCCAAAGTGACCTTTCAAGTCGTCTAGTAAAGTATTTCCATTTTTGATATCATATACCTTCACACTGTTGTCTGAAGAACAGGTAGCTAGCCGGAGTCCGTAATAATCCACTTCTGCATCATGTATCATATCTTCATGACCGGTATCAATCGTTTGTAGTAAAGTAACCATTGCTGTGTATATTGATATTATTATATTATTATATTCAAATATTTAACAAGTTATTTACTTTACAGTACCAGGCAAGCACCAATTCAATTTGACATGACAGAAGCAGAAGAAAAATTGATGACAGTTAATAATTTCTTTCAATGCCAACGTGGTAATGTCGGAGATACTTTGAATCTATGATCGATCCAGTTGGTTTGGTATAAAAACCTATAGCAGAAATCATATATCATTTATCATTTATCTTATAAATGAATAATATGTGCCATTCCGAAATCTTTCTTTTAGGAAAATAGTTTCTTGATTTCAACATTCGAAATTCAAACAAGTTAGATGTTTCAATTTTCAAGAAGACATAGAATAAAGTTAATCTTTTACAAACTCTACAGAAATTAATTTATCTGTGTTTTTGACAATTACTAGTAGAGTTACTGGTGTTTGGAGGTGAATTTTTGTTGTGTCGTTCGCGTCCTTGTTGATATTACATGAAAATTTTGGCCCGGTTTGTTGAATTCGTATATAATAATGATTTAAAAAGTTACTTATTCTCTTAGAACATTTATCCTCATAGTTTCATAACATAATTGACTTATGTTCAATGAACTGCTTGACATTATAGTGCACTAGATGAACAGGTAAATATTGAAAATAGCATATCCATCTTTGAAGTGCTGTTCTCATACTTATTCCGATTATTTTCTTCGGTTATAACATTAGAAACTATTCTGATGTAGGAAAAAAACCTTTTGAAGTATTATGAAGTATTGAAAATGCCGTTTTCAACTTCAATACAGAATGAGAAATACTATTTTATATTTCAGGTACTAAAATGTCTGAAATAGTGTATCCTCCAGGCTGCAGGCCTATCGCCGATGATTTAGGATCAGATGAACTGATTCGTAGATTGAAAACTCTAGCCCATACACTACAGGCAATGGGCCAGGATGAAGGCGCTTATCAACAGTATATTCCACTTGCATTACATCTAGCACAAGATTATTTTCTTTCACACCCTTCTAGAGATGTACAACTTTTAATAGCATGTTGTATAGCTGATGTTCTAAGGGTATATGCCCCAGAAGCACCTTACAAAGATCCTGAGCAAGTTAAAACAATTTTTTTGTTTCTGATTACCCAATTATCAGGTTTGAAAGACCCCAAAGATGCTGCCTTTAAGAGATATTTTTACCTACTAGAGAACTTAGCATATGTTAAATCATTTAATATGTGTTTTGAACTTGAAGATTGCCAGGAAATATTTTGTGCTCTATTTTTACTGATGTTCAAGATTGTAAATGATGAACATTCTGGAAGAGTAAAAAGTTTTATGCTTGATGTTCTCTGTCCTTTGATAACAGAAAGTGATATTGTTAGCAATGACTTATTAGATATAATTTTAATGAATATTGTAGAACCTAGTAAAACTCAACGTAAAAATGCTTATTCGTTGGCTAAAGAATTGATAGTTAAAACTTCGGATACAATGGAACCTTATATTCAAGCTTTTTTCAATCATGTACTTATATTGGGAAAAGAAGACAAGAATTTACAGATATGTGGAAAAGTATATGATCTTATTTATGAGTTAAACCTTATTTGTCCACAAATTTTAGTTGCTGTATTGCCTCAACTTGAATGTAAGCTTCGATCCCCTTTAGAAGAAGAAAGATTAGGGGCTGTTGCTCTGTTAGCAAGAATGTTCAGCGAAAAAGATTCTGAATTAGCAAGAAGGCATGCAGCTTTATGGCGAGCTTTCTTAGGAAGATTCAATGATATATCGCTGGCAATTCGCATTAAATGTGTTCAGTATTCCATGCACTTTCTGGTGAATCATCCTGAACTACGTAAAGATATAACAGATACACTTAAATTGAGGCAACACGATTCAGAAGAGAATGTGAGGTATGAAGTTGTTATGGCTATCGTTACAACAGCTAAGAAGGATTTTCAAGTTGTATCAGACTCTGAGGACTTATTGGAATTTGTTAAAGAAAGGACCTTAGACAAAAAATTCAAAATACGTAAGGAAGCTATGTCAGGACTAGCATTAATTTATAGAAAACATTTGAGTGATCCTGATGTACCAAATGCCACAAAAAAAGCTGTAACGTGGATAAAAGATAAAATTTTACATGGTTACTACATGTCGGGAATGGAAGATAGATTACTTGTTGAAAGACTCTTGAATACTTGCTTAGTACCATATCAGCTACCTGCAGCAGAAAGAATGAAAAAATTGTATCACCTTCTTGGCACTGTTGATGATCATGCTATAAAAGCATTTATGGAGCTACAAAAAAATCAATTATGTGTTAGAAAATTAGTTTTGGAATGGTTGGAATTACATCGTAGATCTTGCTCAATAGAAGTTTCAAAAGAAATATCTTTGAAGGTGAGTATCTACTAACAACTTTTAGTGAGTCCTTTCAAGGTAGAAATATAAAAAAAAAAACAAATGTTAGTTTTCATGAAGCCAAATATATTTCAACATTATTATAGATGCCCATGTAGGAACCGTAAAGGAAAGTATTTTATTTAGTCATTCTTACTTGATTGGAATATAAGGGGTGAGACTTGAGGCAATTTGCCTATCATTTTGTGGTTTTGAACTCTCAACATTGAATACATCTGAAAGAAAATATCAGTTGGGAAAAAATAACATGAAAAAACTTATCAAAATATAATATAACTAATATTTGCAAAGAAGAGTATTCACAAAATAGTTTTTAGATTAACATTATCTCAATATTTTGTATATAAGTTAATGTTCCAAATGAATAGATGAAATTAATTCTAATTCTCTTTCAAATAAAATATTAATATATATTTCAATTTCAACTCATTAATAATATCTGAATAGTTTCAAGTTTAATATTTTAGATTAAAAAATAAGATGGCGCCCATTCTTTGTGCTATTTTCTATAGTTTTTTATGTAAGGTTTTGTTTTTGTTCCATATCTGCATTGTGGTTCTTTTCTCTTATTAATAAAACAACAGAATGTTTTCTGCCATAATCATCTAAAAGAGTATTCTAGACCTTTAAATTATTTACCCCATAGGTATTTGTGTTCATAACGACTCCATAGATTTTTCAAGCCATATAGCTTTTCTTGTTGTTGAGATGGCTTTAGACCGTTTCTATTCAAGATTGAGTTTACAAGGATTTATTAATTGACTTCTTGATGTTTCTTAACCTTCTATCCATAGGATCTTATGCTATGAAATATATGAAATCTAATTTAATATAATTCTCATTGATTCTCTAAATCAAACAATATTTAGTCAGTAATTAATATTTTCTGTAGAAATTTGGTTTTCTTTGAATGAATAATTTTATTGAAACAATTCAATCTTGAATCCTTATTGAAAAGCATTGCCTTAATATTTTAATGTTTTCTGCAAATCATCTTAGAATTCAAGGGATTGATCTCTCATTCAGAATTCTGCAGAATGACTTGGGTTGTTAATGTGGGCACACATGTAGATTTAAATTTTTTCTTCTTGCAAATTGCATGCGAATGTATATTCAACAAAAAAAGAAAGCAGAACATTCTAGTGTATTAGTTCACCCTATTTTTAAGTAATATAGAATGGAGTAATACAGACTTACAGACTTGTAATATATTTTCCTTATTTTGTATCACATTCTCATTTGGCTCTTACATGCTTTGATTTTGAATAGAACAGCTGAAGTGAATATGTGTAATTCCTATTTTATCAATTATTAAATTGAGTTGTGATTGGATATAGAAGGTATATATCTGTGCCTCTTTGTTAACTCATATTTTTATATCATATTTAATTATAATATTGAAGAACTATATTCTGAGAATTAAATAGATACCTTTATAACCAGATACTCAACAAACTATAAAAACTGAAAACGTCTAGATTAATGATGTGCAATTGGATTCATAGATTATGAAAAGCAGCAAAATATTCTCTTGATAAGACACTTTTACATCAATTTTATTGAAATCAACTCACTGATTACGACTAATTGAAGAATTTTATTTATTGCACAATCTTTTAATTTTGCAATATTTGATTAAATCAATTTTACACCGTAATTTGTTTTCTCGTTATTCAAAAAACTTAGAAAATTGTTGGTTTTTCATGTGGAGCATATGCTTTTAATCACAATAGTTCAAATTTTTTCATAGTTCTATTTTATAAAACATTAAAAGTTTTTGTGTTACCATGTGTTTCTAGGGAAATATATTTACTAATTATCAGTCAATGATATGAACTGTAGTTAAAAATATATTATATGAATAATTCTATTCTTGAAAAAGGAGGAACAATTGGCATAAATCAATTCACAATTATTTATTACTGCTTAAATGGCATCAAGAGAGATATCACATCACAGATAAATTAGGATTTCAAAAGGATATTTTTCTTTCAATTTGGCTATGACTCCTGATATTATATTCGAAAATATAATAGAATTTTATCCACAAATTAAGTTGTTAAATACAAGGAATAATGAAAGAATAAGATCTCGATGGAAGTGCATTGGTTTTCTTCATTTTATGATATTTGAAGTAATAAGCTTTATAATACATAATATCTTATACATAAGATAGTGTCCATATATTCTTTTGTTATGACGATATAATATTGAGTAGAAAAAATCGTAATTACAATTCCATTCAATTCTGAGCAGTCGTGAAGAGATGAGTTGAATTCATCTAGGTGTATAATTTTTGTTATAATTATATTTCAGGTACAAGCACTATCAAGATGTTTACCAGAACCTGTGAAAGCTCATGAATTTCTATCAAAGTTTAGCGGTCATTTGAAACGAGATTCTAATTTATTGGAATTGATGGAAATTGTTGCTCGGCCTACAGTAAGTTGCAGTCAGTGTTCTGAGGCAACAGCAGCTGTTCTTAAAAAACTAGGTCAGCCTGTCATGGTTAATTTATACTACAACACAGTGAAGATGCTATTAGAAAGAATTAGTTCAGTGATGATTGATCATGAAGCAGTAAAGTTATTAGTGGGTTATGTAGAAGATTGCCTTAAGGGTGGAAATACCATAGAAGAGATTGGATTACATCCAGCTACTGCTGGAGACAGGGGTTTGAAGTTGTTAGTGATGCTTTCGGTAGTTTTTCCGTCACATTTTCATCATGCTGATGTGTTGGATCATCTTATGGAATTGCTGAAAATTGATGATGAATTTGTGGCTCCTCTAGTGCTGTCTGTTTTCACTTTCCTAGGAAAATATAAATGCTTGTGTGAGTATTTATCTATTTTTTTTTAATGAAACCTTATTTGGAAACATCAGATTCTTTCCAATATTATATTTGAGAAAATATGATTATATAATAATGTTTGTCATATTCTGGCTTCGACCAACCAAATGTGTATCAAAAATCAACATCAAATAAAACCTGTAGTTGCTAAACTTTTTATTTTTATTGCATGATGCATTATGGATATGTTCTCCAAATGTCTTACATTTTGTGTTTGCGAATCTCCTCATGCATTTTTCAATCTCATTGTCTGAGGTATTTTAAATACTCATAACTAAAATGTAAACATAAATGAATGTGCTTATTTTGATATTGATGAGTAACTGACATACACAGTACTTATATGAGGAACTTCAAGTGTTACTCTGTAATTTTCTTAATTTGAAAGAGTATTTAAGAATATTTTGAACTAATATTCACCTATTTTTCAGATGATTCTTTTCCACAAATCATGGATCAATTGGCACCAATATGTAAAGAGTTTGCAATAACTGGTACTCCTAAACAAGCTAAAGGTGCAATACACTGCATTTACAAAAATATGCCCAGTTTACATGACACTCTCTTCCCTAGTATATTGGAAAGCATTAAAAATAATTTGACCCCAGAATCGCCTCGTTATAGGACAGCAATTGTTACATTAGGTCACATAGCGTTTAACGTTCCAGAACGATATAAAGTACAAATCAAAAATATTGTATCCAGAAAGGTGAGTTTATCGATAACTTTTTATATGTATTAGTATTATTATGCAGAACCATAAGGGACCGGCAGGATAAGTTCGCTTTAAGTGAACAAAAATTGTATACTATAAAGAAAATCACACCTACGTACATATTTACATAAATCTAAAATGAATAGACAACATAATAGTCTTGACGATTTGGAAGGGTGAGCCAAATTTCATTCCTATTCACCCTAAATATCAAAACAATAAAAGTTTGGTATTTTTAATGTACCATTCCCAGTTATTTCTGGTAGTTACCGCGGGTTGTTAGCTAGCTACTGAATTGATATCCAAATTTTCATGGGGTAAAGAGCCAGGACCAGCAAAATAACAATCTGCTTGGAAATGTAAGATGTGTCTTCCTACCCTGGGAACGTACCGCCGTTGCACTGAATGTAGGACTCAAAAGAAAAAAAAAAATTTTGTCTCCTAAAGAGTTAAGTTTAGAGAAAATCGTAAGCAATTTGTATATTTTTAAAAGCTTTTGATAACACTTGCAGGGTTACTAGAAATTGTCTTTTCTTCATCATCGTAATCATTTGTTTTATTGCTTATTTCGATAAATTTATTCTTCTTTGCCAGAACACTAGCATTTATAGCATTATCTTTTGCATGTTCTACATTGATTACATACATCATCATTGATATAAACGTATTTATCAAACTTCAGTGCGTAAACTAAAACATATCGTTATTAAGGGCAGTACGATCATCTTCCCTTGATATTTTTGTAACCAATCTATTAAAGTCAACTCATTACCTGAATAAAATTCCTCATTTTGCATATTAAATCCACACTGTTGAAAATAGTTGGCTATAGTTTGTTGCGATGCCTTATGTCTGTAGTATGAAAAAAGTTTTAGTGTTTAAGATACTAACAGTAAAAATTTGATATTTTTCATTAGTAACTTTTATTTTAATATTTTTTTATTTTAAAAGTATCCGGGAACTTTGGTTTCCTAATTATCAGCGATTTTTCTTTTTCTCTATCTGGTAAATTTGCAACACCAAAAATGTTTTGGTAAGTTGCCTCCCAGTGAGGTTTCTGCAATTGCTGCAGCAGAGTTCGTATTGGCCGGAAATAATTGTCTGATATAATATAATTAGCTTTGTTTTGAGCAAAAGTTCGTTTGAAGTGAGTCCTTGATAAGCGGTACACTTACACATATACAAACATACAACTTACCATAATGTACTACCATGAATGTAGCCCTTTTGATGTTGATGTTCAGGATAAGCATATTTTGTGCTAAATCAACTAATTTGTTATTACTTTTATAAGTAGTTATGTTATTAAATTCATTAGCGCACTGTTCTAATTATTCCAGATTGTCAAAGAATTACTAGTAAAAGAAGTTAAAGAAGGAGAATCTGATATACACAATTCAGAAACTTGGTGCAGCGAAGATGAATTGCCAGAAGATACTAGATGCAAAATTGAAGGACTCAAAGCAATGGCGAGGTGGTTGCTAGGTCTCAAACAAGACATTGCATCTGCTCAGAAAACATTTAGAATGTTGAATGCATTCATCTTGCATAAGGGTGATCTTCTTCAGTCGGGTAAGATTAGCAAAGCTGAGATGTCATGGTTGAGATTAGCAGCTGGATGTGCTATGCTGAAAGTATGTGAACAGAAGGGCGTTGGAGATCAGTACACTGCTGAACAGTTTTATAATTTATCATTACTAATGTGTGATGAAGTGAAACAGGTGAGGAAAAAGTAGATCAAAAATGTACAATATTTGTTGTGATATTGTGATTGAGATGGCTTCTATTATCCATAGTTTGAGATTGCAATTTTGACTTCATATATATTATATGCCTTGCTGTAGTATTTTGATAATTTCTTTTAATGTTTCTCATATAACATAACATTTACCTTTAACCATCTAGTAATTATAAAATCGAAAATAATTTAGTTATGTCAAAGAATTATTCATTTGAAACAAAAATTGAAATATTTCTATTGTTCTATTGCTTATATTAAAATAAAAATAATTGATTATATTGCTATTTACGTTAGATTAGATTTAGATATCATATGAGTGAGGGCTGCCTAGCAGCCTGGCCACAGCGATCCAATGGCCTATTGTGGCACACTTTGCCCTAATTTCATCTGCGAGCTCCATCCTTCTCGTAAAGGATACGAGTTTCGTGGGTGAGAGCTTAATAAGCTCAGTCAGCTTCAGTTTGCTAAATCCAAGTTCTTCCATCCTGACTCTGTCCCCAGCTGGGCACTCGCACATAACATGTTGCATTGATTCTATTTCTTCTTCACATAGCCTACATGAAGGATCCTCAATCAATCCTAACTTATTTAGGTGTTTTCTGAGGCGACAGTGCCCCATTAGTATGGCAGTTAAAACTCTCAGTTTCAACCTAGATAGTTTAAGCATGTCGCATGCCCACCAAGACAGATCTACTGTTCCTTGGCAGCACCTCGACGGTAGACACCAGCTCCAACATCTTTCGCAGTTTTTGAGCCGTCCGTGACCCTCAAGTAGAGGGTCCTTGGAGCTGATCTATTCCTATCTATCGGGAATGATGATCTGGAATGGCCTCTCCGTGTTGGTTTTAGGTGTTGCTATGTCAGACCTCATACTGAGCATCTTATTGTCCTCGATTTCAGATTGTAAGGAGCCGGGCACAAAGCCAAACTTACCCGCTTCATTTCGGGAAAAATGATGGAATCTACAGAAAGCCATTCAAGCCATTTCTCTCATCACCAGATGAAGAAGGGCAAGGCCCAATATCAGTTCCATGGCCGCAGTGGGTGTAGGGCGAAAGGCTCCAGTAATCATCATGCAGGCCGTTCTTTGCAATTTAGAGTGCTTGAGTTGGGATTGCTTCTTAAGACTGCACTCCCACCAAGCAATGCAGCCGTATGTAATACGTGGTCTAACCACCATGATATATAGCCACTGAAGTTGCTTTGGGGCAAGACCCCGACTTTTTTTCCACAGGTCATTCGACATGCCTCTAAGGAATGTCTAGCCTTGTGTATTGTGTTTTCCAGGTGCGAATTCCACGTGAGTTTACTATCCAAGGTAATCCCCAGATATTTTGTTTCCTCCGCAACCGGAATAAACACCTTACCCAGGGTCGGGGGAGAAACAAATATCCTCCTTTTCCTAGTAAATGGTACCATAAAGGTTTTGTAAGGGTTTATGCTAAGCTTCTCTTCCTCACACCACCAGCTGACATAGCCTCCTGAAGTCTATCGGAGATATCGCTGTCATCTCCGAGATCCAGAATGACTATATCATCAGCGTACGCTTGTACATAAACATCCAGTGCGCCAATTATTGCCACAAGGTCATCAACTAGCAGGGACCACAACAGAGGGGATAGTACTCCTCCCTGAGGGCAGCTCCTGCCAACCACCAAAGTGATTACTTCCCCTTTCAGGGAAGTGTTGATCACTCTGGCATTTAGCATGTTGCTAATCCATTCCGCAATAATATTTGGTTGCAGTCTCCTTGCGTTCCAGAGACTGAGTGATCCTCCCGACCGAAGTTGTTGAGTGCCATCCAACACCTCTAGGGATTTCAAAACAAAGGCGTGAGACGTAAACAACCCTAACTCTTCGTCAGCTGGCCGGGACAACATTGCGTTCTTTCAATCGTCCTTTTTTGGCCTCTTGGCAAGGCCCTTCAGGGCGACGGTGTCACAGCTGTCACTAATATCGAGAAACCGACAACCTGGGAAGTGTGTTCTCGTAAGAATCTCAATCGTCTTCCTTCCAGACCCCGTGTACCGCCCATTCGGACCCTCCTCAGATCCGATGGGAAGCACCGAGCCTCTGGCGAGAACCCTATGTAGCCTTGCTTTGACGGGGCTACTTTCCACCTCCCCGCAGAACCTGCGCCAGGACTCCCGTTTTGCCCTCCTAATTTCTTTATTATATGACGTTGAGTAGAACTATAGTGTTTCCGAACTTCTCTTCTATGTTTTTCGAGGGCAGAATTCCACCATGAAGTTGTGCCATTCTCAGGCTTTCTCCTTAGTGAACAGTTATCGTGAAACGCTGACTCGTCGACCGGGATATCTCCTTAGCCATACGCTCAACGTGTTCACGACTGAAAGTAGATGTGGCAACACCTCCCAAATGAGCACTTAGGGAGGCCCTATATCCGTCCCAATCAGTGCTCCTCGTGTTTCTGTATTCGACCACCTCACCTCAAGATTTTATTGCTCAGGGAATTCGAGCAGAACGTAATGTCCAACACCTTAGCGCGTCCTGGGGTTGCCCCCAGGGCAGTGGTACAATATCTGGCCTGGTAAATTCTAGAGACCGCAAACTGATCCTCGATTGGCCAGCCATGGCTCCTGAATGAATGCCAAATCAAGGCTTTCATTTAGGATGCATTTATCAAGGTGGTAGGAATCTGCCTTAGAATGCTGTAAATTAGCCTGAAGGCGCCTTGCCAGGGGGTGCTTTCACCCCCTTCATGGCGCAGGCTGGCCGTTGGCAGGTTGTTTACCTCTGCATCAAGCCTTATTTGGGCGTTGTGCCCCGGAAGACCCCCAGGAGCCTCCTACGGTTCTTCCTTTGGGGGCTGCAGTCTGAGTCCTTTTGGGATTCAGGGCGCCATCCCCGGTTTTGGTAGTGTTAGGCTGCGCTACTGACTGCCGAGACGGCGCTCGAGTCTTCTCTGTACCACCCATTTCGACCGCGCCACCCTGCGGCACCTTGGGTGTATTCCCCTTCACTAAACGGAAGGTTGAAGAACGGTCTGCAATCCATCTTTTCCAGAGCAGTTTTCGAACCCTCGTCTACTGTGAAGGTCCACGTCTGTCCTGGCCAATTCACTTCGTGGCGCAGCATCCTCCACTCCCTAGTATTGAATCCTCGGTTGCCCACCAACAGGATGTGTAAGAAAATATCGGGCTTCCGCTTGTTATCAGGCACCCGACCAGGAATATAAGCAACATATATGTGCTACTTTGGTAATTCATTATCTTTCACAACGCGCAGACTAGCCCCCTCCCATGGCTTCAGAGCTGCATAGCTGATCTGAAGCTACGCCACACTGTGCTTCTCTACACACGTGATCTGCAACCCCCCCGCGCGAGCTCCCCCGGAGCAGTCACACTATGTGCCTCAAGGATGGCATCCTGCAGTCAGCTGTACCTCAGGGAAGCCATTTGGTATAACACTAACTCTAATTCCCCCCGTGGGATCCTTGTAGGACATTGCCTCTTGTTCCTGGCTCTCCAGGCAGTACTTTTTTTTGGCCCTGCTCCGGAGTGCTTCCATCAGACCTTAGGCGCTTTCTTGCAGTCGAAGATGCACCCGAGCGCGAGGTTAATCTCACCTCCGAGGGCTCCTCCGCTCGGTTTGGTCTTGTTGACCGCCATGCTCCTGGCAACCGAATACTCGACGCCAGATGCAAGCAGTCTTTTTAACCGCTTTTTAGCAGCTCCCCCCAGTGTTTTCTGCTTTCCAACACATCTTCGGCAGCTGTTGGGTTGGTACTTTACTCCGGCCCAGGCTTTTTACGTTAATAAATGTTATATTGTAATTTTTATTCCTGGTTATATCATATTTCCGAAACTTTAACAAGTATATAGAAGGAAAACAAAGTTGATATTAAACATTTGAAAAAAGTTTGTTAGTTTTTACTTGGAGTAATTCCAGAAATTATATGAGTGAGTGTAACTATTAGGAATGATTGCATGAATACGTAACAGCATTCAAATCTTCCTGGCTTACTGCTAATAAGGATGTCTATATTTTCCTGCGCAATTTAAGGCCCTGATAATGGAAGTTCTAACTGCTCAAAGCCTTCTAGCTTGAACGTTTGAACAATGTCTCGAGTGTACATCTGCCTAGTCGTTTCTATAGAAATAAGCGCCTTCCTAAACATATTCTAGTACAATCCATTAGTGAGCCAAGCTGAAATGGTAGTTTTGAATAAATTGTTTTTGATATTTCTCCCCCCCTTCTTCAGACTACAATATGTTGACTATTATCTTCATCTGCCCTTATAGGCAGCAATCACCATTTTACACCATGCTTTCCATGGTGTATTAGGTTTCAGTCCCATAGAAACTTTTTGATGAAATTCGCGAGACTGTTGACGGGTACCGAGTGTGGCAGTGCCTAGTGTCTTCAGTATGTTAACCCTATGAACAGGACACTCGAAAATAACATATTGTATGGTTTCCGATAGACCCTTTAGTAGATGAACTACAATCACCATAAGGTAATAATCATGTATCTTCATTTTTGTTTGGGACCCCTTCATGACCCTTTTTAACCATCTTAGTGCGAGAAACGTGCGTTTTTATGCTGTTTCTGTTTTAAAAATAAGGAAGCATGTAAGGATGTAGGAATGGTCTCGATGGGTTCCTGTCCATTCGATCAGAAAGTTGTTCTCTCTTGGCAAGACTCTTATTTCCTTTAATGCCCTGGTGGATTGGGCAACAGATTTGTGGAAGTATGTTATTAGTTGCTGTAATGCCGTTTTGAATTCGTCAACTGGTTTGGATGCGACTCTTAGATCTGTTAGGTATCCTATGGTATTTTGGCTGTCAGAGTATATATAGGTGTCTGTATAATTCTTGGAGAGGTTCTCTTGTACGTATAGGAGTATGGCATAAACTTTCGCATGCGTTGCGATGACATGTTCCACTAGGGCAATTGGAATCTTAGCCTTGGAGCCATGGATACCAATGCGTGTACCAGGTGAGGAGTGGTATATGGGATGTTAACCTCTTTGGGTAGAATAACAATCTTGAAGAGTAAAATTGATGAGAAATTTTCATGCGGAATTCTCTTATTTTGGGGGGATGATGTGTCCAGATTTTAGGTTTTTGTCTTTCCACATACTTCCTTTCTACAGTCTCAATGAGGACCTCATAGCCCTCTTTTCCACCATGTAGAGGGGGGATGCAGCAGACACTCAGGATAGGCTGTCAGTGTCAATATAAAAACTACTGCCAGATACGCTTGCCTTTTCGGATATTTCAATTTTTTCTCGCTTTCTTTTGTTCTTTATGATGGCTACATAGATTAGCAGCGGTCTGATCAGTGCTGTATATAGCCAGTGTATAATCTCTGGTTTGAGTCCCCATCTGGTTCCAAATACCTTATAACAGAGAGTGCCCTTCGCGCTTGTCTTTTGATTTGGCTGGCCTAACTTAGTTTGGTATCCATCATTCCTAGATATTTCACTTTTTTTTACTGTGTTAGTTCGTCATTGAATGAGATCGGTAACACGAAAAGTTTTAAGAGTTTCTTGTTTGGGTCTCTGTGCACCGCTGCTCAGTCATTCTAGTGACAGTCAACCTATGGGCTGAGGTTTTTGTCACGAACAAGTGGGCAAGATCGTCGGTATAATCCACCGAAAACTTCCCGCATCGGCAAGGCCTGCTATCAGTCCGTCCAGAACAAGCTCCACAAGGAAGGAGATAACATACGTACATGATTAACTGCAAAGCATGGATCATTTGTCTACATTCTATTATATATGCTTATCATTTGCTGCCTCTATGAGGACTGTTTAAACATTAAATTTATTTATTGTACTTTTTTGTAGGTTAGAGAGATATTCTCTGGTAAATTACATAAAGGGTTGAGTAAGGGTTTACCAAACAAGTGCCTGCCTCTGGATTTCATGGGCTATTATGTTTTGGCTGGTAAAGAACCAGAATCTAGATTGAAAAGCACAATAAAAGGTTACATGATCACTGATATCAATAAAAGGAGGGATTACGTGAAGACTCTTACAATGGGTGCCACTCCAACAGACAAGGTAAATTTAATAAAATTTTTTTCATTGTTATTTTTAGTTGTTTGTAGAAATTAAATTATTTTTATATCCACTTTATTCGTATTTTATAGAAATAATATTCCCTATATTATGCTATATCTGAATAATAATTAGTCGAATAGATTAATTTAATAAAATTTCAAGAAATATGTTATATAATTGTTGTTAAAATCAATATTTGATAAAATTTTGTTTATTGCTCAGTTGTTTCATTCACAGATATTATGGCAAATTCAAACTTCCATAATCAAGAAGATCTAAGATTCAAAAATAATGCTTTAAAATTATCATAACATACTTAAAATACGTGGGCAACTTCTAATAAAATTTAATGAGAAATTCTATTCATAAGTATTATCTCTTTATAGTTAGTTGTATAGTTGAAATAACTTGAAATTTGTGCCTTCAATATGATCAAAAGCTACTTCTCTAGTACATTAAAATATTTCACTAAGTTGGCAGGGATTATATGTAAATGATTTTTTAGGCTATGAAGCAGCTTCCCCATATCTTGCCAGATTACATGTTCATTTTTGCTGTACCAATTTTGGCTCATGATCCTGCTTTCACTAAATGGGACGAAGTAGAAGAACTTAAAATTGCAAAACAGTGCTTATGGTTCATTTTAGAGCCACTGGTATTGAAGAGTGACTATTTTAGTTACGGATTTTACAAAAATTCCATTGAGAGAATGAAAAATCATAAGGATGCTATTAGACCTGAAGATGATTCTATGAATTATGTAAGTAATGTATGCGCCTGCAGAGCCGTCTCTACCATCTAGCCATGATCTTTTTTTTGGAAATGGTTTCAAAGGAAATATAATTTCGAAATAATGTAGTGATACCGTTCAATTATAAGTACTTCAAATATTTTGATTTTCTTCAGAAATAGGTTAGCATCATTAGGAGATAATGGTGCAATAAATTTAATTCTACATGACTCTATCATTTATACTTAATCTATCCCTTCTACTAGACACATTCGTCCTGATTGGTGGGGGTGTCTAATCCAACAAACTATAAGTGTACACTGAACGGAAACGGACTTTTGTCCTTGTTTAGTTAGTTAGATGTTAGCATCTATTATAGGAATACTTTCGAAAGCCTTCAGTGTTTCCGCGTTTTTAACATTCTTTATCAATCTTACATTCTGAAAATTTATTCTATGGTCTTTATCAAAAGCATGTTGGGCAACAAGATTTTTCTGTACCTTCATTTTTGAAATGTGCTTCGTGTTTTTTAATTTGGTTTTAATTGATCTTTTAGTTTATCCAACATACTTCTCTTTACAAGCATCTAGTAGCAGGAATAGATTGTGTTTAAATGATAGAGGCATGTAGAATTACATTTAGTGTACTATTCTCTCCTGATGATGCCAACTTAATTGGCGGAACTCGCATCGAGTTTTGAAATAAAGTTTTGGTGAAGTGGTGTGCACTATTTTTAATGTGATACAACGCCAAATGTTTCAGTTTCCAATTTCGTTCAGAAATCACGTCAAAGAATCGATTAAAACTTTAGATGTTTCTCATGTGATATGATCGTTACATAGCTGAACTTCGGGAGATACGATGAAGAGATAAAAATATTTGGAACCATGATAGAGTATATTGTCAACTAAATAAACTTTCTGATGTCCAAGATTACTGGGATAGATGATTCATGATTCAGTTTTAATGCTTTTTTAATAAATGTTACCTTAAGTTGGTGAACGTTTTAAATATCTTTGAATTTGGCAATGAGTACCTTGTTGGTTTCAAAATCAGAAAAAATTAAGTGTTACCCTCTTCAGATTAATTCAGTTATTATGAATATTTTTAAAGAAATATGTGGAAAATCGTAGTCTAAATATTTTTATCCAAGTTGATTGATTCGGAAAATATTAATTGTTATTTATTGAAACTTTTGAATATATGACCAATTCTATGATTATCAGTGATGATACCAAGTATTTTTGAACCTGCACTTTGAACTGAATCATTTCTAATCTGGAAACAACCATTTGAACTTTCTACTCCAGTAATTTGTAAAAATTTGACAACTTCCAAAGCAGAACAGATTGTGAAAGGCAAAACTTTTTCAACATTTGTTGATATATATATATATATATATATATATATATATATATATATATATATATATATATATATATATATATATATATATATATATATATATATATAATATATATATATATATATATATATATATATATATATATATATACTAATACGTTATTCGCACTATAAACCAACTTCAAAGAAATATAAATTTCATGTATGAGCTGCACAATAACCTATCTGTGACAGAAAGAGTTAACTTAATAATACTTGTTTTCTTTATCAGAATTAAGTCAGACTACCTTCATATTTGAAGTAAAATTTTGCTGATATACTTTATATATTAAAATAAAAATGATTTCAACAGATCCTAAGTTATTGGTGATTGGCAACTTATTAAGAAAGACATTAAAGAAGTTGAAGAAGAATATCGGTCTTTCTCAGTCCCAATTGTCGTTTGTTTCAATAGATCTATCAATATGTCTATTTTTTAAAATTCGTAATCCTCATCGATGTGTCGCTATTTGCGATTTGATCTTTCTTATTTCATTGAATATGGATTTAAATTTGATAAATAAGTTTTCCAATTGCAACAGCTGTGACAATTTTGAACTGAAAAATGTTTCAAATCATTAAAATTCAGAGAAATTCTCCTTGATTACAAACTGAACAATTACCGACATGATTAATATATATCTACTTTAAATTATTCATTAGTTTAATTCGCAATTTTGCCGCTAGTCCATCACAGTAAACAACGGAATACTATGCTGGTGTTTTATGGTCATCAACTTATTACACAGACAATCAGTGTTAACGAGAATACTGAAGACAATTTTTTCACTCTTCAATTAAATATAGAAATATGGAATTTTACAATAAATCTTCACAAAGAGGACCGACCATATCATACATGATTTGTTTATGTACTGAAGGTCGAAACGCCGGCCCCAATGATCGGCGTTCCAGATTACTGGAATCATGACCTACTCATAGATATAGATAGGGCTGTGGCTCTTACCACATCCTTTAAGTTATCTTCCTGAACTTGAAAATAAGGATTAAATTCAGAATATCAATCAACTCATATTCCGGGAATCCTACATAATGACACTCTGAACGTTTTACCACTTTTTATACACCAACTCACGAGAAGCAGATAGTTATTTAGAAGAGTATTTTATATCATTCTGGAATCTATATTAATCAGAGAAGTTTTTGAAATTATTTGTCAGTAAGTTTTATGTTCTTTTTCAAGTTTGGTTAGTATAATCGAAATAATGTTTTATTATGTTGTCTGATTAATGAAGATCTGCTTATTTTTGATTTTTTTTTTTTGAGGAAAAATGCATCATTTCATATCAAATCGATGCCGGCATTATCAAGATGCTAACAAATAGCTTTCCAAAAACGTTATTTCTATATTTGGAGGGACAAGATATTTGGGGAGTGACTTCTGGATCCTTTTGTAATTCTCTATTTAGTTGGTGTTTATAAGCCAATTATTTGAATATGTTTTGAGAGTCACAGTAACATTTTACATTTTTCTGTAAACTGGAAAAAACAGATATTAATTCATATTCTCATATTTTTTTCTCATAGAAAATATGGGCTCTGTGTGATCTAGCACTGGGTCTTCTCTTAACAAAAACAACAAACTATGATTTGAAAGATTTTCCCTCCACTGCCCGAATTCCCATCATGTACTTCGCTCCACAAGAAGATTTCTCTAACACGAGGGTTTTTCTGCCACCTGAACTACAGTATCAACCAAATGTGAAAACTACAATAACTTTAGCGATGTTGAATAATGATAGAAACAAAAAGCCAAAACAGAAGTCCAAGCCAGAAGGATGTGGCCCCCTTGGAACTGATGTGCAAGTGAGTTTTATTTTATTGCTAAATAATTTTTTTTAATATGAACTGTTTCTTGTATGTAGCAGCACAGTTTTCCCGATGGAATTGATGCCCAGGTAGGTTAATTATGTATCTATATTTTTGATGTTGCCTGGGATACATGTTTGGGCATTTTTCAGGATTTCATGGTAGTTGCTTGAGATGACAACTGCTCTATTTTGTATTGGATTTGCCGTGAAATGGCATATTTATTACTTTTGAGTATCTTGGACGCATTTTTAGTATTATGTTGTTCATTTGCTGTAAAAAGGTTTGAAAGCGTTATTGCACAAAGCAGAGAACACTTGACGGGTATTTTTATTTGTTGTTTTTCACAGGATGTTATGTAACAATGGCCAATACCAACTTTCCCATTTTAAATGCCACACCTTGTATATAATCAAATTTTGGATTCTTCACGAAATTCTAGGCATATTCAATTTCAATATTTATCTTAAACGGTTTAAACATATTTTAAGCTGTTTCAGAAAAATTTAATGTTTTCAGAACTATTGAAAAATCAACATTGAAGAAATAAAATTATTCGATTGCAGAAATTCACTGCAACACACTCAAAAACGAATAAGTAATATTAAGACTTGATAATCTGAAAGTAACTAAAAATCATTCCAGCGTTTCTTTTCATTGATATGAAATAATGAAATGAAAACAAGTACCAATTCTTTTTTACTTTTGTTTAAACCTCCTGGCTATAGCAAATTGTGTTACTGCAAGACAGTAGTTGTCAGTGTCGGTAATATAGTAGTTTGAATTTCATTAACTGCCTATCAGAAAATTTGTTTATCTATTGAGATGTACAAAATCACAATCCAACATATGATCAGTTATGGAAGTAACACATGGACACATGAAAGTTGCTCGCTTCGTTCATGAAAAGATTGCAAATTTGCCGCCTGTATCCGAGTGACAAGAAGTAAACTGGAAAAACAATTTCGCAACTTCTGGTAAGTAGGGCAAATAAAAAAGAGCTGGCGAAGTAATAAGTATTGATACCAAATCGAATATTATGCTTTAGTTTGAGAAAATTTCGCCTACTTCTAATGAACAAGTAACCCCATTGTTCGATATTAGCCATTCAATCATTTTTCGAACATTTAAAGTAAATGAATATCCAGTACTTTGAAAAGGTTTATGTTTGAGATGGAATTTCATTAATGGCGAATAATTATTGAGCACTACTCCAGAATTATGTAGTGTCAATTTTGAGAATCTTATATCCTGATTAAGCAAATCCATATGCCCAGAGGAAGGATTGATGAAATGGTCAGCACGATTCTCTGATCTGGCGTTATTAGACTCTTATAGGGATATATCAAAAGTATCTCAACAATTATAACATATTGAAGACTTTCATTCAGGGAAGAATATTCAACGGAAAACTAGCCCCTCCAGGGAAGGAAGGACATTTCATATTCTACAGAAGGTTGAATAATGTTCCCTGAATAAAAATATATTGAAAGTATCATACACAAAAATTAAAACTCTTCTACTCGGCTGACTTAGATGACGAATAGTTCTTGCGACTAGATCACACCTGAAATGTTGAGTAATATTAGAAGTGACTTATTATTAGGATTAGGATGTTGCCAATACATTCGCCGCGATAATTTAGAACATGCCATACATTGACATTTTCTTTTTTTGTTTGTACGCAGTAAGTTATCATCAACAATATTTTAACAAAGATGTTCATAGTACTTATACGGGTGTTGCATTTGAAATAACATAGTTGGTATTGCCTACTGTTACATTACACTCTGTATAAAATGTATTTGTTGAAAATAAATACCAATCGGCGTGTTCGAGCTTTTTTCTCGAACGCCCAATTTGTTTGTTGAATTGTTTGGTTGATATAAACTTTTTTTATTTAATTTCTGTTTTATAAAAGAAGTAACCATCATATTTAATAAGTTCTCAAATTTATATCGTTTGGCTAATATATACTTTTTCTATGTTTTATGAAAGAAGCAATCTTTATATTTGATAATATTAGTAAAACTTTGCTAACATATTTCAATTAAAATAAAAGAGAAAGCTGAAGCTATATTCTTCTGCATTTAGCCGTAAACTTGCATAATTAGCTGTTGCTACATCAATACCAATTGCGGATAAATCATTTCTGTGTGTGTTTGTGTGTGTGTGTGTGTGTGTGAGCGTGTGAATGTTTCTCTTTAGCATGTCAATAGTTGCAGTTTCAATGGTCTGATAAATTACACTTGATGGCTATGTCACTGCTATGGCTCAGACTGTTATTAAGTCTGTGTTTGTGTGTGTGTGCGCGCGCGTCTGTGTGTGTGTGTGCGCGCGCGCGTCTGTGTGTGTGTGTGTATGTTTCTCTTCAGCATGTCAATAGTTGCAGTTTCAATGGTCTGATAAATTACACTTCATGGCTATGTCATTGCTATGGCTCAGACTGTTATTAATTGTTAAGAAAATTAATAATTTCAGCAACATAGAATCATTGAAGAAACATCATTCAATTTAATATTTATGTTGCTATGATTATGCCATGGAAAAGAAGAGAAAATGTTTTTTATTGAAAATATTGTATAGATATTGGTGGACTTCATTTTTGTTTATCTGTTTTCTGTATAAACATGAAGTTCAAATGGTTTACCGACTGAAGCCAGCAAGATATAATTGCCCATGAGAGAAGCATTCACTTCATAAATTTAGAGTACACACCTTCAAAGCTGGATGTTGTGCTCATTGCTGACCTAACACGTTGTTTGTCGTTCAAAATTTTTGGATCAGCGCAGTTTGATCTTTTTTAATATACTACGATTGTGTATGGAGAATGGTAGCCTATGTTTGAAAGTGAGCGGGCCATTACAGAGGATTAATGAATGAATTGTACTATTAAAGTGATTTTTCTATACGAATTTTTGCCACATGGTCAATAAGGAATATTATTTGAGCATTATGAGACATTTGGGGAAAGCAGTTTGCTAAGAAATAGCAGATCAGTGGATAACAATACTTTTGTTATTCAATATTTTCCCTGTTATCACTTTAAGCATAAAATATACTTTCCTTTCTGTAGCGTTGGTATGCTGCTAAACAATTCTTTAATTGCTATATTGAAGAATGTTGAAAAATGCCCTTTATGTGCTAATACTTTGAAAACATTACCGCTGTTTTCCACTTTGAGATGTCTTCAACTTTGAAGATCCAAACCATATTACTTTTTTCTACTCCACATTTTTAGCGTATTGTTGAATTTCAATTCAGATTTATTTCAAGTCGAGTTTGAGGGTTTCCTCTCACCTGGACAAACTCGAAAAGTTTAGTAAATTTCTTTATATCAATTAGTGAATTTACTATCAAATCAAAATCGAAATCCAGTAATACTTGTATTGTTGAATCAGGGTAATGGAAAAATGCAGCCTATTTCCATTGCAATATCATGATTATAGTACACTTCCGCCAAATGCTCTCAAATATTCTTTCATAAGTTCTCATTGATAGTATGTTTAATAGAAAAATTTTCCAAATCAATTTTTAATATGCAGGATTTAAAAAAATGGAATTTCGTATAAATTGATGAGTCATCTGAATTTGGTTACGTTTGAAGTCGATATTGGGAGTCTCAATTAGTTTTTTTAAGGGGGGTTGCTGCCTTGTTGACCCTAAAAGCTATGCTTTTTTCCAGAATTCATTTTGTGAAAAGTACTGAAGATAGAAAGCTCAAATTCTGTACTGTTATAAAGCAACACTTATTTCATCACTCCGATTTTTTTTGAATGACTAGATGAAAAAGGATGGAGGGGGGGCGGCCCGTCATGGGAAAGGTGTCCCGCTAGCTGAAATAATTCCACCAAAACCACTTATCTGAAACACAAAAACAAGACATATTCTTAATCTGCACTTAGTTTTGAATAAACATGACTACAAACATAAAAAAAAATAATGAAAAATTAGGAATTTATGGTCTTTTGAAAAAAAAATCCAATTTCTTTAATTTTTCGTCTACAAATTGTTATGTAAATATGACAATTTATAATATTTTCAAATTTCTGTAGTCTTATTTCTTTCTACAACATTCGTGCCAATTTTCGTTGCGATTACTTGATTACAGCGGCTTTAATCACTTTCGGTAGTTGGAAAAACGGTTTAAAATACGCGTTTAAAGTTTCATTCGAGTATGAAATGAAAATTTCTTCACTTACATCTAATCGGCTATGCCAAGGCCATAAAGTCCACCCTCTTCCTCTTCGAAAAATGCATCCTGATCCGATCTTTCCATCCTTCGCGGTAACCACCCTCCTTCGATGACGTGGTGTGTGCCACTTCTGCTTTCCGCACGCGCACGTCATCCCTCGCGTTCGCAGCTACTTGCGCTTGGGAGCGCGATACCGACACAGCATTTAAAAAAAGGAAATTCTAATTCATTGATGAGATATCTGCATTTGATTGCAGTCCATATTAAAGTCTGTTAGTTTTGTTCAATAATAAAACATTTTCATGTTGTTCAGTTTTGCTGACAAGTGTGACCCCAAAATATTCTCAATGCAATCACTTTCATTGTTCCCCAAATAGTAATAAGTTACAATTTCTTAAAAAATAAAGTAATTGTATGAATACAGACTACTCTCATAGGGACATGTTAGACATGAAATGCTGTTCACATTCACATGTGAAGCATATAAAACTATAATTTCTAAGTGTTGCATGAATAATATAGTTCGTTTTGAGCGTTTAACCATGAATGCACTCCGTGTTTTTGACTTGCTGGAAGGTGAAAAAAATGATCCTTTTCTTGCTCCATATTCCGATAGTATTTAAATATTTTAAGAATCGTCTTTGACGGCATCTGAAGGCCAAAATGTACCACTCATTGACCATTCCGAAACGTGCATTGTTTTAATTCAGAAACGAACTTCCTATCTTAGTTCAAACGGCATTGACAAGACGCGACCTCTCGATAACCAGCACACTCCTGTATGAAAGCGAAGATACAAATGCAGCGATCTCATATCCTCACATATCAAAGGAAATAATATTGAATAAAGAGCATTACTTTTAATAAAATTGACTCACTAATAATAAAAGAGAAATATAGTCCAGGACTTTTTCGCAGCTTTCTTTTTCCTGAGAATAATGCAATATGTTACGTAGATATCCTAGATTCTCAACGCAATTTTGCCAAGAAGTATCACGCAGTTTTAGCTTCCCATCAATAATATTAAAATATCTTCGCAGTTCTATGTAAGTCAGTTTTTGAAAGAGTATTTTTCTTCATTTTCTGTGCATATCACCTAGAATTTCACTAGTTGTTTTCGTTCCTTAGGTTAGATTTTTTTTTGTTGCAAGTTGTAACGAAAATTCTAATGTTTTATGTTCATGGGAATATAATAAATGTTACCGCAGGCCACAATTGAGAACGACTGGTTTAGAGAATCAATATAGAGATAGAAGAATTCCAAATTAAGTGCCTTGAATGATAGAATATGTAGAGAGGTTTAAGCGATATTACAGAAAGACAAAAACTGAGTTTTATTATTTCCCAAGTATATCATTTTCATATTTCGTTATAAATCCCTTTCCATGAATACTGATTGCGATATGCATGATTTGTAGTGTCGTATAGCACAAAATTTGCCCTTTGGAATATGGAACGTCCGTTTATCTTCTACAAAGAACATTTAAAAATAGAAAACTGGACGCAACTATTACCGGTGAACCGCTTCTAACAATTTCCCATGACTGCCCCTTCTGATATGCTTCTTCACATAACATTGTTATGTGAAGAATGTGTTTCCACCGTCAGATCAACCCAGTGTGAATGAATAGCCATAAAAGCTTGTATTCACTTTCAGGCTTGTTTAGAATGATCAAAATTGTATGGTTTAGTGCACTATTTTAAAATGCATTCTAGCAATTTTAAAGTACCTCGAAAAGTTAAAAGTGAAACCTTATAAGAATACTCCCGTGTCTGCTCATTAATATCGAAAATCGTAAGGGTACTCCCTCCGGGCTGCTCATCGTTCAGAAGATTCAACTTAACAGATTGATTAATCTGCACAATAATGCTATAATTTTATTTATATTGATATGGAATTGGAGAATTCTTATATGTTTGAAACAGTAATTTTAAATCAATGAATTTAACACTTAAACTAACTCATGATTAATAAAAACAATAAATTATTATTTATATTATATCATGAGTTAGTTGTGTTTAATTCAGAGGCGCAGTCCCACTTCCTTCGTCATTCAATAAAAGCGTAGCGCTTGAAATGTATCTCAAGATTTTGGGAATCTCTTGAAAAAACATTTTCAACTGAAAATTCGAATGTCCACGATTTTATGCGACAACTGATAACCTCGTTATTCAAAGAAATAGAGGAAGGTACCCAAAGAATAAAAATTGAAAAAACCAAATTTTTGTGGAAATCGTTGTACGTCTCACTTCAAATGATTACTAATGAACAAAACTTTCCAGCTATACTTTAGCGCTGGTGGAGTCCAAGGAATGGAACTTTCCAGGTTTCATGTAATCAATCATGTAAATTTATCAAACGACCCCCGTGTTTTACACTATGCTAGCTGATCCGATTAGTTTTTTTTTATTTTTATGCTTGTGACTCGATCTCTTAAAATATTCTCGACATTCGAAATCGAAATTTAGTTGTTTCATTCTTCAGTAATCCATTTGACTGAACAAACCTTTACTTTTTTGCAGCCATCTGAAGCTTCAGAAACAAAAATTCAACTTCCTGGTTTAGAAGATGATGATTCTGAAGAACCGCCAGCAAAACGTCCTAGGGAGCGTATCAAGGTGGATTCTGATGAATAAAATGGACTCTTGTAAATAGTGCGCGAGATCTCTTGATTAAAAAGGACAAAAAATAAAAAATAGGTTAAACAGTAACTGTTGAATTTTTATTTCATCAGTAACACTATCATGTTGAAGAAAAATAAAATTGAATGAAAAACTCTTGTTCCTATTCATAAATCAAATTATTTTTAAAATTTCGACATATTCAGAGTTGGAAAAGTAACAATATTATGTTGGATGTATTGAAACAGATAATTATTACTTTCATCTTGTATTTTCTCTTCTGTTTATCTGAGAATGTTCTGCAGGTACATGGAAAGACATCTACATGTTTTGTTTGATTTTGTTAACAGAGAGAAGACAAGTTATTTTATATAAATATATTATATGGAAATAGTGGGTGCCGATTTTTCTGCAGAATAAGAGTATGTACATTTGTTTTATTCTTTACATTTCATTTTTTGAAACTACGATTCGATATAATGATATATTTTCAAAATTTATTCATTTTATCCATTTCGTAATACAAGTTTAATAAGTGTAAACAATTTTTAATTAAAGATAGATAGGTAATTAATCAGTCATTGGAAAAATAATTTCGTTTCAATGATTTTTTCCCAAACTGTTTTAATTAGGTTTCAATTTTTCCAACTTGAAAATTCTGAATTTATTGCAGTTGATACATCAAATCTGATGAATTTCTTTGACGTTTATCAAAAAATAATTTTTTAGAGCCGATTTTCAGTTTGTTTCAGATTTTTGTATTGTAAATAATAGTTATTGTCTTGAAGCTTATTTATTTCGATTTTCATTATTTCACTGCAAAATACCAAACACTCGTATTTTCCTGTCGATTAATTGCATGTTTGATTTTCGTATTTTTGTGAAGATGTAAAAGTTATATATGAATTGAAATATGTAGTTTTTACAGTTTCTTTCTTCAACAGAATATTATTGACTTATTCATAGGTTTTCTACTGTATAAATTTATAGTTTACAATAAAGACTTGTCTAAGAAATATGTTTTTCTTAAGATAGTATTAATATTAAATTTTGGAATTATGGCTAATTGATAGACAAATATTCGTTCTGACTGCAAATTCTATCAACCAATTAAAAATACTCTAATATGATGAGCAAGTCAAGAAATGTAGACAATTTTCAATGAATATAAAGAAGTTTTAATGTATAGATATAATATACTTTTGCCAATTGTTTTCCATGCTTTTAATATCCTGTTTAAAGATTTCATTGTTGTCAAAGTTTGAAGAGAATCAAATTTGGCTAAAGCTAAATAATGAATTCATTGAATGATGCATTGACCAGATAAAACATTTATAACTAAATGTGATGTTTTTATTTTTCAATTTTATTATTCAATTGCTTGAACAAATTCTATACTGAAGGTTGTCTTTATTTTTGTTTGGATAAAAAATTGAGGGTTATGATGTGATTCGCTAAAAAAATGACGCCATAACTTTGCTAGCAGATTGTAGTTTTTAATTTTTTGTGGCTGATGTCTCATTTCAATGGCTTGTTTTGATTGTTTATTCATCCTAGGTAAAAACTTATGATTTCGTTTTCTCCTTAGTTATGAATCCATGCTTAAACTCAGCTTTATTGCTATACTAAAATATAGCCTACTCAGTTAAAACATTTTCTAGATAGGTGTTTATTATTGGATGTTAAGTTGGACAGCCTTATTGGAGCAGAGTAAATTCAAGCAAGTAATCTTTTCCATAATTTCTATTTTCGATATATTTCGAAGCAATGAAAAGGGGAGGTGAAATTTCATGAGTAGGCCCCAAGTGTGAAACAATTATTCAATAACTTTTCTTTGAACTCTTGTTTATGAGGTTAGTGCTTCTAACCGTAATCATTTTTGGAAAAACTGTAGATATGTATGGGTAAGGTATCTACAGTTTAAGGCTTCAAATTCTAAACCATATACACAACATAAAGTGTTTGCAGATTCAAATAATTTGCCAAATGACTATATTTAGGAATGTTAGCCCTTTTACATCAAGATATATTACTACAAGTAAGCCTGAATCCTTGAAACTATCAGCTGTCTTCAAAAAATTTGTATTGGTTTATTTACTGTTAGCTTTAGAGCTATATATTTTGGTGTTTTTCATAATGTTCGTTGGGATTCTGATGTGAAAAGTGTATAGATTGTGGAAATATTCCTTGTAAAGATAAAATTACATATTTGAGCATTGAAGACTTAATGTGTAATCAGACTAGATTAAATGTCCTAACGTCCATTTGATAGATAGTCCAAAACTTCTAATGCTTCCTAGGTATATTACTGGTAGATTTCTTTAAAGCAGTTTAGATAGATTTTTAATCTTAAACTATTGTAGTGTGATAACATTTATTACAACATATCTTCTTTCATAAAACATTTAGTTTCATCATTTAAGAGTATTTGTTTTAAGTGCAATTCTTTGAATGATTGATTCTAGGATGATTAGCTGAGCTAAGTTTTATTTTGAACCTGAATAGGTAGGGTAAACTTCTATTCAAAGAAAACTAAATTAACTTTCAATATGTCTATTTATCTATTACTATTCTCATATTTATACAAACTGTGGAAACTGTCTCAATAATGTGTTCACTTGTTTATGAGATAATTTCTTTTCACCTGGAATTAAAATACCTTTTGCTTCTTTTTCCTTTCTTCCTTCCCTCATGGTTAAACTGCTGCTATAACATTTTTGAAAATTCTCAATTTCATTGGAACATAATTTCTGGCTGAATTCATTTGTTTTCAAGCATGCAAATAGCACTGACATTTCATGAATGCAGAATACTTCAGTAGTGTTCATTCCTCTTCCAGACACTCTAGATTTCAGCTTTAGTGGTAAACGTTCCTTGAATGGCACTGGTTCCTTTTGTGGGGACCTAGCAGCTAATAAAAGAGTCGCTAGTCTCATGATGAAAATTGATCTATTGAAAGTAATTTAACAATCATGGGTTATAGAACTCTCAGGAAACCAGCTAATTTAGTTATTACTGTAAATACCAACAAATTAGTGAAAAATCAATTCATAATGCTGTAGGCGAATTAAAGTCATTCAGCCAATGTCATTCATTAAATTATAAGGAATTTTAGGTTAGATATAATTTACACAGGATGACCAACTCAATAATGACAAATTCTGCCACAGTTCCCTTAAAATTCCGCTACGCCCCGCTACAGTAGAATAAACAATAAAGAGCTACTAATCCGGGGTAGTAGGGATTTTTATAAACGCAAATGCTTATATTCCTGATAAATGTTTTTTATATAACATTATTTATGCCGAGTAAAAAGAAATTTTATTGAATTGCAATCAATTAGATTAGATAGTAAAAATAATTACTTTTGATTGCTGTCATTGTTCTGTATCATCAATAAATATTAATTCGGTTTATTCACACAAATTTGTTTTTTCCAAACCAAAACTGATTAAAAATGATTAAATATCAACCCTATCTAGTAGTTTCTCTGTTAGAAGTTACGAACCTGAAATGAGCAAACAGTAATTCTAAAAACATTGGTACTCTTGGTACATCTTTGATACCCAGCATAGACTAATATAGAGATATATAGAGTATATAAATCATCTTTGTACCCAGTATACAAAGTAAAAGCTTATGCCACAGCGAAAATTGTGGGATCATTTCATAATAGCATTATGCAAAATTGAATGATTGCCTCTACAGATTATTTAGAAACACATAATGCCGACTCTGAAATTATTAATTTCAATTTGGTATTAAAATGTAGCCTCATCCTAAAGAAACAAAAGAACTACAAAAACGAATTAAACAATGTTTGGGAAAAAGATAAATAAGAACTCTGTTTTGATAAAACAATTCTTTGTAACATATCAGTACATCACTATAAGTCAGATATTATACATATTGATAAACTAAACCAAATAACACATAATTGTTTATTTGTTTATTTTTATATATTATTGTATGGATATACTCGCTACCCCTAATGCACAAAGTATCTATAAAAAAACCTTCTCAAAAACGTTGAAATATTAGGCCCGAAGAAGAAATTATATGAACAGTTACAAACAATATTAATCATTAAATCTTATAATACTCCGACGATTTTTGGAAAAATCAATGGAGGAAAGAGGTTTCATCTGTAGTAAATATTGTTTTTAAACCTATTACATACGTTAATATAATATATAATTTGTAGAAAATTTCATCATATGTATTCTAGCAGTATTCGATTCGATCATCTTTTACTCATAACACAAAAATAATAGAAAAATTACATTGAATGTCATTTGACTGAGTTCCGTACACTGTTTTTCTGGGGCGAATGTCTTTCACCGCATTTGTTTGTACATAGATGCCATAGGCTAATAAAGTGTATATTCTGATAGATTTATATATTCCCATAACAATTTATGTTATTCTTATTTACAATTACAATTCGGGATATATTGAGAGTATATTATTGCCTGGCAATGGTAATAATTACCAAGTGGCGACTAAGGTCTCTACACTGGATCTTTCTGGGAAGATTACTCGGTGGTACAGTGATGACATTGGTTCGTGATGTTATTGGTTGTGTATATTCTGATAGACTCATATATTTTCATAACAATTAAAGATATCCTAATGAATAAATAATAAACAACTTGATACCAAAAGAAAGAAAATGTCTCGATCATAGATGATATATAGATATATGGCAACACCGAATACACCTGTTACTTTTGTAATTTAATACGATATGTCATTTGTCAACTTGTCAAATCTGAATTCTGATTCAGATCTGACAGAATCAATCATACAACAAACAAAGGCAAAGCACTTTTATTTTCAGATTTTCATTTATAAGTGATTCCAATGTTTACAGTTTGGAATGATAAATCTTCTTTTTGATTATGCTTTGTTTTCTTTCGTGTGTCGAACGTTTTAAATCATAATTCTGCCTGTGAATTAAGTAAGTCTTATGGTCTTCAGATGTATAGCAATTTCAAAATATATAGTAAAATAAATAGTTTTTATCCTTTACTGCAGGATTTGTTGTGGAACAAGGAATGTTCCGACATATATTACACATGTCAGGATTAGAAAGTTGTAACCGAGATTGCTCAGGACGAGGTGAATGTCATAATGGAACTTGTTTATGTGAAATAAGATATACTGGAGATATATGCAACGACCCAAATCTCCCATATCATGCTGGGATTGGAGGGGTCTTCTTTTTGGTGGCTCTTGTATGTGCCGTTCAACTCATTATGTGTATTTTATCAGAGTACCATAGATTGAAAACCCCAACATTCATGAAGGCTTGTCGTGTAACAACACAGAAATGCATCTATTTTGTGATATGCTTGGCAAGTTTGATTCGTGGAGCGTATTTCATCTCTCCAGTAAGTTATAAATGTGTAGTTTTTCAATTTTGGGAACATTATTACGTGGTATTTGGAGGTCATAATTGAATTATTCTATTTGAGAAAAAAATTATGATACTTTTTATTTTATTACTTATTTATACACAATTTCTCATTTCACTAATGGATAGTAATTAGTTATAACCATTGTTTTAATAGGATTTCTTTCTGAAATTACTCAAGAAAGAAGCCAAAATTGTCAATATCAGCAGTTTCATGAAGGGTAATTATTTAGTATAGTGTTGATAGTTAAAGTTCACTTACTAATTTTGGGTCCCAGAATCCAAATCTGAAATCATTTTGCTTTGGAAGGATATCATTTAGGAAAAAAAAAGCACCACAATTTCCTTGAAAGCCCTCTTGTCTATGTCATTTAAACTCTAAAATTGCATCATTAAAATGCCTTGTTACTATTACAATGGATAATATATACACACATGTACCATTAGTTAGTAATTCTACGCTCAAATTACATTAATTTCTTATTAAAATGCTTTTCCATTCGAATGTTTATTTTCTTGACAGTTAACCCGTCATATTTACTTTCCAGATATGATTGCCCCTCAATTCTCAATATCAGGCATCAATTTCACAAATTTACAATTCAAGACCTACTTGACATGAACCCGTCAATAGTGACATACTCGCCATCTCACGTCATAACAGAGAGGGATATTCAAATGGAAATCATTTCAAACGAAACCTAATTAACCTAACCGATCCTCAAACCTAATTTAAATTTATAATTTTGAATTGAATACGTTAGATTAGGTTTTGGGTAAAATTAGGTTAGTTAGGTTAGGTTTGGAAATATTCCCAATTGAATTTCGGTCTCAGTTATCAACGAGAGAGATAGATTCTACCTCTTTCTTTCATCGTTTTGAGCCATACGTCGTATAACATGTAACATGGAATCATTGTAAATATGGCGGGTTAACTGTCTAGAAAATGAACACTCGAATTAAAAAGGATTTCCATAAGAAATTAATGTATATTTGAGCGTAGAATTACTGTTAAATGGTACATGTAAGGGTTCCCATGAATATAAAACAAGAGGCAATGTGATCTAAGGCCACCTCGCACTGGTCTATCCTACATAGAAAATGCTGCGCCGTACATGGTAGTAAGAATATATAACCATATTCCTCGAGAAGCAAGAATATGGCCATCAAATAAACTGAAGAAGAAGTTACATCTGTATTTGAGAGAAAATATATTCTATACCCTTAAAGAGTATTTCTCTAGTCAATTGTGTCTGTAAAACAGTAATCAAGTCATCAGAATTATTTATTTTATTCATTGTACCTGTAATTCAGTCTATGAAGTTTTATATAAGTAATATATATATATATATATATATATATATATATATATATATATATATATATATATATATATATATATATATATATATATATATATATATATATATATATATATATATATATATATATATATATATATATATATATATATATATATATATATATATATATATATATATATACTGGGGTGAGCACTACCTCTTATTACGAATAGGGTAAGGGTGTTGCAATATCTCATATTGAAGATCTTATCGAGTACAATCTGACCCTAAATTTTCGCTTCAAAATTTTTATCGTTAACGAAATGGCAGCTAAAAAACTGGAAGACTAACTTACTTTACGCAACATTTCTGGTTCAATTTGACGGCATTCATTAATGATCCGTATTCGCAAAACATCCAGCGACTCAGGTTGGGTAGCGTAAATCTTAGATTTCAAGGGACCCCATAGAAGAAAGTCTAATGGCGCCAGATCAGGATATTTGGGTGGCCTCTCAATATGCCCTCTTCTTCCAATCCAGGCATGAGGAAAATTTTCATCTAAGAACTGACGCACAGGTTGAACGAAACGAGGTGGTGCGCCATCTTGTTGAAAAATGATCGTTCCATGGTCTTCTTCATTCTCCAATACTTGCACGAGGGCTGTATAAATAGCGTTCTGTAATAGGTCTAAATAAATTTGGCCAGCGATATTACCGGGTATAAAAAAGGGCCGATGATGTGATTTCCATAAATACCCGCTCAAACATTTAACTTTTGGGGATACTGAGTATGCTTTTCTCGAAATAATCTTGGATTTTCATCTGACCAGTATCGACAGTTATGCCTGTTTACAGTGCCGTTAAGGTAAAATGAACACTCATCTGAAAAACAGATATTGAACATGTAGTTTTCATTATTGTTGATAATTTCACTGACCACTTCACAGAACTCATTCAGTTCCTGAACCAATCGTATCATAAAAGGATGAAACTTATGTTTTCTCAAAGTTCTCATGATTGAGAAACACGCGCGTGAAACACCAGACACATTGGACAATTTCCTAGTACTAAGGGTCGGATCCATCGCTACGTGACCTAAGATAGCCACTTCCCTCACTTCGTCTCCTTCATACACCTTCTTTTTGTTGCCGACTAAACCAGTAAGGTAAAATTTAGCAATCAGTTGTACAACGTAAGCATCGGATACATTTGTTCAGGATGTCGTTCGTTGAATAAAGCCGCTGTTAATCGCGCAGGTCGTTATTTCTAAAAAATTATCATTTCCACCCTTTCCTCTACGGTCTACCATTTTGATCCTACTAAAAATTTACAATCGCTTTGGACATTTTCAACGTTGCTGAAAATTCACGGTAGACTAACGAGAGACTAAGGTAAATCAAATACATGGTCTGTCTACTTTTTCGAACAAAAAATTAACAATTAAATAAAAACATTGCAGACCTCGAGGTAAATTCAACATAAGCTAGCCATACACCAGCATTCTTTACTGCACTTAATAAACTAGTCACAAAAGTAAGTAGTATTCCACTTTTTTAGCTGCCATTTCGTTAACGATGAATATTTTGAAGCGAAAATTTAGGGTCAGATAGTACTCGATAAGATCTTGAAAATGAGGTATCGCAACACCACCATCTCTATTAAAAATAAGGGGGCTGTGCTCACCCCCGTTAAGGAATTGAAGTTGCGGGGATGAAAAAATCGGAAAAGTTCTTGCCGCTAGAATCAGAAATCGACGGGTCCGAGCGAAAAAAAACCTCACAAAAGCCAAAGGCTTGTGGTGGGGATTATATAATTTTTACACATATTTTGAAATATTTCGAATGAAATTTAGCATGAGATTATAGCAATGTTACATCGACTAGGACAGTTTTGAATTCTCGAAGCAGAATACGACACAATAATTAGGTAGCGTAAAGTACAACCAGAACAACAGGGCGCAACTCACCTACAAGTAACATCATTTTTTACATCTATATAATATCTGATAGTATCTCTCTCTGTTGACGTTATCTATTTTCTTAAAGAGATTTTGAACTTTTTGAGATTCACAATGCATTTGAAGTACGAAGGAAGTTTATTGTACAATCGCGGTGCAAATATCTTGTATTTTTTACGTTTGCAGATGTACTTTGATTTGATATATTAACTTTTAGATTATTTATAATAGAATAGCAGAATAACAGGTACACGTCAAATGCACCAGATAATTCGTAAAGAAGTATGCTGGGATATGGAATTTCTTTTTTATATATAATTTTGAGTAACCACTTTTGTTGGATCTTCAACTATAAGCCCCACCCCAAGCAATTATGCCATAACGTAGTTGAGATTCTATTAATGCCGAGTAAAGACTCATCATTTGGTGTATGTCCAAAATATTCGAAAGCTGTTTGAATTTTGACACCAAACCTCTCAGCTTAAATACCAATTTATTGATATGGGTTTCCCACCTTAAATGAGAGTCCAAATATATACCCAGGTACTTGCTTTCATGTGTTACGGGTATTTCCAAAATAGAGTCCCCACAGCGAATTTTCAAGAGAACCTCGACCGGTAGTGATCTTTTATCAACGGCGAATGGAACATATTTGGTTTTTTCAAAATTTATGGTCAACAAGGGTTGATCCATTCATACTTTAATGGAGACAAAGTCCAATTCCGCCGTCCGCATGAGTTGGCCCACATTTTTCCGGAATAGAACACAATCGTATCGTCAGCAAAACTTATTATTTGGCCTGTGATATCCAAAGAAAACAAATTATTTATGTAAATACTGAACTAGGACTATTCCCTGAGCCACGCCATAACGAAGCTGTTCTAATTCGCTGTGAGTTTCTCCATTCAGCCTCACCATCTGCCTCCTGTCAATCCGCATCAACACCAGACCCACCCCCCTGAACCCAACTCCTTCAACAATTCCAACAGGATGCCATGTTCTACTGTGTCGAAAGCCTTTGCTAAATCGATTAGAATGCATAAAGCTACTTCATCGTCACTCAAGATCTTTTTAACTAGTGCCGTAATGGCATCCTGCGTGGATCTGTTCTCTAAAACCAAATTGAGACTCCGACAAAATATTGTTTTGGTTCATGGTGATTTGGATTGTTTTCCGGAGAGGCGACAGCCTCATAAAAGTAAAGTCGATAAATTGAGGGAAAAACTCATGAACCATGGTAGGTTCAACGTCACAAAAGAATATGAAGTAGTTGATGGAGAAGATGCAAGAATTGATGTAATAGGTAGTGAACTGCCAACCCGTCGATTTCGAGCAGGCAAATTGAAATGGAATTAGGGGTATCTGAGAGTCTAGTGCTCAGAAAAATAGATATAAACCTTATAAAATGGAATATAACATTTTTTGCAGATAGGAGATTTCCACCGTCGATTCGATTTTTGCAACTTGTTTCTGCAGAAATCTGAAGAAAATCCGCAGTTTTCCTGAGAAATAAGTCAGATTGATGAAGTTCATGTCAGTAGTGATGGAATATTCAATTGTCAAAATGTATATTGGTGGTCACATATAAAACCCACATCGCCATATTAATATTCAACGTCAAGGTCAATATGGGTTCAATGTATGGCGTGCATTGAAAGACAATCACGTTTTAGCGTATGTGATTTTTGATGAAAACCTTCGAGGTGAATTATTTCATGAAATTGTTAATAACAACATTATCTATAGATATGTTCATGAACTGTATCTTGCTATATATATTCTTTTGAAAAGAGGATTTACAAAAATAATTGTATTTACAATAAATGCTTGTATCTATAATTTTTGTGTGTGTCAGAAAAAACATAAGTGTGAGCTCAGGAAATGTAACAGGGGAACCATACTTTCTTGTATATGATTCAATAAACGAGTGGAAAAACCTGAGGAAAAAACTCGTTTTCCTGTCGCTATTGCACTAGCAATAACTTGTCTGTTTATGTTGTGTTAGTGTCGTGTGTACATAAAGAGTATCAAAGATTTTTCTGCTTAGCCGCTTCATTCTCTCTTGAAATTCCATGCTTTCCAAACGAAGACAAGGGTGAAAGGAAGGGGGTTAGGGCAGGAATCTGTAACAATGGAAAAAGAAAACCAGTAGAAAAATATTTCAACAATCATACTATTTATATGTCTAAACAAATCTGAGAATTTTACATAGCAAAAAAAGGACTAAGGAGATAATAAAAAAATACGTAACCTGCGATATTTCCTCAAATTTTTCTCTGTTTGACCGAGAGAGCCCCGATGGCCAGGTTCAGTCTTCTAAGTGATGCCGATTATGATCTATAGATGTTTTAGAATCATTATGGACCCAATAATTTGGGTTGACATCGCCTATATATTATTTCTTCGTGGAACTTGTTTAATTTAAAGAAAAATTTGCGAAAAAATTTTGACAGTCGTTCGAAATGACAAATGTTATCTTGCTAAAGGAAGAAACATCTATTTTCAACATGATGGTGCTGCTTATCATCAAACTATGACCTTTGCTAAGTTTATTTGACTTAAATTTTGGCAATTATAGAATTGGAACTACAGCGCCAGTATATACCAAGGATCTGTTATATAGAAGCTAGTCGAAATATTGAAGATTTGAAGCAAATTTCAGACATTGTTTTGCTTCAATTACCAATATTAAAATTTCCAATGCGTGTCGGAGTATCCTCAGGCGTTGTGAATTATGCATACGGAATGATGGCAAAACATTTGAATACCTACATTGATTATTTCCATTGAATTTCATTCCATATAATAGAATATCTCGTTAGTTTTTTCTTTTAAAAAAACGATTGCATGTAACTTTTCGAAATTTTCGTATGGCATGGTCGCTTCATTATTACAAACGATACTATATACACTAAAGTTGTAACTTGATGAGAAAACATTAAATAATACATTTGAATTGCCATTGCAAGAATTAATTTTCGAAACGCCATAATGAGAGCACAGAATATAAATAAGCTATTTCAATCATTCCGTGTAAAAATGGATGTTGTGCTTAAGATTATCCAGGAAGATCGGCATGCAACATAAGGGGAGATCGATGTATCATTGCGGATTTCAAGGACCTCAATACAAAACATTTTGCACGAAGAATTGCGTGAGAAAAAATTGGTTTCCTGTTGGATACCGTATGTGTTGATCGAAGAACAGAAAGCTGAAAGGGTAAATTAGAACTCCGAACCATTCTAACTTTGGAAAGTAAGAAAGCGTTTTCAACATTGCCAGTGTTGGTGAATCTTGCCCTTATACATTCGAGCCAGAAAATGAGCGTCAATCTTCAGTTTGGTTTTTCCAAGACGCAGAAAATCCGACAAAACTCATCTGTATCCAAAAAGATGGTCGGAAGTTGGTTTGAAAAACAGGCCATGTAGCAACAGTTCCTTCACAAGGTCAAAAAATAGTTACTTCCTATTGGTACACAACTGTTTGTGTACCGCAAGTCGTTAGTAATCTTCGAAAAACCAACGCCGAACGGCCAATCATCTTTCACCAAGACGATACAAGTTGGCACACAGCCCGGAAAATAATTGAATATTTAACGCAAGAAAACATCGAATTGTTACATCATCCTGCGTACAGTCCGGACCTAAGTCCAACGATTTTGTCACTTCTCTCAAAATCAAACACGAACTGCGTGGTCAAAGGTTTCAGTCTTCAGAAGAAGCTGTTGATGCCTTTTGAGAGGCCATTTTGAATGTACAGTGGAGCAAACGATTGGAGTAACTGCCTCCAGAATTGCTTCGAACGAATGCAGGAGTGTATTAATCTTCGCGGAGAATATTTGGAAAAACAATGAAATCTGTAAGCTCTCAATTATTTTATTCTAGCACTATGTGCAAAACTTAAAACGTATCCCTTGTATGCCTCTCTCAAGTGAAAAAGTACGAATAGAAATTTTGATATTGCTCAGTTGTGTTGAAGTTGCATTTTATTTTATGATAAATTTCCACATCGGCCTTTTTACAAGTCCAGAAGTTTCCGATAATACTAGACTGGACGTCCTTATCAGTCTAGAAGAAAATCAACATCTACCAACCCGAAAACGACCATTCAACCATGGGATCAGCCAGAAGTCGGCGATGAAGAATTTAATTAAAAGAAATTGGTTCTCGTACATGAACTTAACGAAGATGTTCCAAATCGGAGAATGGAATTATGCTATTCAATGATGGGTTTGTGCAATGAGAATAGAACGTTGCCCTTCATAATTGTATATTCTCAGATATTGGGCTGAAGAAAATCCACATTGCATGAGCTTTATACTCAGCATCCACAGAAACTCGAATTTGCTTGCATAGCAGAAAATAAGAAGACCTTATTTTTTCGATGTCAATTCAACGGGAGGGGACTTATCTGGAGAGAACATCTTAAAGCCGCTTCAATTGTGCTATACCCCAATATCGAGTGACCCTGATATTCCAGATGAGTCGATATGATTTCAGCAGTATATGAAGCTGCGCCACACATGTAACGTTTCAGAGGTGATAATTCGATAATTCATCTTCCTACCGAAAGAAAATTTCATACTTGCCTAACCATTTTCTTTTGAACACACTACATTCCGAATTAAAAAATTTACTTTCGTGATTATAGTCACATAAACTCTAGAATAATATGCCACTCAAAACTCATGCTATGAACCGATAATGCACTAAATGGACATCTAGAAGGCTAGCCTTCCATGTTGGCAACCTGTGTTCAATTATATGTAATTCTTCAAACAACAGTCCTGATCAATTGAAATCTCTGATATAATTACTTTGTATTAACTTTTCTATTAATTCATGATGGACAGTGATTTAAGATTCTTCTAAATATTGGATATAGATATAATACATATAATTGTGAATTTGGAATATTCGTTGCGATAATTATGAATGTAACCCAACGAACAATTAACTAATCACTGTTTTTATATGACTGTTAATCAATGTCTGCATATGTACACAGAAAACACGTTTAATATTTAAAAAAAGTAAGATGAAATAGGTGTATATGTAATCGTGTAAATGAATTCCTATTGATGTAAAATTTTATCAGTATGGACGTTGCAACAGTGTGTTATCATCACACCTAAGCCGCTGTTGATTAAACAATTCATATCAATAGAAAGGTCCGCATTATAGCCTTAGTCAACACGTTGACTAAGATTGAGGTAATACGACTTATTTCGTTTCTTAAAAGCTGAGTAGTTTTATGACGGAAAATGATTTAATGAATATACAATGTTATGGTTTATAACTATTTGCGCCCAGTTTTTATACTTTTGTTCAGTTTAACTACTGATATTGAAACGAACTCAACGAGTTCAGAACATAGAAATTGAATGTAAAGTTGTTCCCCATTACTAATTTATACCCCAATGGATATGTAATATTTCTTCATTTTTCGTAGGATTCGTTTGAATACAATTGGTCCACAAGTCTGCTTTCTTCTTACTATCCTTTGTTGATGTCCAGCGCATCTTTAATTGTTTGTTTTTGGGCAGAGGTGAGTTTTTCCATATTCGATTTGAACCATTATTTTATATCAATTGTATTATTAATATAGCATGCTAGAATATAGGATTTTACTTCGTCGACCATATATTGCCTATATATTTGTTCATGTAATTATCTGGGAATGAATACCGTTGCCAGGAAATGATTATTCTCACTATAACTTAACTAACTACATCGGAACACCATATATATATATATATATATATATATATATATATATATATATATATATATATATATATATATATATATATATATATATATATATATATATATATATATATATATATATATATATATATATATATATATATATATATATATATATATATATATATATATATATATATATATATATGACCTCCGGTCATATATATATATATTTATATATATATATATTCAATACAAGATTTCGATCATCTTTTCGCCATAAAATTCCCCTCAGGAATTCACACTTCTGAAAAAAATTCAAACTTTTCGATCGAAACCTGCCTGACAAATCTGTCCGCATTGGAGCTGCGAATAACGCAAACTCCTAGAATTCTTCCAAATACAAATATCTTCAGAAATAAGCACAGGGTAATCTTCAAAGATATCCAATTATGACCAGTTCATGAAAAACATTGACTTTTCTGTTATTCCATTCAATACTACACAGAACATAATTCATTTTAAGATGTGCATTACATAAGAGTGAATACGGAAATGTAAAATTGCAGTAAACAATTCATATTCATCATTCACATATTCTTTTGGTGAGATCTACCTGTTGAGGCAGAGGAAAAATTACAACGATTGAGCAAGTATATCTCAATCAATTAATTCATCAGGTAGAGGTATGTGTTACATAAGAGGTGTGATCAAAACATACGGTGAATAATTCAACATTTTATGGAATTTGGGTCTTTCGTAACTCATGTGCAGACTGATTTGTCAGAGATGTTTCGTATATAAAATTTTGGAGAAAACTTTTTCCGGGAAGTTGGTGACCCTGAAGTGTATTGTATGAGTGGAAGTTGTTCTAAATCTTGTATTGAATATAAAAAAAATTAAAACGCTTGCACGCGTGGGAAAAATAGGCAGTTGAGATTTACTTCCGGTGTAACCGGAAGTCGCAGTTATTCGAAGATATTGTGGACAGGGAGATTATAAATTGTTCAAGGACCATTTCCCAAAATCCAGGATCATATATCTCGTCGTTCTCGAAATATTTCGAGTGGCCGGTCTACGTGAACCATCTTGTATATATATATATATATATATATATATATATATATATATATATATATATATATATATATATATATATATATATATATATACGAGTTCAGAACAATCACCATTCTGAAGAAATGCTGACAAGACGGAAATCGGACCCACGAAGATACGAACGTATAAATAGAAGCGTATCCTTCGTAAATATAACATTAAGTATTAGTTAAAGCATAAAGCAATAACCCTTGTACTTCATAGTTAGAATAAAGATTGTTTTCAAAAAGAATTCTAAGTGTTCGAAAAACATAAATGGCGACGAGGATGGGATATTCTCATTAAGTGCAAAAGTAGTTAAGTGAATTTTAATTCTTTGGAGAATAACCAGAACACAAAAGCTTACTCTGCAGTTACAGGGGTGTAAACGTGCGAAACAAATTATCACCCCAACTCTTAGTAACCACCCACAGAGGAAGAATTCGAACAGGCGGCACATCTAGGCGTAGCGAATCAGATCCCGTTTGGAACAATAAAAAAAAAACCGTGAGTACAAGTACTTCAGTTCCTAGTTTCACAGTTTCCTAGCCTGAAACTTAAAATCCCTTTTTCCTATTCCGGACAAAGTAGATTACCGAACCAAACAAAACAAACAAGCAAACATCTACAAAATTGATTTTTCAGTAGAAAAACTGTCTAACTTGAACATTAATCGATACGAAAGTTCAAAAGAACAAGACGAAATGACAACATCTGGAAACAATAATAACATAGAACTCGCATCAAAACTCGGCGCACTTTTGCCTCAATTTAATGGAGATTGTAAAAGACTCAATTCCTTCATAAAAAGTTGCGACCAATTTTTAACACGATTTAATTCAGGTGATGCTATCATTAAAACATACTGTTCGGAAATAATTAAAAGTAAATTAATAAACAAAGATCGCTTTAAAAGAATTGTTAATAAACAAATTCGGCGATAGAGTTAGTTTAGAAGTCCTAAAGAACGAATTCCAGTTCTTAAGAAAATCATTTCACGAAAATATGTTCGATTTTATAGAACAATTAGTTGAAGGATTAGCTAAAAATGTCCTCACAAGTAACGTTCCCATAGAATTACAAATATCTATGCTAACAACCTGTAATTTAAATTTCGACTTATCAGTTCAGATGGTAGAAAACTATCTAATGCAGAAAGAACAATTAGTACGAATAATTGAAAATAATAATCGTACATATCAAAACATGATGTATAGAAATAAAACTAAACGAGGACTTGGAGGCTCAATAGCTAAATTTCTTTTCAGAACCTTAGATGCCGATGATGAAGAAACATATAAAAATTATTTTAAAGCTATTCAAGCAAAGAAAGAAGTCGTTCAAATAAATCAAAACAAAATTTTACATGTTATTAATAACATGCAAAAACAACAACAATGTTGATAAGATAAATCACTTAATTGAAAGATTTGAAAATATGAAAACTACTAGTGATTCACTTCTTATGTTACATCTAATAATTTTACAATCCCAAGAAATTGAAATGACCCTCAATAAACTAGAAAACGCAATAAGTTTTGCTAGATTACATCTGTTACACAAAGATATAATACCACTCAAAAATTTGACTTATGTCTTATCCAATAACAATTGGAAACCTTTCAAACACATAACAGATTTTTACTCCCTCTGTCCAACCAAAGTAATTATTGGAAAGGATCAACTACTGTTCTTAGTCACAGTACCTATACTCAACTTCAAGGAATATGACTTGTTCCATTTACATAACCTTCCTTTCCGAAATATCTTCATTCCTTCCATACAACCTTATGTACTTGTACAGGAAGAAATAATAAAATGGGAATTACGAGAAATCTACCCAATCGAAGCCTTCTACATCGCAAAACAAGAAAACTTGACACCAAGCTCCAGATGCCTAGAATATTTGTTCAAGAAACTAGAAGAAAATTGTACTAGAGTTCCAACACCTATGGTAACCGACTTATACCAATTAGAGGATAGTTCCATCGTTAGTCAAAATAACACATGGATATTCGAACACTGTCAAGACTCTGTGAAAAGACTTAAAGTACCTACAATGAGTATATTAAAAAGCTCATGTATGATTACAAACTCACAGAAGAGTATCTACCCAATCAACACTGTTTAACGCAGAAGAATCATTGAGTTATCACCACTTAATATGACCACAATCCAAGGAATACCAGAAGAGAAGCTTCAAGTAGAAGAAATACCTACCCTGAAGGATCTCTACCAATGGGCACCACATCCAACAACAATAGCCTTGTCAACGGCAATAATTATGTTTATGTTGATTATGACCCTAATAGCAGTATTGTTCTTTTGTTATAGAAGATTCCTGCTACCTTATAATAATTTTCGTAAACTGTCAGCCTCGGTTCCACAAAATGGGAAGGAATTACGAGTTCCAGAACAATCACCATTCTGAAGAAATGCTGACAAGACGGAAATCGGACCCACGAAGATACGAACGTATAAAAAGACGCGTATCCTTCGTAAATGTAACATTAAGTAATAGTTAGAGCATAAAGCAATAACCCTTGTACCTCATAGTTAGAATAAAGATTGTTTTTAAAAAGAATTCTAAGTGTTCGAAAAACATAAATATATATATATATATATATATATATATATATATATATATATATATATATATATATATATATATATATATATATATATATATATATATATATATATATATATATATATATATATATATATATATATATATATATATATATATATATATATATATATATATATATATATATATATATATATATATATATATATATATATATATATATATATATGCTTCTGTTTAGTTTTCGTTTTCTAAACCGAGGCTATATCTACCAAGATATTAATTTCTGATCAAAACGTAAAACCAGGTCAATTTCTGTTTCAAGGGGGACATCTTTTGTGGTACAAAACTTGCCTGAAATATCAACCCCCTAAACGGGGGTTGCAATCCTTGAACATTTTGAATAGGGAAGATGGGTCGAGTGACGACTCAAAAGAAAGGTGGTATCTTTTTCTACATCGCCTTGAACGAATTTCCATTTTTAATTGAAAACTGTAAAAGATACAGGGTGAGCAACTGAAAGATAGGGAAGGCTATTTCCCTGAGACTATTCAAGTTTCACTGAGGTAAAATGCAACATTTCCATGCTGATCAATGGCAGTCATCATCGAGTACCATCCTCATCTCGAATTTCAACCCCTGGAGGGTGACAACCCTTGAAAATTTGGAAGAGGGTAGATGGGTCGAGTGATAACTCTAAAGATCTTTGTCTGCATTCCCGTGAAATAATTTTCATTTTTGATTGAAAACCGTAGAAGATACAGAATGAGGGAATTGGATAACATTTATATGTTTGACATTTTGTTTCCGGTTATGCCGGAAACGATACCAAGTTTCGATTCTCAAATGAGGCACCCTGAATTTTTTTCTCATTTCAATTGTTCATCTCATCCTACGACCTTTTGATATATTTTTGAAAGAAAACAGAACAAAATCTTTTTTTGGCCATTTTCATCTTTCGTTCTAGAAGGTCATGAACGAACAGTGACAATCGGCTTAGCTCAACATCTCCTATCACGAAAACACAAGATTGTATCTCAAAATTGAATTGCTCCTTTTTTACGGGGTGTCAAAGTTTCAAATTTCAGTTTTTCCTCTAAAAGTAGATTTTTTTCTAAGACAACCATATCGCATATCGGACCACCTGGTATTACAGAAGCAGTATTTTTCATCTTTTTTTTTATAGCACTCACCTCACGCTATTCTTCCTGAGTTCTAGTGGAAAATACCTAGGCAATTTTTGCAGAGTTTTCCCATTCGCTAATAACAATAACTACATTGGCGATGCAAAATTTTTGTTCATACTTATAATATTCTGCGATCATAAAAATATCAGTGTGACATGTCAAAATTCCATTGTTGTTAATTATCGACATTGCGAATTAGTGAATTCGGTTTTGAGTATGAATGCATACACCCAAAGTAAAAAAGTCGATATGCTCCTTATTTATGAAGAGTGCAGGTAATATAATAATAAAATAAATATGTATCGTATTATTATTAGCGAACGGGGAAACTCTGCAAAAATTGCCTAGGTATTTTTAACTAAAACTCCGGAACCGTTAAGAATAGAGTGACGTGGTGGTATAAAAAACAGATAAAAAAATGCTCCTCTTGTAATACAGGGTGGGCCGATATGGTTAGCTTAGATTTCCTTGATAAATTAATATGAATAATTTTTGCGACGGCATTATGTCTTTTCGAATAATTTGTAGAGGCGAAAAGAAAATATATGAAAAACGGGTTCTGAAGAAGTAAACACCTACCAATAATCATTTATATTCTACTTTATGATATGTTCTTTTATGGCGAATAATTCTCCAGTAATGAACCATCTATTGGAAGCGATTTCATGTATATAATTATATTTTCCGTTTAACTCCTCCATCCAACTTTCATTTATAGATTTATTTTCCAAGTAATCAATATGAACCTGTTTTACTATCAAATTCAATTTGCAGCTACAACAATACGATGCAATTCAGATGTTCTGTCTATAATGAAAACGAGAACGTAGATAGTCAATTCTGATTACTTTAAAGATTGTTTAAATCAGTTAGTCCACGACTTCCAAGTTGTCTAGGTGGTATGAGTCTTTCAATGGTGTTGACGATATTCATATATACATATGCATAATAATGAGGAGAACAAATGTATTTGATTGTGATTTATTTCAATGAAATTATTTGAATTACCTTTGCGGATTCTTTAAATATCTTTTGCTTATAGTTGGCTGTCCTTTGTTCTAATTTCGTTCAATCGCGGGAGGAAACAATTGATACAGTAATTTGTTATCAGCTAGACCTACTTTTCCTTTATATCGAAATCAGTCAACAAGTTGTATGTTAAAAGCTTTGATTTTGTTCTCCTAGAGGTTTTGATTGATATTTATCTGAGGTATGTTACACTTTGAATTGTCGATTATAATTAGAAATAGAAACAACCAAAGGAAAGGATTCGTTCTTCATTTATTGTGAGAAACCCAAGAATAATTGTTATATACCACAATGTGTGCGTAACTAATTGGTATATCTTACCGCGTGTGCCACAGTGAAATTCGATGTCATTATCCCCGGTTTGAAACTCATGATGTTTTTACCTTTGAAGTTTGTTAAAGTAGCTCATATTTGTTGCCTTTTATCCTTATGTATTATATTGTATTCAGTTGATACTTGGTTCAGTCATAGCAATATTTCAAATATTCTTGATGATATTATTGTTACTGCCCTGTCTAGCCATAGTTTTCGAATATTCCAATTGATAGGTGTAAGATTCTCCTGAATTCTTATATATATCTAATTATTTTTGAAATCGTGGAAATTCAAGAGTTTCTTGGGGTTGTATCAATTCTTCAAGAAAAAGATGTTTTCGAAAGATATTCTTCGAGAAGCAAATTTGTACCCATTTTCTTTAGGAATAGTACGGTAGGCAGAACTGTAAAAGTTTAATTATTTTTAAGTGAGCGAAAATGAATATTGCCTATTTATTCCAATTTAAATTTAAAATAATCGGTGCTACGGAAATCGATTGCTGGTATTTCTACAAGAATTCAAAGAAAATATGTCTTTTTTTCCTACCTCAAACGATCGGGAAAAATATTATTTTTGTTTAAAATTGGCGTAAGAATGCCAGCAATCGTTTTCTATGGCAGTAATTATAGAGAAACAAATATTCAAGGAAAACGTGATCGAAAAAAATTTGATGATTTCAGAGTTATTCTCTACTCTTCAAATTAATGAATCTGTCAAAATTTTAACGTGATAGTCCAATTCTTTGATAAAATTGGGCCTGAATTTGTTTCTCTAGGACTATCTGTCGAGATGTGTCAGCGGAATTCTAAAGATCTTCATTCGAAGAATTGATATATTTGAAAAAATGTTGGGATTTTTCTTATTTAAAATAAAAACCCACATTTTGGTTACCCTTAGCTGCATTTAAGTAGCGAAAATGAATGCACCAATGTTTATAAAATAACAATCAATCCATAGAAGTTTTCAAGCCCTATAATCTTATAATAAATGATGATTTTTTTCTCTACAAGCTTAAGTTTTCCTTTTATTTGCGAAAAACCGTTTTTTCTCAAATTTACTTCTTTTTTAGGTTATGATGATCATTAGAGGTCCGTTGCAAAAATCGCTATCTTTCCCAGAATTTTTTCTCTATACTACAATTTCTAGTTTTCTGTTAACAGTTGTGAAAAATATTAGTTTCTGCTGTGGAACAAAATGCCACTCTGAACAATAAAGTGCCTTCTGTGTACGGCAGTTGTCCCTGTTAGCGAAGTTTTTGCATGAAATTAATTTATTTTATTTAAAATAATCTTCGCTTTCGATGTAGCGGTTTGTACGGTTCATAAGCATATGTTGATTGAGGTAACCTTCAGAAGCCTTTCCGTTCGTATTTACCGCCTTGAGCCGCGTTTCCTTTGTCGAAAATTGTGTTTTTCAAAAAAGTTAAAAGTTATACGGTGACAAATGAAGCGAATGATAGGTGGTTGGTGTTGAACTGCGATTTTTAGTCAAAAAATATGAAATCGATTTCCTTTTTAAATTTCTAATGTTACTACAGTACTAAATTAATGATAATGGTGATGAATCCAAACGACCATATTCCCGGGTGCAGTTGTAGAATCGGCATCGACAGCCAAAATTCTTGGAAGCCATTCTTCATAATCTATAATTTCTCATTTTGTCTTCAGTTCTATTAGTTTTCCCTCTAACTAGGATGATCCAGATTTGTTGACGTTCGAAAAGGGATCCAAAACCCAGTCAGGTATCTTCATGTCTAAAATGTCCTGGAATTTTTTCTTGAAATATCTGTGGAAGTTTTTCAAGTGTTGATATTAAACTTGCTTGTTTGCTTTTCGTAAACCGTCGTTATTGAATGATACTCGTGATTAAATTTGGTCTACTGGTATTTGTTTTGTTTGAAATAAAAAGCATCATTGCTATTTTTTGTCCTAACCATGTAATCACCTTAAAGTTGGAGGTTCACATCATTGAACAATTTTACAGGGCTGTAGAGTACGCAAGATCGTTCTTTGATGAGATTAGGTTGAGGCGCATTTCTGGGTCACTGTTTTGTGGGAATTCTATAACAATCCAAGCAATCTGCTTGGATCGTTATAGAATTGTAAAATCTAGTGAATCAACTACCTTTTGACATCCAGTTATCAGTACAGCTCTGTGTGAAGCTGCAATGAATTGAAATATTCATTATTGGCAATGCGAAGCTGTTTGTTTACCATCATTTGTAAAAAAACATTTTAAAGGAAACGATAATGCCTTCGAGAGTTCGAAATCATTTCAATAAAATACGCTTGAATAAGAAAGGCAAAAACGTGATCTACTATCAAGGCATGATAGGTTACTTGTTATGTTTTTTAGACCTATGTAAGGCCTTTGAAGTCGTGTGTCATTCAGTTTTGCTTGGAAAATTTGTCTCAATAGGCATCAATAATTCTGCTTTCAGACATAATACTAAACAGTGACATACACACATACAATACACAAACCAGACAACATATACACATATTACAGACGGCGACAAATGCAGGACGAAAGAGACTCACTTATCAGGCGACACTGTGGTTTAATGAGCTTCCCAGGTGTATTAGGGATGCTTCATCATTTGGAAGGTTCAGTTCATTGGCAAAGACTCATATAATGAATCAGGGAAATTTTGATCAAAAGATATGTTTTTTACTATTCATTCGAAATTTAAATCTAATTTACCTGTTATAGATTATGTATTCTTTTTGGGTTTAATAAATCAAAAAAAAAGTCTAGAAAATATTCCGAGATTCTTGAATAAGACGAAATAATTGGCATCCATTGTACAGATCCATATAAAGAAAAAAGTGTGTATAATAGAATTGAATTTGTATCGTTCTAGAATAAACTGATATTTGAGGAATAGGCAAGTCTTCAGAAACCTCGAATCTAACCTAACCTAACCACCTCTTGTATTATCCAATCTGATAAATGACTGCACAATGTCATATTCAGTTTACATGCTGAAAATGAAGGGATGTGAGAAAATTTATGTAATTCAATTGAATAGATTAGTAATTAATATTTTTGTAGTTATATTTATCAAATTTTGTCTTCGCCAGGTCGAGCGGAATGCACAGCGGTAGTATTCTTTTCTGGAAAAAAATGGCGGCATTTTCGACCTCTCTGTAACTTCGTTGTGGATAAAGCTAGAAGCATATATTTTCAGTAACAAAATTTGCCATATTTCCAAATTACATACTATTATACATCATAGTTTACGAACTATCGTCTGTCGATGTTCTTCGATTTGGTCACTGACACCGTCACTGATTATCAAAATTCTATGGTAATTCTAGCGGACACACAAGCTTTAAATTTTGAATTATAGAAGTTTCAGTTTTGTTTTCGAAGGTTTAGTCCTTTTTCAATTGGCAACGTCACGTTTCTTAACAATATATTTAGGATTATTTTACTCATATATTATGTAATAATATAATATACATCAGTTTCTGCGTGAAAACTATTATTTAAATGATATACTTTTCACAAAATCGATTATAATGAATTGATGTTCACGTTAACGCAACTCTGCTAGTTCAGTTTCTTATTATAACTAAAATTGTAATGTCTACATACAGAAATATAAATGGGATGGTAGAGTTGCCGATGCAGACACGTGATGAGAAGTGACATATCTACATACAGGGTGCTTCAACGAAAACTAAACAGAGGCTGTATCTACCAAGATATTCATTTCTTATCAAAACGCAAAAACAGGTCAATTTTTGTTTCAAGGGGGACATCTTTTGGATACAATACTTGCCTGAAATATCAACCCTTTAAGCGGGGGTTGCAATCCTTGAACATTTTGAATAGGGAAGATGGGTCGAGTGATGACTCAAAAGAAAGGTGGTATCTTTGTCTACATTGCCTTGAACGAATTTCCATTTTTAATTGAAAACTGTAAAAGATACAGGGTGAGCAACTGAAAGATAGGGAAGACTATTTCCCTGAGACTATTCAAGTTTCAGTGAGGTAAAATGGAATAGATCCATGCTGATCAATGGCAGTCATCATCAAGTACCATCCTCATCTCGAATTTCAACCCATAGGGCAGGGGTGACCACCCTTGAAAATTTGGAAGAGGGTAGATGGGTCGAATGATAACTCGAAAGAAGGGTATTATCTTTGTCTGCATTCCTGTGAAAGAATGTTCATTTTTGATTGAAAACTGTAGAAGATACAGAGTGAGCCACTGAAAAATAGAGAAGACTATCGTCCCAAGCCTATTGGAGTATTAGTGCGAAAAACTGGAATAGATTCATTTTAGATCAAAAGCTGTCATCTTCCGAAATCACCCTCATCTCGAATTTCAACCCTTAGTATTTCGATCCCGTCACACCTTTCAAGTAAATGATTTCGATTGCCTTCATGACTGCTCGCAATAATTCTATTCTCATTGAGTTCCATAGGAGTTAGAGTAGCTCACTTCTACAGTTTTCAATCAAAAATGAAAATTCGTTCACGGGGATGCAGACAAAGATAATACCTTTCTTTCGAGTTATCACTCGACCCATCTACCCTCTTCCAAATTTTCAAGGGTGGTCACCTCTGCTGTAGGACTTGAAATTCGAGATGAGGATGGTACTTGATGATGACTGCCATTGATCAGCAAGGATCTGTTCCATTTTACTTCACTGAAACTTGAATAATCTCAGGGAAATAGTCTTCCCTATCTTTCAGTTGCTCACCCTGTATCTTTTACAATTTTCAATTAAAATGGAAATTCGTTCAAGGCGATGTAGAAAAAGATACCACCTTTCTTTTGAAATCATACCACCTTTCAAAATTTCAAGGACTGAGTCATCACTGACCCATCTTCCCCTTATTCAAAATGTTCAAGGACTGCAACCCTCGCTCAGGGGTTGATATTTCATATATATTATATATATATAATATATATATATATATATATATATATATATATATATATATATATATATATATATATATATATATATATATATATATATATATATATATATATATATATATATATATATATATATATATATATATATATATATATATATATATATATATATATATATATATATATATATATATATATATATATATATGGTTACTTGCAAAATCTCCATATTTTCTTCCATTTTATTCTTCAGGAGGAAACATGCGCAATAAGAAAAAACATCGAAATTTGTCTCGACATATCTAAAAAACGAAAAAAACGTGTGTTAATAATTAGTTGCCTACTGTAAAAGAAATGAAATTGTGCTTCAATTTCTTGGCTCAGTGTAGGTATAGGTATAGGTGTGTTAATTAGCGTATCCAATAGATATAGGATATTCAATATATAAAACTTAAAGTGCAGATGTGCGGATCATTCAACCGATGTACTCAGAAATTTTATTATCATTATTGAACCCATTATTCCCTCGCGGGACATCGAGTGAACAGCTTGGGATGATGATCGGTTTTCTCCGAATGTGACCCAACCAATTATATTTTCTTCTCTTAATATCTTCATTTATGCCCTCTTGACCTGTTCGAGCCAAGGATCATCGTTCGTGACAGTTTCTGGCCATCAAATACATATGTGTCTCATACATCTGTTGATGTAGGTTTTCAGTTTTCATAAGATTACCGATTCACATTTCGGATCGATAAAACAGTACAGATTTCACTGTACTTTTTGTTGTTCAAACACTTCGCTTTGAAAATTCCCCTCACACCACTTTTTCAATTTTCAGTAATATATAATGTCAATATCAGGTTAGTCTTGATGTTTAGGTTGCATTTTCAGTCGTTACTTTAGCAAGCATAATTCAACGTAGGGAAATCTTGAAATTTAACTCAACTTTAGGAAAAAATGATATATAAACTGGGTATTTTTTGACAATATCTGTTCTGAAAGTATCTTATTTATCCGATTAACCGTTTCTCTCTCGGCTTTTCAAGTTGTGTTAATAGAGGTAGTAGTCCATTGACTCCGAATCGTTTATCTGATAAGATAAAAATTCGATTTCTACTTCTGTTGTAAAATAAAGTTATTACTTGTGTTACTACGTAATTTGGTTTGTTGTTAAATACAATTTTGAAATATCGTTTGGGTTAAATACAATGCGATTATTCCAAGTTGAGTTGTATAAATTCATTGCAAGTAAGTAGTATTAATACGAATAGTAGACCCTTTTGTTAAGTTTAAAGCATACCGATATAATAATAAAATTACATTTTCTGTTGATATACTGGATTTTTTCGGAGAGTAAGCTTGTTATACTTCTCGTTATTATGTTGCTTCCAATGGCCAAAGTTATTTGGTTCCCTAATATTTTGCTAGGTTTGTGTATTTTCATAAAAGTATATGCATTATATACAATCCCTGGTTATAAAACACAACCCGAATTTTCAGCTTCTTTTGTGTTCGAACAGTTTCTGACTTTGCTACTTTCTGAAATATAAATTGTGCGTTCTGAATTACATTTGAGAAAGGTGTAGGTGCGAATGATGATTCATAACTGAGTTTTCGTGATTATAACCTCATTGGCGACTTTTCCCTAGAGGTATAGAGAATTTCCGAAACCAAGATAACAAGGAGACATTTTTTCTTTAGAGAATGCTTTTACAGAACGGATGATATGATATGGAGCTTCATCCTACATACAAACAGGTTTCCCCATATGGACACCTCCATCTTATTTGTAGTTTATTTTCACATACTTACTTTTATTGTTTTGTTGCGTGATTCCATTACCAACGTAAAGACGCCATAAGGTACAGACCGAATTAACAATTTTTAGGATGCTTCACAGTTTGCGCTACACAATATGAATTGTAGTTTTCACAAGAACGGCTTCGTACAAACTTAGTTTTGTTTGCTATGATTTTAAATGCGTTCTGGTCATAGAGACAAAACTGAAATGAATGATATGTTACAGCTCTTTTAGAAGTCCAGTACTTTATCTTGTCATTCGTCCATTTCAAACATTTCTCTTTCATAACTGGGGTTAACTCAGCTTTATGAGCACGTTTCGCCTAGTATGATGTATGCCTTCAGTATCACAAATTCACGTATTCTATCAGCTGCCTCAATTATCAGTTTATCATTACATCTCACTTTAAATTTGATTCGATTCTTAGTAGGAATTCAATTGTTTATGCAAATTTTTATCAGATTTTGAACTGAGTACGGGTTTTCGTTCTTGTTTCTGTCTTCTATTGGGAGAATGGATGTTGACTTACATCCTCTATGGCGTTTTAAGGCCATTATATCGCCACCTACATCAACTAGTATAGGTATGTGTCCATAATATATAAAAAAATATAAGAGACACTATTAGTGCCTTATTTTTATGCGCTCAATTTTTCAGTTTATCTATACATCAATTCTTATTTTTCCAAAATATATTCCTAGCTTCAAGGATGGACAATCAATCCGGAATACCTTGATTATCACTAGATTACCATAAAAATTTTTTTACTGGGCAATGTTATATATGCTAAGTCACTTTTACTGAGACCAAAAAATGCTGCCTATAATTGAAAACTGACTAAGTACTTGTTCCACTTGTGATTCTTCCTTCTCAAGTGGAACTTGGATTTCACATAAAACTAATTAAATTTTTAACACCATAAATCTACCACTTATTCGTCATCAGCCGCATTGCCAGATAGTTCCACTTTTTTCAACTTCCTACGGTAAAATGTTTTTTGATTAGCGACTCTATGTTTTGTAGTGTCAAGATCTGAAACGGTTCAAACTTACCTCATTTCGGCTTTAAAACAATAACGATTTCAATTCTCAAAGTTCAGGAAATTCTTTGAACTTTGGGAACTTTGCAATTGACATCCTATCGTAATCACTTTCTTGAACCACCAAAATACTTCATGACAATTAGTTATAAACTTTTCGAATTCATAGATACTAATCGAAATTACTTTTTTTGGTTTTACATGAGTTCTCTCAACTTTTATGGTGAAAAGACCTCGTTTCTAGATTTGTAATTTTAACATATGTTTTTATTGAGATCAGTTCGTATGGATTCTATTGCTTAAATTAAATGGTTTGCGTTGTTTGTGTAGTATAATTGAACTTTTTGTAGTAGGACAGAGTAAAAAGACACGACTAAGTATTTATGCCCTAAAATAATCCAAAGAACATTCAAATCGATAATAAATAATAAGCAGAGGCAAATATGTAAGTTTTTTTATCATCAAACCAATAACAGCATTCGAAATTATAAAACGAAACACTTTTTGAAGAAAATCAAACTGGAATTAATTAATCGATCAACTCCTGGTGATTGGTTCACTGATGGTCTCCGGGAGTTGAGAAATCGGCTACATCTGGTTTCTGACATGTATGAGATATATAAGTCTGAAGATCTTAAGTCCTTGCATAAGAGGTTGAAGTTCATTTACCGCAACGAGATTAACAAAGCAAAAATTGATTACAATAATCGTATTATAGCTAGCTCATCGATCAAATCCAAGGCTTCTAGGAAAATAGTCAATCAACTCAGAAGTAATAATTCCAAGAAAGCTTCTGTTACTCTGGGAACGGAGAAATTTAGTGAGCATTTTGCCTCTATTACAGATGCTATTTCTCAGAATATTCCTCATTTTCATACTGATTTTGAGAACATATTTAAAAAGAGTATTTCTTCAGAGGTCAATTTTGGAATTTTCTGAGGTCTCACAAATCCAGGTGAGAGATGCCATAAAAATAGTTAAAAAATGGCTCTGCAGCCGATTACTATGGATTATCAGTTAACTTATTGAAGCGCCGTGTTAACCCAATCATTTATACGTTAACAACACTGATTAACAATTGTATAAGAAGTGGAGTATTTCCGGAATGTTTAAAGGTTTCGAGAGTTCTTCCGCCTCACAAGAAGGTTCCAGTTTTTTCTAAGTTGATTGAAAGGCTTATGTGTGATCAATTAAGAACATATTTTGAAAATAATCATCTCTTCTCAAGGAGCCAGTTTGGCTTCAGACAAGGAATAGGAGTACGATGGGTGCCCTGATTGATTTGGTGAGTGGTATTCTTGACTATTTTAAGCAGGGTTTTCATTCTGTAGCGCTGTTTCTGGATTCAACCAGAGCTTTTGATTGTGTTCATGATGATGAGCTGATGTGGAAGTTGGAAAGGTACGGTTTGGGTAGAAGGAGTTGTAATCTCATTAAATCATTTTTAAATGATAGATATCAGGTTGTGTTTTCAAATGGTGAGTACTCTGATAGAATGAAGGTCATGACTGGAGTTCCGCAAGGTTCTATCATGAGTCCTATTTTATTTTTAATTTTTATTAATGACTTCCCTGATTTTATTGATGATCCGGACATCACTCTCTTTGCTGATGATACAACTCTTTCTATGGGATCTAAAGATATATGGAGTCTGAAGCATTTGTCGGACAGCTTACATGAAAGGGCGTTGGTCTGGTTTTCTGTGAACGGCTTTGCGATGAATGTTGTTAAAACTCGGAAACTGTTGCTGCGTTTGAGGGATAATTCTGGTCTTGCCACGGATTTTGCTCGAGACAGTAAGGTCTGTTTTTTGGGGGTTAGTGTTGATACAGTTTTGTCTTGGAATGCTCATGTTGGGTGTTTGGCTTCTAAGAAGTAAGAAGTAAGAATGTATATGTCCTTAGACGTCTGGCTTCATCTGTTTCTCCAATGATTCTGAGGATGGTTTATTTTGCGTTGATTGAGTCTGTCCTTAGATATTGTATGGTAGTGTGGGGTAGTTATTTTGGACGTGAATTACCGTTTTCTCTCCAGAGGAGGGCTGTCAGGGTGTTGGGGGTCTGGGCTACAGGTATTGCTGTAGGAGCACCTTCAGGCGGCTTGGCATACTTACCTTTTCTTCTCTTTATGTACTTGAGTGTCCACATCAACTTAGCAATTTTTAAAATGAACTCTGTTCATTCTCACAACACAATAAAGAAATTTCATATAAGAAAAGATTTCTTTCGGCTCGGAAAATCACAGATAGGTTTTAATTTTCATGCTGTTGATTTCTTCAATAGTCTGCCCGATTCCATAATATGTCTCAAATCAGACGGTTTCAAGAAAAAGCTCAGTTGATGAGTTTTATAATGTCAACTTTTTGTGAATTTTCTATTGTCTACCATTTGTAGGTTTCTATTTTACTTGTATTCAAGTATTTGCATCGTGTATGTTTGTATGTGTAATTCAATGTAATTTTATTCTATTTTATTTCAAGTCATTTTTAAATTGATTACATTCATCCTATTACTTTTTATATTTTATCTGAGGTCTTATTTATACAAATTCACTTGTTCTTTTTGTCCTTTGATATGTATTGTAATCAACCCACGGACCTGTGCAAACACTTCTACATTATGTGTAAGGCATTAATAAATGAATACTAAATACTGAATACTAAATACTCATGTTTGAAGGTGATGAAAATTTGAAAATAGTTCTATCATACGAGGATGGATTGATAAGTCTCCGGCCTGACCAAGAGATGGTGCCACTAGGCCTACTTCAGAGGTGGCTTTCTTTAGTACCATCCTTAGATAGCTCGTAGGTATAGTTTAAACCCGATGGCCGTGTTAGTTTACGTTTGAGAGCACGCTGAACAAGACGCCTCTGTGTTGTTTGTGAAATGGAAAAATTGGAAGAGCGTGCTGTCATGAAATACTTTCATTAGAAGGGGTTAACGCCGAAGGAAATTAAAGAAAAGATTGATTCAACATTGGGGACATCCTCCCCATCATATTCAACCATAAAGCAGTGGGTTTCCTGGTTTAAAATGGGTCTTTTGAGCACCTTTGATGTGCCACGCTCAGGACGCCCTGTTGAGATCACAACTCCAGATGAGATCGAAAAAATTCATAAAATAGTGCTGGGAGACCGCAGATCAAAAGTGCCTGAGATAGCCATGATCTGTAAGATGTCATATGAACGTGTGCAAAATATTTTGCACCAACATTTGCATATGGTAAAGCTCTGTGCAAGATGGGTGCCGCGTTTACTAAAAATTGATTCGAAAAACCATTTCTACCGCCAATTTGGTGCTGTATAAGCATAATTCAAGCGAATTTTTGCGTCGATTCGTTACTGTTGACGAAACTTGGGTCCACCACTACACTCCTGAAACCAACAGTCTAAACAGTGACGAAGGCAAAAACAATTTTATCGGCAAACTAGGTTATGACTACTGTTTTTTGGGATGCAAGAGGTATTACATACATTGGTTATCTTGAAAAAGGGTAAAACTAACACTGGTTAATACTACGCAGACTTGTTGCAACGTTTTAGCCATGAGGTGCAAATTAAACGACCTCATTTGGCGAAGAAAAGAATTTTGTTTCATCACGATAACGCACCAGGCATTTTTCGCACGTTACCATGGCTAAAATCTATGATCTGAAGTTATCTGTTTCCTAACCTCAAAACATGGCTTGGCGGTAAGAAATTTGCGGACAATGAAGAAGTAATCGAAGCTGTAAATGGGTATTTTGAGGAACTTGACGAATCAGCATATAGAGATGGCATTACTAGACTAGAACACCGCTATAAGAAATGTATCAGCCTTATAGGAGATTATGTTGACAAATAAAAAAAATTCTTAAAAACGTTGTTTTTCTTGGTCAGGCTGGATACTTATCAATCCATCCTCGTATACATTGGGCGGGATGCAGAGATAATAGAGAAAGATGTTATTCCATTTCAGTAATTCAACCGGTAGTCCAACAATGGGAGTGATGTTATGCACTACTTCTAAGTTGATAATAAAAGAATAAATTTGTTAATAGCACTTTTGCAACAATCGAATTATCTAAACTCGTTGCTTCCGTTTAGAGGTATTTCAAAAAGGTCGGTGAATATTTAACTATGAAGCGGCGAATGTAATGGTGCTTAGACAGATAAGAATGAATAGTAGTGGTTTATTCATATTCTGGATCATTTTAAAGTAACTTATTATTGAAAATTTGATGTAGATGGATAAAGACTCAAAATTGTAAGTTTTCTTTCTAAGGACTAAGATTGAACAACTGAGTTACTGTTAATATATGAATGTGGATGCAGCAATTGCCATAAGGTAGATCACTGTCTCTGACGTCTACATTTTTCTTCAATAGTATGTTATTAGAGTGGAGGGCGAAAACCAGGTGATGTCTATGTTCATCCAACATGAAAACTATGTTTTTTAAGTGAAATGCAATTTCAAATGGTTTTTGCATTATTGTAATTATAATTAATTTTAATCCAATTCTGACATCCGAAGATCAACAATTTTTATGGATATATTGTATTGAACAGACCACCTATTCTTAAAATAGTCCGGTCAAATTAGACCATAAAATAGCAGTGAATATACACCCATCCCAAAGTTAGTAGCATTGTTCAAAACACCTTCATAGATAAAATCTAAAAAGTCTTCATTGTTCCGATACCTGAAAGAAATTTACTCCGGATCAAAGGTTAGGTTAGATGTGTTTTTCGCAATTTTCAAGAAAACGGTAGATTTTATAATGAAATTACGAGGTTTGTAAATAAAGTAATGACTGTCAACATCGCTTCCGATGCGGCAACGCGTGAGACGAGAGGCTTTGAGTAGCGTTAGGTGCACATGTGATACGCCTCCAGTATGAATTTGAACACTATTTGTTTGTCCGTAGCGTTAGTTTTGACAAAACACTTTGTTTACAGAAGTTTTTCAGATGTTTGTATGATGCCACTCATTATTGCAACTCCCAAGAAAAAACTGTTTCACGAAAACTAATGCTATCTACAAACTGTGATGAGTGTAGCGTGGTCAAACTCATACTGGAGGCGTATCACATGTGCACCTGATGTTGCTCAAAGCCTCTCGTTTCACGCGTTGCCGCATCGGAAGGGACGTTGTCAGTCTCATTACTTTATCCAGAAACCTTGTAATTTTATTATGAAATCTACCGTTTTGGTGAATATTTCGAAAAACACATTTTTGTGTCCTTTGATCCCGAGTAAATTTTTTCCAGGTATCAAATCAATGAGGACTTTCTAGATTTTATTTGTGATGCTGTTGACCAGACTATTTTACGAATAGGAGGTCTCGTTCAATGCAATGATTGGTGAGGGAGGTGTTGTTTACGACCAAAATTGATTTAATTAATCAAAATGATAAGCAGAATTTAGCATATGATTGAAATGTGAGACACAATACGATTGTAATATAAAGAAAAGCGTAAAAAAAAATGAAAGCGCTTACTCGAGAACCTCAATTAACTCTGGTTTCCTTCAAAAGAAACTTGTCTCTCCAAAATCCACTACTTCGGTTTTCCTTACCTTAAACGTAAGCAACCCAATTCTTAAATAGTTGAGCGGCTCTGTTTTCACCTCTTTGTACCTGCTTGTCCGTTTCCATTCCCGAGGACATGACCTTGCTTTACAAAGTATTGCATTTCCTACTCGTAAGTCTGCCGCCGTAAAATAAATAAAATGATTATTTTAGCAGAATATCGAAGGATTTGCGGCAAAAGCATAGGCGTGACGATAGTATGACATAATCGAAGATTTAATGACTTTGGGGGAAAATACACATTCAAAGGATTTAAAAAAACTGATTCAGTTTTATTCAAAAAATTGAGATTGATAAGATTTTCAATAAAATAAAAGAGTTAAATACTGCAATCGGTCATTTTGACTGAAACGCCAATCACAGCGCATGACGTCATACTTATGTAAGCTTCACTGTGTTTTGATTACCTACTACTGATTGAGCGTTACGATTGATTTTATATTTGGTTTTGTGATTTATCGACTTTACAACACGAGGCAAACAACTCAAATTTGCCCAGGATGTATTTATTGATGTTGGGCTAGTTCCTCGCAACAAATGAAGAATTTTGCTCGTCCGAGTTCAGAAACGCGAAAACCTCTTCTTAAGGATATTTTATTTGTCTTTATCTTTAACACTAGATACAAATATGACCAAGTAGTAATCAGACTCGTTTTAAACTGGTAGAAGTTTATTTTGTTTTACTTTCATAGGTTATTTTTACTGAATTAACATTCTAATAAATAAGTTAGTAAACTATACCTGAACTATAACTATATAGTTATAGTTATAGTTATAGTATGTTGTGTTAGATGTTAGTGTTTTCCTGTCTGGTTGGCAAGTGAATTTTGTGGGCCTACATCCAGGTTTCATACGTACTTGTGATACCGACCCCATCACATGGTATTCCATATAATTTTCCATATCATTTGGCAACTAAAAACTGCAAAGGTAACAATTAAAAGACTAACACAAACATAACCTCAATAAATGACTAGTTATTCCATAGCTTCTACATTTTAACTATTTCACGCCAAACAAACATTAAGTTGAAAATCTATCAAAATATGATAACATACTCATATCAAAGTGATCTCCACAGAAATAAAGTTTCGAATTTGTCTTTACATCGTTCGGGTTTCGCCGTCCAAGCTTTAACCATTTATCTCTTATTATTTTCTTGTATGGGACATGTACAAACACCTTGTTGGGTGTCGTTATTGATGTATTTTTGCACTGAGGTACTGCACACCACTTATAAACTTTAGAATTCATTTTTAACACAAGAAATACGCAATGTTTGTTTACTTCGCTGTCTAGCTGCGCGTAAACAAGTTTGACGTTTACGTAAGTATGACGTCACACACGACGCCATGACACGGCGAGCTGTTTTCGCGCAATATTTAAAAATGATTATAAAAAATGGTTTTATTCTTCCAAAAACTTTAGTTTATTACCGAAATAAAGGTTTTGTTATAAACAGTAGATGTGTATCCGCATTACGGATGAGGATTTTAAAATCTTTCGTCATGCCTTCTAGTGGAGCATTTTTCAGAATTCCTTTTCCAAGAAGGTAATACTTTGAAACCCCCATTTGCAATAACTCCTCTATTTTTTATCCGATTGGAAAAATTCAAACACATTATTTTTGAAGGGCTATTAAATGGGTGCAACACATTTTCTATGGAAAGAGGGGAAATACTCTCAAAAGAATTTCTTATTTTAAATTGGAATATATATTTTCATTTTTTAGTGTAGAGATTATTTTTTCAAATATAGCAACGTTCTTTGAAAAATAATTTTAATGAAATTCAGTTTTTTCGGTGCTGGGAAACACAAATATTTTGATCCGAGAACAGATAACAATACATTATTATAAATATCATTCAGTTCGGTCTTGAATTAATCATTCAGTTCGGCCTTGAATTAAGTAAATGTAATGAGTTCAGAGTTATTTGGCGGTGCTTAAAGGATCGTGATGAAAAAAGTGGAGACTAGCAAACTGAAAAATTCATTCATATAGCAATAAGTCGAGAAGTTTAAAAGACTGGAGAAGAATTTTGGAAGATTTGTGGAATCCACCGCCGACACCTATCTACTCCATATATTGCATTGAAATTAAAATTTGCAGGTACTTCGAGATAAGTATTCATAATCCTTTGCCTAAGATATTTATCATTTATTGGTGGTGTAATGTAAATTCGATCTCGTTGATATCCACAAAGCAGAGATCAAGAGGCGTCAGATCTGGCGAACGAGTAGGCACGTGTCCGTTTGTGCCTTTCCACATTGGGTCAAATGTAGCATTTAATCAATTAGTATTTCAATTCGCATTATACTGAAGGGCACCATCTTGTTAGAAGTAAACTCCTATCAATCTATCAGTGGAATATTGTCGACAATGTCGCCAAGATACTGAGTTGATATTTTATTGTATTTAATTTGATCTAAAATTCGTTCTATGAAATATGGGCCTGAATTTTATTTTTGTGAATAGCATACCAAACATTCATTCTAAACTCTCTTTGAAATTTGTTTTTCACTGCATATCCCGGGTTATCTTAATGTTGTTATTGATAAATGAACATTCGTCCATATAATTTCTCTGATTATGTTGTAGTGCGTTCTGATAAAAGTTACAAAATTGAAGCCTGCGATTTGATAAGTGTTTTCTAAAGCATAAAATTTCTTTGTACTGAAAGGTTTGAACTTATGTTTGCTTACAATTTCGTGATAATTCCGTATTCAGTGCTATCTCTCTAGCTGATGTTTTTAGATTTCCCCATTTTCTTGTATATGTAAAAGCGCATTCAATTATTTTTCTTCATTAAATTGACGTTCCGCACCTAACAGTTTTTTGTGGCTCCATATATTCTCAAATTCTTTTTTAGTCTTTTCACAGTTTGACTTGTTGCGGTATTCTGTCAGGAAAATGCCTGGCATAAGGACTTGCGGATTGATTCGAGTTTTTGTTTAATTCAAAGTAACATTGTAAGATGCGTGTCTTTTCGTTATTATCCATTTCTTTTTATTCTGAAACACCCATACCTTGTTATACTGCTGTTCTTTATACGGCATTTTGCTATGACGGTACTCTTCAATTAAGGCACGTTTTCGATTTACGGCCTAAAATTTTTTGCTATAACGGCAAAAAAAAACTTTTCGATGTTGATATATCTTCAGCCTGCCAATCTTGCGCAACCGCAATCTCGATGCATACTCTTTTCTATTTCCTCTCCTAGTTCCGTGCCATCGACAGGGTTATCGACTTCGGAGACTGATAAAAAAAACTAGAAGTATAATGTGGTTTAGAAGCTGGAGAGAAATTTGTTGAAATTTCAAGGCAATGGAACTTGCGAAATCTACCATTCAAACTATTCGGGATAAAAAAGAAGATATTAAAACATATTTGAAATCTGCTGCACAATGTCTCGAGATTAATACGCCAAAGAAACTGGATTATGGAAAAAATATGGAAAAACTGTTGATTATATGAATTAAGGACAATAACATACGAAGAAAGCCGGTGAGTCAAATGATTATCCAGGAAGAAGCTTTAAGTATTTTCGAAAAGGATACCTCCCGATAAGATAGGCGAAATGCCCTCACTTGCGAATTCCTTTTTTTCTTGCTCACATCATAGGGGGGGTCAAAAGAAAAGCATTCATCGATATATTAGCATAACAAAAAATTTTTTTTTTTGCATTTTATTTTTTTCCTCGGGTTCCGCTGGCTTAGGAAATCTGAAAAAAATCATGAACAACCTTAGTCATCTTACAAAACATACAGAATATTTACGTAATAATCGAGCCCCCGTAAGGGCCCCAAAACATTTTTTTTTCGAAAATTTCATCTCTAAAATTAGCGAAGACCGGTGCAAGTCCAATTTTTTTCGGCGTTGGATTTCTGTTACGAAAAAGTATTTATGTGATTCTTTTCAGATTTTTCCTGAAGGCGCGCCACTTTCAAAAACGCGAAGAATCAGTTTTTTTGCATTTTAATGCGGAACATTCAACTTTTCACATGTCACAGGAATGCGGAATTTTATAAACGGTTAACTAAAAAGTTTTTAACTCGAACATATTTTTTAGAGGCCATTTTTAGTCATTTTTGCCAATTATTTCGCTTAACTTGAATGCTAAAAATTCAATTTTCACATATCTCGGAGTGCGGAAAATAATGAAAATAGTTCATTTCTTTACAATTTTAAAAATTTAAGAGTCAACTGAAGATTTTTTAACACAAACAAGTTTTTTAGAGACATTCATAGTTATTTTTGACAATTATTTCACTTTACGGCCCTTTGAGTGCTGAAAATTCAACTTTTCACATGTGCGAAAAATGATGAAAATAGTATATATGTGAGCATCATTTTTTGTGGCGTAGAAAGGACCTTCTACGTTCACTACGAAACCATCTGTAGTTGTAATCGTAAATGATTTGCATAGGGATTATTTTTTTTCCTGAGTACGATTTCCTCTAGTAAATATTGTTACTACTTTTTCCATGGCGTAAGTATGTACCGTCGCATATGGGTGCTAAGCTATCGTCTAAATCAAATAATTGACGTGCAACTGGAGATGTACGGTTGACGAAATATTCTCTAGTATTAGCATGATAACCAGAATATTTTGGTAAAATATTTAAAAAAAAATTCTGCCCGCTATATATTGTTTTTTGAACTACTTTTTCGTCAATTTCAAGAATAGTTGCGACACAAATATCAGAATTTCCTTTCCGCAATTTCATCAAAAATATTGTTAAAGCCTGTAAATCATTTCTGTTCTCATGTGGCTGTTCTCGTATATTATTTGTCGTACGGAAGATTTCAATCGAGAATTATTAAACCGGCAGAGCACCTAATCGATATATTTACAAAGAGATACAATACCTGTAATAAATGAAGATAGCGAAGAAGACTGAAATAATGAGTGAAAATTATGTAAATTATTAAATTCATGTTTTATACATTTTATAAAGTTTCGTACTTCGAAATATTTTATTATACATTTTTCACTCAAACTCATATCTCAGACTCAGACGCATAAGCATTACAAATAGTAATGAAAATTATTATATTTTTATTGATAAAAATTTTTATACTAATGATACTTTAAACATTTTTTCTCAATTTTTTGGTTCATTTAATCCCAATTCCTTAGATTTCCTTATTAAATTTTCACATAAAATAATGTGATGCATAGATAAACGTAAATTAAATAAACAATAAGTTAACAAATAATCTATAGTTAGCCCATATAATAAAAAAGTAGAGAAATAGTCTATTGTTATTTTTTCCACAAACCCAGATTAGCAAAAAGCTGAATTTTCAGCACTCAAAGAGCCGTAAAGCGAAATAATTGTCAAAAATAACTCTAAATGGTCTCTAAAAATCATGTTTGAGTTGAAAAATCTTTAGTTGACCTTTATATTATTAAAATTGTAAAGAAATAAACTATTTTCATTATTTTCCGCGCTCCGAGATATGTGAAAAGTTGAATTTTCATCACTCAAAGGGCCGTTAAGCGAAATAACTGGCAAAAATGACTAAAAATGGTCTCTAAAAAATATGTTCGAGTTAAAAATTCCTTATTTAACTCTTATAATTATGAAATTGTAAAGAAATAAACTATTAACATTATTTTCCGCACTAATGGACATGTGAAAAGTTGAATTTTCCGCATTAAAATGCAAAAAACTGGCTTTTCGAGTTTTTGGAGGTGGCGCACCTTCAGGTAGAATCTGAAAAAATTCAGAGATCAAACGCCGAAAAAATTGGACTTGAACCGGTCTTCGCTAATTTTAGAGATGAAATTTTCGAAAAAAAAAATTTTTGGGTTTCTTACGGGGGCCCGATTATTACGTAAATATTCTGTATGTTTTGTAAGATGACTAAGGTTGTTCATGATTTTTTTCAGATTTCTTAAGCCAGCAGAACCCGAGGAAAAATGAAATGCTGAAAAACCGGTTTTTTGTGGCTGGGGAGGGTGGGTTTGAAGGTAGAAGGGCTAATATGTCGATGAATGTTTTCTTTTGATCCTCCTATGATGTAATCAAGGAAAAAAGGATTTTCGAATGAGGGGATTTCGCCTATCTTATAGGGGGGTACCCTTTGAAGAATGGAGATACCGGTGTAAATGTCATATTCCAAAGAAAGCCGAGGATGCTTTGAAAAATTGATAAATGATTTAATTTGTATAAATGCAGATAGCGCCGATGAGGCCGCATATAAGGAATAACTCAACATTTTAAAGGGAATTATTGAAGGAGATGGTTATAAACTTGAACAAGTGTTTTATGTAGACGAAACGGGGCTTTATTGGAAGCGAATGCCTGATCGCACATACATTTCAAAAACCGAAAAATCTGCGCCTGGTAATAAGGTGTCTGAAGAACGACCTGCTACTTGGTACAAATGCCATTGGTGATTTTGAGCTAAAATCACTTTTAATATATTTGTCCGAAAATTCCAAGCCTCTTAAACAACTAAATAAAAATCACTTACCCGTCGTATGGAGATCCAACAAGAAAGCTTGTATGACTAAAGCTACTTTTGAGGATTGATTCAAAAATCACTTTTGTATAGAAGTGAAAAAATATTTGCGAGACAATAATTCGAGTAACAAGGCTTTGCTAATTTTAGATAATGCTCCAGGGTTTCTTACTAGTTTATCCGAACTATCTGCAGATGTCATGACAGGATTAGTGAATCATGGAAGTAATTAAAATTAACAACAATTAACCATGTTGGAAAAAAATGTGTCCAGAATGTATGAAAAGTAATGATGCAGAAGTAAATTCCTCCCTGAAATTAGGCAAAACATTTCTCATGATCTCGGCTTTGAAGGTTTGAACGAACGTGATGTGCTTGATCTACTTTCATATGGGGAACTCATTCAGTAGCAAGCAGAACCGGCATTTGATGAAGAGACAGAGCCTGTTGTATCAAACATCAAAAAAATTGTCGAAAGCTTTTTCCTATTTCGAACAAGGAATAAACATCCTCCTTGAAAACGATCCTAACGTCGAAGGTAGCTCTCCGTTTTTCGATAAATTAATTCATGTACAAGCAGTTATAAATCACTGAAGAATAAAACAGACAGGAAGGCAAAACAAACAACGATAGAATTTTTTTTAAGCCAGGCCCATTCTTATCAGCGAAAAATGGCGACGACAGTGATCTGCAGCTTACTATCTCTTCATCGTCTTCAGATTAAAACCATAAAAAAAAAAATGTATGTATACATACCCATATTGTATGTAAGATTGATTATTCTTCTTTTTGGAGTCTGTTATTATTTTATGTACAAATGTATGTACTTGTTATGTATGTATTTCTGATTTAAATGAAATAAAAAGATAAATTGCATTTAGAATGATAAACCATGTTACATAATTAATAAGTTTGGAACGGATTCCATTGAATTTGTTATAGGATAATAGATTCCTTATACGGTTTATAGACCGTACAGCGAGGTATAGGTGTACTCTAAATAACACTAAAAATTTATAAATTAATAGGTATCAATATCGTATACGAAATGAAGATGACATTTAAAATAATGTATTGTTATTTATGTTCTGATTAAAATACACACACCACAAACATTGTCGCATCACCTGGTATTCTGAATTCCACAATCGATCAAGCAGCTCCATCGCAGTTTCTTTGTCAACATATGTTTTTGGACATATGAGGGGAAAAATCTTATCTATGTAGTAACATTATTTTCATATGATCTCAAACACGTCTGAAACAAGAATGAGTTTATTTGCCTATCAGTATTCATTCAATTTCTCCTCAGTTTTCACGCTAAATTAATGCAAGTTTTCTGTGTTTCTTGTTGATTTTCGAATCTTTGAATTTATTGTAATGGCGGCTGAACGTCCTGGACGCTATTTGAGTGATCATGAAGTGGTAAGAATTGTAACACTTCTAGAGGAGGGGCGAAGCCAACGTTGCGTGGCTAACTTGCTGAAAGTTAACCAAAGCACTATTTCAAGAGCAATTGATCGGTACCACGAAACAGGGGAATGTGGAAGAAAGGCCGGACAGGGAAGAAATCGGATAACTTGCACTTTCCAGAAATGTGCATATTTCATTGCAAATTCTTAGGAACAGGCTTAGGGAAGACGATATCAGACCAAGGGTGGCTTCTACCGGCCGCGTCTCACCAGAGAGCATCGAGTTGCAAGACTTCAGTTTTCGAGGAAACATGCAAATTGGGGTATTCCAGAATGGTTGAATGTTCTCTTTTCCGACGAGTCCAGTTTCTGTCTAGTATCAAATGATAGACGCATGCCTGTATATAGACGGACGGTATCGGCAATGCAATATCCGGCAAACCGAAAACTTCGGAGGGGGCTCAGTAATGGTGTGGGGAGGCATTTCTTTCTATGGTCGAACTGAGTTAGTCCTAGTAAATAACGGAAGAATGACAGCGGCCAGATACTTCGCAGATATCCTTGAACCCCATGTTGTACCCTTTGGCCCATTGATTGCCGAAATTTTCTTTTATATGCATGATAATGCTCGGCCTCATGCAGCTAGAGTATTTACAGAATTTCTGCAAAATGCCGAATTTGATATTTTAAGATGGCCAGCCAGAAGTCCCGACTTGAATCCCATAGAACTTTTCTTGCTACATGTTTCATTACCCCTCTCTCCTCTACTAAACCCCTACCGTTTGAGGAAAACATTCGATTGAAATCGATATGATTGAACCGGAAACATTTTTGCTACTTATTTAAACGTTTGCGTATCCAGCCCATACCTCTAAATCTATCAACCTCTACTACCCCGAAAATTTTTAAATTCTTAGCAGGGTTTTCTGATTCTAAATATCAGTCTGTTTTTCGAAGTGCCATAAATTGAAAAGTAACACTGCTTGGACTTCTTTGATTCTCATGAAAATCTATTATGAAATGGAACATATCATTGAGTTTTCAGTTTCCTAATCGTGGTACATTCCTATGGCAAAATTTCGAAGTGGCTACCCCATTTACATCCATGCGTTAGTACAGTCGAGATTAGAATGAAGGCTTAACATTTTGCAACATATGTGGTGTTATCTGCTTAGATAACACACATAAGAAGAAATCGAGAGGCAATCTAGCCATTCTATAGCGGGTTGCCTGTATATATGTTCATGCAAGTGAAGCGATTTCATGAAAAATTAATAATCCACCATCCTGTAATTAATACCACTGCCAGCCAATGTTTGTAATCCAAACATATCTTGAAATGATTATATATTAGGATAACTTCGCATGTTATGAAAATATACCAATCTACCAGAATAAACACAAACTAGCATTATCAGCCAATGACATCAATGTACCAACGAGTAGTGACAGAGGCTTTCGCCTCGGAAAAATTCAGTGAGGTGAGTTTAATCTAGTAACACTGAATACTATTACATTATTTTTTTGTGGAGTGATGAGTGCTCGAATCGAATACTGCTTAGAATATAATTGATGAAATTTTCAGCAAATTATATGACATTCATATATACAAACATGAGCAGCATTCACGAAAAAGAAAACCTAGGACTCTACCTGAGTATTTCCTTCGGAAAGAAACCTACGGAGAATGTTACAATATTTGATGACTGTTATCTTCTGCAACTGTTCAAATAAATTTTTCTTCGGACCTAAAATCTCAATATTTTTGTGAATATTCCAAGGAATATTTCCAGTTCTAGAAATAATAATCGGTAGAATAAATATTTTTTATTATACACATTTTCTTTGTATATTATGAATGTCGGGTATGGCAATATCAATTATATATGTTATTTGATTTTGTTTATCCGTAAGAATGACATCTGATCTATCGTGATTTACAGCTTTGTTGCAAAGAATAGTTTCATCAAAATGAAGTTTATATTTGCCGTTGTCAGATGTCAGCTTCATACTTTTAATATCTCTTTTCCTTAGGAATGATTTCATACTTTATTGTTAGATTAAAATGAATAATATTAGCGACGGCATTATGTCTTTCTAAATAATCTGTTGAAGCAAGAACTGAGGAAGATGATAATATATGAAAAATTGCTTGATGATATGTTTTTTATAATTTCTTGTGAAAACAACTTGATTTTGGATCGCAATTGTCAAGCGTTTTCTTGCAAATATACTAAAACTGGTCAGTTCCAAAATACGAGGTATGTCGACTAAGTTCGTGGAAAAGTGCCCGGACGTTCCGGAAAGTACATAAATACTTGAAAATACCCTATATTCCTTCGCAACAGTCTCTCTCGAGTTCGATGCACCGGCGCCACCGTTGAATCCACTGTTGGAAGCACACCAGTTTCGCCTCGTTTCACCAAAAATTCAATCACTATTCTCTGCTTAGATATTTTATCACTCATCATCACGACGGTGGGTCAAAACAGGTCGATGTTCAAAGGACAATAAAACACGAAGTATACATCCGATCAACAGGAAACTTGCACAGGCTGACGCAGGAATGAATTCTGTTTCGAATGAAACCAATGCGGACGCTGCAGAGTTACCAAACGCCGCAGCATTAGCAACTTCCGCGAACTTAATTGACATACCTTGTAACATTACTCATATGAAAGTTGGATTATGAATGAATTTTTTAAAATAAAACAAAAGTAGTACAATAGCGATGGTTTCAGGTGTTAATGGTATTTGTATTGGTATGAAAGATTGCATACAAGGGTATCAATCTTTGAGCATATTCAATTTATTTCTGGAAGGAAGACATATAAACCAATTTTATATTTATTTCCTTTCATTGCAGGTGTTCCACTTGAAAAACATTCGATGGGAGAAACCGCAATTCCTGTCCAAGTCTTTTCTTGGTTTCGTTACGTTCAACATCATCAGTTATAGCCTTTTATTGGCCGAGGTAGTTACAACCCAGTTGGTCAAGCCTCCTGAACACGATCCTGATTTTTATAGTCATCTTTTTAATGGATGTTACGCTGTTCTATTGTTTATAGTTGTTGTGTTCTTCCTGATTTATGGAGTGGAAGTATATTTCAAGGTATGTAATATTTTTGTAGCAATGAATTTCATTTCTTAACATGAATTCCAGATTATTTTCGAAAGAATCTTGCGCAATACGTGAAATTTTGAAATATTGTACAGAGTGAATCAAATTCGATGATCCACTTTCTCTCGAGCTCGATTTTCGAGAAAAACTCATTAGTGAAAACGGATTTCACCTATCTTTACTAGTTTTCGAGTTATTCCGGAATTCTGGATTTTTCGGGATTTCGACATGTAGCGATTTCTCGAATCCTATTGAAGTTAGGTAAAAGATATCTTCACAATCTAAAGGCACTTTTTGAGTAGATGAATTCGAAAAAATTTTTTACCCATCGGTTTCTGAGTTTCAAAGCAAACTTGTGTTTTCAAATACGAAATAGGTGATTTTCTGTGTTTGAAACAATTGCAATATTCAATTAATAGTGGTGATTCTGCGAAAACAATTATTTATGTCATAAGGTTATGTTGCTATCTGATTCGAAAATTTGTATTTATAACTCAATCGTTATGGCTCTTCAGTTCAAAAATTACGAAGAGTATTAGATGTTGGAATGTTATATACAGAATAGGTATGATTCGGATGCTGCGGAAGAATCTTATTTCAATAGATTCCTTCAGACGAGACAGCCGCATAAGTCTATTTTTAAATGACTGAAGGACAATTTAGTTGCTGGAGGTTCTTTCAAATTACGACAGAGCAAACGATATCGAATTGAAGATAGAGAAGATTTTATCGTTGTCGTTTTAGTAGCAGTTGCAGCCAAACATGAAATTTCCAGCCGTCGATTGGCAATTGAACTGGCATTTCGAAGTCAACGGTTCTCAGAATTCTCAAGGAGAATAAATTCAGACCATGCAAGATGAAAAAATCTTAATTTCTCCAGTCTGGTGATAACTAACGACGACTTAAGTTCAGTCACTGGTACCTTCAGAAAACAGAAGAAAACCCAGAATTTTATAGACGCGTTATATGGAACGATGAGGTTCGAATTACAAGCGACGGAATTTTCAATAGGCATAATAAGCAGTGTTGGTAGAATGTCAATCCCCATCGACAGTTGAATATTCACACCAAGATCGCATAATTGACAAAATGACGCACGGCCAGAATTCAAAAATTTTCATAATGTTTATTTTCAATACACACGAACAGTTTCAACAGTTACGTCATTTTCGAGTGTCTAAAGCTAACAGTTATGAGAAAGAACATGTTATCTATAACTATTTTAAATGTTGAGTAGTAGGGAGTGGTTCAATTGAGTATTCAGAGTGGTGGATTTTGGATTTTTCCCAAGTTTGTTAATTCCCAAACTTTCCAACAGATCCATTGTCATCCTTTTTTACATTTGTGGAGAATTTTTAAATTATCTAATGTAATTATGTAATGTAAATTATGTGATTTGTAGATTTAATATGTTTAAAAACTTTGGATTTATATATATGAGGAGAGATGTTCTTTGAATGTAGATTCAAATTTTCAACCAGTTTTTCCTACGTAAGCTGTTGGGCATTCGTTGCAATTCAATTATGTATATTTCAGACTGTTTGAATTTATTATTTTTTTGTTGAAACCACTGAAAAGGAGGTTGTTAAATTAAATTTGGAAGAATAACTGCTAATATAATTAGAGAGGGGCCAATGTAATTTAAACATGCGTATTTATTTTCGGATTTGCTATAATGGAATAGAGTAATTGAGAAATTTGTTTTCGTTCTTTGCGTTTAATAATACTGTTTATGTGGGAGACTGGAAATATTTTTATTTGATGCAATTTTTTAGTGATATTGATGTTAGTATTAAAGTCTGTTATGGATAAGGAAATAGAAAAGCGGCTAATTTATATGTAATGTGGTTAAAAGAATCCATTGGGTTATTGGGTTCTTTTCTATATATGTTGTAGGTGAGATTATTATTGAGTTTAATGAGGGTTATGTCTACGAAATGTATTGAATTGTTGCGATCAATTTCAATAGGAAGGTTATTTTAATATGCATTTTGTTTAGAAAATGCAAAAACTGGAATATTTGTCTGTTTGTTTCTTGAATGTAAGAAATCTTTAACCAAATGAACACTTCTCCATACATTATAGATGAATTTTGTATTCTTTTAGAGACTTGTTTGTCACAAAATAATTTCCAATATGATCAAAAATTTTCAAACAAAGCTCAGGACTTCGCATTCAGCCCTTATTAGCAGATATTTTTATGAACAATCTCTAATGAATAATAAGCCAGGTCAACATTTTGGCATTTAGGAACAATTCAAATAACTTTTCATATTGCCTCAAATACCTTCAAACATCGATGGTTTCTGATTTCAGTACTATAGTTATCTATTCTACAGGGTGTTTACCGGGAATCCATGGTTTTTAAAAAACCACCACCTTGTAAATTTTACGCCAAACATTAATTTTTTCGGCAATGTTATACAAACCCCGAGTCTTAAGAAAATCTACATCGGCGCCATCTACATTCCGTAGATGGCGCCTTCTGATTGGACACATGTCTCAAGACAATCTCTGAAGTTTCGGATTGAATTTTGTAACATTTCTCTCTGAATGGCTTAGATTTATCTTAAGATGGTTTCCTTCAAATCTTGCAATGTTCGTGGCTTTCTAACGTGAACATGTGATTTCCTGAAACCTCAAAGAAAGAACTCTGGGTCTGTCATATCGGGGGATCCTGGGGGGGCAAAGGACTTTAAAATGAGAAATTAGTTTTCCAGGGAAACATTGTCGGACACGTTCCATCGAATTTCGAGAAGAGTGGGCTTTAGCCTCATCTTGCTAGAACCATGTTCCAGTAGCGGTATGCGGTAACAATAACTACTTGACCGATGACTGAAGCTTCACCTATGGCACACCACACCGTCACGAGCACTGTGTAAATTCCTCTCGTAATATTTGTGGATTTTCAAAACACCGAAATCTTAAGATCTGAATGTTCACAAAACCACCCAAATGAAAATGATAACATGTGTTCAATAGAAAGGGCGCCATTTAGAAGATGTTTTTTTCTACTTCATATTTTGTAAGATTCTCTTAAAATTCTGAGTTTGTTATAGAAAATAAATTTTTAGTGTGAAATTTAAAGAGTAGTGGCTATTTGGAAACCATGCAATTTTCGGTAAGCATCCTGTATAAGGGGAAAAGTATAAGATTCTAGCTCAAGGTTGTGTTGTAAGCGGAGGGGGACAAAAAACCGAATGCTTAAAACTAATATTTCTAATTATTCCAGTATATAATGAACCTTTTTTTCTGTGACGGGAATAACGACGGTTTTATATTGAACATTTGATTACAATATATTAGAGTGAGAAAATTATCCATGTCAAATTTGAAGTTTAAAAATGGTAGGCTATGTACTTATAGCGATAGTTAGACCTGCGTTGCTAAGGAAACCTTCAAAATAATCAAGTATCTGTCAAACTAATTCTGTTGTTTAATTTGAAAATTACGAACTTAGTGGTTGTTCAGTAGTTATTTTAAATAATATAAAGTTAGGAATAGATTTCGAGTTTTCTTTGACTACATCGGAGTTGGTATAAGAAGTGAAAGCAGCGTCGCAAAAATCATTGCTAAATCACGAAACAATTACGAAACCTCGCTCCGTCCGACTATCACATTTTCGCATCAATGGGATACTCCCTTGCAGAGCAGTGCTTCGCTAATTTTACCAGCAACCTCGCGCGACATTATCTTGAAACAGAGGGAATCGCTCTTTTGGACTGGCCAGCTTGCTCTCCAGACCTAAATCCTATTGAACATTCATGGGATAATCTCAAAAGGAAAATTAGATTGCGCCAGGATAATCCAAGAACCCCACAACAGCTCATCCAAGCCGACACAGAAGAGTGGCAGAATATCGCCCCAGAGGAGGTCGAAAACCTAATCCAAAGCATGCCTAGACGGATTCTTGCTTGTATCAAGGTAAGAGGAGGTAATACAAGCTACTGAGGTCGAGAAAAAATCACTTACTTCGTGAGAAAACAATTTTCAAATTTGTTACTACATGCGTCAAGTCACTTATTTCCTTTCATTTGTTTTTTTCTTTGAATAAACCTTAATTTATTCTTGTTTTCAATTGAAATATCTCAAAAAGGATCAATTCTAACAAACAATCCTTCGAAATGTCCAAAATCTCTGAGGTAATATTCAAAACATCGGGTGATTCCATATAAATTTGGTTGTGTGTATATTCCGGGAAGGAAGAACCACTCTTTTCCCATTCCCTTTTTCTCTGGGAAAAAAAGCTATTGCATAAAAAGTTATATTTTGTTACATACCAACAGACATTAAACGTAAAAAAATTTTACTGTCTCAGAAAAAAATATTTTCCAATTTGAAATCATCAAAAGAATAGTTTTTGGTTTCATTCATTGAAAATTTTGTTGTACTCAACTTTAACCAGAGCACTATAATGAATGTAAGAAAAATACTATGAATTCCATGGGTAATTGGATTTTGAAGAAAGGGTGAATGTCAAAGTCAGGTATTTCGGGAAGTGACTCAGATTCGAAAATACTCTAAGCAACAAAGATTTTTGTCAGATATGCATATTTTTTTGGATAATAGAAGAAGTAGCTATAGATCGTGGTATTTTACGAATATCACCGTCTGCGCCAAGCGAAGGGCATGCTTTGTAATTTCACTTCTATGGAAAAAATGCATTGCTTAATTTTTTTCTGAAAAATTACTTAAAATTCGGTATTATATACTTATTAAAATATTTTTCTTTTCTTTTCACTCTTCTCGAAAAATTCCAAAAGTGAAATATTATCGTGGAACCATAGGTCTTCGATATTTATTATTCAGAAGAAATGCCTGAGGGGAATCTTTTTTCGAAACTTTCCATGAGGGTATATGAATGATTAGTAGTCTGGTGTATTCTTACCTTGTTTCAGTACTTGTGTAAAAATAAGAGCAAATTTTGAATTCCTTATTTTCTGATTTTGCACCTATATTAAAGAAACGAATTACAGAGTTTCATGAGAAACTTCTACTAGTCAGTGGAAGCAAAAACTAGGATGTATGCAAATTTTAGAAACTTCTAGTGAAAGTCATTTTCTTCGTTAATTGTTAGGGATCCTTTGCAAATCACGGACAAGTCAGACAACTGAGAGAAAGAAGGTAATAAAATTTGGGGCCAGTTACCTCAGAATTCTCCTCAATCCTTTTCCGACAAAATATAATTTTAGAAATAGTGTAAAAATGTTGGAATATGATATTTGATATTCGTTTCAATATCACTAAGAATGATGTAATATAAAGTATGTGTTTTAATTGTCCGTTCGTTCACATACTAATACGAGTATAATATTAATATATTAATACTCTTTCATAACCTTTATATAATTTTTATGGTACACGAAGGAACGATCACACTGTTAGTTTAGATTAGGAATTTAACATAGTTATTCATGTCTACATGCGTAAGCTATTTTTAAAATATCATTCTGTAAATAACTAAAAGAAAGTCACCATAATTTGTATTAACTAGATATGTTATTATCTCACTTACGCCGTCTGTCGTTGTGTGATGCTTTAGCAACTAGGATTGTATTAACTCCATCTGTTAGTGAACGTTTGAATAAACTACAGTTTACTACTACCGTCATTGTTGAAAATAAGGCATGTGTAATGTTTTATCAACTATACTGTTTCGACTGATACCAACAATAGCAGTAGTGTTCCAATAACAGCCATAATCAAATTTTGGCTAAGTGGAAATACTACTTATTCGTGAACAAAATTCTCATTACAGCAAGGGTTTGGAAGTACAATTCATAAGTCACTAGATTAAGCTATTTTACACATTGCGGAAACATAAACTTCCATTGGTTTTTTTTATCGCTTGTTTAAATCTAAAAACATTTTAAGGATTAGCATCGAGTATAAAATTTCCCGTTGATAAAATAATCACTATAAAGTACTCGAATATATTGAAGTGTAGATAACAAGAAAATGTATGAATATTCTTTGCTGTATGACCTATTAATAGAAGTCTATATTAATAGTCCCTACGTCGAAATATATTCTTTACAAGAGCTCTAAAAGAGCATTGAACGAAATGCATGAAAATAATTATGCAAGACGAATGAAAACAATATACTAATAAAAGTAGGAAATTTGGTAACGAAATTAAATTAATGTATTCACGAATGAATAAGAAATAACTTTAAGTTTACTAACCTCTACCTAATTAGCATATTCTGGATCAGTTTCCCGCTCAGGAACTGAATACAGTTCCGAAAATTTTCTTGGAATAAATTACTTCGGATATTTTGTTAGTTTAACACAAGAAGGACTATGTTGAGTTTTAAAAGAATATATTTTGTCACTTCTGGTAAATCACGGCCCCACAGTTATCGAACATTACCAAATAATGTTCTTTTAGTTAGATTGCATATTGTCTTATGGAAAACTTCTGATGACAGAAATATCAGCAAATGAAATTTCTCAGAATTCTAACTCTATATTGTGTAAAAATGATTTATTTGTTGCATCCATTTATTTATTCTTTTATATATGCATTTAATTAATTAATTAATTCATATATTTATCTATCTATTTATTTATTTATTTATTTATTCAGTTATTTATTTATTTATTAATTTTTTCATTTATTTATCTATTAATTTATTTATTTGTTCTTTAATTTATTTATTTATTCGTTAATTAATTTGTTTATTCATTTATTTATTTATTAATTTATTTATTCATTAATGAATAAATAAATAAATAAATTCATTACTTCGTTCGTTTATTCATTTATTTATTTATATTCGTCCTAGTGACCTGTCTCCTATATCCACTTTAAATGATATTGTCGACGATACCGAAGCGACTGACGTAATGGAAGAGAGTCTTAGTGTTTGTGGAGAGTCTATATATTGAATTTATCATGATTAGGTATTCAAAATTGGGAAAAGTACACAAATTCAACAATAATGACAGGTATATTGGAAATTAGATGAGATAGGTGTCGCATATTATTCTACATGATGGTGAAAAAATTCGAGGCATGGACCTGCCTTGTCAGAATACAATTTAAGGTCAGCAAGCACTTCAGATATCACCTGGGTGAATTGGGGCTTGAGTTGAGCTTAAGTGTCACCCTAACTGCAATTCAGATGTATCAGTGTCCTCTGATTATGCGACTATTACTAGGTTCGAGAAATGTTGCACCTACCACATATTACTTTAAGTCGAAATAGGTGGACATTTCAACCTTACCCGATAGGAATTTGCTTTCAGAAATGTTTTTCCACTATCTTGCCCCAGGAAATCTGTACTATACAAATGGTTCCACTAATATTATCGATTGGTGCACATGAGAAGATCTCTGCAAGATTGTATATTTGATGAAAGTTATGCAAGAGTTGCTGAAGGCTTATGTGCATTTGGGAAAATCCTTCTTATTTGTAGATGAAGCAATACCATTTCGGAGATGGTTTTTACACCAGGAATGAATGAGAACCAGGTTAACGCCTCTTTTGATAGATCTGACATCTATAGATGTTGAGGTACCTCTGTCTTAAAATTTTTTTACGCTGCACCATATTCAATTCATCTGTACACTGTTTCATGGGGTTATCTTCATTTTATCTTGCTAGTAGGAATGATAGCGGTTATGTTCCGAAATGTATTCCACGTTGCGCTAATTCTCAAGCACAAGTGTTGAAAGAAGTAAAGGCCGGACAATAATTAACTTCTCTGGTGACTTCTTTCCTATCTTCAGCTGCTGGTGGTGGTGGTGATCATCGAAATAGCAATAATGGTTTTGATCTATAAGAAGTAGAATATGCCTTCTTGGGTTTATTGGAATTTATAATTTTTCTATCGAAGGGTACATGCTATACTAAAATCGAATTCGATGTTTACTTTCAGGTTCGAGGAGGTTTCGTCAGTAAACCCCTACGCTTAGTTAGAGGAAATGAAAATGAACCCCTTCATGCTTATGTGGATGATCCCAACTTCAATCCACCAGTGAATGCATCTCAGTTACATCAATCGCGCATCGGCCTGCTGAGTCAGGCATTTATGCTGATCATCATTGTTGGTTTCCTATTTTCCGAAACACTCTCGGAGTTTTGGAAGACTAAAGTACCGGTGAATTCGAGAAACTGGCATGACGTCGTGTTTCGTACCGTTGAAATAGGGGTAGCTGTTTGGTTTCCAGCAGTTTTGTGGAACTGTATGCATCCGGGGGAGCTATGGATTCTGAATCCGCAGAAGTTGCTCGTTCGACTCGACAATCAGGTGAGAAATATTCTTTCAGGATATTGATGTTTTCATAAGTTTAATGGTACAATCTTCTCAGTAAAATAAAAATCATTCAGTTTTTGGACAAACCTTAAGCAAGATGTCTTAAAACAAAGTTTTTATTTGCTTAGAATACTGCTTGAACGCAATGAAGCTAGGGTGCGCAGAGGATAAGCCAATCAGTAATCTGACTCTTGAGAATTCAGTAGCTATGTAACAATGTTTATTTTTTCGGTAATTATTAAACACATTAAAAAGCGAAGCCCTGGACGTTGGAGGGATAACGCTAGAATAATAAAAATAAGACACAAATACAAAATCACAACCCTAAATGGTCTGACAACTCTTACGAATAAACAATATACCACCTCGAAGGTATGACAACTAGGTAGTCAAACCCTGTATGAGAGGATTCAATGTTCTAATATTATATCCAAGCTTAAAAAGAGAAATTCATGAATAAAATAATCAAACTAAATATGTGCTGTTAAATTATGCACTCTAATTGTGGACATATGTGTTCTATATATCAATAATTTGATGAATCACGGACCTCGGTGTCACCAAGAGCCACGCTTTGAGGAGGCGTACGAACGATTTAATTGATTTTGTCTTCTTGAGGTGTGAAGGTACAGAATTTAAAACTTTAGGTGCAAGAAAAGTACATGATATTTGCCCAATGCTTTTTTTTACAAAGGGCACATTTAACAAATTATCCCTATTCCTCGTATCATACATATGTGAACCATTGACAGAACCGATGGAACTTTTGAACTGTAAGGTAGCTAGTGCTATGTAGAATAACTGTCGTATGTCGAACAGCCCAGAGAGTTTTTAGAGGTCGTCAGAAGGTAAGGTCTACTCCATATAACCCTTATGAGATTGGTCATTTTAGAATTTTAAATTAACATACAGGGTGTCCCAACCGAGGGTAAAGTTGAATTCCTGCAAATCCCAAATACTAAATGAAATCGATTTATTTTGGCATAATGCAAGCGCAGGTTTATGCTCGGTCTAAAAAACGACCTACACTTGTGAATTTGGAGTTGGTGCAATCAACCCCTATTTCCAGCATCCCCAACTCAAAAATCATTCGTCGATAATAGGTCTACCTTTCTTGTGTGGTTATAGAATTTTGCAATATCCCCAACTTGAAAATCATACAAATAATTCAAGTGGCATATCTTCAGAAAGGTTTTTGAATTCCAGAATGATTAAAGCATTTCATTCAGTTCGGCTCTCCATACAGGATGTCGCTTTCGAAAAATTCAATATCGTCATTTGAAATTATCAACTAAAATTAATTCGAAACTGTTAAAAGTATTGGGGTACGATGTGTTGAGCATCAATTACGAGCAGTTCCTCATTATTGTTGTGGTTCGTCAGTTGAAATTAATCTGAAAATGGTTTATCGAAATTGTATCGACGTATTTTCGAAATAACAGTTGTGCCAAAGAAACGGCAAGGATATTCGATAGCTGCAATCCCATCAGGAAGAAATTTGTAACCCCACCCCATGACAGTAAGCCGTAGGTCAAATGTGGATATACGAGAGCAAAATATACTTTTTTGAGCAATTCAACATCTCAGAAGTTCTTGAGGTTTTTGAATTTCGGTATCAAATACCTTACTCTCGTTACCAGATTTTGAATATGGGCATTCCATCTCAAATGGAGATCTAGTGTAACTCCTCAGTACTTAATCGCTTCTGTAGAACCTATACTGAATTCATCATCACCATCACAAACTGATAGAGACTAATAATTCGGGCGCGAAGAATCGTTGTTTGAAAAGGCTACAAATTTTGTTTTATTTGTGTTAACTGTCAAGAGCATATTATCAAGAAAGGCTAAAAACTCTCTCACGACCTCATGACCAAGTTGCGTCCAGGAACTACACATTTATGAATAAGTCTCGTGTCTGGTACACAGATATCACCCCCAATGCCATGCCGTTTTTGTTTGAAATTTACATGTTCAAAATTTTATGACATTTCGTATAGTCGTTGTTGAGGTTAAGTGACGTTATATTTGCTTTTGTTTGAACAATGGATAAAAATAAGTTCTGTGTGAATCAAACACTGTTTTTTATGGGAGAAATAATTTTTGAATTCAATGGCTTGATAAGTCTTAATTAGACTGCTACATTGAAAACAACGATTAAAAATATTATTGTATTCGCTGTTTCGCATTAACATCTCTTCATGGGAAGGCTCAGTTCATCAAAAACAACAGCATCGAGGATTCTGATCGCTTTCAGGAGCTATCAAAGAGCAATGAGCAGGATTTCTTGGGTTAATATGTGATAAAAGATGGGCACATTATTAGTTAGTACACGCCTGAATCAAAACGAACGTTATCTGGTGGAGAGCAGGGAGTGTGAGCCGTCCAAAGCAACGGAAATCTCAAACGTCAGCTGGCAAGGTTATGGCAACACTATTTTGAGATGCGCAAGGTATTTCGTTTATCGACTATCTCGACAAAAGTAAAACCGCGAATTTCAAATAGCATTATTGGATCGATTAAGCGCAGAGGAAAAGAAAAGACGTCCTCAATTGCAAAAGAAAATTGTGTTCTTCCATTAAGATAATGCACCGTGTCGATGTAAACGATGGTCAAATTGATTGAATTGATTTTTCTAACTACTAGACCTATCAGCGCATTCTCTAGATCTGCCTCTAGCTAATTCTAGTTGATTGCAGACTTGAAAAGAATGCTCCTGGGAAAGAGATTTGGTTCCAATAAATAAGTGATTGCCGAGGTTGAAGCTTACTCGGAAAGCAAAGAAAGAAAATTATATTGATGATTCGAGTCGAATTTTTCAAAGAAAAGGTGTTTACTGCTTCTGTCTGGGATATATTGACTGATGTGTTATATTGGCCTCAACGCAAGCTTGATTTGAATTCCACCCTCTAGGCTCTCTTGGCTATGGAGTTATCTCAAATCTATAGTCTACGCCATCAATCCTACTTCCCTGGAGCATTTAAAAGAAAAAATCGCCTCGAAATTGTATCCATCACGGAATAAGTGCCGCTTTGACTGTTCGTTTCATATGTGCCGCAAACACGAGGATTTGAAATCGTGTATTACAAATGGAATTTCGCGTGTCTATAATTCACCATCTCATAAGACTATCATTATGAATGAATTTCTGATCATAAACTCAACAAATATCATCGAACAACCACTTTATTCACCTGATATGGCTCCAGCCGACTTTTTCCTTTTTTCAAAATTCAAATCACTACTTCGAGGTACACGTTCTGAATCGATAGAAGACATAAAAGAGAATTCGCGGCGAGAACTGAAGTCGATTCCGTTTGAAAAATGTTTTGATGAATCCAACCATGTTTCCAAGAAAATTATGAACTTCAGTAATTAATAACCATTTTCGATTTCGGCTTGCTTTTTTCAATCGAAGCATTGAATATAAACTATCTTTTGATACACCTTGTCTGAGTATTTTAATGGGATGTTATGGAAAATATCTTCTTCAAGATTCAAATATGAAATTATATCACAATTTGAATATTCCCCGATACACTTCTCTACGTCTAACCAATACAATGAAGATTTTTAATTGAGGAGCAATTCTCTATTCAAAGAAACTAGTTCTTCGATCCACTTCATGCTCATCGTTAAGAATGGCCACAAATGTGGCGTATATGTATACGCTTGGCGCTCCCTACCGAACTGACACAGGAGACATATCAGAGGCCACATGATAAACGATGGAAACAATAAGTAGAACAAAGTCGTAGTGAACTATAAATAGCAGTCTAGTTTGACTATTTGTCACAGCGCGCTAATCATTGTGTCAGTAGTATGGTTAGGCAAACGCGGTGCACTCCAGTACTTGTTGGGTCTTCGCTAGGTGAACATATCACAATACAAAATATGGTCTCTCACCGAATCGATAAAGAATTTAGTTGCAATTCAACTGGTGTTCAAAATAGGGGTGCAGTTCAAACGAGAATGATCCCTGAAGTCTGTCTGAATGTGAAAACAAGCTACTTCGAGGAGGGAATTGAACAATCTACGGAAGGTTAATATTGCTTCTTGAATGATTTGTTTATTCTGAAAAATGTAATTGTAAAACGAACATTCTTCGTTAATAATGGTTTCTTGAATAATTTGTTTTTATGATTTGAAGTTACCTTGGAAACGAAGAGAACGTAGAAATATGAGTGATCTACATTTCCTGGAAATAAGTACAAATATTTTGTTTCTAGCGCTTTCGGTTAGTTCATATGATATTACTGATATTTATTATCGCTATTCTATGTCATTCAAGGCATCAGCTGTTGACCCCTTATCTTCTTGATAGAATGAACCAATTTTGTTTTTAATTGCATTATCAATTTAAATATTGAGGTATACTACATTATCTGTTCTCTCCGCTTCAGGATTCAAATATTTATAATACGTTATCAGAACGTTATTTTCTAATTTATTATTCTGACTTAATCAAGTTGCTTTCATTGTGAAAAGAGTTAACAGTATGAAATGAATTCATGGAAAAGGTAGGATTTAATTTATATTCAGCTGATACCACAGTTTTCTTGATGTATTTGTTATTTAAGTTTGCGGAACAGAGTAATAAAAAGAATTGAAAAAATATATCGTTTCTACCGACAGTTTTGATTGAGAGTGGATATAAAAATTGGGATTTTGTAATTTCTCCTAATTTTCTGACTTTTCTTCACAATTGTTTCGATTTGTTCATTCCTACGAACTTTTCCAAGACTATAATGAAGAGAACAAACGAAGATAATAATATATCCCTTCAGTTATGATCGAAATAGCATACAACATTTATGATTTTCGTAAGTGTTGAATTTTGAAGGTTTTTTCAAGACTTTACAAACCAAATAGAAAAACATTCAAATATTTCGTTGCTATTATCAGTTATAATTTGAAAATTTTCTATTTTTATGACTCCATTTTTCTCCTCTTAACACCAAAAGAATCATAACAGACAATTCTCTTCTTAACACTAAAATAATCATAACAGACAATTCTCTTCTTAACACTAAAAGAATCATAACAGACAATTCTCTTCTTAACACTAAAAGAATCATAACAGACAATTCTCTTAACACTAAAAGAATCATAACAGGCAAAGGGAATTATTCAGAATATCGTTCATATTGTCAGTTATGATAATTTTTGCAGTTATGATAATTATGCAGTTATGATAATATTTGTAGTTATGATAATTTTTGTAGTTATGATAATTTTTCCAGTTTGTTTGAATTTGAATTTTCCTATTTACTGTATCATTGTCCCAACCTTTTGCGTCTGAAACCATAGCAATGAATATGATTGAATGATTCGCTTGGAAGACCCTGCAATATTCACAATACATCAATGAATGAACAGTTTCTATATAGCTATAGCATCATCAGCCAATGACATCAATGTACCAACGAATAGTGTCAGATGCTTTCTCCCCGGAAAAATCCAGTGTACGGACCTTAGTCAAGTAACACTGAATGTTATTTATTCATAGTTTTCTTTGTGTGAAGTGATGAACGATCGAATAGATTACTGCTTTGAATTGATAGAATTATCATTATTATATTTGTTTGTTTTTCCCACAGTCAAAAGATGATAAAAAATCTCAGTTCAATGGAGCAACCGAGACGGATGATGAAGTTTTTATCAACAAGCGAGAATGCTGGATATGTTATGATACCGAGAAAACGGATCCTCTTATACAGCCATGCGCTTGTACAGGAGATGTTTCTAGCGTACACCACGATTGTCTCAGAAGATGGCTTGTCGAGAGTTCTTCCAGTAGTCAGGTGATTTAATTCAGCAAATTAGAATTAGGATAAGCATTGTTTCAATTGATGGACATTCGTTTTCGTTACAGTGGACTTAACCATCTTAATTTATATATATATATATATATATATATATATATATATATATATATATATATATATATATATATATATATATATATATATATACTGGGTGTTTGTACACTCTTGAAGATTTCATTTTTGTTCGAACGGTATTGTATTTAGAAAGTAAGAATCTACTAGTAAACAGTAGTAAACAGGGTGTCCCAATTTTCTATAAAAAAAAACGGTATTGTATTGAGAAAGTAAAAATCTACTTCAGCAATTTATTTTGTAGTAAACAGGGTGTCCCAATTTTCTATAAAAAACCTTGGGAGGTTATTTGGAAGACCACTTTTTTGCTGAAGATTCAAGAGCGTCCTAAACTCTGCTATAATGTCTTTAAGTAATAAGTTTTTTGGTGAATAGTTTCGTCACAATATTTTTTATTCCGTAAAAATTCATGAAAATAGGCTCTCACATCATCGCATGCTCCTTCGGCCAAAGAGGATGAATACTTTTTTCCTTTCGTTTTCTTATTGCCCAAGGATAGCTTATTGATGAATTGAAATAGATTATCCTTATTTTATACAGGAGTGACTCAAAAAAATTATTGAATATTGTAATTTTAAAAATATCATATCTTGTTCTTTTGAAATGGAACACCCTGTATTTTATTATTCATGTCAACGCATAAAATATTGTGCTTTATTTTGCAGAAGTAACCTTATCTTCATCTTCGATCATTTCCTAAATTTTCGATTATTTGTAAAAATTGTTGATGAAAATTCTATACACCGTATCAAACTCATCACATGCACACATGCATCATTATTCGCACAGTAGTTTTTTTTTTCTGTAATGATTCAAGTAGTAAAAAATGAAACCTTAACAAGATTATTCTTTTAACGAATGATAAAATCGAGACGATTAAAACGTAAATCGAGGTATGTGTTGACATTTTTTCTTCTCCTCTTCTGTCAGGTGCCCGGATATATCATATTCTGCATTTTACATGGTGAACTTATCAGTGTTTCGTTATTAAACATTGTTAAAGTGAGGTTTGAACCCAATTTTCTCAATTAACTGCCATGAAGTTCTCCAAAGATGAAATGGTTAATATGATTTTTATTCTGGGTGAGTGTGATAGAAATTCTTTGTTGGCAAGTAGAGATTATGTACAAAGGTTTCCTGATAAGAGGCATCCTGATGCAAGATGCTTTCAAAAACTTCTAATTAGATTTATCGAAACGGGTAATATCGCTTACAAAAAAAAATAAAAAACCAAAAACTGCTACAGCTGAAGACAACCAGTTATCAGTTCTGTTGACGGAGACAGAGGATCCATATAAAAGCCAAAGAGAGATTTCTCAGTTAACAGATATAAGTCAAACGTCCGTTCCGAGAATCTTGAAAGTGAATAAATTTCATGCATATCAAGACTATGAAAATCGAAACCAATTGTTGCATTTGGGCAAGTGACAAAGTAGCGGAAAATACAAATATGTTTAGCAGAGTTCTTTTCCCGGTCGAGGCAACTTTCCACAAGAATGGGCTTGTTAACAGGAACAACTTTCATTATTACGCCACGGAAAATCCACACCTCATGAGACAAATAGATCACCAGCATCGTTGGTCCCTGAATGTATGGGCCGCTATAGTAGATGGATATCTAATTGGGCCGCACTTTTTCGACGGGCACCTCAATAGTGAAATGTATTTAGATTCTCTGCAAAATCATCTACCAATGTTACTTGCCGATGTACCAGAGCATATAAGATAAGATTTGTGGTTTCAACAGGATGGAGCACCGGCACATTACTCACATCAGGTTAGGGAGCATTTGAATGATGTATTTCCAAACGAATGGATAGGACGGGTGGTCCTGTTTTTTTTTTAATTTGAAGGAAGATCGAGGCAGGCACGGAAGTTATCTGCGCATATCCATCCCGATCCTCCGGGTTTGGACTGTCGTTAGACAGAAGTCCAGAAGGATAATTGTTTATACGATATATTTAGTGGTGAAACTTTGACTGTTAAGTTTTTAAATTCACACACAGCCTCTCGTCCTGGGCATCTGAGAGCTCAGACCGCCCAGCCACCCGACCCATGCCTGTTCATAAGTTAATATGAGATTTCTTTAAAAATGTGTATATTTCCCAGTAGACTTTGGGATTGTTGAGTGCGAGAATCTGTTAACCTGATATGGTTGATGGAGTTTGGTGATTTTACTCAAGGTTAAGCATAGCAATTGAATATTTCGAACATTGTTATTACATTGAAACAGAAGGTGGTTTAAAGTTCCTATTTCCCCACATGAGCAAAGAGGGTTATCTTTCAATTTCATTCTGTGAAGATATTTCGGAAAGAGAGCGTGACCACTTCTCATTCTAGAGATAGTACGAATAAAATCTCGTTTAAAATTCCTAATGGGATCAGACTTGTCTACTTCATCAAATATATTATCGAACCAGTAGAAATGTGGCGGGGAGGGTTGAATTGATTTATAGAACTGTCCGCTTGGGTTGGATTTGAAGGTTTCTTTCCATCTTGAAGTTGTGAGGTGTTTGAAGAGGGGGAAAAATCGTTGTACATGGCGGAAGGAAGGTGGATGGGGTCGAGAAATGCCGCTTCTTTGGCCAAGGAATCAACATTTTCATTGCCCACTATTCCTGAATGGGCCTTAGCCCAGAGAAACTCGATTGTACAGCCTGATGCAGATAGCCGGGACTAAGCTTTTAAAATATCTTTATGAGTCAGACTGAAGTTTGTGTTATATTTCAATTTCTTCAAGCTCACCAGGCTGCTCAGGCTATCTGATATCATCAGGAAATTTTTTGAGGAAAATGTATCGATGTACGATAGAATGTAATCTAATGCTCTACAAAGAGCTAGAAGTTCTGCCGAGAAAATTGAGAAGTTATTGCTGAGTCGAAACAGTGAATGAGAGATGTGTAAGGGATCGAAAATAGCACAACCGACGTTATCATCTTGTTTGGAGGCGTCCGTGTACAGGTGATGAAAATTTCTGAAGCGTGAGTCTATCAGTCGGTGAAAATCGACATTTGCCGTCATTTCTCCGTAGATGGGTACATGAATATTTTCTACATCTCGTAATTTGAAGAAATCCATTTTGTACATGACTAGTTTGTCCATCTTTTCCTTATATTCCATGAATAGGTCGTAATTCGCTATCAAGAGTGGATCTTTTTTGATAGTCCAATATTTTGATGTGAGTGTTAGAATATATAAGCTCTGAATCTTGACCATAAGTGGAGAAGAAAAGGCGTGTTTTTTCGAGAGAAATTTGAGAGTCAGCAAATCTCTGCGTTGTTTGAGAGGCATTTCGTTTGATTCTACGAGTGCAATATTATTAGGTGTGCTTCTGAGATAGCCGTAACAGATCTTCAGCGCCTTGTGTTGTAGAGTATCCAACTTTTGAAGCCAAGTGTTTGCTGCTGATCCGTAGAAGATACAACCATAGTCAATAACTGATCTTACGAATGATCGATAAAAATTAAGGGCGATGAGTTGGTCGGCTCCCCATTTGTTATGACAGATGAATCTCAGTAATTGAATGTTCTTTTCTGCACGGTTGAGAGTGTTCAAAATATGATCTTTCTAACTTAACTTGCGATCCAACGTTATTCCCGAAAATTTCACGGAAGTTTTATGAGGAAGTGACAATTCTCCAAAATTCAAGTTATCTGGTAGTTGGGTGCGTTTCCTAGTGAATGTACAAACTGCTGACTTAGAAGGTGACATCTCGTGACCATTTGTGTTCAGGAATTGGCTGAATTCTCTGATCGCAGTATCTAGGATCTGTTGAACTGCAGTCAGGTCTTTGTTTGAGCAGTATATGCAAATATCATCTGCAAATTGCAGAACTTTCACTGCTGGGTTAGAGAAGGTAGTCTCCAACTTGTGGTACAATATTATATATAAAAGAGGTGACAAAATACTGCCTTGGGTAATCCCATGTTAGTTAATCTTGGACCGATCAATTCATGACCAATTCTCAGAAATATTCTTCTATTGGAATATAAATTATGAATGAACGTAGTGAAATTTCGAGGCAAACCAATCTCAATCATAACCATGTGTAGAACGGGCAATAAGACTTTATCATAATCCAATTATATCGGCGAATAAGGCCATAAGTGATTCATCTTTTGAAAAGGCCATTTGGATATCTGTGATCAGGTGTGCGATAGTATCATATGTTGAATGGCCTTTACGGAAACCAAATTAGTAATTCGGGAACTTGTTGTTATGTTCAAGCCACCAGTCCAAGCGGAACTTAATCATTCTTTCGAAAGTTTTCAATACACAGGAACTCAGAGAGATAGGCCTATATGCGTCTGCATTTGAGGGATTCTTGTTAGGTTTTAGTATGGGAACGACAATATAGTTCTTCCAATCATCTGGTATAGAACCAGAATTTCTTATTTCATTGAAAATTTTCAGTAAGATCGATTTCGAATTATTAGGCATATTCGCCGGCATTACATATTGTATTTTGTCAAGACCTGGGGACGTATTAGAGTTTGATTTTAGTGCTCTGTCTAATTCGTGAGATTCAAAAGGAAGATCCATTATATTACCGTGGTCAGCCTCCGGTAGAGGTTCTATTTGCTCATAAGTGAGAGGAGGGCAAATTTTATTATAAAATGCGTCAGTCCATGTCCCCATGGCGGTAGGGTGAACCGAAGAGTAATTGATATTTCTGATTCTTTTCACGTTATTCCAAATTGAAGTGATAGAAGAATTGCTATTAAGGCTATTACAGAATTTCTTCCAAGAGTCTCTTTTGCTTTTCTTGATGACTCTTTTAGCAACAGCCTCTTTATTCTGGTAGTTAAGAAAGTTTTCGAGATTTGTAGTTTCTCTATAAATTCTAAAGGCTATCAGTTTTGCTCTCACAGCATGCTCGCAGTCCTCATTCCACCATGACTTGCTTTTATTATTTGCGTTAGATTTACTCACAGGAATGCTCTCCCTACAAGACTCATTTAAAATTTCCATAAAGTTGTCATAATTTGTGGATCCTTCAAACTCGAGATGTGAACTTTTTTCTTCTTAAGTTTCTGAAAATCGGGTCCAGTCAGCCTTTTTTGTATTAAATTTTCCGTCGACGGAAAGAGATATGGTATTTGGTGTGTCTGATGTGATGAGATTATATTGGACTGGATAATGATCAGATCCTAAAGGAAATTCATCCACGAACCAATTTTCGAGAAAAGGAATCATGGATGAAGAGCAAATGGTCAAATCTATAGCCGATTTGGCGGAACCAGGGATCAGGATTCTGGTTGCGGAACCGTTATTTAAAATAAATAGATTTTTTTCTTGAATGGTGTTTGATAATTCAATACCGAAACGGCTATCCGAAGAGGAGCCCCAGGAAGTGTGATGGATATTGAAATCACCTGATAGAATAAAACTATTGTTGCCTATACTGTTGATCTACTGTGTCCATTGATGTTCGTTTATAGAGGAACCTGGGGCGCATACACCGAGAAAATTGAAATGGTTTTCTCTTTCGAGGGATTTATATTGATACCTATGATTTCCAAACCGTTTGGTTTTGGTGTGACGGTTATGTCAGAAAAGGGAATTGACTTTTTCAAAAGGATTAGGACTCCACCTCCTTTGCCGAGTATTCTGTCTTGTCTGAAAATGTTATATTGGGAAATAGTCCAGTCAAAATAGACATTTGACTTAGCCAAAATTCGCATAGAGCTGAAAATTAGCAGAGACGTTAAATACATCATTATAAATGAAATGTCGAAAATCCCTTTCGATCCTACTTCTGCAAAAAATTTTATTGAAGGTCAAACATGCAAAATTTAGGTTTTTTCCATTTTTCTCCAAAACGGTAAGTTTTATCGTAAAAATAAATCTGACAAAAATTGTAGATCATATTATTCTCTACAAAAATGGTTCAGTCACTTTTTCTCTTACAACTCACCATTCGTGAGATATCGCGGTTTTAACTATTAGAAAATTCATATTTTACATAATATGCACACGTTTCCGCACCACCTATGAGGTAATGTACTCGGCGCATTTTTTTTAACGTGGTTTCCCCAGTAGGTATACTCCACGATCTATTGTAATAAAAAAAGCTCGATCAGATCATATCCTATTGATTGAAAGAATGGTCATATTGCTAATAATAAGTGGGATAGGTTTTTTTCTAAATATTATTATATTAGATAACTGTCTAATTCTACGTCGACAATTATTTCATCGTCTTCATTTTCTTCTTGTAGAATTTCTATTCGCTGTTCTAAGAAAAGGGATGCTTCAACTGTCTCTTCATTAATATCATAAATATTTTCATCTGTCATATTTTCTTCAATATTGGAGCAAGTCTGACCCTGACAGTTGATGCATACTGGCGAACAAAATAATCCCACTTTTCGACAGCCACAATTCTTACTACAATCCGTCTTGCAGTTACAAAAAATAGTATTAAGCAGTTTTTCTGGAGTAGGCGGGAGTAGAGTTTGAATTGGCTCCAAATAATTGTCTGTTAATTTCCAACCCCATTCTTCTGGGTCCAGCTCATTGCCTAGCCACACTTGAAGTTGATAATACACACGATACAAGTGTTGAAAGGCAGAAGCAGATGTTGGAGGCAGACAAGACAACTGTACAGTTTTATTGTTCCAAGCAGATTTTACAAACCTCAAATATGTATATTTGTCTATGGAATCAATTTTTTTTGGAGCACCAAACATTGCAAGAAGGAAACGAATTCCATTTGTAACGATGTCGTGTGGAGAAGAACCAATCTTTGTAAATACTTCTGCGCAATCAATTAAATCATTACGTTTTTCAAACAATTTAAATACTGCTATTTTACCTCTTTTAAAAATTGCTGATGTAGTATCGCAACTAGTTATTGCATGTAAAAATAAAATATGAGCTTGACATTTCGGATAAGCAGTCAGACTTTGTGATGAATATATTGTTGATTGTACTTGAGCTTTCCCAGGTTTCAAAAAGTAATTTTATCATTTGGAGTCCGTGCAGTCAGTAATATCAACAAATCAACATCTTCTCCAACAACGACTGTTGTATTTGAACTTTTCCATTGTTCTACTGCTGTTTCAATTATAAGGACATCAGCATCATTATCAGCTTGTTTTATTGGAATACCAGCATCTGTAAATTCTTCACATAACATTGAAATGAAGCGAGACTTATTGTGAGTATTTGTAAGAAATTGTTGTTGGTTTGTTGGAACTTTCATAGATCGATCAAAAACGATATCAACAGATGATGATGTTTTTGTAGTCCGACGACGTTGTTCTGCAGCTTTAATATTTTTCGTATGATTAGTATAACCATCAAATACAATCGTACTGTTATGACCAAAATGTCTTTGTACATACTGAACATATTTTTCAAAAATAATATGAAATGTTTCATCTCGATCCCATACAACACGGTGTAATAGATATCCTCCATCGATGATGTAAATAGCATTTGTGTTATTAATTTCGAAGTTTAAACATTCGAAGCAATTATAAAGAGCTGACTTCATAGTTTTACGCATTCCCACGGCATCAAAGAGTGATAATGGGTAAGGAGCTAAATCATATGCGAAGAATGTTTCAAGTTCATCTTCAAATGTCTTAGTAATGCTCATGCGTTGAAACAATAATACAGGGTCTATAGGCACCTTTTCATCATGTACTTTTATGACGCTACTTGCACTTAAAAGAGGAAGTACTCTATCAGCGCGTTTTAATTTAATATTATTAAACGTTTGGCCAGTCATTTTGCTTATAGAAGCAAGTCCAACTGCACGAGCATTATGACAATTAATTTTACCATCGCCGACGACTCTGCTGGCAATGGACATAATTTCTGGAATCACAAGGAACGGATTATGTGATAAAAACCACTCCACAAGTTTATTAATATCTTCAATATCTCGTATTACACGAGAATCGCTTGCATCCACATGCTGGTCTGTTGTGACCCATTTACTAATGACACTTTCTTGCGTACTTCTCCCTCGAGCAACACCTCCGTCTGTTTTCATAGACTTCATCATTGATTGTTCAATCACCATATCCGTCGAAGTTACACAATTTAATTTATCAGAACGTCTAATAGTGAAAAATCTTTCGATAAATCTTTGATAAACACTAGGATTCATCAATTTCTCTAATTGCATCATATCTTTTAGATATAAATGCGCAGACTTGGCATAATTAAAATGTCCTGACGCATGCAGATACGGAAGCATTTCTTTAACACAATTCGAATGAGCTCGCCAATCTCCCATACGTTCAGCTCTTATGAATTCCTTTGCAATAGACACCATATGAAAATATTGTATCCATAGTTTTGCTGTAGGTCCTCGTTCTCCGTGCTCCTGAAGTTTTTCATTAAACTGATGAAGTAATGCTTCAGCTATTTCATCGCCTTGTTCAATATCATTATAGGAAATAGTTTTGTTTTTTACAAGTTCAATTGTATTTGTAAGGTTTTCATCCATCTCACTATCGAGAACAAGCTCTTTGGATATTACTGTTGCTAAAGTAAGATGAAGCAAGGTATGAGCTCGAACAGCTCTCGCGTAAGCATGACCATTGAGCATTTTTTCTAATGAATTAGGCGCATAAATTAGAGAAAGTACTTCTTTTATACCACTTCCTTGCATAGTATAACCGATCGCTCCAAAAAAAGACATAAGTAAATGAAAACCTCCAAGTCTTACAATGATCTTCGATAATTCAGATCCTTCGGGCGCTGCGGATACGATTTCTCTAGCTTTTGCATACAAAGGTTGATCAAAAGTAATAATGCAATAATCATGGCCATAACGCTTTGCATCTTCTTAAGCACACAGTAAAGTTGTGTATATGGTATTGTAGTTACTCGCTGGTTGATGAATAAATGGTAAAAATAAAATTCGAGATTCCGAAAAGTTTATATTATTACTTGTTAAATGTTCAATGTAATCATTCCAACCGGGCAATAATAATTTTTTCCATTTTTCCACATAACATATCTACTTTTTAAGTAAAGATGTTGTTGTATTACTTTCAAAATCAAAATTCTGCACAGCTATTTTGCTATATCCTACTACACCACCTGTTTGATAGACTTGTATTGGCACATGAGCTTTTTCTGCAAAGTGTTGCGCTGAAGGTAGTCTGTTTGTTCGTAATATAAGATCTTCTGCTGTAACTGAACTTTTTGGAGTAATAATTTTAATGATCCCCATGATGTGAAGCGTATTATGACCGTCCAAAGTGTGTACATTTATATCAGCATTATCTGCAACATACTGAATAAATGTGCCAGTTGCTGGTGGCAAAATATGCGGTGGACGATGCAGAACTTCTGCTGCCTCATACATTATAGTATCATTATATGATGCACATAATCCGAAAGAGGAAAAAATCTGTATAAGACGTTTTGATCCAAATCGTCGATGGAAAAAAACTGATAAACCCAATTGCAATCTTGATTTGAAAGACCTAGGCCGAACAGCAGTCATTATACAGTGGCTGATAGTTGTACATATTAATTTCAAATGATCTACTTTAAATCGTCGGTTTTTTAAAATTACTTGCTCCAATAAATAAGTCAAGGACTCCGGTATATCGCTGTCAATATTTTCAAACATTCGACTTGGCGGGAGATAATTATCATTATCAATCACTACAGATTGAATATCCTCTCGAATAATTGCTGCAGCAGCTTTCAGTATTCTGAATCGTTCGTCGTTTGCATTTTGTTTCTTGTTTTCATACCAAGCTTTATTAAGAATATCGTACTGATTGTCAATAAAACAGATAATTGTTAAACTCCCTTTTTTCTCAGTTATAATAATTTTATCACCATACTTCAATTTCAAGCTTCTTTTAATTGTTTTATTATCTACAGTTGGATTTTTGCAAATGTCTTTTAATTCTTGCAATGAAAATTGATAATCATCATTATTTTCAATGTATTGAAATATTTCCTCCATCGCCAAGTTCACTGAATCATCTTCGGGACGACCGACTTTATACCCCGTAGTGGGCCTCAGAAAGATATTATAACAGTTATTGTGGTACTTAGCTTCAGCAGCAAATAAGTCAAATTCATACTGAATGCGGGCAATAACAGCTTTTGCTACGTCATCAGAACGAGTCCGAGCTACCTTTAAAAGGGAATCTTTAAATTCAAGTGTAGTTACATTATATATTTTACGACGAACATTCTGCGCTTTCTTTTTTCCATCTTCTTCATTTGCTTCATCGCCGCAAAACAAACAATATCTTTTGAAGTTGAAAACTGGCTCATTTACTCGTATTCTAGTATGAGGCGGACTTATGGAGGATGTACTACATTGTTCTATCTCACGCTGTCTTTTGGCTGCAACAATACTACTCTTTCGAGTGTACATTTTACGACAATGCACGTGGACTGTCACAGATTGCTTGTCTTTCAAGTATTCAAAAAACATATCATTTCTTTCAACACTTGCATCAATCAAAGTCTTCATTCCACGATCAACAACAACACTTTCACTTCCTTTCAATGGTTTATCACAAATAAAACAAACTTCTGACATATTGTTAAAATTATTCAACAGCACAAATTAAAATTGAAAATATTACAAATAACCGCGTCTGCTCACTGCAAAGTAATTTTCGAAACTAACAGTATACTAAGTTATTTCGTTTACTTCCTTCAAAAATAGGCAGGTATACGACCCTTCACACTCGGACAATGACGTAGCTAGCAGATGTTGCTCAAGGTTACCGCCGAAGGGAATTAGGGACTAACAGTATAGTCTCTTATATTAAAATACTCATTCAATTTATACAAGTTTTATTGTGTAAGTAACACAAACCAATAGTTTCTTATTTTCATTTGTATTGAACGTCCGGTGACGTGTACAGGCTGCATTGAAGTGCATATTATGTAAAATATGAATTTTCTAATAGTTAAAACTGCGATATCTCACGAATGGTGAGTTGTAAGAGAAAAAGTGAGTGAACCATTTTTGTAGAGAATAATATGATCTACAATTTTTGTCTGATTTATTTTTACGATAAAACTTACCGTTTTGGAGAAAAATGGAAAAAACCTAAATTTTGCATGTTCGACCTTTAATAAAATTTTTTGCAGAAGTAGGATCGAAGGGGATTTTTGACATTTCATTTATAATGATGTATTTAACGTCTCTGCAAATTTTCAGCTCTATGCGAATTTTGGCTAACTTATGACTTTTTTTTGTCTATTTTGACTGGACTAAAAAAGATATTTCATTATGAGGTTTCAACCAAGTTTCGCATAAGAAACAAACATCTATATCATTACTGTTTAGGTACCTTTATTGGATAGGATAGATCTAGCATTCCACTGTAGGATTCGTAGGACTGCCATATCGATACAAATATTAGTCCCTTATTTTGAATTTTAGGTTTTCATACGATACATTTTCTAGTAGATTTTCTGGCACATGTAAGTCGGCCAGGCATTTAATAACAATATTCGAAATAATATCTGAAAGGTCTGATACACTAAGTGAATTGAGTCAGTGTTTTTAGATGGAGCATTATTTTGAATGTCAGTTGACTTATATGTTTCAGATAGACAAACTCCATTACCTGAAGGCGAACGACAGATTTTTATTGGGTGGTCCTGTTAGATGGCCTGCTAGGTCTCCGGACCTTACAAGTCTAGATGTTTTCTTGTGGGGTTATATTAAGGGCATTGTTTATCAGATTCCTTTTACAACACAGTTGGATATGAGACAGAGAATTGTCGTCGCCTCTAAGTCAGTTAATCCGCAAATGTTGTCGAGAGTTCAACGGTCTTTCCTCAGAAGGATTGAGTTGTGTCTACAAAGAAACGGGCAACATTTCGAACACTTATTGAAAGAGTTCAACACATTGTAGATCATCACACCAAAAACCAATCTATTACGTATTTCATGCACGACTACCTTAAAATATCTCCATTTCTCTGATCAAGTATAATGATATGTACTAATACAAGGTTTCTTTCGCAACCTTGGATTTTATTGTTTTAGTTTATATTTTTTTTTATTTCGAAAATGGTCTAAGATAAAGATAAGGTTACTTCTACAAAACATAGCGCAATATTTTATGCGTTGACTTGAATAATAAAATACAGGATGTTCCATTTGAAAAAATCAAGATATGATATTTTTAAAATTACAATATTCAATAATTTTTTTGAGTCACTCCTGTATAAAATGAGGATAATCTATTTCAATTCATCAATAAAGCTATCCTTGGGCAATGAGAAAACGAAAGGAAAAAGTATTCATCATCTCTGGCCGAAGGAGCATGCGATGATGTGAGAGCCTATTTTCATGAATTTTTACGGAATAAAAAATATTGTGACGAAACTATTCACCAAAAAACTTATTACTTAAAGACATTATCGCAGAGTTTAGGACGCTCTTGAATCTTCAACAAAAAAGTGGTCTTCCAAATAATCTCCCAAAGTTTTTTATAGAAAATTGGGACACCCTGTTTATTGCAAAATAAATTGCTGAAGTAGATTTTTACTTTCTAAATACAATACCGTTCGAACAAAAATGAAATATTCAGGAGTGTACGAGCTACAGAGCACCGCGCCACTGGTGAATCACCCAGTATATAAATGTATAAATAGTAAAGACTACTTGTAAACTTTTAATTAATTCTTATTAATTGAACTTCTGTTCAATAGGAATCCCTTCGTTGCAAAGTATGTAATTATGCCTATGAGGTAGCAAGTACTTCTAAACTGGACTGGGAAAGGGGTTTCACGCCACAACATTGGGGATGCACTGCTGTGATTGTCACTTGTCTATGCCTTGTTGTAGCCGGAGTATGGATCACAATTCAGTTGTATGACAACTCTTACATCAGGATGATGAGTGCCAGTTTTGCCCTTCTGGTAGTATATGTGTGTATCAGGTAAGCTCCATTTCTTGTCTTAAATAAGTGAGTAAAAAAAATGAGTGTAACTTATTCAGGATTATTTTCGGCGAAGTAACTTTAGAAGAAATGTTCCCTTTAAGTTGTGACTATGTAAAAATTAATGGAGAAAATCGTTGCCCAGAAACTCAGTTTTGCCATAAGTATAAGCTTGGCATTGTTATGAACGCTAAACTCAAGGGTCTGAGCCTCACTTGATTGCTTCAGTTACTTGGAGGACAGAATGCAAGCCATTAATTTTGAGAATATTTCTTTTTCTAAAAGTTGGGCTTTGGTTGTATGTTCCCACTGTTGACTGTTCATGAACTCTGCTTGTGCTAAGAGCCCTTCATCAGTTCAAGTTTCAACTTTATGAAGATGTGAAGCTTGAGTAATAAAATCGCTCATATATCCACCAATTGAATGCTGTGCTGTTTATTTACAACTATTTTACTAAGTAAGTTTGATAAAAACTACCAAGAATACAGAATGCTGCTATAAGATATTGTAGTAAAATCAAATTCTGGGAACACATAACTTCCCACCCAATTCGCCTCGGTGAACTTGAAGTGGAAAAGGGAGTGAAATATCTTTATCTCCAGTTTCTGTATAGAGTTGTAAAAATAATTCCTGTCATGCTTAAGGGAATGCTTTATTGAAAGAACTAACATCCATAATTGAAACATCAGATACTATAACAATTTCACTATACCGATGCATAACACAACCAAATTTGAGTTCTTTATTTTATGTGGCACCCCATCTCTTGAATTATTTTCTTTTATAAATTGTTTGGAAGACACTCTTGAGCTATATATTTCGAAGGAACTATATAAGGCACAACATCTGTGATAGAATTCTTTTTTCATGTTTCTTTCATTTTTGCTGGTTGGCTTTTATTCGGTTGTACACTCAACTAATATTTACATAATTAGTGATATTTATTTTAATAGTTTGAATGTTGAATTGTGCAATTACCAGTTTGTTTGCTTGTTTTTTCAGTCTTAACTGTGATTGATCAGTTTGACAAACATGCAGTTATGTATGTACTTTGCAATGAATGATATTATTTTTGTTATGTATGTAGTTGTCAATTAATGATATTATTTTTATCATGTATGTAGTTTGCAATTCATTTATTTATTCATTCATTCGAATGGAAAAGAGAGTTACAAAAAAGTTTGAAGATAACATTAATTAAGGTGAAATGTCGAATTTTGGTGTCACTCAACATTGTGTAAAATATATTAACATAAAAAATGCATCATGCCTCCTACGATAGCCTCTGAAACTTGAGTTCGAGAAAGTGAGAAGCAACAGATGAACAGGTATCTTTTACACGATTCAAAAGAACAAGGAGTACATCAGTAGTAGTTAGTCTGTGAGTGAGCTGTGAACAAAAAGTATAATCAGAATTATTCCGTCTACACTTCTTTCATCCATTGATAAAGGGATGGTAGTATTCTGAAAAATGAAAGAAAAAAAAACAACAGAAAAACATGTAGTAAGTAATAAATATATTTTCGTATCGATTAGATAAAATTTAAAGAATGTAAGAAGCAAGACCATGCATAGCACTAAGAAGATAATCAATCTCCATCCGTAAATAAACTATTGTCAACTTTTGGAACATGGGTCATTTTTTCTCTTCGATTTCGACAAAAGGAAAAAAAACTGAATTTCGTTCACTTATCATCCATGGGTAACCGGATCAGCACAAGCGACGTCTAACATTAGGATCGCTCAAAATAGGATGGTTTGCTAGAAATTGTCGATAAAATTCATCGAATGATATTGAAAGGTCAGTAAATGGAGGTGTTTGCAGTTTGAAGCTGTAGGCATCTGAGCAGCACGACATGTAGATGCATATTTGGGCATGAAATATCTATCTGGACTGTCAGTGCTGCAATCGTTTACAATCAATCATAAGCACAACTGAGGAGTGGTTGGTTATGTTTAACTGTAATTCGCACACGTTTTGCGCCGTTTCGCAACCTTGAACGGAACATGCTTTCATTACAACACATCGGGGACAAAGCAATAGAATAACCAATACAGTGGGTTTCTGGATTAACGTAGATGAGAGTGATAAGGGTCCCTAATTATTCAAGGAACAATTCTTGGGAATGAACGATCTTCTCGAGAATATTGTCGAATATGAGAATTACCTAAGGACGACCAAATTCAACTCAACATATTTCAGTGGAAACTCGATTAGTTGTCGTTAGTTATTTGGATAATCGGAAAATCCGGATAATTGAATGAATGAAGGAAAGTTTTTTATCAACATATTATTACGTAATCCATAATCCTAGGTGTTTATTAAGAGCAACAAAAACGTTGATTTTTCTATTTAATTGTAATGGATTTACATAGAGCAAAGGCAAATATATTGGTTACCTAGTTGAATCGTTTTTGTTAAAGAAGAAAAATGATGCAAACTTTCTTCTGAAACTTTGTTTTCTGGTTTCTTCATCATATGTTATATGTTTACGCCCGTCTTCACCATATATTTGCAAGTGAACTTCAAAATTCCATCAGTATTCTTCTTAATATCAGCTGTAGTGTATGTTCTTACTTTTTAATGAATTCATAAATACTTTTCTCATATTTAGGCGATAACACCACTGTCTTATGTTTTGACATTTTCAAATATAAACGCGTGCGGGTGCAGGTCAGTTCCGTCATGTCTGTGTAAGCATGGATTCGAATTACATAAAATTATTTGATCGTGGTCGATAGCCTCGATAATCGCTAATCCGTATATCTGAGGGCCGGATAATCGAGTCTTCTTTGTTCTTCACATATAACATTTTTGGCACTTTCCATTGCAGCTAGGGAGTGTCTCATTGGACTAGTTTTAACTTGTGTTGTATGAGTGAACAAAGAGAATAGTGTCCACGAGAGGAAGAAAGTGAGAATGGGCGCTCTTGGCTGTTTTCGGGACGACGGGAACAGTCGCAAAACAAAATATTATTCCTAAGAACATAAAAACATGGAATATAATCCTCTACAGACGCAATGAACATAATGTACTAGAAAAAATAATGTGAATTCGGCTCAGAAAAAATCACATCATTATTTTTATCCTCGAACGACTGTCCCTTCAGGATACAATACCATTTTCACTTCCTCTTTTTCTTCAACGCCATCTCTCCACTGTTGATGGAAAGAAGACGGGTTTTTTCTTCATCTTCATACTGGGACTTTTTTGATAGCTTTTAACTATATATAATAAAGCTATAATTCCTCAACTGTTTCCTATCACAGATTTTCTAGCAAACCCATTATTTATTGTTAAACGAAGTATATGTGCCATAAATAATGTAGCAAACTTATTCGTTTGCATAATATCTGCAAACATAAAGCTTTTTTCCCTGAAGTTTTTCCATATTAGATAGATATTAAAACAAATTGTAGATTATCTTTCTTAAGAAAGCAATATGTGTGTAATTTCAAAATTACTTTTTTTTTCACAGATTTCTAGGACAGAACACCCTTAGCGCTTATCAACGTGCCAAAGTGGCTTCCATCAGTATTCACAATCATGTGAATACGATAAGTGAGAATATTAATGCTGATGGAAATGATACTCAATTGCAAACAGCGCTTTAAAATGGGAAACCGATTTCTCCTGAACGATGCATTGTTTGAAATGTGATATAATTTAAAATTAAAAGATTATTGAAAAATTTTTATGGCCTAAGAAATCTTACGCCTGAAATTATGGTATAATTGTAAATGTTTTCTTGTGAGTTATTTGACCATCTTTCTTTATTTAAAAGTCATGGTCTTAATATTTCTCTTTTTTGCATCACATACATCAAATAATAACAACAATGAAAATCAATTTCATTGTTAGTTATTATTCATGTGTTACGTCTAACACTGCCGTTCGAAACAATTATTCAAAACGTGTACTGGACATTCTCTTATCCTCCTTTAGCCAATGGCTTTTTAAAATTGCTCAAAATAGTTTCCAATTTTACCAGTTGCTATTATGATTTGTTAATATATATGCCTTACTGTCGAAAGCTCAGTCATGAATGTTAGGCCTACTGTTAATTACTTTGTTTTGATTCATTCTATTGAAATTAATAGATATGATTTTTCAGTGAAATTTTAAAAAGAATTGGTCATTTAAAAATTGAATCGCAATTTGTATGAGTATAGTGAGAGACTGTCCAATATTTATAATAGATAAAATGGATCTAAATGTATACATTTCAATCTTTGGGTGTATTATGAATGATAAGGCTGCATTTTTTAATTGATCTGTTTCTGCTTACAGTTACCTATAATTTTGATTCGTTTATTCACATCAAAATTGAGAATTGTTAATGAAATGAAGTTTTTGCTATAGTTATTCTCTCAGATCGTGGGTTTTAACTTTCAAGGCAACTCTCGAATTACAACATTTTTACCAACTTCTAGGAAGATGTTAATTTTTATTCTTTGAGAATATACATAATTTCGCAAAAATCAAACATATTTTTAAAACTACGCTAAGAGCATGGTGAAAAGAATAATTTTCTGTTTAGAATTCTACTTCCTAATAGAATTGAACATATTTATTTATATTCTTTAGTTTGAAATCATCAACATCATGTTGGCTAAATCTAGGATTTAATATCTTTTGTTTCTATGAATATTCAAGAGCTTCCAACGTTAACAATGAAGTAATGGATCACATTGTATATCTGAGAAATGACTCTGATTTGATTGAAGATAGAGTGGCGAAATAGCTCATGAAATTGAAGGAAAGAAAAAAAAATAAAATAATAGTGACAAATTAGTTTATAGAATGATTTGTACATCGTTTCTTTGTTTTTGTTTTTATATTTTGAAATTATTTAATTTTTGGGTTTTTCAGATATCAATATATTGCGGTATGAACAGTGAGATGAGAAATATTATTTAAAGATTTAGTTCCATATAAAAATCATAATTGACACAAAGTTTGCTGAAATTCTTTTGAATCATAAATACTTACACTAATTGTAAGAAAATTATTTGTTGAAATGATTTCGATTTCTCAACAATGAGTCTAAAATTTTACTTTACGCAAATGAAAGGATACCAAGCAATTTATTGACAATTTGTGAAAATCTCCTAGTGCACATCAAAGTGATAGCATTTGTTGTTTTTTGAAATTTTGATTTTCTGTATATTCAAAGAGGATATTTTGCAAACATTCGATAGTTTGTAATTAATATTTGGGAGCATTATAATTTTATCTCAAGAATGAATGTACATAATTTTTGTCTTGTTATGCACAAATTATGTTTTGAAAACTTAAACATTACAAAGCAATGTGGAAAAGAATGTTTTGAAGTTTATTTTAGGTTAATAAAGAAATATTCTGTATTGTATAGCAAAAAATGCCAATTTAACTTAATAAATTGAATTATCTTAAGAAATCTGTATAGTAGAAATTGTTTTATGAATAATATCAAAATACTTCATTCTGAGACCATGGATTGTTTTCGAATTTCAATTTTTCTTATATTTTTTTATATCTATGATATACAAAAGCTTCAATTATAAAATTCGATTACGAAAGATCGGTTAATATTTGAAATTGATTCGGATATTTTGAATATCCTATTATGACATTTATTGATTTACACGAGTACCTGTTATGGTCTTCATAATATGAAATCGCCTAATCATACAAGTCATGTAATGTCTGCTTTATTTCAATTTTCAATCATTTTTAATTGATTTGATGCTATCCTGAAATGAATATTTTCATGATTTAAAATACGCTTATACGGTATTAATTTCACATTTTTCAAAATAATGCACAATATCTTGACTTGAATGATTAAGCTGCAGTGGTAATATTCATAAAACTTGAATTATTTATTTAGAATAGCCTGTGGTATTATATTGAAAATAAAAGTAGTAGAAGAAATATTCTTTCATTTTATTCTTTATATTGAAAAAATTATCAGTGGGGAGTAAGCATCACATTAGTATAATGTAGAAAAGTATTTTAACCGGATCATTGAAATCTTTTAATATAAATCTTAATTTTCTCTGGAACATTTTTGTTTGTGTTATTTCGAGGAAAAATTTTTGATTTCAAATTTTGCCCGATTGTGATGGTTTTATAAATTTTATTTATAACTCATAAATCATCACCAAATAGAAACATGGCATAAATGTAAACTGATCAAATCAAACATTAATAAAAACTCGAATGGAGTTTCCACTGCTTTAACTACCAACAAATGAAGTAATTGGTACCGCGCTTTTGCACTCCCGATCATCATCATAATGAAACTAAATATATAGTGCCGAGGTATTTATGAATGGGTTCTCATTGAATTTGGAATAAGCAGATAGTTATACTGTTCATAAATCATTGAAATGTAGTTATTTGAATACAGCAAAGATTTGAGATTTACATAAATCAGTCTGATCGTTCATTATCTGTTAGTTCATCTGAAGTCAAAAAGTGATGTTCTTTATTTCTAAATTTGAAGGAACGATCATTAGAGCTATAAAGAAATCATTGCAGTATGGAAAGAGCACTTATAAACTCCTGATTTATTTAAGAAGCGAAATACAATTAGATTGATAAATATATGGATTTTTTTCTTAAAAGTTGGTAAATGATTTTTCATCATTTTATAGCATATTTCTTTAACAGAGCTTGGCTTGTCGTTTTGAGGGGTCGATCAAAGGGTCCTCTGTTTCATTATGTGCGATCTTGAAATACTTAAGGACGGAATTTATACCCGAATATAGTATATCAGCTACAGCATGTTAGGAATGACCTATCTGATGGACCTGAAGGTCCCTTATAACGCTCTGGAATGGGGTCATAAGTGGTTAGTATCATTTTCCAGTTCTCAAACCCCGTTTTTCTCAACGAGATAACTGAAATACTAATCGACCGTTTAGGCTGAGTATTTGAAAATTTCAGGTTCATTATATTAGTTTCTAGTTAAAAAAAAGAAATTCAACTCTTTCAAAACAATCGTCGATTTTTTTCTATAATTTTTCTTAGTTCCACTCAAACTAAGAATTATCAAAATATTTTTTCCCGTTTTGTTTCAGGCGAAAATTACGAATGCTAGAACTTGAGTCGTGAATGTTTCATTCAATTGTAATAATGAATTTTAAAGAAAAAGAAATGTTGAATAGTGCTGTTTTCGTCGGTCTAATTGTACCTCTCCTTGCATTCTGGATAGGATTATTAGCGTTGAATATTAGTGATGACAATTTATTTTGAGAGATTATTTATTATTTGTTTCATTTTCACTTATTTGTCCTAAAGAAATGAATGTTTCGGATGTCGATATTTATAATTGGATATATTTGTCCAATATCTATGAATAATTGTTTTATTTCATTAAATTGAGTCACGATCAAAGCCGTTGATGTGATTACATAAATGTTTTAAGTTTATTATATATATATATATATATATATATATATATATATATATATATATATATATATATATATATATATATATATATATATATACATGCAATCAAACCGATTTCATGAAAATTTAAATCCACCACCCAGTAATTAATACCACTGCAGGCAATGATTATAATCAAAACATATCCTGGATTTATTATATATTAGGATAACGTTAAATATTAGTAAAATATATCAATCTGCCAGAATATATACAAACTATAGCATTATCAGCCAATGACATCAATGTACCTACGAGTAGTGTCAGAGGCTTTCTCCTCAGAAAAATCCAGTGTACGGACCTTAGTCAAGTAACATTGAATGTTATTCATTCATAGTTTTCTTTGTGATGAACGATCGAATAGAATACTGCTCTGAATATAAGTGATAAAATTGTCAGCTAATTATATTATATTTGTATATATCAATAAATAAAATATTAAATAAGATTCTGAGCAGTATAAACTAAAGAGAAAACCCATGACTCTACCTCATTATTTCTTTCGGAGAGAAACCGACGAATGCTAGAACTTGAGTCGTGAATGTTTCATTCAATTGTAATAATAAATTTTATAGAAAAAGAAATGTTGAATAGTGCTATTTTCGTCAGTTCAGTTGTACCTCTCCCCTTGCATTCTCGATAGGATTATTAGCGTTAAATATTAGTGATGACAATTTATTTTGAGAGATTATTTATTATTTGTTTCATTTTCACTTATTTGTCCTAAAGAAATGAAGGTTTCGGATGTCGATATTTATAATTGGATATATTTGCCCAATAGCTATGAATAATTGTTTTCATTTCATTATATTGAGCCGCGATCAAAGCCGTTGATGTGACCCTTGGGATTACATAAAGGTTTTAAGTTTATTATATATATATATATATATATATATATATATATATATATATATATATATATATATATATATATATATATATATATATATATATATCTGTACATGCAATCGAACCGATTTCATGAAAATTTAAATCCACCACCCAGTAATTAATACCACTGCCAGGCAATGATTATAATCAAAACATGTCCTGGATTTATTATATATTAAGATAACGTTAAATGAGATTAAAATATATCAATCTGCCAGAATATATACAAACTATAGCATTATCAGCCAATGACATCAATGTACCAACGAGTAGTGTCATAGTGTCAGAGGCTTTCTCCTCAGAAAAATCCAGTGTAGGGACTTTAGTCAAGTAACATTGAATGTTATTCATTCATAGTTTTCTTTGTGATGAACGATCGAATAGAGTACTGCTCTGAATATAAGTGATAAAATTGTCAGCTAATTATATTATATTTGTATATATCAATAAATAAAATATGAAATAAGATTCTGGAGCAGTATGAACTAAAGAGAAAACCTATGACTCTACCTCATTATTTCTTTCGGAAAAAACCGACGAAGAATATTACAAGATTTGATAACTGTCGTCTTCTGTAACTGTTCAAATAAATTTTTCTTCAGACCTAAAATCTCAATATTTTTGTGAAGATTCCTAGGAATAACTCCTGTTGTAGAAATAATAATCGGTAGAATAAATATTTTTTCATTTTTCACATTTTTTTATCTCGTCGGTAAGCATCATGTATTTAGAAATTTTTTCATTGTATTTATTTGGTATGTTACGTGTGTCGGGTATAGCAATATCAATTATACATGTTATTCGATTTTGTTTATCCGTAAGAATGATATCTGGCAGCTCTGCTGCAAAGAATTGTTTTATCAAAATAAAGTTTATATTTGTTGTTTTCACAGATAATCTCAGGTTCATATTTGTAATATTTTTTTCAGTTGGGAATAAGGTCATGTTTTATTCCTAAATTGAAAATGAATAATATTAGCGACGGCATTGTCTTTCTAAATAATCTGATTCAGATTGTGAAAACACTACTGTATTAATGGAATGCAGCGTCTCAAGAATTAAAATTCCACTCTAGATAGTTTTTAAAGACAAGAGTGTGGAATGAATGGATCGCACCAGAAGGAACTGGTTATCCTGAAAGTCATATTCTGCCACTAAGAAGGAACGGATGGAGACGAGCGTTTCCTTTAATTATTTCAAGAGAACATGCATTCCTAATATAGGTAGTGAAAGACCTGTTCTGCTTGTATAAGATGGACATTCTACGCATATAGCAGCTGAATTCATTCAAGCTGGGATGGAGGAACAAATTACCAATCTGAAATTACCGTCGCATTCATCTCATTTGATGTCACTCTAGATCTGGCTGTATTCCGCTCTCTTGAGATTCCTGGGATGCTAAGTTAATAAAATGGCAGAAAGAGCATTCCGGACTAAGAATCCTTAAGTTCCTCTCCGAATTGATAGGCCAAATATTGATCGACGCAAATTCCGAAATAATAAGAAATGGTTTCTAGAAAGCCGGTATTTTTCCCTTCAATAGCAAAGTTATCACATAAATTTATGATCCAGCTGCCCTCGATACATGGAAAGAGCAAGAATCTCTAAATAATGAGAATAGAGCGCAGTAGAGTTCAGATCCGGAATCTATTGCTGCCATGGTGGAAGAAAGACCCCTTGCACAAATAACGTAACCCAACTCTCATCCTTCGACTGCTGAAGATTCAAATAATAATCCTTCGTCAAGTAAGGATTCAGACCAAGTTTCCTTTGAAGAGTCTATGAAGAACTATGAAGAAAAGTTTTTCAGGGGACCAGTTCAACGATTCTAAGGAAAAGTTGTGTGACGACGGTGCAAAAGTTGTTATCAGTACAGAGGTTTCGGAACGTCTCAGAAAAAAGATGAGTTAAAAAACAAAGAAACAAAAAGAAAACCAGTTCAGTGTGAAGAAGGCGAACAAAAAACGAACATTTCTGAAAATTCCAGCTGTCGTTGAGTGAAGATCGTTTTTTAGGTTGCTTCGAATTTTGAGTTATTGGTCGAAATTTTTTAAAAATTTCCTCTTTCGATATTATCATTGTTTGAAATTTTGGTGTTGAGCTAGTCTGATTGGGGAAGTCCCTTTCGTTCCTCGAAACTGTTAATATTTGATTTTCTCACAAGTACAGAAATACTCTTCTGATTCAGGGGAGACAATTAATTCTTCAATTAACTCATAAGGCTCGTAAAACTCGAGAAAAATTTATCGAACAATTCTGATAGGCGTTATTTCTCACCGGCAGATGTTTCTTTGTTGGAAAGGGAGATAGAGGTTATCAAATCTCAACCTGGGGCAGACTCTGAAATTTATTATGCAGCTGTGTTATGCTCCCAATCTATAGAAGCTACAAAAAAAATTGTGAAGAAGAAAAAAAAAATCACAAAACCGAGAATTTCTTATAGTTATCGGTTAGCCTCCTTTGGGCCTTTCATTATAATTATTGAATCTGATATAGATAACATCGTAACCTTCACCCTATGAATTTCGACAGGAGACTTACTCGTGAAGATATTAAAGGGATCAAAAATATATCCAAAAAGGGTAAAAAAAAATTTCCATTGAATTTTACAGCTTTGAAAGTCAATGAGTTTATGAAGAGTAATTCTTTTGACCTAAAAGAATATGGTGTATACATCCCCCTACAAGGATGATATCTAGCAGAGGAATAGTTAAGGATGTAGGGCATGACATAACTGAAGGAATTTTAACAGCTCGGACTCTGAAGTAAAAATTATAGCAGCTAAACCTTGGAACAGAAGGTTATTGGTAGATACTAAAGTTGAATATGTCCCATCAAGTACCTGGATAATTACTATCGCATTAAACAAATTACCTGAATACGTAGAAATTGCAAAAAATTGCAATAGTGAAAGAAGATGCGGAAACAGAGGCGAGCATAATCAAGAAGCTGATTGTTCTACATCTGATAACCGGTTTGTGTACATTGTTCAAACGGTCATGCTTCAATGTAACGGACATGTCCAGAGTACAAAAGACATGGTAGAATTAATGAAATCATTGCAGTAGAAAGTGTATCGTTTTTAGAAGCGGTCAAGCTAGTCCCTAAAAATTCCATCATCCTCTCTATTCACCCACAAGCATTCCCATCATTACATTCTTCTTCTTCATCTCCTCCTAACATTAAAAATGCTCAAATCATCAATATACATTATCGCAGATCCCTGATAGAACGCCCTAACCCCTCCTCCTCATACTAAACTATTGCTAAAAAAGGAAAACCACAGAAACTTGATAATGGTATAATTATTCATAGGAATCAATTAATTGAACAATCATCGTCAAATCACAAACTCTCGGAATTATTAATCAATAACAATAAACCTGAAAAAGACATTATTGAATTTATATCTGAAAAGTTAAGTAATGATTCTAATTGTAATTTTGCTAAGAGCCTTTTGAAACTTATTCAAGAAAAGAAAAATAGTCTTAATATTAGTTGTAATTTATTAGATGATAAGGATGAATGCATGCAACTTGCAGAAGGCCTTGCTGAAGCTAAGTACTCAATTTTTTTTTCTTCTTTTTTATATTTTTGTCATGTCGAATATTCTTCAGTGCAACATTAGATCGGTTATAGCTAATATAGACAACCTAAAATTCAGCATTGATCAACATAAACCTCAGATAGTTGTGTTAAATGAAACATTTCATGATGAAAGCAGATATCTGAACATTGTCAATTATTCAATTATTCGTGAAGATCTTAATACAAGAGGGTGTGGCATTGCCACCCTTATTGAAAATGACCTGAATTCAAAAAAAATTAATTTCACTTACTTAGAATTACCAGATAGGTTTGAACTCCTGGCCATTAAGGTTCAAGACCTGTTATTGGTTAACATAACACTCCTGATATAAATATAGATTATGTTCTCCTGAATGAAATAAATATACACTCAACTCCACATTTCATTATTTGTGGAGATTTCAATGCAGAGAATCATATCTCATTTCAAAATGGCTCTCATTTAGCGCATTTTCTATTAGGTAATAATTGGTTTATTTTGAATAATGGTTTCCCAACTAAAATGGCTCCTAAAATTAGTGCCTATCATTTGCCTTTTTGTTCTTCAGACATAAGTCTAACTATTGAATGGGAGGTTTTAATAGACCCCGAATATAGTGACCATTTCCTTATCTTAATGCGATACAATAACTCTGATAGATTTCCTGTATTACCTGAATCTTATCATCTAAGAAAGTAAAACACTAGCCAAACTAACTGGAATGTATATCAAAACTCTATCAATGATCAATTAAGTAATTGGGTGATTAATGACCTGGAAGAACTCCAAAATGTATCACAAAAGTGGCTGATACTTCTGCACCCATTAATTCTTGCGAGAAATATAGAAGATACTCCTTTCGCTGGTGGACTCCTGAGTTATTTAAAATATTGGATACGCGCAGTAAAGCTATCTAAAATTATGTTCAGCATCTCTAGATCGTTTTATTGAAGTTGAAAAGGCTCAGGCTATAGCCAAATAAAGAAGACAAAGAACACATCCTTTACAGATTCTTTCTATAAATTGTACTATAAGTTATCAAGTGACACTTGGAGGGATATTAAAAGACTCAAAACAGGTTTCAAGACGAAGTCAACTAAAATAGCTCCACTCTTATGTGACGCTGAAGTTCTAGACACCTCATGTTCCACTCAAATACATTGTTTCATCTATCATAACCCAGATGAAAATTTTATTTCTCCTGAGATAACCTTTTACGAAATGATACATAGTCTCAAGAATAAAAAGAAAGATACTGCCCCTGGCAAAGATAATATAACATATTCAATGGTTAAAACGCTTTCTTTTTTAGCAAAAATAAAATGATAAAATATTCAATAAAACTTTGTCTAATGGCTACATTCCCCAATCTATGAAAGAAAGTATCATTATTCCTTCTCTTAAACCTTATAAATCTCCAAATTGTTCCTCAAATTATAGACATATTGCGCTCATCTCTTGTGTCTTAAAATTATTAGAATCAATATTGGTTGTTAGACTTGAAAACATAAATGAAACGAATGTCTCAACAAATGAACTTCAGTTTGGATTCCGCAAGGGCAAATCCGTATATGATGCTATTACTTTTTATCATCGTCAATGTATTTAGCCCAAATCAGAAATCAAATTGTTTTAAAAGTGTTCTTGGATATTGAAGCGGCCTATGATAACGTTAACATTCACACTCTTGAACATATCCTTCGGGAAGAAAATGTGGCTTCAGCTATAATCACGATAATCAAGAATATCATGTTACAAAGAAATCTTCATGTCATTGATCCCTATCTAGACAATAAATAGGTCCAAAACAATCCAATTTGGGATTGGCCCAAGGATCTCCGTTGAGTCCTATTCTCTTTATTTTTTTTATTCGCGCTTTCTAGGAATAGGCGAACCTGTTACACCACATGAGTGGACACTGGGAAGAATTGAGGTGTCTGTTTACTCGCTTCTTGAAGAGGATCGAATTGTAGGATGTTGGGAAAGTGTTGGACGGAAGCGAGTTCCACAGCTCACCGGCCCTGTAAACCAAGGAATTCTTATAGAGAGAGGTTCGAGGGGTCGGTAAATGTACCGCCAGCTCCTTGGAGCATCTTCCGTGAAAATATCTGTAAAACAGAGAGAACGGGTGATCTCCGGGTGGATGATGAGGCGCACAGCCCGTTTTTGTACACTATCCAATATCCGCAACGAATGTTTTGGCGCCATACATGGGAACAATATTCCAAAGCAGGTCGAATATGTGCCTTATATAGAAGCAACAGCTGAGATGACGGGAAGTATCGCTTGGCTCTGAAAAGAAAACTAAGTTTAGCTGATGCCGACTTAACTAATGATGATACATGCTCATGCCAGCAAAACCCGGAGTTGACTGTTATTCCGAGAAGGTGAATCGAATCTCTGGATGCAATTTGTTGGCCTTGCATCCTTAGAGCAGGTTCTCCAGCGGGGACCTTTCTAGAAAACGTAGATGCTAGCGCTGAAGCTCACCAGGTTCAACTAACCCCACTCAGATATTCTCTGTAAGTCAGAATTTAAGTTACTAATTTGTTGACATCTCTGAAGCTGAGATTCCGCAGCTGTAATCAGCCGCAGACTACTGAAAGACGAAACCAGGGTACAATCGTTTGCAAAACCGAAGATCTTGTTCTCTGTAGATGACAGAAGATCGTTTATCTGCAGCAGAAACAAGGTTGGCGAAAGAATGGATCCCTGAGGTACTCCTGCTTGCAACTGGAAACAATCAGATGTTATACCGTCGACCACAACTTGTATTGATCTATTTGAAAGAAAGCTACTCATCCAACCCCGCAATTTTTCGGGAAGCGATATGCAGCAAGTTTATTCAACTAGGTTGCATGCCAAACCCTATCGAAGGATTTAGAGATGTCGAGAGCTATTGCTCTCTAGATTCCCCATGCTTTTCCATCGTTGATGTACAAACATGATTGACGTGGGCGAGCAGATCTCCTGTCAATATTTTCCTGCGAAAATCATACTGACGGTCGTTAATAATTCCCTGCAACTCAAGATATTTGATGAGTTCATCATTTATTACTCTCTCCATCACTTTGGACATATTGAGAAGGAGTGCAACAGGGTGGTAGTTTTGGGGTAAGGACTTCTTTACTTTTTTTGGGATCGGTTGAATTCTCGTTATTTTCCAGCTGCTCGGAAAAGTCTGGTTTTCATAAGAAATTAGAAACAGACGGTTAAGAATGGGAGCCAGTTCGGGAGCGCACTTTCTCAGGACGATTGGCGGTATTTCGTCTAGACCAACTGCGTTCTTGCAGTTCAGCTGCTCGAAAGCCCGTCTTACAGTGCGGACTCTGAACTTGATTTCTGCCATGGAAAAATTTGTAGGTGGAATGTTCGGTGGTATTGCGTTAGATGAATCTAGCACAGAATTCTTTGAGAATAAGAGAGCAAAAGATCGGATTTTTCCTTAGGAGATGATGCTATATAAGGTGGAAACGCAGATTTGCAGAAATTGGCACAGACAGCCTTCGCCAGAACTGTCTAGCCCTGCTTGCCTGTTCAAGGAGTTTATTAGTTACCCCTTCGTTGAAATTGGCCTTTGCTCTTGCAGTTGTCAGGTTGTATAAGTTCCGTATTCGTACGAATGTTGTTCTTGTTTCCTCTATTGGATTTATCTTCCATGTCTTGTTACCTCTGCTCTTGGCTGCAGAACCTCTTTTGCAGTCTTGGTTGAACCATGGCTTTTGTGCTGTTGTTCTATTCATGGAATGAGGGATGTAGAGATGCATTCCTTCATGAATGATTTCTGTAACAGATTCAGTACACACATTGATGTCACGATCTGAAAGGCAAAAATCACTGAATGCGAAGCACGAAAAGAATTCACGCAGCTCATCCCAATTAGCACGGTTATAATGAGAAATGCGTCTGGGTGGTTTAGGTTCTTGGTTTAGCGGCAGTAAAATGGTTCCAGTAGCAAATATAAGGTTGTGGTCTGAGTTGTCTAGCGGTGCTTAGACCTCCACTTCAAAATTATCTAAGTCTGAAATCAAAAAGAGATCCAAGGTGTTCGGGAAGTCGGTTCGGTGATCAGGTATTCTTGTCGGTTCGTCGACTAGCTGCGTTAGATTATGGCTGATTGAAAAAGTTCCAAGTTTGGAGTGTCGGAGCCAGTTGGTGTTGTGAACGTTGAAGTCACCCAGTACAATGACCTCAGCTACTGGATGATGTGTCTGAATCCAATCCACCTTATCTTTGCTTTTTTTCTAGAACGTAAATAAATTAGTGAATTCGCCGGAGGAGCGCTCGACTTACCCGCTTCATGAACCCCTCGAGGCAGTTTTCCCGGAGATCCGAATGGGAGACTATTGTAACTCCGGATGATTTTGTCCCAGAAGAGGTCATTATGCTTCGTTGCCAATCCTTCCTACCCTGAAAACCGGGCTATCCACCAGATCCCGAAACTTAGTCACACAGATGACCAATTCACGGGACCTATAGCTGGATGTGGTGGTATCACACCGGGCGACGGGGGTGAGACCGCCTGCCACCTTAATTTTTACACTAAGGATTCAACTGAACACTTAAAAGAAACTGGAGTTCAAGTTTTGAAATATGCAGATGATACTACAATTATGGTTACTGCACCCTCGTTTGATATTGCCTTTGAGAAAATGTCTTCCACTCTTGTTTGTTAAATTAGAAAATTGGGCTACTGAAATAGGTTTAAGTATTTCTGCTCCCAAATCAAAAGCTTTATATTGTCAAAGAAAAACAAAATAATTGATCATCCTAAATTAAAATTATTTTAATTTTCTATTACCTGAGTAGACTTATTAACTTACTTGGGCATTATTATTACAACAAATTAAACTGGTCACTTCAGATGGATCATATGTGAAAAAGCCCAAAACGGAATAAACTTTATGAAATCTTGGTGTAAAGCGGGGGATGGGTTGAGGTGTGGTCTCATACATCAAGACACTTGTCAATCTACAAGGTTCCGGTCCAATCGCACTTAGATTATGGTAGCTTTTTTATAGAAAATGTCCAAAAACCGAGAAAAAATGGGATAAAATCAATCAATATGCGGCAACTCGGCTGATTTTGGGCTGTATAAAATTGACTCCTATCAATATACTGTTAACAGAAAGTAGAAGAATCGAAGAATTTGGCTTGCATGAAAATATATCTCAAAGGTGTATCGGATCATTAATAATCCTATAATGAATAAAATAGATTAATTTGTTTTTGAAGTAAATTGATTGGTAACTCTCCTCCATCTATTATTGAAGCTTTTGATTTCATCAACAACACTGAGAATATCCAAAGTGATAACGTACTAACTTGTTGCCAATACCCCTTCAAGCCCATTTTGAGAATAGAGTTTAAAAGATTAAATCCTAATGAAAAAGATATTTGGAATGATCTTGAGTTCTTGATCATAATTAATGAAAAATATCCAGATCACAAAAACATTTACACATATGCATCTAAGAACATTAACGGAGTAGGTATAGGAATATTTAGCCATCGTCTTGCTCTTTAGAGCTTACTGCTATCTACAGAGCAATCCAAATAGTCAAAAATCTTAATTTGAGTAAATTAATTATTTTTTCAAACTCTAAAAAAGTGCTCTAGAAAGAATTTCTCACTGGTCGATTAAATCTTCTAACGATCAATCCGGGGAGAAAGCCTCTGACACTACTCGTTGGTACATTGATATCATTGTCTGATGATGCTATAGTATGTTGTATATATTCTGGTAGATTGATATATTCTCATAACACTTAACGTTATCCTTATATATAATTATTCCAGGATATGTTTTGATTATAATCATTGGCAATGGTATTAATTACCGGGTGGTGGATTTATACTTTTTTGTGAAATCAGTTTGATTGCATAAACAGATATATGGGCAACTCGTCGGGGTGAAACCCCTATATATATATATATATATATATATATATATATATATATATATATATATATATATATATATATATATATATATATATATATATATATATATATATATATATATATATATATATATAGAGAACGTCTAAATTACATGATATTGTTGTTGCTTCAGATTATAATCTTACACCTCTGAACTTGACAATGCAAAAGGTAGATTTTGATATATTTGATGATAATTCTAAAAGAGAAAGTTGGATGCAGAAGGAATTACACGGAAAGCACCTAAAGAATTGAAAATGATTATATTGATGAAATTGCATCGAATAAATGGTTAGTCTCTGGAGAATTGTTTGCTGAAACAGAAGGCAATTGCGATCCAGGATCAGGTTGTTTTCACGAGGAATTATATATATTATATATATTATATAAACTATATAATATAGATGATTCTTGCCGTAGATGTTTCTGTTCTTCAGAAACAGTTTTTCATAAATTATCATCTTGCTCAGTCCTTGCTTCAACAGATTATTTAGAAATACATAATGCCGTCGCTAATATTATTCACTTTAATCTAGGAATTAAACATGACCTAACTCCCAAAAGAAAAAATTTCACAAATATGAACCTGAGATTATTTGTGAAAATGACAAATATAAACTTTATTTTGATAAAACAATTCTTTGCAACAGAGCTATAAAACACAATAGACCAGATATCGTTCTTAATGATAAACAGAATCAAATAACATATATAATTGATATTGCTATACCCGATACACATAATATACAAAATAAATACAATGAAAAAATTTCTAAATATATGATGCTTGGCGACGAAATTAAAAAATGTGGAAAATGAAGAAAATATTTATTCTACCGATTATTATTTCTACAGGCGTTATTCCTAGAAATCTTCACAAAAGTATTGAGATTTTGGGTCTGAAGAAAAATTTGTTTGAACAGTTACAAAAGATAACAGTCATCAAATCTTGTAATATTCTTCGTAGGTTTCTTTCCGAAAATAATAATGAGGTAGAGTCATAGGTTTTCTCTTTAGTTTATACTGCTCAGAATCTCATTTCATATTTTATTTATTTGTTTATATAAATGTAATATAATTAACTGACAATTTTGTCATATTTATATTCAGAGCAGTATTCTATTCGATCGTTCACCACTTCACACAAAGGAAACTATTAATGAGTAACATTCAGTGTTACTTGACTAAGGTCCGTACACTGGATTTTTCCGGGAGAAAGCCTCTGACACTACTCGTTGGTACATTGATATCATTGTCTGATGATACTATAGTATGTATATATTCTGGTAGATTGATATATTCTCATAACATTTAACGTTATCCTAATATATAATTACTCCAGGATATGTTTTGATTATAATCATTGCCTGGCAATGGTATTAATTACCGTGGTGGATTTATATTTTTCCATGAAATCAGTTTGATTGCATGAACAGATATATGGGCAACTCGTCGGGGTAAATATATATATATATATATATATATATATATATATATATATATATATATATATATATATATATATATATATATATATATATATATATATATATATATATATATATATATATATATATATATATATATATATATATATATATATATATATATATATTCTTTTGAACAGAGAGGAGAGGATTTACAAAAATTCGAATGATTTTATTTACAATAAATGCTTATATCTATTATTCTGGTGTATGTCAGGAAAAAACACAAGTGTGAGCTCGGGAAATGTAACAGGGGAACCATACTATCTTGCGTATGATTCAATAAACTAGTGAAAAAAAACTGGTTCTCCTGTCTCTATGGCACTAGCAATATCTGGTTTGTTTATGTTGTGTTAGTATCGTGTGTACATAAAGAGTACCAAAGGTTTTTCTGCTTAGCAGCTTCATTTCCTCATTCTCATCTTGCACTCGTGATTTCCAGACGATGACAAGGGTGAAAGGAAGAGAATTTTTCCTAATTGAAATTGAATTCCTTGGAAATTTAGTGACACCTGAAGGAGTAAAACCTAACCCAAGAAAAATAGGCATCATTGAATTTCCACTCCCAAAAAATGCAAAAGAAATAAAATCTTATTTAGGCTTATTAGGCTATTATCGAAAATTCATTCCTAATTTCGCCAAAATCACAAAACCTATGGCAACATACTTTCGTAAAGATACAAAAATTAATTTGAATGATAAAAATACGAAGGATCTTTTAAGATCAGTAAAAATTTGTTAATTGATCATCCTATCTGATCTATCTTGATTTTGACAAACTATTTTGCTTAACGACTGATGAAATTTGAAAGGAGATAGTAAACCTTGAAAATAAAGGCTTATATCTGGTTTTGATTTGGGTTTCCGTTCACTCTTTTATCTGGGGAAATGATGAGGCGGTTAAACTTGCTCATCAGGGTAGTTTATTAGCGGTCCTGGTATTTCCAAGATCAGATGCAACGGAATTTTGGGCATCTATAAATAAAAGAATCTGGAATGCTTCGGAGGAAATCAGATAACGATTAGGCAAACACAAAGTAATCGGGTATAACAATATGACTGAAAATCTAAATTCCTATTCCCTATTTTAGCTCTTCTGATCTACCTAGAAAATACATCACGACTATATACCAGTTGAGGTCTAACTATTGCTCAAGCTCAACACATCATTTCAAAACCCATGTACGTAATTTTGACAGAAGTGAATGTGATAACGTTGGCTCCATAACACATTTTCTTTTGATTGCTACAGAAGCTATCGGAATTGTCTAATCTTCATACCACAATAACTAATTTTCCCAATTATCAATTGTCCCTTCCAATAAACATTCCTTTTTCGTGAAGATATCTACATCATAATCAAAATATTCATTAACTTTTCAACGATATCTGATATTAAATCATAAAGGTTCTAGATAAGAGATAGAAAACCAAGCTGAGAAGAGCATGCAAATCAGTTTGAAATACTAACACTTATTGTCAAATGATTCCAGACTACCCTACCTCATTGTGGTGTCATTAATATTGTCTTCTCTTCATACCTGATGATGACTCACTAGTAACCACAATTAGTATTGAACAAATACTAATATTGAATTGAAAGTCAGCTGAAAGAAGAAAACAGATTGGGCTTTGAGATCTTCAAGACCTGTCGACCAGACAGACCCATCCTCTCTGAAATAGGAAGCCTGCCTAAATGGTTAAAACCACCGAGGGCATATAAAAGAAAAAATCAACCAATCAACACTTCTGAAGATTCCTTTGAAGAAGCAGAAGGGGCTGAAACATATAAGCCAGTGTGTGATTGGTTTCTGGTGAAATTTACTACTAACTTGCTAATCGAAAATAAGGCAGTGTCTGTATAAATCTCTCCAATTATTGTGGTGAAAGCGTAGATATAAGTGGAAATGAACGCCTAAAATGTATTGAGTGTACGAGTATGTACCACCAGTTCTGTGGACGAAGAAATGAAAATTTAAAATTCCCGAAGGAAGAATATTACAGTTGTCAGTCAGAACTTCTGGAACTTGAAATTAAGTTCTTAATATATTTTCCTCAGGAGAACATCTCCAGGTGGAGGATGCACAAATAAATGAACTGAACATGAAATGAATAAATTGCCCGTGGAATTCGAGGAGGCGGAACAAAAAACTTACAGCAGTACTACCAAAATAGGCTCATAAATATCAGTTATTGATAACAATCAAGATAAGATGCAACCACAGATAAAAGAAAAACCAGGTAACTTACGAGAACTTGAAGGTAAACAGATGGGAATTATGCAAAATGCAATGAATCTAACAAGAAATTCCATACAACAGGTGGTCCAACAAACTCAAAAAAACCCGGTTACAAACTAGAGGTTTGGCGCCCAGTAATATTGAAGACGTCTGTAAAGCAGAGCCTAAGAACTTATGGCTGTTCGTAGGAAGACCGTAAGATCACGTTAAAGAAGAGGAGGTAAAAAAGTTGTTGAAGATAAATGCCACATTGAGAATCAATCGGACTTTATCTTCGAAAAAGTTTATTTTGCAGGAAAGTTGACGTAGTTGTTATAAGATGTATATTAAAGAAGCTATTCGCTGACATTTGCTTGAATACCAGGGGGCTGAAAAGATCGTCGGCTAAGATTATAAAACATATTTTTTTGGTAACATTCAATTTTTTTTCAACATAGTCACCTTCGTGGGAGATACAGTGATTGTAGCGGTCAATAATTTATTCGATGCCATTTTTACGATAAGATTTCCCTTTAACTCCAAAATAGGCTTTAGTTTCGGCGATTACCTGTTCATAAGTCAGGAATTTAAAGAAAAATGTCGCTGGGGAAAAGATCTGGTGAATAAGGTGGATGGAGAAGTAATTCGAAGCCTAATTTGTACAATTTTGCCATTGTTTTGACTGATTTTTGGCAAGGTGCATTGCCTTGATGAAACAGCACTTTCTTTCTTTTTAATGGGGCCATTTCTTCGTGATTTGGTCCTTCAGTTGATCCAATAACTCAGTGTAGTAGTCGCTGTTTATCGTCTGGCCCATTTCAATCGATTTAGTAATCGATGAATATAATACCCTTCGCATCCTAGAAAACAAATAACATAACCTTGCCAGCTGACTGCTATGTTTTTGCACGCTTTAGGTGCAGTTCACCTCGTTCAGTCCACTCGGCTGGCTGTCGATTGCTTCTGGAGTGAAATAATGAATCCATGTTTCATCCATTGTGATGTATTGAAGAATTGTCTTCAAACGGTGCTTAGAATCATAGACTCGTTGTTGTTTTTGATCAAGAGTCAATAAGCGCGTCACCCATTTCGCACACAGTTTTCGCATGTCCAAACGTTCTTTTAAAATAAAACCAACACGTTCCTTGAATACCTTCAGGGTCTCAGATTTCTCGGTCAATTTCATTTTTCGATTATTCAAAACAATTTTGTATACTTTTCTAATGTTTTCATCGATGACAGCCTTTTTGGGGCGTCCACTGCGTTCATCGTATTGGATCCTCATATAACCTTGTTTAAACTTTGCAAACCACTTTTCCACTGTTGATTTTCCTGTCGCAAAGTCCGATTAATATGTATCAAGCCATGTTTTGGCTTTACCTGTATTTTTTTATCAAAAAGCAGTGTTTAATCAACACACGGAATTCTCTTTCATACATCTTTTCAACAATAACAAAAGTTGATTCACTTTCAATGCTATATCTCGCGAACCTAAGGTTGAACAGCTGAAAACTTCTTACTCTTGTCTAGTTAAGGTTAGTACTTCCTGAAAATCATGAGGACTTGACCATAGTAACGCCATGTGTATATCAGCCTGCGTATATCAATACATGGTATTGAAAGTGTGTTAAAAAAACAGTTGCTATTGTATGCTACATGAAAGAAGATATTCAATACCAAGTACTAAGAAACAGTTGCATCCAAAAGATACTATGAATGCTAATTGTTAAAGAAAATATTTAAATGGGAATGTATGATGTGTGATTCTAATATCTGATATTAATAATAATATTATGAGAAGAAAGTACTCAGACAGTTCAATAGACTGGAACTTACGCAGATTGTAGGAAATGTACTCTAATAACTAGGGATTTTCAGACACGGATAGATCTAGTTTTCACAAATAACCAAAACAGCTATAAATCTGAATTGAAAAGAGTACCAAAGTTCTCTGACCATGTTGATGTTCTTCAAATAACTTTCAAAACAAAATTGGTTCGATCAGAGATTTATGATCACGATGAAATCAATATAAGCAACATGAGAAAAATTGATTCTAAAACATTTCATTTCAAATTCAGTCTTTCAGAATGGGGCAAAGGCAATGTAATCATCTTACAGAAGTGTTTTAGGTAAGAGCATTATAGACGAAGTGGCACCTGTTAAAACAATAAGGATAAGAACCGAGAACAAATGGTTTGATAATGGAATAAAGGAGTCGATAAGAGTAGGGAATAATTTATATAAGCAGTATGCAGCAAAAAACTGATGAAAAATGGAATGCATACAGAATAAAAATTAGCTAGTCACAGGCTTGATAAGAAAAATGAAGTTTTTTACCATTATTTGATTGATTCTAATAAAGGTGACGTAAAGAATTTGTGGAAAGGTATAAAGGATTCAATCAAGTATTTATTTTCATAATGACTTAGTTGAAAATAGTGATCATATAGCAGATAGATTCAATGGATGTTTTCTCAACAGTATCAAAAGTAGTATAGACGGAAATTCGGTGCAGCGAATGAATGAAATATTTGACGACAAAAATATCTCAGTACTATCAGTTTACAGCAATTCGTCTGGTAACCAGAATAAGGAAGTAACGCCGAATAAGTTATCTTAAGAAAAGCTTCATGTCCGAGAAGAAAACAACACACTCCAAAGGAACTTTGATATAAAATAGACAATAAAATCCTTATGAATCATCTTGACAGAAAGAAACTTGGAGTTTACAGAGCGACCCAAGTTTTCAAAAATAATTATGGAGAAAGTAAATGTGAGATTCTAGTGCTAACAGAAACAAGAATTTGATGGATATAATACAATTCATTTGTGTCGTAAATAAGGGAAGGAGGGGATCAATATATATAAGAAGTTGTATAAAATTTGGGGAAATAGAAAAGTCTGAGCACGAAAATCCATTCAACTGGTTATGGGTACAAATAGGAGGTAATAACTTCAAGGTTAGTGTAATTTAAAGGCCCCATCTTACAGTTATACACAGTTCCTTAATAACTTATATAGTGGAACGCTACACAACCAATCACATGATTGTTGGATAGAGAATTTAGTGGAGGAAAATACAACACAAGTAGTTTATTATAAAATTATGGTACTCTTAAACTATTTATAAGAAATGTAGTAAATGCATCTAACGCCACACGTAAGACACCGACATCTATAGTTTAACAGATCATTTATTATTAGACCAAAGATATGTGAGGATTATAAACTACATGTAGATGAATATGTACTACCAGACCATAATAAACTCTTGATTATGAAGCGATGCAAAAGAGAATCTGAATATATCAGAAAGTTAACATGCAATAAGGAGATTACTGGATCACGGATGAATTGTTTGATTCAATTAGGGAACGTGATAAACTGTATAAACAATGAAACAGGTTACCAAGCAACCTGAAGTATTTAAAAAAATTAAGAACAAAATAAATCATTCCGAGGTTAGCAGTCGAACGATTAACATCGATCATTTAAGCTTTGGAATATCAATTAAATACATATCATACTTCCCCCCATCCTAGCTAACAATGGATTGTGTGTGAAGTGTATTAATTGTGGGTAAGTTCTCCCTGTTATTCTAGTAGGGGTTACTCATTCCGGATATTTTTTACCTAAATCATATTGGGTAAGAGAAAGGAGCATATCTGCCCCATAGTATAGTTAAAATGTCGGGTGACTCAGGGGGGACTTCCCAGTCCCCCCTGTTAGCTGAACATTTGTCTCCAGAGTCTCGTAAAATATACCAATCGCTAGAAAACTCCTCATATTATATTCCGGATACATTTTTAATTCTTGAGAATGAAATCGAATTAATAAAAAAACAACACTCTTCAGATACGGAGCTTATCAGTGCAGCTGTTAGTTGCAATCTATAGAATCTCTTAAAAAAAAGGAGTATACAATTTAAACAAAGAAACTTTAAAAATAAATTTTTATGTTAGGAAACCTAAGATATCTCTTAAAACCCTCTTTTTCATATGGTCCGTTTATCATAATAATCGAATCCCATGATGAACAAAACATAGGTAATTTACATCCTATGAATTTAGGAAAAAAATTAACAATAGCAGGCACGTCCGGTATTGAACACATCTCTAAGAAAGGAAAAAAACGAATCTCTATTGAGTTCCAGACAGCTCATGCAGCTAATAATTTTCTAGATAGCAACAGTTTTGACAAACTAAGGTATGATGTTTACATCCCAAGAAGAATGGTAACTTCGAGGGGGGTAATCAAGGACGTAGGTGACAATATAACTGAAGAAGACATAATAAATAGTGACTCTAAGGTTAAAATTCTTGCAGCTAAGCCAATCAAAAAACGAACTATAATAGACAATAAAGTAGAATATGTTGAGTCCCCTTCGTGGCTGGTAACTTTTGAGGGTAAAAATCTTCCCGAATTTATTGGAATATGGGGCTGTGATACAGTGCTACCAGTGTCTTCGATATGGACACGTAGCAAAAAACTGTAACAGTAAAAAACGCTGTAGAAATTGCGGATTGGAGCATCAGGAATCGGAATGTATAGACCCATCAAATCCAAAATGTGTTCATTGTTTTAAAAGTCATGCATCAACAGATAGAAAATGTTCAGAATTTTCTAGACAAAAAAAATAAATGAACTCATTGCCTTAGAAAACATTTTCTATTTTGAAGCTATTAAGTTAGTTCCTAAAGATTCAACGAACACGATTTCCAATCCACAAGCCTTTCCACCACTAATCCCCCAATCCAGCTCCCTCCCCAATCCTAAAGACTCCCAACTTGTTCAAACATACAACAGAAGAATACTTCTCGACCAATCGTCCCCCAGTTCTTCCTTTTCTAGCTCTCTAAAAAGGAAAAAATCCTCCATTAATTCTCAATCCGGATATGATTCACCAAAGTCATCTAGTTCAGTACTCATTCCCAGACCATAACCCTTCAGAAGTTCTTTTGAAAAATGATGGGAAAAATACATTATCTATTGAGGAAATTCTCGATGTAATTAAAGTATTGCTACAAAATGACAATAATAAATTTTTGGCCAAGAGTTTGAAGGATATCATTCAATTTACAGAAAATAGTCTCAACTCTAAAGTAACAGATCTTCCAACATTAGAGGATGACCCTAACACGTCGTTCTCTAATCCATAACAAGATTTATAATGACTCATTCTCTCAAACTTTCAGTTTTGCAATGGAACATCAGATCAGTAAATACTAACTTAGACAACTTGAAAATAAAAATTATAGAAAACAACCCTAAAATAATTTTATTGAACGAAACCTGGTTAGACATAGGAAAAACATTAAATTTATCTCAATATACAATAATAAGGAAAGACCGGGATCATAAAGGAAGGCGCCTTGCCACTCTCATACATAATTCACTATCCTATAAAGAAATTCATTTTCCATTTTTGAACCTACCAGATAGATTAGAAATTTTGACGGTTAGAATAGAAAAAGTTTTATTTGTTAATATATACTGCCCTCCAGACATAGTCATCGATGAAGAAATTCTTCATGAAATTAATGTCAATCTTATTCCCCTATTTGTTATTTATGGTGACTTTAACGCTCAGAATCCCATTTGGTGTTCAGGTGTGATAAATAATAGTGGTGCGGCAATAGCGGATTTTGTTTTGTATAATGATTGGGTTTTTCTTAACGATGGGTCTCTCACTAGACTTACTTTTCCAGATTGTAATAAGAGTGCCCCAGACCTCACCTTTTGCTCCCCGGATATTAGTCTCAATATTGACTGGTCGGTCATTAATGATCCAGGTAATAGCGATCATCTCCCTATTAAATTGCTTATTAATTCTGATAACCCCTCATCAGAATGACTGTCCATCTTTCTCCTCAAGAAGATATAATATTGATAGGGCCAATTGGTCGAAATTTCAAAACTCTATATCAACCGATATAGAAAACAATTTACTTATCGATCTAGAATCTATGCAGAGTTACATTCAGGCTGCTGCTGAATCATCGATCCCCGTTAAAGTTAGATCGAAATCTCGGAAATATAATATTCCGTGGTGGAATGAAGAACTTTCCCTATTAATAAAAAGTAGGAGTTATTCTTTTGAAAATTATCTTAGAAATCCAACCATGTAAAACTTTATTCAGGCAAAAAAAAAATCAAGCGATAGCTAAAAGAGAAACAAAAAAAGCCAAACTTAAATCCTTCTCTATGTTTTGTTCTAATCTAAATAATAAATCCTCCAGAGATATGTGGAAGGACATTAAAAAATTTAAAACTGGTATTAACCCCTCATCTAGAGTTAAAGCTTCTATTGCTTGTGGCGCTGATATACTTAACAACCTATATCAGCCTACAATTCCACCAATGCTTCCCCCTAACTATATCCCCAACGATAACAATTTCATTCGCATTTCGTTTTATGAACTTTCACAATCTATAAAAAAAAACAAAAGACTCTGCTCCAGGTAAAGACGGAATTACCTTTTCCATGATAAAGAACCTTCCATTCGCTGCTAAATTCAAGCTTTTAGAATTTTATAATCAATGCATTGCATCTGGCTCCATTCCTGATAAATGAAAAGATACTGTCATCATCCCAATACTTAAACCTGAAAAACCCCTTAATGATCCTCTCAGTTACAGGCCCATCGCCCTTTCATCTTGTTTAATTAAAATACTAGAAGCAGTATTGGCTACTAGAGTGGAGAACTTCTATGAAAAAAAAATGTTCGAATAAAAATCTTCAATTTGGATTCCGTAAAGGCAAGTCAGTTTATGATGCTTTCTCATTTTTGGTCACTTCTATATATATTGCTTCTGCCAGAAATGAAGTAATTCTCGTAGTGTTCCTAGATATTCATTCGGCTTATGACCATGTCAATATTCATCTTTTGGAAAATATTTTTATTAAGTTAGAAATTCCTAAAGAATTAGCTGGTACCATTAAAAACATCATGCTTCCAAGAAATTTATTTGTTGTGGACTGCTTTAATAAACAATTAATAGGCCCTCAACAAGCCAATCGAGGTTTGGCTCAGGGTTCACCAATTAGCCCTGTATTATTTAATTTATTTGTAATGTATTTGAATGATCATATAAAGCAAAGGGGTGTACAAATTCTGAAATACGCTGATGATACTACCCTGGTGGTCACTGCTTCTACTTTTCAACTAGCTTATGATAAGATGACAGAAACATTAAACAGATTGAAGGTTTGGGCACGGGACAAAGGTTTTCAAATATCACCTTCTAAATCTAAGGCTCTTTACTGCCAAAAATCCAGGAAAATAAATGATCCTCCTAATCTCAGAATTTTCAACACAGTTATTCCTTGGGTTGATCAAGTGAAGTACCTAGGTGTGATAATCCACAACAAATTAAATTGGTCTCAACATATCAACAATATGTGTGTTAAAGCACAATCAGGTATCAATATTATGAGAGCATTATGTAAAACTTGGAGGGGAGGTCACCCCTTTACCCTTATGAATTTATTTAAATCGTTGGTTCTTCCCTATTTGGATTATGGGAGCATGTTTATCGACAAAAGTTCAAAAGCGTTACTCAATAAACTTGATAGAATTCAATATGCAGCCATAAGAATAGCTTTAAGGCTAATGAGGTCCACACCTATGAACATTGTATCATCTGAGAGTGGAGTAATTCCACTTGATCTTAGAGGACTATGATTAGCACTGAAATTTGTCTCTAAAGCGTTTTGTCTAACTGGTAAACCCATAATTAATAAAATAAGAACTCTTGCCTTTTGGCGGAAGTCTTTGGGAGACAAGCTCCCAGCCATCTTGAAAGCTTTTCTTTTCATTAGTAATAATAATAATATTCTAAAAGAAAATATTCTTACATGCTTCAAATCACCTCTCAATGTTCACTATGATCCAATTAGATTTATTAATTTGGGATTAAAAAAGGGATGTAAACTGTCCTTTATCTTTCCAAGTGAAAATTAATGAATTATATCCAAATTATACCAGAATATTTACAGATGGTTCAAAGTCTTCTAATAGTGTTGGTATAGGTATATATAGTCCCCGATTATTTTCTATTTCTTCCTCTTTACCTAACTACTTTAATATTTGTACCGCTGAACTGCTGGCGATATATAAGGGCATCCTATCTATTCGTAATTATAAGATTCAAAGATCTCTAATTATCTCTGATTCCAAAAGTGCCCTCGAAAAAATCACTAAATGGGTTCCCCACGTCAGTAACGATGCTATCACCTTTGAAATTAGAAAAGAAATTTTAAATCTCAAGAGTTTGGGATATCTATTGAAATTGGTATGGGTTCCTGGACACTCTAACATAATAGGTAACGAAGAAGCTGATAAATTAGCTAAAATAGGTAGTTCTCAAACTGTGGGAGAATTTCCAAAGGTGGACCCTACAGAATTCGGGCCAGTTTTTAAAAAAAAGATTCTAGAAGATTGGAATAACCTTAGAGAGGAAATGGGTTTGAATATGGGAAGGGTTTATATGAACATAATGAGAGGTACATTTTCCAGCAAGCCATAGTATTTTGCATGCAAACTCCCCAGAAAATAAATCACCACACTCTGTAGATTGATCAGCTCATCTATTTAAAATCGATGTTGAACCATCTAATCCCTGCGAATGCGGAGCAATAGGTTCAATTTATCATATCTTTTTTGCCTGTGAAAATAATATTCAGAATTGTAATTCGCTTTATTCTAATTTGATTTCAGGTCTCAAGAATAAAATTAACTTTCCAATAAACTTACAGGATATAATTTTTAATAATGACACAAAGATCATAAAAATATTATGATGTTATTCAAATAGTCGAACAATATGGAAATGAGTGGCCCCAAATATATTCCCAACTTCCCTTATATGTCTATCTCTCCCTTATGTGGGACTTATTTAATTAAACTTCCTAGTAAAAAAAAAATCACTAAAAACATCCTTTCTAATCCTCTTCTTCTAGAATTTCCAAAAGTGTTGTTGTCTATGTCTCCCTCAATCTAATGGAATGAAAAAAAACATCATAAGCTTATCATGAGAGAAATTGAGCTTACCTCGTCAAGACTAGGTCCAGTACTCAAGTTGGATACCTAGCTGGGCATTGAAAATTGTTCAAGTCCTGTTTGAAAAAAACAGACCCAGCCGAATAGAGTTTGAAGCATGCCTAAATGATCAGAGTAATCGAGGGCAGATAAAGGATCGAATGAATGAATGAATGAACAAAATAAATCACAAGAAGACACAAAAATTTAATATTTCAGCAATAAATGGAATGAGGCTGGAAAACATATAAAACGGATTAGGAGATATATTAATAGCCTAGTTATAGGTTAAAAACAATCGAACAATATTGAAGATATTACGATACTCCAATTTAGAGGTTAACAGTCGAACTGTCCGGTTTACTCCTATTTTCCTTTTATGTTTTTGGGTTTTCGTTATAACTAGTTAGTGAAAAACTAATATATAAGTGGTTGAATTATATATTTCTCCTGTGTTATGAAATAGGGTAAGAATTTTTCCTTCCTAATCAACAAGAATATAACTAAGGACAAATTATAGTTTTTTATGAACTGTAGGAGTCTTCATGGACTCCTCAAAAAATGGACCAGATGATCCGGGTGGGGGATTACCTTCACCATCTAGTAATCGCGAGTTGTTAACACCAAAATCAAAAAAAAACTTATGATAACAATTTCAATATTGAAAGTCAATCAAGTTTCGTTTTTTCACTTGCGGACTCTCTTGATCTGTCTAAAGAAGTTCAAGCTCTAAAGGTACAATTTGCGCCATGTTGCGTGAGGCGGATAAATTATCACAATCCATTTAAGTATTAATGGGAAAAAATAGTTAAAGAATAACGAATCTAAATTTAGAAAGAAAATTGATATACTCTTTCCATTAACCAGTTATGGTCCATTAATTCTCATTATTGAATCCAAATCAGAAAATATTGGTAATTTACATCCAATGAATTTGGGGAAAAATTGAATAACCAGGAAAATGTAGGAATCAAGAATATAGCTAAGAAGGGTAGAAATATAATATCAATCAAATTTAATACATCGGTATCAGCAAATACATTTTTGACATCACATGACTTCCCTAAGAATGAATGTCATGTATATATTCCCTCACGTATGGTGTATCAAGTAGGGGGGTTATCAAGGATAAAGGTGATGCAATTACTGAAGATGACATTTTTAAAGCCGATTCTAAAATTAAAATTATCGGGGCTAGACAACTCAATAGACGTGTTATTGAAGATGGTAAAGCTGAACATATATCTCATCTAACTCCTGGGTGGTTACTTACGAGGAAAAGGGCATTCCGGAGTTTGTGGGCATATGGGGGTGCATAAGACGAGTGAAATTATATATTGGCCCCGACATACAATGTTATAAATGTTCAAGGTATGGTCATGTTCTAGGAAATTGTAATGGCAGAAAAAGGTGCAGAATTTGCGGGGATTCCCATGAGGAAAATGATGTGACAATAAAAACAATCCTTGTTGTATGCACTGTCAAGGTAAACATGCCTCCACAGATAGGGTTTGTCCAGAGTTTGGCAGACAAAAAAAAACTAATGAGATCATAGCAGTAGAAAACATATCTTATTTTGATGCGATAAAACAGGTTAGGAAGGACTATATCGGCCCCTTTTCCCAACCGCAAAATTTTCCCCCAGTGGGAGAATCTCCATCTACAAGAAGAAGAACCTCAAGAATCATCAGTTATTCAAATTTCCAATCGTCGTCTTATGCTGGAAACACAGCAAAGAGCCAGTTATGTGTCAGTGCTTAAAAAAAGAAAGACACCTCCCTCTCAACCTGAGGGCTACGATAGAGTAGCGCATAAAAATCAACTGACTGATACAGCTTCTCCTTCATTTGACCCATCTATAATACTATTAGGGAACAATAGAAGCTCTACTCTTCAAGGGGAGTTATTTAAAGAAGAGTATACAATGCGGCAATAAACTATGACTTTGAGTTAGTTAAGAGTCTCTTAGAAAAACGTGAATTAGAGGAAAAAAGATCAGGACAGGTTTCCACCACTCACTAGTCTCACTAGAGAGGACATGGAAACTAATAGTTCTTGATGCTCATAATTATGGCTAGGATTATTCAGTGGAACTTGAGAACTGTGAATATTAATTCAATTTATCTGAAACTGAGAATTCAGAAAATGAATCCTCCGGTAATTCTTTTATCAGAAACATGGCTGAGTGAGGAATAGTTTTTAATATACCAGGATATTATATCATAAGACAGGATAGGGACAGACACGGTGGCGGAGTTGCCATTTTAATTAATAAATCAATTCAATTTTCAATTGTCAATTTTCCATATTTTAACCCTCCGAATAGGGTCGAAGTTCAATGTATAAAGATTGGGGACATTCAGATAATAAATCTGTATTATTCACCTGATGTTGAAATGGACGAAGAATTTTTGAATGGTTTATATGTACAATTATCTCCACCATTTATAATAGGGGGGGGGGATTTCAATGCCCAACAGCCTATGTGGGATTCAGGAGGGGCTAACAGACATGGATTAACAGTATCTAATTTTATATTAAATAATGACGATATATGTATATTAAATGATGGAAGTCCCACTAGAATAACACCTCTAGGGACTAATAGAAGTGCACCTGATCTCACGTTATGCTCTGCAGATTTAAGTCTAGATTTAGAATGGTCTGTTTGTAAAGATCCGGGATCAAGTGATCACCTCCCAGTGTTGATTGATTTTGAAAATAATTTTCCTCATACAGTTCAACCTATTCGACGATCTCCACTGCCAAGGTTCAATATTAAAAAAGCTAACTGGGACGCTTTCCAGGAATTTTTCTCACCTCAAGTAATTTCAGATAAGATTGATGATATTGATTCCTTGCAACAACTCATAGTAAAGGCTCCAAGAAAATCTATTCCTGAAAAGAATTACTCCAAAAAAGGAAATAAATATGAAATTCCATAGTGGGATGATGATCTTAGTGACGTAGTTAAGAAGAGGCAGGAATGTTTTAAGAACTATTTAAGTAACTCTACTATGAATAATTTCATTGCAGCTAAACGAGCGCAAGCGCAGGCTGAATACAAAATTAAAACTAAGAAAAAAGAAGCTTTTTTGCGCAAATCTATCTCAAAAAAATTCTAAGGAAATGTTGGCGAACATTAAGAGATTCAAACACGGTTCTAGTTCGGTATAAAATGATCGATGTACAGTGCCTTGCAGGCAGGAGATACTGGAGCGCCTATGAACCCCCTATCATCCCCCTACAACCAGTTCAATATGTCCAGGAGAAGGCAAGACATTTTCCTCCTATTTCAATGGATGAGATGATTAATACAATTCAAAAGAAAAAAGACTCACCACCCGGAATGGATGGTATTTCATACCCAATGATAAAGAACATCCCTTTTCCAGTGAACGTTAAATTGCTGAACTTTTACCATGAAATTTTGTGTACTGGGGTTATTCCTTCAAATCTTAAAAATTCAGTAATTATTCCCATTTGTAAAGAGGGAAAAAACCCTTACAATGCAGATAATTTCAGGCCAATTGCCTTGATGTCATGTTTATTGAAGATTATTGAAACAATTTTGGCTGTTCGACTTGAAAGAATATACGAAAGTATTATTCCAGAGGATAACTTACAGTTTGGGTTTCGGAAAGGGAAATCAATTAATGATGCAATTTCTTATTTAGTATCGTTAGTAAATCTTGCTTTTATATCAAATGAGGTTGTAATAATAGTTTTCTTAGACATTAAAGCAGCATATGATAACGTTAGTTTTTTCCTATTAGACTCAATACTCATAAATGATAAGATTCCGGTAGTAATAGTTGAAGTCATTAAGAGCCTTATGTTGCAGAGGAATATTTATATTATTAATCCTTGTACAAAAGAACTGGTGGGACCCAATCAAGCAAATATTGGGTTGGCCCAAGGATCTGCCCTTAGCCCGATCCTTTTTAATTGGTTTGTTAAAGATATGTCCGAAAGTATATCTCATATTCAGGGTGCGGAAGTGATAATATATGCTGACGACAAAACTATTGTTGTCAAAGGTCGGGACTTTAGAAATGCATATAGTAAAATGAATCAAGCTCTAGATTGCATCAATCAGTGTGCACGAAATAAAGGTTTTACAATTTCATCAGAGAAATCTAAGGCTTTGTGTTGTCATAAGTATAAAAGCTGGATTAATTTACCTCCCCTTACAGTGGGTGAGAATATTATTCCATGGGTAAAATCAACAATATATTTAGGGGTCAATACACATCATAAACTGGTCAGGTCAAGTTGATAATATGGCAAAGAAATCACTGAGGGGCATAAATGTCATGAAATCATTATGCAGGATCTGGTGGGGTTCTCACCCATCTACTTTAGTATCAATATATAGAGGTATTGTCAGACCTGACTTTGATTGCGATAGCATTTTATAGCTAAATGTCCCAAAAACTCATTGGACCGATTAGATAGAATTCAGTATGCTGCTGTTCGAACAGCCCTTGGATTCATGAAATCTACTCGTACCAACATTTTATTGGATGAAAGCTCTGAATTACAGTTGCAGGATAGAAGACTATGGTAGGCTATTAGATTTGTCAGTAAACTCCATCGCACAGTTAATAATCCAGCCTTATCAAAAATCAGATCTTTGAATTTTTGGCGTCATATTTGGGAGGACAGAAACTCTCCAGCAATTCTATCAGCACTTCAATATATGGATGGCACAGAGAATGTTTAATCAAATAATCTACTTCCCTGTTTCAAATATCCTCCAAATATTCATTATACTCAAATTAATTATATCATGCTTGGACTAGAAAAAACACATAATGATAATTCCCAACTATTTTTGGAACAATGCAATAATAAATTTCCGTTATGAACAATTTTCACAGATGTTTCTATCAGGAATGAAAAAGTGGGAATAGATGTGTATGTGTCACAAAAAAACTCCTTTAAGGAAAGAATTCCCAACTATCTTTTTATATGTACCGCGCGCGGAACTATTGGCGATCCAGAAAGCGTTAGAGTTAATTTTTTTTCATAAAATTGAAAAAAGTTTGATAATTTCATACTCTAAAAGCGCTTTAGGAAATATAACTAACTGGAAAATAAAGGCGTCCAATGATCATATTACATTAGGCATCAGATCGGAAATAATCAGGTTGAAGAACGTAGGGTACAGTCTCATATTGTTGTGGGTTCCTAGTCATACCAAAATTGCAGGGAACGATGCAGCTGACAGCCTAGCTAAAGAAGGTTCTCTGCTGGAAAGAATAAAACAGATAAAGGGGGATGTGGCGGACTTTTTTCCCATATGGAAAAATTGGAAGGAGCATATGTTCTTATGAGGAACCGTGATAAGCTGTCTTCTCCCCCATGGTTTCATAAAATAGAATTACCCCGACATTACATCACTACTATGTGCAGAAATAGGTCTGCACATTTTTTATCTCCATCTCATTTATTCAAAATTAAAGTGAGAGATTCCGATAGGTGTGGAGCGGTAGGCGACTTGAATCATATGTTTTTAACTGTTCGAATAATAGTAGGAATATTAATGAATTCATTAAGAACATTATCAACTTAAAAAATTTCAATCTTTCCGATTTGCATTTATGATATAATATTTCCTGTAGATATTCGTATCTGCAAAAAATAATACAATTTTAAGTGAATCATCTATCAAACTATAATATGCATGTAGTTAACGAATTCACATAAAATACTAAATTACAAGAATATACTAATCCTACTTTCCTTTTAGTTAAGAGAAGTCCAGGACCGCATGCTTCTTGTCTGTAGTCCTAATTGGTAGAACCTTTCAACCTTACATCCTTGACCGACTCAAAAAAAAAGGGGAAAGATAATACAAATAAATCAAGTCTGTTAAATGAAGGAGTTAAACTAACTGGGTATTAGTACACCAAGATCCGTCAGAAGATGTCGGGCCCAGTTGAATTATCAAGTGGATTGAGTAAATGACCTGGATGTCGAGCTTATAGAAAAAAAGAAGAAGAAGAAGAGGAAGATTACGATACTCAATAATTCTGTGGATAACCAAAAACTATAGTTAATGAATTAAATTAAAATTTTAGCGAGGTCCGAAAATGAAGTCATTTCTGTAAAAATAATCAGTGTTAATCGACTATAGGAGAAGTATTTCAGAAATTGTAGATGTTCATTTAGAAATGTCATCTTATAGGGTAATTTCATTTTATTGGTAGAATTGTACACATATAATTGTTGTTGAGAATTTGATTTTGGCTGAGAATTTTGATTTTAGTTCGAATGAATTGATGATGTTTTTGATTCATTAAACATTTTTATATGGGTATATTGCTAAATTGTTATTATTTCAATGTAAACTGTCTATATCAGTACTTAAGGTACTGCTTAGATAATATATAAAATGTTAACACAATTGTATATTTTCATTCAATAATGCATTTACAAGAGTTTGAAGATTATTCATTTTCGGAAAGAAATTCCCACTGTGGAAAAAATACACGCTGTGCTCGTTGGAGATCAGGACTTGCCTTTAATATTAAAAAACAAATTGTGGCAAGTTTCCCATGAATAGAATTTCTCATGGAAAAAGCACAACAGAAAGTCAGTTCTCATAGATAAAGAAGCAATCTTTTGCTGGAGAAGAAATTATTTCAGAGAAATAAAAAAATATCGTGTTGAAAGTAAGGATTTTTTTTTTAATTGTTAATTAACATAAAAAATCATACAAAAAATATAAGATTGAGGAAATGGCAAAATACCGGGAATTTTATATACTTCGCCTTTCACCTTACCACTGCGAATTGAATCCGATTGAACTAATATAACACACAGGTAAAGGGTGAAGTGACTAGAAAGAAATTTTAAGATAAAAGATGTCGAACTTCATTTCAATAGTGCAATAAAAAGTGTTATATCTAGAAACTGGAAAAATTGTATAGACCACGTCATTAAAGAAGAAAATAAAATGTGGGAACTGGATCATATTATGGATGCCATGATAGATCCTGTTATAGTAAATTTAGGTGATGAAGATACATTATCAGAAGATCAACTGTAAATACTTTCTGAGAATATTGCAGCTTAAAATATATATGAGCATTTTGACAAGCATTATTTTGATTTTTATAATATTAAAGCGTAGAAAGAAATTGAATTTTATAAAGTCATGCAATTAGTTATAAACATTGTTTAACATTTCATTAGGTTATGTTAAAACTCAAGTGGAAAATTTAGCTTAAGTTTACTATAATATAAAATTAACTTCAATTTCCATAATTTACTAAAATTATTGAGTCATCTGTCGTATCATAAATATTATTTAATTATTATATATTTAACGTATATAATTTGGGTCGTTCGTCCCTCATATAATGAAAGATTGGCTAGACCTGGTCTCATAACCTTCGAGCAGCGAAGACATCGCGGAGATATAATCTTGTGCTATCGTATAATTAAACACAATTACGCCAACCTGAGATATTTGTTCAGTTTGAGTGCTGATACTCGTTTGCGAGGACATCATCTGAAGCTGAAAAAAGAAAAATTTTCGTCGAGACAAAGACAGTATTTTCTTGTCAGTAGGGTGTTCGATGATTGGAACAGGTTTTCTAGTGATGTAGTGGACTCAAATTCGGTTAATGAATTCAAAAATAAATTGGACTTTCTTTTGTTTGATTAGATTTCGTTTTTGACATAAGTGGATTTAGTTATTATATATGTGTGCATATTTAATTATGGCTAAGCTGTGCTTGCAATACTATAGAAATTATTTTATTGTTATTAGGCTTTCATAGGACTTGTCCTCAGCCTTAAATTACTTCAATAATAATAATAATAATAATAACTAAGCGTAACTGCAAAGCTTGCGAGAAGAGGTCATAATGGAACTCAGAAGCGAAAATGATACTCATAACGGTATACCTGCCGGAGTCAATGAGAGTGTTACAAATAACATCGAAGCCACGGAAACGAATATTAACATGGAACGCCCTCCTGAGCCGAATCAGCTGAACGAAAATATGTATTTAGCAAGATCAGAACTCAACAGAGCAATAACTGAATTCGGTGGTAGTAACCCAACTAAAAGACCTAAACTGCCCAGACTCAAGACGAACAAGAACACCAATATCATCCTAGCAAGCGTAAACTCAGTGTTTGAAAAATATACCGACCAGAACATCTTGGAGAAGATTCACAATTTGATTTACTGTGGAGCAGTAGCGGTTCTTCGACTTCACAAACAACAAATCTCCACAACTCTGATTCAAGCTGAGCCAAAAGCGTCAGAAAACCACCATGGCAAAAACGACTGGAGAAGGATATTGATAATATTAGAGCAGAAATCGGTCGCCTCACAGAATTCCTGAGAAACAGAAAACCCTCAAGGCGCTTGAAATCACATGTACGCAAAATTTATAGAAAAATTGGTACGAACACAAAACACCCTGATCACAAACAACACATCGACGTGTATATGGACACTTTGAAACAGAAACTCCAAGCAAAAGCAAAGAGGCTTTCAAGATACGTCAAGTGTACTGAAAGGAAACACCAAAAACCAAAGGTTCCTCCAAAACGCAGCCAATTTTCTTAAGGGAAATAACAAAACTGCGACCAACAATAACAGAGAAGTACCTGACGCACAGTGCTTGACCGACTATTAGTCATCACTATGGTCGAACCCCAAAGAACACAATAGAGATGCGGAATGGATCACAAATGAAAAAGAATGCCTCGATATCAGACATATGGACTTCGATGGATTAACGGAGGAAGAAATCACAACAGTAGTTCGAGCGACCAACAATTGGAAGGCCACAGGTATAGATAATATCCACAACTACTGGTACAAGAAGTTTGATAAGCTCCATGGAGCCCTAGCGGCACAGCTCACGTATGTTCTTCAACATCCCAAGAAAATACCCACTTTCCTAACGCAAGGCTTAACATATATGCTACCTAAGAGCGATAGAACACAGGATCCGTCTCAATATAGGCCAATCACTTGCCTGCCAACATTCTACAAAATACTCACCTCATGCATATCCGATCGAGTACACCAACACCTTGATGACAACAATATATTTGCTGAGGAGCAGAAAGGATGCAGAAAGAAACACCACGGGTGCAAGGAACAACTCATCATCGATTATGTGATAATGAAACAGGCACACGTAGGGCATCGGAATGTTCATTCAGCTTTTCTCGATTATCGTATTCGATAGTACCGCCCATTCTTGGCTTGTTGAAGTATTGCAGATATACAAAATTCACCCAGCCCTGGTAGAGTTCTTGAAGACAACAATGACACACTGGCGCACGTCTCTGCAGGTCAACATGAACAATAAATCAATTAAAACCGACGAGATACCCATACGTCGTGGAATTTTTCAAGGAGACTCTTTGAGTCCACTATGGTTCTGTTTAGCAATGAACCCATTGTCCTCAATGCTCAATAGAACAGGATACGGATTTAGGATAAAAGCAGAAAGGAATTATCATACAATCTCCCACCTGCTGTATATGGATGACATCAAATTATATGCTTCGAACAAGAAGCAATTGGATGATTTGCTGAAAACTGTCAGTGAGTTCTCGGCAGATGTTCATATGAAATTCGGGATTGAAAAATGTAAGACCCTGAACATTCAAAGAGGGATTATACAGTGCATGAGAGATGACGAAACATACAAATATCTGGGATACCAACAAGCCAGATTGCTAGACCAAAAACAATCAAAGGAGAGGATTCGTTCAGAATACAGTCAGCGTCTGAAGACTGTACTGAAATCAATGTTGAACTCGGAGAATTTAGTCAAGGCAATTAACACCTACGCCATTCCAGTGTTGCTTTACTCATTTGGAATAATCAGATGGACTAAGACAGAACTGGATGATATTCAAATGCAGACCTGAACGATGCTGACAAAGTACAACAATCATCATCCTAAATCGTCTGTGATACGAACAACTTTGAAGCGGAAAGAAGGAGGACGCGGATTAATAGATGTTGTCAATTAACACACCGAACAGATAAAAAATCTCGGAGAATTCTTCTGTACAAAAGCTCTTACTTCTGACTTACATAGAGTGGTATCGTTGGCTGATAGGGGATATACACCACTAAATCTTGCTACCAGAGATGACCCGCTGAATCTACCGTTCCTATCAGATACTGAAAAACAAGAGCGATGGTCAAGAAAAGAATTGCATGGACGACATCACCATGAGATTAATCAACCACACATCGACAAAGAAGCCTCCAAAAAATGGTCGATGAAAGGAAATTATTCGCAGAAATTGAGGGATTCCTTATGGCCATCCAAGACCAAGTGATCGCTACGAACAATTACAAAAAATTTATAATGAAGGACGGAACATTACAAACAGATAAGTGCAGAAAATGCCATATAAGATGGGATACTATATAGCATATTACGTCCGGATGCGAACAACTGGCCAATACGGACTATCTTCACAGGCATAATCAAGTGTGTAACGTACTTGCATACAAGTACGGACTTCTGAACACCTTCCAGCCATATTAAAAGTATCAGCCGGCGCCCGTATTGGAAAATGACTCTATCAGATTATACTACGATAGGCCTGTTATCACTGACAGAATGGTGACGAATAATAGGCCGGACATAGTGGTGTATGATAAGAGAGCCAGAACAGCAATGCTGGTGGATGTCACCATACCGAATAATTACAACGTGCTTAACAAGTTCCAGGAGAAAAAAACCAAATACACAGACCTTGCTATTGAGATCAAGCAGATGTGGCACCTCGATAAAATAGATATTGTTCCTGTCATCGTATCCTCGACTGGTTTAATACCCAAAACTTTGCATGATAGCCTTAAGAAATTAGAATTGCATAAGAATACCTATATAGAAATGCAAAAAGCTGTAATTCTTAATACATGTAGGATAGTAAGGAAATTTATGTCAAGTATATTGTAATCGAGCCTATTCCCTTTAATTGCTAAATCTGGGAAAGGTAAATTATATCCAGCTAACAGCTGAGATAGTGCATAAGTCCACGATAATAAATTGAGCGTAAGTTGAGTATGGATGAAATTAATAAAATAATTATTTTTGACAAACGTAACTATCTAGATATTCACATTAAGTTATTATCTTTTTCAAATACATTAGTATTCAACTGATTCAATTTTATTTTCGAAGAGAATACTAAAACACATATTCGTCTACGTTACTGAATACAAAATTTAGACGTCTAAAGTAAACATTTTATTTCAAACGAAAGTAATAAAAAAGACAGAGAATATCGTATTCAGGTGTTCTTCCTAGAGATTTGTACGTGGGTTTCTATCAAAGATCCGGCAATAAATTGGACTGTTCCAAGACGAAATCATAGAAACTACATTTATTTTTGAATTTCTCACGTACCACATTTGTAAGGTATTTGCATACTTAATGAGCTTTTATTGCTCTATGTCTTTACCAAATAGACTATACTTTTATCGAATTGGCCATAATCTATCACTGATATCACGACTAATTGTATTTAAGATTATTGTAGCACTCCACTTCGAATATTGCTCTACAATATTATATTATTGCAAAGAAACTCAGAAACCCGAACTCTAGAACTAACAAAAAAGAGCGATACGAATTATCTTAAGGTTTAATGAATATACTCTAATAAGTCTTATGTTGTATTGTTTGGAGTTTATGGATATCAACTAGAGTTTGGTTTTCAATGTAATGGAATTCGTTCATGAAATATTCCATAATATAATGCCGTTTTATATGTCTGGAAGAATACGATTCGTGACCTACTACTGGCACAAAAAAATAACCGGAAATTCTCATTTAAATTGTCCACGTTGAGTATTTTTAAGTATTTCAAGTTTCTGTATGTCAGTGGGACTGTCCTTAATTAATGTGCGAAACATGTGCGCGATCTGTCAACTAGTTTGTTTACGACAGCTGTTGAAACCAATCGACCTCAGTAGTAATCTACGAATTTTACAATGCAAAATAATATTGAAGTAAGAGGTTGTCTAAAATTTTGTATGTTTGAACGAAATTCCGTGGGCTGAATCGTTGCTAATGTTGGTAAAGGCTTATGGAGACTTTGTTTTATCGGAAACCCAAGTGTACGAGTGGTAAACAGACTTTAAAAATGGTCAGGAGATTGTCGAAGATTTGCCTCGTTTCGGACGACCTTCGATCTCTTCAACCGACGTTAACGTCCAAAAATCAAGGTAATGGTGCTCGAAAATCATCATGCCAGTGTTAGGGAGATATCTCTCGTGAAACCGCTCGTTTGATTTTGGTGAACCAATTGGGCATGCGGAGTGTCGCCGCTCAGCCCGTTCCAATAGAGCTGAATTTTCTTAAGAAAAAGTATCGGATGCAGGTAGCTGCAGACATGCGGGATCGTGCGAATTCTGATTCCACGTTCATGGGACTGATCATAACTGGTGACGAGAAATGGGTCTATGAATACGACATACTAACGAGCCAGCAATCATCGAAAGGAGTGGGAAAAAATGAGCCAAAACCGAAAAAACCTCGGCAAAGTGGTTCGAAAATCAAGACGATGCTGATTGTTTTTTTCGATATTCGTGGTGCGGTTCATCATGAATTCGTTCCGCAAGGACCAACGGTCAATAAGGATTTCTATTTAACCGTTTTGAGACGTTTGCGTGGAAATATTCGCCGTAAACGGCCGGTTCTGCAGCAAAACAATTCCTGGATTTTGCATGATGATAACACATCATCTCATCGAGCCACGGTTATTAACGACTTCAAGACCAAACACTCGATAAATACCCTCGAGCAGCCGCCTTATTCGCCTGATCTAGCTCCGTATAACTTCTTCTTTTCTCCAGACTGAAATTGCCGCTCCGAGGAACCAGATTTGATCTATAGTAATAGACGTCATAAAAGAAAATTCGCATAAGGAGCTGGAGGCCATCCCTGAAAGCGCTTACAAAAAATGTTTCGATGATTGGAAAAACGTTGGCATATGTGTATCGCTTCAAATGGAGCATATTTTGAAGGAGATGCGATAAATATTGAAGTAGTCTAAGATTTTTGCGTCTTATTTCAAATTTTCGGATACTTTTTTGTTACCGTTTACACAACAAGAGCGGCAGCAGACAGGAGGGAATAAGGAAATCGTTGTTTTATGATGTAATGGGTTTGTATAACTGGCTCTTAGGGAATACTCAATCAATTGAGGAACTGTGTACCTTCAAGAAATGTTCAATCCGTTTTATAAGGGAGAAGTACTAGCTTAGTACTAGGGGACCAGAGGTTCCAAACACCTGTTGGAAGTATCGTATTTTTTTTCATGACTCTGTTGTTTGTTTCAATGGAGAATCCTATGTCAATTAGATCATTTATCATGTGTATATGTGTATGCAGCAGAAATTTGCTAAATAAATACCTACTACTTCTACTACTACTACTACTACTACTAAGAAAAGTTTCAAACACTTTGTAGGCTAAATCATTAATCTCTCGAAAGACGACGAGAAAAAGGTCATTCCTGAAAAAAGTCTATATTTATATTTCTGCAAATCGATGAATCATTGATGAAATAACTAAGCGAGTCAAATACTTTTATCGAATTGGCCATAACATATCACTGATACCACAACTACCGGCGTTTAAGACTATTGTAGCACCTCACTTCGAGTATAACCCTAAAATATTATATTATTACAACGAAACTCAGAAACCTGAACTCTAGAAGCAACAGAATAGATGCGAATTTTCTTAAGAATCAATAAATATACTAATAAGACTGGGTGTTGATTTGTAATTTATTCAAATTGATCTTGATGCACTGTTGTGCCACTTTTTGATTTAATTGAACTCGAAGGACCAGCGAGATTTTTGAATTGGTGAATCTCACGAGCCTTTTGCAAATGATTTTGCACGATAAAGATAACGACACGAAGTCTGGGTTTTAATGTTTATTAGACGAAAGATTTCTAACCACTTCTTTTTACAGGGAGAGATATTCTACTCATATAAACTTATGTACAATAGGATTACTAAACCTAGAAATTCCCGAAGGCAATAATACCTTTAGAAAGTATATATAGTTACAGGCCTAAGATAAGCAGAGGGTTCGGGCGATACCCCTCAGGTAAGGGTTCAAACCTGGAAAAAAGGGTAATAAATTGGTTTGAGAAATTCCCTAGATTTATATTATATAGATGGTAAATCAAGAAATTCTTGAAAGTAAACTAAGCTGTATTCAACTAAACATTGGGGATTATTTAGAGTTTATGGATGTAAAATTGAGATTGGTTTTCAATGTAGTGGTATTCGTTCACAAAATATTACATAATATGATGCCACTTTATGTCTGGATCAATACGACTCGTGAGCGATGTTCAAAGCTATTCAGCAAAAGTGGCAACAGACAGGGGAGAATGAGGAAATCATAATTTATAACCGTCTTTCAGGGAATATTCGTTCAATTGTGAGACTGTGTGAATTTAAGAAATGTTCAATCCATTTTATTAAGGAGAATTACTAGCTTAGTTCTAGGGGACCAGAAATTCCATACTGCTGGAAGAAGTATCCTGTTTTTTTCATGATTATGTTGGTTTCCTTTTCAATGGAGAATCCTATGTTAATTTTCATTTTGTATGTCAGCATATGTGCAAGTAGCTCAAAGTTGATGAATAAATACCTACTATTGCCACTAAGAAAAGTTTGAACCACTTTGTAGGTCAAATATTAATATATTGAAAGATGACGGAAACAGTGAAATTTATGAGAAAAAGCTTTCTTCTAAAACAAGCCTCTATTCATATTTATAGATATCGATGATTGCTCTATGATATTTGAAGATGACATTGTGTTAGTATTACCCTTTCCGAATGTAGGGCGAAGGGCATGCGAAAATAATTGTAATGCATTTTCAATCAGTTTTCTGATGAACCAGAAATAGAATTTCAGAATTTAACCTTTTCTAATTCCTTCACAGAAAAGTACAGTCCTTTGAAAGGAATGATGAGAATCGCAATTTATTTGAAGTAACTGATGAATCAATGTTCAATTAGGACGTTCTTGCCTCTGAATATCCCAGTGTTCAAATAAATCATTTTCTTGTGGGCAAAGACGCACTCTACTCATTCGATGAGATAAGGGAGTAATTTTCATCAGAATTGTTGACAAAATTCGAAATAGGAATAAAATTTCTCAGTGTCTCCATTATGTGTTTACAATTGATCAAAGAATTGAATGAAAATTATCTACTATTTCGAATGAAAATCATACTAATCAATTTCGGGTTCGCCTGATTTTCCAGGAAAAATCCTCAAAATTATTGTTTAATGTTTTATTCCATGGATTTTTTTCAAGCAGAGCCTGTCGAGTTGAAATACCACAGATTGGTGAAAAAATGATGTACCTAGGTATACTCCAAACGTTCACGTGATTCAAAAGTGGTGATTCGTGAAACTTAGGTTGTCAAAAAGTGTTAGTTTGTTTGCAACGGTTCACGAAGAATATTTTCACAGATTGATACTTATGGTGCAACGATAGAGTTCAAGAAAATGCTCAGACACATTTCTTTTGTTTATATTCCTTTTACAAATAGAATGGCTAATATAGAAATAACTCTGATAGTACATTGAATTGAAGATTACTTAATGTATATTAGATAAATAGGTCTCCTCAAGGGCGAAAAAAATCCATTGTGACATTTCCTGATCGAATTATGGTCAGATAAATACGTATTTACGTATCAATTGAATAACTCTGAAGATATCATTCCCTAAGCGAGAGTTTATTCTTTGTTTATGCGAAAAAAAATTAGTTTATAAACGACGGCGTAGTATCACCCATATTTTAAATGACATCTGGGTCAGTATCTTTTATCTGATTCTCTTGAAACTGGATTAATTCTGCCATTTCCTTCGTGTTTTACGTAGAAGCAAGTTCTCCAGTTTTCTTGGCGAATTCACTAATATTTGAGTTCTAATGTAAGCATATATTTTCAAGAATTACTTGATAATTGATAGAGATATCGACTTGATTATTTTTCATTTAGATGATTCGCCTTTTTCTTCTGGTTGGACTCGCAGCTCAAGGAAATGGATTTTTGTCATATATGTTCCAGTTCAGCCATAGGGGAAATTGCTCAGAAAATCAGTTCAATTGTGTAAATAACCATTGCATACCAACGGATAAAAGATGTGATGGCGTTAATGATTGCACGGATATGTCCGATGAGGAGGATTGTGGTAAGTTTTTTGGCCTGTAAAAAGTATAAACATATTTTTATTCATCTATGCTTTTCAAAAAAAATTATGTAGCTGATTTCGTGAAAACCTTGATATAGGTATTAGAAGAAAAATTGATTTCAATGTGAATAGGTATCATCGTTTTATTAATTCGAAAATGAAATACCATAGCAAAAAATGCTTTTTTGTTTTTCAGATTACATACTCTGCAAGGGCGATAATCTCTTTAAATGTAAGAATGGTAGATGTATCAGCAAATCTTTTATATGCGATAATGAAAATGATTGCGAAGATTACTCCGATGAAGAGAATTGTACCAACTACAAGGTAAATTATTGACTTTTCTCCCATCTTTCCATATTCTGAATATGTTTCATTGAATTGATTGAATCAATCTGAACATAGGTAATAATTTCATAAATTATTTGTCACAAATATGAAGACTGTTCACAAAATAATCTGTAATGTCGTTGTGGGTGATGTCATTCAATTTTAAGTTCATATAAACATAGGATAGAAATGCTGCTCATTATACAGGCTGGTAGGCTTTAACAGAAAGTCAGTTTGTCATGAATATTTATGTAATCTTTTCGTTATTTTTAGTCATTTGGCATTAAAGGATTTACCATCAATAATTAGCTTAAACTTATTAATTTTAGTTGTGTGCGGAATTGAGCTTTTAAAGTATTTCTTATTCGAGCAAAGAAAGATACACATTTTTTGTTTTACTATTACGTCGACATTTTTTTGATTGAGCCAATGAAAAGAATACATTTTTGTTTGTATTTTTCGAATCTCTCTTCCTTTTCTAGTAAAAAATAGAATTCATTGAGTCGTTTATCCCTAGACAGCATTGTACTAACAAACTATTACACCATATTCTTCTCGGATTAAGCAAAAAAAAGTACACGTTAGTACACGTTAATCAGTTTTTCAGTATTAGTCGTGTCTCGCTTCTTTATTTGGGATTAAAAATAAAATCCGGTTTATTGAGCACTCTAGAATTGATAAAATATTATATAGCCGGCTCGGTGGCGTATGGGATATGATGCTTGTCTCCTACGCAGAGTTACCTGGGTTCAATCCCCACAAAGTCGGTGCGATTTTTCGGATTCTGGGAATCGCTTGAGTGTCCATCTTTCGGAGGAGATGTAAAGCTGTCGGTTCTGTCTAACAGAGATGTGTTGACATTAAAGATCCCTTCCCTCGACACGAGAGGGATTCGGCAAAATTCCCGGGTTAGTGAGGTGACAGAATTCCCCGGCGTGTCATTAGCCGAAAGGCAGAAATAGAGCACGTTAAAGGAAAAACAAACAAACAAATATTATATAAACTGAGTTGCACTGAAGGCATTGGCATCCGACATCTGCATGTCACTTATTGTGCAGGAATGTTACTCCACCCTCGCCAAACCGGAAGTAAGGAATAAGCCCCGTCTGATGTGGATTCCATGACATTCCGATGTTGAGGGAAATGAGAAAGCGGCCTCATTGGCAGCTTAGGGAACAAGTTTTGGATTCACTGGATCGGAGCTTAAGCTCGAAATTCCCCTGGTACTGCAAAGAATTGAAACGAACCCGAGGTTGGACCTAATGGTACAAGAGCACTGGCTGCGCCTCATAGATCTGACACTCTCAATTTGCCATTTGTGGACCTTCCACTGCGAGAGTTAATGCTTGACTTGAAGTCTTTAGGCTAGACCTGACAATTCTAACTTCCATATTAACGTGGCACTATCATCTCAGAAATCACCTAAGTTAGGATATACTGAAGACCCTTCATGTAGAATATGTTAGGAGGAAATAGAATCAATGGACCAAGTATTGTGCGAGTGACCATGAGGACAGAGTCAGACTTGAGGAACTTAGATCTAACAAACTGGAGCTGACTGAGCTTGTTGAGCTCTTACCTACAAAGCTTATATCTTTTACTAGAAGTTTAGAGCCTGTGGGTGAAATTAAAGGGCTATTAAGCAGCCCTAACTTATCATTTATATCTATATAAATACAGATGAATATGATCGAAATTGCTTGCTTCTAAAGGTTCCTTCTAATTGGAACGTCTTGACGCTGATTCAAATATTCACGTGATTTTCAGCGTTGACGCTAGAAATCTGGGAAGTCTTATCTAACTTGACAGTGGCAGACGCCAGAAGAGACTAGTGAGCACTTTATATTTTCGGTCTTCAAGAGTTGCTAATAAAATACCAAAGGCAACTAATTTTCTTCGATACGAAATGGCTATGCCTCTATTTATCAGAAGAATGAATTTCGCAATATACAATACCAGAGATTTCAGGAATGATACCAAATCAATAACAAATAGATTTTTTATTTATCCGTTAATTGTTTCAACCTAAAATAAGGGACTAATGACGTATTTTGCCGTTCAAAATGCATTTTCGTACGAGCATCAAGATTTCATGGAAAAAGAAGTCACGTTACCATTTTGACGCTCAGAACGGGAGTCAAAACGCTCCAAAGAAAAGGCACCTTAACAATATGATGTCCTCTCCATTATCATCGAAATGTAAGAATCAACTGGGTTACATTTTTCCGAGAGATGGGTTGGTCTCATAGCCTTTACTTTTCCCTTATCTAGCTCAGTTACATCTTTTTTGTTAGGCGATACATTAAGGAAAATGTTTACCGAGTTCTGTCAGGAACCAGGGAAGAACTGCTAAAATTAAAAATGCATATAAAGTTGATCGCCATCGTTCCAAATATCGTACTCAATTTTTTTCAATTTTGTTTATTTAATTATGAGATATTTGATTTCGATTGCTAAAATTTGTCTTCATTGTTATTTAGTACATTCACATAAGTCGAAAAATGAGGTCTACTTGGGAAAGAGGTTATAATCAAACCTTTGTTTTGGCATTCTTAATGCGCGTTTCAAGATATTGTGTCAGAAAAATAATGGCAAAAAAGTCAGTTTTTGCAAATTTCCTGACCTGTAAATAGACATAGCAAAAAATATCCTTTAAATGTAAATTGCGATTCCTACATTATCTTATTTTCTTCCCCACATTAATTACATCTGAGACCGAATGGGATCGGTCCAATCAAAAGCAACGTGATCGTCTAGTACCTGAACATGTCTTCAAGTTCTTTTTATAAAATAGGACCTTCTGTTTTGTTTTGTTTTCGTGGTAACCTTTTCAAGTTTTTCTGTGTGAGGTGTGATGTGAAACGACCAAAGCTTCGCCGCTTAAACCGTAGGCAAAACAGGGAAAAACAGAAAACATATTCGGTAACAATGTATATTTGCTCTTTGTTACATTAATATTGAATTATTTTCTTTGCAATCTTTGGCGTCTTTAAATAAATTTATTAGGATATCAGATCATTTAGAGATGGGCCTTATGGGCCCTCATCCATATTATAAGTGGTAGCTGGCCCTTTGAATGGTTTAGGTTATATGATATAATGTTTTATGCACATTGATAGATTATTAAATTTTATAGAGTCGAAATTTGGAAAATTGAAACTGAAATTATTGGAAGAAGGTTAAAAATATTACCCTTATACTTTTAACAAAAATGATCTGAAAAAAGTTGTAGTAAATACAGAATAAGCCTTAACACGACCGATTCACTAGAACCTATGAAAAAATATTCTTAACATCTTATCTTGAAAGTAATAATAACGAAATTGAGGTCAGTTCTCGAATTAAAAAGAAAATCTCAGAAAATCAATTAGTCATATCGAAAGCCCTTAACGGTAATACAGTTACAACTTTAATAAAACTGCAATACAGGGTCCGTCAGCTAAAACTCCCATCCGGCATATCTTCCACAATTTTTGAGCTACAGAGCTGATTGATACCTCATTTGTAGATAATTCTGATCTCTTCCGGAATACCTATAGGGTGCTCCAAAATTGAGTAGCGACACGAAATTATTGAAGAAATAAAATTATTTCTTCGGAATTTGTTTGTCTCACTCTGTATATCGGAATTATTTCCATTACCAAATACAATATTCAATTCCACATCTTTTAAGGTATCGCAACACCTGATCAGAGGTAATTTCATCGAAAAAAAAGGAGGTTTTTTCCCTTTGAATTTCATTGTCCTGGTGCAGTTCCATGCTGAATTTTCAAAGTTTTTCTCTCATTTTCATTTCAGATTCAGTCACTTTCTGTCGTTTTACAAACATAAAGATGAAATATTTCCGATTTGATTCGAAGATCGTTATCCCGTCGGTTTCATGCTACTGCACGATCGATGATCGTCAGTTGTGTGGTCGCATTGAAGGTGAACTATTTTGATAGTACTCTCATTTTCATTATTTGGCAATGAAAGAAGATTATTTTGACGAGAATCCGAAATATTTCGTGATGGTGCAATTTACAAATTCAGAAAAAATTGAATTCCAACTAATCTATGGCGAATGTAATAAAAATGTGCGAATGGCTAGAAGACTCTATGAAAGGTTCCCAGATAGACGTGTTCTGACCGAAAAATTTTCAAGAATGTAATTGATAATCTTTGGACGTATGGATCATTCACGAAACCGAAAAGAAATAGAAACAAATCAGTGAGGGGAACCTAATCAATGTGAATGCAGTCCTAGCTACAGTAAAAGGTAACCCACACGCTTCTACTGTAACAATCAGTGTTGCTACAAATATCTTCGCAGCCTCTGTGAGAAAAATTCTGAAGGAAAATGGTTATCATGATTACAAAATAGTTTTAATACAAGAACTGCGGCCTACAGACTTTGAAAAACGGTTAAACTTCATAGCAGAAATGTCTGTGTTGCGGGAAAATATTCCAAATTTTTTACACATAATACTTTGAGCGATGAGTGTACCTTTAATGAGAGTGGCAAAATAAACCGCCTTAATACCCATTATTGGAGCAATGTTAATCCACATTGGACACGCAACAGAAACTTTCAAGTCAAATTTGAAGTGAATGTTTGGCTTGGAATTATCCTTGGTAAGATTATTGGTCCTCATTTTTTCGAGGGAAACTTGAATAGTGCTATTTATCTCGATTTCTTAGAGAATGATTTGTTCCTCTATTTTAAAAATGTGCCTCTGCAGGAAAGAATGGAAATGTGGTTCCATCAAGATGGAGCTGCACCTCACAATGCCCAAACTGTCAAAACGTTTTTGAATAATGTTTACCAAAATCGATGGATTGGAAATTTAGGACCTGAGGTGGCCACCTAGGTCGCCAAACCTTAATCCTCTCGATTATTTCGTTTGGGGATATCTCCGGAACTACGTCTATCAGACAAAACCGGATAACTTCGAAGATCTCAAAACCCGAATCCGGAATGGTTGCGCTTCAATCCGCCGGAACACGCTTCTTCGGACTGTCAATGGTGAATTAACCAAAAAATTCAATTTTTGTATCCAAAAGAATGAACAGCCATTTGAGCCATACTTATGAAAAGGGAGTGATAGTTTTCTATTGAATATTAGAGTTCAATTTCTTGACGAGTTCATAATTTTCTTGTTTCTGTGGTCTTTAAGGCAACTGCGTTTCATCACAATAGGAATAAATAAATGAGTTTCAAGCTCTTCGTTATTTTTTGTACGGAAGAATATCATTGATTGAATTCAGGGAAAGGCATTGTTTCGCTGTCAAAGAATTCACCTTCTGAATGAGACCATAGAACTGACAATGCATCGATGGTGTTGTAGCATTAAACCGACGGGATAACGATATTCGAATTTAATCAGAAATATTTCATTTTATGTTTGTAAAACGACAGAAAGTGACTGAATCTGAAATGAAAATATATATATATATATATATATATATATATATATATATATATATATATATATATATATATATATATATATATATATATATATATATATATATATATCATATATATATATATGTGCAGTAAAATTATCGATGGAAAAGTCAATTGCAAAAGCATTACTGGTCATCATCAGAGCCTTATGGTTGGACCTGCAATCTGTTGGCAGATTATTGACATTTTAAAACATCGCGGTTTTGATATTTTCCGATGATGAATTCTTAAGTTTGTAGGTCCCAGTACAAACATAGAATGATAAGGTTTTGTCAGGTTAACATTTATAGAATGGTCCAGTTTCATCGGAGTTAAAGATGTCTTGGATCGTATCCTGCGGTCAGCTCTGCCAGTATGTCTTTCCAATCATCACATACTTTTTCACTTTCACCGCATATTTTTCGAAAAACCATTTCGTTTCGTTTTTTGAGATTTTGAAGCCACCCATTGCTAGCGCGGAACTTTTCATGTCCCAATGCTATTGCAAACTGCTGAGGCTTTTCCTGAAGAATAGGGCCTCCGATTGTGATTTTTTGTCTCGGCACTGTTTTAACAACTTCAACACACATTCCTCTACGTCTTTTAACTCGCATGGTTTCAATCTTCTACTTTTTACAGGCAAACCTCTCTCTTCTGAAAACTTATCTTCAAATTTTAAAATTGTAGCCAACGTACTTGCAGGAATTCTGAATTAGCTATGGCTGATTTTTTCGTCATAGGATTTCTGTCAACATAATTAATGATGTTTCACTTTTCTGCGACCGATAAGGAACACCTTTTAAGTTTCTGAGCCATTTTAACAAACCTTGTCACAATAGTGACGAGCAGAATGTTTACATTACTTTCCATCAAACAACAATGATTGTTTTATGAACAAAAGCGTGTCCTAACATGTCGACATGAATCACAGATTCATACTTTGGTCAAAACATATAAAGGTTCTGGTTTGACGAAATTTGAAATATGTTTGTACTGGGACCTACAAACTTGAGAATTCATCATCGGAAATTATCAAATACCGCGATGTTTTAAAATGTCAATAATCTGCCAACAGATTTAAGTTTGCACTGTAATTACTTTCTAAAACAACAAGATGGTCTTCTAACGGGTACTTTCTTTGAAATCTTCATCACAATCTTGAAAATGAACTTTTCTTTCAATAATATTTTTATTAATTATGTTCTTTTCTGAAGAGACAGGTGATATATTGATATATTTTGTATATCGACAGTTACTTATAGACTATGAAGTATCTTTTCAAAATTCTCAAGTTCAATTTACGATACGATAAAATTCACTTTGAAAATTGAAAATATGTATGAAACACTCAAGTTCTTAGATATTGAAATTATGAGAACAGATAATCCTCTGGAGTTTGACATTAATCGAAAACCAACGTTCACTGATACTTTAATGCTCAATATTAGTTCGCATCCACATAAAATCAAAATGATCTCGTTTCATACATTTGTGCATAGATTACTCATGGTTCCTTTTAACATTGAAAAGGACATCAGAATTATGAAAACATTAGCGTCAAATAACAGGTACGACAATAACATCATAGACAAATAATAACTATATAACAACACATATTATATATTATATATATATATATATAGTTATATATAATATATATATATATATATATATATATATATATATATATATATATATATATATATATATATATATATATATATATATATATATATATATATATATATATATATATATATATATATATATATATATATCTATGTTCCTCTTGGTTAAGAATGATCGACTTGATACAAGGTGTATGTATATACATGTATATACAGGGTGCTTCAAAACTAAAAAACTAAACAGAGGCTATATCTACCAAGATATTCATTTCTGATCAGAACGCAAAAACAGGTCGATTTTTATTTCATTTTTTTGCACCAATACTTGAATAGCTCAGGGCGATAGATAGTCTCCTCTATTTTTCAGTAGCTCACTCTGTATCTTCTAGAGTTTTCAATCAAAAATGAAAATTCGTTCACGGGGATGCAGACAAAGATAATACCCTTCTTTCGAGTTATCACTCGACCCATCTACCCTCTTCCAAATTTTCAAGGGTGGTCACCCCTGCTCTAAGGGTTGAAATTCAAGATGAGGAAGGTACTTGATGATGACTGCCATTGATCAGCATGGATCTGTGCCATTTTCTTTCACTGAAACTTGAATAGTCTCAGGGAAATAGTCTTCCCTATCTTTCAGTTGTTCAACCTGTATCTTTCACAGTTTTTAATTAGAAATGGAAATTCGTTTTGCCTCTATATCTTATATGATATATATATATATATATATAATCTAACCTAAACTTTTCATATAAGTCGAACTGGTCCATCAATATTAGAGTAGACGAGCACAAAGAAAACAAGTGAATCATTTCAAAGATTCAACAAAAATCCAAATTTCACATTTAGGAAACAAAAGCAAGAGATTTGACTTATTAGAATTTGCATTAATTTCATCAGCTAACAAATATAATCTAACCTAACCTAACGAACAACTTGATTTTCGTTCGTTGTCACTTCTCTCATCTGTTTCTTAGGTATAAATGACATTGTAATTTTTCAATTTGCCCTTGGTTTTCGAAATGAAATAAACTTTGAAATATATGTGAAACATATTTTTACTAATAATATTTTGTGAAACTTAAGCTTAGTGTTTTTTTCTTCAATTATGCAATTATTGAATAAATAAAATAATTATGCAAATTAACTAAGTGACGTTCTTTAGATAGATACATTATTTCGACCATTCAAAAACTTTTTACATAAATTAACTATTTTCTAATTGTAGCTAACAGACAATGTTACATTACGTATCTATCTAACCATGAAATAATAATCAAATTCTGAATATCAATCAACATATATCCCGAAAATTAATATGAACGTTTAACTACAGCTAGTTGTTTCGAGAAAAATAATGAATCATATTATTTTCGAATCGACATAAGTCACATAAGGTTTTAAAACGATCATATCATAATGATGTTTTTGTTAGGGATATAATCAAAACTAATAATGTATTCTGGCGACAAATTTGTGTTTATTTTTGGATTATTTTGACGAGAAGCGTCAAGTTGACAGTGCAATGTTTGAGAAAATTGATGAAATTTAACAACGCTTTTGGCCATGATCGACCACCAAATAGTTTTCGTTTGACTACCCCGATAACATTTTTTTAGAAGGTCGATTTTTGCTAATCCGGAGTGATATACTTGTAGTTGATCGTATGACTAAGTTTCACTGTCTGAAGAAAGCTATTTTCAATCCTTCATTTTCCTTCAATCACATTGCATAATAAAAGAAAACTCCTATTTTTCAAAGGCCGCTTTTTGCTTTTTCGCAGGGACATACTTGTATTCATTCATTTAACCATGTTTGACTATCTCTCCATTAATATTTTTAACTCTTACTAACTGTAGATGAATAAAACAAAATGGTGCAGTATCTACTGCGTTGAACTTGAATTCTCCCAAAATTCTCCGTTGGAACAGATCTCTGCCCAGGTATCAGGATTTGGAAAGAGTCCATCTCGGCGCAAAATAAATTCAGATGTACAATCTGTATGTCCATCTCGACTCATATTCTAAATTTATTTACGATTACAATATTTTTCCAATTGTAGCTTCAGCAAAGGAAACACGTCTCAGAATATTTGTGATATATATCATTATATTCTATTTGAACATTAGAAATGAGGTTACAATACAATATTGCAACATTGCACTGAAATTATTCGAGACAATTTTAATGTAATACATCCTGTATGAAGCATTATTTTTATAAGTCCCTATACTTTCTTTTATGAAGGCATCTTTTTCTCATTTCGATATTTTTGAATTTATGTGGAAGGTGAGGTTATTACATAAACCTCAGATTTAATGCTGAGAATAACATTGATAAATCTGAAGAGCGAGGGGTGTGTACAATATACAGGGTGTCCGTGAATTAATAATTGACGTTTTACAAGTATCCCTAAAAACTCGAACGTGTTTTTAATTAACCATAATTTTTCAACTGTCCGCGTTTGAGAAAAACTGTTTCAGACATATGCGTAGCTAGGCTAATTATCAAACTTTTTTGCCTCTTGAGAAATTTTGATATGATGAGCGGTTCAAACACAAAAAACAGTTTTTAAATTTCATGATTTCGTTTCTTCAACCACCTAGCAAGTCAAAAATATCACATATTGACCATGTTGGTATTGGATTTGTATCTGTAGTCTGGCAGATTGTCATTTTATTATGCTTTACAACCTCTTGTTGACAAAATGATGTTTTCTAGGTTGCTAAATCGAATCGAGCAAATAGGAAATTCAATGTTCAGTAGTACAAAAATTGAAAAATTCGAAGAAAAAAAAAGTTTTTCACAATGACTATCTAAAAATATAAAAACAGGTTGGCCAGTTGAAAACTAAATAAGAAAAAACAAATCACTTCAGAATAACGATTAATAAGTTTACACTCAAAGTTTCATTCAACTATAGTAAATGTTCGAAAATTCCACCATTTTGCTGAATACTGGAGTTAATCCTTTTTAAGAAATTAAATTGGGACCCTTGGCATTACTTCAGGATCATTTTTGAAGGAGTTGGCAGTATTTGAAATTCTCATATGTAATTCTCCTCGGGTGTCAATTGGAGAAGAGTAAACTCTAGATTTCAAATCACCTCAATGAAAGAAGTCGCACGGTGGCAAGTCGGGTGATCGTGCTGGCCAATTTGCAGGAGCATCAGCTCCCTTTCCGATCCAACGATCCGCATACTGTGCATGTAAGAACTTGCGAACCGCTAAAGTGAAGTGAGGTTCACCGTTGTGCATAAACCACATTTCTGCACGCAGTAATACTGGAATATTGTCCAAAAAATGCGGCAAAATTTTTCGCGCAAAAAAATCAAATATGCCTTTGCGTTTAATCGATCTAGAATCACTACCAGACCATTAATGAAATTGTCAACTACTGCAATCCATACGTTAATTGTACTTGTAAAAGCATGTGGATTTTCGACACTGTACACCTGTTTATTCTGAAGATTAATGATGCCAGACCTGGTAAAATTGCATTTGTCAGTAAATAGAATTTTCACCCTGAGGTGGAGATCCTGAGTTTTCTTTTCTTGGATAAATCGGCAGAAAGTTAGGCGATTCTCATTATCGTTGGGAAGTTATACCTGAACTTTCTGAATGTGATAAGGATGAAATAATTGCTCCTTCAGGACATCATGAATCATTGTTTTAGGAACGACCAACTGCGAACTTAAACGCCGCGTGCTTATTTGTGGGTTTTCCTCAACCATGTCCAAAATTTGTTCCTCGCGTTCTACCGTCCTTACTGTTCGTTGTCGTCCTCGATCTCAATTCCTAAGCTTGAAGCAACCATTCTCGCGGAGGCACCTCTTCAGATTCACAAACGTTTGGTGGTTTGACACTATGCGATCTGGAAATCTTTCTGCATAAATTCTCGCGCTTTCACGTCCATTTTCTTGACAAAATCCGTACACCATAAGCATTTCAACCATTTCAGAGTTACTGTACATCTCCGTGCCTAATTGTGATAACAAAATCACCAAAATACCTAGTTAAGAACTCAAAGAACACTGTCAACAATTGGCTGTCAAGCCTAATGAAATGACAATCTGCCAGACCACAGAACTAAATCCGAAGCCAACATGGTCAAATGTGATATTTTTGACTTGCTAGGTGGTTGAAGAAATGAAATCGTGAAAGTAAAAAACTGTTTTTTTTTATTGAACCGCTCATCATATCAAAATTTCTCAGGAGACAAAAAAGTTTGACAATTAGCCTAGCTACTCAATGTTCGAGTTTTTAGGGACACTTGTGAAACGTCAAGGTCATTGAGTGGATCACTAAAAAACGTGATCAACGCACCCGATTGAGCATACCAAATATGGTTCATATCGATCAAATCGTTCTCGAATTATTTGAAAAATAAGAAAACGAATCTTTGGATTTCGCGACCTCTAGCGGCCAAACGAAGAAACTTTTCATATAGGTAAGTTGGCCAAAATCGACTTATTTCGAGCTGAAGAAACTGTGGTATAACGTTGTACACGCAAGTCACGGACACCCTGTATAGAATTATCAAAATGGAATGATTCAAGTGCATTTGTCGTTTCATTCAAAGCTGCAGATGTATCCGCCTAGATGAATGGTGAAAATCTAGAAGAGTTTGTTAAATGTTTTTCAAAAAGGTAATCTGAGAATTGCTTCAGCCTTTCATCTTGTGGTTTGATCTCGTACATTTCTAAGAAATAAAAATTTTCCACCTCCTCGAGCTTCAAAAATAAGAGTCCAAAACAAGTTGAATGAAGTCTTTGAATATGGCTGTACTAAGCTTGTGCGAAATGAGGTTTCATCCTCATTTCAATTTCGAAATCAATCACTATTTCTGCTGGAGATAATACAATTATGTAATAATGTTGAATAGTAGTTTTTGATTCTTCTGTGTTATTTTTTAACAGAAAAAACCAAAGGAATGTAATGACTGTTGAAAAATCCATGGGTATAATTAATAGTTTGTTTGAATAACTTGGTGCAGTATGAGAATGTTTCGTGTATATGAAGAATTTCAGAATAGCATAAAAACACGATTGATCAGTAAAAATTCATCGATTCTGTTGGGTTTCAGGTCGAGTTTATCCAATGCTCCATGAGCTTTTTGCATACATTTTGGTGAAGCTGGTAACAGTTCACAGCGTGCATAATAAATATTTTTCCTTACGCAGTGTAGTTCATTCGTCGTTAAATGTCAGCTTTAGTTTGGCACATTTCTTGTCTTATGATTTTCGGCTGTTTTTCCATTAGATCTTGCTCTGCCTCTCATTTATCACTAATATTTTGTCGTTGCAACATATGTGGTCTTCTGGTTGGCGGCTATGGTTTTCATTCGAGTTATAACACGGCGTCCGGATTCATTAACCGTTGGAAGAAATGCTGGATATTTATCTTTAACGCACCTGAATTTAATTTCCTCTAACGCTAATTCACGATTATGTTTTTTATATTTAAAACACTTATGAACTAAGAGAATTTTTCTATTTCAACATTTCTCTCAAACTTAGAGCACTATTATTCTCAAAGATCGCCTTTTTTCACGATAGATTTGCAATAACTTTCGAAACCTGATTGATTTCGTTTTCATGTTCATTTGTAAACCACCAATATGTAGTAAAATAATGAGAAAATCATGATTGGGATTGGGGCAGATTTTACCTGTGGAATTCTGGGCTGAGATGGGTATTTTCCGAAAAGGATTAGGGTCCGTAATGGCCCTTTTGGGGCCAAGATAGGTACCGCTCAAATTCGCCTCAAAACTATTAAATTCCTGTTCCATTTGAATTCCATTTCTTTGTATTTCTCAAACATGGTCTAACGATTAAATACAATTATATTACTTTGAGTTGGCGAAAATAATAAGTTTGTTCGTTATGGAAGATGGTAGAACGAAAGTGAAAGTTTAAATTGGTCAAAGGATTGAATACAATTATTACAATATTTTTTCGAGTTGGTCAAACACCGATATTTGAAAAATAAAATAGGAAGGACTTTTCGTGTAATGGAAGGTCATCGAACGAAAATTAAGGGTTGAAATAATTTTCTTAAGATGGCAAAACGATCAAATACAAGTGTGTCACTCTGAGTTAGTTATGGGGAGTGGTCAAACGCACATATTTGGTGGTTAATCAAGGTCAAACGCGTGGTTAAACACGGTAACCATAATGTTTTTTCGAAAGAAGGGGTGGTAAAATCACACTGAAGTTTTTTGGATATGGTCGTATACTGCCAAACGATCAACTACAAGTATGTCAGACACTCTCGATAAGGGGGTGGTCAGACGATACAATTTGATAGTCAAACTGTCGTCAAGCGCGTAGTTAGATTTCATCGATTTTCTCTAACATTGCGGTGCCAACTTCACAGAGCTAACATTTGAATTAACCACTAATAAATAATAAGTATTATTTTTCACTTACTATGAACTCCAATAAATTTTCAAATTTTCATGTTTTCAATTTTACTTTTATGTATTTTATTTAGTTTCTCGTAAATTCAACCTGTGAAGATAACGAATGGAGGTGTTCCGATAAATTATGCATCTTGAAAGAGTGGGTTTGTAATGGTGAAGCTGACTGTTTAGATGGGTCCGATGAAACAATAGGCTGTACGATGTCCATACCTTGTGATGGATTCAAATGTAAAAACAACCACTGTGTTCCTACTGAGTGGATATGCGATGGATCCAACGATTGTATTGATAACAGCGATGAAGAAAATTGTGGTATGAATTTTTTTTGGCAATAATATTTACTTAATTTTCAAAATTCATCAATGATTCGTTTTGAATAATCTAATACAAGCTAGTTTTCCGGATTGATATTAAGGATTTTTATTGACTAGAGTAAAAGCAAAAGTATCATGGATATTATTATATTCTTTATGAAGTAGTGGTGATGAATATTTCTATTATCAAATCCTCATGACTTGGAAACTTCAGATTGAGTACCCACCCAATTTATGGAATAAAATGAAGAAAAAAAATATATGCATTCGCAATTATTTATTAGAAATGTGTAAGAACCCACTCTCAGTGTTAACGAAATCATAATGATTTATGAAGTGGTGGTGATAAGATGCGTTTATCATCAAATTCCTATAGCTTCGAACTACCGACCACCAAAATTACCTCCAAACTCGATGGAAATTATCCGTACATCATTCATTCATTCCTGACAACTTCAACTCTGAAGTTGAATCCGTGTGTCCTCATATCATATGTAATGACTCAACCCTTTGTCACAGCCCGACAAGAGCAATAACAGCTGCCATCCCATTCCTATGTCAATAAACATTCAATAGTTTTCAAGAATTCAAAAATTTCTTTGAAAATAGACTGATCAAAGATATATACTTAAGATAGAAAATGGTGTGGATGATAACCTCATCTTGATCAAATTTAAGAGATTATCTACAAGCTCGAGGATATAACGACGCTCTCAGAAAGCTTCACAAGGGAAGAAGTCTCGAATATGATTGAAATCACTTCTACTCATTCATGTTATTACAACCAGGTAGGAAACATAGTATTCACAAAGGTACAGGGAGAAATTATCCTTTCACCAACAACGGAAAGGTTCATGTAAACTTAAATAATGGACACAACAAACATTTCCCAAACTACACTCCAAGATTCTTCTTCAATAATACAGGTAATAATCTGGGTCCTCTCTAGTATTTTAGCAATTTTACTTATTCTGAGATAATGATGATCTATCTTATCACATTACACAATCAACTTTTCAATTGCTTTATTTTAGAAACCACGATAGACGACTCAGGAACCAGATTTGTATTTGCTGTCTCTCTGAGAAGGACGCCGCTAACGTCGTCATATGGTCATCTATAGGTAGATAGTATACTCAAACGAGCCACCCTGTATATTACCCCGTAGAGAGTGGAAACATTTGCCGAATGATTTTACCTTTTGACGTATGTTTGAGGCTCTGACGAGGAACTCCCTGAGAGGGAGCATTTCAACCCCTCAAAAAGCTAACGGGTTGAGTGATACCCCATTCAAAAGCTTTTCGAGGTATCTTTACAACGGTGAGAAAAATAACTGTGAGGAATCTGTTCGGAAATAATATTATATTTTAAACGAGCCATCTTGAATATTTTGGCTATCTTCAACGTCATTGAAACAAAGGAAAACAAATCAGTCAACTTTTGTTTTAAAGAGTAACATTTCGAGGGTGGTTAGCGCCTGCGTGCATTAACTGATAAATTTACTTAATTTGTTCTTAGAAGCAAGGTGTATATCTGATAAAAAAAGAGCACCCTTTGGAATTGTGAATGATGAAGCGGCAGCTGTGGCGGAAATCGAACATGTCTAATTTATATCAAACAAACAATCTGTACGACAAATATCTGCAGATTCCGGTGTTAGCAAATCTGTGTTTTTGTAAATTTTCATCAATATAATGAATTAAAAGGAGATGATTCAGATCAAAGGCTAGAGTTTTGCGAAATTATGGCCGAGCATATCAACAGTAACCCGCATTTTTAAACAACGTTTCCTTTTCTGACTAATGCATTTTTTCCGCTTATATATATATATATATATATATATATATATATATATATATATATATATATATATATATATATATATATATATATATATATAGATTTACAAAATTCGAATAATGTGTTTACAATAAATGCTTATATCTATAATTTTGGTGTGTGTCAGGAAAACACAAGTGTAAGCTCAGAAAAATGTAACAGGGGAACCATACTATCTTGCGTATGATTCAATAAACGAGTGAAAAAATCTGAGGAAAAAACTCGTTTCCATGTCGCTATTGCACAAGTAATAGCTTGTCTGTTTATGTTATGTTAGTATCGTGTGTACATAAAGAGTACCAAAGATTTTTCTGCTTAGCAGCTTCAATTCTCATATTGTACTCCATGATTTCCAGACCAAGACAAGGGTGAAAGGAAGGGGGTTGAGGACAGGAATCTGTAACAATGGAAAAAGAAAACCAGCAGAAAAATATTTCAACAATCCTACCTGGACTCTTGTATTTCTGAACACACTTGAATTTAAGAAAAGATTTCACATAGCAAGCAAGGCCATAAAAAGGACTAAGGAGATAATCGAAAAGTACATAACCTGCGATATTTCCTCTTTCGCGGAGATGTTCTTCCGTCGCAGTGTGAGTCTCCCGAAACATAATCACTTTCTTGTTCTTGTTTGCCAATTTTGAAGTATAATCTCGCAAAATTCCCTCAATATTCAAATTCAACAAAAACAATTCGCTCTCTGTTTGATCGAGAGAGCCCCGATGGTTAGGTTCGGTCTTCTAAGTGCTTCCCATTATGATCTATAGATGTTCTAGAATCATTATGAACCCAATAATTTGGGTTGACATCTCCCATATATTAGTTCTTCTTGGTTCTTGTTCAATTTAAAGAGAAATTTGCGAAAAAATTTTGGAAGTCGTTTTAAAAATATGACAAATGTTTATTATATAGATGAGCTAGAGAACGCGATTGATTCATTGGTAATGAGAAATATAGAAACGATCTCCTATTATTTAAACAATTGCATTTCCAAAAAGACGGAGCTTTTCCTCGCTACGCTGCACCAGGTTGCCGATAACTCAATTTGCAATATCCTGGTCGTTGAATTGGAAGAAGTGGTCAGATGGAGTAGCCTGTCGGATCTCTTGACCTGGACCTTATAGACTTTTGGGGACATCATACGTCCAGAATTTGGTCGATCTACGCTAGGGAATTGTAGATGAGCGTCGTCAAATTTTCAATTTTTTTATTGTCAACATGATAAAAAAAAAAATAAAATATTTCAAAGATTGTCGTAGTTTGTGAAAAGATTCACTGCAAAACCTACTTTACTTATCGTCCAAGTCCTCAAGGTTAGTGAATTTACTGGTTAATACACGAAGGCTCTAACTATCCCCGAATAGTTTCCTTTCAAAACATAATCGATTGTTTCCTTTATTTTATAATTTCGAAGATAGCCAAAATATTCAAGATGAGATAAAAAAATGACTTTTGCGAAGGACATTCGTCATAATTACTTCTTGCATACACCATTGTGGAGAGAATTTGAAGGGGTTTCAAATGAAATTTCGCTCGACTTTAGTGCCTTATTCAATTTCTAGGAGTTGGAAGGGTTCACTTTTTAGGGGGTTGATCTTTAAAGCTTCAAATATACGTCAGAATATATCCTCCAACTAACTGTTTTGGCAAACCACCACTGCATAAAGGTGGCTTGTTTGAGATGGAACACCCTGTAGAGTTAAACTGTGGCTGAAGGAAGAAGTGCTCCTGTGCTACGAGCTTTTGAGATTAAGTTTTAAATAAATAATATATAGTAGAAGATCTGAACCTAAATCGACCTTTATCGGGCTGATAATAGAATGAAACATATTTTATAATAAATTTAGTATATTAGAATATATATTAAAAATGGGTTGGCTAAAGAAATCCTGAACAAACTATTTTAATAATTTTTAAAAATCGATCTTTATTTAGATGTTGCAACGTCGAGATAATAAGAAAATCTGAATTATAATACGTTTTGAATGTGAAGCCTTTGGGTCACCTATTATTGGACGAATTACTAGTTTGCCAGGTATAAAAAAGTAACTTTTACTTGAAGGTATAATAGAAAACAATTTATATCGACAAAAGCGCTTTTTTATTGCGAACACGTTGATACAGGGTTGTATGCAAAAAATTTGGTCCTAATAAAGGTTTGCGAATCTTAATGATTTAAACTTTAACGCGAGTGGAATTGTGTGACACAGAGATTCGAGATTAGTATATTGTATAATACAATTTTCCATGGAATATCATTGAAACGTCGTCTTTTATATAAACTTATTTCATTGACACTAATTTCTGGTTCTGATGAAGTTGTAGCAGCAAGATTACCAAAATTTTCAGCATTAGTAAATTGGTATATAATACCAGGAGTATCGAGCATAATATCTTTCCCGGGACAAGTGTCAACGAATAAAAACTGAAAGAAGGTAAAAACTGAAAAAAAACAGGAGGTCTTTCAACAAAATTGTATTTCACTTGATTTGTTTGATAGAAACGAATCCAAAGAAAGTTTGAACTGTAGAATTTTGATTCTATTAGATAATAACTGAAAGAATCATATCTTCTCTAATAGTCATGACGTACGTAAAATATTGAAATCATCAGAACCACTGAAAGAGTCACCACAGTACCCTCACATTTCTATTTCTGCTAACCTAAGCAACAAACTTTTTATAACAATTTGAAAGCTAAAATGATCAAACAAAAGGGATATGGGAAAAATGTTGGAATAAAGTACATAAAAGGTCTTCCAACAATTGTGGATTTAAACTAAATATACTCAATTACAGAAATAATGAGCTAGCCTGTTTTTATCAAAATGTCCGTGGTCTGAATTATAAAAGTCATGAATTTTTGTGTTCTGTGATCACATCTGATTACGAAATAATATGTCTTAGTGAAACGTGGTTACAGCAAAGGGTTTCTGACACTGAGTTGTTTCCATCTGATTATGGAGTCTACAGACAGGACAGAAATCTTACCGGAACTGACAATTCTAAATGAGGAGGTGTCTTGGTGGCCGTTTATCAAAGATATTGCAGAGGCAGTTGATTTATCTGTTTCACATGATCTTGTGCCCTCGATTGATATTGTCTGCTGTAAGTTGAAAGCTAACTAAGCTGCTTTTTTCATTCTTGTACTGTATGCACCTCCACCGTCCGATGCAGCCACTTTCGAATTGTTATTTGACACCCTATCTTCATTAGATATTTTCCTGGATAAAAAATAGATCATTATTGGAGACTTCAACGTCCCATCATATGTAGAGAATGTACAGACCGACGCTAAAGGAATTTCATTGCAGAAGTTCTCGGAGAGTCTTGCTCTTAAGCAATACAATAATCTTGTGAATGATAATAACAGAATTTTGGATTTAAGCTTCTCGAATAAGACTTGTAAAATGCTTGATGATGCATCACCGCTAGTTCCTATAGATTATCATCATCCTCCCTTGAATTTTTCTCTTGATGTCGGAGCTCAATGTGAACATGATCTGGGTGTGAACCATGCGATAATGGAAGAGTTCCATTTTGGAAAGGCAAATTATCCCTTGATGTATCAAATGTTTTTTCGAGCTGATTGGTATACTGTTTCAAAATTGGTGAGGTCGCTTGCGAAGAATTCTACTCAATGTTGCAAGGTATTTTGAAGAAAACAGTACCATATAAATGTAAACGCAAGCGCCGTTTTCCATCTTGGTTTTTAATACAATGCATTATGAAAAAGGAAAAAGCCTACCATACTTACAAGAAACAAGGCTCTAAATTTCACTTCAAGCGGTATAAAATGTTAAGGGGTCTTGTTAAAATAAAATAGGACTCAGCCTATAAAGACTTCATTCGCCTCGCAGAAGAGAAAATTTCAACTGACCCTTCTGACTTCTGGTTCTTTATCCAGCAAAAGAAAGGACATTCAAGAATACCTGGTGAGATGCGTGATGAAGATCGTTCCCATAAAGGAACTGCCGATATTGCCGGTGAATTTGTCAAATACTTCAGTGATGTTTACGATACGCTAGATGATCATGTGATAGTGAATGATAACATTAATGTTAATCATCAGGACATTGTTCATTTGAGGTGAGAGTGACATAATTTCTTCTGCAAAAAGTTATCAAATAAGCATACTGCTGGCCCGGACGGCATTCCTAGTTTTGTGGTTAAAGACTGCATATCAGTTTTTGCGCCATCTCTGTGTCATATTTTCAATCTTGTCTTGCGAACAGGAGTTTACCCTTCAAAATGGAAATTTGCGAAAATTATACCTGTTTTGAAGAAGGTCGACCCTGCGGTTATTGGCAATTATAGACCTATTGACATATTATGTAATTTTTCTAAACTTTTCAGAAATAATTTTATTCAACTATATTTTCTGCAAATAGAGGTAGGATTAGAATTGAGCAGCATGACTTTATGTCGAATAGGTCTAGCATAAGTAATTTAGTCGTTTTCTCTCAGCATATCGTTAAGGTTTTGGATCGTGCTGGCCAGGTTGACGTCATTTATACGGATTTTCAGGAGGCATTTGATAAAGTAAACCATCAAATACTGCTACATAAGCTGAAAACCAGATTCGGACTCTCGTATGCCTTAATCGCTCTTTTGCAGTCTCATCTTGTCGGTCGTCGACAATTCGTTCAACTTGAAGGTTTCCCCTCTTGCGAATTTGAGGCTACTTCTGGTGTTCCGCAGGGTTTGGATCTGGGCCCTATGTTGTTTATTATGTTCATAGATGATCTCCTGGATGTAATAGATATTCAGTAGTATGCTGACGATTTGAAGATCTTTTTAGAAATCAAAACGCAACGTGACTGTGAGAGATTACAGAAGGTTATTATTTTTGTATCTGACTAGTGTTGGAGCAATTGTCTTGACTTGAATGTGTCTAAGTGTAGTGTAGTGAGCTTAACTCGAAAGAAAATGATTCAACTGTTCGATTATGAAATATATGAAACTGTTTAAAGGCGATCCAATGAAGCTATAGATCTAGGTATCATTTTCGATCAAAAATTCACTTTTTTACCTTACATCAACTACCTTTTGTCATCTGCTTCCAGAATATATGGATTCATAATGCGTAATGGTAAATATTTCATGAACTCTTCAACTCTGATTCGTCTTTTCAAAAGCCTCGTCAGAAGCAAACTTGAATTTATTTATGTCATATGTATCATAATAAGGAGATGTGATTATGCTCCCTTCTTGCCAAGATTCAAAATTACGTCCCTTGAAAGGGGCCTTTTGGCTGAAAGGTTTTTATTTAGTCTCCTAAGAAACAGGCTAGATTGCCCGCCCATAGTGGCCCAGTTGAAGTTTGCAATACCGAGGTTATCTTCGAGGAATGAACAAATGTTTGCTCTTAGTATCCCTAGGACGAATGTATTCATGCAATATCCAATTTCGTTTATGTGTAGAACCTATAATTCCATTTCTGCTTTATGTGATATAAACTTTGATTCATTTTCCTCTTTGAGTAGGGTGTATTTGAATAGTTCACTCTAATATTCAGCAATTTACTTTTTAGTTTTTTCATCATTGAGTATTCTTCTTCCTGCGCTTGAAATCGGTATTTTGATGTTATGTTAATTTTCATAATTTTGCCATTATGTATAGTATTTCCTGTAGTTGGGTTTTACCTGTCGGAAATGAAGAACTTATTATTATTATTTATTATCGTGGACTTATGCACTATCTCAGCTAGTAGCTGGATATAATTTACCTTTCCCAGATTTAGCAATCAAAGGAATAGGCTCGATTACAATATACTTGACATAAATTTCCTAACTATCCTACATGTATTAAGAATTACAGCTTTTGCATTTCTATATAGGTATTCTTATGCAATTCTAATTTCTTAAGGCTATCATGCAAAGTTTTGGGTATTAAACCAGTCGAGGATACGATGACAGGAACGATATCTATTTTGTCGAGGTGCCACATCTGCTTGATCTCAATAGCAAGGTCTGTGTATTTGGACTTTTCTCCTGGAACTTATTCAGCACGTTGTTATTATTTGGTATGGCGACATCCACTAGCATTGCTGTCTTTGCTCTCTTGTCATACACCACTATGTCCGGCCTATTATTCGTCACCATTCTGTCAGTGATAATAGGCCTATCGTAGTATAATCTGATAGAGTCATTTTCCAATACGGGCGCCGGTTGATACTTGTAATATGGCTGGAATGTATTCAGAAGTCCGTACTTGTGTGCAAGTTTCTGATGGATAATGTTGCACACTTGATTATGCCTGTGAAGATAGTCTGTATTGGCCAGTTGTTCGCATCCGGAAGTAATATGCTGTATCGTCTCCGATCTTATATGGCATTTTCTGCACCTATCTGTTTGTGATGTTCCGTCCTTCATAATAAATTTTTTGTAGTTGTTTGTAGCGAATTATTATTATTATTATTATTATTATTTTGGACCGGATAGTAATATGCTGTATTGAGAATTACGTCTCCGATCTTTTATATATCATGCAAAGGCATGACAGGAACGATTCTCTGCACCTATCTGTTTGTGATGTTCCGTCCTTCATAATAAATTTTTGTAGTTGTTTGTAGCGAATTATTATTATTATTATTATTATTATTTTGGACTTGTGCACTATCTCAGCTCTTAGCTGGATATAATTTGCCTTTCCCAGATTCAGCAATCAAAAGGAATAGGCTCGATTACAATATACTCTCAATAGCAAGGTCTGTGTATTTGGACTTTTCTCTTGGAACTTGTTCAGCACGTTGTTATTATTCGGTATGGCGACATCTACTAGCATTGCTGTTCTGGTTCTCTTATCATATACCACTATCTCCGGCCTATTATTATATTATCGTGGACTTATGCACTATCTCAGCTGTTAGCTGGATATAATTTACCTTTCCCAGATTCAGCAATCAAAGGGAATAGGCTCGATTACAATATACTTGACATAAATTTCCTAACTATCCTACATGTATTAAGAATTACAGCTTTTTGCATTTCTATATAGGTATTCTTATGCAATTCTAATTTCTCAAGACTATCATGCAAAGTTTTGGGTATTAACCCAGTCGAGGATACGATGACAGGAACAATATCTATTTTCTCGAGGTGCCACATCTGCTTGATCTCAATAGCAAGGTCAGTGTATTTGGACTTTTTCTCCTGGAACTTATTCAGCACGTTGTTATTATTCGGTATGGTGACATCCACCAGCATTACTGTTCTGGCTCTCTCATCATACCACCACTATGTAGTATAATCCGGCCTATTATTCGTCACCATTCTGTCAGTGATAACAGGCCTATCGTAGTATAATCTGATAGAGTCATTTTCCAATACGGGCGCCGGCTGATACTTGTAATATGGCTGGAAGGTGTTCAGAAGTCCGTACTTGTGTGCAAGTTTCTGGTGGATAATGTTGCACACTTGATTATGCCTGTGAAGATACTCCGTGTTGGCCAGTTGTTCGCATCCGGACGTAATATGCTGTATAGTTTCCGATCTTATATGGCATTTTCTGCACTTAACTGTTTGTAATGTTCCGTCCTTCATTATAAATTTTTTGTAATTGTTTGTAGCGATCACTTGGTCTTGGGTGGCCATAAGGAATCCCTCTGTTTCTGCGAATAATTCTCCTTTCATCAACCATTTGTTGGAGGCTTCTTTGTCGATGTGTGGTTGATTAATCTCATGGTGATGTCGTCCATGCAATTCCTTTCTTGACCATTGCTCTTGTTTTTCAGTATCTGATAGGAACGGTAGATTCAGCAGGTCATCTCTGGTAGCAAGATTCAGAGGTGTATACCTCTTATCAGCCAACGATACTACTCTATGGAGGTCAGAAGTGAGAGCTTTTGCTGAGAAGAATTCTCTGAGATTTCTTATCTATTCGGTGTATAAATTGACAACATCTATTAATACGCGTCCTCCTTCTTTCCGCTTCAAAGTTGTTCGTATCACAGACGATTTTGGATGATGATTGTTGTACTTTGTCAGCATCGTTCGGGTCTGCCTTTGAATATGATCCAGCTCCGTCTTAGTCCATCTGATTATTCCAAATGAGTGAAGCAACACTGGAATGGCGTAGGTGTTAATTGCCTTGACTAGATTCCCCGAGTTCAACATCGATTTCAGCACAGACTTCAGACGCTGACTGTATTCTAAACGAATCTTCTCCTTTGATTGTTTTTGGTCCTACAATCTGGCTTGTTGGTATCCCAAGATATTTGTATGTTTCGCCATCTCTCATGCACTGTATAATATCACCGTTTGGAAGTTGTGTTTTACCATCTATGACTTTCCCTCTTTGAATGTTCAGGGTCTTACATTTTTCAATCCCGAATTTCATATGAACATCTGCCGAGAACTCACTGACAGTTTTCAGCAAATCATCCAATTGCTTCTTGTTCGAAGCATATAATTTGATGTCATCCATATACAGCAGGTGGGAGATTGTATGATAATTCCTTTCTGCTTTTATCCTAAATCCGTATTCAGTTCTATTGAGCTGATTGGCCTATATTGAGACGGATCCTGTGTTCTATCGCTCTTAGGTAGCATATATGTTAAGCCTTGCGTTGTGATATTATTATTATAATTATAAATACTATTATTATTATATATTATGTACTAACTGAATATTCTGTACAAAAAATTTCAAAACCATCATTGTATTTATTTCCTAAAACAGTTACTTTTTTGCAACACGTGATGTGGTAACCAACAAAATTGGGTACGGCTTAAGTTAGTTCAACTTCATGATATGATATTTAAAGTTGTTTTACGAACAACTAACTTTAAAGAACAATTTGTCGAAAATTTATCAGTAAAATCAATTTATTAAAGAATCGTTCAAGCCACATTAAAAACATTTTTAATATGTATGAATACTCTTATTTTACAGAGAATTACATCGATCCTAAGCTTTGTACGTGGGACAACAAAAAGTTCTTATGCTCGGATAATCATACTTGTATTGATATACATCTCGTTTGCGATGGCAACCCTCAATGTCCAGATAAGTCCGATGAAAGTTTACTTTGTTCTTCACCAGCTTCTTCATGTGCTAATCACAATTGTTCTCATACTTGTATTCAGCTACCTACCGGACCAAAATGCTATTGCCCTGAGGGATATCATAATATTGATGAAAAGGAATGTCAAGATATCAACGAATGTGAGAAATACGGTGAGAATTATTATTGAATATCATTGAAGAGAGTATAAGTAAAATTGAGTATGTTGAAAAATATTTTTTCAACAAATATTAATTCTGTGAGAAAGATTAGCGATAAATATTACCATTAAATAACGTATTTCACAACACGGAATTCCGTTCGGGTTTTGGAAATTAAAGTTACTCTATAAATTGTCTTCACTTTGACAATATAAATCGAATTGAATGCATAAAAATTATAAATATCGTTATCTTAGATTTTCGCAAAAGTATTTATAATTTACCGACCACCAAAATAAAAAAACATTACCAGTGGCCTGATAGGGCGGTATTGCTGTAGGTTGCAGTTTCCGTCGATAAAATAAAAAATAAAATTTTATCAATTCAACTTACTCAATTGTCGCTGCTGTTGATTATCATTCTATTTTAAAATTTCGATTTGAACAATGAAGAGAACAGTACAGTGCGTCCCAATGAAAACGAACCACCCTGAATAACTTGGCTGGTTCGATTTTTCAGTGAATTTCCTGAAATAAATCGATCTCTTATTCGAGGGGAAACATTTTTCGTCACATGTTTCATTTTTCTCTATCAACCCCTTACTCATGGCAGCTTGCACCCCAAATTTTTGAATAGAGGGAGAAGGGGTCGTGTGATACCTTTCTGGAAATGTGATTATAATCATGTAACTATATACTTATATATAACGCGTGACGAATTGAAATCGAGAATTGCTATTGCTTGGAGTTATTCCCAGTTATCATGAATCCGTTAGATCTCCATTTGAGGAGAACAATCGATCAAAATCGATTTCATTGGTTTAGAGAAATCATTCTCTCATTTGAACGTTTGCACATCATCTTCATACCCCTGTCAACTACCACCCCGAAAACTTCCATATGGGAAAGGAGTTGCTTGATACCTCATTGAAAGGTTGTGCAATGACCATTGAGAAACCCTTTACATTTTATTTTCTATCAAATCGACTTTGTTTCGTAGAGTTAATAATATGATCATTTTGTCAATTTACCGACGCCCAGTAGGAGATCTCAATATATTCATAGCGACTATGGAGCCGATACTTGACATGATTTGCAACTCGTCTTTCAACATTGTAGTGGCTGGCGACTTTAATGTGGATCTTCCAGAGTCACAGCCACCTCGTCTACCTGTATAGACAATATCTATACAAATCTGAACTGAAATTCCTGCAACCCGAAGAAGCTGAACTTTCATTTCTCGGACCATTGGGCACAGAAACTGTCAATACAGGGGCCCACTCCTGAAAAAATTGTATTCAGAATGAAACGACATTTCAGTGCCCAAAATACTTACCGTTTGATTGATAGCCTGAAAAGAGTTAATTGGAAGTCTCTCATAGATGAGAAATGCTTCAGCAATTTCCGTGAAACAATTCTCGAGCATTTTAAAACCATATTTCTTGAAAAAAGATAGTTATTAAATTCAAAAAAGTAGAGTTGAAATTTTTCCGGAAATCAACTCTCTGAAGTCGAAACTAGATGCACATACTATATGGAGGGTATTAAACGACGATCCGTCTTTTCTACTTTATAGAGAACTGAAGAACAGATATAAAAATGCAATTGATCAGGAAGTGAAGCGAACGAATTATTCCTATATATCAAACCAGACGAATAAAAGCCGAGCGATCTGGCAAGTCATCAATGAGAATATTAAGAAACCAACTTCTCAAACTGAGCATATCCCCTCAGACTCAGCAGAAATGAACAAATGTTCATTTCTGCTGATATTTTGCAAATGTGGGTTCCACTCTTGCGAGAAATGTAGACGGTACGAAAAAGACGCTGCTGAATATTTCAATGTCTAGCCCAAAATCGATGTTTCTTGAAGGTACTACTACGGTAGAAGTGATGAGGGTTGTCTCGAGTATGCATAACAAAACTACATGTGATATATACGGAAGGAGCGTCTCATTGATGGAAAAAATTATTGATGTTATTGCGTCGCCTTTGAGTGATATTATTCATCTGTTTCCAGTAAGGGATTTTCGCGAAGTTTCTGAAAGTTGCCAAAGTTATACCTATCTCAAAAAAGGTAACAAACTGGAATTCGGAAATTACCTTCTGATTTCAATTCTACCAGTGTTCTCGAAAATCTTTGAGACCCTGTTGAAAAAACGTTTAATGGCATATATTCACAACCCAGCAATTTTAAGCGAACAGTTACATGGTTTCTGCGAAAAGAGATCTACAACGACAACAATGATCGAAATAATCAATTCTCTATTGAAAGATCTTGAAAATAGAGAACAAGCGAGCGTAAAATGCTATGACCTAGGGAAAGCTTTCGATTGCATGAATAGACCTATCCATCTGTCTAAAATTAAGAAATATGGTTTCTGAGGCCTCATAAGTGATATTTTGTCTTTTCGAGACAGGAATCAGTCTGTCCAATGGAACAATTGTTTGAGCCCTCTAGAGGAGTTGAAACCGGAGTGCCTCAAGGCTCAATCCTCCATACTCTTTATCCTGTACATCAACGATCTACCTTCAAATGTAGACTTGGACGGACTATACATTTTTGCTGATGACACAACGATTATGAATAAAGACTCTAACGAACTACAGTTGGAAAAGAAAACCGAAAGTTCTATGAAAAGAGCTCAGGAGTGGTCCGAAGGCAATGCTTCACGTTTAAATTCAGAAAAAACGTCCAAGCTGATAACTCGATGAAGGTCCTTGGTTTTATTGTTGACAAATCAATCTCATGGAAATCACATAAAGAAGGGATGGAAAAGAGACTCTCAGCTGCGATTTACGCATAGAATAAGAACGTCTGTTAGTGAAGATGTTGCAATACTTACATATCATGCGAAGTTTCACTCGATTGCAACTTATGGAATCCTTTTGTGGGGAGGTGCGTCTGACGCGCCTAACGTTTTCCTGAAACAAAAAAAGCTCTGAGAGCACTGGCCAGAGTTCCACATGTAAGCTGCAGAGGTCTATTCTCTAGATATCTCGTACTTACCTTACCCTCGTGTTTTATTTTGTCATGCTTGGTCTATGTTCATGAGCGTCGCTGTTCATTCGGACTACAATCTCAAAATTACACCCACAACACTCGGAACAAAAATAATTTAATAGTGCCTCAACACAGACTATCCCTTTCGCAGAAGAGTTTTGATTACGTCGGTATTATACTGTTCAACGCCCTACCAAGGGCAGTGCGGAATACAAACACGAAGATTTTCAAGAAAACTATCCGGAGTTTTCTTCTAAATAGTGTCTGTTAATCTCTTGATGAAATTCCAAAATATGTGATAAATCGATTGAGTCTAACCTACCTGTGGTCAGCCTGTGTCACGTACATATAATTCCACGTACATATAATTATATATATCTTGAAATGACAACTCATGTAAATTTTTATGAGGAAATAAATTTATTATTTATAATTATTTTTCTACTGATCTGGAATGGGAAACAGCGTGCAATATCATTCTTTCAAGGACAAAACTAGATTTCTTTTGTTTGAATGAATAGATGAAAACGATGATTCATTTTGATAGCATGTGTCGGTTTGTCATCAATCTTTTCAAGTTTAAATAGTTTTCCCCAGACCTGCTACATGTATTAGAAGATTATCGCAGATATCAGGAGTATGCCGGATAAGTATTTTCAGGATTTTCAAGTATATTTACGTCTAAAGTTAGGCTCGAACACGGGAAGAATGAAGATGATTTCTATCGTCGTTTAGAATTCTGTGAAAACTTGGACGGTGTAACCTATTTGAACATGCTTGAGATTAAGATTGATTTTCTCATAAAAGTTATCATCGAGATAAATTTATCTGAATATAATACTATGCATCAAAATCACTCCATTATGCTGCCGCTGTGCGGACTATATGAGAGGCGCTATAGTGTAGCCGACTAGATCGCTCGATCTAATGCCTCCCGATTTCTTCTGATGGAGCTATCTCAAGTCTGAAGTGTGTGTCGCGGCACCAGAATCGTTGGAAGAATTACGAGAAAGGATTGTTCAAGATAAAATAACAAATGCTCCAAAAGGTTAGATAATCATTCGAACCTCGATTGTACTTTCTTATTATGAAAACTTCCGAGGAAGTAATAAATAGGGATGTGAGTGGATACCCAAACGTTGAAATAAGTAAAAAAAATTTTTCAATTCAACCAATCGATTTTGATCGAATGTTTTCCTCAAACGGAGATCGAACGGATCCATGATAACCTGGAGTTTTTACGAACAATTCTCTATTTTAATTCCTCACATGTTTGTTCAGAAAATGTACAATTACTTGGTCGTATAGAGATTGAAATTATCTTTACAAAAAGGTATCGCACGCACCATTTTCCCAATTCAAAAATTTGAAGTAGTAGCTGACAGAGGAGATCGATAGAGGAAAACGAAATATGTTTCCCTCCAATAGAAAATCGATCTTTTTCAGGAAATCAACAGAAAAAGCAAATTAACCAAATTATGTAGGGTGGTTCGTTTTTATTCGGACGCACTGAAAATTAAAGTAATCAAAATGAACTGTTCTTTTGAAATAGAACTCGAGAATAAATCATGGTATTTCATCTTTTCAGAGCGGCGTGTTTGTTTTTCTTGCAGCCAAATTATCAGTCACTCGTTCATTTGAACTCAGCATTTACTGTACAGAGAGGACCAAATTGGATGATTCAGGACAGCATCTATGGGAGATATTGTAGATAGAAAGAATAATCCCCGCTCTCTCGAGCTCGATTATCGGAAAAAACTCATTGGTGAAATCTGATTTCAGCTATCTTCTTTAGTTTTCGAGTTATTGGGGAATTCTGGATTTTTCGTGATTTCGACATGTGACGATATCTCGATCTCTGGAATCCTACTTCACATTTTACAGACACTTTTTTGAGTAGAATGCTGGGACCTGCTCGAAAATTTTTTTTTGCTTATCGGTTTCTGAAATATAAAGCAAACTTTTGTTTTTAAATACGAACTATAGGTGATTTTGTTATGAATAGAGCCTTATTAATTCCTTAAATATCAGCCTTTTCCATTTGAAAGTTGAAAATTCAAATCTATCCACTCGGAATTTCGCTGATATTCACAATTCTATAGAAGAAGGGGTTTGTCTTTGTGCGTTAAAAATCCCATTTATTCATTTTTGTGTTAAAAACAATAGAGTTCACCTCTTAGAACTTAGGTTTTCTATCTTTTATGACACTATTTCAACTATTCAATCATATTGATGTGGATTCCTCCAATTGTGTTTAAAACTTGTAATATTCAATTATAGCCTTGTTTATGTGAAAACAAATATGTCATAAGGTTATGCCGTTCTTGTCTATCTACTTCGAAAAATTCTACTTATAATTCAATGTTCATGGCTCGTCAATTCCAAAACTACGGGAAGTATGAGATTGTGGAATGTTATATACAGAATGGGTATGATTCGGATTCTGCGGAAGAATCTTATTTCAATAGATTCCCTGTGAAGAGACAGCCGCATAAATCTATTTTCAAAATACTGAAGGGCTACTTAATTGCTGGAGGTTCCTTCAAAGCACAACGAAGCAAAACATATGAAATTGAAGCTAGTGAAGATGTTTGCAGCCCAACCTGAAATTTGAAACAGTCAAATGGCAATTGAAACTGCATAAATGGCTTTCAGAATTCTCAAGGAGAATAAGTTCAGACCTTATAGGATAGGAAAATCGACAGTTGAAATATTCAACATCAAGGGCGATACGGTTTCAATGTGTGGTGCGCTTCGTTAGATAATCGTGTATGTGAAATAGGCAACCCGTTCGCCAGATTTGACTCCTCTAGAATTCTTCTTCTGGGGGCATGTTGAGAATTTATTGTAGAAAGAAAAACAAATAACATAGATGAGTAGAAGCAACATTTTAGGGTTTGTTTGGAGAACGTGAGTAACCTTCAGATAGGAAACGCTTGCAGAAGTGTTGCCAGGTGTTACAACTCCTGCATTTTAAATGATGGAAATATTTTCGAATTCATGAGATAATTAGTTTATTGGTAACATTTATTGTGTATATAGTTATTACTTTTTGTCTTTCAAGTCCAAATGGAAATTAAATTTTTCAACAAAAAACTCTATGTTCCAAGAAGTGAACACAGAATTGAATCTCTGACGCACATAGACGAACCTCTTCTAGCATAGAATTGTGAATATTTGCTATGTGCCAAGTGGATAGATATGAATTATCGATTTTTTTGAAAAAGGCATTATTTAAAGATATTCATTTAGCATATGATATATATTTATTTGGAAAGAAACTCTATGTTCTGAGAAGTGAATTGAATAAATGGGATCTTTGACGCACATAGACGAACCTCTTCCATCATAGAATTGTGAATATCTCGTATTTGAAAAAAACAAAAGTTTATTTCATAACTCAGAAACCGGTTGGAAAAAAAAATTTCGAATACGTCCCTGCATTCTACTCAATAAACTGCTTCTAGAATGTGGAAATATGTTTTCCTAACATCAATAGGGTTCGAGATACCGTCATATGTCAAAATCCCGAAAAACCCAGAATTCCGGAATAACTCGAAAACTAAAATCCGTTTTTACGAATTAGCTTTTTTCGAAAATTGAGCTCGAGAGATTGGTTATCATTTTTCTCTATCTACAATATTTCACATAGCTGCCGTACTAAAACATCGAATTGAGACCAATAAACATGCTAAGGCATTAAGCCTATTTTGAGTATTGGTTCTCCTCAGAAATGTAATTTCCGTTTTAACGTATGAAAATTTGTTTACGCTTCTATTGTCGTTATAGGTATAATATTGCAAAAAGCTCCATCGCATTCGTTCGCTCCGTTATATCATCCATTTTCTGACTATCGTTTTCTTTAAATATTTTTGTAAACTCACAGTTTCCACATAATCTATGGATTGAATGGCTACATCCTTCATCATATCGAGCTAGCCTTAGTTGTCGTCTTTTCGACAAAAGTTTTCTTGATTTCCTTCGCTCAATTCAAATACCATCTCGTGGAAGCACACTTGAGTACTATAGTGGGGAAAAAAACTATTTCAGATAAATCAGGAAAGAATATGGGAACATCAGTAGTCTGAAAGTTGCATTACCATGGTAGGAATGTGCAATTAATTTATTTTTCGGTTGGCGGGTCAAATTCGAATTCGTTTTAAATAACGAGAATTCGACAGACAGAAAGAACTTTAACATAAAGAAACTATATATTGATGTTCTAAATTTTAATCGTTCATTTTTTTCCGGAAGGTATCTGCGATCAAAAATGTAAAAATAGTCCTGGATCCTACGAATGTTTCTGTGATCATAAATACATATTGCACGAAGACAAGAAAACTTGCAAAGCGATGGGTGGAGAAGCTATGATGATTTTCAGTTCGAAAACTCAGATAAGAGCCTATTTCATGCAAAACAAGTTGTATTTTCCGATCGCTACGCAGTTGAAACAAGTTGTTGGAGTAGCTTACGATGGGACCCACGTCTATTGGACTGATATATTCTCTGAGAACGAGAGCATTGTTAAATCTTTGGAAGATGGTAGTGATAGAGAGGTGAGTACTATGACAGAAATTCACAATTGCAATTACCGAGAGAATAGCCGATATTTGCGATCCCTAAAATTATCGATAGAAAAGAAAATGTTTCAAATTAGGACTTTCTAAACCGTTGGTTTCCTCGCCCTTTTGGAGAGAATTACTACTATTATTCTCTTCTTTTCTGGAGGCTTTATTACACACAAAAGGTGCTCGAAAATTACTTACTTATTTGACAAATTTTAAACACGTAAAAGACGGTTTTTAGGGTTCCGTATTCCAAACGGAAACTTTATGGAATCACTCGTTGGCTGTTCGTTTGTTTGTCTCTCTGTAAATACACTTTTCTGAGGCACACGTGTTGGTATATAGTTGAAATTGATGCTGAACATTCAGGTCGGTAATATGTTGCAACTGTTAACAAATTAACTTCTAAGTCGAATGAATTCGAAGAAGGCATTTTATAATGCATTCTGCAGCATATATCGACACAGAGAATCAAATCTATAGGGCACTTACCGTTGACTTGAAACCGTGAAATTTGCCGTCTTTTAGTACAATTTTTTTTAAAATCTGAGAGCTGTGAGTTTGAAGTTACATCACGAAAAGAATGTTTTTGTTATTTTGAACGTATTAATTTTTTTTCTGGGAAATGCGAGGAGATATCGGAGTGAAATTGATACCAGATACTCAGATCTGCAATCCCTTCTATCTTCGAAAAAACCAAACTGAAGAAAAATTGTTACAATGAACAAATGCATCTTTCTCTAAGAATTGAGTGAAGGTAGCTAATTGAAATTGATACCAGTTATTCAAATCTGTAACCGATAATCTAACCTTGAAATGACCACTGAAATAGGTCCAGGGTTCAAACAAACAAAGGATTTGGTCTCCAAGACATAAAAAACATAACCATGAATTTTGAAAGATTTTTTTGACGGTTTTTTCTATGATTGACCTTGAAATGACCTTGAACCTGACGTGATGGGGCTAAACCAACCCACTCATCGTTATCAGCGACCCCAAAAACCAAAAAAATATATTGCGTGCGGTGTTCCCGCTTAGAACAAATGTTGACCTGTGTTATTTATTGAACGTAAAAATAAGCTATAACTTAAAATATTATTATAATTTTATAGTACCGAAGTCGCAAGACTTTTCAATTAAACTTTTTGGCTCGCGACATAAAAATGGTTGAGTAACGATGTTCTAGATAAGCGGAAAATACTCTATAGCTTTTCATTTCCTTGAGCGAGTCGAAATGTGTACCGGAATAAAACATGAATAGCCGTATTTGCGAGTTGGATTGACTCAAAAATTTAATTTTTTACAAAGATCTAACAGGTTATAGATTTGAATAACTGGTATCAATTTCAATTAGCTACCTTCACTTAATTCTAAGAGAAAGATGCATTTGTTCATTGTAAACCAACCCGCCCATCATTATCAGCGAGTCCAAAAACCCCTAGTACCATATATTCCGTGCGGTGTTCCCGCTTAGATCAGATGTTGACCTGTGTAATTATATAATTTTCATTATTTTAATTTATTTACTCCTGATATTGTATCATGCAAAAGTAATATACTCTTAAATTTTATAGCTTCTTCTGGATTCATCATAAAATTGACACTTTTATCATTTGAAATATTTCATTGTAAAGAAGGTTTAGTCGATTTTCATGGCTGATAACAATGCAGAACGACACATTATAAATATTTTAATGCAATAAAAAATTTCCGGCGTGTTAATCGCGGCCACTTATTTGAGAGTCTATTAACTTACGACTCTCCTAGTAGTAAGGGGAGCCCAAGGGGATAAATGGGGATTTACTTGAGAGAAGTGGGGATCTAGTAGATTTTAAAGATTAGGTGTTAGGGAAAAAAATCATATGACGTATATCCTTTCAGCGGTGGGGAAAGCGTCTCCAGGTTTTCGAAAATGTATAGAAACTCTAAACTGAAATACTCGAGCAACACTTCTGGTGTGTCGGAATGATACATCTTTCTGACTTACGCGAGTCCATTTCGGATATACAGGCTGTTTAGTGTGAACTGGATGAATTTTCTCGACATCATAACTCTGAAATAGCTAGTCCGATTTGAATGAAAATTTCAGAATTGTCAGTCACGTAGTAGATCAACTATTCACAGGAAAAATTTGTTCTCTCGCACAGGACAGGACTGTATAAATTCAATTTATGAATTGATGATAAAACAACACCCTCTATATCAATTAAGCAGAATTATAAATACATCATCAGAACAAGAAAAGGTAGCTCTTTCAATATGCCACGAGAACATTTCTTTCACACTTATGGTATTTTATTAAAAAAATATTCATTTTGGAAATCATCAGAATATACTTTATTTCATGATTCTTTAATTATTTACTTCAAATTGAAGAAAAACTGGACCGCACTCGAGTAAGTCAAGGTAACGTTTTTTTGCAAGTTTGGTATAATACTTTTCCACACTCTTTCGTCAAGTCCAAAAGCCTCAGACTAAGGAAATACACATTTTTTGTATTGTACTTAACCTACATTACCTAAATCCGACGCGCTCGAGTATTTTTACCTATCAGATTTTTTTTAATAATCTGATCGGTTATACTGGACGCACATTCCAGGATAAAGTGTGAATAATTGCTGGAGCTACTCAACAGAGTAAAATGATGCCCCCTTAATTAATCTGCTGTTCTCGAATGAAGCCCGTAATCTCTCATTGCGTTCCCCTTCTATAGGCGCGGTTTAAGCCTCTGGTGCACTTGCAAGAATGTGTCGAACAATCTGCTTTCGATATGCACAACCAAATAATAGAAAAAGTTAAATGAAGTGAATTTTGATGAGTTTGACGAGGCAATAGATTTAAAGCTACACAAAATGAAAACGCGGAAAACAGTGGCGTTATAGTAAAATTATAATATTTTATGACAAATGTGAAATGGATGTATTGCTTTTTTCACAGACCTGAGAATGCCACAAGAAGCTGCCGAATAATTCACAAAATGTTTTATTACAAGCTGCAAACTACATTGCTCTCCATTCTCTGCGAAGAAATAGATAACATGACACATTATAGGCGGCAGGCGGCCTCACCCCCGTCGCCCGGAGTGATACCATCACATCTAGCTATAGGTCCGGTAAATTGGTCACCTGTATGACTAAGTTTCGGGATCTGGCGGATGGTCCGGTTTCCAAGGGGGAAGGATTGGCAACGAAGCATGATGAGCTTTTCTGGGACAAAATCATACGGAGTTGAAATAGTCTCCCATTCGGATCCCCGGGGAGAACTGCCTCGAGGGGTTCATTATGCGGGTAAGTCGAGCACTCCTCCAGCGAATTCACCTATTCATTCACGTTCTAGAAAAGAAAGCAAACTCTTGATAGAGTTCTGCAACATCAGAGGATTGGGGCACAACAACGTGAATGTCGATGCAGTCCACCAGCATCTGCAAAACACACAACTCCATGTGCTGACCCTAACCGAAACCCAAATAAGTCAAACAACCGACACAACGTATTCACGTTTTAATTGGTATGAGTTATATACGAGATTTAGGTTTAAAGGGGCTTCTATGTTTTCGCCAGATCGGATGTTGCTTGCCAGAGAGAGGACACAATGGAGGACGATGCTTTCGAGCTTGCGTGGTTTAAAATCTGTTTGCACGATGAAACACTGTTTTTATGCTGTCTTTAGCACTCGCCAAACGATACTCACTTCCCTAGACTGCTTCAGTATCTAGGTGATAAGGTAGATTGGATTCAGACACATCACCAGCAGGTGAGGTCGTTGTACTGGGTGACTTTCTTAATCAGCCATAATCTAACGCAGCTAGTCGACGAATCGACAAGAATACCTGATCACCCAACCGACTACCCGTACACCTGGGATCTTTTTCTGATTTCAGACCCAGATGATTTGGGAGTGAAGGTTTAGATTTCACAACCTTATATCTGCTACTGGAACCATTGTGCTGCCGCTAAACCAAGAACCTAAACTACCCAGACGTATTTGGCACTATAACCGTGCAAATTGGAATGAGCTGCGTGAATTCTTTTCGTGCTTCCCATGCAGTGATGTTTGCAGTTCAGATCCTGATATCAATGTGTGCACTGGGTCTGTCACAGGAATCATTCATGCAGGAATGGATCTCTACATCCCTCATTCCATGAAAAGAACAACAGCACAAAAGCATGGTTGAACAAAGACTGCGAAAAAGCCTCTGCAGCCAAGAGCTGAGCTTATAAGTCATGGATGAATCCAACAGAGGAAACACGAACAATCTTCGTACGAATACGGAACGTATGCAACCTGACAACTGCAGGAGCAAAGGCCAATTTCAACGAAGGGGTAACTAATAAACTCCTTGAACAGTCAAGCGGGACTAGACAATTGTGGTCTATGGCGAAAACTGTTAGTGCTAATTTCTGCAAATAATTTCTGCGTTTCCGCCTCTTGTTAGTGAAGACGGAAGTATAGCATCATCTCCGGAAGAGAAAGCCGATCTCTTTGCTCTCTTGTTCTCACACATTTTGTGCAGGATTCATCTAACGCAATACCACCGAACATTCCACCTACAAATTCTTCCATGGCAGAAATCAAGTTCAGAGTCCGCACTGTTAGACGGGTTCTTGAGCAGCTGAACTGCAAGAAGGCACTTGGTCTAGACGAAATACCGCCAATCGTCCTGAGAAAGTGTGCTCCCGAACTGGCACCCATTTTTAACCGTCTGTTTCAGATTTTTTATGAAAGCCAGAAAATAGCGAGAATTCAGCTTCCGTCCAATATCTTCCCAAAATCGTACAATTCGGCCCTCTTCAAGAAGGGAGTAAACAGTCACCTCAATTCTTTCCAGGCGCCCTCTCATGTGGTATAACAGGTTCGCCTATTCCTGGGGCTCTTTGCATTGCGAGATGAATTGAAAAAATTTTTATAGATAAAAATAGTTCATTTTTAGAATTTTTACAATATAAAGAATCTTTGTACTATGTATTTTTACTATAATTTAATTGGCTTACTTGAGTGACATATTTTCACATTTGATTGACTTAAATAGGAGTTTACAAGACCTTAACAAGAATATTTACCTATGACGGGTAAAGTCAATGGCTTTTTCAAAAGCTTGGTACTTGGATTATATGCCTCGAAAAACGAAATTTTGATGCATTACCTACACCTGCTGATTATTTTAACAAAAATTCGAATTTAAAGAATTCAGTTGATGACCGCCTGTTGGAGAACATGAAAACGAATTCAGGTGAATTGTAGATTCAGTTACTAGAATATTTCCCAAATGACAATACTGATTCATCGAAAAACTGGGTTATCAATCCGTTTGATAACAATATTGTTGCAGCTGCGAAGTTGCGAATAGAGACACGATTAACTCATTGAACTATCTGATAAAACTTTTCAACTGGAATTTTAATCTCAAGATTCGGATGAATTTGGACTTGCACTACGACATGAGTATGGAAGACAAGTAACGGAGCTTTGAAAAGATTAATACCCTGTGCTACTAAATACAAAAAGCGTTTGTTATAACGCAAAAATAATTTACTCATCAGAGTTTGTAAAGATGATCCACGTATAGAAATACTTCTCTAGAAAGAACAATGCTCAACATCGTATTAATTAATTAATGTTCAAGAATAATCATTTTAATTACTTGAATAGAGTAAGCTATAAGTTTATTATTTTTATGTTGTTATTACATTGAATCATTAGATTTTATAACACCTAACTAGAATTTATTCGTTTCTTCAATAAACGAATTTTGTTGTATAGTTTGTATGTTGTGAAGTTCGACTGACCGACTGACCGTCAGTCTGCGATCCCCTTTAATTATAAACGCGGTCACCCCAAGGGTCGCGACACCCCGGTTGAGAAACGATTCGGAATCATGAAATTTTGCAAGTGAAAGGAAAATACGAATAGTGTAAATTTGTAGTTAGAGCTAAAAAATTGGAATATTGAACTCAATCGCATTTTCTCAGGAAATCTGTTGCCTCGAAATCAAGAAATTCTGTTCCTGTAGTCTTAAAATCACGAAATTCTAGAAAAAAATTGTTTTCGAGCAAACCGCGATAGGAAAATGAAGGCATAAGAATTGAAAGCCATGCGATGAATAACGAGTTGAAACAATTACACGTATACACGCTCTTTACGAATGTCATCAAATTTTTGATGACTGGCGTGTTCCATTATTGATGGCCGATATATATGTATACAGAGTATTCCAGTTTCTAATGCGGAAAATTCAGAGACGTATAGAGAATTGAAAAATAATAAAAACAATATGAGTTTGCTATATAAACTATATTCCAAGAATGATTTGTTAAAGAAATACAGGTTCTTCAAGTTTGTAAAAAAGAAATCAAATTTATTTATTGTTCCCAATCGACTGCAGATATTTGATTGAAATTTTGTAGGCGTTAACTGCCGTCCAGGAAGTTTTGCAATGAAAGTATTATTCTTACAAACACTTTAATAGATATTTGTAAAGAAAAATTGATACGCCACTGTTTTTTCTACAAAATAAGAAGCACTTTTGGATTCTTCATTCTCGGAGGAGAAAAGCACTCTGCTCTGTATTTGCGAGTAAGAAATTAAAATTAAAATTTAAAGAATTTTTATGTTGATGAAACTACAACAAGAACAACAAATTTAATCAACGGCGTTCAAGAAATAAATTAAATTAATAAAAATTTTAAAGATATTGCTCAAAATGTAGTCCACCCAGATCGATACATTACGACACCGCCTAATTGATGAATTCATTGCAGCTGATATTTTGACAAAGATGTCATTGCAAACCGATAAATAATTCGTCTCTTGTACGAACTGGATTAGCTTAGTTTTTTCTTCTATACTTCCACAAACATAAAAGTCCAGTGGATTAAGATCCAGTGATCTGGGTGGCTGAGCCATTGGTACAATGGCATTAATCACGCCATGATGCATATCATTTCTCCCCAGTCGACCAATTCAACTATGCGGATAATTAGTATTCAACTATTCCCTTACTGTTACTCCAAAGTGCGCGGGGCTCCATCCATTTTCATTCAACTTTCATTTCTTAAATAGGTGGAAATTCGATGTAGTCCCGAAAGCTATTCGTAAAAAACTGAAGAAATAATTCTGAGGTTAATCTTGGGATGTAGAAATATGGACCACAAACATTGTGATCGAAGACTGCTTACCAAACATTTACCGAAAATTTGATTTTGAAATGATCTTGGTCTAATTTTACGAGGATTTTCGTATATATTATGGTAATTCGTTGCTTCACGTCTAGTGAACGAGGTTTCATCAATACAAAGAATTTTACGGAGAAAGTTAGCATTTTCTTCTGTCGAATTCAAAAGCCACTGGAAAATCGCATTCATTTTTCAGTATTTTCAGAGTGTTAATCCTGAACGGACTGAATGTGATATGTCGTAATATTTGAAACTCAGGTGTTTGTAATTGTGGAGCTTCCTCGCGAGAACTGATCCTCGGATTATTATCAAATATACGAACTATGCGATAGCGATTGTAATTTCGATGGTTTCTATTTTGTTCATTATTAACACGCAGAGCAAAGTTACGAAAATTCTGATGTTTTCTAACGAAGACACGCGCATCTAGAATTATTCTAGTTGTTCAATTGTTTTCCAAAGATCAGTCTTTTAATTTTTCACTTTATTACTTTTAGTTAAAACAAATACGCAGATATTCTTTTTTGTTATGGATTTTCTGATGGAAATGCGGTAGTTTGCGAATATCGAAGACTCTATCCAAGTAAAGAGTTAAGGATGCTGAAAAGAGAATGAGATTTTCTCCAGTAAACTAAACCAAACAAAATTCTAATTTTTCAATAAAATTCTTTGAACAGATGAATTCTCTTTTACTAGGCAAAGAGTACCTAAATACTAAAACATCCATGTTTGCGCGTACAAAAATCCTCGACAAATTCGACCACAAATTAAATAAACATAAAAATTATTTTAAATTTTTACTCGCAAATGCTGAGTCTAGCAGAAAAACCAAAAGAGTGCTTTTTTCCTTCAAACTGAATGGGAAATACAAAACTGATTTATATTTCGTGAAAAAACAATGGCGTTCCAATGTTTCGTTTGAAAATATCCAGTTACATATTAGTATGGACACTACTGGTAAAATTAAAAATTATATTTTCATTGCAAGACATTTCCCCTACACGGAAGTGAATGCTTACAAAATTTCATTCAAATATCTGCAGTCATTTGGCAACAATTATTAAATTTGATTTTTTTCGAAACTTGAACTCGAAGTATTTTTTGAATATAGTTTATATAGCAAGCTCATATTATACAGGGATATCCACCGGGACCGTCCATTAAGAACTTTTCGAGTTCTAATTACAATATCGAGCTGAAATTTTATACGCGGCCATAACTAGCGATTTCAAATTGAAGTGAAATATTTTCGAAGTGATACCATTTCCGGTTATACCGGAAGTGGGTCATCCCTTTGTTATTTCAAATGGCAATCTACCTTTTTTATTATACATGTAGAACAGACATTTTAGCAAGGCATAAAATACCCAAGTTGTTGGCACTTATCTGTCAAAACTTTTGACAGACTTAATTATTTTTGTTATAAACTCGGTTTTTGAGGAACATTTGAAAAGATTGTAGCTCGTAGATCTTTTGCACTACAGACACAATTCTTGCTTGGGTGGATCGAAGAAGGATCAAGGAATTTTTTAAGCAGTCTACATATGTCAAATGTTTATTGCGTTGTTTTGTATGATTTTCTCAATTTGGCCTTTTTCAAACAGCAATAACTCAATTTTTTCAAATGGCACGTGCCAATTTTTATATCGCCATCAGATAAAGCGTCAAATTTCAGATGGAATTGTATCAGCATGTACCATACCCATCTCTTATATTTCCGAAATAATTTGGGAATATATTGAATTTTGATGATTTTGCAAGAACTAACAGAGAATGCTTTGAAATATTTGAATTAAGTAGCTGAACTGGCTAAGCTCACCTGACAGGTGAGCGTTAATGTACTTGTCACTTCGTTCATTCGAATTTGGTATTTCAACAAGAATTGTTGGTAACTTGAAGTGAAAATTTTTGAAAAACACCATATTGATGATAAAATGGCTGATTATTCTAATGAGGATATGTTTAATCTCTTTTTAATTCATGGCGAATGTCAAGAAGTGGTGGATAGAACTTGCAAGCAATTCAATAACCAATTTCCAAATTTGGCGCCTATGAGTAAAACAGAATGTCGAAGGATTAGCAGCAATTTTCTGCAATTTGGAGGAACAAAATATATAGAAACTAGAAGAAAACCAATTCTCGAGGACGACGACAATCAAATTAATACGCTAGCGTATTTTCGTGCCAATCGATATGTGTCCATTAAGTCAGCATTAGTGGATATTGGATTGAGTTATACTTACATTCAAAGGATCCTTAAGAAACATGACATGCACCCGTATTCTTTTATCAGATAACAAAAATTGAAACCAACTGACCTACCCAAGCGGCTAAATTACTGTGAAAATTTATTAATTTGTTCAAGAAGATGAGACAATTCTGCAAAAATCATACGGTCTGATGAAGCCAAGTTCAATGAAAGTGGAATAACCAACAGGAGAAATCGACATTTTTGGGCCACAGAAAATCCACATTTCATTGAGGTTATTGATTTCCAAAATAAATTCAGCGTGAACGTTTCTGCAATTTTAATGTATGATTTGTTGGCATATCACATTTATGAGGAAAATCTTAATGGACAAAGATACCTGGAAATTTTGAGAGGAACATTCTGAGGTGTTGCTATTACCATATGGATGGTGCACCAGCACATAAAACACGCGCTGTAGATCGGCAGCTAACAGAAATGTTCGAGGATAGATGGTGGGGTAATCAAGGACCAAATTTATCGCCTCCGCGTCCTCCAGACCTGACGCCCCTTGATTTTTATTTATGGGCAAAATCAAGACTGAAGTGTATCTTATTCCTGTAAGAAGTAAATAATAGTTATTAGAGCGCATTCATAATGCTTTTCGTAATATTGATCCTGAGGAAACTAGGAGGGCAACTCATCATGTTCGTATACGAGCTGTCAAGTGTATCGAGCAAAATGGGGCCCATATTGAACATTTATTCAGATCGTAAATTAGTTTTCTCCTATGATGTTTGCTATCATTTATTCGTATTAATGTAATTATCTTCGATGATTGGTTTTAGCTTAGTTCCTACAATTTTTATTCATCCGAATTGTAGAAAATTGCTTCTAATGCTTCGAAATTTTATTTTACTATTAGACGGTAAATTTGGAAATTGGTTATTGAATTGCCTGCAATTTCTACCCACTACATTTTGACATTCTACAATGAATTAAAAAAGATTAAATATATTTTCGTTTGAATAACCAGTGGTTTTATTCCAAATGTGTTGTATTTTTTGGATATTTTCAATCTGAAATAACGACAATTCTTGTTGAAATATCAAATTCGAATAAACGAAGTGACAAGTACATTAATTTTAGGCACCTGTCAGGTGAGCGTAGCCAGTTCAGCTACTTGATTCAAATATTTCAAAGCATCCTCTGTTAGTTGCAGAATCGTCAAAATTCAATATATTCGCGAACTATTTCGGAACTATAAGAGATGGGTATAGTATATGCTTATACAATTCCATCTGAAATTCGACGCTTCATCTGATGACGATATAAAAATTGGCACGTGCAATTGGAAAAAATTGAGTTATTGCTGTTTGAAAAAGGCCAAATTGAAAAAACCATACAGAACAACGTAATGAACATTTGACATGTGTAGACTGCTTAAATAATTCCTTGATCCTTCTTCTATCCACCCAAGCAAAAATTAAGTCTGTAGTGCAGAAGATCTACGAGTTACAATTTTTTTAAATGTTCCTCAAAAATCTGTCAAAAGTTTTGACAGATAAGTGCCCACAACTTAGGTATTTGATGCCTTGGTCAAATGTCGGTTCTAGATGTATAATAGTAAGGTAGATTGCCATTTGAAATAACAAAGTGATGACCACTTCCGGTCTAACAGGAAATGGTATCACTTCGAAAATATTTCACTCCAATTGAAAATCGCTAGTTATGGCCACGTATAAAATTTCAGATTGATATTGTAATTGGAACTCAAAAATTCTTCAACGGACGGTCCCGGTGGATATCCCTGTATAGAAACTGAACCACCCTGAAACCTTGAGTTATCGAATTTCATTGGAGATTTTTATGGTTGACTCCAATATTTCAATAATATTTATCCATTCATTTGTTATACTCGTGACTATTGATTTGATATACTTTCGAGCTTTTACTGAACCCTTTGTGCCCGTGTCCTATTTGCACTTGACGGAATTTTTGAATACAACTCCCTATTTTTAGCCGTTTTATTAGAAGAGTATTTCGAACAGGTTTAGATCTATCTTAGGTTTTGCTATATCTAAACGGCTTGTTCTTTTTTTATTCATGATTCAGTTGAATTACTCTTATTATTAGAATATCTGCGCTAGCCATGAATTTGAGTTGGCCTTTCTGATTGAAGCAGATAGTTTCGAACGTCAAAGTGTCATGAAAACTCAATTCCACATGTAATATAGATTGTCTATCAGTTTTCAATATACTCATAAATGAAAAATGAGCTTTTTTCGAATGTCATTTCCTTTTTTTCTTCTTTGTTATTGAAAAAATCGGAGTACGTTGCCCTAAAAAATAACTGTTTTCTCGTTAAACTGAAAGAACGTCCGATATAGCCGGAAGCGGAACTCTAATCCCAAAACTTGAAATTGATCGATAAACCCGATTCCCAGGTACTTCTGATACGATCTATAGCGTGGACACCCTGAATTTACATAGCAACTATCTTTGTTCACCACGATACCCTAAAATTGATTGATATTGTTGTTTGTCAGTCAATATTTCTTCATTATTGGTATTATTTATTAAAAAAAGGCATGATAATGAACAAATGTCCGTTGCTAAAGGAACAATTGTATTTTATTATTTTCCGCGAAACTAGTCTCCTTCACACCAACGCATTACGGTTGCCTTATCATTCCCATTACCATGCTAGTGGAGCTGTATGTTATGATAGTATGAAATAGGACTGCTTTACTAAAACACTGTAATCATCATATCATCAATAGATTATTATACTTGTTGCAGTTGTTGATCACATCAGGCTTAGGATCTCCAGAAGATTTGGCTGTAGATGTAATCACAGGAAATATTTATTTTACTGATGCAGAGTATAGACACATCGGAGTGTGTACATTGGATGGAAGTCACTGCACTGTATTACTTAACAAAGATATACGGAAACCTAGAGGAATAGTACTGAATAGTGAAGAAGGGTGAGTAATCCTTAAAAACTCATGGATTTCAGTAGTAGCTTATCATGATTACATGTTTGATTATCCTCAAAACAAAAGAAATGAAGAGTTTATCGCTAACAGATACTTGAAAGGAATTATCTGTTAGATTTTTATGTCATATACAAAACAGAGTCGGGTTTGTTGAAACCAGAGATTCACGGCTCACTAGAAAATCAAGCTGCTTGGCTTGACACGACTTGAAATCGAGTCAAGCTCAAGCCAAGTTTTTCTTTCACGAAAGCTTAAAATTCAAACTTCTTGAATCGCAAAACTTTAACAATTGCAGAAAACATTAAACTTCGTTTTATATTCAATAAGAGCGAGAATAAAGGTTTGAATAATACTGAATATTTGATCGGGAAATATTCAAATGATATTCAACTAAAGAATTAGAAAAGAATTCATGAAGTAGTTGAAGGAAACACAAATATAAAACAAGAACAAGAGTGAAAGTGGAATGTTTATTTTCAAATAAAACACCGTCATTGCATCACAAAAACATATAAATTTTTAGTGAAACAGTTGAACTAACTTCTGTGAAAATAAAAACAACTGAATTAAACTTGTATGGAGAAAGAAAGAAACACCTACATTGAAACTTAAATCAAAAAGAATGGGGATAAGTGGAGCTACACTCCCACTTCAACAGATTGTTTATAGTCCGCTGGTTTTGAACCAAGATATTTCTGTTATATATTTATATATATTTTTTGTATGTTTATATATTTGTTTTATTTACGAGTTTCGGGGAAATCTCTGGATTGTTGTAAAAACGAGAAACCTGTGGAAAAATTATTCGTTTTGAATCTATTCTATACTATATAGAAATCTATTGTAGGTTGTAGGTGACATCAATATTTTGTTGAGTGTTGAATGCAGATTTTTTTTACATTTATGAAATGGCTGCTGGTTGATTTTTTCCCTTGTTCCTTTAAATTAATCGAATTCCCTCGAATTTGTTTGTATCTACTTGTTGCGCTGCGAAACAAATTGACGAGATCGATCGTACTCAGTTTTGGAATCCCTATGTGTCGCAGCCATTAAAAAAAATCTGTATGACTAGAAATACTACATGGTTCTATTGCATCTGTACGGGTACGGAAAAAACCGATTATCAATATCAAGATTTTGGGTAGCAAAATCAAGCCGATCCTCTGATTTTTCAATAGCTTGAATTCCATGTCAAGCTCTTCGAGAAATTTTCAAGCTTCTTGACTTGATGAAACCGTAGTTCGAACACTCATAACTCGAGGACGGCTAGAATGATTTTCATGGTTTTTGATTTGACGAATTTGTATCTGTCCCGAATAGTAATATAACTATTGAAACCGCTGAACAATCGACCAAAAAATAAAAGAAAAGAAAAAACACGTATTTAAATAAAGGTTTCGAATCGACAAGATATATTATCGCGTATTTGAGATTTAAAAAATGTAGAAGATTAATGAAGAAGGATTGACATATTTATTTGTTGTTAAATATTCAAGCGATATAAGGAAATGATAGCAAGCTACTTAAAAAAGTTCATATGTCAGATATCAATCGAGTGCATTTCGCATTTACATTGAATAAAATACAAACAGGGTGTCCATGAATTGCGTGAACAACGTTATACCACAGATTCTTCAGCTAGAAATAAGTCGATTTAGGCCAACTTACCTTTTTGAAAAGTTTCTTCGTTCTAGCGTTGCCAAATCCAAGGCTTTTTTTCTCATTTTCCAAATAATTCGAGAACGACTAGATCGATAGAAACCATATTTGGTATGCGTAATCGGGCGCGTTGTTTTAATGATCCACTCAATGACCTTGACGTTTTACAAGTGTCCCTGAAAACTCGAACGTGTTTTCAATCAACCGTAATTTTTCAACTGTCCGCGTTTGAGGAAAACTGTTTCAGACATATGCGTAGCTAGGTTAATTATCAAACTTTTTTGCCTCTTGAGAAATTTCAATATGATGAGCGGTTCAATCACAAAAAAACAGTTTTTCAATTTCATGATTTCATTTCTTCAACCACCTAGCAAGTCAAAAATATCACATATTGACCATGTTGGCTTTGGATTTATTTCTGTAGTCTGGCAGATTGTCATTCCATTATGTTTGACAACCTCTTGTTGACAAAATGATGTTTTCTAGGTTGCTAAATCGGATCAAGCAAATAGGAAATTTAATGTTCAGTAATACAAAAATCGAGAAATTCGAAGAAAAAAATTTAATAAGTTTTTCACAATGACTATTTGAAAACATGAAAACAGGTTGGCCAGTTGAAAACTAAATAAGAAAAAACAAATAACTTCAGAATAACGATTAATAAGTTTACACTCAAAATTTCATTCAACTATAGTAAATTCCACCATTTTGCTGAATACTGGAGTTAATCATTTTTGAGAAATTAGATTGGGACCCTTGGCATTACTTCAGGATCATTTTTGAAGGAGTTGGCCGCATTTGAAATTCTCATATGTAATTCTCCTCGGGTGTCAATTGGAGAAGAGCAAACTCTAAATTTTAAATCACCTCAATGAAAGAAGTCGCACGGTGGCAAGTCGGGTGATCGTGCTGGTCAACTTGCAGCAGCATCAGCTCCCCTTACGTTCGCATACTGTGTATGTAAGAATTCGGAACCGCTAAAGTGAAACGAGGAAGTGCACCGTCGTGCATAAACCACATTTCTGCACGCAGTAATACGGGAATGTCGTCCAACAAATCCTGCGACGTTTCTTGCAAAAACTTCAAATATGCCTATCCGTTTAATCCTCCAATAATGAAATTGTCAATTACTGAAATCTATACGTTAATTTTGAATTGATTCTGATGATGTGTACTTGTGAAAGCATGTGAATTTTCGATACTGTACATGTGTTCATTGTGAAGGTTAGTGATGCCAGACTTAGTAAAAGTGCATTTGTCAGTAAATAGAATTTTCCTACTGAGGTGGAGATCCTGAATTTTCTCCTTTTGGATAAATCGGCAAAAAGTTAGGAGATTCTCAGGATCGGGAAGTAATTCCTGAACTTTCTGAATGTGATGAGGATGAAATGATTGTTCCTTCAAAACATTATGAATCATTGTTTCAGGAACGACTAACTGCAAACTTAAACGCCGCGTGCTTAATTGTGGGTTTTCCTCAACCATTGCCAAAATTTATTCTTTGCGTTCTATCGTCCTTATTGTTCGTTGTCGTTATCGATCCAAATTCCTGGGTTTGAAGCAACCATTCTCGCGGAGGCGCTTCTCCATATTTTCCAAACGTTTGGTGGTTCGGCACTATACAATCTTGAAAACTTTCAGCATATACTCTCGCGCTCACGTCTATTGCCTTGACAAAATCCGTACACCATAACTATATTAACTATTTCAGAGTTACTGTACATCTCCGTGCCTAATAGTGATAAAAAAATTACCAAAATACCTAGTTAAGAACTCAAGGAACACTGTTGTGTCAACAATTGGTTGCCAAGCCTAATAAGATGACAATCTGCCAGACCACAGAAATAAATCCAAAGCCAACATGGTCAAATGTGATATTTTTGTCTTGCTAGGTGGTTGAAGAAATGAAATCATGAAATTAAAAAACAGTTTTTCGTGATTAAACCGCTCATCATATCAAAATTTCTCAAGAAACAAAAAAGTTTGATAATTAGCCTAGCTACTCAATGTCCGAAACAGTTTTGCTCAAACGCAGACAGTTGAAAAATTATGGTTGATTGAAAACACGTTCGAGTTTTTAGGGACACTTGCAAGACGTCAAGGTCATTGAGTGGATCACTAAAAATCGTGAATAACACACTCGATTACGCATATCAAATATGGTTTCTATCAATCGAGTCGTTCTAGAATCATTTGAAAGATAAGAAAAAAATCTTTGGATTAGGCGACCTCTAGCGACCAAACGAAGAAACTTTTCATAAAGGTAAATTGGCCTAAATCAACGTTGTACATGCAATTCACGGACACCCTATATATACATAGAATCGAATTGTAGACAAAAATGCAGAAAGAATGACAATAACTGTTACTGATTTTTGTGTAGCCAATGCTTAGTTAAAAAAACATCAACTGCCAAATGAATTGTTCTCACTCAATCTTTCCAGATTACTGGATTACTCTGACAATCCAGTCAGAGTCAGTATATTATTTTAATATTTACGTCGCGCAAATGTTCTTCATTTTCATCCATGTTGTCTATGATTTGTTTTGAAAAAAGCATTAGGTATTGGTCGATTTGCGTGAAAAATATCATTAACCATGCCGCGATAAAGAAAATGTGATCTTTCTCAACGACACTGTAATGGAATTAGGATACTGAACAATGCGAATCAATTGACTGATGAAGAACGACATATTGCACGAGAAGAGCGCCGCGTTCGTAGAATCGTACTTCGTACTTCTCGATCACAAGAGCGAAGAAAGGCAGCCTGTGAAACGGCTAGAGTAGGATTGAGAAATTGTAGGCGAATCCTTAACTGCTTGTGTTCTCAACTTAGAAAATTCATGTTTTTCTCATGGTCAGTTGTATGTGCCATATTAACGTGTCGGAAAATCATTCGCTTTACTTGTTCTCGCATGAAGAGAATTAACCTGTGTCCATTCCATGCTTCACAATATCTACATAGTTCAATACAATCAAATCTTGTTGACACGAGATTGAAGTACATGATTTGTGTACTTTTTTATTTATTTCTATATTATTATCTTGAAAAAGTACTGAACTTAATATTTATTTTGTTTTCATTGTACTACTTTCATGAAATCCTGAATTAAGTTCAGCTAAAAGGTAAGACGAGATTCTTTACGGTTAGGCGGTACAAAGTTCGCCGGGTCAGCTAGTTATAGATAATTTCTTGCTAATAAATCCATGAATATCTTCATTTATCTTTATGCTTCCAAAAAACTCTAAAACGTGATCTATTTACATAATTATCCTCAACCTCTGAACTGAGTGAATGATCACCGCTAGTGTGATTTTCATCTATAATCGAACGTTTGTTAGTTTTTTCCTATAAAAAAATTTCATTTGAACGTTCAATTTAAGACTATGGGTGAAAATGTTAGGTAGTGTGATAACTTTGTCGTTTGTGTTATAAACGCAAGGAAATTTTTGTCGAAGACAATTGATAAACAGTTTTTTTTTCTATTTCACAACGACTCAATTAAATGTCCGTTTTCTGCAGTAGCACGTCACAGACTGAATTCTTAGTTGTGAGTTTCTTATAGAATGATTCTCAGTGACGGTTCATCGTCTAGTACAACAGTTATCAAACAGTATGGCCAAAATGAATTAAAATCCTAACATAATAACAAGTAGAAAATGATTATCAATTCAACAATGAATATTAGAAATGAATTCAAGATCATTTACACATCTAACTCTGATATTGCTTTGAATTTGAAGGATCCCTAGAAGGTTTACACCCTCAAACATTCACATCAAAACAAATAGGTAAAAAGTAATGTTGCTTTCGATAATGTGAATACATAGTAAGGGTCATCTGTTCTTCGTTACATTTGTGATTAATGTTTCGCTGACATGTCCCAGCTCGAATCTATCTCATACTAGGACGCATGTTTTCATAACTGCATTTTAAAACAGAATCACCAACCAAGAATTATATGGAACCTCAAGGTTCCTACTTCTGCACTATTCAACCATTATTTCAGGTGTTATTGTGGTCATGTACATGTTTCGGATTGGGTCCAAATTGAATTTCAAATTCTTCAACAGGCATTGAATTAGCGGCGTAGCATCATCAATACTAATCAGATTTATTTTCCATATTCTATCACTCATTCTCACCGTACATTGTCTATATACCGAAGTCTATTAATTGTAGTAGATTATACTTATACTATTGTGACGATGATGAGTAGATCACAGAACCAGCTTCTTCAGTGAGGTATATTTTGCATTCTATGGAAGGTTGAAAATTACTACCTGAATAAAAGCCTTCCACTTTCATTTTTATATCGTAGACATTTCTATTTCTCTAATAAATATCCAATTAAAAGCATACAGTGAAGAATGTTATTTCTCGAAACAACTTTCTGCTCAAAAAAGTGGTGAAATCTCTAATAAAAACAATTCAGTTATTTTAATACTATCGGGTGTTCTGTAAGAAATGCCCCAAGTTATAGCTCCTACAATTGTTGATTGATTTCAATGAAACAAAAACTGACTAGTTCATCACGATGCACATATCGTTCCCGATGTAATCAAAACGCTCGAGCATTATTCCTGTCAGATTGACAATAGGTTTGTATCATGTTTTTATCCGCCTTCCATGCTTATTAACTCTCTGTGAAAAAGACCCAAAACGAAACAGAAGTAAGAATAAGCAGGTGGGAATCTAGTATGTCTTAATTTTTCGTTAATAATTTATTATAAAGATTTGACGATGATTTTCAATGGTATTCCGCTACAGAGCTTACTTTACGTATAATTAGAATCTTTTGTTTTGAGTCTTATTTTACCGAAAATACAAAATAATATGTTATCCGAACTCAAATAATGATCAAAATACTTTATAGGACATACAGTACTTTAAGTGATACATTTTTCGCAGAAAGTACCCAAAATATTGGGCTACCATTTAAAAAGTTCAAGTTAAGCCACTTCCGGAGTTTTCGGAAGTGAGAGAGTAATAAAAATGTTTCAAACTGTTAGAATATCATTCAAGATGCAAATAGGTTTTTGTTTCATTGAAATCGAATAATAGTTGTAGAAGCTATAGCTCAGGGTGTTTTCACGGAGCACCCGCTATAAGGTGAAACTATTCAGATAGTTCATAATTATTATAAGTTATTGAGTGATATGTTACCTATCAACATTTAAAGTGTATCGTCGCTGTGAATCATGAAATCTATGTATAACCGCAATTAACGACAGTTTTAAGAAATTTTCTGGGTCTCTTTTGGCCCGGTTGCCAAACAGCAAAAACTTTATAAATGTGCTAACGACAATATATGTACGATGTTCGGATGAATCAGCTTTGAAGCGACTGCTTCTTTCGCATACTAGCATCAATCAGTCTTATATTGATACGACCGAAATATTGGATACATTACTATTATAATAATTAGATAGCAGTTTGTGACAATTTTGCTGAATATGTGCTTTTATAGATTCTCACAAAATAATTGACTTTGTTGCAGGAGTTTGAAGTTGTAACATTTTATGTTTTTGTTCGAAAATGCTATCACATTTTATAATTCACTCAGTAGCTGAACATTACTTCAAAAATTTTGTAACGAATCATGTGAGATTTCAAATATTAATGTACTCATTTGTAAATGATGTGTAAGAATGTATGTTTTACCGAAGAAGATGTTGCTGAGGAATATTTTATGTTTTAGTGAAATGTTCTGGACCGACTGGGGTCATCCAGCCGAGATAGCAAAAGCAAAAATGGATGGAACATCTGACCACCCATTTGTTTCAGAAGATATCTATTGGCCAAATGGGTTAACTATCGATTATCCGAATGAAAGATTGTATTGGACCGATGCGAAAGTTATGACGATAGAAAGCATAAAGTTAGATGGTACAGACAGACGGGTGAGTTTTTGGTAGCGTTCGTATGGAAAACATTTTCTGTTGCTTAAGGGTTTCGTTGTTGATTTGCGAAGAACATAAGTAACCATAGGAAAAAATTTCATCATAGTTAATGTTTTATTCAGCAACAATAATGAAATAAGATTTCATTTGATCTGCTCAAATGTTTTGTTTATTGATGAAATCATTGATGCGGAAGTATTTTGTATCACTTAACTTATCTGAATCCTGGAAAAAATGTTTTAATTTCTTGTGAACACTGAATAGAAATAATGAGATATATGGTTGAAATGAAAAGGGACTGGCTTATTGAATGAGATGTTTTACTCATTATGTAGAAAACTAGACAAGTAATATTCTGTTAGAAAACTGTGATTGCATCGTCATCCCATAGGTTAATGAAAGTGACAGAAAAAAAATAAGACAAAAGTGATTTTACAAGGCTGTGATTCCAATACGTTTCAATTTACATAATCTCAAGAAGCACAAGAAGAATTACACACAATATCATTGTATGGTGAGTGAAAAACGAGATCACAGTTCTATTATAGGAAAAGTACAAGCTATAGAACATATTTGGAGAGTGTTTTTTAAATAGGAGTATGTTTTATTGGAAATCGAATCATTAAATTTGAAAATGAAAAGAAGAATTATGAATAATTCCCTCCTAATAACGTAATCTTTGATAATACGCATCTGACAATAAACGAATAGATTTTTATTTGCCTCAGGCCACTGTGTGGATGTTAATGCAAATTGGATGTCTTCATAAATCTGAGGGTACCTCACTACCGAAGGAAGTTATTTCTGATATTTTCCTTCTTTTTTCCCGGAAAGCCTAAAACATGAGATCTTTTTAATGCCAGTGTTTGATATTCATATCAAATTCCGCTATTTCATCCTCCATCTCATCAAACACATTGTCTACTGTTCTAGTTCACTCCGACAGAACCTCTCATTTTTGTTCTAGCGAGTAGACGTAAATATGGAGTGAGCTTTCGTTTTTTAGCATTAGTTGCCATCTTACTTTTAACCTCTGTACGTAGGCTTCAATAAGAAGTGTTCCTGTTCTACTAATGATACCTCCCACACATTTCTGGATAGTTTATCCATTCTGACCCATGCATCCAGTAACAAAGTTGTCCCTAGCCAAGGATTACAGACTTCTCTGTAATCGAGTAGTAGCTTGATTTATCATTCTAGATTGTTCTGTCCTGAGTTCCCTGCGCCAATGTATATACCTCTTTGTATATATATATATATATATATATATATATATATATATATATATATATATATATATATATATATATATATATATAAATATATATAATATATTTGAAGTTTGAAGCTTTTATAAATTGTATTTAAAATCTAGAAAACAAAATGAGACAATAATGTTTCCGAATTCTTAGAAAAAAGATACGCAGTAGGGATTGATTTGCTGTGGCGAATTTGCGAATTCAGTAAATTCTGAGTTGGTAACATGGAAGTTTGTGCTTAACCTCTTAATCAAAGTAAAATACCCCATACGGCACGAAATAGGGAAAACAAACATGCTTTCGAAGCGAATCGAAGCGATGTCGGACAGATTTCGAGACGTAGGAGTGTATAGTACATTCTATAACTAGGTTAGAATAAAAAAATTCGATACGAGTGGACATATAAGAAGTATAATTGTTGAAACATTTTTCTGCTGGTTTTCTTTTTCCATTCTTACAGATTCCTGTACCAAACCCCCTTCCTTACACCCTTGTCTTCGTTTGGAAATCATGGAATGCAAGAGAGAATGAAGCGGCTTAGCAGAAAAATCTTTGGTACTCTTTATGTACACACGACACTAACACAACATAAACAGACAAGCTATTGCTAGTGCAATAGCGACAGGGAAACGAGTTTTTTCCTCAGGTTTTTTCACTCGTTTATTGAATCATATACAAGATAGTATGGTTCCCCTGTTACATTTCTAGAGTTCATATATTTACATTTAATGAATATAAATAAAAAAAAAGTTCTTTCGTTCGTAAACGCTGCGTGATGCAGGGAGGAACAAATCATTCGGGATGAATCTCATACAACTGAGCGACAATTTGGGTGTCATTCTGAATCAGATCCCCCCTATTTGAACACTTTTCTAGCGCGAAAAATCCCACAGATTGCTCCAAAAGGTACATGCATTGAAATGTCATATATTTATTTATATATATATATATATATATATATATATATATATATATATATATATATATATATATATACCACAAAGAGGTATATACATTGGCTCAGAGAACTCAGGACAGAACAATCGAGAATGATAAATCAAGATACTACTCGATTACAGAGATGTCTGTATCATCTGTATCATTAGTAGAACAGGAACACTTCTTATGGAAGCCTACGTACAGAGGTAAAAGGCAAAATGGCAAATAATGCTAAAATGAAGCTCACTTCATATTTACTTCCACTGACTAGAACAAAAATGAGAGGTTCTGTCGGAGTGAACTAGAACAGTAGACAATGTGTTTGATTAGATGGAGGATGAAACAGCGGAATTTTATATGAATATCAAACACTGGCATTGAAAAGATCTCATGTTTTAGGCTCACCGGGAAAGAAGAAGGAAAATATCAGAAATAACTTCCTTCGGTAGTGAGGTACCCTCAGATTTATGAAGACATTCAATTTGCTTAACATCCACACAGTGGCCTGAGGCAAATAAAAATCTATTCGTTTATTGTCAGATGCGTATTATCAAAAATCACTTTTGTCTAATTTTTTCTATCACTTTCATTAACCTATGGGATGACGATGCAATCACCGTTTTCTAACAGAATATTACTTCCTTAATTAACTTATTATTATTATGAGTTAAACATCTCATTCAATAAGCCAGCCCCTTTTCATTTCAACCATATATCTCATTATTTCTATTCAGTGTTCACAAGAAATTGAAAACATTTTTTTCCAGGATTCAGATAAGTTCAGGGATACAAAATACTTCAGCATCAATGAAAAACTGAGAGAAACAATAACTGACAACAGCTAGTTCCCAAATCTGCCCGCCATGCACGCATCCCCCAAGAGCGACAATAGTGCAGCTAAGCAGGATGCTGAGAAACAAAGCTGCAGACCTCAGTTTCGTCCTTATTAGGAGCTCTTGATTCTTTTCATTCAAATTTAATATATATATATATATATATATATATATATATATATATATATATATATATATATATATATATATATATATATATATATATATATATATATATATATATATATATATATATATATATATATATATATATATATATATATATATATATATATAGATAGATAGATATCGTAAATGAGGATATATATCACCCACCAGCTATATATGGATGACCTGAAGCGCTATGCTGAAAACGCAGATCAACTTAAAAGACAGCTCGAAACAGTGTCAGCATTTAGTGAGTCAATCCGCATGAAGCTGGGCATCGGAGAAATGCGTAGTTAGTAATATAAGACGAGGAAAGATTGAGAGAGAACAAAAGGGTACTACTCTGATGGATAATACAACAATCCCAGCACTGTCCCCTAAGGAGTCCTACAATTATCTGGGCGTCCAACAAGCCTTGAACATAAGAACTGCTGAAATGAAGATGAGGTTTAAGGAAAAACTCTACTCTAGAATTGAACGGATTCTTAAGGCTAAACTCAACTCGAAGGCATTATTTCAAGCCATCAACTCCTGGGCTATACCGAGCATAGCATATTCCTTTGGGGTGCTCAAATGGATTAGAGGATGCTAACGGCACACAGAATTTACCATCCACACTCATCAATAAACCGCTTATACCCACCAAGAACACAGGGAGGACGAGGCCTTGCATCACTAGAGATGAGACATAAGAACAACGTGGACCAACTGAGAGAATACTTTACCAGTAAACACTTTTCGTTTTATCGCACCATATGTGACGCGGACGAAAACCTATCGGCACTGCAGCTCTCGAATCTGAAATTTCTTGTGGAATCTCATACAGTGGCCCAGCTGTCGGAGGAGTGGCACTCTAAAGCACTTCATGGTGGATATCCGAACCACCTGAAAAATAAAGATATAGATCGAAAAGAGTCGCTTACTTACCTGAGGGCTGGCTACTCATTCTCTGAAACAGATGGCCGATTGTGCGCTACCCAGGATCAAGTAATCCCCATAAGAAAGTACCTAAAACACATCACAAAACAGGATATCCCAACAGAGCAGTGTCGCAAGTGCGGAAAGGGGCAGGAATCAATTCAGCATATAACATCCAGCTGCCCTATCCTAACTCCTCGGAATTACCTTGAACGCCATAATGCAGTGGCCAGGGTGTATCACCATAGTATCGCTGTCAACCTTGGGTTATGTAAGAAAACTACTCCAGCTTATAAATACAAACCCAAGGCAGTACTTGAAAACACAATATATAAGATGTACTGGGATACAACCCTGATTACGGATAGACCAGTTGCGCACAACAGACCTGACATCTTGGTTTTCGATCTCGAGGGTGGAACGGCTATAATTCTGGATGTTAGTATCCCAGCGGATCAGAACATTACCAAGGCATATTATGTTTTCAATTAAAAATGGAAATTTGGTCAAAGCGATATAGACAAAGAACCCATCTTTCTTCTGAGTCATCACTCGACCCATCTTCTCTATTCAAAATGTTCAAGGATTGCAACCCCCGCTTAGGGGGTTGATATTTCAGGCAAGTTTTGTACCCGAAAAGAAGTCCCTCTTGAAACAAAAATTGACCTAATTTGTGAAAGAAATCAAGTGCAATTTTTTCAGTCCATAGTTCGCACTCCAGTAATGGATGTAAAATTGCTGTATGCTTTTTACTTCGTAATTGAGATTTTAAAGTTCCAAGTTTCAACTCTCATAAAGAGTACTTCTTTTGTTTTTCTGCGGACTTCTACGATATTTGGAAAAAATTAGGCCAATTGATCCAGCCATTCCCGAGTTTTGCGTTTAATAATACATTAAGCTAGTCATTTTTATTCATATTGATTTCAAGTATGATCTTTCATTTAAAATAGTTTACCAAGTTCATAAGGCAACGAATTATTCTAAGTATATTGTTTCGGTTTTACTATATTTATGAGATTTTCATCCTTTGAGTGTTTATGATCATTTACTTTTTAGGTGGTGCTGAAAGGTGTTGTGAAACATCCCTATTCCATAGCTGTTTTCGAAAATCGTCTATTCTGGTCAGATTGGAACACTCATACTATACAATCATGTGATAAGTTCACTGGAAAGAATCATCAGACTATTATAAAAGAAAAGAAGGAATTCATTTATGGCCTAACCGTATATCATTCTGCGTTACAAGGAAATCGTATTAATCATTGCTCACTTGCATTCTGTTCAGACATTTGTCTTTTGAGCGGTAGTACCTATAGTTGTGCTTGTCCACAAAATAAAGTTTTATCGAGTGATCAACATACTTGTAAAGGTATGTGATAATTTATTTCAAAGAATAACAATGTAAACTTCATTGATTGATTATTATCATGAATTAAAAACTAAAAAGTTCTATCTTCTCAATAAACGTTTTAATCTCATTGTCATTTTAGAAATCGAGAAACGTCAGATTCTCGTTCTGGGTGCCAAAAATATGTTGTTCCATGTTGAACACCAGTTATTAGGCAGACACACTATTTCTACATTACCATTGTTAGTGAAGGATATTGGAGCTTTAGCATATAATCCTATTGATAATTCCTTATACATCAGTGATTTAGAAATTAGGAAGATCATAAAACTTCGGTTGTCAACTGATGGTTCACAACCTTTGGATATAAGTAATCTTGGACGAGTTACCTCTATGGATTTCGGTAAGAAAATAACACCAATAATTATGAAACTATAAATAAAATAAATGAGTATTATATATATATATATATATATATATATATATATATATATATATATATATATATATATATATATATATATATATATATATATATATATGATTTATAAAGTTTCCGACCTAACAAATACGAATACACAAAACATTTTCTGTTTTTTCATTTTTCAACAGTCTTCTTGTAACTCTACACACTCTTCCCAGCGATGTTTCCATATTTTTAACCCATCCAAATAGTACTGGGCGTTTTCTCTGCAAAATATTGGTTTACGAAGGTGGTTGTCTCTTCATTTCACAAAAATCTATGTCCTCCAAGATGAGGTAACAAAAAGAAGTCGCTTGGGGCTAGATCTGGTGAGTAAGGCAGATAGTCAAGCAGTTCAAACGATGCGTTGTCGTGTTGAAACAGAATTTTCTTTTTCTGTAAATGTGGCCGTTTCACCACAAGTTCTGCTTGTAGCTTGTCAAATATCGATGCGTTCTATGCTCCTGTGATGCTTTTTCCTTTTTGAAGATAACCGTTCAATATAACTCCATGACAATCCCAAAGGATAGTCGCCATCACTTTCCCAGCTGGAAAAACAGTTTTTATTTTTTTTTAAAGCGGTACCTCTTTTGTAGTTCACTGTTTGGACTATATTTTTGTTTCAGGTGAGTAAGGCGGATAGTCAAGCAGATCAAACTTCTTCTTTTGTGGCCATTTTTTCCGCAAGCTCAGCTTCTAGGTAGTCAAATATTGATTCGGAGTATGCGATGGTTCTCCCTTTTGAAGATATTAGTTTAAAATAGCACTATTATTAAAATTATTAATAAAAAGCAGTCGCCATCACTTTCCCATCCGAAAAACCGTTTTTGCTTTTTTGGTATCGGGTCCTCCTTCGCAGTTCACTATTAGGATTATATTTTGTTTCTGGCGTATGATGATATATACCAGTTACATCAATTAAACATTTCTCCATTGATTTGGATCCCCGGAATTATTTTCTTGAGCCTATGGTCATTGAATAGCGGGATCCTCCCGGTGCATAGACTGACACCTCCAAGGCCTTCTGTTGATCGAATTAATTACTGTTAAACTTCAATAGATGGTATACCTAGAAAGTGACAGTTTTGCATGAGATGATTAGTTAAGTTACAGTCATAATTCTTCTTCTTCGGACTCTAATAGCACAAATCAGTCCATACAAGGAATTTTCATCATTTGACGACTCAAAGACCTTTTTTGTAGCATAGTTCAGTCTCACGATAATGATTTCATAGACGAAGGAAAACGATCAAAGTGGTTTCCATCATTATCAGCATGTCACAACTCTCAACATCTCGTTTCCATTGAAATATCTTCATTAGAACTGAAACACATTTGCATTACAATAATTTATCAGCAATTAATATTTTCAAGAATATGGAAATTTTTTACATCTCTAGATGATTTTGGGCATGTGACTAGAAATATATTTCAATCCTAGTTCTAGGATGTAATTATTGTTTCCATTTAAAACTTTCAGATTACAATGGTAATAACTTATATTGGGGGGATGAAGAGAAAGGTACTATAGAAGCATTGAATGTTAAGAATATGGCTAGAAGAACAATCCTCCATGACTTGCATGATGAAATACCAGAATCTATCGCATTGGTTCCAGATACTGGGTAATATTTTGCAAAGTAGGAATAAACCGTTCTAGATTTAAAATTCCTAATATTTTCCAGAATAATGTTTGTAGCATTCAAGAAGAAAAGTGATCATGTCAGCCATCTCGACCGTTTTCTAATGGATGGAACCGGCAGAACACATATCATGGATCAGGGAATGATAGGACCAATAGATTTGTATTATGATAGAGACATTCATCGTTTATTCTTCGCAGATGCTGGAACGGGCAATATAGAAACAACTAGTGTAGATGGTATGAACTGAAATTTTAATTTCATACAACGTATTTCAGAAAAAATAACAATTCCTCGTCATCCGGTAGAATAATGTCACACCTTCATATAATTCTTTTTCCTATGACCCACTTCTACTGAGATATTGACCTTCAAATTTGAAGAGATAAGATCAGTCTTTGTTGATGGATTTGGATGAAATTTTGGATATTTTAATATAGAATGAATTCTAGGAGAAATAATTTTTTTGTTTTAGAGTTGCGCCATATATGCTCGACGGGTGAACTCAACACTTTCTACTATCCAGTGTTGATCGTGATAAAACTTTTGCGAGAATCATGAATCAGTAACGGGAAAATTAGAGTCAAAGAGCGTTAGGTAACATATATATGCGCTAAACAAGAAAGCTTTCTGCTATCGTCTACATTTTTGACAAGAATACCCAATCGGCATTCTTTAGTGCATTTAGATCAGTCATGAAAAGACAATGGCAATTAATATTTTTACTGAATATTGTCAACTCATTTTATTTTTATAACATCATAGATACATTCAACGTAACTAATATCGTCGTAATTGCTCGTACAGTTGTTCTGGAAGGAAACAACATGCAGTTGTTGATGGGTCTTCTACCAGGTCTTAAAAACTATCAACTCAATTCAATTAATGTAATAGTATAGTCCATAATTATAAGAGAACAAATACTTCACCCTAACCAAGTAAATTCAAGCGCTGTATTTTTTCGAATTGATTTTTGAACCAACAAGAACAGATTGCTGCTTCAGTTGGGTCAAGCTTCTACTGCAATGAAGCACCCTTGAAGAGAGAAAAAACTCCACTACTCCAGTTACTGTATTTCCAAGTCAATATCAATCAACATCAGGATTTTGCGCCTCCTTACACTATTTGAGTCTATTCTACTATTCTAAATTTGAATATTAAATCAAGTTTACGAAATTTTATCTCGTTTAGAGGTTTATCAGTACTAGGGATAGTTCACCCTTAATTTATCATGAGTGCAACTGAAAAACGGAAAAGCGTTTTTGTAGAATTTATTTGTTCATTGAAACTTCAGAATTCGTAGAACGAAACAGATTTGATTATTTGAAGATTGTTTTTCTTTTTCATTTTTGCGGATGAATATATCAGTAGGAGTAGTTCATAGATGATGGAGTTGTGGTATATTTTGACGCGTTCTATCCGAATCCGTGAAGTGTGCTATCTGATTCTGGGATATATCGTAGAACCTGTAGCTATCTACTCCAACTGGTCGATAGGTTCGCCAATGTCCCACGATCAATTGAGTTAGGTTCCTTAATGATTTTCATTTCTGAAAGATATTGAGTAAATCTATCCAATGGAAAAGAAGAACATACTATCAGATCTATTTGATTTATCACAGCTTTTGGTACTATCCATCAGCTCTTCTATCCCATTATTCGATTATTGTATCTCAAAAATCTCTTCACATACAAGCAAAATCAATAATTTGTCGGTATCCATTACGAAAAAACATTTTTCACAGTTTATTAGTACGAAATGTATAATATTTACACTATTAAGAATACACAACTAAGAATTATGCAATGAAACTGTGATTACCATATTAAATAATGGACCTTAATCCAACACATCAGATTCGATCAGTGAATAAATCATCGAATCTGGATATTTTATAAATATCAAGTAGAAAAAATACGCGAATACTTGCGAACATTTGTCGAATTATTACTAATCCCGAATGAAAGTTTTGAGGGAGTATGTAGCTTGAATCAGTATCGCCAAATAGAAATTGAAAAATCCGGAATCGTATAACGAAATCGATAATTTATAACCATCTGGCCATAAAATATAAATTTCTTGCTACATATCACATCACCGAGAGTTTGAATGGTGTCTTATTATTTTTTTTCTTATGCGCGCTTTCCTGGAATAGGCGAACTTGTTACACCACATGAGTGGGTGCCTGAGAAGAATGGAGGTGTCATAAACTATATTTATTGGCTGGAAAAGTATGATAGATAACGTTTTTTACTCTGTGCCAACAAATTAACGCACAATTTTAATATTTCAAATTCGTTTTCTGGTAGGCTACTAATTATTAACACATTTCGGATATGCCAATAAAATTCGATGTTTTTTCTTAGCGAACATATTCCTCTCATGAAAAATGAAAAGAAAGCAATAATTTTTTTTTGCAAGAAACCACCACAAACTGTTGACAGCAGTTGATGATCAATTTTTGCGAGTAACGTTTGTTCCTCTTGAAAATTTTGATTTTCGGTTATAATGCAATGCGAATCACGAAATTTGATCCCGGCAGAATGTGATGAAGCACTGGTGTTAAATGACGTAGGCTGGATTTGTACAAGAATTGACGACAAACATGGGGTGTCGCACTCCACTTTTTGCGGAATGATCCCCAGTTGACTTGTAGTCATAAAAGGAGACCTGGACAAGGACGATCTCCAATAACAACGGAGATCCAGGACCGTTATTCAAGAATTTCCTCGTTGAGACAACGGTTCGTTACCGCTAGGCACTTCAAATGCTGCTTCGATAGAACAGTGGAGTACAACTTAGCACTCAAGCAATACGGTAACGTCTCAGATAATTTGGTTGAAGGTTTTGTGTCGCAGCACGAGGACCAGCTCTAATCGCAGAACATCGAAGAGCCAGATTGAATTTTGCCACAGAATATGTCAATTGATTGGAAGCTGACTGGGAGAGGGGTGTATTTACAGATGACTCGAGATTTTGTCTTTTTTATTGCGATCGGCCATCTATAGTGTACAGCGTCGAAATGAGAGATATGCCCAGTGTAACTTTTTACCTACTTCTTGGTTGAGGTTCAATACTGGTGTGTGGAGGAATTTATTCAAACCTACTCACTGATCAGATCATCGTGAATAGTTGAGCCCTGAATGTTCAGAGATAACTTATATACATTTAAGAAAAACATGCTTGCACCATTTGCGGCAGACATAGATGAAAACAGTTGATCAAAAAGATTCTGTCTCTCTAGAAATTTTTTTTGTCTCAAGTACCACCCTGAAAATTCCTTGTAAATGTGATACTTCTTCGAGAAATTGTTCAATCTATTGCATTTTTTCAATTCATCGTCGATCGACGAACTCTTCAAATTTTATGTTGAGATCTATCAAGTCGATTTTGTTTCGGAGAGTTTATAATTTTGTTGATCTAGAATGGGAAACAGGGAGCGTGCGATATAATTTTCTTAAGAAAATCTAGACTTCTTCCGTTTGAATCATTAAATGAAAAAGATGTTTCATTTTGAGGGACTGTGTATGTTTGAAATCAATCTTTCCATGTTTTCATGTTATTTTCCTAATCTGCTAGATTCAGTAACTGTGTTTTCAATCAAAACACAGGAGATTTGCGTTTATTGTATTTTCCATAGTTTTAACACCCTGAAATAACGGTGATTCAGTTGAAGATGTTGTTCTATTTTTCAAAAATAATAATGGTGCTAAAGCTACTGCGCTCATTTTCAACGGAAAGTAGCACTGGAAGATATTTGGGTCACGAATACGTTCTTGAGTTGATGAGCAAATTCATGAAAACTGGATGCATTATTAATAAAAAACACAATCCCACCACAGCTGTGAATGACGCAGGAATGGTTGTGGCCGTTTTGGCTGAAGTTGCCATGATTGGGAATAAACAATCTGTGAGGAGATTGTCGGAAATATCTAAAGTAGGCCGGACAGAGTTCTTCTAACATTTCAATAAACCCATCAATAACGATCCGACTATGCTTCAAAATGTTCGTCTTTTTGACGAATCGAGTTTTGGTTTGAATGGCGATGTGCATCGCCCTAACTGTAGAGTCTGGTGTGACACTTATCCCTGTTTAAAGAGGAGGAATCATATTCAAAGATCTCGAAAACTTTGGGCCAAAATTTTGGGAGACCATATTGTAGGACCCTTATTTGGATAGGGAAACTTGGACGATGAAACCTATTTGGACATGCTTCAGAATTTGATTTAACTTCTCATAACAGATATCATCGAAGATCTAAATTTATTTGAACTTAACGTAATGTATCAAGATGATAGAGTACCGTCCCATTATGCTGTCTCTGTGTGGGACTAGTTGAACGATAAATTTCCAGGACGTTGGATTGGTAGGAGAGGCGCTATAGAATGGCTGGCTAGATCGCTCGATCTAACGGCTCTCGATTTTTTATGTTTTCATGTTTTCAAATGTTTGGAAGATCTACGAGAAAGGATTATTTAAGCATTTCAGAAGATAACACAAATGTTGTGAAATGTAAATCGGTGCCACTTCGAACATTGGAAAGTACCACGAACTAAAAATTCGAATTTGAGAGGCTTTTACTTGGCAGAATTCCATTATCAATAATAAAAATAAGTAACGTGTTTTCAGGAATTTTACTTAATAATTGTGATTCTAACGCGTTTCACAATTATTAAGTAAAATTCCTAAAAACACATTACGTGTTTCTATAACTGAAAATTCAATGATTTATTCCATTTCTTAATAGATTCTTATGAGTGCAGCAGTGTTTCTATCTAATTACTGGCACTTGAGCAGACTAATTGAGAGAATCAGATTGTAGAAATTTTCGAGGTTATAGTTGATAGGTTAGATACGACAAAGTTCAAAGAAGTGATGAAAAATTACCCATTTTATTTTTTCGGAAAAAGGACGAAAATGAATTTGTAATTTTTTCCATCTACGATTCTCGCGATGTATTTGACAGATTTGGAATTTGAGTTATTATGTGTTTCACTTTTACATTCGATATTATTTTACAGAATACTAACGTTTACCATTCATTTATTTCTAAATAAAATTATGTTTTGTAGATGGAAATTCCATCTTCCTTTCAAACTACTTCAATTCTAGTTCTACAAATTTCTGTACTCTTCAACACTCTTAGAGACCTCCGAAGTATTTGTGTTCAAATAAACCCATTTCAATGACCTAGCCCAACCCTATCCAGTTCTTTTAAGGGTATCTAACTCATTCGTATAATTCTAGCAATAATTGAAATCTGAACTTATTTCTACAAACATCAATATCACATCTTATCAACTGTAGAAAGAATGGACGACATTTGTCTATCAATATGGCAGTTAATATTATAAGGTTCAACCTTCGGGGCTTCATCAAAATTTTGCATTCACAGTGAAATATTTAGTGATGGCAAGTAGGAAGTGAATGAGTCCTATCAGGCTCAACCAGTGATCCCGTATCTTTAGCCCCATTAATTGATGATTTTATCGACTATTATTGTGGTTCTAGAGGTATGGTAAGCCCAGATATTAATCGCAGCCTGCTGCCTTCTTCCAAACTGGTTAAACAACATTTTTGCACAATGAGATTCAGTTGTCGGATGCCATATCTTCTACTATATCTTTTAAACTTGTCCAGGTTGCATCCTTATAGAATATGGCGGTATCATCGGCAAACGCTATTAACTTGCCCTTGTTAGGTTGTGAGAAAATGGAGTTGATTTAAATGATAAACAGGATTGGTCCCAGGATTGTCCCTTGGGGTACCCCATATGTAATCTAGGAAATTTTACTATATGAACAACCAATCTCTACACGCTGTTGTCTATCCGTTAGATAACTCTTGAACCACTTCAAAGCATGACCCCTAAACCTATAATCCTTCAGTGTCTCGAACAGCTTTCGATGATCAACACAATCAAATGCTTTTGCCAAATCGACAAAAATACACAAGCAAAATTTTGCATTCACAGTGAAATATTTTGTGAGGGCAAGTAGGAGATGAATAAGTCCTAAAAGGCTCAACCAGTGATCCCGTATCTTTAGCCCCATTAATTGATTATCGACTATTATGGTGGTTCCAGAGGTATGGTAAGCCCTGATATCAATTGCAGCCTGCTGCCTTCTGCCAAACTGGTTGAACAACATTTTTGCACCATGAGGTTCAGTTGTCGGATGCCAATGTTTTCAGTGTAGTTTGGTTGTCCGTAATGAATTTTTCTGACCTCCACTTGGAGAACATTCCCTACTTCGCCTAGATGGATAAGCTCTTCTTTGGCAATTCTATGATCCTATACACCAGTTCCGACCTTGTAAGAAGTTTTGGAGCTGTCAGTGAACCAAGTCCTCAAGTAGTCGGTTCCTGGAGCTGGCTCGTTCTTATCTGCATGGAATTATGACCCAGAACTGTAGGAGACTGTTACGTCAGACCTCATACTCGGCATCTCATCAGCATCAATTTAAGCTTTTAAAGTGTTGAGTACAAGGTTGATCATATACGGTTCATGTGATGAAATAAGCACTTTGCTATTCTTGCCATTCTTCTTATCACCAAGGAAGAGGAGCAAGACCAGGTATCAGTTCCATGGCTGCTGTACGTGTAAAGCGAACGGCTTCAGTGACCATCTTGCAGGAAGTTCTTTGTAACTTTGAGAACCTGAGTTGGGGTTGTTTCCCAATACACCCAATACAGCCATAAGTGATAGGTGAGTGGTCCCACTACCATCGGGAACAACCAGAGAAGTATCCGGACAAGTAACCATCTCTTTCCAAGGGTCTTTTGACAATCCCATGTCTGGAATGTCTGGCATTGTGTATTATATTTTCCATGTTACTACAACTTTCGCGTTTTTCAACACTTTCGACTCTACTATAATTTTTTCACATATCGTTGGCAAACTAAATTTAAAATTTTGTAATGATCCATTTTTTCAGGCGATGATAGACATCAGTTTGCATTCTTGAATACCAATCCTGTTAGTCTTGCTGCACTCAAGACAGATTTATTCTGGATTAACGAACATTCTAAAAAACTGCACTGGTCTAACAAGTATAATGCATCACAGAGCAGAAGAATTAATTTGGGTAAGTGTCAGAAAAATTCAATTTGGTTCTTCGATACTACTGACATTTCTCTAAATGAACGATTACCATTTCTAACCTAACGTTTTCATTCTTTGTATTTTATTTTCTTCAATTTGATAAAACATTACTCAAAAATTGTTATTGAAATGCCTATCCTGAACGGTATATAGCAACCTCTTGAATCTTATAATCGATTTATGTCAATTTTGGTACAAGTTTTAACAACCCGTACATTAAGAATTCACCCGATGATTCATGGAATAGTCCAGAGAGTGACGCGGAAATTGTAGTTTTTATCAAATTTTGAATTGAACAAACACGGTTCTTAGGAAATTTTTCATTCTCACCAAACCGTAACATAAATGTTCATCTATCAACAGTATTTCCTTAACTGTCGCACTCCATTGAAGAAATTTATGTTGAATTGAAATGCTCTTTCACGTATCTTATCTGTGTTACGGCCCTGTCCGTGAATAATAAAATCTCAAGTAGCGGCCATTCTGAAATATTTTCTTGAAGATTCGATATTACTCGTATGAAACGAGTATGTACGAATTTTTTTACTTTTATTTCGAAGAAAAACATCAACAGAAAACCAATCGAGAAGAGTAAAACTAAAGAAACAATCGAAAATGAAAAATGAATTACAACAAATGTTCAAAAACACCTCCTCCTTGTTCTAAATATTTTCCAGCTCCCGACCTCAATTTGCCTACTGCTCACGTATGATAACGGGTTTTCTTGTTTATTATAATATATTTTGATCCTTTAACGTGCTCTATTTCTGCCTTTCGGCTAATGACACGCCAGGGAATTCTCCACCTCACTAACCCAGGAATTTTGCCGAACTCCTCTCGTGTTGGGGGAAGGGATCTTTAATGTCCAACCCATCTCTGTTAGACAGAGCTGACGGTTTCACATCTCCTCCGAAAGATGGACACTCAAGCGATTCCCAGAATCCGAAAAATCGCACCGACTTTGAATTGATTTTTTGATCTTTTAAACTTGTCCAGGTTGAATCCTTATTGAATATGGCGGTGTCATCGGCAAATGCTATTAACTTGCTCTTGTTAGGTTTCGAGAAAATGGAGTTGATTTAAATGATAAACAGGATTGGTCCCAGGATTGTCCTTGGGGTACCCCATATCTAATATGGGAAATTTTACTATATGAACAACCAATCTACACACTGCTTCTATCAGTTAGAAAACTCTCGAACCACTTCAAGACATGACCCCTTAACCCATAATCCTTCAGTGTCTCGAACAGCTTTCGATGATCAACACAATCAAATGCTTTTGCCAAATCGACAGAAATACACAAGGTTCACTTGTATCCGATATATCAACTATGTTAGGTGAGCGATTGCATCTTCTGTCGATTTATCATGTCTAAATCCGAACTGGTATATTCCATTATTCTTTGGGTGAATTCTTAATATACGTGCAGTTAATACTTGTGCCGACATGAATCGATCACAACGTTCAACAGTTATAGCGAATGGAAGATTTGGCTCAGATTTATAAAACAGCCTGTATCTTCGGAACAAATGACTTTATTTTACGAGTCGCATTACTAATTCCACTGTCTGTTTTCTTCTACCATTAATATCTTTGCATTCATTCCTGAAACACTCTGTAAAATCATCCATAGGAATAAATTAATAACTTTACCCATTTTCAAGTTTTTCTAAGATATGGTTTAGACGTGATGATATAATGAATTTTTATCTAAATACAAATTAACTTTATTCATAATAATGACTGAATCAATTCATTCAATGAGACTTTCATAAATTTCAGATAATATACCAGACAACTTGAATCGTATGCATCTGATTTCGATCAGCCCCCTGAGTTCGAATTTCATCCATGGAGGTTGTTCAGAAAATAATGGAAATTGCTCACATCTTTGTATACCATCTCAGAAGTCGATAATTTGTGCATGCCCCAACAACATGATACTTGCAAGTGACAACCAGAAATGTATAGAAAAATTATACTGCGAACCTTCAGAATATAAATGCCCGAAATCTAATAAATGTATTTCCCAAATTGAAAGATGTAACGGAATTCCAGATTGTACGTTTGGGGAAGATGAAGATGGTTGCAAGAAGGAAAATCATTGTCCTATCGATTATTTCATGTGCGATGATGGCGAGTGCATAGACGAACATAAATTTTGTAACTTAATATTTGATTGCAAGGATAGATCAGACGAGCATAAATGTAGCTACAAAAAGGAAATCGCTAATTGTCCGCCCAGACATTTCAAATGTCCCGATGATTCTTGTATTGCAGATAAATTCGTTTGTGACGGCAAACCTGATTGTTCTGATAAATCTGATGAACAAGACTGTGGATCGATGACTTGTACTTCAGGACAATTCAGGTGAGCTTTATTGAAAGAATCTATATACTAAGATGTCAACTCGTTCACTAAAACAGAACAATGTAACAAAAATTAACCAATACCTTTAAAATATCAAAAATGAAGGCAACGTCTTAAAGTGATGGCTACAGTTTTGGATATTTTAGGGTTTTAGCTCTTCCGAACGAATTTTTTTATTTATGTTTGGAAAAATTGGTTTGACGACATCTTTTGACGTCTATTTGAGGCTTTAATGAACATCCTAAAAGGGGGCACTTCAACCTCTTTAATTGAGTACGGCGAAGGGGGTTGAGCAATATCTCAATTGAAAGCTCTTTGAAGCTTATTCACAACGACATATGAGAAAAGTAATTTTGACTAATGTTTTGCGAAAAATTTATTCTTTATCTCAAACGAGCCACCTGTAAATTGGATGATTATGGGGTTTTGGATAAGGAAAGTAGGTTTTGTTGTAGTCATTCGAAAGCTCTTTTCACAAAAAAGATTTACTATTTTATCATATCATCATATATGCAATAAACGAATGAAATTCAATGATTTCAGGAGGTTCGGCGTAGTGAGGAGGATCTCTGTTTTGTTGACAATGCAATTATTGTTGTTGTTGTTATTAAGTAGTAGAGGATCGTTTCCTAGTTCAAATGGGATGTCTCCTAAAATTTCTACTCAAACATTTAGCTCTTTTGGATATTGAGTGTGGGTTTCTTGAAATACATGAGGATCCAAAACCTACAGTTATGCATATTAATCTTTTTATGCAGTGAAAAATTGCATTTGTCAGAAAAGTAAACGTTGTCAAAGAAATGTGGTTATTGTTGATAGGCTCGGTCATAGTTTCGCAAAACTCTTACCTTTGATCCATCGTTCAATTTTGTACGGATGGTATTTATGTGAAATTCTAAAAACGTTTGATTGGCCAACACCGGAAGCTTCATAAATTGGTCGTATAGATTCGTCAAAATTACTGTTTATGAAAATACATAAAATGGGAAATTTAGTAGGAGCCTCTTTCCTCCCTAATTTTTTTCTCGAAATTCTTTCCTTGTTTTTTGCATTTCTTCATAATTGTCACATTTTTTTAAGATAAAAATTATCAAAAATATCTCAACTGAAAACACGTTCGCCCGTGATTTCAACATATACAAAATCATTGAATAATTCATTGAAATTCAATAACTGTTAGTTTTTCTAATTGTTGGAAAAATAGTTATTTTCATGAATTGATATGTAATATTCATTGCTAGTACCCATAATTGGAGGTATCACGGAAAGAGAGAGACAGAAACGACTGATTCTATTTCAAGGAACCAATAAGCAAATTAATTCAGATAACTAACTGAGCGACACATTCTGTACATGCAATAAGGTTCGGCGTGAAAAAGATATGTGCATATATCTCTGAACCATGGTGATTTCGTCGTTTCCAGACCCTACTAGCAATATAGCATTAATACATATATGAATATCAGCATTTGAACAAACACTATATGTGGTGTATTTGAAAAGGAATGGGGGATTGGAAGGGGAAGGGCACGGGAGAAAATATCACCCACTATGTAATACTTGCTTTCTGAGTTTGACTTGCCTAGTGATGTCGATTTTAGCAGGTGATTTTATTTGGTTTGATTTTGATAGTGAAAGCGCAATTGCTCCCTTCCACTTTTTCACTGCCTCCTTGATGACTATTCTAGCTCCCCATCATGCCTGGGTCGTAGTTCCCTGAACAAGTCCAGCTTTTGAGTGGAATTTTCTGTTCAAGGATAATAATAGAATTACAAGAAAAAACCATTGTATTCTCCTCTTAATTATGAAAATAAATTGCATACAAACTCCTAATCCCTGTTCAGTAGAATGTCTTTTTTGGTCAGCGCAGAAAACGTTTCCTTCATACTTTTTACACGAGCATTATATAAATTACTTCTAATATGATTAACATCAGATGTAGTAATCGAAGAAGGCATATCATCTTGAGAGACTTGTCAAATTACTTTGGCTGGCTTTTCACATCAATCTTCAACAGCTTTTTTCTTGATGGTGAAATCACGCTTTAGCTGTTCAAAAATTGTAACTTTGAGTCATGGCATCCAAATTACTTACAATCTCAACCACACAGGTCCATGGTGGTTCTCTGCTTGTTCTCAAGATTTTTTGAGAAGGATATTTGTAGTTGAAAAACCACCCGCTGCTTTCCCTCTATCACTTTACAAAATTTTATATTTTTTTCACTCATACGGTGCAAGAATATTGATGAAGAAATTTAAATTGAAACATGAGGGGCAAAAAATCTCAGGAGGAAACTCACATGTGGATTGTTGCAATTTGACATGAACCCTTCATGTCGCTACCTGCCAGGACAAAATTTAACAGCGCTCAAACTATGCTATTAATTATACTAGAAATATAACCATTATTGACCGCTACTAGTTCCATTATATTGATATCCATCAAGGAATTATTTTGTGACATTGATATAGTGTTGAGTTTGTTTGTCATACTGATATAAGCAGCTATTTTGTGTTGGCAAGGGTGTGCGGTAGATTTATGAATGGGGTGGGTTATGGAAGATAAAAAAATCATGTCTGCTGTCAATTTTGGTTAAAGTTAAATCTAAAAAGGTAATGGTATTATTATATTATATTTCGTGACATTAGTATTGTGGTGAGTTCATGTATCATACTCTTATTGGCAGCTATTTTGTTTTAATATGAATTTGTGATAAAAATAGAAATGGTGATATATATTTGAAAAATATAGAATAATAATGTTATGTTCGGGTTACAAAAAGATCTAATAAATTTATGAAATTCTTAATCTAGGAGCACGGCTCAGGCCCCGCGGTCAATCTGAAGCACATCCGTAGTATCCTCTTATACCAACAATACACAGCATTTTCAACAAGTTTGTCATGAATTGTTAACCATTTTTTTAACTTTAACCTTTTAAAAGTTCAATTGACGAGGCTTTTACATGATAGAAATCCATTTTCAAATTTAATTAAACAAAGATTTACACTAAAATATATTAATAAATGCTCGACGCGTTTCGATACACAGTGTCTTTGTCAAGAGCGAATGAATACTACCAAATTATCTTAACAAACGTATACTTATATAGACTGAAGAGGCAATCCATTCAGAGTTATCTGTATTTGAACTAATGTTTAGGAAACAAGTTCAATAAGGGTGAGTTATTTATGTCTATCTGGTCATTAAGAATTTCTGGGGAATACCTAAATATGTTAATTTCAAGTACTTCCAGAAGGTTGAGTTTTATACCTTTATTCTCAGAATGTAGGATTTTGAATTCTGAATGACTATTTATAGATGGTTATAATAATTCGAATTGGGTTTTCCATTGATGAAACTGCGTTTAAGTTCTGAGATTCTAACATTGAGATTTCTTCCTGTTCTACCTATATAAAACAGATGCAATCTGTACATTCCAATCTATAAACACCGGATTTATTTTCTTTATTAATTTCAGACTTATAATCTAACCTAACCTAACCTAAATATGTTAATTTCAAGTACTTCCAGAAGGTTGACTTTTATACCTCTATTCTCAGAATGTAGGATTTTAAATTCTGAATTGAAAGAATGACTATTTATAGATGGTTAAAATAATTCAAATTGGTTTTTCCATTGATGGAACTGCGTTTATGTTCTGAGATTCTAACATTGAAATTTCTTCCTGTTCTACCTATCTAAAACAGATGCAATCTGTACATTCCAATCTATAAACACCTGATTTATTTTCTTTATTAATTGCAGACTTATAATTTCTGATAAATGAACCTAAATCTGTTGATGTTTTGAACGATATATTCAAATTTGAATTTTTAAGAAGGATTTCACGTTATTGCTAATATTGACTATAAACTATTGAATTTCTTGTCTTGATGTCCACCGATTGGATAAATATGTTGTAAAGCTAATTTTTGTTTTTTTCTTATATAATATGTTGCTAACTAAATTTGCTTCATAACCATTATTTATTGTGATCAGTCTAGGAAATTGATCGAGTTGTTCTGTTCTATTTAAGAAGTGAATTTTATATTTGGGTGCTGGTTGTTGATGAAATTTTCGAATACAGTGAACTGTCTGTTCCTGTGAAACACACAACAACGCCATCGACATATCGATACCAATATAGGAAATGTTTACTAAACGGGTGTTTTTTCTATATTATCCATGAAGATTTCTGACAAAAGAGGGCTTAAGGGGTTTCCCATTAAGAGTCCCTCATCACTTTTATAAAAAGAGTCGTTAAATAAAAAATAATTTTGAGATATGCAAACATTTAGTAAAGGCATGTCATAATTAATTCGTGGGTTCGTCCTATTCTGTGTTGACAAATTTTTGATTATATCATACGGATCCTTCGGTGGAATACTTGGAAATAAATTCTTGACATCGAAAGACACTAACTTAGCATTACTTGGTATGACAACATTTTCTATTTTCCTTATCAAATCATTTGAGTTACGAATAGAAAAAGACGGTTTAAAATTACAAATTTTTTCCAGAATATGTATTAAAAATTTGGAAATCTTGAATACTCGGGCATGTGTGAATGATACAACTGGTCTTATTGGATAAGCATCTTTGTGCAATTCAACTAAAGAATAGGGTTGACGTTGTAAAGGATTCGGTAAAACGAGTTTAAATTTTTCGCGATCTGTAATGATGGATTTTGAATTCAAATTTTAATATAGCGTTCAAAACATCAACAAATTCAGGTTCATCCATCAGAAATTATAAGTCTCCACTTAATAAAGAAAATAAATCAGGTGTTTATAGATTGGAATGTACAGATTGCAATTGTTTTTATATAAATAGAACAGGAAGAAATTTTAATGTTAGAATCTCAGAACATAAACGCTGTTTCATCAATTGAAAACCCATTCGAATTATTCTAACCATGTATAAATAGTCACTCTTTCAATTCAGAATTTGAAATCGCACATTCTGAGAATAGAGGTTTAAAACTCAACCTTCTGTAAGTACTTGAAACTAACATATTCAGGTATTCCCCAGAAATTCTTAATGACCAGATAGACATAAATAACTCACCTTTATTGAACTTATTGAGAAAGTGGGCCGACATAACTAAAACTAGTATATCATTTTTGGGTTATTCTTGAATGGAATATCATAGTTGTGATGTTTGATTTTGTTCTTTGCGTCTAATAATTTTATTTATGAAAGAGATTGGTATATTGCTGTTGGATATTCTTTTTATTGTATTCATTTCCCTTTTGAAATCTTGAATTGAGAAGGGGATAGTAAGAGCTCTGTGGATCATAGAACTGTAGGCGGTGAGTTTATGATTTAAATGATTGAAGGGGTCCAGGATTGTTGAGTCAGTTATTATGTTGCATTCAAGAAAAACCCGAAAAAGATATGCTAGTCTTAATAATAGCTGCCCACTTTCTCATAAATTAAAACATCACTTTTCAAAACTCAAAATAAGTACCTCATTCTAAAGCGTGCCAAATTTTACCAAATTACTTTTCGATACAAAAAAGAAAACAGATAAGCTCAAACAATCTGGTATTTACAAAATCGAATAAAAGAAGTGCCTTTCAGCTTATGCAGGTCAAAGAGAGAAAAAACAACAAGTTTTCTACCATTGGAATATAGATAGGTATTCAAAGGTTCATTCATAAATACTTGAAAATCGCAAATATTGGGGAATAACATACGCCTGTGTTGTCGTTAAGATGGATAAGATTGTTTCTATTATTATTATCCTTGAAATTTTCCAGAGATTCTAGGTAGTTGAGTTTAGTGCTTGTTATTCCCCAATATTTGATATTTTCAGGTAATTATGAATGTACCTTTGAATACCTATCTATATTCCAATAGTAGAAAACTAGTTGTTTCTCTCTCTTTATAATTCATACCTTTTCTCTACATTTAAGTCAAATTGTTCAATCACACCTTAGTTTTAATTCATAATTTGTAAACGTCTAATGATGATAGAAATATCGAAATAGCTATTACGTTTGATAATCAAATATTTTCCACCTAATTTTGTGTTATTCTTCACAAAGTAAATAAAAATCAACGTATAATAATCGATGTATTTTATCACATTTCCACAAGAGATACTAACCCAATTCCCTTCATGTAAATTCTAGCGTATGATGATCAAATGTCACTTAGGAACGACCGAGTCAATATCATTTTTGACATCGATTATTGTTTAGTTTTCAGACATTATTTGGAAATTCTCGATTAAGTAGAGTGGATTTACTGAATAAATTGGATAAGGATAGATCTACTATCGGTTCAAACTAAATGAAACTGTGGGTAATTCCTATCAGTCGTTTCTCTGTTTCAAACTGAGGGGAAAACCACTAATTCAATCAGTTCCATCATCTTTAAAAAAAGTTACAGTGATTCATTGATATTATTATATTAATATATTATATAAGATCCTCCGTGGCAAAATGGAGAGAGTTGCCCGCTTTGCCACGGACGATCGCTGGTTCGATTCTTGCAAAAGCCTGAATGTTGTGTTTGTTCCTTGATTGGTTACAAATAAATCACTCTGCTAGAAAAATGTCGCACCTGACAAATTCATGGCCTATAAGGCCAAGGACGGACGGGCGAGGGAAAGTATGCCCGCGTCCCTCCTTCCTTTGAAAAAAGAAAACATAATATTAGATACTAGATATTCTGTTAATAGGCTGTACTGAATATACAAATGACTTAATAGTTTTTTCATTTCTTGCTTCCAATTTTATAAATGAATGGAATAGTGAACATGCCGATAAATGATAGGCATTATTATGTTATTTGGATAATTTCAGCACATTGGAAACCATTCGCAAAAAGTGAGAGATAACATATGAAACCAAGTCGGTTATTTTAATTAGTATCTATGAAAGTGCCTATTCAAAGACTTTGCCATGAATTGTTATTCAATTTGCCTATTTAATCGTGTCCAACTCAAAATGAGACATTTTCATTTCCAAAACGTATATAATGACTAGGCAATCTCACCGAAAATAATTTAATATTTGAAATGTTGTATTCTCAAAAACTTTAGCCTCACCTACAATTGAAATACATGTATTATTATTGTGGATTGCCAAGTCATTTTATTTGTTATAGAAATGAAGTTGTCTAATTTCAAAACGGACATTATAAATGTTGGTAGGTAACAAATTAGATAACAATTTATGTCAAAGTTGTTGAATAGATACTCTCTTAGATACTTTAAATAACTGACTTGGTTTTATATGACGCCTCATAACTTTTTGCGGGTGAAAGAACTGCGTTGCATTTTCCACATTTTCTAGTTTTGATGTGATTTCCTTTTCTGAAGTTAACTTGAAAATATGGTGGATCGAATTTATGGAGGTACTATAGGAATCTAATTTTCCATATGTCAAACAACAAACGATGTCATACGTATATCTGAACCAATAAATAAAATGTTTTGAGAATGGATGATTATGACTTATTTCATCAATATTATCCATGAAAATTTCGGCTAGCAAAGGTTTGAGTAAATTTCCGATCAACTTCTTGCTGCTCATACAAATTTCTTCACATAATTCCTGATTGTTTAACGGGATTGATATTATTAATCTGCTGAGCTTGCTTAATCAATTTTAATGGATATGAAGAATACTTGATTGAAATTTCAGACTGATTGATAGATTTTTATTTCGAGAAAATTAATTCAAGTTTAATGACAAAATTTACATGAGTAACAAGGACTTGATAGGGAGTGCTTCTTTCAGTCCTTTGCTAGCCAAAATTTGCATGGGACGAGTTTCTAGACATGTATTTATAGTTTAGATATATGGATATCATTTTTTCGTTCATAGGTACAAATACTCAATTAGATTTCTTTGGTACCTTCATAAATTCAATTCACTGGAATATTGGGTTCACTTTGGGAATGGAAGTTGAGATTCCCATCCCTTTTTTTAGATTTAACTGTAACAAAAATTGTTCACACGAATGATTTTTTCTCTTCCATAAACCATACCATACATAATTTTACCTCGTATTAATACCATCACAAAATATCTGCTTATAACAGTATGACACATAGAGACTCACCACTATATCAATGTCACACATTAATTTCTTGAAGGAGTTTAATATAATAAACGAATAATCGATAATGGTATTATATATTTTCACGTGAACGATCAACCAAAAAACAACATGTATTTCATGAGCTTTTCCCAATAGTCAAATGATCAACCACAAAAACAAGGTATTAACTTATATTGGTAAACTCGGTCAAAATTCAAAGTCTTTCCTTACTCAAAATTTTCAGTTTTAAAATAAGAAAATCTACCATAATGAATAACAATGTAGATGTAAAGAATGACAAAATTTTCACATTGGTTCAAAACGGACAACTCTCCAAGTTGTCAAGAATCATATTTCTGATGTAGGAATGACCGGAAATGTTCTTTGTATCTAGCCTTGAAAGATCGTCCTGTTTGACCATATATTCTGAAAAGAGCTAAAGCTGAACATGTTAAGTGGTATACTCCTGATTTTTCGAATTTATCGGTTTTATCTTTTGTGTTGAGAAGCAGGCCTGACAATTTGCTAACTGGTTTGAATGCAATATGAACTTTTTTACTATCAGACAAAACTCTAGCAACCTGTTCTGACGTCTTCCCAAAATATGTTAGAGACATAAATTTTTCGGGCTTTTCTCTCTTGGATTGGGGATATATCATGTTGAATGTGTTGTTGCGTATTTTTCGATTAATTAAACTCTCTATTGCTTTTATATCGAAGCCGTTGTTCTCTGCTATCAACATAATGGTGTTAAATTCTGATTTTCGGTCCATATCCGATAAAGGCAAAGAAATCGCTCTATGAATCATGGATTTGAAGGCTGCTATTTTTTGAGAATACGGGTGAAATGAATCTATGGGTATAACATAATCCGTGTAAGATGGTTTTCTGAAGATATTAATTGATAAACGGTTATTATTCCCCCGGGTAATTGTTAGATCTAAAAAATTGATTTTACCATCGACTTTTGTTTCTACTTTGAAACAAAGTCAAGGTTAGATACAAAGAACATTTACGGTCATTCCTACATCAGAAATATGATTCAGCTGTAGCTGCACATTTTCTGAATGAATGTCATCCTTTTCCAGAACTTCAACAGCTAAAAATTCTTCGTTCCTCTGATAAATCTTATAAACTCAATTTCTTTGAATCGATGGAAATTTTCAAGGCATCTAGAGTAGAAAGGGTTAAGCTCCTTAACGACCAGGTAGACTTAATTACCTACCAATCACCATTATTCAGGTTACTGTGACCTCTACTAGCATTTTATTGATGGTAATTCCTGTATTGTACATGAGTACTCAGTTTTCATTACCTTGTTGTTGATATTGGACGTATGTCCGAAACCGGTCGAACCAATGTAAAATTTTGTCATTCTTTACATCAATAAATTAGTGATAGTTAAAACATAGTAACTTGTTTTATTCGTTATGAAAATCAACTATCACGTAGTTCAGGCTTCATCAATCAATTATTTGAAATCTACTTCAGATAAATTCATGTCTTTTCCGATATACGAGTAGTAACATTAATACACAAGGCGCATTTTTCTTTTAAATGTACTCCTTATCTGATAAAATAACAGTGTAGCAAAACGCGTCATAAGTTTGTGAATATAGTAGTAGTTTGAACAACAGAGTTTCATTATTTTGGAAAATGTTCATCAAGTAGCGGTTTGATCAATTAAAATACAAATTCTAAGCAAACAATATTTAACTCAAAACCTTGTTCAATTTAATTTAACACTTTCTTCTTATAACTATTTTTACAATTTAGAGGTTGAACTTCAATTGTCAATTCAATGATCTCTTTCGAATGTTCATTAATTTTATTTGATATACTTCGTCGTTTCAGCGGCTAATAGCTGACTAAACTGGGAAAGAAGAGCGTTCACCAATTTGATTTTGTTCAAATAAAATATCTGAGGTCAATTTCGACTGAAACGGGTGGGATAAGGACTTGATAATTACAGATATTATATGATAATATTTTACCAAACCGAGACATGAGAAAGAACGTGATTGGCATTATAGAGTGAATCAACCAACCAAGAGCCAATTGAATTACGAGGGAAGATTCTTTAATTTTACTTTCAAAATCCATATGACCACAAGCACTTCGCACATGCGAATGTACCTACCACCTAAGTTTACTGACGAAACCAGATATGATTAGTGGCGGCTTGATTTAGTACAATTCAATTCTGTGGACTTTGCTCTCTCTCATTCGATTCCATAATAACTTGAAAACTTTTTTCAGATGTGATTCTGGGGAATGTATCCCAAAGTCCTGGGAATGTGATCACGAAAATGATTGTTCTGATATGTCCGATGAACATCCAAATTGCCGTGAGTATATTTCATTTATTTTCTCTACTCAAACTTTTTGATATTTATTGAAATAGTGAAAAATCATTAGATGTTTATTATCATTATATATTATTATCAAAAAAATTAGGTGGTTAGATTTCTGATCTAAACTATCCTTGAACTTGGGCCACCCCGTTCAACTTCAGTGTGGATTTCCCAAAAGTTTTTCTCCAAGGAAATAAGAGCTTCTGCATGTTTTCAGCCGTGAATTCATCTATTTCTTCCAACAGAGATGCCAAAATGAAAATGGGTGTCTCTCATATTCTAGACGACCTCACGGAATATGTACTCTGCGGTTTTTTCTGTGTGCGTAGTCTCGGTGTTGAGGTTACAACACTCCTTGTCTATGTTAATAATACTCCATTTCACATTTTCCTGAATTAGGCCTACCAGTGTCTAAGCTTCCCCTTCGTCAATAAAGTTTTAGGCCTGTATGTAGTCTTCACTCTTCACTCATACTTCATTTTTATCTTCTTTCCATAGTTGACAGAAAGCCTTAATCTCTATAATGTACCTTACTTCTGATTTAGGGCCTACGAGAGGTCGTCCTACTTCAAATCTAGGCTAGTAATCCGCTAATCTAATCCCTTCTATTAAATGATTACGAATAATACTCAAATGCAAATTTGTATTGGTTTTATGACTCCTTTCTAGTAAAGGAAAATTCCCAAACCTTTCTTCGATCAACCCCCCCCCCATATTATGAGTGATAAGTTCATGTCCCGTTTGAGTTTTTCTTGAAAAAAAATTATTATCTTAACACTATTTATTTATATTTATTCTGTTACGCAAGTTAAGCTTTAAGCAATGCTGAGTTTTTGTCGAGTGTAAATGAGAAACTTGAGTTTGTATGTTCGAGGTTCAAAATTGAGTTGTTCAAATGTTCAAAAGTAAAAAAGAAACGGATTAAATAGGAATTGTGGCATCTGAAAAATTTTCAATGATAAAACATGATTATTTATCGTTATCAAATCAGTCTTCACTTCTGAGAATTGTTCTTGTTGTGATTGTGAGACATCGATAGCCAATGTTACAATCTTATCCTGGGTTTGTTTCTTCAGTTGTATTTTGGTTGCTTACCTCCATCCTTTCTTCCAAGTAGTATGTCTGGACTTTTACTTTGCGTATGGAGTATGACATACGTGAACCGCTGGACGAAGACTCAATGGTTTGAATCTTAACTCGGACGTTGACGCCTTGATAGGATTGGATCCTTCAAACCGAAGTGTAGTGTGTAGGATGGTTAAACAGGATAACACTGCTAAGTGGGTCTATCTCTGTGATCTCTTGTTTGTTGAAACCAACTCCCTCCCAGTATAACATCTGTTTGAGTGAGACAGGGATCTTCGGCAGCTGAGGGGAAAAACGCACAACGTCGGAAGGTAGGGGTGAATTGAAGTCGAGGAAGTCGAGATTTCAGCCCTCACACCAGAGGACTCTCTCAAGAATGCAGGAAAAATTCGAGTAACAGCTCCATGAATAGGGATACTGAAAACAGATCTGGTCAGCTCATATTTTTGTTGGTGCAAGCTTGATTCCGTAAGAACGATTGAATCATGCTCACAGGGCTACGGAGAGACAGAATCACGCGACGGCAAGATGTCTAGACTAATACGCCTCATCGGGGATGTTATGAACCTAATCAGAATTCTAGTTGAGGATGAAACTCCACATATCCAGTATCGTTGAATCACCCTATAGATAATGTGAAATATTTCTCGTCTATTCCTCGTTCAGATAAACATTTTACCGAAACAGGTAGCTACGGATGAACTCTAAAGAAAACTATCGGCGAATACGATATGGTATTGATTCAGGAGCCATGTAGGGCCGAAGAGAAAGTACATAGCTTAAAAACCCGTGGGGCAAGCTGTTGCTCCACGATACTATGTGATACTAGGAGATAGTAATTGCACAAAAGAAGACCGACTGATATAGGTGGCAGGAAAAGACCAGGTTATCTAGACAGGTAAAATCAAGTTACTGATGATGAAGGTGATAAATCAATTTCAGTCACACAGTCAGTGCTGAAAGAGCCAGAAACTCATATTTACCATCATTCAGCTAATATAAACGGACTTGCGAATGGTGGAGAATTGGTGCCGGGATGTAAAACTTGAAATAAGTCTGACCAAAACAATTATTCACTATTCACCCGTAAGCGCGTGATAATACAAGCAAGAACTCCGGGTCGGAATGAACCTGATATGGTCTAACGAGACTACCCAGGAGGTTGTCATTCTTAGATATACTCTTACTTGGGATGGTCATCTAGAGGAAAAACTGTCTCGGAGGTCAAACACCGCCTGTTTGCATGTATGAGTACAGTACAGAAATTATGAGGACCAACACAAAAAATAACCAGCTGGATTTTCACAGCTGTTGTTAGGTTTATGATATTGTAAGCTGTAGTGATAAACCAAACCACAGCAAAATATCGGTTGAATTGTATGCTGAGACTTGCCTTTGCATTACAGTCGTCATATCTTGTTCCCCGACTGATGCCTTCAACACTTCAATCGACTCGCCAGTCTTAAATAAATTAGTTTCAGTGTGTGCAGTCTCGATCAGGAAATGTATTGGACGCATATTCACCGAGGTCTTTTCAACATCAACTCTATTTTAGAGACGAACTTATGCCGTTTAACTACTTGATACTAGAGTTGAACGTTAAGTACCTTACCAGACAGCTATTTCTTCTGGGGAAATATGGCCGAGGAGAGTCTACCTATTGAACCTGGAGATGTAGTGTGCTTCACAAGTAGCTCTAAATTAAAGCAAGGTATAAGTGCTGAGATTTACAGGTCTACTTCTGAGGCATCCATAAGTCTAAGTCTCGATAGACAGGATATTAGGTTAAGATTTGTGTAATTGCTCCGTACACTCAGGAAAGTATAGATCAAGAATTCCACGACACTTAAACAACTCTGCATCATTTCTAAGATAAGGATTGTAAGTATGGCCTGCAACGGTTGACAAGAAACAACCGAGTAATCTTCTGCTTGGGTTTACTTGACCATACACGAGGAAAATGAAAAAGCGGTTGAGCTGACTACTCACTTTGGATTAACTCTTACTAAGTAGAAATAAATGAGAAGTATTGTTGATTCTTCACAATACACTGCGACCTCCGTCCAGGCTACATAAAATTGAAATTCATCAGATTTGCCGATAGTATGACCAAGAGGATGAAACATTCTTAGTTGTTTGAGTTATTTGAGTGTCGAATCCTGGTATTCAAAATACTCTAAGCTATAGGCCTACCAAGTATAGAAACATGCAGAGATGATTTCTAGGCACTATCAGAATATTCATCAGACTGATGGGCACAATTATATGTCCTCAAAGAAATTAGAAGAAGAAAATGTTTCTATAGCTTCATTGAATCTCGATGAATATGATCAAAGTTATTAATCATTATTTGCCCTGAAGCTTCCAGTTCAGCTGATCCAAGGTATCAAATATATCTGCAAATATAGGTCATTTATATTTTTCTTTGTTGAAAATTCACGAAAAATCAAGAAGAGAATGTCCTCGTCTTTCAGTTCATCATTAATTAATTAATATGTAATTTAATTCGTGATCAGTATAATTTTTTTGTTTAAGATGACGTCTAACTTGAAATAAATTTCAGTATCTACGTGTGACCCCAAATTATTTACTTGCAACAATGGGAAGTGCTTAGACCAACTTTTCGTTTGCGACACCGCAGACGATTGTGGTGACAATTCAGACGAACTGTCATGCGAAGATATTTCTCGTGCCCGCTGTCGACAAAATGAATTCCAATGTAATACCAACTCCAGTTTTTGTATACCGATGTCAGCAGTTTGCAATGGTACTTCCGAATGTCCTGACCAAGAAGATGAAAAGAAGTGCTCGAAATGTAACGTTGATGAGTTTATGTGCCTTAATAAAAAATGCATTTCAAGATTATGGACTTGCGATGGAACCGATGATTGTGGAGATGGATCAGATGAGAAACCTGAAGCTTGCCGAAAAGTTGTAGCTGAAACTAGATTGGAAACAACTTGTACTGGATATAGGTGAGAGATATCGTAAAAGCTAGAGCAGAAAAAAAAGCTATGAATTTACTAAGGTTGATAAGGTGATAGTAAATTGTATTCGCTCTTTACAAAAACATAATTCAGTCAGTTAGATGCATTATGAAAGTTGTGGAATTAACCTCATTAAATCTGCTATTTGTTCTACAACTTTTTTAGTCAAGTTGTACTGAGAACAGAGTTGCTCAGTTAAGCTTATTGAGTGTATAAAAAATGAAAAACGGTGAGCAATTTGTTTACTGAATTTAAAATCCTTTGGGAATATACATTGATGAATTAAATTCTAAGAGCATAGTCAGTAGTTACGCAACTGTTTCTAAGAACATCGTCAGTGAGCTTGCGACAAAAGAAAACATATTTTTCGTGAATGATATTGATGCTTCATTTATTTTATGGAAATTCATTTTCAACGAAGATTAAATAGAATATATTTTTTAGTTTCCCTGATTTTATTATCACAAACACGACCGGTTTCGACTATTAAGTCATTTTCAAGAGGTCAACTACAGGAAACGAACCTACTTTTATATAAACTAGCCTAATTACAAATTTGTTAGTGGATAGGTATTAATGTCAAGCTGACTATTAAAACTGATTTCACTCAGGTTTTCACAAATCTTATTGATTTCCAAACATTCCATCAGATTAATTCACTGTCCATTGTCGCAATTATGAAGAACTTTAATTTTACTTCTCATTTCACATATCAAAAATTTTACTTCAAGTTCTCAATTGTAGTTTTATTGATATTGTGCCAAAATGAATTCAGAATCGTCGTTTTCGCGGAAGTCGATAACAAACAGACAACAATAAACTAATAATCGAATGAAATTTTTGTCTACAGTGTAAATCCAGTGATTATAGTGGGATATAGAAAATTTCATGAATTATATGCAGATTATAATTTAATCATGGATAAGCTCTAAGTATCTATATAAATTAAATTCGATTGGGATATGCATGGGGAGTATAATTTGAGAATGTCTGATTTGCTTAATTTCGTTTTTACAGTGTTCATAATAGTGGGCATAAAGCTTGCATGAAAGAATTTATTTTTTCTAAATCTACAAGAAATGTCTGAAATCTACTATATATACTTGGTGAAATATAATGAACAAATGATTGATTAAAACACTTGGCAACTGTTAGATTTATACAAATAGAGCTTAAAGACCATAATTTAATACTATGAAGAGCTGACTGTCGAAGGTAACTCTATTACAATTTTAAAACTGATATTTATTTTATTTATTTATTATTACTCTTTATACACTATAAAGGTACTTACATGCAAAGATATAAGAGGTTCCAAACAAATGAAAATCTAAACTATACAATATCAAACAACAATAAGAACGGTCATGTCAATAAACAAACGAAAACAAACTAGTAGATACCACCATAAAACAGCAGCAATTTCAGGCTCTCAATAATTTCGTAAGCAGACTTAACTTTATATTGTAAATATAGAAATCAGTTTTGAAAATTGTCTCATTACATACACTCATCATGTTATTCAAGGAAACGCTACTAAAACTTACAGTAAAGATACCTCTTCTGAAATTTCTTAAGTTGACTTTTGGAACAAGAAAATTGAAATAGTTTATAGGATTACAGTTTTTGTATTTAATATTATTGATTATATGATAAATAAATATCACAGCCTGCCTATTTCTTCTAATTAATAGTGTTTCAAAATTGAAATCACCTAAGATAATCCCATAAGAGATCATATATGGATACACACCATTCTGTTTTAAATAGAGATATCTTAGAAAGCGTTTCTGTACCCCCTCCACATAGTCAACATGACATTGTGCCAAGGGCATCCAAATCTGAGAGGCGTATTCAAGGTGTGGCCTTACTATTGCGTTATACAATGTGACTGTTGTAGAAATGCTGAAGGTTTTTGTGATTATTATCAGAAAACCGAGTGCTCTATATGCCTTTTTAGCTATATAAATAAGATGGTCATTGAATTTGAAATTGCTTTGAAGGCACACTCCAAGGTCCCTGATTTCAGCCCTACGTTCAAGAATATTGCCTTCATTATGATAATTTGCTTGGATGATGTTATTTTTATTTCTGTAGAAGGCCATAGCTGAACATTTCTTCACATTCAAACTCATTTTGTTTTCCTGAAACTATTGAACAACCTCATTAATGTTCGACTGTATCTCCCGTGCATCTTCAGATTCTGATATAATTTTAAAGAGCTTAAAATCATCAACAAATAAGATGCACTTGGAATTCTTCATGCGCTTAGGTAGGGAATTAATAAATAAGGTAAATAGCAGGGGACCCAGGATGTTACCTTGAGGTACTCCAGATGTAACAAGTATCTCATTAGAGAAACACTGACAAATTCTCACAATTTGCTTTCTGACGATAAGATAGGATTTAACAAACATATATGCCCCCTCAGAGAATAGCCTATTTAGTTGTTTGGAGTGATCCACTTTGTCAAAAGTAATGGCTTCCCCTACACTCTCCGAGACGACGCACAAGTTCGTAATGGTGCATCTGTCTCTTATGAAACCATGCTGCAGGTGCCTCACTTTTGGTTCAAAGAATCAATATAGAGCTTCGTGCAAAACAATCTCAAATATTCTGGCCAAAACATTAATCAGGCCTATAATTTTAGATCTCACATTCACTTTCACTTTTATTGATAGGACTAACCAGTGTCACCTTAAGGTCCGTGGGAAATGTTTTATTCTTAAGGGACATATTGAAGATAACTGTAAGGGGTTGAACCAATAATTCAGCAAGACCCTTGGAGATAAAAGATGGTATATTGTCATTAACGGTTGTTTTCTTCGATTTAAGTTTTCTAATCGCTGATATGAGATCATTCTCCTCAACTTCGGGAAAGTTAAAAATTGTTCATCCGACAATGGACTATATTTAGTTGGTTCTTCAGAAATTTCATAGATTGATTTGAAATACTCAGCAAATGCATTCGTTATATCGTTAGGATTGGTATAAGAATGATCTTTAAAAGACATTTTTGCTGGTATTCCTCCGCGATCCGATTTGTTCTTAATGAACTTCCAAAAGGATGTTGGGTTTGTATTTAAACTTTCCTCTATTTCAATTTTGTGTTGATTGAATTCTTGGTCTATTCTACGTTTTATAGTTTTTCTCAGGTTCCTATATGAGTTCATTTGGATCTGACCGCTTTTTGAGGATTAATCTAAGTAATCTATTCTTTTGTTTAATGGATTTATTAACCAGATCTCTGAAATACTATGCGGATAACTTATTTGCCTTGTTTGATATGTTTATTGAAAGACAAGAAAGCCTTTTCCTTCCAGATAAATTTATAGAGTACCATATTGATCAGATTATTAACTTTCCAACCCAATCTCTAATTAAAAATGTACGCATTTATAGCAAGAAGAAGATTGAAATTGACTGTGATGAATCCAATATCTCCAATTTTATATTTATTACCTAAAATACACTGTCCCATGAGACCTTTTGTTCCATATGTAGGTGGTCGAGTTTTTAAATTATGTTAATATTTGAACAACTTTTGTCCATATTCGATATCACACAATCCAATTTATTCAATAAAAACTCTATAGAATTAACCAATCACTTGAAATCTCTAAAAATTGCGTTAAATGTCAAGTTAATATCTTTTGATATAATAAGTATATCTCCGTCAATCGCTTGCCTTGATCTCAAAGCTACAATCAAGCAACAGTTTCAATCTAATAATATATTAAGCTCGACTTATATAGAAGAAAGTATAACAGCTTAAAGCATATGTCTTATTGAGTAGAGTATTGATGACAAATTTAGAAAATAGTAATTGTAGTTCCACTATCAGCTCATTAAGAGTGTATTTTCATGGAAAAATAGATGATATTTGCGGTAGTTGGATTGGCACGGACACGCACCTGAATAGTTTCTTACAATTTTAAAATTATTTTCATCGATTGGTTTGATCTGCAATGGAAATTGAAAATAATTAAAACTGTTTGAACTTTGACTCGTCAATTAGTAGGGCTCTTGACTCATTCGCATTCAAAATATAAAGAAAATCAACTTATTCGGATAGCTTGATTCATTACAAAAGTTCTCATTACTAGGATATCAAATTGAGTGCTTTTCATTCATTTGTTCAGTTTACTCTCTATTCATTTGTCAGCTGTTGGTTTCGAGAATGAAGATGAAATATTTGAATTAATCGCTAAGATTGATGGCTATGAGCCGAATTTAATCGAAACCACAATAAAACAAAAACATTAACTTTTATGGAAGAACATTTGTATAAATATTAACACGATCAGTACTAATAATGAAGATAAAATGGAATTATTGGATCAAAGCGGAGTATATAAAATATAGTTCAGCGAATGCGAGACTTTTTGTACAGGCCAAAGTTGAAGATCTATGGGGAAGATAATTGAAGAACATAAAAGATCCATCTTTGAGATCAAAAATCCTACTGGTTTTTCAGATAATTGTATAGAAAAAATCATTTCATAGAATTGAACTTATAAATTCAGGTAATAAAGGGAAAAAGTTGGATATTTTAGAGATGACTGAAATCACGTCAGCTCATGGAAAAAACTATCCAATTTGTAATGAATGAACAGCCTTTCTAAATGCCGTTTTACTTGAGTGAAACCACTCATTTTGTCTTTCAGTATTGTTTTATTCTTGATAATGGGCTGATAACCCGAAATATATGTCGAGTATAATATACTTTTGTGAAATCTTCGCCAAGTGTTTTAATTAATCTTTTATTTGGTCTCTAATTGAATGGTTGGTTTCGGTAACCATTTTGTATGTTTGGATAGTTTTCATTAATAATTGGATCCGGTACGTGATGCTCCGAACGGTTTCAAGAAAATTCGATTTTATTTTTGATATTTTGAAATTTTTTGATCATTTGAAAGATTTTCGGATCAGCAATTATGCTCAATCAATATTGTATAAGCAATATCGTCAAACCATAAAGTGAAAAATGCCAAATCTTGAAACGCAGTCTTTCCATCACAGTTGTCACATCTCATGTAATACCAATTATATGGTTTACTAGTAAGTACGTTCGTATACATGAGCGTAGATACTGAATTCCAGGTTGAGAAATTTGCCATTGCTCATTGCGCTGAGGAAAATGTCACTTCAGGCATAATGATTTTGAACTCGCTGACACTTCAACAGCAAGTACTTGTATTATTTTCTTCCTTCCCTAGTGTGACATCATATGTTAGCGCGTGTTACTAATAGATTAAGTGTGATCATGTCAACAAAGCAATTTGAACCTGGATATATTTTTTCGTTAGTAATTCAAATTTCGTATTTCAAAAACTTAGATATTAGATTTCCATATTTCAACACTGATAATATGGGAAATGCATCACTTTATATGTGAACATATTGAAATCTTTCCTAGAATGTTGAATATCCGTCCCTGAAGGAACTAGTTTTCCGATTCACCCTTCAAAATTATCGTCAACCAGGGCCTTTTAGAAGTCCGGTCGGATGCCATGAATAGGAGCAATAGACTGCAGTTTCGGTCTCGTTTGACCTTATCAGTATAGCAGTCCCATTCACAACACCAGACTAGACTGCCACCTACTCAATGCAATTGGGTGCATCAACTACATATAAATGTATCGGCGCCCTACAATGAAATGACACAGAGGCTAATTTCAGCGCCGCCGCGGAAAAATGGTGGTAGCCCTGTGTCAGTTATTTGAAGGGCGCCAATACATATACATGAACTCGACGCGCTTCAACGAATTAAAATGGTAGCAGTCTGGCCTGTTGTTGTGATTGAGTGTGCAATACTGATGAGGTCAAACGAGTCCGACACTGCAGTCTCTTGCTCCCTCCTCTTTATGACATCCGATCGGAAAGCACCACCACTGTGTGGCTCTGGTTGACGATGATTCTAAAAGGTGGATGGAAAAACCAATTCCTTCAGGAGGGATAGTCTTCTTTCTATGGAAAGTTGAATATTGTTCCCTGAATCAAAGTCTTCTATTAGATTTTTACATGACTTCTTCTACGTTTAGTTACTCAATGTCACACTTCGTTGATCCTATTCCTCCTACATAATGTGTTATGTGATTTGTGGATAATCCTTTACTGTTGCGTAAACCTCGACCCCCTTGAACCAAAGACTTAATGAAAAAGCAGATGAACTGATTATAATTGGGTCGGAGGCATCGCTAATAGAATCGGATATTGCCTTTCCTATGGAAGCGTAGCTATAGTGGTGGGTTAATGGTTGAAAATAAATTTCAAGCCTGGTAATCGCCATCGGAACACAAACGTTCCAAAGCCCCATTTAAAAGATTCCGGACTTCTGGCCATCCAAGTACATCATAGAAAGGAAACCTCAGAGAAGGTCGCATAGGCGTAAAGAGGGCTGCGTTTCGAGACTAGGCTTTTTTGTACATACCATATTTTCGATGGGTAAATTCAATTCCAAGAAACGAACAGTCAATTCAATAGTTATAGAAAACACAAACGAATGCAAGAATTCTTTTATATTCTAGGTGCAAATCAGGCCACTGTATAGATCAATCTCTCGTTTGTAATGGTCAGCATGATTGCTATGATAATTCAGATGAGAATGGTATGTGTGAAGCTTCTTGTGAACGGGACAACAACCCTTGCTCGCACATATGTTTGAAAACACCATCAGGCCCCACTTGTCGGTGTCGAGATGGATATGAACTCAAAGGAGATGGTAAAACTTGTTTGGACATTGATGAGTGCAAAAGAGAACCACCAATTTGTAGTCAACTTTGCTTCAATCATCCGGGAAGATACCTATGCGATTGTTACAATGGTTTTGAGCTGAGGTTAGTAACAATATATATATATATATATATATATATATATATATATATATATATATATATATATATATATATATATATCATATAAAGCAGCACTTCTGAATGAATTCATTAGATCAAAGTATTGAAACTATATATATGAAATGTTTTTTTACTCTTAATTTTTTCGTGTTAATTCAGATGTATAACACCATGGGGTGAACAATTTTCAAAGAGAAGGTCATATCCAATGCTGTAGATTTTTCACAGAATCATTCAGAACAAACTATCTTATTCTGTTTCAATATTGAGGAGAATATTTAAATGAACATCCCCATGAGGAAATAAAATCATTATTGTTTTCAGAAAATTCGTTTGTTCAAAAGTAATTTTACTGATAATAATTGGGAAAATTTTTGAATGGGATGAAAGGGACTTATTTGGTATAAAATATCTAGGTTAGAAATTGCCCACCTCCTACAACGGTCTGCAGAACACTGCGAAAAGGCTATGATATAATGGAGATTATACAGGGCGACACACAGAAATGTATGACTTTTTTGAGTTTCAATCATAGTATGAAATTTTGTATATTACAAAAATATTAAGCGCATTTTCGTTCAAATATGTTCTCAACTCCTTTATTTCAAATAGAATACCCTGTATAAAATGGAATATTCCCAATGTCCTCGCTCGCACAATCTTGAAAACATTTATATTACTTCTATGTAATTGTAAGTTAGGATTATATTCACTCGAAAAAGGAAATTACCGCTCTTCAAGGCACCCAATATTTTCAACGAGAAACTAACACTAGTAAAACAAGTGAAATATCTAGGTGTGATGCTTGACGCCGAACTAAATTGGGACAATCACATCGAAAGATGAGCGCAAACCACACTCTGGGCTTGCTAGAGACCATTCGGACCTCAATGGGGATTCAAACCAAACATAATATATTGGCTATACACAACAGTGATCAGATCGCTCCTTACCTATTCGGCCATCGTATGGTGGCCTGCATTGCAAAAAGAGCTAAACGAAACAAAATCAACAAGATCCAAAGGCAAGCATGTCTAGTAGTCACGGGAGCCTTGAGATCCACACCCAAGGCCTCTATGGAGTGTCTTCTGGGCATCTCTCCGCTACACATAATGGTGGAGGAGGTGGCTTTGACGTCCTCTTCGAGACTGTGGGAGGTAATATTTGGACACCCCACATCCCTGAAGAAAATCAGAGAACTCCGACCTGACCTTCTCACAAGAGAAGATCAAATGAGAGCCACTTGCTACTTCGAAAAACCCTTTAGGGTCGTCATTCCAGCAAAAAAATTGGGACCACACACCACAGGACCCCACCTGGTTTACGGACGGCTCCAAAACCGGAATGGGTACAGGCATCGGCGTTCACGGCCCGAGGACAAACATTACGATTGCTCTGGGAGACAACGTCATCGTAACACACGCAGAAATATTTGCTATTCTCCGGTGTGTACAGGAAAACCTACACAGGAACTATAGAGACGCATACTTCTACATACGCTCTGACAGCCAAACCACCCTTGGATATCTGAAAGATACGAAGGTTACATCCAAATTAGTTGACGAATGCAGAACAGTACTTCGACAACTCAGAGCTACAAACAGAGTTACTCTGATCTTGTGCCCAGGCCATCAGGGCATCGAAGGAAACGAGATAGCAGACAGCCTCGCCAAAAAGGCAACAGCGGTCAGGCCGATGGGACCAGAATCAATTCTGACCATCCCATGGACCCATGTGCTCTCTTTCTTAAAAAATGGAATACCACCGAGGCCCAAAACTATTGGGCAGGCGTCTCGGAACTAGAAAGACAAAAAGGCTCATAAAGGGGCCGCAATCAAAGAAGAGGGTACATGAAATACTGTCCCTCGATAAAAAGTCTGTTCGGATGGTAGTGGGCCTATTGATGGGACACCAACTCAACAAACACCTACACGTCATGAAACTATCGGAAACCACACAGTGCCGTGGTTGCCTAGAAAATGACAAAACAACGGAACACATACTCTTCGAATATACCGCTTATAAGAAAACCAGACTGAACACCTTGGGCGCTGGAACACCCAGCGCCCGGATGATCCAGGAAGCCCCCTGCAACAGTCTTGCAAGCTTCGTCAGGAAGTTTCTGCAAGATAAATAACAACACAGCACAACACAACACGGCAAGCACAATGGGCCAAACGGACTGAGTGCTGCCCATATGGGCGGCTTGCGAGAAGAAGAAGAAGAAGATATAATTTTTTCAAAATACGACATATTCAAGTTTTAATGAGAAAAAATGAAAAATAGAGTGTGGAATAAATATTATTTTTACATGAAACGATATTCTTTTGAGTGAAATCGTGAACGAATTCGTTTTGTAAATATACAATCGTATCAGACACGATCTGTATCAATCGATTTTGTACACACGATTCATCGAAAATTCAACCCCCCCTCAAATTATGGAAAAAGTGCTATAACCGAAAAACGCTGAAATGAGTCAATTTTTAATTTGATGGAGATTCTTTTTGAGGTTGATTAGGAGCATCTGAAATCAACCCCCTACCCTGCGCATCGTCTAACTCCAAAAACAAAATGGGGTCGAGGGGTACTTCGTTAAAAAAGTATTTCAGTTGTATACTCGAATATTCCATTCTTGATGAGTTGAATTATTCTACAGGATGTCTCGTCGTAGCGAAAGTTATTATTCATTGAGGGGTTACAACACTGAAATTTTCGAAATGAATTTCTGAGTTATATAAATTGTGTTCTTAGTGTTGCGAATATTTGAAGCAATGAAACCTAGTGAGATTCAGAATATTACTGAGGTTTAAGCAATTGAAATTGATTGCATCAAGGAACCTACCAAAACTCAGATAGTGTTCGGACGTTCCGTAGCTATCTTTTCTTAACAAAAATATATTTTTCTGGTAAGATTAAAGTAACAGTACCTCAGCTGAATTTATTGTTATGAATTCCAACTTCCAACATTATATTATAGTTTTGTATAATGACTATTAGATATGAAGTAGGGTACATAATGTTGGAACTGAGTTTTCTTTGATGTTTTCTTGGAATTTATTTTTCCAAACTGGTGAAGATATCAAAATCTACTAAATCGGTTCTGCTGAAATTTACACTACTTGTTGTTTATAATATTGGCGAAAGCGCGGCATATGATTGTCCGGATTTGGTACCATAATCAAGAATTCTACATTTTTATGCCCGTAATTTGAATGGAAATTCAAGATTTTTCTCTCAGGCAGCTATTACATCAGGTACCAGCTTTCAACTCTCTGAAAAAGCAGTATTTTTTTATCCAAACAATGTTGGACGGAGAAATCGTGTACAGTATGGGAAGATTTGTTTAAGTACTGCAGCTATGTGATATATTGTGAATATAGGAAAATGACCTGCCTTCAACGTGTTGTTTTACGTGGGGAATTCATTGCCGTGAACAGATTCAAGCTGGCATTTTGAGTTATTTGGAAAGTTTGAAAATGTTTGTATGTATAACTTTGATTACTTTTTTCTCTTAAAAATATATCACATATGCACTTAATTTTTTCATCTAATACGACAGAACTTACACGGAATGATTGACATAACTTAAGAATATTTTTTGCTCTCAGTATGATAGTTCGAAAATTATTTCAATGAGAATTCAAATAAAGTATTCAATCTTTTTTCATCAACTTTTGTGGTGTAAATATAGTATCGTTTGTAATAACGAAGCGACCATGACGTACGAAAATTTTGAAACGTATCGTGCAAACTACCAACCATCGATTTAGAGAAGGCAAATTGAAAGGAAAATAATTATCGAGCGCTTAGTAGTGTTGAGAAAAATCTAACCTAACCTTATGAAATGAGAATATCCCAGATTTTGCAGTCACGAGATTTCCAATGTTGGCTCGATTTTTGCAACTGATTTCTGTAGAAATTTGAAGAAAATCCCTATTTTCTTCGAGAATACTTCAGTCTGACTAAGTTCATATGAGTAGCGATGGAATATTCAAAATGAACATTGGTAGTTGGATTTAAACCCACATCGCCATATTAATATTCAACGTCAAGGCCGATATGGTTTCAATGTACACCATACATTGAAACATAACTGCTAGCGTATGTAATTTTTAATTGAAACCATTTAGTAATTATATGATGAAATTGTCAATTACACCATTATCGATGGATATTTTGAGGATCTATACCTTGCTGAAAGAAGAAATATTTATTTTCAACATGATGGAGCCACTCCTCATCAAACAATGACCGGTGCTGATTTACTTGACTTAAATTTTGTCAATAGTTGTATTGGAACTAAGGCAGATTTGTCCGCTTTTTGAATGTTACCTTTTGGGGTATATCAAGGATATGTTATATAGAACAGCTAGTTGAAATATTGAAGAATTTCAGTGTATGTCTGAGTATCCTCAGGCGTCGTGAAATATGCATACAGAATAATAGAAATGAATTACAATACCTACATTACATTGAATTTCATTCCATGCAATAGAATATCTCGTTGGTTTTCTGATTTGGAATAACGATAGCATGCTTCTGTCCAAAATTTTCGTGATTTTCGTACGTAATCATTTATCTGAATTGTCATTGCAAAAAGCAATATCGGAGCTATCAGAACACAGGATATACTTAAGCTATTTCAATCATTCCGTGTAGATTCTGTGAAAGGACATAGAGAACATTAAGGAAAAGTTATACAATTTTCGGTTTTTCAAGCAAACACGTTCTGGATATATTTTTGAAAGGGTAAATAAATTTCTATTCATCAAGTTGAAATCAAAGTTAGATGTAGTTCCTAATCGAAAAAATGCAAGTTCGCGTTCTAACTCACAAATCGTTGGACCAGAAACAATTCCGCACGTAGTTTGATTCGACCATGTAGAAACTGACTGTAGAATGTCAAACCCATTTTCACAAAACTCAGAAAACAACTGAGATATTCGCACTTGACTAATTCCGAAAAAATTCAAATTTTCCAAATAACTCGAAAACGAAAAGAACTACCTTGAATCTGTTCGCAGCAATCTCGAAAACAAATACGAGGAAAGGGAAATTTCCCTATATTCACAATATTTCACAGAGATTAGTACTAAAATGTCGAAGGCTGTCTACCTGTACACTCTTAGCAAGCATTTTGAAAAGAAGGCCCCACGGAACGAATCATATCGCCGTCAATTTGACTTATTTTATTTTTCGATAGGTATTGAAAATTGTTTATAAATCTATAATATGTCGACGTAGATGTAGAGTCTATTTTTATGCCAATTTTTCAGACCGTAAAGATATATAGACGGATAAAACATTCCCTTATTTTTTCTTGCCCTCACTCTTTCATCAAAAAAAACCCAATTCACTTGAACATTTTGAATGTAGAACTCAATGGAGACAATAAAGAGCGAACCAGAATATAATGTGATAATCGTTCTAAGAATCGGATTAAATTTCAAATTTGGGGGAGCTCGATCTTTTTTTGAAGAGAACCAATTTTTCGGAAGTGTTGTACTTCAAATAATATTCTGGAAAATAAGTAGTGCAAAGTTCAGCTGAATCGATGAAGTAATTCCGAGAAAAACGTCAGGGTTTTGAACCAGTTCCAACCTCGTGTACCCTATTTCACGCTTTATATTCATTACACAAAAACAGAATATATAACGGCTAGCCGAAATTTATAAAAATAAATTCATCTGAGTTATTGATACCTCGATCTTTTCAAAGAGATCAAATTATTGTTGAAAATAGTAACGACCGAACACTACCTGAGTTTCAGCTCCCTGATGCGTTCACTTCTAATTGGTATAACTTCGGTAATAATTTGAATTATTGAATGTTTCAACGCTTGAGATATTCTTGAAAGTATCGTCAGTTAACTAGCCTATAATTTCATTTTGAAAATAACAGAGTGATGTAACCCCTTAATGAATAATAACTTTCGCTGCGACGGGATACTCTGCATAATAATATAATTCGAAACACGTTTTCAAAGATGAAAAGATGATCCACTAGAGCGCTTTCAATTTTTGGAGTTGAAGGATGCTGAGGGTAAGGGATAGATCCACATGGTCCAAATCAACCTCGACAAGAGTCCTCATCGAAACAAAAATTGTTCTATTTCCGCGATTTTCGATAAAATCACTCTTTCCAGAGCTAGAAAGGGAGGGGGTCAAATTTCATTAGAACGCAGTGTATAGAAAATCGATTGACCACAGTTCGTATCTAATCGTTACCACCGCAATAATAAGGACTGAGCGCTCGGACTGCACGGTCTCGCGCTAGCTCGCGACTCTATCCAGCCGGGCGTTGGTAGGCTCAACTATTATAAACATTGAAAAAATTTTTTTTGGGTTTTTGGATTTTATAATTTTTTTGTTATTTTTTAGTTTTTAGTGGTTCTTTTTTTGAAAAAGCATTAGCACAAAAGACCTAGATTGCCTTGGAAAATATAGAAGATAACATATTCAGGAGACTCAGATACTCATTTATTTGATACTGTATCCAATTTCATTTTTTTGTACTTTCTCAATCTATCATTTGTTTTCCCGCAATAATTCTTCAAAAGAGAATTTGTTGTAGCTATTATGATTAGTTTCAAAATATATTCCAGGCTGTGGGTTTCACAAGCAGGTAACCTATAGTTTTCAATTTCATTTGTCTTCCAATAATTGAGAACAAAACTCATAACAAGATCCTTCTTGAAATTGAGTTTCAAGAATTCATCCTCGAAATTTTCAATTAATTTCTTGAATAAAACGTAGTTATCTAAAACCAAACGGACTACAATGTCGTGTGGAAAAGGTAGACCTCCACGGGTCAAATTTTTTATCAAGTTATAATTATCTTCGACAACCATTTCCTCGTCGAACACTTATTTTGATTTACAAAATTCACATTTAATTTTTCGTATTACTTTATAGCTGCAATATCCTTCCAAATAAGTAACAACTGGCATCTCAAATTGAACTTTTTCGAAATCGTTTTCGTCAAGATGAATATCTGGCTTAAAGGAATTATCACAAAATTTCTGTTCTTCATGACAATCGACAAAATTTTCCGAAAAGCTAGTTATAGAAATATTGCCAAAATTTTGAGACGTTAATGATAAAAGCGATTGAATTCTCAGTTTTTTTTCAGATTCGCCTTATCGAAATATAATAGTTACCACCTGATAATTATCTATATTTTCCGAACCTATGTTCCAAAGAGTCTGTCTAAAAGTTCCCCAAAAAAACAGAGTTCATCTTGAGTTCTTCAAAACAATACTGAATACCTTCTATCAAGCCATGTAGAGTATGCGATAATGCTGTATGAGTATGAGGAGTAAGTTTATGGGGAAAATCAGAAGATTTTCAACAATCCAGCCGATTTAATATCATCTGGATTTTCAGAAGTTATGGGCATTTGCAGTTCATCTCTGAGTCTCTGTTCTTTCAGAGGAGTTTTCACGTTTACGATTTTCCACCATGTAACTATAATATTTATAAAATCCGCTGTTTCTGATGAATGTTCTAAATTACTTCCCAATTTCAATAGAGCTTCTTTAACAAATGGACTGAAAATTTTCAGAGCTTACATTACATTTTGGCGTTCGAAACTACTAGGGAATAATGCCTTGAGTGATAAAGAATATCCAAATTTCAAAAGTTTGTCGTATTCTAATTTTTTGCAATTGTATGAGTGAATTAAAGTTGGCTATTTCCTTTTCACCACTTTTTAAATCTTTTAAGTATGTGAACTGAGTCGAATAAAAAAAAGAGTAGTCGTTTATTATCCGATGGATGAGGATAAACTATGCTCAGTTTTATTACTAATAATAGCATTATTGTCACTAATAACAGAAAATACTCTGTAACCTATATCTTCAAGTTTTGAAACGATTATTTTTATATAGTCAAAAAGTGTATCACTTTTAATTGTCGACGTGGGGAATATATGAATAACTTCTTTGAATTTTGATGTCACACTAGTTATCGTGAAAGTATAGGCTGATGTTCATGCAGACGAATCAGTACATGAAGTCCCCATAATTTTTCCACCTCTGAAATCTAAGTAGGATTGAATGTGAATTTCGTCCACAAAAAACATTACATTTTTTCGTATTCTTCGAAATGTTTGAGAATATTACGTGCGTAAGAAAGGAAAACATGTCTATCTTCCTTAGTCGGATCTGTTAAAAACTTATTACAAATGTTATTTAAAGTGGATGGATGTGGCAGAATTAAACGATCTGAGTGTCGCAAAAATTCATAAGCATGAGAACTTATAGTAAGCAAAATAGAAGACAAAATTATAGTGCTAGTTGAGTAGCGATATCTTTCTTTTGGTGTTATTATTAGTTTCAGTTGTTCGGGAAGGAATTTGGAACAATTACTTTTTCCTAAGTTTTCGCCATCTATAGAGCCCAAAAGAGTTGTCAAATTATTAACTATTCGTTTAATACTTCTTCGTTATCATTGAGCTTTGGGGAACTCTTTACCGATTCTGTTTCAGAATCTAGTACCTCCAAGCAATTTTTCAATATTTTTAAGTTATTAATGTCGCATGGTGTATTCACTCCTTTAATATATACAAAATTTTCCTGACCGCAAAAATATGTTTCCATTTTTGAATTAGAATTGATAACAATACCCTAGGTGTTGTGGGGCCTGTAGTATAATCTAATCGAAAGAAAGAAACTTTCTCTTTTTCAATAACTCTAAGCCACTTAGGATTGTGCAGCATTTGATCTAGAACTACTAAAAGTTTATCGAGAGCATCAAAAGAAATGAGATCTTTCCTGAGTGCATATTCAGCTCTACTTTCATTAATAGCTTTGAGCAGGTTCTGATTTTTTATTTCAATAAGTTTCTCTTCCCTTTCTTTACGATTTTGATGTGGTTTTGATAAATATGTGCGGCAATTCGGAAAAATGGCTGGTACTGCCCCTTTTTTTAATTGGAGACGTTTTACTGGCACAGTAGAGTACTTACCAGTTTCTTTATCAAATTTTGTAGTATCCCTGATTAAGTCATCTGTTTGAAAATGTAATTCACATACCTTACTGTACTTCGAGGGTTTAAAATGAGCTCGAGGAGTAGATTTCAACCATTTACCTTTCAAACAGATATCTTCCGGAAAGGAAAATACACCAACTGTCGGTGAAATTGCATAACTGCAGTTTCCTGAACAACCAGGAACACAACACCTGAACGGTTTAATATCTCAAGGACACTAACACTCTCACGATAAAAATATCAAAAAAATTTAGGTTTATAAACGAAAAGTTTAACTGTACACTAATACGCCTTTTCTAACCTCACTCACAATTCACCTCACTGAAATTCGTTCAAATTTATAATTGACGCGAATAATTCGGTAAACACTGTATCCTGATGTCTTATAAATGCATTACCACATAAATTAAGCACTAAAAACACTTATTTCGGATGAAATACAGAAAACAAAAGGACATGCACCAGCTTTTCGATTACACTGTGCCACCTGTTGTGCTTTCGTTTCGCATGCTTGTTATGACTACTAGAGATGTGTGACGTCATGAAACGTCACAGTGCTCAGGCCTTATTATTACGGTGGTAACGATCTAGTACAGTTGTGTATTCACAAATGAGAGTCATTTACAGTTCCATTAATAAAAAACAAGTATTGTGTTTTAAGGAATTTTACTTAATAATTGCGATTCGTAACGCGTTTCACTACACCGTAGCTTCTTCAGACGAAATATATTTCGTCTGAAGAATTGAGAGGGCATTGAGAACATTCTTTGATTTGCACAGGGTGTCTTATTTGGATAAAAGAGTTGATCTATTTTCTATTGCCCCGGATATGCTGTAATAATAAAAATATATTTGAGCGAAAATGCACTTGTGATATTTGCAATATTGTTCAATCACTGTTCGGCATACTTTTCCCAGTAACCTGCTTACCCTTGTGGGGATGTTTTCACCGAGCAATTTTATACCAAGTTAAGGCCCCTTGAATGGGGAAAAGGTCTACATCATGATGACATTATTTTTGAGGGAATCTTTTTTTTGAAAAAAAAACAAAAATTGTTTCCTGATGCGGATACGGAATTTGTTTTTACTATCTATCTGTCTTTTTTTTTGGTCAAGTATTTCAAGAAAGTGCCACTTGACCTCCTTTTCCTAAAAGGCTTTTGTGTTGGTGAAATTTTTCTTATAACACAGTGTATAGGATGTTTCGTACTTCTAAGAAAAAAATAGGAAGATATTATCTCGGATCACATATCACTTCAAATTTCGTGTTTTCGAGAAATTCGATGAGAAGTGTTTTCGTTAGGAGAAAAGATCGTATTTGGTAAAGCAGGTGTTGAGTCAGATGAACAGAAGTACAGAACCCTATTGATCTCGCTATTGTGAAGCAATTGAGGTGGAAATATTTCATTGTCAAGGTTCTAATTTTCGAGTGCTACTGTCAAATTTGTTGCTCATTATCATCACTATCATTATAATTACAGTGGCAGTGATGTTTTGGGTACCGTAAAATTATCACTTGACTGGAAATTCATAAGAAGATATAACCGTTCTTGAAATTATATTTCGGTCGCAAATCTACTTCTGTTTTATTTGAGTTGCTTCATAAATGCCTTATAGATGACCCTTCCATGCGCAGATAGTTGTCGGATTATTAGTTTCCTTTCAGTAAACTTCGACCACAAGGTGTCCAAATTACTGGTAAAAACGAAGATGGTTAAGTATATTTTAGAGAATTTTATTTTATTTGGTAAGTTGGTGATTGTTTTGTGAACATGCTTATACTATTGTTCTCCTTTATCAGTTGAAAAGAACGCATGTTTTCAAACCTGATTGAAAAGTAACCTCAAAATATTGGCTCTCTGTTCAATTACTGTTCGGCATACTTTTCCCAGTAACCTACCTACCCTTGTGGGGATGTCTTCACAGAGCAATAGAATCTAATGATTGAAAGTCTCACTGGTGGTTATAGTGCAAGTAGCGGTCGAACTTAAATTTTTGATTATTACAGAAATGAGAAAGAGAACGTACACTCGTTTGGATGATCTTGCAAATAAAGAGAAACGTGCTGCGTATGATAAATTCAGGAAAGATTTCAAGGAAGATTTCTATCTCTAAGCGAAGAATAATTAACTAGCTGATAGAAATGACATTCAGGAAATGTTGGTCGACCATTAGTTTTGTTAAAACGTGAAGAAGGAATTTTACAGCTCACATTTCTGAAGTAAGTGAGTGGGGTTTTCTTTTTAGTAGAAAAGATTTAAAATACTTAGTATGTGATTTCTGTAATTGAAAGAGTATTCTGGTTCCACAATTTAGGGAAAGAAATATTAAGTGAACCTCAAAATTTATTTCGAGACATAAGACACTTACACATAGATATCAAAGTATCAAAGTAGCAAAGGCGCAAACAACCCCATCTTCAATAACAGCATATTTCAAAGCTTTGCATCGAACATTGGCCTTCGAAAATGACATGATTAGCCCTTCAAGAATCTATAACTATTATGAATCTAATGTGTCTAATGTTCGGGACGTGAAAAGTTTATTTTTAAAAGAGGCACTAAGTATCCGAATCGTATCTTGGATTCATTTAAGTCAAGCATTCCTGTAATGTTTCATGGAGTTGTGATACCACCCTATGTGATTATAAAGCGGAACACCTATTGTCTGCATGGATGGAAGGTGGTTCTTCACTCACCAGATATAATAGAAGTATATGCGGTTGGTTTGACTGTGTTATATTTGCTGATTGCTTTTTCCAACATCTTATTTGACATGCAAAAATTGTATCCTGAACAAAAAGTGGTTGCGAGAGATAATAACTTTTCCAGCCACTTTTCTAATGAGTACAACAAGCAGCGGAACAGATCAATTAACTTTTGCCTGCTTTCCAAAAAATTCCAGGCATCTGTGCCAGATGCAGCATGTTATGCAACTCTGAAAAGGAAATGGCGAGAAATATTGCAAAGCTGGAAACAAGGAAAAAAAAAAAATTAAAAAATATACAAAAAAGAACAATTTCCCCGAATGCTGAAAACATTGTGCGATTCTATCTGCCCTAGTTACTCCCAGAAAACTGGATATCCGGTTTTAGAAAATGTAGTATATCGCCTTTTAATCCCAATGAAGTATTGAATTGTTTACCTAGAGATGACCTCTGCAGACTCGTTACTGTTGGTGAGTCATCTGATCTCAAATTGGGTAGAAGAAGAGAAGATTGGATAACGAAAGTAGAAAAGAAAGTATTATTTCATTCAATAATCATATTTTCGATGATAGTTTTAATAGTTTTCGAGAAATATAATTAATATTGAGATAATCAGTTCAAACAAAAACAAGAACAGTTAAATAATCGTAAAGAACTTAAAGAGGATGACTACATTGTAGTTGAACTCACTACAATAATGAAGGCTGAAAAGTATTATATGGGAAGATTATTTCAATTTCTGAAGAAATCAAAATCAAGTATATGAGAAGTAAAACTTCAAATTTATTTGGTCACAGTTGAAGAGATGGAAAAGCAGTCACAAGTTAAATAAACCCATAGATTCGAAGACAGGTTTCGTTTTCAACGAACACCTTAATTTAAAATTAATTAAAATTTTTGTTTTAGTTGTGATTGAAAGAAGTTAACTTCAGCTGAATTTTTGTTATAGAATTGAAATGAGGTGGTTTTTATTTTATTGTGATGATACCTAAAACAATAGAAATTATTTTGTTTTAACTTCATTCATGAATATCTTTAATAAAACTCCAACTTTTACTACTTTGATGTTCTATTTTCGAAATCGTCAAACAAAATATAATTATTTCTACATATTAAACCAGTTAATGTTAAAGCCCTTCGACTAACATTCGACGTTACTGATATTTAATTTAAATTGAAAAAAAGTCAAGATTGAAAATCATCAGAGGATCCTAACAATGGATGGTGAGCTCCTAAAATACCTATCATACCGTTTAAACAAATTAAATCTGAAACAATTCGATTTAAATTTTCATTTCAGTCAATGTTAGAAATAGGAAGTAGGGAAAATTGGTAAAACTTGAGTATATGAAATAAACGGTTTGTTACTTACTCATTTTATTTTTCGAAAGCCAATAAGCAGTGAGCCATATGAATGTTTTGATGTTTAAAAAGATATGAGCTCCATGAAAAATTGACAGAAAACGGTAAAATTGACAAAAATTTTTTTTTTATCTTCCATAAGTAGAACTAAGCGATGCAAGAATTGCTTCAATTATTCGCAAAATACTCGAAATTGAATCGTCTTCGGTATTGGTAAATTTTTTCCATAAAAAGATGAAATGTTTCTCAATTTGATATAGATCTGTGGTATTAGGTTAATTCTTCAGGTATTCTTTTTAGCATATCTGAAGCATGTTCGATGAGGTTACGGTCGCGGGACAACGATAGAGGTTGAATATGTGTAATATCTACCCTATTGAAGAACAATACGTACATTTTGGATATCGAATATTGTCGAATGTAGCAGCATCTGAATCTGGAGTTTTCTTTACTGAAAAACTGAAAGGATGTCTTAAAATTATTACATTTTCCAATTCAGTTTGTTTTACTCGTGTTTGACAGGGCGATTCATCAGTTATATTCTGGGAGGTATAAATGTTGGTGGAGGCGCTGATCTCATTTGTATACAGAACTGGACTGGAAATTCTTGTAGGAATGAGATAATTTCAACGAATGTAGTATCTCATCTCTCAAGAATAGGCCAGCATCATTTACTCTTTCAATAATATAATATTAGTAGTAGGAAATGTATCAAAGGAGAAAAATAACGATGTTCCTTTCATCGAGAATGTGTGAAATTACCAACAGAAATCTTCAGATTATTATCAATGAAATAGTTAAACTTTACTCTATTCGAAGTAATGTGCTCCATCAAATCGCTCTTCTTATTGTAAAGGAAGTGGTAATATTTTATTGTCAAGGTTCTAATTTACAAGTGCTGATAACAAATTCGATTATCATTATCGATAATTACTGTTACATACATCTTTTGAGTACACTGGTGGAGATAGGAAAGAGGGATATTGATATATCTTGAGTATATGAAATGTATAGCTTGTTACTTATTTCATTCCTCGAAGGCTAATAAGCAGCGTATCATATGAATGTATAATTGTTTAAATGTTTTAAAAGATATGAATGCCATGAAAATTGACAGAAAACTGATATATTTACAAACAAAAAATATTTCCATCTTCAATAACGGGAGTGGTACCAAGCGATGCAAGAATTCTACTCGAAATAATAGAAATCGAATTGGCATTGGTAATTTTTTCCAAAAAAAAATAAAACTTTTCTCAATTGATCGCTAGTTCTGTGGCGTTAGAAAAAGTTCTTCAAGGGTTCTTTTTAGCATATGGAAAGCTTGTTTGGTGAGGTTAAGGTTGGGGGACAAACATTGATGCATGAGCAATATCTACCTTCTTGAAGGACACGTACATTTTTGGGTATCGAGTAATGTCGGATGTAGCAGGTTCTAATTCTGGAGTTATTTTTATTAAAACAATGAAAGGATATCTTATAAGTGGATCATATTTAAATTCACTTCGTTGTTATCCTTTTCTCCGCGAACGAACATGTGATGTATTCAGGATTCTTGAAAGAACGCCATTCAAATTATTCTAGGATTACCATTCCTGCCCAATACCGTGATAGAGGAAATAGGGATGGTATAACCACAGTATTCTTATGGATATAAAAGCAGAATCGAGAAATTGGTAAATCAACATAATTCAGACCTTTTTAGGAGTGCCTCAAGAATGGTGCTTATATGGGTGCCAAGAACATGTGAACTGGGATCTAGGAACATATTCATTCAGAGATGAATCACGATTTAGTTACTGTGCCGATATTAGGGACGAAATCGAATATGAAAGGAATCTAATCTGGAAACGCAAACCGTCTTCAGTTTGTTAGAGAAATTGTTAAACAGAGAAACTGATCAGTGATGTTTTAGGAGACATACGTGTTGATGGAGGCGCTGACCTCATTAGTATACAGAACCAGATGAAAAATTCTTGCAGGGATGACATAATTTCAACGAAATTGGTACCTTACTTCCCAAAAAAGAGCAGAATTCCCTCTTCCAACGAAATAATGTTACTCCTCAAGATGCATTAGAAGTTTGAAATGCACGGGAAGTGAACAATATAGATGTCTTTTTCATCGAGAATGTGTAGAATTCCTAAAAAGCAATCTTCATATCATCGATGAATGGGTTGAACCTTCTGTATACCGAAAATATCCAACTGTTTCTATAAAACTCTGAAAAATTTTTTAAAAATTTTTCCTTTTATAAGACATTTCGCCATGTATGAATTTTCTTCTTATTCTCTATAATTGGTGTTCTAAAGGTATAAAATACACTTCGATATTCTTCATAATTTTCAAAATTTGAAACTGAAACAATTTATTGATATTTGTGAGTGTTCCTAGATTTTTAGGTATTTATACAAGGTAGGTACTGACCAAACAGACATGGCTGAATTGAATATAGATAGTATTTACCTGAGTCCGAATATTTTATTCGAATTCATGTGTCACTGTTCATGACGAAGACACAGGTAGATTTCTGGAGAATGGTCAAATTTTAAACCACAATATCTTTCAAACAAATATATCCTAATAAGAACTCATTTGGTGTGTAGATTAAGTTTGCTTCTTTCAATTGGCAGCAATAAAAAAAATTAAATAATAGAGGTCTGGACAGTTACAGTTTCTCTGTGCATCCTCAAAAACATCATTCTACAATGAGATGATCCGTTATTAGGTGAGATTCAAGGTCGTTCAAAGGCAAAATCGAGAGACTGTGATAAAAAATCTGAAAAAATTTACTCGTACTGATTACAAATCTGTTCAGTTTATTCCTGCGACCTCTTTTAGAGGAATTATTTCAAAGTCATTTTGGAGTTCTACGAGGTAAAAATTTTTGAAATTGTTGGAAAAATTCACTTGTAGATTTTGACGCCGCTCAATCTGAATACAAGCTTTCTTGAGCTCCAGGACCTCCGGCTCAAGGTTAGGTACTAATGAAAGGTTAGTTTATTTGAGCAACGTTTCTTTGTGAGCATTAAAGGCTATTTCAAAATCATTCTAAAGTTATTTGGGATCAGAAATGTTAGGTGCAGTCAAAAAACCCTCCATTGCTTGTTATTGAAAACACAACTCTGAAGTTGAAAATGAGGTCTAGTGTCTTACATTTCGTCCGGTTTAAGTTCATTCGGAGGCCAAATCAAGAGATCGTCATCTAGAAATCAAAGAAAATTCGTAAATATTATTTTAAGATATGCTGTGTGTGGTGCATGGTTATTGAAAATATGATGTTCAGGTGATTAAATCTCGATTTGTCCTTCAAGTGACCCTGAACGCGATGTCATGGAGATCAAATGACCGTGGTTTCAGATTCAGCAGTCTCAAAATATAGGAATTGTTTCAGATTTCCCTAATTAAAATAACTTTTAAACAAGATTGAATGGCCACAAGATAGCATCACACGAATCAACTATCTCAGCGGACTTATGGACATAGTTTACTTTTCTAAGATTTTTCGGTGATGGTTCCCTTGATTTGGCTTTCAAATGACCTTCGATCGAAAGTCAGAGGTCAACAGAACTGGATCTCAGATTCGGGTGCCTCAAAAACGTACCACTAAAGCTTTCTCCAACAGTTGTCAGTATTTTTAATCCGTAAAATTTCTAAAGAACCTTGAAATAATTCTGAAGAAACGACCAGAAAGAAAAAAGATCGCACAAATGAGCTAAGCATCTTTTCTTACTCAGTGGAGTGTGAATTTCTCAGATTTTCTGATCGTGATTCCTCGATTCGACATTCAAAGGACCTTGAACCTGACCTGATGGATGTTAACTGATCCTCTCATTATATATATATATATATATAATCAGATATCCCGAAAACCCCAAAATTCTGTGCCCATTTCCCATGTTTACTCGAGGATAAAATGTTGACCTGTGTAATTAATCATAGCTAACGCAAAAAAATTCTACCATCGATTAAAACCACTGAGTCTGACGAAAATTTTTCTGTAGAGTACGCATCTAAAGTAGAAAAATTGTCTATCCATGTACAGAGTGAGGTTTTTAAGGATGCGTGGTCTGTTGAAAGGAGCATATTAAATCTACGTATCAAAAATGACCGAAATAGGTATTATAGTTTGATATGTCGATTTTAAATTTTACCACAAATGGTGGTAGAAAAATTTGAATATCATTTTCAGACTCAGGCCAACAATCTCTTTATCCACTCAAGGCTTACCCACGTGGTCAGGACTCATCCCGTATAGTATATTACTATGCCGTTTAAAATGAATCAGATATCCAGTATCTTTATTTTGTTGTTATAGGTCTGACAAAACATCGTGTAAAGCAGAAGGAAAGCCGATGGATATGCTGTTCACATCGAATAATCAAATCCGACTATTATCTCAGACGGAAAATGCGCTTAAGCTGATATATTCTGAGGAAACAGCGAAGATCACCGGAATCGCTCATTCCGTCGATACGAAGGATGTATACGTAGCTATGGAAAATACTGGAACTCTCTTAAAAATTAACGAGAAAACTAACTCAAAAGATCTCATTGACCATGTTGGTCAACCAAAAACTCTAGCACTGGACTGGATAACGAATAATCTATATTTTTTCAACAGTATTCCATATTCGAGATCGATCGATGTTTGCAATTTTGAGAATAAAGCCTGCGCAACATTAATCAAAACAGATATGCAGAGCCAGGTTTCAAATTTGGTTGTTGATGCTGTGAATCGTGTTATATTTTATACCGTTACTAGCTGGTTCATTTTCAATTCCCCGAGGTATGTAATTTATAAAGCATATCTAGATGGTACAGGAAAACAGGTGGTTATTGGAGATTCTGCTGGACATGTTAGTGGTATTAGTTGTGACATCGATAAGAAACAATTGTACTACGTTGATCAACATATTGGTGTCTTGAATCGGTAAGTTAATTTTGAAAACTTATGAGAATGATGAGGTATACTGAATCAAAACAAAGGATTTAATGGAACTCGCACAATAAGTGCGGCTAAACAACTTTTGAGAATACATTATTTCAAATATAGAAATAGTTGATTATGTTGCCATGTGATTGTGTAGTTTTAATATCTACCATAGGAATAAAAATATCTAATTTTGATATGCGATTATAAATGATGGTAGGAAACAAATTAGATAACAATTATAGACAAAGTTGTTGAATAGGTGCTTTCTTCGATTCTAATTAATATAATCAACACATTTCTTCGCGGTTACTGTTATGCAAGATTTGGAATTTCATGTTTTTAATACCATTTTTACAACAACTGTTTGTTTGCTTGTAACTTTATGTTAAGTGAAGCGAGAAAGATGATAGGTAGGAGTTTCCTGAATGAAATATTTACAGTTCAAATAAAAAGTAGGAATGGTTTTCTGTCCTGAAATTAAGTTTTATGGAAACTTGAGATAATTAACGCATTCGGTTGGATTCTGTGTATATGGAAATTCCTTGATTGAGTAAGCTGCAAGAACCAGCTCATTAGCAATGAAACCATGTACAGAAGGTTCTAACAAAACAAAATTGAAAAATTTTTCAGAACATAGACATGGCAAATATCCAAGCTAGTGTTCTGTATGCCAACAGTTAGTTATATTACTTTGCTAGAAACTGCGACTAGTGATTAAGAAATGAAATTTCAGCAAGGGAAAAATTTCAGAAAATTTGAGTGAAATCAATTTTCGTTACTAATTATGCTTTTTACAATACTATAATGGGATTAATGCGTTTCATCAAACACCAAATGAATAGCACAACAGACCAACTCAAAAAAACAAAAAAATTATATTTTTAATTGAAGAGTTTTTTCCCTTTAGTTCGATCTGCTTTGAAAGTGTTTTGAAATATTTTTCGCCGTAATTGGATAACTCTCAGTATTTCATAATTTTGAAGCCAAATTTTCCCATTGCATAACGTAATGAAATAAATTAAATTATGGTTAATGTATTTTTGAGAAAATGTATTAGAGGAATACCATTAACATTATTGACTGCTTTTTCTTTCTTGATGACGGAAGCTGTTTCGTTAGATGAAGAAATAAAAAAATAGGTATTAGTTTTTTCATATAATTAATTTAGTTTCATTGAGTTAACAAGTGATTTTGGAGAAACCTGTATACAAAAAGCATGGGAAAGTACGTTGCCATGGAAAATAACACTTTTCCCGTTAAACTTGGGAAAATTATAATCTTAATCAAATCTGAGTCAATTTTCTTTTGGGTTTACCAGATGATTCTAATGGGTCCTTTAGCATAGACACCCTGTATATGCACCGATGCATATCACAAAATAAGTAATTATGTAGTTGCAATTTCAATTTTATTTAATTATTCAAAATGTGTTAGAATATTTCCTCCTAACTGAGACTCCCGATTCTTTAGAAGTATTTATTTATTGTTTGAAAAAGGAATGATAAAGAAGAAAATACTTGTGAAAAGTTTCCCAGAATTGCACAAAAAAGTTTTCTCATTCCTATTCGTTTGTTCTATAACAAACAATATAATTGATTGATGGATGAGTGAAAGATATATATATATATATATATATATATATATATATATATATATATATATATATATATATATATATATATATCAAATTTATATGGAATCACCCGATATTTTGAATATTACCTCAGGGATTTTGGGAATTTCGAAAGATTGTTAGAATTGAGATATTTCAATTGAAAAAAGAAATAAATTGAGGTTAGAAACAAATAAAAGAAAATAAGAGACTCTTATCGCATGTAGTAAAAAATTTAAAATTGTTTTCTCACGGAGAAGGTGTTTTTTCTCGACCTCAGTAGCTTGAATTACCTCCTCTTGCCCTGATACAAGCATGAATCCGTCTAGGTATGCTTTGGATTAGGTTTTCGACCTCTTCTGGGGTGATATTCTGCCTCTTTTCTGTGGCGGTTTGGATGAGCTGTTGTGGGGTTCTTGGATCATCCTGGCGAGATCTAATTTATTTTTATGATTACTCCATAAATGTTCAATAGAATTTAGGTCTGGAGAGCAAGCTGGCCAGTCCAAAATAGCGATTCCCTCAATTTCAAGATAATGTCTCGCGAGGTTGCTGGTATGCGGAGGAGCATTATCTTGCATAAAAGTGAAATTCTCATCGTGGGCACCTCACAAGAGTCTCGCTTTGGTCTCCAGCACTAAGTTCGCGTAATATTCGCCGTTACACTCGCAGGAAACGAAATGAAATCTGTTTTGCCTCCCAGCAAATTGCTACCCCAAAACATCACACTTGGTATTTCGGAATTTGTCTTGCTGCTCGGAGTCTAGCTTGTCTTCCACCATCCCTTAAAACCCGATTTCGGCGGTCATCTGTTCAAACACCAATTCTGGTCTCATCCGAAAAAAGAACATTTCGCCAATTCTCAATATTCCAATTATGGTGCTCGATACACCTATTAAGTCTGTTAATTTTTTGTTCTCTGGTTAGCTGTGGAACTCTTGCCTTTAGCTGTATAAACCCCCTAAACGAAGTCTTTGACGTATCGTTTCGACTGATACACTGATGCCTGTTGCTTCCAGAAATTGCATTTGGAGAATAGGGTTCGACACACTAGGGTCTCTTCTTGCAATTTGGAACAAAAAGTAGTCTTGTTCTCCAGAAGTGATCTTCCAACGATTTTTTCTAGGCCTATTTTGCGGAGATTGTAGCTCCACGTATCAGGCGTAGCTTTATGAAATCACCCCCTATATATTCCAAAGTGTGCACAAACTAGTGAAAATTTTGCAGAATTGAAATTATGGCACTAAACAAGGTTTCAATTTGTTGATGTATTTGGTATCTGGTATCATAAGGGGAAATATCGATACAGTACTCGTATCGATCGATGTTGGACAACCTGCAATGAACACAACAATTAGTATCAAAGTCTGTAGCGGTATCATGTTTATTTTGACCTAATTTATCACCTGAATCCACTACTTTTAAGTATCTAATACAAAGTATTTGATTCATGCAGCTTTACGCATCTATACTTTCTACGCTTTGGCTTTGGTTCTTCACGTCTAGTCCACTTGAATCATTGTCGATTGGACCCTGGAGTATAGTGAACAAATCAGATTTCATCCATTGTAATATGTCGACGGAAAAAACCGTCTTTATTCTGGTTGAATATTGCTACTAATTGCACTGAATCATCACAACATTTTTTTTTCTAATCGATTGTGAGCACACGGGGCACCCACATCACACACACAACTTTCGTAACAATATTCATAAAATATACACTCCCCACAAAAATTGTTGCATCGCCCTACTTTTACGACAATACTATATAAACTTTTAGGTTGGCCATTCAAGAGTCGCTTGTTGAGTTTCAGAAGTGTAAAATGAGAAGATATATTTCAAAAGAGATGAGTTTATGATGGAAAATATCAACAATTTTCGAGTTAATGAAAAATTAAAAAATTCTACCAACTTCAAACATTCGCGAAGAGACCAATCAACTAGCATCGAATGGTTACTTATCATTTTCAAAATCGAGTGTTTCCTCCCCGGGCCCTAATTACTGCCAGTATACGTCTCGGAAGCCCCTCAAACAAGTTTTGAATGTACTCTTGAGTCACTAAGTTCCAAATTTTAGGAAGCAGATTTTATAGTTGTTGAAGTGTTCTACAAGGCATCCTACGTTGCTGAATTTGCAACCCCATGTTGTCCCAAATATGTTCTATGGGATTCAAGTCGGGCCTTCTGGCTGGCCATCTTAAAATATCAATTTCGGCATTTTGCAGAAATTCTGTAAATACTTTAGCTTGCCGAGCATTATCATGCATATAAGTGAAGTTTTCCCCAACCAATGGGCCAAATGGTACAACATGGGGTTCAAGGATATCTGCGATGTATCTAGCCGCTGTCATTCTTCCATTATTCACTAGGACTAAGTCAGTTCGACCATGGAAAGAAATGCCTCCCCACACCATTACTGAGTCCCCGCAGAAGTTTTCGGTTTGCCGGATATTGCATTGCTTATACCATTCCCCAGGTCGTCTGTGTACAGGCATGCGTCTATCATTTGATACTAGACAGAACCTGGACTCGTCGGAAAAGAGAATATTCGAACATTTTGGAATACCCCAATTTGCATGTTCCCTCGCTAGGTGAAGTTTGCAATGAAATATGCACATTTCTAGAAAGTGCAAGTTCATTTTGTAGCATTCTAGCCATACAGTGCCGAATTCTTAGTGCAGTTAAATGAAGCCTACGATCATCAACTAGTGTTGTTATCCGATTTCTTTCCTGTCCGGCCCTTCTTCAATATTCCCCTGTTTCGTGGTACCGATTAATTGCTCTTGAAATAGTGCCTTGGTTAACATTCAACAAGTTAGCCACGTAACGTTGGCTTCGCCCCTCCTCTAGAAGTGTTACAATTCTTACCACTTCAAGATCACTCAAATAGCTTCCAGGACTTTCAGCAGCCATTAAAATAAATTCGAAAATCAACAAGAAACACAGAAAACTCGCCCTAATTTAGCGTGAAAACTGAAGAGAAATTGAATGAATACTGATAGTCATATAAACTCATTCTTGTTTCAGATGTGTTTGATATCATATGGAAACAAATATTACTACATAGATAAGATTTTCTTCCCCTCATATGTACAAAATCATTAGTTGACAAAGAAACTGCGATCGAGCTGCTTAATCGATTGTGGAATTCAGAATAATAGGTGACGCGACAATTTTTGTGGTGTGTGTATATCCTATGTATCTCTTTGATATCTTTAGAGTCTCAACTAACCGAATCAACTTTACTTCACGGTTATTCAAAATCATCTTCGACGCTCATTTCGCTTCGTTTAAAAATTAGCAAATCACTTCTCAACGGTTGATTTTCTTTGTTCAGGGTCCGAATAATGTTCACCAACCAAGTCTCGGCTTCAACCTTATTATTTTTCAATAAGAAGCAATATTTCGTTAACCTACGAAAATTGTTGTTAACCATCTTTTTTTCAAATAAGAAAAGCTGCTTCATGTTACGAACCAACTACCTGTTACCTGGAATTTAATACATATATTTTGTGAAGATTAATAATTACTACAGCCCAACTCTTATATCTAACCAAAATAGCCATTCTCCTCCAAGTATTGCTATACTGTTAAAAATCAATATAAAATATTTGAGCACTCATTTTGTAACATTTTTGTGTTTGTAAATATGAAGCTTGGTTTGTTTGAAATAATTGAGAAATTGAAACAGAGAAAATAATACACCACGGAGTTTATGTTCAACAACTAAACGGTATTAATACACGTGAGATAGTCAAATTCTATGAAACCAATCAGCTCCTCCATGATTGTCGACAATCGATATTGATGGATGATAGCTTGGGTGGCACAGTTCACTTTTCGTTTTTTCTCAAAATACAATACCTAAAGATAAAATTTTGTAGATCGAACATTCACTTTCTCAAAAAGAATCTATTGAAAATGAACAGATAAATAAGTTGCTTCTTATAAAACTGTTGCACCAATGCGGAAACTTTTTTATAATTAATATTCTTTCGCGCTGTGATAGGGTATCAGGGCTGGACTAATATAAAAGTGGCACTGTTCTAGTATTACAAAAAATATTTTTCAGGGTGAATTATGACGGTACTATGAAGCATACCGTAATGCAAAACATAACAAATCCCATGGGCTTGCAGTTTTTCGAAAATCATATTTACTATCTTTCATCCAGTGGCCTGATGCATAAATGTAAACTCTTCGGTTCGAATGCTGATGAATCCTTCAAGCTGGATACTTTTAATGGGGGATTATTCACAATCGCACAAAAGTCCTTACAACCAAAAGGACTAGATTTTTGTGCTAATCATACTTGTTCCTACTTATGTCTGCCTAGCAAAACTCATTTCAAATGCCTATGTGAAGACGGACGGGTAATCAATGAAAATGAAGTGTGTCAAACTCGAACGGTGAGTATATCTATTAAGAAATTGATGCATGATTTTAATCTCTATGTGATATAAAAAAAAGTTGCTTCCCGTCGGTCGTTAGCTTAGATTTTTTGAACTATGCAACCGAATTTAGTGCGGTTTTCATCAATTGGCACGGTGATTCAAGAGGGAGGTTTATATGCTTGTATTTATAATGAAGAAAAGCTGAGTATTCCAATGATTTTTATTGAGATGCCATAAACACATATTTTTGTGTGCTTGCTTTTCAGACCTTGAACTTATGAAATAGATCAAAATAATGTAGTACTACTATTCAAAGTCTTCAAAAGAATTTGCTTTTATACGTCTATCCCCTAAGGATAGAGTAACTAGTTTTGTCTTTTACATATAACAATTAACTTTTTAGTTATGAACAAAGCAATTTTAAACAATACATTAACATTTCCTATCATATTAAATACATAAGATGTGTTGTGCATTGAATGCAGATCGAAATAGCCTACCATTAACATGAATATCTTAGAAGATATCAGACTTGAAATGAGGAGGCAGATCATACGTCGGACCATGCGCAAATATCACGTCTAAGGCGCGTTTCTACTTACTAATATTTTGTTATGCAAGGATACAATAACGAAAAAGTTTAGATTACATACAATGAATTAAATTTCAGAAATATTTGAATGAAAATTTTTTTTTATAATGATCTCAATTCAGTTGGTCTTCTTTTAAATACTCTGCTAGAGCAAATACACATGTACAGGAAAATTAGTGAGGAAGTGTACAGTGTGGACTAAACTCGATGTTTACTAAGGCCATCTCAATAACTATGAGTGCTAGAAAAAAATGGATCACTCGTTTTCAGTCAAATTTGATATGACAATGAGATATGTGATAACCGCAACCTGTTCAGGTGCACAGTGTTTGTGTTATTAATACAAGTTGAATTTTCGGAAATTCGGCGAACTGTTATAGTTGATATATAGTTCAATTGGTCCGTCACGACCCAATGTTAAATTTGAAAAAAAAACCTATTCGAAAACAAGAAATATGATCTTATAGTAAAAAATACAGTAACATGAGATTTTGTTTTACCCAACTCGAGACTAATTGGCAAAATTGCTGAGAAAATTCCGAAAGTTCGCAAAAACGCTTAACCGTATTCAAAAGTTGTAGGTGATAAAAATATTTTTCGATTAATAAGTCTCGATTAAGACGTTACTTATTAAAATATATAAAAAAACAGCAAAAATGGCTTTATTTTACTCTTGCGGTATTTTTGAATGAATCCAGTTGAAATTCCACACAAAGCTATAAATCTCGAAGAAAGCAACATAGGAACATACTCCGAAATTTTCAAAATGTATTGGGCTAATTTCTCTGTAAGACTTGTACTTTCAAGATGAAGAAAGAAATTATAACAACCTAGTTATTTTCAGTACCAAGAAGTAATTTTGATATTTTGTTTTATTTCGGTCGATTTTTAAAACATCTTTCAATTCCAGTTTCAACGTAAAGTCTCTAGTACAAACGAATTGCATTTTTCAATGGATTCAAGGAAAAGAAAGGTAATCTATGAGTATCTGGAGCTGATATAATTTTTTTTCGAAAAATTTCTTCCTTTCATCCTACATCATTGGCCTTGTTGGATAATATACTAAAAGTTATATTGAAAACAGAAAAAAAGCACTTCGTTTCATTTAGTTTTGGCAGTATTATGTACGAATGTTAAGCATACGAATGAAGCGCATGCCCGCAGTTGTAGATGGTGCTGAACTCTAACATCCAATGTTGTTCGCCCTTGAAAAATTTGTAATTTCTCGGTTACTACTTGCCGTATAAAAATCCTTTTGCACTTTAAATGAGGCAGCTCAACGAGGGAAAAACGATTGCCAAGATTTTTCCACTTCATGAAGTAAATAATGTGAATATCAGCTTGTTTTTCAAATTCATTTTTGTGTTTACATTTGGCGAGTAATTAATTTTTTCATGAATTATAGGATGATTATTAATAATTGCTTGTTTATCTTAGTAAATTGTAATTTCAGGTACATATATAACACTGATAGACAAAAATGTCCTTAATGAAAGTTGGAATTGAATGGGTTATTTTGATTTTGTGTCTACAACTAGTCTGTAACTAATCTGCATTTTTAGAAAATTTCGTCCACAGTTTTTTTGCAACAGCAATTAATATTTTTCAAAGTAAAAACGCTAAAAAAATGTTCTAATGAAGAAAATATAACTTTTATTTACTTTCATTCAGGATTTTCTAGAATATTTAGCGTCAGGTACATCCGTATTGAGTGTCCAGCAGTAGTCAGCTAACACGTTCGGACTCCACTTGAGTTGGTACCTTTTTTCCATGTTGAAATGTCCTGATGGAACCGCCCACCGTGTTCGTCGCTCCCAAATTTTGAGGAAAAAAAATCCAAATGCGAGTGTAGAAAGTGAATCTTGAGCGACATATTGCATCCCATGTCCTTGTAAGCCGCTAAGAGGTTGTTGACTAACTCTTCATAGTTTTCGGCCTTGTAGTTTCCAAGAAAATTACGAACAATATTTCGAAAACATGTCCATGCAGATTTTTCGATCGGATTAAGTTTTTACTTGTGGCCCTACAAATATTCATTCTTTTATTTTGGCATCACTGATTTTTGGGAATTTCCGTTTCAAGTAACAAAAGTCACCTCCATTTTCATCCATAGCTTTTACAAAATTTTTCATTAGCCCGAGTTTGATATGCAATGGAGGTAGCAACACCTCCTTTTTGACATAATGATTTTTTTTGTCTCGACTATCCCACTCAACAACGAAACTTCGTATATCCGAGCTGTAGACCTAGCAAAATAGCAATTACTTTTAAATCTCCACATATTTTCCAGGAATATTGTTTATATTCAATATGTTCTAGCAGCGATTTGTTACCGTTTCCACAACGGTATCTCACCATAGATCGCTCTAGGCCCCTCCGATTAAGCGTGTTACCGTGTTAACCACGCTTCCTTAATCACAGATCGCCTAGTAGGCCCTTCAACAGGTCTGAGCACACAACGTACTCTGGGCCTACCTGGACCGAGGGTTTAAATATCCGTGCATTTCGGAGACTCCTGGCACTTTCTCTTCAACGATCTTTTCGAATAGACACTGTCTCAGAAAACCGGCTGCAGCACGCGTTGCCACGAGCCGGCTTTCCGTACCCACGCCATATTGCCAAACCGCCGTTGTTTACCAACGAACCACGTGTTTCTATTTCATTTTAAATTTACGTTTATAAAAAGTGTTTGTGTTAACCATCAGTGTTTCCATCGTGTGTGTGACCCCATCCCGGTAGCAGATTTCATGTTTCATATGATTCTTTCATTTCAGTAGCATGAGCGACCGGTACGGAAGGGTATTTATTACCATTATGTAGCAGTACAGTTTTTAAACTAACCTTTGAGGAATGTATAAACAACCTCCAGTCAGATGTTTTATATTCAAACGTCAACTCCGTCATCACTGAGGGAATGTCACTGCAAAACACTATATTGCCATCTTGAAAAAAAAATTGAGAAGTTTGTATGTCGAGTTCTGTATACGGATATTCTGGTATTTTTTCCAGTGAATTCCAGTCATGAAGTCGGGATGCCAACAGCTCTGCCTGTCTTTTACTGAGATCCAAATCACGTACCAAGTCATTGAGATCGTTTTGAGTTAGGTTAGAGGGTTCAAAAGTCGGATCGGAATCTGAACTCTCGGATACATTTTTTTCGGTACCGTCATCCATGTTTACTAAAGGCTGAGGAACAGGTAAATCATCACTGTGTGGGATAGGTCTTCGAGCAGATTGTAGATTTGTGATTAATATCTTTAATAGAAGTTTGACAGAAATAACAATCTGATACATGGTCTTTCGGTTCGGCCCATATCATTGGAACTGCGAACGGCATACGACGAGATCCTTAAGCCCATGATGTTAATAAAGTGACACACTGTGCACAGCAAATACTATGAGTCTAGGCTTTGTCCAAATTTTGTGCCGGAAAACCAGAATGATTAAAATAACAGTTTTAACTAATGGTGTCAAACTACGACGTTGACTTTTAACAGTTATTTGACCGCAAATATAACAGGATAGTTCACGCACACTCGGCATCTTAGTATGATGTATGACACTAATCTAAAAAAAAAATCTATTTTAATTTCAATATTCTTTCGTTAATTTATTCGGAAGTACACGTCGGTAAGTGAAATTCGCGTAATCCAGTAAGTGGATGTTTTATGAAAACTGGGGGTGATTGAACAAAACTAAGTATGAGGTTTTTATGCTGGTAGATAGTAGTGTTTGAAAATATGACTTGATTTGGTTTAATAAATTCACTGTTCATCAGTGTAATTAAATGCATCGAAGAAAGGTACAATAAAATAGTATTCAAACAAATTATTCATTACAAAAGTTATAAAATTAAACTTCCTAATGTTACAAAGGTATTTACTATGAGACCAGGAATTCGGTAGATCCAATAGCTGAACTCATATTTTGAAATTTGGCAGTTTCGAACCGTACATTTGCGGTGGAGCTCTCAAGAAGTAACTGTAGAGGTAAACATGCAGCGTTACGTGTATCCTGTATAACACGTGGAGAATTGAATCGTTTAAAATTATTTAAAAATTTTTGCTCTTGTTGCGAGTATCTTTATGAAATAATATAAGTTTTTGCTCGAAAGTATTATTCAATAGTCAAAATGCGATGAAAACTCGGGAGACGAGAGCGTACGGAGGGGCACGAGTTCAAAAAATTAAAAATGGAAAATTAATTTCGAAAATTGCAAAAGAGTAGACTGTCTTACTTTGTTTTTGTTATAAATAATTCTTGGAAATTTTGTGATGGATAACACATTATTGCAACTAACCCCAATTCATTACATTTACTTATTAATATACCTGAACTATTTTCAACCTAAAGAAACATATTGATAATGGATGAAATACACATGTAAATTTAACTGGTATTTACAAAATTTGCTTCATGAGATACATAAAGCTATCACTCATTTTTCTTTCGTTAAGCTAGCCTTTTCAAAGTACAAAAGGATATTTGTATGTCAAATTGCTGGTACTCGATCTATTCGTATGCTTAATATTAGTACATAGTTAGTACGGCTAAAAATGAATTACAGGAGGTGTTGTTTTCTTGTTTGTCTTAAGTATTCGAGAATAATATTTTATTGTGAATGCAGAAATTTTTCGAAAAAATATTCTCTCGGTTCCAGATAAGATATTATTGGATGAAATTGCAAGTCCTGCAGAAGAAAATAAGCGCAAGAACATTATTCCACAATCAGTTTTCGAGTAAGAGCAGCTTAATTACGCGGAAAATGAAATATATATATATATTATATATATATATATATATATATATATATATATATATATATATATATATATATATATATATATATATATATATATATATATATATATATATATATATATATATATATATATATATATATATATATATATATATATATTTTACATAATTACTTACGGGGAGTGACGCCCCCGCGGGGATAATCCGAGTTACCTCTCCATATCTAAGTTAGCACCCGAGACGGATGCAAATTTGTTAGCTCGCCCTGTGACAAGAAATAGAAAACAGGGCGGTGGGTAGCTTCAGGCTGGCTCCTCTGGGAACCGTCCAGATGCGCAGCATGTTGGAGATGGTTGCGGGACAAGCGGCGCGCCCCTCGGAGATGGTACCTCTACGCAACCTTTGGCCTCCCATAATGGGAATAAGATACGTGGTTTGAGAAATTCGCTAGATAACTCCGCCACGCGTACGCAAAGGCTGGATAGGCGAGTGCGAGAGCGAGTGAAAAACAATTGGTATTATTCATACTTACCTTAACTCCACGCACCCTCCATAAAGCTTAAAAACTCTGTTCGCAATATAGCATCCGAGATCCGAATAAAAGCTAAAGACCTTCAGTTTAAAAGCAGAATGACGGTCATATGTGATAGCCTGAAACAAAAAATTAATGTCTAAATCATCAGATCGAGACGTTAAAACGAGCGCATCAAGAGATATAATAATAATAAACTATTTTACAAGAATAGAAAACAATTTTACCGTGACCTTAGGGCCACTGAAACTAAAGAAGGAACAGCACTAACATCTAATGAAATTCATAACTTCTGGAAAGGTATTTGGTCTAATGACACGCCACACGTCAAATACGCATCCTGGCTGGCTGAGGTTGAATCGAAAACGCCCCAATACGAGATGGCAGACATCACTGTAACTGTGGAGGATATATCTCGTGCACCCAAAAGAACGAATAACTGGGCTTCACCTGGAACAAATAAAGTGCAGAACTTCTGGTGGAAATACTTTACTCCTAAACACTCCTAACAACTGTCTTGTCCTTCCACATCAATAATCACATCGAAGCCCACCACATTCTAGCACATGAACAGAATGGAAGTAAGAAGGGGACTAGAGGATGCAAAGAGCTACTCGTTATTGATGACATTATAACGAAACAGGCGAGGAGATGACAACGCAATCTTTAGGTGGCATGGATTGACTACTGAAAGGCATTCGTTTCCGTCTCTCATTCCTGGCTGATGAGGGCGTTGAGGTTGTACGGTATATCTGAAGTGGTAAGGAATCTACTCAAACACCTGATGAGCATGCGGCGGACTTCAATTCATTTGAGCACAGAGGCAGGAGAAGTGAAGACTGATGAGATCCTAATCAAGAGGGGTATCTTTCAGGAGGACACCCCAAATTCTCTATGGTTTTGCCTGGCCTTGAATCCCCTAAGCTGTCCCTTAAAAAACATTCCAGACAGCTACATCTTCGATAGACATAAAGACATAAGAACCAGTCACCAATTATATCTGGATGACCTCAAGCTGTACACCAGCAGAGAAGATCGAATGAAGCGGCAAATTAAGACAGTGAAGGCATTCAGCGATGCGATCCGTATGAAACTTGGTCTTGAGAAGTGTGCTGTATTGAATTTAGAGAGGGCAAAGGTTGTTGATGGGGCACCTGGAATAGCGCTCTATGACGAGAGCATATTCCCTGCATTAGAGCCTGAAAAAGCATACAAATACCTCGGTATCCATCATGCACTGGACATGGAGACTGCAGAGATTAGGGAGGTCTTAAGGTGGAAACTGATGACCAGGATCAAGCGAGTGCTCCAGTCGAAGCTAAACGCAAAAGCGATGGTCACTGCCCTCAAGACTTGGTCAATACCGAGTATAACATATTCATTCGGAGTTGTGCACTGGTCAACTACAGAACTACTAAAGTTGGACCAGAACATTAGAGCATTGCTGACCAAATACGGAACGCACCATCCGCATTCATCAGTCAATCGGCTTTACCTACCGAGGAATGAGGAGGGAGGTGTATCACCAATATAGAGACCAGCCATGACGAAAATATAATCAACGTGAGAAAATACTTCGCTATACAAAACTCACCTTTCCATAGGTTCATCCGTGAGCTGGATGATGTCTCGCCGTTGCAGTTGATGAAGGCAGAGATTGGAGGGGAATACCAAACACTAGGTGAACTCCGGGAGGAATGGAAATCTAAGGCCCTTCACGGACGATACCCCAATTACCTGGACAAGAAAGAAGTTAATAAGAAAGAATCGCTTACTTACCACACTCCAGGCTACTTACATCCTGAAACGGAGGGGAGGCTCCTAGCTATCCAAGACCAGCGGCATATTGCTGGCCTCAATGTCCCCTCGGATTAATGCCGACGCTGTTCGTGAGGGCTAGAGTCTATCCAGCATATATATATATATATATATATATATATATATATATATATATATATATATATATATATATATATATATATATATATAAATCTTCACAAAAGTATTGAGATTTTGGGTCTGAAGAAAATTTGTTTAAACAGTTACAAAAGATAACAGTCATCAAATCTTGTAATATTCTTCGTAGGTTTCTTTCCGAAAATAATAATGAGGTAGAGTGTTAGGTTTTCTTTTAGTTTATACTGCTCAGAATCTCATTTCATATTTTATTTATTTGTTTATATAAATGTAATATAATTAACTAACAATTTTGTCATATTTATATTCAGAGCAGTATTCTATTCGATCGTTCACCACTTCACACAAAGGAAACTATTAATGAGTAACATTCAGTGTTACTTGACTAAGGTCCGTACACTGGATTTTTCCGGGAGAAAGCCTCTGACACTACTCGTTGGTACATTGATATCATTGTCTGATGATGCTATAGTATGTATATATTCTGGTAGATTGATATATTCTCATAACATTTAACGTTATCCTAATATATAATTACTCCAGGATATGTTTTGATTATAATCATTGCCTGGCAATGGTATTAATTACCGGGTGGTGGATTTATATTTTTTCATGAAATCAGTTTGATTGCATGAACAGATATATGGGCAACTCGTCGGGGTAAAACCCCGACGAGTTGGGATTGATTGGACTATAAGTGGAGCAACAGTTTCGAAACAAAGACTACCTGTAGGTATGTTTCGTTCAATGTTAAGTGCTGTAGACTATTTTTTTCGGGGTCCGGTTTGATAATTATGACATGAAGAGCTGAAAGAACATTTAAACAATTGCTTAGAAGATGTACATGTAAGTAAATTTATATATGAAAATGAAACATAGGCAAAAGTATTGCCAGAAGTTGAAATTTTTGCATGTCAAATAATTAAAACGCTATTGGGTTCAGAACTTAATTCTGGTTTTCATTGCGTTTATTTTTAATGAGCTATTGCCATTAAATTTATATTCAACATCTTTCAATTCTTAATTTAATATTTCAATATGATTGAGTACTTATTAGTGTTATTACTGATGAAAACTCAATGATCTCAAAAGCGGGTGCTACCGTTTTGAACACCAAATTCGATAACATGTGATGGGTGATTAGCTCACATAGATCTGCCGCTTTTAACGTAGAATGCAGAATGTCTGTGATGTTTCGCGTAGATGTTTGAACTTAAATGTCTGAAGAAGAAAGTATAAATTAATTATATGTTCTTAGGCAGTATCAACGGTTTTAAATTATCATTCTGTAATACAAATAATAAATGTATATAATAAAATATATTTCGTGGAAAAACAAATCGTTCTCTAAATGGAATTGGTCATCATGATTGATAGACAGGGAAATATGCAAGGGGCAAGAATCGATCGAATATTCCCATAAGGAATACCCAAGAGATTGTATTCAATTAAGTTATAATTCCAATGGCTAAGTTTGTCCAACTTTTCTTGGCTTCCGACTATTTCTCAAATTTTTGCCTATGATAGTCACTATGACACCCAGAACATTCAATAATTGAATGAAATCTTAATTTCAGAGAAGTTCAGCGGATGAAGGATCTCGAGATAGAATGAGAACAGGATCACTCAAAGACGAATCATCTGGAACATCGAACAGTTTTCTATTGTCACTTATTTTGATAATTTTTCTGATATCAGTGACTACTTTTGGTGTATATTATGTTAAGAGGAAAAGATATACAGGAGGAATGAATATGGGGTAAGAAACTTTAAAATCTAAAACTAAAATCAGAATTGTGATACATTATGTTTTGACATCTATTCGTGATGTAATAATATATATATATATATATATATATATATATATATATATATATATATATATATATATATATATATATATATATATATATATATATATATATATATATATATATATATATATATATATACAAAAGATAACAGTCATCAAATCTTGTAATATTCTTCGTAGGTTTCTATCCGAAAAAATAATGAGGTAGAGTCATAGGTTTTCTTTAGTTTATACTGCTCAGAATCTCATTTCATATTTTGTTTATTTGTTTATATAAATGTAATATAATTAACTGACAATTTTGTCATATTTATATTCAGAGCAGTATTCTATTCGATCGTTCACCACTTCACACAAAGGAAACTATTAATGAGTAACATTCAGTGTTACTTGACTAAGGTCAGTACACTGGATTTTTCCGGGGAGAATGCCTCTGACGCTACTCGTTGGTACATTGATATCATTGTCTGATGATGCTATAGTATGTATATATTCTGGTAGATTGATATATTCTCATAACATTTAACGTTATCCTAATATATAATTATTCCAGAATATATTTTGATTATAATCATTGCCTGGCAATGGTATTAATTACCGGGTGGTGGATTTATATTTTTTCATGAAATCAGTTTGATTGCATGAACAGATATATGGGCAGCTCGTCGGGGTAAAACCCCCTCTATATATATATATTCTTTTGAAAAGAGAGGATTTACAAAAATTTTAATAATTGTTCTTACAGTAAATGCTTATATTTATAACTTTTGTGTGTCAGAAAAAACACAAGTGTGAGCTCAGGAAATGTAACAGGGGAACCATACTTTCTTGTATATGATTCAATAAACGAGTGAAAAAACCGGAGGAAAAAACTCGTTTCCCTGTCGCTATTGCACTAGCAATAGCTTGTCTGTTTATGATGTGTTAATGTCGTGTGTACATAAAGAGTACCAAAGATTTTTCTGGTTCAGTCTTCCAAGTGATGCCGATTATGATCTATAAATGTTTTAGAATCATTATGGACCAAATAATCTGGGTTGACATCGCCCATATATTATTTCTTCGTGGAACTTGTTTAATGTAAAGAAAAATATGTGAAAAAATTAAAAGAAAAAAAATAACTACAGTATGATTTTTGTTTGGTGCGAGAGATGTTTCAGCATATGGTGCTTATCTATAACGTCAACCCTTATATCAGAAGTGCTGAACTCACAAGTGATCCCTTATAAAAAACTGCTTTTAATTGTCATCTACATATTTCTGAAGGGATATTTCGAAGCTCATGAAGAAACCAGGTAAATGATTGTGAGGCTTGAAGATTCAATAACTGCAAGGCTTTTCAGTTTACAATGAAAATCACAAAGAACTAAGTTAGTTGCGTCTTTTTAAACATAATCTCGTAGATGCAACCCGTTAAATTTTTTGAAAAACGGCAATAGATCAAGTTAAATCAGTTTTCTCAACTTTCTACATTGTTGTAAATGAATTTTGAATTTGATTTCATTATCTGCAAGAATATGGTGCTATGGAACTCGTAGTCCAGTTCAGATAGCTTTCTTATTTCAACTTTCTGACAAACCGTGATGGCGCACGTACACTCTACTCTCTCCAATAACATTCAGGGTTTTATAAACTATTTCCATGGTCTTATATCCCCATTTAAACTCAAATTTTTCTTCTTAATCTTATACGAGGATTCCCTTTCTATTAATCCGTTTCAGTGCAGAATAATTGAGCGTAATTATATGAAAGTAGTTACTAAAGCTCTCTCACGTTCATTGAAGAATTTTGTTTCCTACAACACAGGAACAACCATCCGGTTAGGTTAGCCATTTTTTCGTACTCAACGTTGGATCAACCTTCATAAGACCTTCCGATATTATCTCGTGTCTTATTCTAAACGAATTCAATTTCCCGAAGTTTTTCTCCACCTCCAAAACGTATTCGTGATCCATATCTGGATGTACAGTAGTGCTCCTTTCTAACGCGAAGTATCCTTTTCTCAAAGCAATTTGTCGCACCTTCGACTCCCAGATAAGTTCTTTGTAGATGAAGAAAGTCATTTCTATTTTCAGTAACAAAGAGAAGTTACTAAAACGAACCATATTCTCAAATTACATATATAGGATTATACCTTAGTTCTATCGCTAGCCGAAGTTCTTTAATTTTGTCACTGGCTTACTAACCAATCAGCAAAGTTTTAGGGTAATTCCAGTTAATACAAAAACAAGTTTTGAGTTTAGTTAGTGTTTAGCCTAGAACAGAAGAAGAATTGAAATATTTTAATTTCGTTTCCGAACGATTTTTTATTTTTTCAGTTGGTAAACGCACGTTTCCTCAAAATATATTCGAGATTATTTTTAATAATACATAATAATAAAGTACATCATTTTCTGCATGTAAGATAGTATTTAAATGACATATTTTTTACATAATCAATAAAAATGATTGATGTTTAAATTAACGCATTACTACTAGTTCAGTCTCTTGTTATCACTGAAATTGTACACAGAGAACTGTAAACGGGATGGAATAACTCTTTACTTGGAATGCTAATATTAGTGCCCATGAATACGATGTTTAGGATTTTGGTTTCAGGTTTTTATGTTTATGTACTAGTATACCAATAGGTTCGATTTCAACAGGTATACTGGTTAATAGTATTGTCCTATGGGACCAAGGCTTGTTTGGATTACCGAAATATTCGGATTATCGAGGTAATTGAAATGAAATAGTAAAGAAAAGACATGGCTGAAGAAGTCTTGGATCGTTTTCTGTTTCAACGAACGAAACATGAGAATTTGTAGCTTCCCCTCTCAATTCATTCAATAATAATATTTGGTGCTGAGGGATATCATTTTCTGTGCATCATTCCAAACATTTGTAGAAACATAACAGAGCTTCTTTATGTTTCACTGAATTCATGATGACATCGCCTTCTTCAAGTTCTTCTGTATCCTCGTCACTTTCTATATTGTTGATTATATCAGCTTCAGAGAGATAATTCTCATTATCTCCTACAACCCATTCTTCAATGTCTTCAGTTGTCAATTCTTGACCAGATAAATTTGTTAGCACATCTGTCATCATGCGTAGATCACGCATTCTTTCTGTAGCAAAATTTTTACTCTCAACCGTGAAAGAGGCAACAGGTCTCCTGCGTCATAATTATCATCTTTTGTGGGCCATAAGTTGTTCCATGATTTCTGAATTAACTCTTGGGGCACAGATGATCAGGTCCTTTCAAGAGAAAACACCACATGTTTGAGGTCCAATTCCTTCAGTAACTGCGAAACGTTATTGTCTTCTTGTCCCACAATATTCAGTAGCAAAGATATTCTATAATGCAATTTCATTATGTATTACATGTTGATCCATTGGTTGTAATAATGGAGTACAATTAGGAGGTAGAAACATGACCTGAATATTTCGGTTCTCACTGATTAATTCCTCTTCTCTTGGATGTCCAGGAGCATTATCTAATAAGAGCAGAGCTATTTGTGGCAATTTTAGCTCGTTCATTTTATTTTTAACATCAGAAATAAATTATTCGTGGAATCATTCATAAAAAAGTTCTCTAGTTACCTACTCTTTTCTTTGACTTTTATAATAAACAGGCAAATTGGAGCAGTTCTTGAATGCTTGGGGTTTGTTGGCTTTTCTGATGACAAACAATTTCATTTTATGAGATATTGATGCATTAGAGCATGGCTTGAATGTAATACGGTCCTTACTCATTTTCCGACCTGGAGCTGAATTTTCAGCAGCATGGGCTAGTGTTTTGTTTGAGAGAATTTGCCAAAATAACTCATTTTCATCTGAGTTGTAAACTTCATCTGGCACTAGGTCCATCTCCCGTATTTTCTGAAGAAATTTATTTTTAAATTGTTCTACCGCACTACCTTCGAAGAACAATTTCTCTCCTGATATGGTAAGTTGCCGAATTCCATGTCTTTTTTGAATTTTTCTAACCATCCATGACTTGCCTTGAAATCATGTCTACCTGTTATACTGGTGTAAAAAAATCTTGCTTTCTCACAGATGACATCGCCAGATGAAGGTGTATGTCGAGATCGTTCTTTTAAGAACTAAGTGTATAGAGCATTTTCAAAATTCGGATTTTCACTATTTCTGAGCATACACCGTTTCCCAGGACCAGAATCAGACGAAGATATAAAATTCTCAATTGATTTTCTCTTTTTCTTTGTATCGCATACTGTGAGTGTATTCACATGATTAGTAAATATCAGAAACTGAATGTGAGAAGAGAATCTAATTTGTGCAAGTGAAGCGAGTATTCAGACAAGATATTGCAAGTTCGGCGCTGAATGTATATATATATATATATATATATATATATATATATATATATATATATATATATATATATATATATATATATATATATATATATATATATATATATATATATATATATATATATATATATATATATATATATATATATATTTGTTTTTACCTCTATAATCCGAACGCCGTCAATAATTCCATCCATACAAACAGGGTGTTACATAATGGTATGTCACAACTTGAGGGGGTAAATCTACGTGCAATTTTAAGAAAAAAAAATTATATGAAGATAGGTCCGCAAAAGCTTCGTTACGGAGCTACAGGGTGTTGAAAATTCCGGAAAAAATTGTTTTTTCTTTAAAACTCCTGCAGTTTTTGAGATATTCAGCCCCAATTCGGAATGCAAGCCATTTTATTATGACCTCCATCATTACACGTCCTAGATTTCAACTGAAATTTACAAGGTGTTTTCTTTCTCTGACCATTCTCGAGCAAAAATTATTGAACGATTAAATGAATTCGATGAATTGAAAGCACTTCGAATTAAAAAAATGATTTGTGGGCTTTGATTTTTTCATTCATTTATTTTGAAAGTTGCTAAAGTTGAACCAGTAGTTGCTAGAATTGTTTATTAGATTAACGATTAGTTTCAAGACTTTTGAAGTTATTGCTGTAAGAAACAATGGCTAATTTTACTAACGCCGAATTGACTGATATCCATTACATGTACTGTCTGGCTGACGGAAACACAACAGAAGCCAGGCGATTATATCAAGTGCTCTTTCCAAATCGAGTAACACCAGACAGGCGAACATTCTCAAATATCCACAGAAGGTTGAGAGAAACTGGAACTATTGCAAATAATCATTCGAAAGGTGAAACTTAAACTGTGAGAACTCTAGAAATTGAGGAAGCAGTTTTGAATTGTATTGATTTGAATCCTCATGCGAGTACAAGAAAAATTGGAAATCGGTTGAATATTTCACATGTTCTAGTTTGGAGGATTCTCCACGACTTTTGATTGTACCCGTTTCATTTTCAACGCGTCCAAACTCTTCTTCCTCGAGATTTCCTTCAAGACTGAATTTCTGTCGATGGATCTTAGATGAAATTAGAGAAAATGCTCATTGTGATAGTGAAATAATGTTCACAGACGAAGCTAACTTTTCGAGAACTGCTATTCCAAATTTTCACAAAAATCATGATTCGGCTGAGGAAAACCCCCATTTGATTGAAGAATCTCATCATCAAGAACAATTCTTACAAAATGTCTGGGTCGGAATAATTGGAAATTATTTGATTGCACCATGTTTTTCGCCTAACAGACTAAACGGTCCCGCTTATCGGGAATTTCTTGAGGAGGAGCTACCTTTAGTGCTCGAGGATAATGATATGCCAGTTTTGGTCAGAAACATAATGTGGTTTATGCATGAAGGGTTTCCAGCACATTTAAGTGGAGAAGCTAGGGAATACTTGAATAATACATTCAACAACCGATGGGTAGGTCGGAGTGGGCCAGAACCATGGCCTCCTAGATCCCTAGATTCAAAAAGTTTAGATTTTTCTTATGGGAATATCTCAAAAGTTTAGTTTATACCACTCCAGTGAACACTGCAGAAGAATTGAGAAATCGAATAATAACCACTTGTGACTCGATGAGAAATACCCCAGGAATATTTCAAAGAGTGTGTGATAATATGCGGTATATATATATATATATATATATATATATATATATATATATATATATATATATATATATATATATATATATATATATATATATATATATATATATATAACCCTACGCGACGAAATGTCACCTTGTGACGAAATTACACTTTACGAGAAACACAAAGTTTCGCAACACTTTCTGCATTATTTCGCGTTGCTGCGTACATGTAATGTGTTGTATGAGGTGGAACTATAACATCCTTTTTGAACATTTGATTGAAAAGATGCAAATTTTTTACAGACAACTAAGTATAGGTTAAGGAGCAGCGTTAGCGCATGTACTTCTATTCGTTCGGCAACAGGACTTGTCCTTCCAACAATTTGATGAATGCGTTGTCGAAAGCTCATCAGGAAATTTCAATCTGGCTGTACCGACATCAAGTCCCACATAGAGAAGGAATTATGTAAAAAGGTTCGAATGGGATCCCTTTTCTCATTAATTTTATAAAACTGTACCGCTTTTGACCGAATATCACAATTTTAAGGTTTCCCTGCGAATATGACGAAGTACAGACTGCTTGCAAATATTATGTCATGAAATTACGAAATCAACTGTTTGAAATTGATGTATTACCACAAGAAATACAACCTGATGGACTATCTCTCGAACCGCAGTGGTACTTATTCGCTATTAAAAAATCCCCAGATTAGGTGTTATAGTTTTAGTATTTGTTTTTTCATAGCTTGTTGTTTCTTAATTTTTAATGAAATGATATATCCTTATTTTCCAAGTAAATAACGCATGATACTCCATCGGTATCACTTTTTGATTCTAAGGATTCGTAGTATCCTTCTTTGAGCCGCTGTACAGTACCAAGAAAAAAAATTCAAATTGTCTGCGGATAAAAGCATAATAAAAACGAAGGCTTGAAGATATACAAGAGCTCAAATCCTGAAAAAGATTTTTTAGTCATTAGGTATTTCTCTTCACGTCGGGACACTACTAACTAGCTTAAGCTTACGAGATGTCCACGCAGAGAGTGAACAGATCAGTGTTGAATAATCCATGTAGTGCGTGTTATTGAGTGACCCCTCAGCCGTCGGCTTTCGAAAGTAGTGAATCCAAAAATGTTAAGTCTGTCCGTGTACAAAGTAAGGACCGGTTGGTTACGGAATTAGATTGATCAGACTGAACTCCGTGATGGGACGCAAATAGGCTTTATAAAAGAAAATGCATGTGCCATTGAAAAATTTCTGAAAAAATAACGACATTCTTGACTCCTTCCCATGCATACCGTCACCGTTTTGAAAGGGATTCCACCGTCAATTCTAGATTGAATTTTCGTAATTTTCAGTTTTTCAGTTATTGGGATCCGAGAAACTGTTTATGTTCTGTTGAAATATTCATATTTAATTATTTAAAACTTCATCAATCAATGTTAATGTTTATTCACTTAAGGTATCTTTGGACAATACGGCTACTTACATACTCTCCATTGAGCGGTTATATGAAATTGCTGCCAACTGGACGGCTATAATACGAGAATGGTCCGAAAAGTTTCCGACCTCCATGTGCATATGGCAGCTCTCGTAAATAAAAGCTAGTGAATTTTCATCCTCTGTTGACAGTTTGGATGCGCAGTTGTTGTGGAAAAGTCGTTTGAGTGAGTTGATGTGAGTGTTTTTATGAAAATGGACAAAATCGAGTATAGAGGTGTTATTAAATATTTATTTTTGAAAGGCCGTAGGATCTTGGATGACGATGAACGTTCGGGACAGCAAGAAATTAGAACTATCGAACATAAAATCGCCGAAATTCACGAGCTGTTGTTAGACGATCGCTTAATTGAAGTGAGAGAGACAGCAGAGGTTATGAACTTGTAGAATGATCGTGTTTGTCACATATTAAATCAACATTTTCATATGAGAAAACTGAGCACGCGTTGGGTGCCGCGATTGCTCACGTTGGACCAAAAACGCTCTATTGTCGTAGTTTGGGTACATATTCCGAGTTTTGGCGCCGATTAATTACTGTAGGTCAAACTTGGATACACCAATATACGCCAGAATTTGAAATACAGTCCAAACAGTGGACTGCAATAGGGGAATCGGTTTCAAAACAAGCAAAAACTGATTTTTCGGGGAAAGTGATGACGACTGTTTTTTGGGACAGTCGAGGAGTTATTTCAATCGATCATCTTCAAAAAGATAAACTATCACAGGAGCATACTAGGCATCATTACCTTGCAAGCTAAAAGCAGAACTTGCGGAAAAACGGCGACATTTATTTAACGAAAATCCTGTCTCACCGAGACAACGCACCGTCCCACACTTTAGCGGTTGCCATGGCGAAAATCCACGAATTACAGTTTGAACTGCATGACATCCGCCTCACTTGCCACATATAGCCCCAAGCGACTTTTTCTTGTTCCCTTATCTGAAAATTGCGCTCGGACAGATATTTTTGTCAAATAAAGAGGTAATCACCTTCGTGAATCACTATTTGGCATAGAAAATCGTCGAATATTATTTCGACGGGTTAAATAGATGAGGACATCCCTCTGAAAAGTGTGTTGTGTTATGAGGAGACTATGTTGAAAAAGAAGAAAAATATTCTGAAAAAATCTCTTGTATCTTTGTTAGATCGGGAACTTTTCAGACCATCCTCGTAAGTATCCTTACTGACTGTGCACGGCTCAGATTGCGTAGTTTTTGGGAGGCCGTTGTTTCTGGAATATTTAGAGAAATTGAGTGAAATTTTCAGAAAGGAAGAAAGTACGACATATATTGTGTTAAGTTTTTTAGGAGAGGAAGTTGACATTAGGATAACTTGAAAGTAGTATTAATATTAGTGTTGTAACTGTGCAGCTTCGATAAACGAGTCGCAATTACGCAGTTACTTCTAATCGTGGTGGAAATGAAAATGGAAGAAAAAGAATTTGAACTGAATGAGATTTTTGTGCCTTTTAAGCTGATCAATGTAATAGAATTGTATAAAATTACCTTTTTCAGTTTGATACAACTGAGAATAAGGAAAAATGTAAAAATTATATTATTGATTGATCATCGAGAAGTTTTAAAACAGAATTATTTTTTTTCAATGTAAAGAAGAGCAAAATTAAATGATGGAAAACCAAGCAACTTGGTGGCTTTCTGTCATTTGCGACCAAACACCTATAAAAATTATGGCACTTAACGATTTACGGCGAGAGAAGAAAATGGAAAATCAAAACATTACAATCAAATACATAAACGGCAGTCTTAAGATCGTTCAGAACTTTCGTGCAAACTCATTTAAACTGGATGTTTTCTACACCGCAATTCTCTTAAAGCTAAACTGGATGAACTCAACCGCTCTATGAATAACATTCAACCACACATCATATTTTAACTGAAACATGGATGAATCAGTCTGAGCCAAATAGTCTCGTTCGAATGAATGGATATAACATTTGGAGAAGTGATAAGGTCGATCGGATCGGTGGGGATGTGGGCAGCTACTTGTGTGACGAAATCGTCGAAAACATTACAATATACCTAGTTATGCTCGATACCTCTGATAGGGAAGCATTACATATCAGAATATACAAAATATACATTGACTTGGTATGTATTTACCGTCCCAGTGACATTAGTCGTGAATCCAATAACATGCTGATTAACTGCTTGGACAGTCTGTCACTGTCCAGTGACCTCAATGTCGCAAGCGATTTCAACTATCATGATATAACCTGGCCTCCTACTAGGATTCCAGATTCATTTTCTGCGATTTTTAGCAAACTCAAACCTTAAACAGTTTGTAACTCAACTAACCAGATTTCGTATAAACAATACTCCTTCTATATTAGACATGATTTTTTCTAATGATGATCATCTTATAAGCAAGCCAAATTATCACTCCCTAGTTGGTGTTGCTGATCATGTGGGAATTACTGTTAAACAAGATAATGATTAGTTGGCTATTTTTCTCATAAGTTATTTAGAATTGGTGGAATCATTCATATTTCTACATCACCAAAGGGTAGGTGTTTGACTCAGTATGACAAAGATACTAAAGAATTTTCACATGCGGATATCGTCATCGCTAGGGCCGATAAAGGCAATACAACTGTTGCCTTTCGTAAAGTAGATTATTTGGATAGAGCTAGGGTTTTATTGAATGACCGAGATACTTAAGAGATACTTGAGGAGGATCCAACAAAAAAAGTTCAAACGAAACTTAATAAAATAATAGATTCTATAGTAAGGTCACAAAAGTTAGAAAAGGAAGAAGCCAAGACATTGAAATTTGAGAATGGTGTGTTTCCTTAAATGTATTTCTTACCTAAAATACATAAAGTGAATCCTTTACGTCCCATAGTAAGTTATGTAAATTTTTCACTATACATGCTCACAAAACATTTAGCTGAGATTCTGAAGTTCGCTTTTGATAAAGATCAATACTATGCGAAAGATTCCTTTGGAGTAGTAACACATTTGCAAGGTAAAGAGGTTCCTGATGGTTACAGACTCATATTTTTGAGCGTGATTTCTTCATTCACAAATATTCCTATTGATCTCACTTTAAATATAATTAAAAAGAAATGGCAAAAAATACAGGATCATTGTAGTTATACTTTGGAGCAGTTTTTGGAGTTGTTGAATTTTGTTTTTGATAATAGTTATTTCAAATTTGATGCAGTTTTTTATAGACAAGTTTATGGCTTGGGTATGGGAAACTGTCTTTGTCCGATATGTGCCGATTTAGTCATGAGTGAATTGCAGGACACGTTCATACCAAGGCTCAGTTTTGTGCTTGCGTTCTTCAAAAGATTTGTTGACGATATTCTTACCTGTGTACTCGTGTCAAAAAAAGAAAATATATTGACGGTTTTCAATTCTTTCCATCCGAAGATACAGTTCACTGTTGAAGTAGAGAAAAATAATAGTATATATGTACTACTATTATGTAGTACAGAATTTATCTGAGAAAATTGCCAAGATCTTAAATTCAAATGACGTTACTATCGCTTTTAAAAATTAAAACAGGTTACATAAGCATTTCACTAGATTGAAGGAAAGAACTCCACTACATTTAGAAAGTAACGTAATATATAGAATTCCATGCGAACAATGTGAGGGAGTTTATATAGGGCAAACGGGAAGATATCTAAGTACAAGCATTTTAGAACACAAATGAAGTATAAATTCAGCAAACCGTGGAAATTCAACAGGTAAAACCACTCTGGCAGAGCATGCGATATCTATGAATCATGCATTCGATTTTGAAAATGCAATGGTTCTGGATAGAGAATCTCATTATAAAAGAAGACTCATTAAGGAAATGATACACATACAAAAACATACAAACAGTGTCAACAGAAAACAGGATAGTCTTAGTAATTTATATTTCAATCCTATAAGGAGAATCCATTCTTGAAGTTGAAACCACCATTATTCGTTTTGAAATGCCGTGTGTATCAATCGTTTCCTTAGTAGATTATAACAACGTAAAAATAATAATAATATCAGACCGCACATATTCGTTGTTTTGCCAACTGCTCCCAATTATCAGTTCGATTTCGAGAGTGGACAACGCATCTTCTCCGAGTTATTTGTTACCGTTCAGTAAGACTAAGCAGCTCTTGAATTATCTTGATATGTATCTTTCATTTCATTATTACGTAATAGATCTGTATATACCTAGAGAGTACCTAATTTTTTTTATTTCTAAAATAAAATTTTATCCTATTTATTTATTTATTGTATTTTATGGCAGTTTTTATATATACATTTCATAGTGTTCTCAATTTGTTCGAGCTTGTGAGTGTTTCGTGTAATGTCTAACAATTCGGTTTTCGATAGAGGAGATTCTGTTCAGTTTATACACATAAATGTTCTGTTGCTTCACTTTTCTCAAAGAAGAAAATTTTATTTTCTGATAGTAAAATTCATTTTAGTCATGAAGAAGGCAAAATATTATGCCGAAACGTCGACTGAATGTATAAATAAAGATCTTTGGAAAAAACTGGCTGAATTCCACCAACTCGAAATAAATCTTAAACATTATTAATTACGAAATCTTGTCAGACGAGTTACTTCTTATCTATTAGAGCGGACTCATTCATATATATATATATATATATATATATATATATATATATATATATATATATATATATATATATATATATATATATATATATATATATATATATATATATATATATATATATATATATATATATATATATATATATATATTTTGAAAAGAGAGGATTTACAAAAATATGAATAATATAATTGTATTTACAATAAATGCTTATATCTATAATTTTGGTGTGTGTCATAAAAAGCACAAGTGTGAGCTCAGGAAATGTAACAGGGGAACCATACTATCTTGTATATGATTCAATAAACGAGTGAAAAAACCTGAGGAAAAAACTCGTTTCCCCGCCGCTATTGCACTAGCAATAGCTTGTCTGTTTATGTTGTGTTTGTGTCGTGTGTACAAAAAGAGTACTAAAGATTTTTCTGCTTAGCCTCTTTCTTGCATTCCATGATTTCTAAACGAAGACAAGGGTGAAAGAAAGGAGGTTTGGGACAGGAATCTGTAACAATGAAAAAAGAAAACTAGCAGAAAAATATTTCAACAATCATACTTCTTATATGTCTAAACAAATCTGAGAAAAGATTTTACATAGCAATCAAGGTCATGAGAAGGACTAAGGAGATACTAAAAAAGAATACATAACCTGCGATATTTCCTCTAATTCCATCTCTGTTTGACCGAGAGAGCCCCGATGGCCAAGTTCAGTCTTCCAAGTGATGCCGATTTTGATCTATAGATGTTTTAGAATCATTATGGACCCAATAATCTGGGTTGACATCGCCCATATATTATTTCTTCGTGGAACTTGCTTAATTTCAAGAAAAATTCGCGAACAAATTTTGACAGTCGTTCGAAAAATATGACATTCGTCATATAATATATTAATTATTATTAGCGAACACGCACGTGAAGAAACAGTTCGTGGAAATCCTCAAAAGCTTGGTTGAGCGAGGAGTTCTCACAACTCCCTGTGGAGTTGTCACATGTGGTGTGGCGATTTGCCACACCAAATGTGAAAAAGTGCGTCGTGCTGCAGATAAGACTCATTAATCCCTCCGCTCAATACTTTATCGACGGTCATCCTCTTGGTCAGCTCCATCGCACGTCGATATCGGTGTGACCGTATTTTCTGATCTAACATGGTCTGATCACATTATTGGAGTTCCCGGGCATGCTAATACCCTGTTGTACCATCTACGTGAACCTTTTAATTTTGTCTCCTTCCTAACTGCTGTAACTCTTTTCAAGTCGTAAGTTGTGTGTTTGTCCAATCCTGGAGTTCGTGGGTGCGGTTTGGTTAGTTCTATACTCAATCGGAATCAGAACCTGTTCGAAAGTGTTCAGTGCCGTTCGACTCGATTGTGGTTCGGACGTAATAGACAGGTATATCCTGATAGAATGAATGAAGCAAACCTGCAAAGTTTAGGTCGGCGGCATTTTCGGGGAGATTTGAGATTTGTTATGGGATGATCAATCATAATTATGCTAATTTAAGATCCCTTTCTGATTTGAACAGTGACCCACGCTTGGCGTCCGCGATCTTAAGTTGGTAAGGGTAAAAAAAAACAGAGGGAATATTTCTTAGTGAATAGGATCTCTCGTACGTGGAACAAACTTCCGAGTGACGTTGTGCGGTGCCGGTCCTTATTTATTCTAGTTTGTTTTTCTTTTGGCTTTTTTAAGGCTATCATAGATTCGAGTGAGCGGCCATCTAGTCACAGGTGTCCATTAGAAAAGAATCTTGTGGTATTAAAAACGAGCAGGTCGATTTCGACCTCTCTGAGTTATGGTATACGAAAAAAACTATGCATCTTGAGATTCCTTTTCATGCATCTTTCAATAACTTCCCATTTTCCTTAACTGGAATATTTTATAACATCTCGAGTTATGTCACTCAGAATGATTTTGAAGTCATAGTGTTATAAAATATGTCTAGATGTCAACTGCTTTTGTAAAAATCAAAAGTACCAGTTTTTTTATAATTATTATTTTTTTAATTGAAGATTTTATTTTCAGAATATCATTTCATAATGCTACCTACGGACTCGGCAAAGATGGCATTGAAAAATTAACACTTTACACTCCAGGTCGGCACGAGTACACCAATACCATTGATTTTGATCCAACAGAGTTGCAAACTACAGCGGATACAGTTTTAGAGAAAGTTAAACCACTTGTAGAAATTTAATACGTTTGATATTATTGTGCGCGAGGGAATTTGTCTGTGATAATTTTGTTGATATGGTACTGAGTTATAATCTTTGATTGGTTGAAATTAGAACTCAATACCATAAAAACTATTTATTTTTATTATATATTTCAACACTTTTCAATATTCATGTTGAAATCGTAGATGTTGTTCTATACCATTCGGAATGTTCCAAATAAATATTATGTTTATTGTTTTATTGTTGTGTCACTTCATATTTTAATGCTTTGTAGAAATGAATTTTTATACTTATATTTTCTCATTAAAGATTTTGAATGAAGAATGTTTTTATTGTTAGGTTACGCCTGCAGATAGGAAATTGATTCAATGAATAAATTATTGTTCACTTCCCAAGTCTATGCAGATAATAGTAGTATGAACCGTTATAAATTTGTTCATATTTTCTTTATACTTAATCTTCTCTGGACAGTTTTCCATATCATTGATAAAGAAGTCTGCATTTCCCTTGATTTCCGTAATAATTACCGAATATATGTCCGTGTAGAACTTCAGAACAGCCGTTTGTTATGTTTGTAATTGTCAGGATTGGGTTTGTATGAAAAAAGATACTACAAGAATATTCACATTGAATTAAAATTCGGGTCCAAATCGCCTGAACTCAACAGCTCGAGAACCTTTTAAAATCTAAAACTTATTTTACCACTTCCTGGGTAGGTTACACGACCTTCCATTATATTTGGCTGTTATTCCCTGCCCACAATGAGTTTAACAAGAGTTTGGCCATGGTTATTTTTCTTGAATCTATGGAATATTATATGATTCCCTCTTTCTAAATCTACAATAAAGTTCCTCATAAACTAAACTGAGAATTAAGAAGAGAACAGCTTTTCCTATAAAACATTCGGGCATTTGATCTCAGATGTTCATCCTTGGTCAGTATACGATCAAAACAATTACTCGGAAGACTATAAAAACATTTCCTCAGGCATTTTCTTAAACCTGGTATCTTACATTGATATCAAAATGGATTCTCCGGTGAGTACAGTTAACGATTTGAGTATTCATTGTCCATGAGACTACTTTCATTTTATAACCAACACTATTAATTCCTCGTGCCAACTTAGAAACTTTCTGTTATTCATTATCTCTTCTTTGGGCATTCTTGATTCTTGCAATTATAGCTTTTTTGCATTCACTTATAGATAATTTAAGGTAGCGAGTTTCTACTGAGGGCATCAGCATTAGTCATTTGTGTACCTGGAAGGTTAACAAATGAATACATATTGAAACTCTCTGAGTAGTGAAGCCCATCTGACTACCCGTATACATAAATCCCTTTTGTACATGGTCATGCCTAATGCTTAGTAGTCGGTGACGATGGTAAACGAAATACTGAGAAAATGAACTATGAATTTACTAAAAGCTTTTATAATTGCTAATACTTCTTACTCATAGCTAGTATATTCTCCTTCGGTGACGGTAGTTTTGCAACTAGCAAAATATACAGGTGGAATTTATGATCACATCCAATTGGAATTCTGTTTCATTACCTTGGCAATACAACAACAAAACAGATTTGCTACGTAGAATCGTTTCTAATTTTTGAAAAGCTTCAAATTCTGACGGATCGAAAGAGAAATTTATATCAGCTTTCAACAAATTACTATATGCGAACCAAACACCGATACGAATGAAAGTATTACAGGATCTGCGTACTGGGTCAGAGAATAAAAAAAAAGGTGGAGAAAATAATATCAGCATTAAATACGTGAACGGATGTCCAAAAATTGTTCCTACTTTTCGTCAATAAATCTGCTTCTCTTCTACCAACTTATTTGAACTGGCTACTTTTCTACACTAACAGCGCAATTAAACCTAAATATAATGAATTTGTAGAATAAATGATCTAAAACCACACATAATATTCATAACTGAAACATAATTGAATAGAATTGATTTCTACAATTGAGCTCAACTCAACGATACAGCATGCATAGGCGGGATAGGGAGAATCGTACTGGCGGAGGTGTATGCATTTACTTGCGTGATGAAATAAGTCGTAACTTTGCAGTCTACCCAGTTGCAGTCGAAATTCCAGGTGTTGAAACTTTACATGTTCGATTATCTAGGAATAATATTGAAATTAACTTGGTGTACGTTTATCGACCTGGCGATGTCACTCGGGAATCAAACATCCTCCTTATCGAATACTTATATCGAATTTTATCACTGAATAACCTATTTATTGTTGGCGATTTCAACTATCGCGATATCGTTTGGCCTGTGACTCATATTCTTGAAACGTCTAACCCTGCGAGTGACTTTGTAAGATTCATTTCCGACTTAAACCTTTTCCAGTTTGTGGATAGACCAACCAGATTCAGGAAAAATAATAAGCCTTCAACATTGGACCTGATATTCACCACCGAAGAACATCTCATTACACAGCCAGAACATCACTCTCCAATTGGAATCTCCGATCACGAAGTTCTCACTTTCACCCTGCAGCTCAATGATATCAAACCTGAAAGATCCAATCATATTGTTAATAATGTAGCCAACTTTGAAACCTTGTCCTACGATCTCCAGAATACTGATTGGCGGTCACTCTTCAGCCCTACAGATGATGCTGATATTATGTGGAAGAAATTTCACTTCACATTGATGTCGCTCATAGACAGACATTCTCACAAAAAGACTTCTTGCTAGAATCCTCTCAAACCATGGATTAACTCAGATCTTTTGTCGCTGATAGAACACAAAAATTGCCAGTGGAAGAAATATAAACGCACTAATAACCCTGAAAACTTTTTGAATCATAGGAATGTTTTCAACCAAGTATCTCTTGCTCTGCGTTCTGCACGCCGCTAGTACGAGGAATCGATTGCTGCTTCCGATAACAACAGAAAACTTTTCAAACTTATTCGTACCAATTTGAAATCGAAGGTAAGTGCTCCCCTGCTACGAAAAAATGATGGGAGTATATGTGAATCTGACACCGAATCGGCGGAGATTCTGGCGGATGCATTTTCTAGCTGCTTTACATCCGAGCCAGAGATCGAGCAAATGCCGGGTTCTGCTACGACGCCACAATAGCATACCACATGTAGAGTTCACACAAGTTTTAGTGAAAAAGCACCTTTTCAAGCTCAAGAATCATTCGTCCCCAGGACTTCACGGCCTCAGTTTGTTCTTCTTGAAGAAATTTGCCGATGTACTTTCTTATCCGTTGGCTAGTATTATGCAAACGTCCTTCGAGACCTCCAGCGTTCCTCTAGATTGGAAAAAGTCAAGTGTCAATCCTATCCACAAAAAAGGTGATAAACTCGATCCTTATAATTATAGACCAATAAGTCTTTGGTCTGATGCATCGAAAGTTATGGAATCAATAATAGTTGGAGAAGTGACAGAGTTTATTAAAAAAAACTCCATCATACCACCAGAGCAACATGGCTTTGTTAGGGGAAAATCGACTATTACCAATATGTTATCTTGCCATAACGACTGGACAAACGCCTACGACCATAGAACACCTACCGATGTAATATATCTCGATGTCGCAAAGGCTTCTGACAGAGTCACAGCTAAGAGATTAGTGTATAAATTAAATATCGTAGGTATTCGGAGGAAGTTGTTTCTTTGGACTGCTAGTTATTTGTCGCGGCGAACATTTGTAGTTTAAGTTGGTGGTGCTTACTCTTCGAAAAGGGAGGTTGAGAGTGGTGTGCCACAAGGATCCGTCCTGGGGCCACTGCTATTTATTATTTTCGCAAGTGACTTGTCTCATCGGATTAGGTCTTGCAAATCGTTCATCGCTGATGACACCAAGTTGTATGCAAACCCGCTAATCGGGAGGCAGCTTCTGCAGGAGACTTGGATGTAATAAATCGATGGTGGAAAGATTGGCTCCTACCATTGAACGTGGACAAATGTGTCGTGCTGCGTATAGGACCGAACAATCCGTTGTATCAGTACTCGATTGACAATCAACCCCTTCGCTCAGTGGCCTCACATATCGACCTAGGTGTAACCATTACTTCAGACCTCACATGGTCAGAACATATCCTTAGTGTTTGTAGACGTGCTAACTCTTTGATTTACCTCATTCGCAAATCATTCGAACACCTATCCCTCACCAGCTCAATCTCACTTTACAAAACTTATGTGCGTCCTATTTTAAAATACGCGGGTGCGGTGTGGTGTCCGGTTCTCGTTCGGGATAAGAATGTGCTGAAAGGTGTTCAGCGCCATGCAACGCGTATGACTTTCGGTGCCTTACGTCCATCATACGCTGACAGGTTACCAGCAGCTGGTCTAACGACTTTCGAGCAACGTCGACGTTGCAGAGATTTGATTTTAACATACAGAATGGTTAAACACAACTACGCCAACCTCAAGAGTTTGTTTGCATTAATAGATGATACTCGCTTGCGTGGCCATTGTCTCAAACTGAGAAAAGAAAAGTTTTCGACAAGGCAAAGACAGCACATATTGGTCAACAGAGTGTTCAGTGATTGGAGTGGGTTTCCAGGTGATGTTTTCCGCTCGGAATCGGTAAATGAATTCAAGAACAAAATAGAGTGGCTTATTTTCGCGTAGTGGTGTTTCAATGCTGTAGTGCAGTTTATTACGAGACTAATTTTACTAATTTCATGTATAAGCTTTGTATACAAATTTATGAATTATCTGCTGTTATTAGGCTTCATAGGACTATGTCATCAGCCTTAAATTATTTCTAATAATAATAATAATAACATTGGTAATAGGAAATAGCATCAACACCTCCCAACCGACTCTTGATGTTTCAACGGCGGCGCAAGCCATTATGCCTACGACCACGAGAGCCGGACTCCCTAGGAAACGCATGAAGTGGACTCCAGAAATGAATACCTTCATAATGCGTTCCTATTACAAGATTACAAACTTGGAATCGGAAATGACAGCATACAGATACGCGTTACATCTTGCGTTCATAGAAAAATATCTTGAATTACAGCACATATCCGAGCAGAGAATTTCGGATCAACGAAGGACAATCATTAAAAACAGGCTACTTTCTTCTGAAACGCTGCAAAGCTTACGAGAAGAGGTCATGATGGAACTCAGAAGCGAAAAGGAAACTCATAACGGTATACCTGCTGGAGTCAATAAAAGGGTTACAGATAACATCGAAGCCACGGAAACGAATATTAACATGGAACGCCCTCCTGAGCCGAATCAGCAGAACGAATATATGTATTTAGCAAGATCAGAACTCAACAGAGCAATAACTGAATCCTGTGGTAGTAACCCAACTAAAAGACCTAAACTGCCCAAACTCAAGACGAACAAGAACACCAATATTATCCTAGCAAGCGTAACCTCAGTGTTTGAAGAATATACCGACCAGAACATCTTGGAGAAGATTTACAGTTTGATTTACTGTGGAGCAGTAGCGGTTCTTCGACTTCACAAACAACAAATCTCCACAACTCTGATTCAAGCTGAGCCAAAAAGCATCATAAAACCACCATGGCAAAAACGACTGGAGAAGGATATTGATAATATTAGAGCAGAAATCGGTCGCCTCACAGAATTCCTGAGGAACAGACAACCCTCAAGGCGCTTGAAATCTCATATACGCAAAATTTATAGGAAAATTGGTACGAACACAAAACACCCTGATCACAAACAACACATCGACGTGTATATGGACACTTTGAAACAGAAAATCCAAGCAAAAGCAAAGAGGCTTTCAAGATACGTCAAGTGTACTGAAAGGAAACACCAAAACCAAAGGTTCCTATAAAAAGCAGCCAATTTTCATAAGGGAAATAATAAAACTGCGATCAACAATAACAGAGAAGTACCTGACGCACAGTGCTTGACCGACTATTGGTCATCACTATGGTCGAACCCCAAAGAACACAATAGAGATACGGAATGGATCACAAATGAAAAAGAACGCCTCGATATCAGACATATGGACTTCGATGGAATAACGGAGGAAGAAATCACAACAGTAGTTCGAGCGACCAACAATTGGAAGGCCACAGGTATAGATAATATCCACAACTACTGGTACAAGAAGTTTGATAAGCTCCAAGGAGCCCTAGCGAAACAGCTCACGTATGTTCTTCAACATCTCAATAAAACACCCACTTTCCTAATGCAAGGCTTAACATATATGCTACCTAAGAGCGATAGAACACAGGATCCGTCTCAATCAACAAGGCCAATCACTCGCCTGCCAACAATCTACAAAATACTCACCTCATGCATATCCAATCGAATATACCTTGACGACAACAATATATTAGCAGAGGAGCAGAAAGGATGCAGAAAGAAACACCACGGGTGCAAGGAACAACTCATCATCGATTCTGTGATAATGAAACAGGCACACGTAGGGCATCGGAATGTTCATTCAGCTTTTCTCGATTATCTGAAGGCATTCGATAGTACTGCCCATTCTTGGCTTGTTGAAGTATTGCAGATATACAAAATTCACCCAGCCCTGGTAGAGTTTTTGAAGACAACAATGACACACTGGCGCACGTCTCTGCAGGTCAACATGAACAATAAATCAATTAAAACCGACGAGATAGCCATACGTCGTGGATTTTTTCAAGGAGACTCTTTGAGTCCACTATGGTTCTGTTTGGCAATGAACCCATTGTCCTCAATGCTCAATAGAACAGGATACGGATTTAGGATAAAAGCAGAAAGGAATTATCATACAACCTCCTACCTGCTGTATATGGATGACATCAAATTATATGCTTCGAACAAGAAGCAAATGAATGATTTGCCGAGTCAGTTCTCGGCAGATGTCCATATGAAAATCGGGATTGAAAAATGTAAGACCCTGAACATTCAAAGAGGGAAAGTCATAGACGGTGAAACACAACTTCCAAACGGTGATATTATACAGTGCATGAGAGATGGCGAAACATACAAATATCTGGGATAGTAACAAGCCAGATTGCTAGACCAAAAATAATCAAAGGAGAAGATTCGTTCAGAATACAGTCAGCGTCTGAAGTCTGTGCTGAAATCGATGTTGAACTCGGGGAATCTAGTCAAGGCAATTAACACCTACGCCATTCCAAAGTTGCTTTACTCATTTGGAATAATCAGATGGACTAAGACAGAACTGGATGATATTCAAAGGCAGACCTGAACGATGCTGACAAAGTACAACAACCATCATCCAAAATCGTCTGTGATACGAACAACTTTGAAGCGGAAAGAAGGAGGACGCTGATTAATAGATGTTGTCAATTTTTACACCGAACAGATAAAAAATCTCAGAGAATTCTTCTCTGCAAAAGCTTTCACTTCTGACCTCCATAGGGTGGTATCGTTGGCTGATAGGGGATATACACTACTAAATCTTGCTACCAGAGATGACCTGCTGAACCTACCGTTCCTATCAGATCTGAAAAACAAGAGCAATGGTCAAGAAAAGAATTGCATGGACAACATCACCATGAGATTAATCAACCACACATCGACAAAGAAGCCTCCAACAAATGGTTGATGAAAGGAGGATTATTCGCAGAAACAGAGGGATTCCTTATGGCCATCCAAGACCAAGTGATCGCTACAAACAATTACAAAAAATTTATAATGAAGGAGGGAACATTACGAACAGATAAGTGCAGAAAATGCCATATATGATCGGAGACTATACAGCATATTACGTCCGGATGCGAACAACTGGCCAATACGGAGTATCTTCACAGGCATAATCAAGTGTGCAACATTATCCACCAGAAACTTGCACACAAGTACGGACTTCTGAACACCTTCCAGCCATATTACAAGTATAAGCCGGCGCCCGTATTGGAAAATGACTCTATCAGATTATACTACGATAGGCCTGTTATCACTGACAGAATGGTGACGAATAATAGGCCGGACATAGTGGTGTATGATAAGAGAGCCAGAACAGCAATGCTGGTGGATGTCGCCATACCGAATAATAACAACGTGCTGAACAAGTTCCAGGAGAAAAAGTCCAAATACAAAGACCTTGCTATTGAGATCAAGCAGATGTGGCACCTCGATAAAATAGATATTGTTCCTGTCATCGTATCCTCGACTGGTTTAATACCCAAAACTTTGCATGATAGCCTCAAGAAATTAGAATTATATAAGAATACCTATATAGAAATGCAAAAAGCTGTAATTCTTAATACATGTAGGATAGTTAGGAAATTTATGTCAAGTACATTGTAATCGAGCCTATTCCCTTTGATTGCTGAATCTGGGAAAGGTAAATTATATCCAGCTAACAGCTGAAATAGTGCATAAGTCCACAATAATAATAATAAATTCGTGAAGGAACGTACCATCAGAGAGTAGTGAGATACAGATATTCCGAAATATCTTGTGTCCTTAAAAACTTTGCACTTCTCTTACATTTTTCGGTTGTGGTAATTTTGCAACCGCTTTAGCTTGATCTTCGTATGGTTTTATGGTTCTTCTTTCTGAAATGTGTCCTAGATATTCGATCTGTGTTGCAAAAACCGACACTCTTTCCAATTAACTATGGCATTTGGCAACGTCTACAACTGCCTGTTAGGTGGGTTTAATGACGTATATTTAATACTATCTTCATGAACATGAAAAAATCCATTTCGAAGATCAATTGTACTGAATAATTTTGCAGCTTGTGATTAATCTAATTGATCTTCGATTCATGGTGATGGATATCGATCTCTAATTATTTTTTTACTGAGTGTTCTATAGTCTACAGAAACGGGTGTTGACTATTAGACTTGTGTGTTCAGAATCGGAAGGACGCGTTATCCCCTCTTTAATCCAAGACAAATTTGCTAGAGTTTCATTGCCCTCAGACTCAATATCGTCAAACTCAATTCTAGAACGTAACCGATTTGAAGATTCTGTATTTACATACGCATCTGTTCTAATCAGCGTGAGATCACTACCAGTGTCAATTAAAGCCATAATTTTAATGACTCCTAACACTACCTCTTTCAGATGTCTGTCTCTCATATGTTTCTGTTATTCTGCTATTGTCTCTGTTTGATACACCCGCTTTATGATTTCGATCTCTAGTTTTGTCCTTCATTTCACTTTTAATACTTTTATTCTGCTCAAATTTTCGTTCGTAAATGCTCTCATCTCCATATAATGTTGCTTTATTACAAGAAACATCAGGAATTCTTTCTATGATGTATTTTATCATCGTTTGGGGTGTCGAAGTCTACTGGAGTCGCGATGTCAAATATATTAAATATGTATGCCTGGTACTTTTCATTTCGATAGAGTGCAGTGAATTTTATGGCTATCGACAGTTGTTTTGAAACTCTCTCTCTATGCATTCTTGAGTTTTTTTCATGACTTGCTGCATTTTTTATATTTAACAAACTATTTGGCAGATCCTGTCAGTAAGCGTTTGGCATAAACTGATTTTTAGATATCTATCCATTCACAAAGTACTACCATTTCTTTAAATTCTTGGAGCAATTTTTTGATACATTAATTATATTCGCCGCTGAACGTAAGTAATTCTTGCTTTTTCGATTTCTGCTTGCTTTTTACAGGGGGAACATCTTCACCTTGATTTTGAAATTTGGTGTATGAATTATCTTCATGGTCTTCGTTGTTCATCGCAGCTCGCAGTCGCTTTTTCAAAGTTGGCTTATTTCCCATTGTGGGAAGTCCTAACTCTTTCAACTGTTAGCGCAATTCGTCCACCGCTATGGTGTCGATACTGACTTTATTGGTCTGACAATTTTCTTAATTTTACAAGTCCAACTTTTACATACTTGATCAGATGTGCCTGATTTTGAACTCTGTGAACTTCTTATCACTATTGCTGGCCACTTCAAATTTCAATTATCGATCGTTCTTTTCAACGTTCGTATTTTTTTCCAATTCATTTCTTTTAACAACGACGTATTACAATCAAAGATTATACTACTATCCCGGTTGAGCCCACAAAGTTATTGGGGATAATAGGTATATAGTAGAAATGATTGACATGCGATAGGGTTGTAAGTTTAATATTGACCAGAAAAATTAAAAGAAAGAAATACACTACAAAAATATTCACACTAATTTCATATTCGCGGACCGAATCGCAGGAATTATACAGCTCTAAAACCTTTCAAGATCTAAAACTTATTCTGCCGTTTTCTAAAGAACAACTCGGTGGGGTACACGACTTTCGATTTCAATTGGCGTTTATGACCCAGCTCACAATGAGATTAACAAAAGTTCGGCGATGGTTATCCTTTTTTAAATCAATGAAATATTTTATTTAGTAAAATATAATATATATAATAATACACACACAAGAAATATCTTTGAAAAAGATAAATCATTAAATATTTCCTGTGTACATATCTGGTAGGATAGGCATGCTTCACGCCACCGTCGTCTGCTTGCCTTCCTTGAGAACCACTGCGGTGAAGGGTAGTTTTCAAAAGAAGGCGATGTGAGTTATTTTATATTACTTATTTATTACTACTTACACTTTAAACTGAGAAGATTCAAGTATACTGAAAATCTTGGTTTGAACCTAATTGCAAACTTTAGGACTTGAGATAGGATTTGATATTTTCTTCTTCTCTAGTAAATTTGACTATTCCTAACAAATTCGCTAAAAACAAAAAAATATGAAAGAACGAAATTTGCGTCCCAAATATTGCATTGAAATTCAACTATACTGGGTGTATTTTTGAACATTGTCCATCTTAGATATTTTCTAGAATTATTCCAGTGCCAAGATATTGTTCAAACTGCTAAACTTTAGGTTTGTATAGCCACTTTATGACTCTATAATGACTGTATTCTTACCCACTCTGCACCTCTACTTAAAAAATTTTAATGGGAACGACCCTCTTTCCACACGCCATTGGATAACCAACATCTTCCATAGCACAGTTATGTATTACTTCATTTTTCGGAATGTGTTTTCTTTTAAATTTAATTTTCTTTATAATTCAGCCTCTAAACGTGCTATTTAAAAACAATGAAACTACGCTTCGATAGCAGGTTGAACTGAAAAGTTCAGAATAATTTTCAATTATTGAGATGTTATCCAACAGTGATAGAAATGTAACTAGCTCTATAAAATAATATAATTTTCAGAGGATAACTACTCAACAGTTGAAAATTTTCGACCTGTGTTAACTGTGTTTTAATATTTCAATCTGTTATTTATCTTTTAAATTTTCAGTTAATTAGATGGCAATGTTTCTGCTGCCGACAATGTGAAGTTTTTCAGTAATTTTCGAATACTCAAAATTGAATGTATCGTTAGAACTCTTTATATATAGAGAATACAACTCTTTAAGGAAGAAAGTCCAAATGTTTCTCCCCAGATATAGCCTCTGTCTCCCGACAGAAACTAATGGTGATTTTCGAAGACGTCTTTGACAATTAACATAAATAAAATTTTCACCGTTCTTTTTACTATGATATTACAAATAAACTAGTTTGAGCTTGTTTTCCTAGGACAATTTGTTAAGATGTACGAGGTATGATAAGAAATTACGATTGAATAATATTTCAAAGCAAATGATTAAGCCACATCTTTTCCAACTAGTATTTCTCATAGGTTAGACAAGCTGTGACAGGTTTGAATAAGTTATCACTTGTCAGACTGATGATAGCGCCGCTACATTGAGATCGAGTTTAATTGCCTCATCTGTAGAAAAACAAGGATCTTTAATTACACGAATATCAATTTCAGTTTGAAGTTAAAAAGAGTTTCCAGAAAGTACAAGAATCATCGAAATTCGTGTATGATGATAATGTGTTACTTTGAGACTGTTTCTATGTGACTTTTGAATATTCCCAAAATTAAAAAATGTGCTAAAAGGAAAGCATTTAGGCTGCAGAGATCGCTGTGATGAAGTAACCCAGAAATCATTTCAATAGAACCTTTCCAGAAATGTTTTCAATTCAACTTTGCGATAAATGCTTTGGTAGCTCAGGATAGAACTTTTGAGTTGATAAATTGAAATCGTATGTAACTTCTTCAGTTTACTTCTAATGAAATAACTTAATATATATTGTAGGTCACATTTCATAACAATTGATATTTAAGGATGGTTTCATTATCAAGAAATTGAAAAAAATCTTCATCATCCTTTAATTACGAAAACACGCTTTATAGCTTTTTCGTAGGCTACATTACAGAAAATTTCAAGTTATGAAATTTTCATTAGCAAAAATATTTGAAAAATATGAATAATCGTTTCTTGGTTGTTTTTGGATAGATTTCCAAAGTAATGAACCGATCGATATAAGACGATGAATTGATAGGTATTTGCAATGCTATGCATACAGCTTCTCAAATTCAATAATTTTCTCTATAAGATCTTGTTTTTATTTATTTGTGGTAAACCATTATTTTGAATTTCACGGATTTTTTGAGGTTATGAAGAACGACGTAGGACCACTGGAAAAAAACGCTATCCTTCTTGAAATATTTTATTCTTTGGGAACAGAATTTTTGTTTTCTCTATTCAGAAAAATTATACATTAGTTCGTAACTTATTGATTGGAATATATTTCCCCTATGCTAAATTTAATGCACAATTGTGGGATCCACGTTATTTTGAGCTCGTTCAGGATCTCATGAGCTGTCTGACGTCATGCGACCAAATTGAGTCCATTCTATCTTGTACTACCCTCTCTTGAAACAAATCCATGCCACAATTTTTGTTGGTCGACTGCACAGAGTCGTATTCAGTATACTTGATTCGATTTGAACGGTTAGTGTGTATTCCGATCAGAAGTGTATTTTTTCATTAGTGTTTCCCATTTCAAAATAGTCTTTTCCGATACACTATCGATTTAGTGCAAAATATAAGTAATTAAGATAAGTTACGAAGCGAAGCAAAATTTTAATTCCATACTTTGTTTCAATTCAAAGTGAAAATACCTTTATGTTAGATTGAATATATCTTTCAAAAAAATTGGAAATTTCAGTAAGTCTGTTCATATAAAATTTGAACATATGTCATTGCTCAATGTTGCAGTGAATCACGTTCGTATTATTTAATGGTATACATTTTATTTAATTCAGGATGTCTATACAAAATGGAGAGTTGGCTTTGCTATCCGATATTGAATAGCTTTCGGTGAATATGAATCTCATTCCGTTATCGACCGTAATAAGAGAGAATATGGTATTTCATTTTTCTGAAATTATTATTTTATTGCCATTCACTAATTCTAGTATTCAAATTCATTTTTGCAGAATGATCAGAAGTAGTTGCTCGCCCAAAGAGAGAAGAATTTATCAAATACAACAGTATGCCAAACTGTTCTCATAATAATTGTCACTGATTTTTCATAGAACTGTCATGTAATTTATATCGTTGGCAGCAGTGTTGCCACATTTTCATGAACAAAAGTGGTAATATTTCTAAAACAGAATAGGAAAAAAATTCTTCAGTGTTGAAGGATTTTTACAGTAGCTTCGGTTTATACTCGGCTATTTCTCATCTATTCATTCTAATTTATTTTCTTAGTTCCTTTCTTTAACAGGATGCCAAACGCCAAAAAATTTGTACGCAGTAAAGCGCGGGATTGTTTTTTCAACGTGTATGAGTATATGTGTCATTAAAATGGAATTGATGATTCGAATCAATTCTTCATTCAGCAGAGATAGAACTAACTGAGCGACAGCAAATTGCAGTTACCTAGAAAATCAATATCTAAGTCGACCGTAGATCGATGCTGAAAGAATTTTTAACGTAATTTACAATTTCGTGAATATTGAAAAACGGAACCTGTGTATTAGATGTTAAAAAATGATGGCGGGTAAATTTAGCTCATTTAGGAATCGTCAAAAATTTTGGATTTCGTTAGAATAAGACCGAAGATGACAGGAAAGTTCTAACGGAAGAGTTCAATTTTCTTATACAACGTACCGAATTTTTGAGTTGAATTAAAAAATATAAAGAAGCTATGTAACTGAATTATCAGTAAGAATGTTTTCCATAGCTACTATTAGGTATGAAGTTCAAATATCTCAAATAGGAATCCTTCTTCGGATTATAGAAACGTTCAGCTTTTATCGCAGGTAGAACTATCATCTACGATGATGAAACTTATGTACACAGTTCAGATACTGTTCCGAAATCGTGGAGTGATGGAAGCAGTAATTGTTTGAAATCTTCAATGGTAAAGGGTAGACGTTGCATCATTTTTCACGCAAGAGGTGCAAGTACCGAAAGCTCAACTGTTATTCAAATCTGGCTCGAAAAGTAGAGACTACCAAGACGATATGAGTCGGAAAAATTACCACACTTGGTCGGAGCAAATGTTGATACCAAATATACCGGAAAAATCTGTTCTGGTCATTGATAATGTGTCATACATATTTTTTTTTTCACTTTGCAAACTGTAAATTGATATTATAAACGATTAGGTATGGAGAAAAGTTTGTCGACATTTTGAAGTGGTGTAAATGAAGTATCATAAAAGAGAGTTCATTATGGACGATATCGACGAGGTCATTGTAACATAGGAAGTGATGTGTCCCAAGATGAATTTCATCAGACGATGAAGATTTAGGATGTGTCCTTCTGTCGCTGAGTTGAGCGTAAAATTTTCAAATTTGATAGTTGATTTTTCATCTGTGTTTGATTTTTATTCTTTTGCGTACATTTTGTTTCTTATTATTCACTCTTTCCTCTACTCTCTGAAAGCTGCTGTTGATCACCCAAATGTTATATGTTTTTTTGAATATGTTTTTACATATTCCTCATTTCATAATTTTGCTCTCATATTTTCTGTGTGTTGTAGTCTTTCTTGTTGCTCCTGAAAAACATTTGAGTTTTTCGCCTCCTAGTAGTAAAATTGCATCGAATAACCATGATTGGTTTCATTTTATTCGAAAATTTTTCCTTTTATTCAATTTTGAATATATGTTGTTTTTCTTTCTCATGATTGTCAGAATTATTATTGAACGAATTATATATGTTGAATCAATATACAAAAGAAAAGCAAATAGGTGATTATTTCAGATGATTGACTCTAATGTATCAAAATAATCTAAAGTATCAATCATCAGAATCTGATTCGATGAGTAAAAATCGAAATATTATAAATTTCGTCCGAAAAATGGGTCCAAACCTGGACCATCATTCACTTTCACCGGAGTTTAGAATGTCGGAATTTCCTAACTAAGCTTCACCCTACGAATATATCGCGGGCGCGGTCGCACTTATTTTCATTTTTTCTACCTCTACCTATAAATATGTGGGTTTACTAAGTTGCCAATGTTCAACATAGAATTGAGAAAGTATATGATTGATATGTTTTAAAGTAGTACCTCATTTTGGTTGTACACATATGGCAGTATTTTGATTAATACAAGTTACTATAATTTTTATTATTGTCCATTGAAAACGGAGATATCATCTGATTATTCCGACAATCCATTTAGTGAATTTTTCCTCTAAACATGAAATGTACTGTCCTATTTTTATTGAATCTAGGACATGTCCATAGGGCTGTCCTAGAGTAGTAGTACCAAATTAACGCTTTTTATTTTTCCAGAAAATCAAACGACGGAATACGGAACAGCTGGAGGATGTCCAACATCTACTACAGCAGACTGGAGAGCCTACTCGAGATAGATGAAGCCGTTCAACAACGGATAGCTGATCTGCGGAAAGAGGCAGCCATGAAGAACCCCAGCAGCCAATGTGATGCATCACTAGCATCCACATCCAGAGCCGCCCTAAAACTCACCTCCGCCCCAAAGAAGCCGGACGCGCCCAGCGTTGGCTTAGTGCTCTCCAAGAGCAAGAAGCGCCGCACAGACCAGTCAGAGGAGAAACTCGTGGCAGCCCCCCAACCTTCCGAGACATCGATGACGTAGAGATGGACACTGGCCCGTCAACATCAGCTCCCGCCCGGAACCCGAAGACCCCGCCCCCCGTGATCCTGAGAAAGGAGGCTGCGTGGACCCACGTGGCTAGTCTCATCAGCTCGAAAAAACTTCGCTAAAGGACGGGATCAGCATCCAACCGACGGACATTAGTGATTTCAGGGGTATCACCAAAATTTTGGAGGAAGAGCGATTACCCTTCCACACTTTTCTCTTACAGGAAAAGCCATTGAAAGCCGTTCTGACGGGACTACCAGTCGAACTCGAAACGGACGACATCATCGCCGACTTAGTCAGCCAGTGAGTGCCAGCCACTGCTGCAGCATTCCTGACGAACAAGGATAAGAGACCCATGCCCCTGGTGTTAGTTACCCTACCCAGGATGCAAGAAGGGAAGAATATCTTCAGATGACGACGGTGTGCCACATGAAGATAACCGTGGAGTCACACAGGAGGAAGGCAGGAGTGAGCCAGTGCCACAAATGCCAATCGTTCCACCACGGGCAAAACAAGTGCTTCGCAGCCCCCAGAGGCGTAAAATGCGGAATGGGTCACCACTCCGTGTCGTGCACCAGGCCAAAGGACGAGCCAGCAAAATGCGCGAACTGCGCTGGACCACACCCAGCGAGCTACAGAGGATGCCCAGCCTTCCAAAGGGCTGCAAGAAAACCAACTCAAGGACCAGCACCGAGACCGTACCTGCTGCCCCAGTCCAGAGAGGAAGGAACTACGCCAATGTCACAGCAACACCCTCGACATCGGCTCAGGCTGCAACGAACGTTGCACCCTCTACTACCACCAAGCAGGCCACCAAAGACACGTGAAAAACCACCTCAAGAAGAGATTAAGACAGAACCCATGGCCCAGAGCCTGGAATTCCTTGCCAGAATCAACATGGACAAAATCTCCGTAGTGCTGAAAAAGATATCGGACGCACTAACCAAGGCGAAGTCACCAAAGAAAATGAAGGTGGCCTGTCTAGGCTTCCTACCTGAAGTGATGGCTCTCTTCAAACCGTAAGCGTCATGGTTCTACGTAAAATTAATCCTCTTTCCATACAGATAGCATTTTGGAATGCAAACGGCATCAGGGAGAAGAAACTGGAGCTGCAGGAATTCGCTGGGGGGGTTAGATCTGGACGTCATCATGGATAGTGAGACGCATCTTCGCGAAGCCATCTCAGCAAAGATTGCCAACTACACCATGTATAGAAATGACAGACTGGACTGGAGAGGAGGAGGAACTGCCATTTACGTCACATCCAACCTGGAACACCATGCTGCACAAATTGACGATTTGGAGCAAGTAGAAGCGACAGCAGTGGAGATTCAAACTGCTTTAATAGGAACCCTGGGACTAATCTCAGTGTATAAGGCCCCCCAGCGACCATTACTGCAATCAGACCTAGATAGGCTATTTGAAGCTGACTCCCCTACGATTGCAGCAGGCGACCTCAACTGCAAACACCCATCATGGAACAGCAGAAGGAGCAACCCGAATGGAAACATCCTAAGGAACTACGCTGATGAAGGTGACCTGGTGGTAGATGGACCTCCAGAACCAACTCACCATAACAACTTAGGGCTTGGTGATGTATTAGACATCGCTGTTATGAAAAAAGTTTCGCTTTCATACAACGTAACTGCAGTCAACGATCTAACATCAGATCACAACCCAGTTCTTCTCCTACTAGGTAACTTACCAAACGAAGAAACAACGCAGAAGACCAGGATAGCACGCTAGGATGCTTTCACAGACCACGTCCAACAGAAACTGCCGCCCCTGGGCAAGCTAGAGTCGATCGACGACCTAGATAGAGCCGTCGGAGTATTCGAAACAGCTTTACGTTAGTCAGTGGAAGCGTGCACGAGGACAGAGAAAATCAAACACCTTCCGGACAAACTCCCTGATGACATCCGTGAGATTATCACAGAGAGAAACAGGGCCAGACGACGGTTCCAGAGAATCTGGGATCCACAACACCGGCGAGAATACAACCGCCTGGCGACGGAGGTAGAGATAGCCTTGGAGGACCACCACAATGCGTGCTGTGCCGCCAAGATCGAATCTTTAGAAGAGGATGACCATTCACTATGGAGAATGGCCAAAATCCTACGCCAAAAGATGACACCCCTGCCACCCATACAAGGAGAACGAGGGTTAGTATTCTCTGTTTCAGACAAAACAGAAGCCTTCGCAGACAGCCTTAAACGCCAGTTAACAGTGAACTATGCGGAAGCTGACCTCGACCACGTGGAGAGAACTGAAGCAGAAGTTCGGAGCCGTCTAGCCGAATATAACGAGGAGGTCATCCAGCCTACCAACATGGAAGAGCTAAAAAGTATAATCTCGCGAACAAAAGTGAGAAAAGCACATGGACCAGATGAGATCAGCAACAGAGCACTGAAGAACCTTCTCAGCGAGCTTTTGGACAGCTGGCATCAATCACCAACGCGAGTCTGCGGCTCCAACACTTTCTTGAAAAATGGAAAACAGCGGATGTTATTGTTATCAGGAAACCAGATAAGTCTGCTTCCTTTCCATAGCATTATAGGCTCATCAGTCTCTTGTTAACGATCGGCAAGACTGTAGAGGGGATCATCCTGCGACGGCTGAAGGAACATGTGTAGGCCCACGCAGACATCCCAGATGAGCAATTTGGCTTTAGAGGAAGCCACTCCACACAACAGCAACTTCTCCGAATAGTTGAATTCATCAGTGATGGATTCAATAGGAACCAGTCAACCGGTATGACATTATTCGACAACGCAAAGGCGTTTGATAGGGCCTGGAATGGAGGTTTGCTCTTCAAGATGTTGAAGACAAACTTTTCACCTGCCCTGGTGCGCTTGGTCCAGTCATACCTGAGAAATAGACCTTTCGTGGTACGAATAGGGGACACCCGCTCTTCCACGAGGAAGATCGAAGCGGGAGTACCACAAGGATCACTACTAGCGCCGTTGCTGTTTAACATCTACACCTCGGACGTCCCGAAGACCCCCAACACGAGCTTAGCCCTCTACGCGGATGACGCGGCTATGATGACCACATCGTTAGCCCCCCACTTGATAACCAGAAGATTCCAAGAGGCCGCAGACCAATTGGAGGAATGGTTTACTCAGTGGCTGAACACCATCAACCCAGAGAAGAGCTCGGCACTCTATCTGTCCAGAAGAAGACGTAGCCCCGAGGAGCAGATCATCATGAACTGACAAACCATCCCGTGGGTCAACAAGGCCAAATACCTGGGAGTGACACTCGAACAGCGGCTGACATGGCGTCAACATATGGAAGACTGCACGAGTAAGGCGCAGGCAGCCCAAGCCTTCTTGTACTCCCTGATGAACAGGTGGAGCAACAAACAAGCTGACGCTCTACAAGACCATCATCAGGCCCATGATGACATATGCGTCAACAGTCTGGCGACATGCAGCGGCATGTCATATCCGGAAGCTCCAAGTCGTGCAGAACAAGGCATTGAGGATGACCGTGGACGCCCCCTGGTACGTGCGAAACTCCCAGATACATCGAGATCTGCGGATGTCGAGTGTGATGGAGTTCATCAGAGAGACAGCGGTGAAAGCATTCCAAGCAGTTGACGACCACCCGAATCTATTGGTGAACACCCTAGGAGACTACGAGGTAGACGAATCGAGAAAATACAAGAGGCCAAGGATGGTGCTTCGAGAAGACCCAGATTAGCTATAAGAATCGTGTAAAATAAAAATGTTAAGACCGTCGTCACTAGGACGACAAATGAATTGTACTTAAATTAATTACTTTAGGTTACATTCAGATCCCTCAGATCACGGCTTAGAAGCCTAAAATTGTTTAATTTTTTATTAATCAAAGAGATGTAAAGTTGAAAGTTGTAAAACTGGTACTTGAATAAAGATTATGTTAACTGAAAAACTGAAAACTGAAAAACATCGGTCAAATATCAACCGGACTAGTTTATGGTGATGAGTAAATTACCAGTTAGTTTTTATGGAACAGTCGGTTCATGACTTAGATTTGCACTTGTCTTTTTTTCATAATAATTTTCAGGGAATAGGAATAAACTAAACAAATTGGATGATTTTTTGATTAGCATTGATAATATGAAGTAAGTTTGCCAATCTGAAACTTATCAACTGTAAGTAGGAAACATTTATAAAGAACAAGTTGTTTGTTCTATGGGAACACATTTCTTTGTAGTTGCGTCGAATGCTTTCGTTTTTGGACAAGTTTGAAGGGACAGATCCCACCACCAAAGTGTTTGCTCACATTTATAATATTGATTGCATTTTGGAGCTGGTGAATATCCTGCGTGTTTGGAGTCACATGTAGGTGGACCTTCAAAAATAAATTAATTATTTACCAAAAAATTAATTGAAAATAATTCACAATTACACTCACCTGTTATTACTGATGTAGAAGTGGTTGTTGTTGTTTCAAGTTCAGTCGGTGGGGGTTCAAAACGCATACATCTGAAAAAATAGCATATAATCCAAAGCATAGAGTCTTCTAGTTTTGTTGTTTTAAAATTCAATGATGAAGACTGATCACAGCTGTATCCTTTTGTTTTCGAGTTATAACGGATTTTTAGATTTCCACAGATATTGGCATATGCCAAAATGCCGATTGCATTCAAAGATAGGTGAAAACTATTCTGAAATTCTACGAGCACTTTTTAGAGTAGAATGCTGGGATGTCTTCAAAACTTGTTTTCGTTGAATGATTTTCGAATTATAATAATAATATAAACCTGTTTTTTTAATGTAAACGTTAGGCGAATTTAAATAAAATAGGCATATTATTCTTTTCCAAATATATCTATATATCACATGTCTGACAAATTTCCCAATTTGTCCAGAGAAGAAACTCTTTGAACATCGTGGTTTCATACTGTAAGTTAGTGAGAATTTAAGAAGAACATCTCGAATAAATTTAATTCTTTATATAACTTACTTATAATAAAAACAAACGATTTATTATAAACATGAGTAAAAAGTATCGAAGATGATTGGTAACAAGAAACAAATAAAATCATCTCAAATACTCAAAAGTATTTTCGTTATTCCAATGCAAGAGTTGCAACGTCCAGAAACACTGCATACGTTTTAAATTTAAATAATCGCCAATAAAACTGAACAACTTCTGAACTTTCATTTCAAGTCTTCATTATGGGTTTGTTAATATAATAGATCCTTGAAATAGCTTCACAGAAAAAATCTAACGGTGCTCAAACCTAACCATCTCACTGGTCGTCTCGTTGCCATCCAGTTAACACCAAAAAGATTGGCTTAAAACTGATGAGATATTTCTGTCGAGTGTGAGATCGCAACGTCATGCTGGAAACATACTAAACTTCTTTGAGCCAAGGGAATTTCATCCAAGATAATTTCGACAATGATCTTGATTATTATATCATAATAAAGTTCTCAACGAAGATTTTTGTCAGAAATGACATAGGCCAAAACACGTTGGTTCATTTATGTGCACCAAACATTAAAACGGAATCAGCCTTGATGTTGAACATTCACTTCCCGATCAGAATTGACATCGGAGCAGTAATGTTCATTATTGTGATAGAATAATCAGTCACAGGTCACTGTCATTCCATCAGTCTATATAGTTTAATGGATGAATTCGGAATTTTCCCTCGAATTTTCCTGATAGCATCGGCAACATTCTAGCCGTCGCTCATAATTCCCTTGTTGTAGAAACTGAGACTTCGTCATCTTAAAATGTTGAAACTTATTCGCGAAACTTTAGATTTTGTTATCGCACTCTCTACTCCAAGTTGCCTACATGAAATCAAAGAGTTCCGCAGTTCCCACAATTTTTATTGTAACTTTTTCGTTATCTTGTTTATGGTAACTTTTCGCTGAGTGATTTGAGAGAACTAGTGTTTATGAGATTCTGTTTGTTTGAATCTCTGGAATATGATCTTGTGTGGTTGCTTCCTGCCAGGAAAACGAACTGAATAAAAGCTGCATCAGAATTGTTCTCATTCTGAACGTAGCATTTTAATAAAACGAATTTTTCAAAGTTTTCAAAATTCAAGAACATTTTTCAGTCAGAAATTTCTGATCTAGTTATTTTGAATCGACAATGTGAATACTTTCCACATTTGTTGTTGTGATCATAGAATTGGAAATATTTGGGGAGTTTAGAATGAATTCGCACCAGCATACTACATGAAACTACAGAATGTTCAAAGAATTTTAAGTTTTGGAAATACTCACATTTTTGGGGAAATTGGTCAAGCATGTTATAAAATATATTATTTGTAAAGAGAAATATACTGTTCCTAACTAATCCAATTTTTCAACAAAAGAAAGTGAGAAATCCGGAAAAACTCGAAAATAAAAGATCATAGTTGTTTTCTGTTTTCACCAATGAATTTTCGTCGAAAATCGAGAACGAAGATGAGGGGAAAAATGTTCTCTATTTGTATTATTTCAACTAAGTGCCGTACTAAAACATCAAAAATAGGACAATTTCACACATCCTAAGTTGACAAATGCAAAGCTCATTCAATTTGCTCGATTGTTTGGTTAGTACTGGGTATACATGTGGTTCTGTAACAGAACAGATGATAGAAAGCGATGTTAAGATAATTTATCCCCACAATCATGGATCCATAAACGTTTCGTTTTCGAAATACAGTATCTTAGAGTTTCAAAAAAAAAAATGTAATTTCTTGTTAATAGATTCGCCAATTTTTGAGGCTTTGTCCTCATATTAGGAATATTCGTCACACGATTCGATATTCAACATTGTTGTAGTATTTTGGTAGGCTATCATCGCTTTTCTCCTACCAAACTTTTTGGATTAAGCCACTGAATGGCATTACGTTAATTGATTTCTGAATCTCTTCAGTAACGTTTATATTCCTGATAACTGTTACCGTTTTCAATGAAGAACGATATACATTTTTTCACTTCATTTCCGAAATGACTCACTATTTACACTATACCAAACCTTTATTTCAGAAGTCGACGTGCGTTTCGCCAACTAACTTGTCATTATTAAAAGATGATAGTACACTAAATCTAACTCTACAAGGCTGTATGATTTACGCGTAATTTATCCCTGCTTTCGGGCGTGTCTGATCTTACAAACTGTAGAGTGTACTCATCGGAACCGGACATCTGTTTGTGGATTTTTGTATTTCATTATATAGATATTTCCAAAAGCGATCAGTTTTTTCGCGTTCTTAACATTTATTATCAATTTTACATTCTCCTAATCTTCTCTCTTGACAAAAGCATGTTGGGCAACGCTAGGTTTTCTTGTACGTCTCTATTTAAATGTGCTTTATGTTCTTTTAATCTGGTTTTAATTGATCTCTTAGTTTGTCCAACATACTTCTTTTCATTCACAATCATTACAACTTGTTTTATAAATACTCTAACCAAGTGATTCTCGTTTCAAGTTCAAATATTTGTAATTTTAGTTTTTATTTCATTTTCCATTCGAATCTTATTTCTCGATATTGAGATCTATTTTGATCGAGAGATCCATTTTTGTGGTTACTCTTGCTTGATTGAGCATTAATATAATATAATAATAATACTGAAAACCGTCGATGAAGTGGACCAATGACAGCTCGTCATCTAATAGGAAAATCTGGTGAATCAGTGAATTATGTTTCCTGAAATTTGGTGAGTCGCTTAATTAGCTGATGCTGTTATACCTGCATTGTTGTTTCCGTTGATTTTTTTTATTGGTGCAAATCAATAAATCCCTTATATTCCAAAAAGTCACAGATCATTCAGTTCCGTTGTTTTAGCTTATAATTATAAATTATTTCATTCTGGTTGCGGAAGAAAATTGTAATAAAATTTGAGATACTATTATCTGAAAGAATAACATACGTGGTTAATTCGAAAAGTAATGGATTTGGATGTGTCCTGTTCCTTCCACATACAGTACAGTGATATGAATATTCCGTACGAACTTCCTCATAGATTATCCGAGGCCTTCGTTGATTGTGTGCTGTGCTGTTACCACTACATAAGTAGTAAACGGATCTGGAAGTACTTACTGCTCCCTGTAATGCGGGTCCCTCTACGCACGCTACAGTGGTATTTGCAGGATCTCGACAACTACATCCTGATTTATTCCTAGATTACGCAGCGCGTTCTTTCGGTAAATTTCGAGCCTTTCGTCGACTAGGTGCTGGAAGTGCTGGTTCTTTCATTGACGGCACAGTGATATTGGTAGGATCTCGAATACTCCACACGAACTTCCTCATATATTTCCGAGACCGTTTATTTTATTATTTCCGAGGCTTTCTATGATTCTTCGCTGTGCTGTTACTCCTACACACGGAGTACATGGATCTGGATGTGTCTACTTCACCCAGTAGTGGTATACCTCCCCCCTTCACGTGGCAGTGGTATTTGTAGTACCTCGAATACTCCGTACTATTCGTAGGGTCTCGTTGAATTCTACATTTCAGCCATAGAACGGATTATAGCCGTCCTGTTATAGGTTTTGCTAGTTTAATTATTATCAAACCGAGTTTAATAGCTGGTGATCGTAGTACATAATTGGTCGAACTGTTATAGTTTCATTTTATAATCCACAATAAATCTCAGCGTATTATTTGTACACCGCTGCCAGTTTTATTTCCGTACTTAGAACTGCATAGTACTTTACTGCTAATCATTGCTTCGCTTACCTCCTTCTACTCCTGCCTTTCTCGCTTACGCACATGTTCAAAGTTTAAGCTTGCCTTGCACCCTATAAAATATGGCTTTGTGACTTACGAGCATTGGACTTACATTATTGTTGGAATTGACACCGACTGTATTGGATAAAGTCTTCGACATTGAATATAGCCATGGAACATCTTAACTATCCTAAATCTCTTTCTCGGCAAGTCGAGTTCGAGTAAGACGTTCAAACCACAGCAAAACAAAAGTTCCTTAAGCAGTGACCAAATACTTAAAGCTCACTTGAAAACTGACATTTTCACTGATCCCTAACGCCTAAGATAAAAAGGTACTCTTCTCCAACTGCAGCTTACCAGGCTACGCCTAAAGCGATCTGGAGGAAAAGGTGTAACAGATTCCTTTTCCCGGAGAAATAACTTCGGCAAACAAAAACTGTCAGCCCAGACATTTCTGTTGAAGAAAAACCCTTACAATACCACTCTTATCCAACGTTTTTGTTTTGTATTTTAGGTTTCGGAGAAAACTTTTGAAGGTGAATTTTATTTGTATGCCAATTTTATGGTAATATTTGCAAATATTTCTTCTGATGTCTTGGTATATTGTTGATAGAAGTCTAAAGAAACGATTTATTTTCTGTTTTCCTGGTTCAAAAAGACTGACATTCGATAATTCTTTCTTATATCGGTCTCTTAATTTATAGACTTAACTATCTTCATAAGCATTCAAAGCAGGTACATTCCTTTTGACAGTTTTTACTTTTTGAAGCCCTCTTCTATTTAGAGAAAAACTTATTGATCTTGGAACTAGGAATTGTGAACCAGCCATTTTTATTGTTCACAAAGAAATGAGTCGGGAGTACAACAAATGCACCATCAAGGTACTACGGGTACCTTGGGAAATATTCAAAACTTTGACTTATAGTTGGTTCAAATATACTCATAAATTTGTTGGCAATGAAAGGTGAAAGACAATTTTCCATGGATTCTCGAGTATTTAAAACTTGTGGCGTTCTGGCTCATCAGGATCTGGAAATTGTTCCTGATAGAGTCGAAAGCTCGAGCACTATCTCTGTTCGATTGTGAATCATGCATGTATTCTTTTGAATTACGTTTTCGATACTTATTAATTCTCCATGAAAAAGACTCGAAACGAAATAATAATCTGTCATAATTTCTCGTTAATATATGCAAGCGACATTCATTATAATTCTATGAAGTTGCTCCTTGATTTATAGTTATTGAAGCTCACTTCACAATTCAGTAGAACCTTCTGTTACGTTTTGAATCTTTTTTCAGCAAAATAGGAAATGATGTGAGTAATCCGTATTGAAATCATGACCAAAACACTTTCTAGGACAGCAAAATTTCATCAAAAACTCAAATAGTCGTCCATTCTACCAATTACATCGATGAATTGGAAAATTCAAAATTTGTCAATAATTTCTCTTTTCTCGAAAAAAACAGATTTTTAAGAGGTTATTCATAGTTAGCATAACAAACTCAAAATTGAATAAGTAATGGAAAGAAATGAGAATATGGATTACCTTTCAAAAGTCCAAGGAGAACTCAACTTCCGGTACTTCCGGAAATGAGAAACTAATTTAAATGTTCAGGATGTTAAGATATCATTCAAGATGAAATTTGGTTTTTATTTCATTGGAATCGATCATGAATTGTACGAAATGCAGCTTGGGGCGTTTTTCATGGAACACCGATATACAGTGTGTTCCAACGAAAATTTGACCCCCCCTATAACTCCGAAATGAGTAACATTAGCGAAGAACACCAAGACAAGTCGATTTTTGTTTCGAGGGGAGCATTTTCGAAATAATTCGAAACTTGTCAGATCAACCCCTACCCCAGCAACCCTAATTTCGAAATTCATCATAGGGAATAAGGGTCGAGTGGCACCTTACTGTAAAGGTCTGTCAATTCTCCATTCTGATTTGTCATTTTAGAATTTTAAATTAACATACAGGGTGTCCCAACCGAGGGTAAAGTTGAATTCTGCAAATCCCAAATACTAAATGAAATCGATTTATTTTGGCATAATGCAAGCGCAGGTTTATGCTCGGTCTAGAAAAACGACCTACACTTGTGAATTTGGAGTTGGTGCAATCAACCCTCTATTTCCAGCATCCCCAACTCAAAAATCATTCGATCGAAAATAGGTCAAGTGGCACCTCGTTGGAAAGGTATTTCAATTTTCTCTTCGAATTTGGTATTTTCGAAATTCAGAATCAGCATACAGGGTGTCCCGGAGCAGGAACACTGAAAACCCAAATAACTTTTGAAACTGGTTCATTTCGGTATAATACGAGAACATGTTTATGTTTGATTCGAGAATAAGACTCTCTTGCGTGAATATGGAATTTTTGCAATCAATCTCTTCCATTCAGCATACCCAACTCAAAAAATCATACAAGTGATTACAGGTTGAGTGGCAAAGTTCCAGAAAGATTTTTCTATTTTCTGAATCACTGAGGCATTGGTTTCAGTTTGGCAATCGAGGTTTTCTGGCGTGAGGATCAGGATGAGGGATGATGGAGAAACTGATTGGATGCTCATCTAAACAGGAAAACGAGATTTATTGAACTTGTATTCAATTGAAAACAAAAAACTAACTTGATTATTACAACAATTGTTCAAAATGACCTCCGCCCACCTCCATACAGTTATACAGACGATTTTCGAACTCTCTTCTCACATTAGCGAAAACTTCAGGAGTCAAAAGTCGGCATTCTGTGATAATCCTCATCCGCAGCTCCTCCAGGTTTTCTGGTCTTGTGGCATAAGCTTTAGATTTTAGATGGCCCCACAAAAAAAAATCTAGGGGATTTAAATCTGGTGACCTGGCTGGCCACTCAACAGGTCCTCTTCTACCAATCCACCTTCCTGGGAAATTTTCGTCTAAATATTGGCGCACCCGAGCATCATAATGCGGAGGAGCACCGTCTTGTTGAAAACGCATTTCGTCCTCAGAAAGAGTTGGATCGTTCTGTAAAATTTCTGTCAATCTAGGATGTATGTGTTCCTCTAACAACTGTAGGTAGCCATTTCCATTCAGATTACCCTCAATAAAGAAAGGCCCAACTAGATGATTGCCAAAATTCCTTCCCAAACGTTCAACTTCTGAGGCCTTTGCGTGTGGGCCTCTCTAAACCAATGAGGATTCTGTGTGTCCCAATATCGACAATTATGTCTATTCACTTCACCACTGAGCATAAAGGTGCTTTCATCAGAAAAACAGATGTTATTCAGAAAATTTGGATTAGCGTTTAGGTTTTCACTTAGATTTTCACAAAACTGTAAACGACGATCTGGATCATCTTCGTTTATTTCATGCACTAATTTTACCTTGTAGGGTGAAATTTGTGATGTTTCACGATTCTATGGACAGTTGTAGCTGATACACCAGTCAGACGAGATAGTTTTCTGATCGAAGTAGTATTCTCCATTTGTAGATGACCCACTACTGCCACTTCCATTGCCTCATTTCTGACAGGACATGCCACTTCATGTTTTTGTTTGCCACCGAACCCGTAGCTAGGAATTTGTCAACCAAATATTTAACGTACTGGTGACTGACTCCCTTTCTCTTTCAGGATGGTTCCTATCGAATATCCTTGCCGTTTCTTTGGCACAACTGTTATTTCGAAAATACGTCGATACAATTTCGACCCTTTCCTCAGTGGAATAAACCATTTTCAGATTAATTTCAACTGACGAACAACAACAATAATGAGGAACTGATCTGAATAATAATAATATTTCATTGCAAAATGAGAAATAACAGATGACTGCACGCCAGATGGAAATGAAAAAATGTGAACATTTTCAATGCAGAAATCAGCTTTATTTCTTCGTAATTGATGCTCAACACATCGTACCCCAATACTTTTAACAGTTTCGAATTAATTTTAGTTGATAATTTCAAATGACGATATTGAATTTTTCGAAAGCGACATCCTGTATGGAGAGCCGAACTGAATGAAATGCTTTAATCATTCTGGAATTCAAAAACCTTTCTGAAGATATGCCACTTGAATTATTTGTATGATTTTCAAGTTGGGGATGCTGAATGGAAGGGTTGATTGCAAAAATTCTATAACCACACAAGAAAGTCCTATTCTCGGATCAAACATGTTCTCGTATACCGAAATGAACCAGTTTCAAAAGTTATTTGGATTTTCAATGTTCCTGCTTCGGGACACCCTGTATGATGATTCTGAATTTCGAAAATACCAAATTCGAAGAGAAAATTGCAGTACCTTTCCAACGAGGTGCCACTTGACCTATTATCGATCGAATGATTTTTGAGTTGGGGATGCTGGAAATAGGGGTTGATTGCACCAACTCCAAATTCACAAGTGTAGGTCGTTTTTCTAGACCGAGCATAAACCTGAGCTTGCATTATGCCAAAATAAATCTATTTCATTTAGTATTTGGGATTTCCAGGAATTCAACTTCACCCTTGGTTGGGACACCCTGTATGTTAATTTAAAATTCTAAAATGACAAATCAAGGTGGAGAATTGACAGACCTTTTCAGTAAGGTGCCACTCGACCCTTATTCCCTATGATGAATTTCGAAATTAGGGTTGCTGGGGGTAGGGGGTTGATCTGAGAAGTTTCGAATTATTTCGAAAAATGCTCCCCCTTGAAACAAAAATCGACGTGTCTTGGTGTTTTTCGCTTATGTTACTCATTTCGGAGTTATAGGGGGGGTCAAATTTTCGTTGGAACACACTGTATACACTTTTGAACAGGGGGTGGTTTCGGAGTCTACGGGCCATGATCGATGGGTAATACTCGAAATCTGCCTGAAATTCCACCATGAGGATGGCTGTAAAAGGTAGTATTTCTCACGAAAACGCTGTCTACTCGACGCTATCCCCATACTCGGGGATTTCACATATTATATTACATGTAAAGTAGAAATAAAAATGAACTCACGGCCTGAATTTGTCTTTCAAGGAACATATTTGGTCATCCAAACAGGTATAATTTTTCACATCATACGTTTCCGTACCATTTATCATAGAACAGAAAGCAAATGTTTTATCATCAAAACACTTGAAGGGATTTATGCATTCTGTACCTACTTGCACCAGTGCTGTAATAATATTTTGGTTGAAAATAAGGAAAACCTCCTAAAAGAAAATTATTTCATAATGTAAACGCTGCTAGAAAACAACAAATAATATTACAAACTCACAAAAAAAATATGAAAATATAGGCCATTATTTCAATAGTAGATCATTTATAGCTGCATGTAGAAGTTCAGTGCACGCACACTTCAATGAAAATATCCGCCTCATATAATCGATTCGTTCATTCAAGTAAATTTATCAAGTTATATTGTCTAAGAAAGGGAATTATTATGATTACATTGGTTATTTGAGGAATAGAGGAATTAACTATCTCACATCAAATAGAGAAATTTTACGAAGTAAATATTTCCATGGTTTGATGTAATTACATACCACGTGTATGTACTATCACATCAATGGGATTATTCCGACTTCAAATATTATGAGGCCGACCTAAACGGAATAGCGGGCGGTAAAATTGTTTGAAAACATTAATCCGAATGAGGACTCATAAAAACAAGATTTATTGAGGAATTAAGGATTAGAAACATTAAGTTTTCCTAGAACTCTTTATTTTAGAAGCGGATACACGTGTTCACGACATTCATGAGTGTTCTTCAAATGTTCTCTTTTGTTTTCGGTGTTCTATCTTAATTTTAATTTTTATACATTTCTATCTAAATATCTACCCTTTGTCATATCGTTTTTGAAATGAATATTCCTTATTTTGCACAGATTGTCAAACTATTATTTATACAAATTCATACAAATTAAATGGGATCGGTTCCAAACTGGTTAAATGTGTTATATGGTTTATCATTCAAAATTCATTTCATCTTTTTATTTCATACATATCAAAAATGCATATAAAACAAGTACATATATTTGTACACCAATAATAAAATCCAAGATCCAAAAATAAAAACAAAAATCAAATAACTTTCTGTTAAATAATTTTTTTTTAATGATTTTAATCTGGAGATGATGAAGAAATGGTAACCAGCAGATCACTGTCGTCATCATTTTTCGTTGGTAAGGATGGGCCTAGCTCAAAAAATTGTCGAACCTTGTTTGTCTTGCCTACTTATCTATTTTGTTCTTCAGTGATTTATAACAGTTAATAACTGAGTTAATTTCTCGAGAAACTTGAGCGCTACGTTTGACGCCAGGATAGTTTTCAAGGAGGATGTTTATTGCTTGCTCGAAAAAGGAGAAAGCTTCCGACAAATTTATTGATGTTTGAATACAACAAGCTCTGTTTCTTTATCAAATGCTTGCAACTGAATGAGTTCCTCATATGCAAGAGGTTTCTTATCTGCTTCAAGTAGATCAAACACATCACGTTCGTTCAAACCTTCAATGCCGAGATCATGTACTAGATCCAAAATGTTTTGCCTAATTTCAGGAAGGAAATTAACTTCTGCATCAATAATTTTACACATTCGGGCCTTATTTTTATCCAAACATGGTTCATTGTTGTTAATTTCAATTACTTCCATGATTCACTGATGCTGTCAGCAGAATCCTTGATGTTATAGTCTTTCCAATATGTATCATTTGAAGATTCATCATCGGTTTCCCTTATAAGTTGTCGGAAAGTGTGACGTAGGTAAAATTCCTTGAAATTTTGGCTATTGCACCCTAATCCATTGGATGGATTAGAGCTGTTGTATATTTTGGAAGGTTTCTAATGATGACATCATCAGATAGTTCAGATAAATTAGTAGGATGTCCTGGTGCATTATCCGATATTAGCAAAGCCTTTTTGCGTAAGTTATTGTCTCACAATTATTTTTTCTTTTCTATAGAAAAATGATTTTGGAACCAATCCTCAAAAGTAGCTTCAGTCATGTAAGCTTCCTCGATGGATCTCCATATGACGGGTAATTGATGTTTTTTTTAGTCCTTCCAGAGGCCTTGGATTTTTGGACAAATATATTCAAAGTGGTTTTAAGTTAAAATCACCGCGACATCTGCACCAAGTAGCAAAGTCAGTGGTTTTTTAGATATCTTAGAACCAGGTGCAGATTTTTCGGTTTTTGAAATGTTCGTGCGATCAGGCATTCGCTTCCAATAAAGCCCTGTTTCGTCTACGTTAAACACTTGTTCAGGTTTATAACCACCTTTTCTATAATCATCTCTTAAAATGAGTGCTATCTGCTTCAACTTTTCTTCATATTATGCAAATCAAATCTATTTTTTTAATTTTTCAAACCATTCTTGGCTTGCTTGGAATGTAACATCTTCAATAAATCCATCAGTATTTTTCTTATTCAAATTTTCGAAAATGCTTAAAGCTTTCTCCTGGATAGTCATTTTACTCATGGCATTCTCCGTTTATTATTGTCCTCAATCCATATAATCAATAATTTTTTCATAATCTAGTTACTTCGAGTGTTAATCTCGAGACATTTGAAGTTGTAGGAGAATGCCAATTTATCGCGAATAATTTGAATGGTACTTTTAGTTTAGTTCCTAGGAGACTGATTTTCGGCATATTTTCTATAAGTCTCCGAAGTCGATATACGTTTCGGAAAAATTTTGTTGAAAAAATAATGAAATTATAAAATAAATTTAATTAAAAATACACATCGAAAATGTTTAATTTGTACATACATACATATCACTAATAAATATGGACATAAAACAGTCACAGACAAGTCTAAACCAGCCGCTTTAGTGTACACTAAATAACGCTCGTAAACAAGAGGAAATAGAAAATAGTGTTCATCGAGATTGCTCTTGCGCAAGATTGGCAATATATAGATATATCCACATCGAAAAGAAGTGATATCAATGTACCAACGAGTAGTGTCAGAGGCTTTCTCCCCGGAAAAATCCAGTGTACGGACCTTAGTCAAGTAACACTGAATGTTACTCATTAATAGTTTCCTTTGTATGAAGTGGTGAACGATCGAATAGAATACTGCTCTGAATATAAATATGACAAAATTGTCAGTTAATTATATTACATTTATGAAAACAAATAAATAAAATATGAAATGAGATTCTGAGCAGTATAAACTAAAGAGAAAACCTATGACTCTACCTCATTATTTTTTCGGAAAGAAACCTACGAAGAATATTACAAGATTTGATCACTGTTATCTTTTGTAACTGTTCAAACAAATTTTTCTTCAGATCCAAAATCTCAATACTTTGGTGAAGATTCCTAGGAATAACATCTGTTGTGGAAATAATAATCGGTAGAATGAAAATTTTTTCATTTTCCACATTTTTTATCTCGTCGCCAAGCATCATATATTTAGAAATTTTTTCATTGTATTTATTTTGTATATTATGTGTGTCGGGTATAGCAATATCACTCACATATGTTATTTGATTATCTTTATCAGTAAGAATGATATCTGGTCTATTGTGTTTTGTGTTTTAAAGCTCTGTTGCAAAGAATTGTTTTATCAAAATAAAGTTTATATTTGTCATTTTCACAAATAATCTATATATATATATATATATATATATATATATATATATATATATATATATATATACAGGGTATACAGGGTGCTTCAACGAAAACTAAACAGAGGCTATATCTACCAAGATATTCATTTCTGATAAAACGCAAAAACATATATATTATGTGTGTCGGGTATAGCAATATCACTCATATATGTTATTTTATTATGTTTATCAGTAAGAATGATATCTGGTCTATTGTGTTTTGTGTTTAAAAGCTCTGTTGCAAAGAATTGTTTCATCAAAATAAAGTTTATATTTGTCATTTTCACAAATAATCTATATATATATATATATATATATATATATATATATATATATATATATATATATATATATATATATATATATATATATATATATATATATACAGGGTATACAGGGCGCTTCAACGAAAACTAAACAGAGACTATATCTACCAAGATATTCATTTCTGATCAAAACGGAAAAACAGGTCAATTTTTGTTTCTAGGGGGACATCTTTTGGGGTGCAATACTTGCCTGAAATATTAATCGCCTAAGCGGGGGTTGCAATCCTTGAACAATTTGAATAGGGAAAATGGGTCAAGTGATGACTCAAAAGAAGGGTGATATCTTTGTCTACATCGCATTGAACGAATTTCCACTTTTAATTGAAAACTGTAAGAGATACAGGGTGAGCAACTGAAAGATAGGAAGACTATTTCCCCGAGACAGTTCAAGTTTCAATGAGGTAAAATGGAACAGATCCATGCTGATCAATGGCAGTCATCATCAAGTACCATCTTCATCTCGAATTTCAACCCCTGGAGCAGGGGTGACAACCCTTGAAAATTTGGAAGAGGGTGGATGGGTCGAGTGATAACTCGAAAGAAAGATATTATCTTTGTCTGCATTCACGTGAAAGAATTTTCATTTTTGATTGAACTTTGTAGAAGATACAGAGTGAGCCACTGAAAAATATAGAAGACTATCGCCCTAAGACTACTGGAGTATTAGAGCGAAAAACTGGAATAGATTCGTTCTAGATCAAAAGCTGTCATCTTCCGAAATCACTCTCAACTCGAATTTCAACCCAATATTTCGATCCAGTGATACCTTTCAAGTAAAGGATTTCGATTGCCTTCATGACGGCTCGCAATAATTCTATTCTCATTCAGTTCCATAGGAGTTAGAGGATGTGACTGAAGATGCAATGCATGGTATGCCATCTATTTTCGACCAGTTTCAGACAGGGGTTGATTTTTCACTGAATAAACACCATTTGAAAGACAATTACTCGTTTGAGACATTTGGTTTCAAATGTAATAGTTAAAAAACTAATACAATGGCTGAGAATAAAGAGGGAAATAAACGAAAGGAGAAAATAAACGAGTAAAAGTTGTACTTTATTACCCGATAAAATGACCTGAACTGAATTCACTAATACTCAACGTAAATGTTCGAATTTTTGGCCACCAACCCCCATGCACATAAACAAATTTTGAGTGAAACGTTCACGGACATTCTGTAAATTTCAGGTGTGATTTGGTCACACTCATAGACAATGCGCTCTCAGGTCGTTCAAATCAGCAAATTAAGTTTTATAGATTATACTTCTGAGGTGGCCCCATAGGAAAAAGTCTAATGGACTGAGATCCGGAGATCGTAGGGGCCATTCCGTTGGGTCACTCCTTCCAATCCAACGACCAGGAAAATGATCATCCAAAATACTCGAGCTTGTTGTGCAAAATACGTGGGCGCTCCATCTTGTTGAAATTCAACCTCGTTCTCCGAATAGCGGGTGTCATTCTCTATGATCTCCGTTATTGCTGGGTCGATAAATTCTTCCAATAGTTGATAATACAACTCTCCGGTAAGATTTTCAGTCCTGAAAAACGGTCCAATGGGGTGATCGAAATAAATAAATATCAACCCAAACATTTAGTTTTTGGGACTGGAGAGTGTGAATTTCGTGGAATATTTGCGGCTTAGAATCTGCCCAATAACGGAAATTATGGCGGTTTACGGTTTCATTCAGAAGAAATGTACATTCGTCCGAAAGACAAAAGTGAAATAAATAATGAAGATTGTTCATGACCCTCTCACTTATGGTCTCGCAGAATTGAAGTCTTCGATCGAAATCATATTCGTTAAGTTCTTGAACTAATTTGATTTTATATGGATAAAACTTATATCCCCTCAGAATGCAGAAAATACTCTTTTGGTTTACATCACTTACATCTGCCAATTTCCGTAGGCTCAGGGTAGGATCAACCACCGTTTGACCAAGCACCGCCACTTCCACAGCTTCATTTCTTACTGGCCGCCCAATTACGCGCTTCTTATTTTGTACCGATCCAGTTTGAAATTTGGCAACAAATTCTAGTACATACTTCAAAGTCAATTTAGCACCTTCGTGGCGTTGTTTGAAGATATGTGCTGTTATGTTCGCGCAACTATCAGAACTGAAAAATAGTTCAATTATTTCAACCCTCTCAGCTATCGAGTGACGATTCTATGAAAACTAAATTTTGAATAGAAAAGAAACTATTGTGATGAATGCAACAGAATTTTCACAACTAATGTGGAATAAAATTGGGACGATGAAATTGAAACAAAAAGTACGAAAACATTGAGAATCAATGTTTTCGTTGAAGAAATCTGATCATTGTAACATCTGCGTTCCTGATTCGTAATGTTGATTCGTATCTTAAAATAAGAGTCATTTTACATGAGGACGACGATCATACAGTCACACCTGTGAAACCAAAAAAGCTTCCTTTCAGTCAACTGATAAAACGCATGTACATGTGAACCCAACTCTTCATGCATTGCTCGCATATCGTACAACGAATGTTCAAAGATCAATAGAGTTACTATGACTGATAGTTTTATCATTATCTTTCAAGATTCATAATCCTTCATAATTATTCCAATGTTTCAGCTGCTCACCCAGTAATTTTGCACACCATTGTGGAAACAAACAAAAATACTTTCTCAGAAGGTTATAACTGGACCTATCTTCTGCTTGAAAAATAACACAGGGTGGTCACCTCTGCTCCAGTGGTTGAAATTTGAGATGTGAATGGTGTTTCGGAAGATGAGAGCCTTTGATCTGGAATGAATCTGTTCCATTTTTTTGGACTAATACTTGAATAGCTCAGGGCGATAGATAGTCTCCTCTATTTTTCAGTAGCTCACTCTACAGTTTTCAATCACAAATGAAAATTCGTTCACGGGGATGCAGAAGAAAATAATACCTTCCGTTTGACTTATCACTCGACCCATCTACCCTCTTCCAAATTTTCAAGGGTGGTCACCCCTGCTCTAGGGGTTGAAATTCGAGATGAGGATGGTACTTGATGATGACTGCCATTAATCAGCATGGATCAGTTCCATTTAACTTTACTGAAACTTGAATAGAATCAGGGAAACAGTCTTCCCTATCTTTCAGTTGCTCACCATGTATCTCTTACAGTTTTCAATTAAAAATGGAAATTCGCTCAAGGCGATGTAGACACCTTTCTTTTGAGTCATCACTCGACCCATCTTCCCTATTCAAAATGTTCAAGGATTGCAACCCCCGCTTAGGGGATTGATATTTCAGGCAAGTTTTGTACCCCAAAAGATGACTCCCTTGAAACAAAAATTGACCTGTTTTTGCGTGTTGAACAGAAATGATTATCTTGGTAATTATAGCCTCTGTTTAGTTTTCGTTGAAGCACCCTGTATATATATATCATTATTCGCACAGAAGTTTTGATTCAAGTAGTAGAAAATGAAACCTAAACAGGATAATTCTTTTAACGAATGATAAAATCGAGATGATTAAAACGTAAATCGAGGTATGTGTTGACATATTTTTTATTTGTGCCTTCTGTCAGGTGTCCGCATATATCATACTCTGCATTTTACATGATGAACTTATCAGTGTGTCGTTATTAAATATTGTTAAAGTGAGGTTTGAACCCAATTTTCTCAATTGACTGCCATGAAGTTCTCCAAAGATGAAATGGTTGATATGATTTTTATTCTGGGTGAGTGTGATAGAAATTCTTTGTTGGAAAGTAGAGTTTATGCACAAAGGTTTCCTGATAAAAGGCATCCTGATGCAAGATGCTTTCAAAAACTTCTAATTAGATTTATCGAAACGGGTAATATCGCCTACAAAAAAAAAATGGAAAACCAAAAACTGCTACAGCTGAAGACAACCAGTTATCACAGTTTTGTTGACGGAGACAGAGGACCCATATAAAAGCCAAAGAGGGATTTCTCTGTTAACAGATATAGGTCAAACTTCCGTCCAGAGAATCTTGAAAGTGAATAAATTTCATGCATATCATGTACAGCTGCACCAGGAACTGAACAATCAAGACTATGAAAATCGAATCAATTTTGGCAATTGGGCAAGTGACAAAGTAGCAGCAAATCCAAATATGTTTAGCAGAGTCCTTTTCTCGAACGAGGCAACTTTCCACAAGAATGGGCACAACTTTCATTATTACGCCACGGAAAATCCATACCTCATGAGACAAATAGATCACCAGCATAGTTGGTCCTTGAATGTATGGACCGCTTTAGTAGACGGATATCTAATTGGGCTGCACTTTTTCGACGGGCACCTCAATAGCAAAATGTATTCAGATTTTCTGCAAAGTCATCTACGAATGTTACTTGCCGATGTACCAGAGCATATAAGACAAGATTTGTGGTTTCAACAAGATAGAGCACCGGCACATTAATCAATCAGGTTAAGGAGCATCTGAATCATGTATTTCCAAACAAATTGATAGGACGTGGTGGTCCTGTTAGATGGCCAGCTAGGTCTCCTGACCTATCGAGTCTGAATTTTTTCTTGTGGGTTTATATTAAGGGCATTGTTTACCAGATTCCTTCTAAAATACAGTTGGATATGAGACGGAGAATAGTCGACGCCTTTCAGTCAGTTAATCCGCAAAAAATTTCGAGAGTTCAACGGTCTCACCTAAGAAGGATTGAGTTGTGTCTACAAAGAAACGGGCAACATTTCGAACACTTATTGAAATAGTTCAACATTTTGTAGATTATCTCACCAAAAACCAATCTGTTACGTATTTCATACACGATTACCTTAAAATGTCTCCATTTATCTGATGAAGTATAATGATATGTACTAATAAACTCTTCTTTCGCAACCTCTGATTTTATTATTTTAGATTTTTTATTTCGAAAATGGTCGAAGATAAAAATAAGGCTACTTCTGCAGAAATATGGCACAATATTTTATGCGTTGACATGAATGATAAAATATAGAATATTCCATTTGAAAAAATCAACATATGATATTTTTAAAATTACAATATTCAATAATTTCTTTGAGTCACTTCTGTATGAAATGAGGATAATCTATTTCAATTCATCTATAGACCTATCCTTGGGCAATGAAAAAACGAAAGGAAAAAGTATTCATCATCTCTGGCTGAAGGAGCATGCGATGATGTGAGAGCCTATTTTCATGAATTTTTAAGGAAAAAAAATATTGTGAAAAAACTACTCACCAAAAACCTTATTACTCAAAGATATTATAGCAGAGTTTAGGACGCTCTTGAATCTTCATCAAAAAAGTGGTCTTCCAATCTGAAAAAATCTCCCAAGATTTTTTTATAGAAAATTGGGACACCCTGTTTACTTCAAAATAAATTGCTGAAGTAGATTTTTACTTTTCAAATACAATATTTATTATGGGTTCCGGACTCCCTCGAAATATCTGAGATCAAAGAATTTATATGCTTTATGAATTTTATTTTTCATGAAGAGGTACAGTCATTGGTATTAAGATCTCCCAACAATATTTTTAGATTAGTCAATATTATTCTTATATTAATATATTTAAATAAGAAACTTATGTATTGTTTTGAAATTTGTATTACTGGCCATTGTGTATTTTCATAAAAGAAATATCTTCTTCTCATCCAACCCAAATGTTCGTCTCAGACGGTTCTCAGCAAATGAAATGTACTTTTGGTGGACGGCGTTTTAATTACTATCCTGAAAATTATGTTATAAGTTATTATATTCGAATCATAACAGAGATGAGTCATAAAATGAATGTTTAAATATACCACTCTGCCTGAAATTCAACCTAAAACTTATTGACGTATGTCTCTTAATTCTGTTATTTTCAAATAGAACCCAAAAAAATCGTTAGGTTACTCAATCTTTTATTTCTCTTGACATTCGAAATGATATTTGTTGATAAAACGAGGTAGTGATGAGTAAGTCAGAGGTCACCGAAAAGACTAAGTCAAAAAGTAAGGTAAGGTTAGATGACGAATTGTTTCCGTCTGGTCAAACTGTCAGAACAGAATACTGTTGGAACGTTGTATCGTCTGCGCGTATAAATACGAGAACAGATTTGTGATGTGAAACTGTTGTTATTTTTTCGCAACGATCATGCCTCCTAGCATAAGGATTCGGTCGTTCGAAATCTTCATAAAAAATGTCTCTCATATGGTTCAGCAACCACCCAATTTAGTTTAATTGGCACCGTATTCTGGTTCTTCCCGAAACTGGAAAATTACGTGTCTTCGTTTTGATTCGATTAAGGAGGTATGCATTTCAAAAATGTTTAATACTCCTAAGATTCCTGTGAATATCTGAAGTGCTTTAGAGGTGATGAAATAAATAAGAAAGGAAATCTAGAAGTTCTCAAATAATCAATAATTAAATTACTATGAATAGACTTAAACTGGGCTCACCTAAATTTCTCTTCTGGATTTGCAGGATTTATCTGAAAGTAGAATATTACAATAATATAAAGAATGAAATTTTTCATCAAATCAATAAAATGGATTAAAAATTTAATTTTCGTCGGCAGTAATGTACCCAGTGTTATAACAAAAATTTGATCCCACCTTGCTTAAAGCAATTTTATCAAAAACCACTTAGATTACTCAATTTTGATTCGAGATGAAAATTTTGGTTGATGCAAACCATATGAAATTAACACACCAACATCAACATTCCTCAATTTGAGATTCATTTTGGCAAAATTGTTCCTTGTGTCACTTTTTTGGAAAGATCTTTCGATTTTCTACTCAAATTTGTTATTCCAAATGCTAAGTTCAATTGATTTGGAACAACTTGGTAGTAGGTTTTCTGGTAATGAGATTTAGAATGGGGCCGTATCTTGAAGGTCAGAATTGAAAAAAACTTCGTCGAACATCCTTTCTTATTTTCTGACAAAGTAGAAACAGAATAAGGACGCTCAAGAAACTAAAAATCAAAATACTGAATATCCCTAAAAGGTGGCCAGATGATCCCCATCCACCTCCACAATAGATTTTTGAATTTTCGTCTCAGATGTTAAAAATCTGCATTTCTTCCGCAGCTCTCTGAAGTTTTCAGGTTGTGGTCTAAGCTTTTGATTTGAGATGACTATGTCGGAAGAAATTAAAAGGATTCAAAAATACTTGTTTAGACCCTTCCTTTTCTGCCAATTCACCGACCTGAAATGATGATCCAAATATTGTCGCACACAAACACTCAAATGCGAAAGTGCACTGTTATGCTGAGAACCTATTTTATTCCTGAAAGAAATTTATCATTCTCGAAGTTTCCAGTAGATTTGGGATTTATCACATCCATCAACTGCAAATAATGATGAAAAAAGCCCAAATATTCAATTCGTGAAGCCTTTCTCTCTCTGTCCCATTGAGAATTTCGGTTATCCTAATACCTACAATTTTATGCCTCTTTACCATACTATTCACTATGAAGGTGGTCTCATCAGAAAAATAAACGAATAAATTTTATACGGAAGATATGGATCGTTGTTTATATGTTTATTTGAATTTTGGAAAAAAAAATGCGAGAGACGATCAGGATCGTTGGAGGACATAATAAATTATTAGCTCAAAAACTTCTTTCCTCATTGAGAAAATGAATCGCTGAACGGCGAACCAATTTAATTGGTGTTTTATTGTATACACGAACCTTTTAACTACGAAGAAGACAGCATTAAATTTATGAATGATGAAATACACTCCCCATATAAATCCATACTTTTACGACAATACTATAAAAACTTTTAGTTTGGTCATTCAAGAGTCGCTTGGTAACTTTCAGAAGTGTAAAATAAGAAGATATCATTCAAAAGGGATGAATTTATTATGGAAAATATCAATAATAATAAAAATATCTTCAAACATTCGCGAAGAGACAAATCAAGTAGCATCGAATGGTAACTAATCATTTTCAAAATCGAGTTTTTCCTCACCGGGCCCTAGTTACTGCCAGTATACGTCTCGGAAGCCCTTCAAACAAATTTTGGATGTACTCTTGAGTCACTGAGTTCCAAATTTCAGGCAGCAGATTTTCTAGTTGTTGGAGTATTCTACAAGGCATCCTACGTTGCTGAATTTGCAACCCCATGGACGTCCCAAACATGTTCTATGGGATTCAAGTCGGGACTTCTGGCTGGCCATCTTAAAATATCAATTTCGGCATATTGCATAAATTCTGTAACTATGCTAGCTGAATGAGGCCGAGCATTATCATGCACATAAATGAAGTTTTCGCCAATCAATGGCCCAAATGGTACAACATGGGGTTTAAGGATATCTGCAATGTATCTGGCCGCTGTCATTATTCCATTATTCACTAGGATTAACTCAGTTCGACCATGAAAAGGAATGCCTTCCCACACCATTACTGAGCCCCTCCGAAGTTTTTGGTTTGCCGCATACTGCATTGCTGATACCGTTCGTCTGAATACAGGCAGGCGTTTATTATTTCATACTAGACAGAACCTGGACTAGTCGGAAAATAGAACATTCTACCATTCTGGAATACCCCAATTTGAATGTTCCCTCGCAAACTGAAGTCTTGTCACTTGATGCTCTCTGGTGGGACGCGGGCCGGTAGAAGCCACCCTTGGTCTGATATCGTCTTCTCTGATCCTGTTCCTAACAATTTGCAATGAAATATGCACATTTCTGGAAAGTGCAAGTTCATTGTGTAACATTCCAGCCGTACAGTGTCGAACTCTTGTGCGGTTAAACAAAGCCACCGATCATCAACTGGTGTTGTTATCTGATTTCTTCCCTGTCCGGCCCTTTTTCCATATTCCCCTGTTTCGTGTGACCGATTAATTGTCCTTGAGATAGTGCTTTGGTTAATATTCAACAAGTTAGCCACGTAACGTTGGCTTCGCCCCACCTCTTGAAGTTTTACAATTCCTACCACTTCATGATAACTCAAATAGCGTTCAGGACGTTCACCAGCCATTACAATGAATTCAAAGATTCGAAAATCAACAAGAAACACAGAAAACTTGCATTAATTAAGCGTGAAACCGAAGAGGAATTGAATGAATACTAATAGTCAAATAAACTCATTCTTGTTTCAGACGTGTTTGAGATAATATGGAAACAAATGTTACTACATAGATAAGATTAACCCCCCATATGTCCAAAAACATATGTTGACAAAGAAACTGCGATCGAGCTGCTTGATCGATTGTGGAATTCAGAATACCAGGTGATGCGACAATTTTTGTGATGTCTGTATTTAACTTTCCTTCGAAGACTGTAATATGTAAGGAAATCAGAAATATGGTTGGAAGGTTAAAGTTCAGGAAAACAATATCACCACTCCCGTTGCTAATGATTCGAGAGACGATGAACCACTAAGTAACCTTCAGCCAAATTTAGTAGAACCGGTGTAATTTCAAGACGAGTTAAAACTGACTGATCAATTTGAAGACTTCTGGGACATCTCAACCCAAATCTGTCAATGCCACTAGTAATGTATAGATACCGTTACGGAATGAGATGAAGTATTTGAGTCGGGTGAATTAAGAGACACTATTTTTGCAATTTGCCTTCACTCCTAATGACTATTTTTCCGATTAATGTTGAAGCAGAACGGGTTTTTTCTGCTGTTGTTTATTTAGTCTGCAAGATCAGGAGCCGTTCAGCTGAAGATATAAGTTAACATTTGTGAAATATAATAATTTTAAGCTCTCTTTTAATATTCCCTTTTTGAAAGTGATAACTATATTCATTATATTCGAAAAATAGTGATAAAATATTAATTATTCCGTGCTTTAACTCTTGTGTTATTCAGTTAAAAAATTCGAATATTCTCTAGTGTAGAGGAAGTACGTACAAAATGAAATAGAAACACAAAATGACACAGGCATCATATTTTAAATTCTGCAGCTTCTATCCCGTCTAAGACAACTTTATCACATGACTCTATCGGCTCATACCAACATGTCACATCGTAAAATCGCGCTTTTCTTTAGTTTGGATGTCATGGCCGACGACAAATATTGGTAAGCTACGAGTTATTTTTAATTGCAGTGTTTTTTTGTAGTTTTATTATAGTTTTCACAGTTTTACTTCGCGTATACATATACTGCTCTATGTAAGTATTTATTCTTGTGTCTTAATAACTTTTACTGTAAATAACGCTAATTTTGCATTTGTTGTCGAATTTTAATTTTTATAATGTTTATGGTTTTTCGTTTTGTACATAAGTCCTCGAGTAATTATTCTGGTCCCCACTATCTGTTTTCCTCCATTTGAAGCAGTTCATTGATTTACAGATATACCAAAATGCCACGTAATTATAAGCACAAGACTGATCGCCAATCCTGGAATGAGGAATCAATGCGTAAAGCTGTAGAAGCAGTTCGCAACAATAAAATCGGCTAGCTTTCGGCATCTAAAACATTTGGAGTGCCACAAGCAACTTTCTGAAGACATGCTTCGTATAGTATCAAATCTTTGGAGTCCAGTGCGAACGGTCTAGGATGTGGGAAAGCTACTTTTCCATTTGATGTAGAAAGAAAATTGGTGGAGCATTTAAAATTACTAGAATCTCATTGGTTTGGACTGATGCGACCTTCTTTTCAAGAATGGCAGAATGCAACTGTTTTATTCATAAGTTCAATCCACAAAAATAGAAAACTGGACAAGAATGGATGGAAGGAATTTTTAGACGAAATAAAATATATCTCTTCGCAAACCAGAACCTACTCGTGTTCAAGCTTTTGATCGGCTTCAGGTTATATAGTGTTTTGAGATGTACACAAATCTGCTGGAATCGGAGACCGTTGGTCCACACCGAATTCATAATGCTGACCAATCGAGCCTGTATACTGTACAAAAACCCAAAGGTATTGGCTAGTGCTGGCAGGAAGTAAGTTGGCGTAGTAAATCTCGCGGAACGTAGAACCAACACGACTGTTATTTGTCGTGTTAATGCTGTTCGTATGTTTATTCCAGCGATGCTGATTTTTTCGAGGAAAAATGTTGAATCATTCATCGACCATAAAGTTATATTGATAGTAGATGGCCATGTAAGTCACCAAAGGATTGAATCCTTACAATATGCGAAACAAAATGGCATCATGCTTCTTTGTCTACCTATTCATTGAACTATGCAGCCTCTAGATATCTCATTTTTTGCGCCCTCACAGACTTATTTCAACCAAGGGACATTCAAATTTCTAAAGCAACACCCAGGGCGTGTCGTTACACAATTTCAGATTGTTGGCTTGTTCAAGAAATTATGTGGTAAGTGAGTTACAGTGCAAAGTAGATGTAACGGATTTAAAGCAGAGACATTTTGACTGAAAATCCAGAAATATTTTTTTTATATATACGAACCTGTATCAAATTTGCGATGGCATCGTTTAATAGCTCCTACTCCAGTTCCCATAGATGAACCCTCTACAGAGCAGCTAGATAGTTCAATTTTACTTCCAGTAACGAACGGTCATCAAGCTTCTAAAACTGCAGAATTTCCAGATCTGCAGCAAACACCTGATGAAAATAACACAATTCAAACAACAGACTCTACTGAACAAGCTGAGAAGTCAAGATCAACCACTGGTCAAGTTCTTAATTTACTTGCTCCAAATCAATATCGCCCGTCTGTTCCCCAACAGATAGAATATTCCCATAAGAACATCATTCATCCTATACTCTAGAAGAGCGCTTGCAAATATTGCAATGCTTTTTTCCCTCGCTCAAAAGATGTGTTGTTCGCATTGAACCCACGCTTCTTGAGCAGACGTTCCTAACCGAACTGAGCAAGCTTTGTCGTATCTGTCATTTACTCCATATGTAGTATGCCATTTTGTACAGAGCATATGGACAAAATGGATTTTCGATAAGCTTAGTTAAACTAAAAGTAAATTTTTCCTAGTTTGGTTTTTCTTTTAAAAGTTTATTAGAATTTATAGATTCATAGGTATAAAATCAAGGATTGCTGGTGTACAATATGAATTTGTTGTGATCAATTAATAAAAAGTTGTTTATTTGTTTGTTTGTTAATCCTCTAACGTGCTCTATTTCCGCCTTTTGGCCAATGACACGCCGGGGAATTCTGTCACCTCACTAACCCGGGAATTTTGCTGGACCCCTCTCGTGTCGAGGGAAGAGATCTTTAATGTCCAACACATCTCTGTTAGACAGGACCGACGGCTTTACGTCTCCTCCTGAAGACTGATACTCAAGCGATTCCCAGAATCCGAAACAACTTTGTGGGGATTGAACCCAGGTAACTCTGCGCAGGAGACAAGCATCATATCCACTACGCCACCGAGCCGGCAATTAATAAAAAGTTATGACTTAAAAACGAAACTGTGTCATTTTGTACGTAAGTCCTCTATGATTGAAGTCTAACTTCAATTTGCGGGATCCTACAAATAAGAAAAAATACCGAATTACATATTGTTAACCTCGGAATACCAGGATCGACATTATGAGACGAGATTGCATTTTCCAAATTTTCGTTTCTTGGAGTACAGAACAATGTTTTATCAGTTTTTCTTCATTTTGATATTATATTTACTGCGATCTCGAAAAGATCGAATTTACGTCATCAAGGCATTTCACATAGCCAGTTACGTTTTTCTACGAAAGAATAAATCGAACTGGCGACTGAAATATATATATATATATATATATATATATATATATATATATATATATATATATATATATATATATATATATATATATATATATATATATATATATATATATATATATATATATATATATATATATATATATATATATATATATATATATATATATATATATATATATATATATATATATATATATATATATATATATATATATATATATATATATATATATATATATATATATATATATATATATATATATATATATAATATATATATATATATATATATATATATATATATATATATATATATATAATATATATATATATATATATATATATATATATATATATATATATATATATATATATATATATATATATATATATATATATATATATATATATATATATATATATATATATATATATATATATATATATATATATATATATATATATATACTGGGTGATTCACCAGTGGCGCTGTGCTCTGTAGCTCGTACACTCTTGAAGATTTAATTCATGGTCGAACGATATTGTATTTAGAAACTGAAAATCTACTCTAGCAATTTATTTTGAAGAAGTAAACAGGGTATCTCAATTTTCTATAAAAAAATCTTGGGAGGTTTCTTCCGATTGGAAGACCACTTTTTTGTTGAAGATTGAAGAGCGTCCTGAATTCTGCTATAATATCTTTGAGTAATAAAAGTTTTTGGTCAGTAGTTTTGTCACAATATTTTTTATTCCGTAAAAATTCATGAAAATAGGCTCTCACATCATCGCATGCTCCTTCGGCCAGAGAGGATGAATATTTTTTTTCTTTTGTTTTACTATTGCCTAAGGATAGCTTCATTGATGAATTGAAATAGATTATCCTCATTTTATACAGGAGAGACTCAAAAAAATTATTGAATATTGTAATTTTAAAAATATCATATCTTGATTTCTTCAAATGGAACATCCTGTATTTTATTATTTATGTCTACTCATAAAATATTGTGCCATATATTCGCAAAAGTAACCTTATCTTTATTTTTTCGAAATAAAAAAAATGATAAACTAAAATAATGAAATCACAGGTATATATATATATATATATATATATATATATATATATATATATATATATATATATATATATATATATATATATATTTATATATGTGAAATCTCTCTTTGGCTTTTTTATGGGTCTTCTGTCACTGTCAACAAAACTATAGCTGTAGCAGTTCTTGGTTTTCATGTTTTTGTAAGCGATATTACCCGTTTCGCTGAATCTAATTAGAAGTTTTGAAAGCATCTTGCATCAGGATGCCTCTTATCAGAAACCTTTGTGCATAAACTATCATATCAACCATTTCTTCTTTGGAGAATTTTTGGGCAGTCAATTGAGTCAATTGAGAAAATTGGGTTCAAACCTCACTTTAAAAATGATTAATAACAAAACACTGATAAGTTCACCATGTAAATGCGAATATGATATGTCCGGACACCTGACAGAAGGCACAAAAAAAAGTCAACACATACCTCGAATTGTCTTGTTTAGGTTTAATTTTTACTACTTGAATCATTACAGAAAAAACACTTCTGTGCGAATAATGATGCATGTTGATGAGTTTGTTCGGTTCGTAGAATTTTCATCGAAAATTTTAACAAACAATCGAATATTTCTAAAATGATCGAAGATAAAGATGAGGTTACTTCTGCAAAATATAGCACATTTAATGCATTGACATGAATAATAAAATACAGGGTGTCTCAATACAATACCGGGACACCAAAAATGATTATAAAAGCTCACGAAAACTTGAAACACTAAACTCTCCTCAGTCTTAAGTTCAACCTGAAATCAAATATATATATATATATATATATATATATATATATATATATATATATATATATATATATATATATATATATATATATATATATATATATATATATATATATATATATATATATATATATATATATATATATATATATATATATATATATATATATATATATATATATATATATATATATATATATATATATATATATATATATATATATATATATATATATATATATATATATTCATTTGATTGCGTTGCGTTGGAATATGAATTTAAGACTGAGGAGAGTTTAGTGTTTCAAAATATTTGGAGCTTTCATAATCTTTGGTGTTCCGTTGACGTAATTAAAATTTATACAGTAGCTTCTCACTCAGTTGGTTGAGCTCAGATTGTTGCTGAGGACATTTGTCGTTACCTATATTAATGTTTTTTTTGGCAGGATTGTTGAGTATGAGTTTCTTTATTAGGATTTGTTTGAAAATAATTGTGTTGGAGAATGGAACCTTGAGTAGATGATGAATAGACGTAGTCTTTCCGACTGTAATAACTCTGAAACAATGAAAAATAGCCTTCATTTCGATGGAAATAATTACTTGGGAAACTATATTTTAATCAGCGACATAGTCGTTTCAGGAATACCTCTAATTATGTAATATTTATGTTATGTATTATATTATTGCTCAGTAAGATCAAGACTTCGGCAGAGCCAGATGAAATAGATGCCAAATTGGGTTCAGCGCCTTTGTGGGTTACTTTTTCGAGGTGGACGATTCTGTTACCCGATTATTGTAGAACATATATAAATTTTGCTTGATCTCCTTGGATCGGACTGTAGTGAGGAAATTTTCTCGTCTTGTAGCTTGAGGACATCAGAATGGACTATTAGGGTCGTTAAATGTTCACCCATAGTGCAAGAATGATTTTCCAGCATCAATTGGCAACCAGTCACTTTTGCCTTCAGAGACTCCTTGGTTGTTTTAATGTCTGGAATAACTATAGGTATATCGATGAGTTTAGTCATGAGATACAAGAATTGATCGTAAACCACCAGTACCGGAGAGACCGTCTCTGAATTCGATGATTTTTTTGTGCTAGAAAGTGTTTTAGTCGTTTTTTCAGTTCGGATAGTTCACATTAGTTCTTATTTTGGATAAAAAAGACCCAAAACGAAACAGAAGATTCTAATGAATCCTGAAGTAAGTTCGTGGCGAAATAACATAGAAGATAGCGGAGCGATCTTTTTAGCATTATAATGGATGTCATTCGCAATTATTAACGATAAACTATGACAGATTAGGTACCTACCCTCTTATTTCTGTTATTGTTTTGTTTCGAATCGTTTTGAAGGAAAATTAAAGGGTATGGAAGACAAAAATCAACTGAATACCCACATAGTACAAGCCAATTTTCAATCTGATGGAAAATGTGCTCGAGCATTTCGATTCAAACAGGAATGATTTTCAGATTGTGATGACCCAGAATGCCACAAGTTTTCCAGACTCGAAAATCACTTACGAATCATAGTGCAATGTCTTGTTGAGGGTAGAAGCGAACCCATAAACATCTGTTCGACAAATTTCTGCAGAAACTGGGACGGTCCAATATGTACGATAATATAAATATAAGATTTATGTTTCTCAAAAAATTTGAGCTCTGAAGAACATGGTAGTGTTACACGGCCCGTTTTCTTGAGTTTTTTTTTCTGTTAGAATGAATTGAGATTATTTGATTTTTATTTGGTCTGATGCGTGTACTTCCCACAACAAAAGCCATTCCACCAGAAATCATTTTATACATTGGAGCCCCAGCAGAATCCGCATAATATAATGAACAATAATTTTCATCGCATCTGGTGCGCCATTTATAGGAATTGTTTGATAGGACCAATTTTCATACAAGGAGATTTGAATCAGAACAATTGTAATGAAATTTTCATTCGAACATTGAAAGATTACCTCGATGATCTTCTTTCGGAAGAACAAAGAAAAATCTACTTCCAACAAGATGATGCTGTTTCTCACAACTCAGCTTTGAATGTGAACTGGCTGGACAATAATTTTGGTGATCATTGGATAGGGTCAAATGGTGTCCACTTCGCTTCCCTGATTTTACCCGTTTTGATTTTTGGCTCTATAGTTACCTGCACTTCACCAGAAAATTTCGACGTTTTGAGAGGAAGAATAAGAACCACCTGTGCAGAAATTCCTCCAGTTCCACGTGTTGTATTTAGGAGATACCAATAGCGTATACATGAAAAATTTTCATATGAATTGAGTTAATTTATTTCTATGTTTTCGGTTTATTGAAACATAGGTCCTCATTTTCTTGAAGAGCTTTTTTGGGACATCGAGCATCTTTCCAAATTGGTAGATTTTTAGGAGTGGATCAGCTTTGGACTGTGAGTTATGGGAGATATCAGACATGTTATCTATGATGAAATTCCGCATCTATACTAAAATAATTCATCCAAATTCTTATCACATACCCTAATAACAATATGGTAGGCTGGAGTAAAACCCAATGATCCCAATACTCAGTAAACAGGCGCCGAATCACTTTTCAAATTGTAAAATTTCAGATAAACCTGAGTTATATGGTCAATTTCTATGTCTGTTATTTCCCGTAGGTGCTTGTTTAATTGTTAAACAATAATGTCACAAATAATTCGGAAAAATTCTCGAAGCCAAAAAAACGGGCTATTTTTCAATTTAGTCTGGTTTATCACAATCTGGAAATCGTTGTCTATAGAGTCGAAATGCTCAAGAACTATTTGTGTTAGATTGAAAATAGGCTCTTGTTATGTCTGTATTCACTGGGTTTTCGTCTTTTTACTTATTAATTTCCGTGAAAAAGATTCTAAACGAAACAATAACAAGAATTTGCGGGTGGGTACCTAATGTGTCATAATATTCTAGTTAATAATTAGTAATGGCATCAATTATAATTATACGCAGATTGTTCTGTAATTTTCAATGGTACTTCGCCATAGAGCTTACTTTACGATTCATTAAAATATCCTGATGCGTTTTGAGTTTTTTTTTACCCAAAGTACGAAATAACGTGAATTATTTAACTGAAATAATGACCAAAATACTTTCTAGGACACAAAAGTTTAATCACAAACTCGAACAGTGGCCCATTCTACGAATTACAGCGATATATTCGAAATGTGAGGTTTTTCCGAGATTTTGCGATAATTTGTTTTTCCTCGGCCAATGCAGCGTTTTGAGTGATACTTCTTATGATAGGAGATACTCAATTTTGAATGAGTTATCGAAAAAAAAATGAAAATGTGTGGTTACCATTTGAAAAGTCCAAGTGGAGGTTAACTCCTAGTATTTCTGGATTTTGTTTATTCAAATCGATCACCAATTATAGGAGATATCACTTGGTGCGTGTTTCACGAAACTGCTGATATTAGCTAACCAATGATAAGACTAGCGACAAGTTGCTAGGTTATGTTGCATATTCAAGATCGTTCTATTCACTGCTATGAAATATATTTATGAAGGTAAATACGTTGTTCGTAGTTTTTGTTTCAACCGAATAAAATAGGTTCCAGAACATTAAGATTTGATTGATTGGTATCATCTGAAATTCAAGAAGATACACTTCATCTTTATGTGTATAATTTTGTTCATGTTCAGATTGAAAGCATAATATTTTCATCGAAATTGAAGTTAATCATTTGCTTTCAAGTGTTAAGTAATGATGAAGTTAATTTATGCAATTAGTTACTGGGTCCAGAAAGTTGGTTGAAATATGATAAAAATGATTTGTGATTATAAAATTGAAATATCTTACTTCCACTCTGCTCCAAAGGAATCCATTCTCCAGTCTGTTTGTTCCATGTCCACAAATCGGGACAGATTTGAGTTGAATCTATAAATTTCATATAATAATCGCTATGAAAAACGTATTTTGTATTTCCCTTGGTGAATTGAAGTACGCCATTAACTGATTCCCATATTCCATCATATGGATATAAAATATGTCCTTCACAGTCACCAACACAGCTCAAAGGAAATTCCCCGAATTTAGTGTCATCTGAAAAAAAAAAGTTGTATGCATGCATGATAAATGTAATTTCTCATTCTATAAAGTGCATCCCAAACATGTCGCAAGTAAAAAAAAGATTTATGGGAATGAATCAGGTGAATAAAATACAAATTGAGTACCCCACTTCCTTAGCGTGACGTGGTCGTGGGGAACCATTGTGCTGAAAATAAAGAATTCTTTTGAGATCATGGTACTCCATCTGAAAATGCTTCAGTTATATCATAATTCGCCACATAGGCTTTGTTCGAAATTCCATGCATACCATACATTAAAACAGTATCGAGCTGACGTTCCATTTCGAAGTTGCGACTTGGATTGGTATTAGACAAATACTTGTGCTGAGTCATAGTGATTGATTATACCTCATCTCGTGGTCATTGTTTTAAATTACAACGATCAAATTCGTGTTTTTCTTGAATTTTTTTCATAGAAACCAATGGCAAGAAGCATGCAAAAATTGGGTTGGATTAGGTTAGGTTAGATTTTCTGTTATATGTATCGAATCCATGTTAAATTATTTAAGGCTCCACGCTGTGTATGTCAGCCTCCTTTTTAATCTACCGGGTAGAATTTGACGGATTGTTTATGACAGCCCTTATATCATGAAGAAATCATTCTTTTCTATCCTCAACATCATATTTTTGACTTCCTTAGCTATTGAACGAAACGCTTTTAACGAGATTCAACTTAAGTTTCTTGAACAAGTTCTATGAAGGTACCTTTCTTTTGGAAAACGATGAGGATTTGTTTCTTTTACAGTGTTTGCTTCGCATAAATTACTCTTCTCGAAGTTTCTGTAAGTCATTCCGGCGAAAAACTTACAGATATTTTATGAAGTGAACAATGAAGTTTCACTTCAAAAATTGAGAATGAAAGTGATATTTATTCTTCGAGTACAGAATGACAAATTTATGCATTGAACTGCATTAGTCTATTAGAAAATATTTCAAAAATTCATCAAAGCATCGCGGAATAGCTAAAATCTTTGTCCATTCTCTATGGAGTTTCGAAATGTGACTCCGAGCCCAATTCTATTGGATTAATAGTTTTTTCGTGAGCGAGTGGGAATTACTTTAATTTTTATTTGGTTTGTTGAAATTGTGATATTCTCTAGTTTCATGTGTAAATGTCACGGTATGAAAAAGGAGTCAAACCAGCATATTCTGTTCTTTTCTATGATCTAAGGTTTCTCTTCTCATGATCTAGCATGCAGCTAACATAGACTAAAATTGGTGAATGAAACGTTGACATTAGCTACTCGGAAATATATCAATATTTCTAGTATTGAGGAAGGTACCATAATGAAAACATATGGCAGTGTTAGATATTTTTGAGAGGGAAAAATCTTCGTCCTATAAAATCAAATCTGTTTATTGCTTTCATAGATTGGTAAGGAGATATAAAATTGAGTGTGGGCTGCTTAACAGCCCTGCCACTGCGACCCAGTAGTCTATTGTGGCACATTATATTCTACATTTCAACTTCAACTCCATCCTTCTTGTAAATGATATAAGTTTTGCGGGTGAGAGCTTCATACACTCAGTCAGTTCCAGTTTGATGTATCCAAGTTCCTCAAGCCTGATTCTTAGGCCTAGCACGGAGATTTTATTAAGCCAAGCTTTGACTCTGGCAGTGGAAGGTCTACTGATGAAGGTCGAAAATGTCTGAGATCTGTGAGGCTTAACCAGTGCTATCGTACCTACAGGTTCAACTACAGGTTTTTTTCTTCCTTGCAGTCTTCAGGGGCATTCCAAGCCTAAGCTCCGGTCGGGTGAATCCCAAGGCTGTTCCTCGAGCGGCCAATGAGTCCGCATTCTCGTTGCACTCAATGCTCGAGTAGCCCGGTATACTCAACTTTAGTGCAACTTGGTTATCCGCGAGCAGGAAGTAAGCGTTCAATGAATAATATCTCTATTTGAGAATTAGTAGCAAGTAAGTTAAGACAGATCGAATGTTCCTTGGCAGCGCCTAGATTATATACACCGGCTCCAACACTATGGCCGTCTGTGCACCAAAAGGAGCCCTCAAGTAGAGGGTTTTTGGAGCTGGCTCAATCCTGTGTGTTAGGAATGATGATCTGGAATGTCAGATCCATCTTGGATTTGGGTATTGCTAGGTCAGACTTCATAGCATTTCGTTATCCCCAATTCAAGGCTGCTAAGCGCCGGGCACAAAGCTATACATATTTGTTCCATTTCGGGTAAGGTAATGGAATCTCTAGGTAGCCATTTAAGCTGCTCATCTAATCATCAGGCGAAGAAGTGCAAGGCTCAGTATTAGTTCCATGGCCACAGTAGTTGAGATTGCTTTTTTAGATTGCACTCTCATCAAGCAAAGCGGCCATATATGATACGTGGTCTCACCACCATCATATACAGCCACAGAAGTTGCTTTGGGGCAGAACTTAATTTTTTTCCACAAGACATTCGACATGCTCATGAGGAATGTCTAGCCTTGTGTGTTATGTTTTCCAGATGCAAATTCCACGTGATATTTTAATTCCTCCGCAATCGGAATAAACACTCCAGTTAGGTTTGGAGAGAGGATACGAATATCCTGCTTTTCCTAGTGAATGGTACTATAAGAGTTTCGTGGGGACGTATACCAAGTTTACTAAGTCTCACACCATCCCTGAATAGCAGAAATAGCCTTACATAAAAAATTCAAGTTTGACTAAAATTTGGAAAACCTCAGGACAAAGAAAATGTCTGCACCACTGCATCATTTTGGAATAAATATGTTTTATGCATATCGGTTTCAAAATAATTCTATTGCGATTTTACCGCGATCAAAACACACCAAAAGAATTAAAATGAAGTGAAGATAGCCACCCTTTTCATCCACGGTTTCAATTTGGAAACACCGCATTGTTTCAGCGTATTCCTTGATTCCAGCCACGGATTCTAGCCCTAACTAATTTTCAGTTCGAATACGGTGTTTTTTTTATGAAAATTGACAAATTTTTTGTATCGTTATCGATTCATTGCATTTTATTTCATCTGCTTATGAAAGGAGCTCAGTATTTCCTTGATTTATACCTTCTAGAACAAGAAATATATAGTTTTCCGAGTTTTTTCTAGATATTTTCCTTTCTAAGTGATGTGCATGATTTTTACAATCAGAATATTTTCTTTTGTGTTGAAGTGCTCGTAATAGTGAAGGAATTTTCAATGTCACTGGTTTGTATAACTAACTATGAATTAACATAATTTATTACGTCACGTGAGAGTAATATATCGATTCAAGAGCTTTTCCGCGATAATTTCCAATTCAAGTATTGTGCTTGATTTTCGCTATTGAACTATTCTTTACAATATTATTCTACGTATAAAAATGAAGAAAATTTCAATGTCACCCATCCGAGAAATGATCTACGATTCTTTATGGTTTATTATACCGCGTAGTAGGAACATATGAAGTTCTTTGTTTTTTCGCCATAATTTCCATTATAACTGATGTGCGTGATTTAATCTGCCCACTCTGGAAAAGGAATTTTCAACGTCAGCCATTTCGGAAATGAACCACGAATTTCTTAGTTTTATTATTTCGCATACCAGGAACTTATGAAGTTCATAGTTTTTTCGCCATAATTTCCATTCTAAATAATATGCATAATTTTCGCACTCGTCATATTGTTTTTTATGCTATTCTCCCCACTACAGAAAAGGAATGTTCTCAAAGTAATGTGCTTCATTTCCGCTATCAACTTATTGCTCTCTATACTATTTTGCCTACTCTAGAGAAGGAATTTTCAATATCACACATTTCGAAAATCAACCACGAATTTTCTAGTTTTATTACTCCACGCATGAGGAACCAATGAAGTTCATAGATTTTCCGCCATAATTTCCGTTGAAAGTGATGTGCGTGATTTTTGATATTAACATATATTTCTTATAATGTTTTTCCCGCTCCGAAGTAAGAATTTTCAATGTCACCCTTTTCGGAAATGAACCACGAATTTTCTAGTTTTATTACTCCACGTACGAAGAACATATGAAGTTCATAGTTTTTCCGCCACAATTATGATTAAAAGTGATTAGTGTAATTTTTTATATTAACATATTGTTCTCTATGATTTTTTTTCAACTCTGCAGCAAGAATTTTCAATGTCACCTATTTCGGGATTGAACCACAAATTTTCTAGATTTATTACTCCACGTACGAGGAACATATATAATTTATAGTTTTTCTACCATAGTTTCCATTCAAAGTGATGTGCATAATTTTCGCTATAGAGAGGTTGTTCTCCATGCTATTCTGCGTACTTCAGAAAAGGAATGTTCAATGTCACCCATTGTGAATGTTGAACTTTCCTTTCTGAAGGAGGTGGCTATTCGATCCACTCTTCATATTCATCTTCAACCAGGGCCACATAAAAGTCGTACAATGTGGTTGGATGCCATGAACAGGAGCACTTGCCTGCTATATGGCGCAGGTTGACGATAGTAATGAAGAGTGTAAAGGAAAGCAATCTCCTTCAGGAATAGATATTTAATATTCTACGGACTCAATTATGTTTCCTCAATAAAAGTTTTCAATGTGTTTAACCATATCGATTAAATTCGCATCATTATTGTGATGAAATTGTTGTTCGTTATCTAAGCGGTACAGAGTGAGCTGATTCCAAGGTCTTAGTAAGGCAGCTCGGTGATCTCTTTCTCTAGGACCAATTCAGTGGTTGTGGCATTTTTTGACTAAATTCCTTGATATGCCAAAAAATTCTTCGACACAACGATTTTCGCGTAGATATGATGTAAACATGTTTTATTTGAATACGGACCATAGAGTGCGGTCAATTTAAACATCCGAAGCTACAATGATCGTAGAATTGCCCAAAACAACATCAGAAATGAAATGTAAAAGGTCCTCGTTAATCCGATACCTTGAAAAAAATTTACACCGGATCATGGTGTCAATTGATTCCGCCGTTACTACGTGATAGTTACAATCATGATGAAGAAATTAAAGTATGTATTTAACTATCACAAGAGATTTTATTGAAAATCAGGATTGCAATTTCGGTCTCTCAGCCATCTTCAGCAAGTTGTATAAGTATTATTACTAAAGTAGAAAATACATACATATATAAACAGGAAGGTTCAAAATTAAAAAGGATGCAAACAACAGGTAATAAAATAATTATGATAAAAGCAGATATTATTTAAAGATTTCAAATAGAGATGAATAATCCGGGCCATAGTGGTCGTTCAGAAGATTATCTCTATGGGGGGTTTGTTGCAGTTTGAAAATTTCGATTGCTTCCAAGAAATCTAAGTTTCATCCCTGGGGTATTCTATGAATAATTCGAAGTTGATCTATGGGTATAAAATGATAGCCGTTTTTGATACAATGTGAATCAAAAAGTGGATTCGTCTGTTCTCTGGTTATTGTAATCCGCTCCTTCTATCTTGTTTTGAATGAAAGACCAGTTTGACCTATATAGACGCCTTCACAATCTATACAGGACAACTTTTAATTTTTTAGTATTGTCAAATTTATCAGTTTCATAAAAACATTCCTGGGAGAGTTTAATGTGGGTCTTGAAAGCTACTTTTTTATTCTGATTTGAGATGACATTTGCAATCTTTTCGCCAATAGGGCCAAAATATGTCAATGAAATATATTGATCTGTATTAGTTGATTTTATACGTGGGTAAATATTATGATATGCTATTTGTGTTTGCTCTTTTCGGATCATTTCGTTAATTATATTTGAGGGTTAATCATTGTTTTTAGCTTTTTCTTTAATAGTTGACACTTCCCTGGACATATTTTCTTCGTCGGAGAGAACGCCCTATGAATGGATGATACTGATATTTGCATCGCTTATGACTCAACGCACCCAAAATCTCATAAATACGCTGCATTCAATTCAATGATTCATAAGGCTTTCTCTCTGCCATTTTTCGAAAAAAATTATTCAGGGAAGTGTCAACTGTTAAAGAACTAGTTAAAAACAATGGTTATCCCTCAAATATAATAAACGAAATGATCCGAAAAAACAAACAGTTGTCCTGGTGATGATTCTGTGACTCACTTCTTTATAATAGAAATTAAAATGATCGAGTACCTTGAAATGTCATATGCTTAAGAGGGATAATTTTCTCAAAAAGGCCTAACGCCGATCCTGATAGCTATTTGACATTTTGTTGCAGAACGTTTTATTCATCTTACTTCCTCCGCTTACTATCTCTTTTATTCTACGCGAATCTTACAAGAATCTCAACCGCACAGATATTCTTGTCGAATTGTAGGTTAGTTTACTTTATATGCCAGTGTAACCTTGAGAAAAATCTGTCTGCGTGGCTAGACACGCGTCTAGCATTTCAAGATAAAGCTGGTACACGAGTACCAGCTTTATCTTGAAATGCCCAACACATGAAATACAATTAGTCTTGAGCGTCTCGGTATAGTGAAAACACGTGTTTGTTCTGACCTATTTCATACTTTTTTGTATTTAATAACAAAAATATCAGTATATAGTTTTATTTTGAACTTGTTACTGTTGAACGTGGTATGAAGTACTGAAGGAGCGGATAAATTTTCAGCGAAGAACAGAGTATTAGAGCACATGTATGTGAATCAGTTTTATGTTTTGAAAACCATGCCTACGTTGCGGCAAGAAATTGAACTAAGAGCATGAGGAAGGAAGTTCTTGGATTCTCAACATAAAATTAACCAAGTCGGTTCGCTTTAATTCAAAGATTATATTATGGAAACAGCTCGGATTCGTTCTGATGCTAAGGCAATGTGCTTGCTCTAGTTGAATTTGAATACGATTTGGCCGCTTGAGGCTAAGTATCATCATGATTGCTTTATTTCCTTCTTGAAAACGACCATTGGGGTTAGAGTTGGTTATCTTCAAGATGAAACTGCAAATATGGCAATGGAGAAAATATTCACTTACATAGAGATTATCGACGCTTGCAAAACTACCACTTTAGATAATAGGACGATAAAGGCACGCTTAAAACTCAGGTATGGTGATAAAATTATAACCACTGGAAAATTGGGAACATGAACATTTATATGTTTCACTCCAATCTTCACCAGAAAAACTGCTGTACACAATTTTTTGCAACTGTAAAGAGAGATTTATGGCTAAATATAGTAGCAAAGGAGTTGGAGTGTTTTGTTCTCTATCATGTACAAATTGTCGAGATTACAAGAAATTTTCGAGGCAGAGGTTTTTCTAACTGAACCTTCATAATAAGTACTATTGTTTCCTCCTTATAATTCAAATTTTCGAGAATACCTGGAATCTGTACAATAGGATGAAATATAGTAATTGAAGGTTGATATTCGATATGAATTTGTGTCGAAGGATTAGTAACTATGTTTGTAAGTTAGGTTTTAAGTACCTAGTATCTTTGTGATACCTCGATGGGTTTATATAGGATTAAAGACAAAACAACGGAAATTTCAAAAGGTACAATCGTTTTGCGCTATCGTGAGTAGGAATGATTCGAATTTACCTGGTTGTCAGTTTAATAATACAAATTCATTAAAAATGGTAAAAACTCAATTCATCTAGATAATTTCTGCAAACAAATCAAATATGAAACAAAAAATGAGTTAACTAACGAAAAATTGAAAATTATCTATCTCAGATAGTTCTTCATCAGAACCACACTCGGAGGCAAAATTAGCGGAACACTCGAAAATTTAACCAAATTCCAAGTCCTATATTTTTCCTAATTCTCAACCGATTTAGATGATTTGTTCGTCAAGTTATAGATCAACTCTTCTGCTTTGTAGAAATTATAAGCGAATACAAAAAAAAAAAAATTGAAAAAAATTTTATACGGGGGCAAAACTAAAAGTATTTTTTTTGTCAAAAATTCGTAACACCCTGTGGAATTTCGTGGTCCGAGTTGAAACGTACAATATCATGATCTGTCAAGATACATCTTCCTACAGTAACGCCCTTCTTGTTTCATGCATTTATCTCTATTTTTACAAGAGATATACAATTTGAAGCGAAAAGTCACAAATTTCAAGAATTTGTTTTTAATCTTGCGTAGGTGCATAACATCGGAGGTTAGCCAAAAAATAAAATCAAAATTAGAGAAGCGGAAATCTAACGAAATTTTTGAAATTCACTGGCCAATTTCACGTTCCGGGATAACTAGAAGTACACTGGAAAAATCGTTGATTTTGCACATTTATTTTTGAATTTTTTTGTGTGACACTCTATAATAATTATCATTCCTGTCCAAAATTGAGAGCAGGTGTGCATCCTGGCGATACACTCGTGAAATGAAATGAACATGTTGAGAAAAATGTTCATGATGACATGACATGACAAAAAAAAACATTTGATTTTAGTAGCGAGTATGACCCCTCCGAGCTCTTATTACAGCGCGCATACTCCCAATGATGTTGTCATCATCTATCATCTGTTGAGGTATGTTGTCCCACTCTTCCACCAAAGCCAATGTCAGCTCTTCAACGTTGCCTGGATTCCGTTGTCGAACCCTTCTTCCAAGAATGTCCCAAACGTGTTCGATCGGGTTTAAATCCGGTGACCGCGACGGCCAGTCCATTCGTGTGATCCTAACTCCATTGACTATGCGCGCAGTATGAGGGCGCGCGTTATCGTGTATAAAAAGGAAATTTTTCCCCTATGTAAGGAGCAAAAGGCACAACATAGGGCTCCAAGATTTCTGTTATATACCGATGGGCATTAAGTGATCCATTGCCAATAATCTCCAGTTCTGTTCGTACCCCCAAGCATATGCCACCCCATATCATAACTGACCCTCCACCGTATAGCTCAGTTCCTGCGAAGTTCGCTTGATTGTACCATTCCCCTCGATGCCTCCATATTCTATCTCTACCATCCACGAAATTCACACAATATCGGCTCTCATCACTAAATAAAACTCGTCTCCACTGATTGATTGTCCATGCTACATGCTCCCTAGAAAACGCCAATCTTGCTACCCGATGGGCTCTATCGAGTCTTGGTGCTCTTGTTTGCGCGTATGATCTCAGACCAATTTCATTTAATCGTCTTCTGACTGTCCTCACATTAACGTTAATGTTATCCACTGCCTTTAAAAGGTTACGTGCCTGAACAGCAGTAAGACGAGGATTTCTTATGGTTTGATTGACGATGAAACGGTCATGTATAGCGCGGGTTGCCCAATTTCTTCCTTGTCCTCGCCTCTTCACGTACAATCCAGTTTCCCTGTAACCTCGGTAGAGTCGATGGATAACCGACGTCGAGACACCCAAAATGGTACAGATTGAGCGGTAGGTGCGCCCTTCCTCGATCATTGTAACTCCTTGCTACTGAGGTTGGTGGTAAATCTCTTATTCTGAATGAAAAATACCGTTTCGAATCGTAAACAGTAAAAGAATCACAAAACACCGAAACCGATCGAATTTGTATCAAATCAAGGAATGGAAAACTCTCATTCTTTAAACAAGTGCAAATGTGGTCATATACAAAAAAACGTGTGTTGTATTTCATATTTGGTAAAAAAAGGTGTGCACATGTGTAAATGAAAAGTTTCATCAATGGTCCCAGAATTCGGTTGTGTATTTCAATACCTACCGACTGTTATCTGAGTGATAATAGGAAAATTCCAAATTGATAGACGAATTTTAATGACAATTTCTTGATTCAATGGAATTTCTCCAAAATGGTGATTTTTCACTTGAAATTAAATATATTTTGCAAAAATAGAGATAAACGCATGAAACAAGAAGGGCGTTACTGTAGGAAGATGTGTCTTGACAGACCATGATATTGTACGTTTCAACTCGGACCACGAAATTCCACAGGGTGTTACGAATTTTTGACAAAACACTTTTAGTTTTGCCCCCGTATAAAATTTTTTAAAATTTTTTTGTTTTCTCTTATAATTTCTACAAAGCAGAAGAGTTGATCTATAACTTGCCGAACAAACCATCTACATCGGTTGAGAATTAGGAAAAATATCGAACTTCGAATTTGGTTAAATTTTCGAGTGTTCCGCTAATTTTGCCTCCGAGTGTAGCGGTTGCTGTCATTATCGTCTACTTGCGAAGTAATTATGAAATTGTCGACAACGTCATCCAGCATAGGTTTTCGCTCCATAAAAGATTGTTCAATTTTTTGCCTATTATCACATAATGATTTCCACTGATCTGGAGAAAACGAAGAGAAAAAATCACCACACAGTTTTTTCATATTTTTCATTAAGAAATCAACATTCCTGTCAGCTACATAAACTTTTATGGATGCCCAAACTTTTTCAATGGAGTTTAAGTCAGGATGATATCGGGGTAGTCTGAGTACATTGTGGCCCTGATGATTCAGGAGTTTGTAAATAGTATACGTTTTATATTTGGGTTTGTGCAATTTGATTAGATAATGAAGTTCTGCTTTGAGTACCCCATCTGCGAAGGCAATATGTATTCGGGTGTTTTTCTGTTTATACATTGTGATATGGGGAGTTATTGATCTATAGCACACATTTTGGTAGTAAATTTGGAATAAGTTTTTCTCTCAATCGTTTTTCGTAGTTTGCGAAATTCATATCATCATGATAATCGCCGGATTTACAATAGGACTTAAAGGCCAGATATGCGTTTCGTACGAATCCACGTTCACTACCACGTTCAAAATTATCAGTCTTGGTCCTTTTGAAACAGGCTGACGTGGGCCCGTCGTTTCTTTCTCACTCTCTTTTCTTGACGGTATCGTTTGATCCTTCTTAAATAATTTAAGCGTAGTTGCTGTATTAAAGATTTTTCCAGAACGCCATTGCTCTCAAAAATTTTCGAATGTTCACTCGTGATCCTGTATATTCATTCTCATCGACGAACTTTTCATGGATTCGCTTTGATATGGGTACCATTTTATCGACAAAGTAAGAATTGACGACAAATCTACGAAGCAGAGCTCTATCGAAGTCATCGAGAACTGTCTTCGTTGCTGATTTTCTGCCTTTTTTATCAGGAGTTAAAAAACTGGTACTTTCGCAATCTTCAATCTCAATCATTTTGTTCGAAAATTTTTGCACAGTTCGCAAACCTACTCCAGTTGCGACAGCTAAACGCTCTTGAACCTTTTTCAAAGAAATTACAGGTTCATTCTGTATCTTTTCACAATTCATGAAAAAATTACATTTGCAATTATTTCCCTGGATTGCCCACATAATTTTTTTCCGTTCCAAATTGGAAGCGAACTCCATCCTCTTCAAAACTTAGAAATATTTAGTCTCTTTTCTTGACGGTATCGTTTGATCCTTAAATAATTCAAGCGTAGTTGCTGTATTCAAGGTTTTTCCATAAGTAGTAGTTTCTATTTGTTTTCGTCTTAATCCAACAGAACGCCATTGCTCTCAAAACTTTTCGAATGCTCACTTGTTATCCTGTATTTTCATTCTCATCGACGAAGTTTTGATGGATTCCTTTCAATATGGGTACCATGTTTTCGTTGCTGATTTTCTGCCTTTTTTATCGGGAGTTGAAAAACTGGTACTTTCGCGATCTTCAATTTTTGCACAGTTCGCAAACCTACTCTAGTTGCGACAGCTAAACACTCTTGAACCCTTTTCGAAGAAATTACAGGTTCATTCTGCACCTCTTCTCAATTCATAAAAAAATGACATTCGCAATTATTTCCCTGGATTGCTCACTCAATTTTTTCCGTTTCAAATTGGAAGCGAACTCCATCCACTCCAAAACTTAGAAATATTGAAATGAAATTTGCAAGATTCGGTCCTGTTCGCTTGGCTCATCTTAAAGCTTCAAAGGCTCATTGAGAACTGAGCTCTTGGCCACGTGACTCGCAAAGTTAACGCGCAACCTTCGACCGCTGAAACTTTTTTTCTGGTTTCGAATCTATGAGGACTTTTTAGATTCAGTGTTTTGAACAATACTACCAACTTTCAGCTGGCTGTGAATTTTTGTACCTTTACTCCTATTTTTTGGTCCAATTTGACCGATTTTATATGGGATTTTACTTTTGTTGGAAGCACTATTCTCTTCATTTTCAAAAATATAATACAAATGTTGTCGATTTTTACACTCGCTAATCTTTTTCACGAAGAGACTGAAATTGTCTCAATTCATTTGGTGCCAGTGCATCAGAGATTCATGTTGTTCTATGAGTAAAAACTACAGTTTTTTTACGTCCTGTCCAAGACTATAGTTATTTCTGTTGTTTGAATAAATGTAGATCATAGAAATTTTCTGCGATATTAAAGTTAAACGTGCTATCACCATTTTATGCTGAAGTATAATATCAATTGAGCGTATTGTTTGTTGTGTGTTCAAAGTTATTTCAGTCAAAAATTTGTTCAACTGTGTGTTTCGTTCCATCAAGGTGCAGAATGAAATCATCACTACGAAAATTATTATTATATTCAAAGTGGGTATGATTCAGCTGCAATGGCAGAACATATTTGAATCGGTGTTTTATCATTAACAGAACGTTCAAAGCACCAAGAAGAAAGAAATATTATGAAAGAGATAATAAAGAAGCAATAGTTGAAGTAATAGGAGCTGTATTAATCAAACCATCCTTTCCGACTAGGAGAATAGAGGCAGAAAAAGCAATTTCGAGACGTCGTATACTGAATATTCTGAAGGGAAGCAAGTTAATCATACAAAGTTTGTTCGTTTTGGGTTTTCAGGGAACGAAGTTACTATAGACCGAAGACATCGCTCGAATACTCCAAGAATTGGAGGACGAAGATTCAATGCAACATGGGGATGTAGACATAAGTAAAGATGCAGATGACCTGGTCTACGAAGAAGAAAGGATTGAGGATGACAACCATCACAGTGATTCGGAACAAGAATTTGAAGAAGCCGATGTAGGAGGTGACCTCGAGTTCGGTGAAAACATTCAGATTTATGTTGGGAAAGATAATGGAACAATATGGGTAAATTAACCTGTGGCATATACTTTCCAAACAAGATCAAACAATATTATCGAGACTTTTACTGGACCCAAAGGGGCCCCTCTCCAATGTATGTCCGAGCTTGAATGTTTTTTTGTAATCATGTCTCCGGACATCAACGAAGACATTGCACAGAATACAAATATCTACATACAGAAGAAGAGAAATGAAAACACAGTCGAGTCGGAAAAAAGATTTTAAATTTACCAATAAAAATGAAATCTTGGACTTTTTGGTGCTTCCTTTCTAATGGTGGTCAAAAGAGGAAATCGAACCAATCTGGCACAATTTTTCACAACCAACGGCAACGGGTTTACTGATATTGCAGACTAATTTCAGTGAATGACGTTTTCGGTTATTACTAAGAAGCATACGGTTTAATGACATTACCTCAAGACACCAACATATGGACAGTGACAGATTAGCTCCAATTTCGGAACTTTTGAATAAATTTATTCAAAATTGTCTGCGTTCATATGTTCTAGGAGAGTTTTTCATCCAATATATGGCAATAAAGCCCGCTGAATATGAAATAAAAATTTATACCATGTGTGATGCTCGTACCTTTTATACATACTGCATTAAAGCATATTGTAGTCAACAAAATACGGGCCTCTTCGCTACCTGGAACAAGCCTCATGACGTCGTTGTCAGATTGACAGAGCCGATAAAAAAGAGTAACAGAAATGTTACTACTGATAACTGATTTAGCAGCTGACTTGCTAAAAATGGGTTGACCTTCTTGGGAACCTCAAAAAACAACAAAAAAGAGATTCCTTCCTAGTTTGTTGAAAACATTCCTGGTTGGAGACTGGAAATTACCTGTTTGGTGCCCAACCTGATACAACATTGGTGTCCATGGTCACCAAGAAAAAAAAACTAGTACTTGTTTTGCCCACTATGCATAACGATAATGAAAATGATGCTGAAATAGGTAAACCTAATCATATAGTGGACTACAATACAACAAAAGGGGGTGTAGTCCCTGTTGATCTGATGAGTAGACGCTGCTCTACTTCTAGAATAACTCAAAGGTAGCCTTTAGTAATTTTCACCGATTCTTTAATGTGGCTGAAAAAAATTCCTTCAAGATATTTATTGCCAAAAATCCCTACCTCCAGACTGTAAGAAAAACATTTACATTCAACTCAGCTCTGTCACTCATAGAGGAAAACTTGAAACAAATCTAACATTCCTAGAGATATAAAGGTTTTTTAAGAAAAGTACAAGGAAGTACCGAATCGAGCACAAGCTATTCCTTCCGTGGAAAGGAAGATTTTCGTTTTTTGTGGTAGTAGGAAAAATAATTGAACTAATAGAACAAAAAACATTCGCGGAAGAAAGTTATATGCAATTCATGTGCTGAACCTGCTCAGGAGCAAGAAGAAGTGAGGAACGAAAGAAAGTAAGACTAGGAAGAGAAAAAAGACTGATTTTTTGAGTTACAATTTTAGGAAAAAAGTAATAATTAGTAGTTTGTTGTGTTACCTACTTTTTTTGATAGCTCAAAAGTTTATTTGATATACTCTATTGATAATAAATCTACTTATAGTGCTTACATACTTTGATTTAGATTTGACTACGTTTACTTAAAAGACTGAATTAATTTTTATAGAATTTTTTTATATTGTTAAAACCATTCCAAGAAAGTTAACTCAATTAAAAATTTCTTGTCATGTTTCTTACATTTGTTTTCATATCTACTATTCAGAATCAATAATGGATAGATAACACTGGTGCTTAAATATGGGATAACAAATTGATCATTGGGAAAAAGCCAAAATGCCGCAGTGCGCCCATCAGTGTGAATCAGCACGGCGCGACCGGCGGAAGGTTAAAGATTCATATTGAATAAGAGCCAGTTACTATTTAGAATAGATGAACTATTTCCCACTCATTTGAGACTGGTAGAGCTTTTCTTCCCCTTTGTTGAATATCTCCTTATGGAATTTCTTTGATTTAATTACAAAAAAGTTGAATGTTATTATTTTCATTGTTATTTATCTTATTTGTTTATTACAATATACTTCTTTCTTATCATTCCTTTGGTAATAACTCTGAATGAAATATTGCAAATGCAACATTCACAGACTTATATACCTGTTATAACTGAAACTAGGGCCACAGATGTAACTTTTTCTATTTGGAATATTTTGATGAAATTTGCGAATCGGATAGAAGACAATATTTTGAATTTGATAACATTAATATGTTTGACATTTCGTTTTCGGTTATGCCAGAAACGATACCAACTTCAGATTTTCAAATAGGACACTCTGTATTGTTTTGCTTATTTCAATTGTTTATCTCATTCTACGACCTTTTGACATATTCTTTTAAGAAAAACAAAACACGTTTTTCCTTTCAATTTTCATCCTCTGTTCTAGAAGGCCTTGAACAGTTACAATTGGCTCAGCTAAACATCTCCTCTCACGAAAATACAAGATTGTATCTTAAAATTAAATTGCTCATTTTTTATAGGGTGTCAAAGTTTCAAATTTCAGTTTTTCCTCGAAAAGTAGATTTTCTTCTGAGACAATTGCATCGGGCCACCCAGTATTACAGAAGCAGTATTTTTCATCTATTCGCTAATAACAATAACTACGATGGCGATGCAAAATATCCCTTTGTTCGTGAAACGTGATTCGTCACTGAATAAAATCTTTGTGGGATATTGTGGATCACCCTCCATTCTCCTAAGGTACTCTTCACAGTACTGGAGTCACCTAATACTATCGTTAACATACATGTGTTGGTGTAGTTGATATTTAAATGAGCGGTACTTATGTTTTTTCAAAATTCTATTTCGGTATATTCGTCGATAGCGGAATCCTCCTTTTCAGCTGGTTGCACTCACGAAATTATCGTTCAACTATAGAGAAATAGGTTCTATTCGGATGAAGTCATAAATAAGGAGCATATCGACTTTTTCTCTTTGGGTGTATTGATTCCTACTCAAAACTGACTTGACTAATTCGCAATGTCATGTCGATAATTAACAACAATGGAATTTTGACATGTTACACTGATATTTTTATGATCACAGATTATTATGAATAGGTACAAAAATTTTGAATCGCCAACGTAAATATTATTATTAGCGAATGAATAAACTCTGCAAAAATTGCCTAGGTATTTTCCAGTAGTACTCCGGAACCGTTAAGAATAGAATGACGTGAGTTGTCCCAGAAGAAAACCTACTTTTTGAGAGAAAATTGAAATTTAAAACTTTGACACCCCGTAAAAAATAAGCATTTAAATTTTTAGAATTTTTAGATACTATCTTCATGGCCTTCAAGAACGAAAGATGAACATTGCACAAAAAATTGTGTTTTGTTTTTTTTTTCGAAAATATGTCAAAAGGTCGAAGGATAAGATGAACCATTGAAATAAGCAAAAAAATTCAATTGAGAATCGACAGTTGGTATCGTTTCCGGCATAACCGGAAACGAAATGTCACACATATTAATGTTATCAAATTCAAAATGTTGTCTCCTACCCGATTCCCACATTTCATCAAAATATTCCAAATAGTTTCAGTTACACCCGGTATATTATTCAGGAAGGGATACTTCCAATTTCAGAAAAACTAATTTCAATAAGAAATTGCATTCTGTAGTAGGAACCTCAGATTCATGAAAAACAGATGTGGTGTCAAACTTTAAGAACACACGTAAATACTATGGTCTGCATTTAATCAAACCATGGTCTTGGATAGGATCTTAATACGGGCAGTGAATGCAAAAAATAACTACATGTGTAATATAGCCTTGAAAACGAAAATAAATTATTTACGAAAAACAGGATCTCATTATAACTCGAAAACAGTTAAGCCGAAAAATTGTTTTTCATCAGTCTCATTTTTTCAAATTCCAGAATTCCTGAATAACTCAAAAACGGAGGGGATATCGGTAAAATTTTTGCACCACTAAACGGCCTTTTGGCAAATAGATGGAGAAAGAGTGGGGTGCATTTTTCTCCAACTTTTATATTTCACCTAAGTGCCGTAGTAAGAAATCGAAATGTGGAGGTCACGAGGTTTGTTTGACTATGCATATTATAAGAAGATCGGAGAACCAGCTTCGTCATTCTATGGAAGGTTGAATATTACTTTCCGAATAAAGTACTTTAATGTGCTTACAAATCAAGCGATCAATATCGCGTATTATCTGATGTTGAGATATGGGGTACAGAGTAGGCAGATTTCGACGATTTAGTACTGCAGCTCTATGTGAAATATATGTCAAGTGCCAATACCTCAGTTCTTTTTGAATTTATGTCCAAATAGTTCCTACATTTTTCAGGCCCTTTTTAGCGTAGAATTGAACTAAGTGCGAAAATTTCTCTTCGTCAAACGGTTTTTGAGTTTCAGTGTAAATTTGCTCGTTTTTAAATATACCAAAGGAAATTTCGAATTCACTGAGTTAAGTTTTTCTTTTCAAAAATATATCACACATGCACTCAATTTCTTCATCCAGTACGTGTTTTCATGAAAAACCGAAAACTGTCTTACTTTCCCTAATTTTATTTAGTAACTCTATGTCCATTCACAGAATTTACACTGACTGATTGAAATATCTTAATCATGCTCTGTGCTCTCATTATGACAGTTCGAAAATTAATTCTGGCAATGATAATTCAGATTAATTATTCAATGTTTTCTCATCTAGTTACAACTTTTATCATAGTATCCTTTGTAATACCTAGCGAAAATACCGTACGAAAATTTTGGAAAGTAAGATGCAATCGTAATCTTGAAAGAGGAAACTAACGAAATAATTTTGAGACCTACAGAGAGTATGAAATTATATGAGTTTTTTCTAGAAATTATACTCGAAAAATGCTTCGTTAAAGAAATAAAGGCAATTCAAGTTTGATAAAAAAATCTACTTTATTAATTGTTGCCACACGACTGCAGACATTTGAATTAAATCTTGTAGGCGTTAATTGCCAACCAGGAAGTATGTTTTGTAATGAAAATATTATTTTTAATCTTACAAGTAGTTTTCGTATTATCACGTAACTGGATATTTTTGAAGAAAAAATTGATACGGCACTGTTTTTATTTCATTTGGAAGAAAAAACCACTCTTTCGATTTTTCTGTACAACTCAGAGAGAATTGAAAATCGAAATTAGAATTGAAATTCTTTCAAGTTTATATTTTGGTTGAATTTCTCGAAGATTTTTGTGCGCCCAGACATGGATATTATGGTAATTCATTATTCCACGTATAATGAAAGAGAGATTCATCGGTCCTAAGAAGTTTGTTCAAAAATTTAAAATTCTCTTCTGTTCAGCTTACTGGCAAAAATCTTATTCCCCCTTCAGCATCCCCAGGGTATAAATCCTTAATTATATTAGTTAGATAGCGTCTTCAATATTCACGAACTACCACATTTGCATCACAAAATCTATAACATAACTGAATATCTGCGTATATGTTTTTACCAAAAACAATGAAGTGAAAAATTAAAATAGTGATCTTTGAAAACAATTGAATAAATTGATTTGTCAAAATTGAAGGAGACAAAGACTGATTAAAAATTTGTAAACTTTCTTGTAATTTTATTTGTTATCATTGTTATTGTCGTAATTATTAATTATTGCTATCGTTATCGTAATTGAAAATGTTCTAAGTATTATTCTGAAAATGCGTTTCAGTAACAAAGAATTATCAGATATTCATCTTTGTTAATGATTTTCTGTGGGAAATGCGGAAGCGGCAGTTCGTGAATATCGAGGACACTATCCAAATAGGGGCTTTTCAGATGTTCGTGTCGTCTTTGGTACACCTCAGAATTTTCCTAACATTGGTCTGCTAGTTAATAATGAAGAAAACAGAAATCGTCGAAATTTCAATCGCATAGTTCGTATTTTTGATAATAATCCAAAGCTCAGCTCTAGCAAGGCAGCTCAGCAATTACAAACACCTGAGACTCAAATATTAGGAACATTTCGAGACGACCACATTCACGCATATCACCTACAGGCCTTTCGGGATTGACACCCTGGAGATGCTGAAAAAATAATGAGATTTTGCCAGTTCCTTCTAAATGAGACAGAAGAAAATTCTAATTTTTGCGTTGAATTCTTTAGACATATGAATTTTCTTTCACTAAAAATGTAGTAACGAATTACCATAATACCTATGTTCAGACACACAAAAATTCTAGCGAAATTCGACCAAGATCCTTTCCAAATGAATTTTTGGTAAATATTTGGTTACGAATTTTCTAAACCCAAGATTAACCTCAGAATTATTTCCTGAGTTTCTTACGAATAATTTTCAGGACTACATAGAAGATGTTTCCATTCATTTAAGACATGGAAGTTGGATACATATGGATGGAGCCCACTAGCAGTTCGGAGTAGCTGTAAGGGAATTGTTGAATACTAATTATTTGCAACGTTGGATTGGCTGACTAGAGAGAAATGATATGCATCGTGATCCATGGTATTGGACTAGTGCCTTGGCCACTCAGAACAATTTAATGTATAGGAAAATATAAGAGAAGCAATTTACGCTACTCCAGTATGTACAGAGACGACTTAGTTTCAAAGCAAAGACATAGTTAGAAATATCTGCTACAATGAATTCAATAACTTATCGAAATCTATTGAGATGCTGGACAATGAATTCAATAATTTAATTTTGTTGATCTGTTGTTCTTGTTGCAGTTTCATCAACATAAAAATTCTTTCAATTTTAATTTTTTGATCGAAAATGAGTCGAACAGAAAAATTGAAAAAGTGCTTTTCTCTTCCAGATTGAATGAAGAATCAAAAACTGATTCTTATGTTGTAGAAATCCGGTGGCGTACCAATTACCTAATACATTAAAATATCCAGTTACGTGTTAGTACGACATCACGATCATATCGAAAATAATATTCTCATTGCCTAACATACTCCCTGGATGGCAGTTAACGTTTACAAAATTTGATTCCAATATCTGCAGTCGTTTGGCAACAATTAATGAATTTGAGTTTTTATATGGAACTTGAATTCTGTATTTCTTTAAAGCAGCATTCTTCGAATATAGTTTACATAGCAAACTCATATTCTTTTTCTATTTTCTCTTGGTCTTTAATTTTTTCGCCATAGAGATTAGAACACCCTGTACAAAATGAGGTTCCATGAAAATAACCAATGTATGCATTTTAAATGTACTGCCATTATTGTGCATGCTTAATTCACAACGCTTGAGGAAATAATTCCGACTTATGATATTAATTACAAAGCTGAACAAAGCAAGACAATGTCTGAATTTTTGCTTCAACTCATCAATATATATATATATATATATATATATATATATATATATATATATATATATATATATATATATATATATATATATATATATATATATATATATATATATATATACAAAACTTGCCTGAAATATCAACCCCTAAGCGGGGCTTGCAATCCTTGAACATTTTGAAAAGGGAAGATGGGTCGAGTGATGACTAAAAAGAAAGGTAGTATCTTTGTCTATTTGTCTACATCGTTTTGAACGAATTTTCATTTTCAATTGAAAACTGTAAAAGATACAGGGTGAGCAACTGAAAGATAAAGACGACTATTTCCCTGAGACTATTCAAGTTTCAGTGAGGTAAAATGGAACTGATCAATGGCAGTCATTATCAAGTACCATCCTCATCTTGAATTTCAACCCCTAGAGCAGAGGTGACATCCCTTGAAAATTTGAAAGAGGGTAGATGGGTCGAGTGATACCTCGAAAGAGAGGTATTATCTTTGTCTGCATCTACGTCAACGAGTTTTCAATTTTGATTGAAAACTGTAGAAGATACAGAGTGAGCTACTGAATAATAGAGAAGACTATCTATGGCCCTGAAATATTACTCCTGCTCTAGGGGTTGAAATTCGAGATGATGGTGATTTCGGAAGATGACAGCTTTCGATTTTAAATGAAAATATTCCAGTTTTTCGCACTAATACTCCAATAGTCTTGGGGCGATAGACTTCTCAATTTTTCAGTGGCTCACTCTGTATCTTTTACAGTTTTTAATCAAAAATGAAAATTCTTTCACTGGAATGCAGACAAAGATAATACCTTTCTTTCGAGTTATCACTCGACCCATCTATCCTCATCCAAATTTTCAAGGGTTGTCACCCCTGATCCAGGGGTTGAAATTCGAGATGAGGATGATACTTGATGATGACTGATCAACATGGATCTGTTTCATTTCACTTCACTGAAACATGAATAGTCTCAGGTAAATAGTCTTCCCTATCTTTCAGTTGCTCACTCTGTATCTTCTACAGTTTTCAATTAAAAATGGAAACAATGTAGACAAACCACCTTTCTTTTGAGTCGTCACTCGATCCATCTTCCGTATTCAAAATGTTCAAGGATTGCTACCCCCGCTTAGGGGGTTGATATTTCAGGCAATTATCGTACCCCAAAAGATGTCCCCCTCGAAAGAAAAATTGACCTGTTTTTGATCAGAAATGAATATCTAGATAGATTCTGTTTAGTTTTCGTTGAAGCACCCTGTATATATCTTTCGCCGCCTGCTCTCCATATTATATTCATTTCTGATCAAAACGCAAAAACAGGTCAATTTCTGTTTCAAGTGGGACATCTTTTGGGGTACAATACTTGCCGGGGGTTGCAGTCCTTGAACATTTTGAATAGGGAAGATGGGTCGAGTGATAACTCAAAATAAAGGTGGTATCTTTGTCTACATTGCCTTGAACGAATTTCTATTTTTAATTGAAAACTGTAAAAGATACAGGGTGAGCAACTGAAAGATAAGGAAGACTATTTTCCTGAGGCTATTCAAGTTTCAATGAAGTAAAATGGAACAGATCCATGCTGATCAATTGCAGTCATCATCATGTACCATCCTCATCTCGAATTTCAACCCCTATAGCAGGGGTTGAAATTCGAGCAACCCTTGAAAATTTGGAATTCATGACATCATTCAACAAAAAGTTTTCATCATAAACCATAGGCTGATAATTAATTATATTTCAATGCGTATCAAACATTGAACCTGTATCGGCCTTGACGTTAAATATTGATAAGTTCATTCTGAAGATTGAATATTCTATCGCTATTGACTTGAACTTTATCAGTCGAGACTATTACTGAATATCTGCGGATTTTATTCAGATATCTGCAGAAACCAATTGCTTAAATCGAGTCGAAGTTGGAAATCTGGCTCCAAACACTGTGATATTTTAATTTTATAAAGTTTATATTCAACTTCTTGAAATACTGTACGCTCTGTTTCTATTTGAGTTTGCCTGCTCGAAGTTGATGGGTTTACTGTTACACTACTTATAACATCAATTGTTAAATTTTCCCCATCATCTATTTCATATTCTCTTTTGATTGGTACGTTGAATATATCATGGTTATGAGGTTTCCCTTCAATTTATCGAATACACTTTTATAAGGTCCTCTCAGGAAAATAATCCAAATGAGCAGATTCTGCAACATCCATTTCATAATTATTTTGAATGTAACATTCAATCATATGACCTTTTTAGAATTTTCGTACGGCATGGTCGCTCCATTATCTTCAACAATACTATATTCACACAATAGTTAAAGCTTAAATAAGAATTTAAATGATTCATCGAAATGGTCTTTGCTGCTATTAATTAATTCGAATTGTCATAATGAGAGCACACAACATATTTTAGCTAATTCAATCATTCCATATAAATTCTGTGAATGGACATAGAGCTGTTAGATGAAATTGGTAATAAGTCATACAATTCTCTGTTTCTGATGAAAACACGTGCTGAATAAAAAATGTGTGCACATGTCATATACTTCTGAAAAGGAAAAAAAACCAAATCAAAGTTAACTATGTTCATATTTTAAAGAAACGCAAGTTTTCAATGTGATTCAAAAACTGTTGGATTGAAAGCAAAATTGTTCATGTAATTCGATTCTACGTAAAAAAGCAAAACCATTAAGACATAACTTCAAGAACAACCAACATATTGGCATATGACTGATTTCGAAAATTCTCAACATTCACCTCGAAAACGAAAGAAGCTAGCTTGATCCTGTTTCCAGCAATAAATTTCTCACGTAGAGAGAACACGGGGAAGAAGGATCATTTTCCTTTATTTACAATATTTCACAAACTGTAGTACTGAATCGTCGAAATATATCCACTTACAATTGATGAAGAAATTATTGACAATTTGATTCTCAATATGACGCAATGTATGTGTGGCAATTTCAAACACGCGCAGTGGTTTCATCCTATAACTTTGAAGCAAAACAAAATTAGTTCTTCAGTTAAAATACAAATTGATGTAATCTGAACTTCTCTTTTCTCGGCAAATTTCATTATATCATTATTTTGTGAATTATTATAACAATTTCTTGGAAAACCAACAACTGAGTTATTTCTTGAAGGAAAATTCGGATATAGTGTATAGTCTTAGGTTATTTTGACGTACGTATTTTGTCTATGGGGGGAAATGGATCTGAAGATGGTATACTCCGAAAAAGGTTTCAAATTTTAAATGAAATTAGTTTTGTGATTGGTTGATGCTCTGAATTTTCTGTATACGGTTGAATGAGTCGCAAAGGAAAAAAATATATTAATTAAATGAGTAGGGGCAAATGTCATTCGATTTATTTTTGCTCGATATGGAATTTTATTAAGTATAAGACTCTACTTTCGAAATGAGAAAACAGTTTATGGTCAATATATCGAATGACAAAATGGCTGAGTGCAAAATGGATGAATAAAACGAAATAAAAAATTTAAATTACTTTTTCTTGCAAACCAGTGTCCATCCTTACTCCATGACCATAAATAATCGTCATTTCTAACCCAATCAGCACAATCGTCACTTTTAACCCATTGCGTATAGAATTGGTCCATCTCGATATAAACAGTGTGTCCTATTTTGAAGTAAAATTTTTGAGATTGAGTATCTTGATACCATTTTCCAAGAGATGGATATATAAAACTTTTATCTGCTCCTCGCTTTTTCCGCAGATTAGCTGCAAGAGACACATGAAACTTACAGTAACTCTTCTGTAAAGAATTGATGAGACTTATTAGTTCTTCAATTTTATCTCAATGATTTAACCGACAACATTGATGCCGCATTCGATACAATAAGACAGATACAAGTTTCCATTGTAAATAATTCGGCATAAATGTTGTACAATAATAACAACAATCAGCAAAGTTCTGCTGACCAAATCTCGTCGCTGATTATAATGATGATTTAACATATGAATCGTATATTGAACATCTCATATATTCTACTTAAAATATTCAGTTGTACTAAGTGAACTGTTATTCCATTTCTTAAACGAATAACTTTTTTCTTTAAATAAAACCCTGTGTAGAATTAATCTAGGTAACTTCATGCTTGTCTCGACTACAGAAGCTGAAATATCGTCGGTATAAGCGTTTCTTGTTATCTAAGAACTTCTGGGGTATAAGCCAAGGAGAAAATGGTACTTTTTCGTCCTAGAAAAAGGAAATCGGCTTCAAAGCTCCATAAACTATGACATTATGTGCGTTTCTGAGACTTGATTGAAGAATGAGTATCCACTAAATACAATACAGTTTCCAGATTATGATTTCATGGCACGAAACAGAGTTGGTTGACGAGGCGGAGGAGTGGGAATTTATACTGAGAAACATTTAAGAGTTTGTCAGGTGCTGTGTGATTTTGAAAATATATCTTCTGTAGAACATCTGCTGATCAAGTATCAACTTGGTAGAAATGAGATTCTTGTTGGTGTTATTTGTAGAAACCCCCCTTCTCCCTCATCTATTTTTCGGGAATACTTGAAAAATAGCCTCTCATTCATCTCGCCTCATTATCCAAATATCTTCGTTATAGGTGATTTCAATATTGATCAGCTAGTTGATGTCACATTGGGCTCCATTTTAGAGTTGTATGACTACAAGCAATTAATTACAGAACCTACGCGTATCACTAAGACCATCGAGTCTATTATAGATTTGATTTTCACTAACGTTGTTGATCCTGTTGTGGATTCTGGAGTCCTGGATAGTGCTTATTCCGATCACCAGTTGGTGCACTGTTCGGCAAATTTCGCATGTTGTTCTGTTCCACCACGCATCATTACATGTAGAGACTTTAAGAATCTTGATTTCATCAGCTTTGCTGCTGACCTTCATAGGGCTCCTCGCGCTGATATATTATATATAAATGATGTCAACAGTAAAATTTAATAATTAAAGAGCATTATTTTGAGTCCATTCGACAGGCATGCTCTTCTCAGATCAGTAAAAGTTAGTAAGATGTATGCTCTCTGGTTAACCAACAATCTTCGATATATGTTGAAATTGAGAAACGATGCCATGAACAAATATGAGAGAACAAAGGACCTAGCAAATTACATGTGGCTAAGGAATATGGTAACAAAAGCTGTACGCGCTGAGAAGGCTGGGTATTTAGAACATCAGGCGGTGGCGCAAAATAGTGTGTTCCTATGGACAGCGATGAGGAACTTGGGCATCAAATATAATCATGGCAACGAAGAGATTACTGACTCTCTCAGGAATTTTTGTGAAGTTAACTCCTACTTTTCATCTGTGATTGGACAGAAAAATGCTTGTGGAGCAGCATCGGAATTCTGCAGCACACATGAACATAATTCGCATTCGAAATTCTATTTTCGTTTAGCGACGCTTGATAAAATTTGATCATGACATGAATGCGATGGGATTTGATGGGATATCGTCAGAAATGTTGAAGTTTTACTGTCCTGCTTTCTAAATGACACATATAATAATATTTTTTTGTTTAGATACCGAGACATTCCCTGAATGCTGGAAATTATTATTGGTGAGGCCTCTGCCCAAGGTAAAGGATCCCACAAACTACGCTGATCTTCGTCCCGTTACTATCCTTCCCTCAATGTCTAAAGTTCTAGAGAAATTCATTGTGGTCCGGATAAATGAAAATTTATTGGAAAATTGAATTATATCACCGATGCAGTCTGGATTCCGGCACTAAATTTTGCGAAAGCCTTCGACAGAGTTGATCACCAACTACTATGTGCAAAATTAAATCATTTTGGTTTCGATGTAACTGAGTTACAATTTCTTGAGTCATATTTGGACAAGCGTTCCCAGGTAGTACTTATCGGCAATGACCGTTTTGATGCCATTCCTGTGACGTCTGCAGTACTGCAGGGATTTGTGCTGGGTCCGTAATTTTTCTTCTTTATACAGCGGATATTTTTCGAGGAACTTTATATACAGCTTTGAAGTTCTACGTTCTCTCGCTGCTGCAGAATATATCAATGCCAATTTGTCGAAAATTTCTGAGTACACGAGGCACATGGTCTCAAATTAAATACTAGTAAGTGTGAGCTCATACTGTTTGGTACGGAATCTAGAAGAAAGCTTATTGACGCCGACTTTGTTATTGAGATCTCAGAGGAATCAATATCTCTGAAGAACACCGTGGGAACCTTGGTGTCATTTATGACTGTGGCCTTCGGTTTCAGGCTTACATTTCATAGGTGATCAGAAAATGGTATGGAGCCTAGAAGGCATTATATATGAATGCTAGAGTTCTTGAATTCAAATTCAGAAAAAAGCTAGTTGAGACATCAGTGCTACTTATTTTGAATTATGCTTTGGTTGTCGTATTTATTTGCTTTTACAAGTTAACACAGAGTAGACTGCAGCGTGTCCAAAATGCATGCTGCCGATTCTTCTGCTATTTGCGGAAATATGATAACGTTTCTGCCAATATTCAAAAATTGAAATGATAGAAGATTCATTACGTATTTGGATTTCACCTTACTACATTAGTAGAACGCATTTTACATTTAGGTGAACCTTCATACCGTCGTAAGAAATTAATATTTAGGAGTGATATGCTCAATACTAATCTGAGAAAGTTTCTCTCACTTTCTCTGCCTAGATTCCATTCGGCTTTTCTTCAGGAGATCGTTCACATATAACTCTATGAATATTTATAATATCAGGTTTCGAATAGTTTAAAGAACCTTGCGTACTCGCCTGAAACACTACCTAATCAATTTGCAATAGAATGTGCTTGATCAGTTTGGTTTATGTATAGCTTCTTCATTCTTCCCAATTGATTTTGCTCTTTTTTGCTCTTGTTGAACTGAGATGGTCTTTGTTTTTCAATTTGACTTTTTCCGTTATCTTTTTCACGGTATACTTGAATGAGAACAACTTTATTTCATATTTGCCCTTTTCATTTTAATCTATAATCATATTGAATATTAAAGTTAATTAGGAATAGGTTGCTAGACTTTGCCTCTATGTTAACAAGATAAATTGCGCACAAATAAAGACCTTTCATTACTTTAATTATTAAATTACTTTTCCCAGATTCAGCAATCAAAGGGAATAGGCTCGATCACAATGTACTTGGCATACATTTTTATACTATCCTACATGTATTAAGAATTACAGCTTTTTGCAGTTTTGGGTATTAAGCGTGTAGAAGAAATGATGACTGGAACGATATCTATTTTATCCAAGTGCCACATCTGCTTGATTTCCATAGCTAGCTCTGTGTATTTGGACTTTTCCTCCTGGAGCGTGTTCAGCACGTTGTTTTTAATCGGTATGGCGACATGTCTGTTTATGATGTATTATTATTATCGTGGACTTATGCACTATCTCAGCTGTTAGCTGGATGTAATTTACCTTTCCCAGATTTAGCAATCAAAGGGAATAGGCTCGATTACAATACACTTAACATAAATTTTCCAACTATCCTACATGTATTAAGAATTACAGCTTTTTGCATTTCTATATAGGTATTCTTATGCAATTCTAATTTCTTAAGGCTATCATGCAAAGTTTTGGGTATTAACCCAGTCGAGGATACGATGACAGGAACAATATCTATTTTCTCGAGGTGCCATATCTGCTTGATCTCAATAGCAAGGTCTGTGTATTTGGACTTTTTCTCCTGGAACTTGTTCAGCACGTTGTTATTATTCGGTATGGCGACATCCACCTGCAATGCTGTTCTGGCTCTCTCATCATACACCACTATGTCCGGCCTATTATTCTTCACCATTCTGTCAGTGATAACAGGCCTATCGTAGTATAATCTGATAGAGTCATTTTCCAATACGGGCACCGGTTGATACTTGTAATATGGCTGGAAGGCATTCAAAAGTCCGTACTTGTGTGCAAGTTTCTGATGGATAATGTTGCACACTTGATTATGCCTGTGAAGATAGTCTGTATTGGCCAATTGTTAGCAACCGGACGTAATATGCTGTATAGACTCCCATCTTATATGGCATTTTCTGCACTTATCTGTTTGTTCTGTTCTGTTTGTTTCGTCCCTAATTATAAATTTTTTGTAATTGTTTTTAGCGATGGCTCGTCCATAAGGAATCCCTCTGTTTCAGCGAATAGTTCTCCTTTCATCAACAACTGGTTGGAAGCTTTTTTGTCGATATGTGGTTGATTAATCTCATGGTGATGTCGTCCATGCAATTCCTCTTTTGACCATTGTTTTTGTTTTTCGGTATCTGATAGGAACGGTAGATTCAGCAGGTCATCACTAGTAGCAAGATTTAGAGGTGTATATCCCTTATCAGCTAACGATACTACTCTGTGGAGGTCAGAAGTTCTCAGAGAAGAATTCTCTGAGATGTTTTATCTGTTCAGTTTCTGCGTCCTCCTTCTTTTCGCTTCAATGTTGTTCTTATCACAGACGATTTTGGATGGTGATTGTTGAACTTGGTCAGCATCGATCGTGTCTGCCTTTGAATATCATCCAGTTCTGTCTTAGTCCATCTGATTATTCCAAATGAGTAGAGCAACACTGGAATGGCGTAGGTGTTAATTGCTCTGACTAGATTCCCTGAGTTCAGCATTGATTTCAGCACAGTCTTCAGACCCTGACTGTACTATTAGCGAATCTTCTCCTTTGACTATTTTTGGTATAGCATCTGGCTTGTTGGTATCCAAGAAATTTATGAATTTTTCCCTCCCTCAAACACATAATACCGCTGTTTGGAAATTGTGTTTCACCATCTATGACTTGCCCTCTTTGAATTTTCAGGGTCTTACATTTTTCAATCCCGAATTTCATATGAACATCTGCCGAGAAGTTACTGACAGTTTCAGCAGACCATCCAATTGCTTCTTGTTCGCAGCATATAATTTGATATCATCCATACACACCAAGTGGGAGATTGTATGATAGTTCCTATCTGTCATTATCCTAAATCCGTATCCTGTTCTATTGAGCATTGAAGACAATGGGTTCATAGCTTAACAGAACCATCGTGGACTCAAAGAGTCTCCTTGAAAAATTCCACGAGGTATGGGTATATCATCGGTTTTAATTGACTTATTGTTCATGTTGACCTGCAGAGACGTGCCCCAGTGTGTCATTGTTGTCTTCAAGAATTCTACGAGGACTGGATGAATATCGTATATCTGTAAAACTTCGACAAGCCAAGAATAGGCAGTACTATCGTATGCCTTAAGATAATCGAGAAAAGCTGAATGAACATTCCGATGCCCCCCGTGTGCCTGTTTCATCATCACAGAATCGATGATCGTTCAGAAAGTGAAAATACTGAATGTGAATAATACTTAGTATATCTGAGGTTCCTTAAAAAAAAGGTGGTAAAAATGTTATCCAAGATAAAAAAGTATACTACTCGGGAAGCTCACAAAGTTGTAATCTTTATGGTGGAGCAACTGCAGTCGACTCAGATATCAATAAGAGAGTTAAGAACTTTAATTATCCATCGGCTAGAGTTGACAGTATGTTGAATCGCACCTAAAAATGTACTCAAAGATATGTAAAAGTAAAGTTAATATATATGATTGAGTAAGATAGTTCAAAGTATGCACATATGAAGTTTCAAAAATAAATCTATAAATAAATAAATTTCAATTCATCAAGTTTCTAAAACCAATAAATAAAAACTACGACATGGCGCAGTTCTCAGATCTGGGATATTTCTCTATAAAAAATAAATTGATAATGGTTTGGAAGCGACCAAATGTTATAGGGTTACGGATGGGAACATTGGCAATCTGTGTTTCAAATTTTAACAAAATTCCGAAATCTTCATAACAGCAAGTGGACTAGAAACTGATGACAAACGTAAGTCGAATTTATTTGCACATTGCGTGGGTTCTAAGGAATATAGGTATACAATAAGTTCGAACTCAAAACCAATGATCAATTTGAGGTCAAAATAGTAAAGTTTGATGCATAATGCCTAACAGAAGTCAAGGCAACCTATGAAAGACATGAATTTTCTATTAGAAATCAGGTATTGGGGGCAACCTTCGATGTTTATGTCCCTGAATTAAAGTCCCTCTCAAATACATGCGAGTTTGGCAAATTAAAAGATTCATTAATAAGATATCGCATTATTCGTCGACTTCAGTAAAATAAACTCAGAGAAAACTTGTGGCCGGAATCAATTGAACATTTAATAAATGTGTGGAAATTTGCCGAGCTGCGGTGATAACCCAAGATCATATCAAAGAAATTAGCTCTGATGCAGTTGTTCAAGTGGACAAAATAAATGAATGAAGCAAAATTAGACATATACAGGAAAAGAAGGGTATCAATTCAAGATAAAGGAGGTTCACACCACATAATCAAGTGTCCTGCATACATAATGTTGATGAAATCAACTTAGAAGAGCAAAATAAGGAGATCCAAAATACTCAAGCCGATGAGGAACTATGTATAGGAGCAATACACAAGAAAATGATAACGAAGACTGATCAGAAGTCAGAAAATTTCCGGAGATGCTGGTTGGTGCTGAGAATGGGATTCAGGGAAATATTTTGCCTGAGCGTAGATTAAAGAGCTGCCATACCAGGTGAGGCAACTGAAACGAGAAATACTCATTAACTGCTAAACTATTCGTTTCTAAACAAAAAACAGAAACAGGTCAATTTTTGTCTGAAGAGGGGACATCTTTTATCACACGGTGATTTTATTTTACATCAATCCTCTAAGCAGGGGTGTACAAAACTCAGTTTTTTGAATGAGAAAGATAGGTCAAGTGATACTTCATTGGAAAGCTCTTTTGATTCTCAACACAAATGTGAAATAATTTTTGAATTTCGACATATTCGAAAGAAGATACAGGCTAGTTCGTCAAAAGTTCATTTTGGAGTTGGTGGAAAAATATAGAGAAACTGTATTCACTCTATTCATAATAGGAAAAGCGAGCATGTCTAAAGACCTTACGAAATGAGGAAATGGAAAGTGCGTTGGCTGGGCAAGTAGTGATTGATCCAACTCTGAGTACAAGAAAATTGGAAAGTGACATTGGTGTGAGTCGAAGAAACATTGGACGAGTTTTCAAACAATACAAATTTCATCCGTATAAAATGAAGATGGTCCAGAGTGTGATTCTGTGAAATAATAAGTGAACGAAGCGCAAACAATCCCCACTTTCTCTACAATATATGCTTCTCGATGAATGCACATTTTTTGAATGGCCCTATAAATCGTCATAACTGCTGGGTTTGGACGGACTGTAATCCCAGAATCTTTCGTGGAGTACATACAACAAATTCTGAAAAATTGAATGTTTGGGTTGTCATCTATGGGAATCGTCTGATTGGACCATTTTTTTATCAGGAAATCTGACGGGAGGAATGTATCTCCAACTACTTGAAGAACTAATCAATCCGGCTATAACTGGTATTTGGAAAATGATCCTAGCTATTTAGAAGAGGATGTTGTGTTTCAGCAGGATGGTGACCAAACCACATTTCGCACTTCCTGTTCGACAATATCTAGATCGAGAATTTCCTGATCGATAGATCGGAAGAAGAGACCCTACAGAATGGCCCCATGTTCTCCCAACTTGTCACCATTGGATTTTTTTTATGGGGCCACGAATTCATTAAACTGATCCAGCAATGATCCCTGAAATGCTACGTAATGTCCGGAAAAGTTTCGAGCAAAATCTTTATTTGTGTTTGGAAGTTGGCGGCGAACACTTTAATCATTTCCTCAATTTTTCAGTTTTCAATTTTTTCCTACTCACCAACCTGTAGCTAATTCTATGAATATGCTCTATTATTCGAAAACCAAACAAACGTGTCCTGAATCTCCATCCAAAATCAGCAGACCTTGCAAACACTATGTCACTCCCTATTAATTCACCCTGTATATTCATTACAATGTAGATGAAGCAAAAATGTCCACTACAATATTCTAGAAATTCTAAAACCTTTCTAATTACTCAGTCTAACTGATAAATTCGAAGGTTTGAGGGGTTGACACCCTCATCTGAGGGTGTGTAGTGGAAGCAGCACTACTTAAACATATTTTTTCTCAAAAGACAACAGTATTTCGGTAAATGTTCATTCGAAATCGACAGATCTTGCAATCAATGAAAATAACTCTTCTTTTGACGAACGAGCCTTAATCTCCTTCCGAATATGTCAAAACTAAAAAATTATCACACATTTGTGTTGAGAATCAAAAGAGCTCTCCAACGGTATCACTCGACCTATCTTCTCTATTCAAAAAACGGAGTTTTTTGCACCCCCTGCTTAAGGGATTGATGTAAAATAAAACCACCTTGTGTTAAAAGATGTCTGCTTTCAGAAAAAAATTGATCTGTTTCTGTTTTCTGTCCCGAACCGAATAGTTTGTCAGTTATTGAGTTTTTTCGATTACACACCCGGTATGTCAGATTAATTGAATCGTAGGAAAAATGGTTAAATTTTATTGGCAACGGAATTAAAGATCTGAACAAGATCAAATTATTATGTCAAGTTAAAAATCGTTTGAAATAATTAGCTTAGACTTTCATGTGGTAGATATTTCTACATTAAGTTCAGCTATAGAAGGTCTAGAAGCATGTCAAGCGTAGATATAAATTCAAAGAATGAATGAAAATATTATTATACTGGAATACGCAGATGTTTTACAAGGGATCGATTGTTTGAAAGATCCTTATAAAATAATTATCGATAAAGAGGCAAGGCCTGTAGTTGTCAGTGACAAGAAAATTTCTTTATCAGTTAAATATGATGGAAAGAGTGAACCTGGTAATTCAGTAAAATTAAAAATAATAGAAGAAGCAAGTGAACGAACAGATTTGGTGAACCTTTCGATTGTGGTCTGACAACTTAATAGGAAAATTGGTATTTATTTGCATCCGGTAGAGTTCAATGAAATAATGAAGCAAGAGTACCATCAGATTCCAACCATTGAAGAACTTATAATAGATTTATCTGGGTTTAACGTTTTCAGCATTTTAGATGCTAACCATAGTTTTTCATCACATATCTTTAGATAAAAGCAATAACATTTAGTAGATACATGTTCGGTAGATTAGCATTTAGAATTACATTTTACGAGGAAGATACGAGCATATTATGAAAGAGGTATTAGATAGATAGATATTAATTTAATTTAAAAGAATTAAAATTTGTGGGGCATGTATTACGTGAGTCAGGGGTTCGTTCTGATTCATTCAAAATCAAAAGCATAATGAAGATGTCATAACCTTAAAATAATGGCGATATATAAAGGCATTGTTACCTATTTTTAATATTCATTCCGAGCTTATCCGAAGTAACTACTGAATTGAGACAATTAATTAAGAAGAAATACAATTTTTGAATAGAATGAAAATCATTTTGAAGCCTTGGATAAAAATTCCATGTGCAGTCTCACAAATTTATAATTCAGAATAATTAGCAACATTTCTCGTTGACGCTTCAAAAAGTGGACTGGATGAAATACTCAAATTAAAAAGCTTTTAAACAAATGATGGAAAAAGCAGAATATGATAATGGAGATTGTTGTTATGTTAGATATTAGAAATTTTATTCAATAGGCAAATAAACAGCATGTTACCAACGTTTTGATGAAAAAGACATTCTACAATTGAGTAATATAAGGAGAAATTTAGAGGAAAGACAACAAAAAAGAAAACGTATCATGACAAATCAAGCAAAGGAAGAAATGTTGATTTTGAGAGACAGGATATGGTTAAAATACAGAATAAATTTGCGTCTGAATGGCTATCGGGAAAAGTTATCAATGTATCTGATAAGCCAAGAACTTACTCAGTAAGTTGAGGAAATAGAACGGCTGTGGATAGAAAAAGAAAATTTTTAATTAGAGACACAGATAAAAAGAAAATAAATGAAAGTATTTGAAGGAATTCATAACAATTCTAAGGTTGAGGAAATACCTGAGAAAAGATACTTGCCAAGGAAACTTGATAAATATGATTATAGTATGATAAAATGAATTTTAATGTTAAGTGTGTTCATTCAGTTAATAGGAAATAATTATTATAAAGCAAGTGTAAGTGGAGAAAGGGATATAGTATAAAATTTATGGATAGAGCGCAGTGCAGTGCAGGTTTGACAGTATGTAAGATCGCATCTAAGAATATGCTCTATGATATAGGAAAATTTGATACATAGTTGCATAGGATAGTTTTAAGAAATCATGAATGCAGTCTTAAAAATGAATCTATAAATATGTAAATGTGCTTCAATCAATTATGCTTTCGAAACCAATAAATAAACAATACGACAGCGGCCTGTCATTAAACAATATAAAGACGAAGTACATGGTCATAACAAAAACAACGACACCACCAGAGCAACTATTTGCGGTATAAGATAAACTGGAATTAGTCAGTGCATACAGCTATCTAGGAATATGAGTGAATTCCAATGTAGACAATTTTACTTAAATTGAAATTGGAATAAAAAAAACCAAGCAGCATTTATGATTATGAGAACTCCCGTTTCAGACCGAGATATTAGCCCTGATATCAGGTTTTTTTACATCTTTCCTATTCGGAAATATGGGATGAAAGCTTGGACGCTCAACGAAAATGTGAAAAATGATTCGAAATGTGCACATACGAACGAATCCTTCGTATCTTTTGGGACGTAGCACATATTTGTGCGCTACCTAGTTTGGGACTACGTGCACACTGCCTTTTATGCAAAATCTCTCACATTCTTCAATTTTTTCCAATTTGTTCATTATTACCTCAAAAATTCTTAACAAAAAAATGACTACAGTTATGAGCTGAAAACAGTAAATTCGGAAACACTACATAAATAATACATCTTTTATGCATTTAGACTATAACTGAGGAAATATTTGATTGACTCTATTTTTGTTTGTTATAGTCCTAACGATCCTATTCAGTTAACTCGAACTAAAAACAAGGGATTAAAAATCCGTACAAGCTTGAAAAATTTTATATTTCGTAGGTATTTTGGTCATAAGCGAAATGTAACTGGGATGTTTGTTCAATTCTTTTTTTGTTTTGCTCTATAGTGTCCTGGATAAGTATGCAGGAAACAAATTCGAGGCAAGGACAAATGGAAGAAATCATAATTTTTTATATTAGCTATTATTTTCAGTCATTATCTATAATATATTTGGTTAATTCTCTGTTTTTCGAAAAGGAAAAATAATGCACAAAATTAGTGAAAATAAAAAACATTATATATATGAGATACTAATCTCTCGAAGTCTTCGCAAAATACTGTTACAATTCATGTGATTATTTTTTCTTTCACCTATCCAGTGCTCAAATATTCTCCCCCTCAAGTTGCAGAAAAGAGTGATTTCCGAACGATGAAAATCGTTCATTCAATTTTCCTGAATTTTTGAATTTCAGTAAAAATAATGCATTTTCTTTTTTTCATTTGTGCGCTATATGCGCTGGACAAAACTACCTCTTAATCTCTGATTTTTGCATAACAAAAAGTTATTGTTGATGAATGTCCAAACAATTAAACAGTAACTAAGGTGGCTTGAGATCCTGAAACGAAATTGTGGGTGAACAAACCCCAATGTCGATTGAATACATACAATTATTCAAAAAATATATAAATATAACTAGATGGTTTATTGTTTCATCTATTTCATTTAATTTTACTGAGCTTACACTTTAGGGGCATTCATAGGAGATTACATACTGTGCTTTCCTTCCATCGTATTTTCACATCAAAATTGGACATTATGGCTCTATAAATTTTAAAGGGCATCTTTTGTTACGTAATTATTTATGTGAATAAATAAATAGAGCAAAAAATTCTCAAATTAGATATTGTTCGATTGAATTAGAATCAATCTACACTCCAATGGGAATGGCATCTCCTTAAAAACAGGTGTTTTTCATTGTTAAACTTTCTTTTTTACCATTCTGGAAAATTGTTGAAAAACTATTATACATCAACTGTTTGAAGTAAGAACGCTTAAATCGGATGTCAATTAGGTCGTTTGCAAGAAGAGATATTCATATACCTAAAAGAGTTGGGTTGTTGCTCTTTATTTCAGTGGAGTAATGATACTATTCTTTCGAGCAACAATTCTCTATCTGTGCTGAGGACCAGTATATAATGGGTTCTTTAGGTGGTCCCAGAATTAAATCCTGTTATTTTGAAGAATTTCCAAATAACTTTCACCTTCCTGAAAAGGTGTGAGTACAAATCACCAACTTATCTGGCCCGAATATAATTTGAAACCGTTGATGGTGTCGAATTTGAATGATGGCATTAGAGTTTTCACCATTCCAAGAGTATTATTTGAATTTGTAACGCCATATCAACAAGAGTTTGCTTCAGAAGATGATTGACGCACTAAGAGTAGCAATTTGTTCAAATTCTCTTCAAAACTAAATCGAAGAATGCAGAGTGGTATTCCGGGGTAAGCCTTTGAAATTTGATAAACAGCACGAGGATTTACCAATAAAAATACAATTTTTTTCTCAAAATTCGAATATATTCATCTCTATACATTCCTTTCACAAAAATACAATCTTGACTAATATTTCTCTGCTTTTCTTGAAGAGATTCATTCTTTCATTCACAGAATAGGTATTAATTTCGGCATTAACCTCCTCGTCGAGAGAAATTTTTTTCTGTGGAGCATCTTTTTCAAAAAAAAGAGCCAGTAATAACTGGGTGTCCGATCAGGAGAATTAGGTGAATGCAGCAACAATTTCAAATGCATATCGGTAATTTTTGCCATAGTTTTTACTGACTTGTGGATTGCTGCATTATCTGCTTTGATAAAACAATGTTTACGCTTAATCTCGTCACTCAATCAGTCGTGTAAGGACACTGTTGATCACCAGGCTTCTCTTCAAATAGTCGATGAACAATATATAATAATGATAATTTTTATTCACATAATGTAGCCCACAAGAAATAATATGGAAGTCAGAAAAGGTAAAACCATTATGAAAACCTAAATTATATGAAAGTTTCACAGAGATCGGGCATCAGCACAATTTTTCTGGCAGAACTATAATTATTTATAACTAAAAAAAGCGCATGGACTGATTTCAGCATACAGAACTGCTCTTTGAAACATGGAAAGCTTATGCGGTGGATTGGTGAAATACTTTATTTGTCTTGTTCGTGAATTCATGTTTTTGTGGCACTCAAATAGATGTCCATTACTATGTATAAATGAAAGAAATCTAAATGAATAAAAACCTGGCAATGTGAATAGATTTCTTTTCTTCGAAATGCTCACGGCATGACTCTCTATAACTTAAATTTAACAACGTCAGCTTCAGGCTTACGAAAATATGGCCAGTTCTGTTGCCCCAGGAAATAAAACCATAGCTTATCAGCTATTGAAAACTCAAATAGTAAACAGAAAGCAGCATTGATTTCCCGACATTGCCTTTCAGAATTTTTATAGAATAAAAGAATAAGTAACTCAACTCAATATGCAGTCCCAAGAACTTAAATCACTTGCCAACCCGCGTTTCGACACCAATATATGAGATGATTTTAAGTTTTTTAAATGTTTGATCTATCTGTGGTGAAAACGAGACAACATTCAGTTTCAAACCGTTTTCGTTATACGAGCTTTCAGTAGCTTCCAAATTCTATCGTCGTTTATTGAAAGAAGTTGGAATTTTCGCATATATCAAATGGTTTGTATCATATGCATATATAAGATACGAAAGATATATAATTCAAAGATATATATATATATATATATATATATATATATATATATATATATATATATATATATATATATATATATATATATATATATACAGGGTGCTTCAACGAAAACAGAGGCTACATCTACCAAGATATTAATTTTTGATCAATCCCCTGAGTGGGGGTTGCAATCTTGAACATTTCGAATAGTGGATCCACCACTACTCTACAAAGTCGAAAAGAGCATCAGATGAGTGAAGAGCAGGCGGCGAAAGATATATATACAGGGGATTCATAGTGATCAATGGCAGTCATCATCAAGTACCATTCTTATCTCGAATTTCAATCCCTAGAGCAGGGTTGACCACCCTTGAAAATTTGGAAGAGGGTAGATGGGTCGAGTGATACCTCGAAAGAAAGGTATTATCATTGTCTGCTTCCCCGTGAACGAATTTTCATTTTTGATAGGAAACTGTAGAAGATGCAGAATGAGCTACTGAAAAATAGAGGAGACTATCTATCGCTCTAAGCTATTCAAGTATTAGTACAAAAAAAAGGAACAGATTCATTTCAGATCAAAGGCTGTCATCTTTGATCTGAATGAATCTATTCCAGTTTTTCGCACTAATACTCAATAGTCTTGGGGCGATAGTCTTCTCTATTTTCCAGTGGCTCACTCTGTATCTTCTACAGTTTTCAATCAAAAATGAAAATTCTTTCACGGGATTGCAGACAAAGATTATACCTTCCATTCGATTTATCACTCGACCCATCTACCCTCTTCCAAATTTTCAAGGGTTGTCACCCTTGCTCCAGGGGTTGAAATTGGAGATGAGGATGGTAGTTGATGATGACTACCTTTGATCAGTATGTATCTGTTCTATTTCACCTCACTGAAACTTGAATTGTCTCAGGGATATAGTCTTCCCTTACTTTCAGTTGCTCACCATGTATCTTTTACAGTTTTCAATTAAAAATGAAAATTCGTTCAAGGCAATGTAGACAGAGATACCACCTTTCTTTTGAGTCATCACACGACCCATCTTCATTATTCAAAATGTTCAAGGATTGCAACCCCCGCTTAAGGGGTTGATATTTCAGGCAAGTATTGTACCCTAAAAGATGTACCCCTTGAAAGAAAACTTGACCTGTTTTTGAGTTTCGATCAGAAATGAATATCTTGGTAGATATAACTTCTGTTTAGTTTTCGTTGAAGCACCCTGTATATATATATATCTTTCGCCGCCTGCTCTTCACTCATCTGATGCTCTTTTCGACTTTGTAGTATAGTGATGGATTCATGTTTCATCCATAGTCAAACATCTATGCAAAAAATACTTTTTTCATCGTGTTATCGCTCTTTAAAATCTCTAAAAAATTCTCAGATTCATCAATTCATTGTCATACTGAGCAAACGCGGCACCCACTTGGAAAAATGTTTTCTCGTGCCTAAATTCTCGTGTAGAATACAATGGCTTTCGATATCTTCAGGATTTCAGCTAACTCTAGCAATTTCTCTTTCCGAGCATCCGTAACAATTTTCAACACTTTTTTGATATTTTCTGGAGTATTCATCTTTTTTCTGCGTCTTCGGTGGTCGTACGACCACATTTGAAATCAGCATACCATAGGGAAATGGTTGGTTTTGCAGGAAAATTTTGCTCAAAATACTTTTTAAGCCGTTTCTGAGTTTGCACGGTATTTTTAGCTATTAAATAGCAGTGCTTATGGACGGTTAAACTCGTTTACATTCATCGTTTTTGACTTCATTAAATTCTATGTCTTGAAAATTACAGAACGAAATGTCATGCAAATTTGACCGGTTCTTTTGGTGGTTGGTATTAACTAAACCAATGGCGCGTTTATTATTTCTGGTACCCTATGTTTGTTAGTCCCGAAACTTTTTGACCCATGTGTTTAGGATAAAGTGATTATTTATTCGGGTTGGAAATCGATCCTACTGAAACTTCTAGAAAGGAATGCACTTCCAGATGCAAGTCCAAACATTGAATTCATATTATTCGAAAGAAAATTTCATTTTCAATTATCTTGTAAATTCAATGATAGGAACAAAAAAGTAATAAATCTATTCAACCAAATGAGAAAGTGTCTAGGTAGAATTTTTAGGGCGCTTTATCTTCTTTGAGTAGTTTTCCTGTTCGTTAGTGTTTTTTTTTCGATTTCTGATGAAAAGAAGAAGCGAAAAGATCGAAAAAGAGAGATTTCTTCAGATTTGTGAAAACTTCAACCCTTTCAGCAAAAATGTTACTTTATTTTGTCGAGTTTTTTCATATTTTGGGATATTGTAATATTCACCTAGACATTAGGCTCATGAATGTTAGTCGTCAAAAAGACAAAAAGTTTTGGAAAAAATTCTAGAAAATTGTTCGAAAAAATGAAGTTTCAATGATCATTAGTAGAGATAGAAATGATTTTTGAAAAGTTTTCCGAATAAAATCATTCAGCATTGTTTCGTCAGGAAATTTGTTTAGATTGCAAAACAAAGGTCAACATTTTATCTATTAGTGAACATGGGAAACGGGCAACGGATGTAGGGTTTTCAAGGTTGCTGATTACAATGAGAGGATCAATTAACACCTATCAGGTCAGGTTCAAGGTCATTTAGAGATTACGACCTGAAAATCTGAAAAAATCACACCTACGTTTTTGGGATCGCTGAGTACGTATCTGTTTTCAGTTATTTTGTGAGACTTTTCCTAGAGGTCGTTCAAGGTTATTTTAAGCAATGGGTTTTTTTCACTGCACTTATATTTTTTCTGATCTCAAAGAACTTGAACTTGAAATACCCTTAAATAACAACTACGATATGTTGCACAATTTTGACTGCCTCTTGATTCGTACTAATAGTCTCAAAAACAGTAATGATTTTTATCTGATTTTTAGTAATCATTCTCTTAATTTGACCTTCAAATGATCTTGAACCGAAGTAAGGAAAGTCAACAGACCTTGTATTCGGATTCTATGGCCTCAAAAGTGTATACTGGATTTTTTCAATCTTCCCAACTACTCTTAAGATCTTTAATTCCATAAAATCTTGAAATGGTCTTCCAATAAGCTTGAAATTACATACATGTGAAATTTTTCTGAATTTCGGTGACATTTCACTTGATTTGGGCTTCAAATGACCTCGACCACAAAGTGCATAATAAGAACGATATTTGTAATTCAATTTCCAATAGCTTTTTAATGAAATTACACAGATGTTAAGGATAGTTTCTTTCTTTTATGCCGCATCCTTCTTTTTTCTAATTCTTAGCCAATGAAGTACATCACGTAACCTAATTTAAAACTATTTTGGATTCTACAAAATGTGTGTCACTTCAATCTTACATATTTTTTCAAAAGAATGGCCTAATTTTCAGTGCATCTGACAGAACTTCGAAGTTAGAGTGAAGTTTATTGTAATTTTTCTATACCTAAACCCTACCGTTTCCGAGTTAATCTAAATTAAAAAATGAATTAATTTTATTTAAAGTTTGCTAAATCTTTTTTTTTCTTGAAAATTTCTAAATTTTTCCTTCATTAAGAAGAAAACATTCTATTTCCTGCTTGCGATTCGAATAGAAAAACCAATAATCCTTCAACAGTGTGGTTTTTATACCAAATTTCAATGGTTTTCGTATTACGAATGATTTCGTGAAATATAAATTCAATACTATTATTTTCGAAATTAAAACGCTCTAATCAAGTAAGTAGCTGTCAGAAGTCAGAAGAAGAAAGTGTACAATGATATTGTTATTATCAATTGATTTTTCATTGTAACAACTTGTTACAATTAACTAACCTGACCTGTATTTTTTCAGATAAGTATTGGTAGGTGATAAAGTTTTGGTTCATATTTTTTCAACGACATTTGAGTGGTCAGTGAAAAATATCATCTTAGTTTAGGCAAAGAATGTTAGACACGATATGGAAACTTATCTGAACAGATTGTTTTTTAATAAATGGTTAGGAAGGGGTGGAACGTACAGTTTGCCAGCTAGATCACATTCTGCATTTCTTCTTTTCTATGTGAAGAGCATAGTTTATATAACTTTTCTAATTATTCCGGAAGATATGAAGTATAAAATAAGAAATCTATTCACATTAAATATATCAAAAATGTTGAATGGTACGGGAAGATCGCGTGATCAACATATTTATTGCTTCATCGAACAAGATGGACGTTAGTTTGAACAATGTTTCGAATGTTCTGATTCTTGTTTGATAGTTTTTTTCAAGTTATAGTTATTTTTCCAATTTTTAAATTAATTGTCTTTCCTGGTCTGCTTAAGGTAGCTTACTATTAATGTTCTTCTTGGCATATTTGGTTGTTTGAGAAATTTTGATTCCAAAACGTTGAGAATTTTGCATGGAAATAACAAAAAATCATTTAAAAAATTAATACAATCGGATTAGGGCAGAGGACAACATAACCTGAAACACAACTAACAAGTAAAGTGTTCTACTTGAAATAAGTTGTTTTTAATGATTTACTATCCGGAAATGTGAATGTGCGATACATTTAGCTGTTTCTACTAGATAAATGGAATCTTTTGTGATGCTCATGAAAAATTCTCTTTTATTTTTCTTCTATTCCCGTAGCTTGAAAATTATTGGGTGTCTACGTTCGACACTTAAATAGGATATGTTCCGTTATTTCATCTCATATGTCGTATTATCGTCATAATTCGCAATACTGAAAGTTTTCTATTATATATGGTGATAGCGCAGCGCAGGTGGCACTGTTTCATAAGAAGTTCCATAATTCTTTTTATTTTATTTGTTATGATGAAAGAGTCAAAATTGATATTTTGTTTGAATGCATGAAAGAACTGATATTTACAAGCGGTGTTCAAAATAATCATCTTCAATTCGATACATGACATCATAGTAGAGTTTGTTCTTCAGGCAGAAGTTTCTTTCACGAGTAATATCCGCATCGACCTTAATATAGAATCGGTCTAGTAATTCGTTTTGTTCTGAAGTACAAATTACTCTGATCGTGACTCTTTATGATAATGACTGGAATCTTCTCTGGCATTTTCTTTCTCTTCCCGTTGCAAGCCTATGCCAGGAATTTTTCATATTTTGGTTTGACACTCAAACAGAACATGTTCCACTTTTTCATCCTCCATGTCATATGATTGTCATATTCGGCTATACTTGTTTTCGATTATATTTCGTGATAGTGCAGGTAGCAGTGTTTCATAACAAGATAATAATTCTGCGCAATTTAATTTTAGAGATATTTATATACCATAATTTTTCAAGATTGCAAAATGAAAGATATGATTGTCAAAAATGACACTTGAATTCGAGTGATATAAGTAATGTTAGAGTATACAGTTAATACTATTATGCTTATTATACTTTCGTGCTATATATCTATTAAAAGTATAGCTATTTAGGCATGTGTATCTTAGAGATAGGGACTCTCGATGACTGTTGTAAAAGCGACCACCAGTTCCTATTAGAGGATAATTCCATTTTGTATAACATATTAAATAAACTCTCATATAGTAGAACAATGAGTTGCAATACTTATTGAACATGGTTGCAGAGTGTGTTTTCAGATATTTACAGTTTTTAGGAGTTAAAGCAGTACGGTAACACAACTTATATCTGGAGGTTCATCGAAGCCGATTCAAACTTCATCACCTTTTATAATGTCAACATAGCAAGCTACAATTACTTTATTATATATCAAAACTCGTTAACCAACATGTGAGTATCCGATAAGTATGCCACATACAGCCTTTTTGTCCTATTTAGATTTGCTTTTCGCTTCAGGAATTCTGACAAAGATATGCAGATATCTGGCATCTGGTTAATTATCAAAGAAAATCTCTTATAGAGTTTTTCACTATATTGTGTTCACTGAAATTCTTCAAAATGCAGAAACCTTAATAGCTTTAAGCCAACTACATCTGCTAATTTTTGCGTCTGTCATGAAAAACCAAGCCTTATCCATAATGGTTTCATTGCTCTCTTCCTCTGCGCGAGCAGAGTTAATACTTTAGAATTGAGATATTCCATTATCAAATCTCATTATTTTAATTCTCTCATCTGCAACATAATCTTATTTATATATTCAAATCGACATTCACAAACTTGACATATACTTTTTACACAGAAAAGTAATTTGCTATAATCATCACAAATTGTAAAAAACTATTTTTCACTATTGTTTCCAGTTGTGAGGACCGTTAGAATCAGTATGAATTATTTCAGTACCTCTTTACTATTAATTTGAAAATTTAAGTTCTGCATTTTATTTTCGACGCAAATTGCACATTTCCAGAGAAGAGAAGAGAATTGAAATTAATGTGACCTAATGTCTTGTGCAATTTTTCTTTTAGAGTCAATTTCATTCTCCAATTGTTTTGTGTCAACTCATTCACATTTCTTTTCTTTTTAATCAATGAGCACTTTGAAATATATAACTCATAACATTTTTTAGTAATTGCAACCAAATTATTTTCATTATTATATCTTTTACAAAAAACCATTCCTGAGATAATTTTATTGCCTTTGTAATTTTACCAAAACTTAAAAGATTTGCTTTCATTTGTTGAACATAGAAAACGTTTTGAATAGTGACTGTTGATACTTTTCATACCCATAAAACTAACATACAACATTACCTATCGTAATTGCTTGTAGCTCTATTTCCAAGTTCTACAGTAGAAGGTTTATTATATTTTTATATTTTACATACATTATTTACAATATGATCAGAGCATCCACTATCAAGCAGGTAACCTCATTATCATACATTTTATCACTTACAAATTCGTTATTTATATTTGCCATGAATACTAAGCTGCTATCGCTGCCGAAGTTATCGTTGTTCGAATACTGCGAATTGAATTAGCCTTAGAAGCTACCATGTTTGTTTTAGAATCGCCGTCCTTGGAAGTTTGCAGCACCGCTCGGCCCATTAAAATTTGCATTGTGTTGATGATAGTTTTCTCTTAAACTTTGATTATGATCCTTCCTTTTCACGTCCAATATTTCCATAAGAACAACATTCAAGCTGATCCATGTTCTTTTGAATTTGATAAACCAGGAATATATTCGACGCTGAAAATCATTCACTTAAATTGACTGTTTTTCTTTTTTCAAAAAACTTAATTTTAGCTTGAATGCTCACAAGTTTTTTATTTTTCTGGGAGAACTTCTATAAGAACACCCATATAACTAAACGACCTCGGCAGAGCTTTAGCTTTTCTTCGTCTGAGACCTTTGCATCTGCAGCTTTCAGATCGTGCATTGCCTTTTCAAATCCATCAAAAAACGAATTTATATCAGAATAATTTCAGAGTTCAATATTCTCAACTGCAGAGCAATATACTATCTGCAGCGCTGCTGACTATTTGTTATACATTTCATGCATTATTTTGTTCGCTGTATGGAATCCAACTATGTATCATACCTGCCTGATAAAAATTGTGCCATAAATATAATTCATCATCATCATCTAAGTCGCTACAGCCCGATGCGGGTCTTGGCCTCTCCAACTATGCCTCGCCACTCAGCCCTGCCTTGGATAATATGCAGATCATTGTTAATGCAGTAGAGCCATCACAAATGGGATCATCTTTCCCTTATTGTAGCGTAGAATGTGAATTTGAATTTTTTTGGGCATTCGTATTTCTTTCATCCGTACGGTGTCCTCACCACTGAATTCTTTAAGCCTCGATGAAACGCAGGGTCTTCTGGATTCAGGATAATGTCAATCTTTAAATTCATTCTAATAGATAACCCGCATTCTTCTTCAATTAGTCCATATATCCTGATGACTTTGCGCTCAAACATACGGAGGATTTCATGTTTGTCTAGTTCATGCTCTAAGTTGCTCCTTTATAAGTGGCAAGAGGTCTAACTAGGGTCCGGTATAACGTCATCTTGGTAGCACAACTGATAAGTTTACTTCTCAGTAGATTTATGTTAGCAAAATGGCCTCGGTTTCTCGTATGAACTCTTTCTTTGATAGCTTGAGTGGTTTTTCTGTAATTTTCAGTTGTATTTCTAAGGAATTTTACCTAGCTGACTCCTCAAATGTATTTTGGTCAATGGTAAGGATTCTGGGCACCCTTTTGTTCTCAGATAATAAGGCCATATATATTCAGTTTGTCTACATTGACTCCTATTTTCAATCTTGTATGCAACATTGAGTTGTGTGATGCCTCGACGATTATTGCAATCCATCTTATCGCCTTCTTTGTGTATTGGACAAATCACAACTTTAGTCCAGCTCTCTGGCATTTTCTCTTCTTCCCATATTTGTACTAGTAATTTCAGCAAGCTTTTGTACAGTGCTATGGCACCGTGTTTTATGAGTTCTGCGGTTTTGATATCTTTCCCTTCCATTTCTAGTCCTTGTACAGCATGTGTACTTCACACAGGGAAGGAAAAGCCTCAAGATTATTGTCTCCACTATTGATCAGGGGTGCTTGTTTTAAGAGAGCAAGTACTGGGACATTCATCCATTTGAAAGCTCTTCTAAGAGTTTGACCCATCTTTCACGAATCTTGATTTTCCTCCTAGAAGTTTTCCTTGTTTATTTCTACATCCTTCGATCCAATGTTGAAAAATTTTTCCCATACTTTTAACGGCGGCGTGAAATTATCGGGACTCGTTTTTTGTATTCAAATCTTTTATTTTCAGAATTTAGTCCACGTGGGCATCTTTTTTCTTCCCCCCCAAGATTTTGTGTGCTTTGAGTGTCCGTTCTTTGTATATCTTTTTATTATTTCTTGTATTCGTTGCCAACATTGTTTGTATTGCTAGTATTCGCACATCCCTCTTCAAACCAGTCAGAATTTCTTGCTTTCGTAAGTTCTCCTATTGACTCAGTTGCTATTTTAATAAAAGTTGATCTGGAATTTTCGTTGACGTTCCTACTATCCTTCCTTATCCTTCCTTTCTGCATCTAGAGACTTCAAAATGCTTTATTGGTAAGATTTCATTCTTCGGACATCTTTATGCATGTTGTGAGTGTTTCACGTTTTAGTAACTGCTGTTTTGAGATGTTTCGTGTTGCACAACTTTTTTCTTAGTTTGATTTCAACGAGATAAGTGGTCGGAATCACAGTCGGGTCCTCTACAAGCCCTTTAGTCAGGTACTGATGTAGAGTGTCTTGTTTGTAATAGAAGGACATGGTTGATTATGTTTACTCCGCAAGGTCCAGATATTTTCCAAGTTTCTAGCTCTTGTGTAGAAATGCATTGCTTTTTATAAAGAGTTTATCCCTTACACAAACTGTATCAAAAGGTTATCGTTTTCGTTACTGGTTTCATGTAGGGAGAATCGTCCTGATATATGTTTCCGGTCCTCTGTACTCCCGACTTTTTCATTGACATCCCTCAGGACAATAATCTTTTACTTTCATTAAATTACAATGTTCTTCCTTAACCTTATCGCCTTTTTCACGAGTAACGTCGTTGCACCTTTTAGATTCCAAAAACTTTGTTGAAAGAATTTCACAATTTCCATAGTCCACACAATCTTAAATAGGTGTAACTGTATCATCACACTTCCTGAGTGACATTTTACAATCAACCACGCGTCACTGGTATTTTCTTGTTTTGCAAGTTTTCGAATGTTTTCTTGTAAATATAACGGTACACTTGCATACTTTTAAAAAGTACGGTAACTTTAATTAACACGCTCTGCCACCAGAAAGGTTCATTTATTTGAGAAATTTGTAAAGTTCACACTGGTATTCATTTTGCAAAAATTAAATATATTTATTTTAAAGTACATGATGATTTTTGCATAGATCATGGAAGTTAGAAGGCTTGTTAGAATGGGATATGTCTATGCACGTGCAGGAATCTGAGCCGCCTTTGCCAACTAAAGGCAGGTTGGTATTTATAATTCGTTTTATAGCCATAACTTGAAAACTTGAAATCTCAGGTACAGGGTATGTATGGGCAACTTCATTTAGTTTTTAACGTCGAACCTAATGAATTGAAAAAAAATATGGGTTACAATTTGAAAAAACGTAGTTTTCGATGTTTCTTCGTTTCGAAAGGCAACGCGAAAAAAAGAGCACTCTGTATACAGACTGAAATTTAATTGGAGTTATATCACCGTGGTTTCTTGTTTGCAAAACACCTTTCACTAGTTTGGTAGCTCACGCCGTAGCTCGAGATATATCAATTTTTTCAAAAAAAATCGATAATTTTCAAGTAAAACTAGGATATTTTATGAACGTAACAAGCCAGACCTATGTGCTAGGTGTTCTTGTAATTGGAATGACGAGTTTATCGAACCAGTCACCAATATAAAGGGTGTTATATAATAAATAACAAAGCTGGTATGCAATTCTGGTAAAACCAGTTTTACCATTGAAGTAAAAATATTTTAGTTTGAGTTTCAGACTAGCGATAATTCTTAACGATAGCAGTGGAGGGGAGATAGTTCTCCATAAACGAAATAACCGGCGGTTACATTGAGGTGAAAATATTTTTGAATTAGAGTTTCTGACCAGCTGAAGCAACTACCAAAATTTCAGAACGATAGAATTATTACTTCTCCATCAATGTCTAATAGGCCACTCAACTTAGGATACCCTGTATATCTATATATCTATCAAAATTACTCCTATCTGTACTTATATTTGTATTTCAGTGTGTGCTAATATATGTTAAATAGAGAAGAGAGAAACGGGACTCTCATTGACTTTTGTGAAAGCGATATGCATTTTCTATTTTGAAGTATAACTCCATTTTGTATCACATATTGAATAAACCCTCCTACATTAGAACAAGGAGTTTCATTATTTATTTAACAAGCAAGCAGTCCACTAATATACAAGTTCTGATCCTAAAGTCTCCATTCTGGAGGTGCATCTAGGTTCTTTCTTGTCTAATCTGTATCAAGAAATTTTGACTTTTCTTTCAATAAATACATTGAAAGGTGGAAAGGACAATAGTTTGTGGAAAGCATTTGTAGTGATGCTGAGAATGACTCCAATAGTACAAAGGCACGTTAGCTTAGAACACTTACCAACCGTGTTTTGTGATGGATATGTTAACCTTGGGTCCCCAACTTTCAGTGGCTAGAATTTTCCTACGTAAAATTCAAGCCTCTACTTTAAGGTAGAAAGTTTATTCAAATTTGCTTCAAACAAAATACCCTGATGCTTATACTCGAATCATAATTGTAATTACCTTGAATTTTATTCTTTACCATGGATACCTTCCATAAATTTCAGAGATGTGTGCTTTCCGGAGATTTTGTTTGATAAAAATTATAATCTGGTAGTTATTTACATGTTGGTGGACATGATGGTGGACATTCTTGTGGACATGGTGGTGGACATTCTGGTAGACATGGTGGTGGACACTCTGGTGGACATGGTGGTGGACATTCTGGTGGACATGGTGGTGGACATTCTGGTGGACATGGTGGTGGACACTCTGGTGGACATGGTGGTGGACATTCTGGTGGACATGGTGGTGGACATTCTGGTGGACATGGTGGTGGACATTCTGGTGGACATGATGGTGGACATGCTGGTGGACATGCTGTTGGACATGCTGGTGGACATGCTGGTGGACATGCTGGTGGACATACAGATGTATCTGGTGGGCAAACTAGATATACAAACATAATAAAACATACACTATTAGAAACCACTATGATTATGTACATGTTCGGTAGTCAAGTCAATCTTCCGGTGGATTTGTGTAACAAGGGGAATTTATGATTAACAAATAGGATCTAATATAAAACATAATCAATTTTTAACCAATCAGTATTATGATTACGCACCCTGATTATCGCATCTTGGCATGCAGACAATACATGGAACTACAAAAAAAATTAAAAATGAAAATACTACGCAGAGCTCCATCTTCTTCTATTTTTAATGGAACTGAATTGAGTGTTGATAGCTCATATACACTAGGCCAACAGTGTTATAGCTGAATACGTTTACGTCTCATGAAAACTATCCATTCAATTTCGCACCTCGAGATTCTGATTTAAATTGAGATAAACTTCATTGTTGTATTCACGTTTGAAAATAATTTTCGTAAGCTAAGCTCTTATTTTATGTTCCCTTTTGTTATGAATTCGTAAAAACATGACACAAATGTAATTTCAATAATTTGATAACGACCATTATGAATATTTCGCAATTTTGATTACCCATATCCGTTGTCGGCATAAATGATACTCCAAAACTTGGTTAATGGAGCCAATATGTTGAGACTATTCATTGTAGGCATACTCAAGGGGTTGAGAATGGAAATTGAAAATTTTCACGAAATCGTTAATTATTCAACAGAGAAGAATTGCGACATTGCTCATTGCTCAAAAAATTGGATATTTTGAAAAATAAGTATCAGAGACGATCCATTGGAAACGTGAGAACAATTTAATTCAATTCAATTTATTCATCACACATTATAAAGCACATAATAAAAAATACATCAGTATTAAAACGGACAATAGATTCAAAAGCATAGGGAAGTGACAATAATCATCATAGTACAACAAAAATTAATCCCTAAACCATTTGCAAACCGGGGGACGGAAATGCGAAAAATTTTAATACCATCACTTTCCATGAAACAACCGAATGTGAACTTATTTAGGAGGCTAGAACAAGAGGAGGTAAGAATAAAAAACTGAAAGAATGAAAAATTATCGGGTCAGAGTCGAATGATACTATGCAAGTATTGATAGAAATTTATTATATTCTGCCACTATAAACTCTCGAAGTTTAATTTTAGTTTCAGTCTCGATATTTTTCAGTTCTAGAGGAATAATTCCATATTCCATATTCACCAAATTTAGAAATATAGTTTCATGCCTTTTCCACCACACTTAAATATCTTCCGAGCAGTCTGCATGGTAGTCAGTCAGGTATTTAATGATCTCACATCGCCATTGATCATCATTCGGTGCGGGCACAAAAGACCAAATAGGTCTATCTCGAATTCGATGTAGATGTTCTTGGTGAAAGATGTGGCCTCGGGGTGGACATAAAATATTTTGTTTCATAATTTTCTCGATGGTAGAAATTTCTTAAACCTGCAATTCCTTTTCCCAACTAGAATATAGAAATGTTTGCACCTTATGGCGAGGGTCCAAGATTAAAACTACACAGTACATCCAGATGGTTTTTATAATAATGCTTCAATATGCGAAATAACCAATACAAGATTAAGAAATATTCATACAAATATTCTCAACTCTTTTAGCATTAACATAATAAGTACATAACCCACGCAACATCAAAGTAAGATAATCTACCAAGCCCCTTTTGAGGCTTGTTTGCAGATGATGTCTACCTTGAATTGAGGAGAAAAAACCCTAAACAAAAACATTCTCAAATTGACAAAAATTTAACAACTGGAAATTGAAGTATAAACCACAGTTTCTTCTTCTATAATATGCAGCAAAGAGTAAGAAAATCGCAGTTACAGGCTCAAGTTTTTTATACTTTTCTCTCAATAATATCATGAATTTTCAATCGGTCAGTTTTTCTCAACCAATATTTGATTTTCGATTTAAACGCAACCAATGAGTTCATTTTTTTATATTCTCATATCAAATATTTTAGGACCCAAGTATAAATAGCTCTTTTGAGTACTTCTCTTCTCAGTTATCGCAACCTTGTTTGACGTAGCCTTACCACGGGTTATATAGAGGTGATCAATTTTTCGTAAAGTATTCCGATCTAGTTATTGCCTTATTATATGGAAATAGCAAAAAGCACTCTCAATTCGAATGAATCAGTTTCCTGGAAAAAAAAAGTCTGTTGGGTAAGTGTACTCTTTTCCGTAAATAATTTTTATATTGAGTTTCTGTGTATTTTGAAGATGTCGAAGATGATTCTGAGAAAGTCCGACCCATTGAACTATACCATATGCTAAATGAGATTCGACGAGTGATAAGTACATTATTCTAAGTTTATGAATACTGAATAGTGAGCGCATGCGTTTAAATTTACCTAACAGAGCTCTAACTTTATTCGCTACATATTCCGCATGTACATCCCAATGTAAGTGACTGTCTATATATATTTCGAGGTATTCGATAGAATGGCAGCTTTTGATACTCACAATTTTGTTATCAATTTGAATTTCTATCATAGTATGTTCCGGTAAATTTCTATTGTAGGATGTAAAAATTAAATATTTCGTTTTTCGAAATTCATGGTTAGCAAATTACTTTCAAAATACTTCACAATTTTATGAAATTAATCACTACTTTATCTTTCAAAGATAACCAGTTTTCATCAGTGTGAAAAATTGCGGTATTATTTGCAAAGTTTATTATGTCACCTGCCATCTGTAATTCATAAAGGTCACTAAAATAGAGATTAAATAAACCAGGTGCCAGAACGGTTCCTTGTGGAACACCGCACCCAATTATTTTGAAATCATTCATTTCATTACCTAGTCCGACAAATTATTTTCTATTTTGTAGATAACTTGACATAAGCTTGAATAAGCTCCCTCTAAAACTAGACTCCAGTATACCCAATAGCTTCGTTCGTTCCACCGTATCGAAGGCTTTTGCAAGATCAATAAAAACAGCCACTATGGAGATACCCGCGTCAACCGCCTTGTATATTTGAGTAGTTAAGTATGTTATCGCATCCTCTGTGGATTTATTTTTTTCTAAAGCCGAATTGTTTATCCCAAATAAGATGATATTTTCAACAAAATTTTCTATACGATTTTTCAAGATTTTTTCGAAAAGTTTCGTGAAATTAGATATCAAGGATATAGGATGGTAGTTCCCTATAATATTTTCAACTACTTTATCCCTTGCCTTATGTATGCTGCGTATTAATTTTTCATCTCTTTATGGTTGATTGTCAAGCTCGCTTGTCCAAATTTCTAATTTATATAGAAGCCTGTTAATGCTGATAACTGCAAGAGTAAGTGTTCAATAGGTTTTGTCTTTTAATATTGTTGAAATAATTTTGAAGACTTTCAGATCTCTATCTATTGCCAATCTGTGTCTGTCAACTTATGTAATTGCAAAGTACTTGTTTGAAATCGTAAAGTATATTTGATGGCCTTTTCACTTCCGAAGTTCACTCAAAATTTTGAATGTGGATTCCAGCCAGTAATGATATCGAGTTTTTGCATTATCACTTTCGAATTGACAGAATTCTTCAATTTTTTGGCTGACGTATGAATTTCGCTAGTTGGCGAATTAATGGTAAACTCATCTCATCCGTATCAGATGAACTTTCTTCAATAATGAGCCACCATCGAATATTTTAATGAAATCTGTTGCTCCTAGGTTTAGAAAGTAGTTATTTTGGGAATCAATTCCAGGAATTGAGTGTTTTAATTCATTGATGAAAGCGAAATTGCTATTTCTATTATCGCTTGTTATTTTGTGTACTGACCTAGATCGTAATGTAGCAAAACTTGGAATAATAATTTCCTTAGGTTTTATTCAAATTGTGGACTGTAATTTCCACACGAAAACGAGGGAAATTCCATAAATCAAACACCCGAACCAGAATGTCGTAAATGAAGTGTACAATAGACTTACCCCATGAGATCCTGGGCACTGTTGCAGGTAATTAATAAGGATGGGATCCAAGGAAGTTACCTGTTGTGCTGGTAGGCCCCAAAAAGTAATTATTATGCCACTCCGAATATTTTAAATATTATAACAAATTTCAACCAAAACTTTTCTCTCGATTTCGATAAAATATAAAACCGACTTGTCTCCGCCAAAAAATCCAATTGGAATTCTTTTACATAGAAAACAATATTGCCTGCACGTGTGGGAGAAAGGAAAGCACGTTCCTTATAACATTTATATGTGTCATTACAATATATACAGTATGGTCTTCCATACACAAAGATGTTCATAATAAATTAATATATTTCAGAACGAATTTATTTTCTTTTTATTGTTGATGACTTTTGCGTCAATATTTCCCCTACCTTTGAAGGAATTTCAGAAACCATCTGAAACAAAAAAGAAACCCCAATATACTTTAATTTTCAAACCCCTAAAATTGTGTTTCAATGAAAAAAAAATAAATAAAATAAAATGAAATTGAAAGAAAAATAATTAATAATGTCTCGAATTTATAGAGTTCATCAAGCTCATTTTTAGCTCCGATGAAGTTAGTTCAACAATCAGAGTAAATTACGGAGCAAGTGCCCCTGTGGCATAAAAATCTTTTGAAAGCATTCAATAAATTCTCCGTCGACAAATCTGATGTCAATTCCAACTGTATAGCATTCGTACAAAGGCAAATGAATAGGCACAAATAGGCCTTATGACTCTTAATTCCTCGCTTTCTAGCCAAGGTAACGAAAAATGGTCCAGCATAATCGATTCCACAATGTAAGAAAAGTTTCGCTTCTGTTACTCGAACAGACGGAAGATCACCCATTTTTGGAGAAGTTGACTGTGGATTGATTTTGAAACAATGATTACATTTGCGAAGTTTAAAATGTTTGACGTTACGGGCGTTAATAATTTAATATCGTTGCCTCAAAATAGACATGGCCAAAGTTGGAACTGTATGTAAATTCTGTTGATGACACTGATCAATCAACAAAGTGAGAAAATTGTCGTTTTTCGGTAAAAGGGTGGGATGTGGATTTTCTTATGATAAATCAGAATTTCTTAATCTACCTCATACCCTCATTAAATTTTCATCCATGAATGGATCCAAAGATCGAATATTCGGTAATAATGATTTGTTAGCATTCATACATTCGATCTATGATGAGAAATGAAAATGTTAAATAACTTGCACAAGAGTTCACTCTGCTTCTTCCCGATCTTCAATCGACAAACGTCCTTTCGATCGAAGAATTCGAATGAAATATACACGTAAACTGTTGTGTTGATCAACCGAGTTCAAGAAGAACACCGCTCTACTAGTTCATGTAGCGGGTGTTTTTCGGAATAAGATACAAATAGGGAAATTAAACGTTCCTCTGGTAACCCTTCACTTCTAGGATTAACTCGCTTTATATGCCATGAAATATCATCCTTTTGAAGACACGGAGGCTCAGAGCCCCAATGTTCATTAGGAGTAAACTACTAGGGAAGTGAACCGCGTGAAAGTCCATCGCTTATATTATCCTGACTCTAAACATGAAACCAATATTCAGAAGGCACAACTTCTTGAATACGTGCGACGAGGTTTGCTACAAAGATATTCCATCGACAGGGGGGAGATGCTATCCAACTCAAAGTGACTGTTGAATCAGTGAACGCAAGAATTCTTTCGAACGATACTCTTGATTCTGAGGAATTTTCTACAAACCCTAATATTTTTGCCAAGAGATCCGCTGCAGAAAGTTACAATTTCGGAATACTCTGTATTTTCAAACTTTAGTTTTTGCACACACCAATCGGGTGTTATCGATACCTGCGGACTCAGATCTAATATATACGCAGGCGCCGTACAACTCCAAGCAAGCGTCACAAAATCCTATCAAATATATCTTTGAATTTTTAAAGACCTCTAAGTGACGCGGAATTTGCACTGAATCTAATAAAGGTATTTCATCTTGAAGGAGATTCCATTTTCTAGGTATTTCTACCGACTTAGGAATTTCATCCCAATCTTATTTCATAATCCACATTTTTTTATAATTAATTTGAAAAGTTACAGGTGCAAGAAGACCCACGCAAGAGAAAACATTTCTGTTCGTACACACAATCATCACTAAAATTCACTACTTTAGGGGAGCGTTCCGAACTTGGAATTTCCTCCAAAAAATGATGTTTATTATTCACTGCCCATTTAGTCAGGTGAAACTGACCAGCCTCGAACAAAGGAATTAACTGTTTATATGACTGTTTAGCCTCGTCCAAATCAACAAAACTCGAAGCTAAATCATCCATGAAAAAATCGCATAAAACCATTATGGAAGCGAGAGGAAATTCATCCGCTTCATCTAATGCTAAATGTCGAAGAGTTCTCAAAGCTAAAAAAGGTGAGGATCGATTTTCGAACACGACCGTGTTCCACTGAAAAACTTAAACAGTTTCCGATTCTGAAGATCGCCACATAATATATTGATATTTTCGATCGTCTGGATGCATTCCAATCCTCGAATACATTTGCCTCATATCGGCTGTGAATTCAAAAGCAAATAATCGAAAGTTAACGAAATACTCAGCACATCTGCTAGTAACTTAGGGCCGGTGAAAAGCAGATCATTTAGAGAAAGTCTACTGCTTGTTTTCACACTACAATCAAACACACATCGCAATGGAGTGGATACACTATCAATTGAAATTCCATGATGAGGAATGAAATAATGTGTCTCTGATGAATCTGGATTTTCAGCACTCGATAAATAACTCTGCCTAATGACCTTCCATAACCTCCTGATATTTCACTTTGACTTCGGGAAATCTGATAAAACGTTTCTCCAAATTCATTAAACGCTTCCATGCGAATTCGTAAGAATTTCCGAGCAACGACGGATCTTTCAAGAAAGGAAGTCTAATAACGAAGTCTCCCGAGTTTTCTCTTCTCAAAGTAGAAGCAAAAAAGGCTTCACATTGAATATCATCCGGATGATTTAATGTTTGATGAGGCATATCCTCCACTTCCCTGAATTTTGTCGCTAATTCATCTAATGTCGGTTCTATTTCCGTAAGGAAAGTTTGCAATTTATTATTGGACGAATATAAAATGGCGAAACCCATCACAACATATCCTAATTTAGTTTCAATTGTAATCGGGAAAGGTAATAACCCCACTGCTTTTCGAGAACTCAACAATTCAGGCACCACATCTGCCCCAATAATACCATGTAATCTAGATGGTTTATGAAATTTCTGCAAAGTTCCAACAAATGTGCTAACGTATCCGTACAAATATCTAAATCGGGTGAATTCTCGCTAATAATATCAAAAAGCAGAAACTGAATTTTTGAATTTTGGAGGCTTTTACTTGATAAAATTCCATTATCAATAATAAAAACAAGTGATGTGTTTTTTGGAATTTTACCTAATAATTATGATTCGTAAAGCGTTTCACTACACCGTAGCTTCTTCAGACGAATGAATGTACAGAAAATAAGAATGAGAATATAAATATAAATGTTCTTGAGTAATTAAAAGCTTATTGGGTTGATTCTTTCTAAGTGGTTATTTATGACAGGTATATCCAATAAAATTAAGGAATTGATTGCTCCTCGAAGAGATTCAATAGAGGTGAAGGGCTTAAATCGACTTGTTCATTAATGAGTCTACCTGAGTGTTTGTATTTGTTGATTTCTAAAGTTTCCCAAAGATCTACCTTCCAATATTTATTATCTGTTTTCAAAGTTTCAAACTGTGGGTCGAAAGAGTGATTATTTTCTAAGAGATGATTCGCGTGATTTGAATCTGATTTTTCATTTGAAAAACTGCTTTTATGTTCCGATATTCTAATATTAGAATTTCCATGTGTTCTACCAATGTCGAAATTATCACAGTGATTGTAATTCAATCTATAAACACCTGATTTATTGTTTTTACCTGATTCGGTTTTATTATATTTTATATATATTTGCCTGAATTATTATTAGTCTGGCAAGCTATGTTGAAATTATTGCTACTCAAGAATGATTTCAGTCTATCAATTGTAATGCCAACGTAGGTTAAGGTGTTGAATTTTGTTTCAATTTATCGACAGGGTAAACTTCTTTCAATGCGATTCTATCTTGTTTTTATTTAAAATATTATTTATAAGTTTGGGATTAAAACCATTATTTTGGCTATTTGTTTAATCAAATTTAATTCTTTGTTGAAATTTTCTGGTGATAAGGAGATGTTAATCAATCTATGAATAAAACTGTTGAATGCTGACATTTTATGTTGATACGGATGACACGACGAGTAATGTATTATAATATCTGTATGTGACGGCTTATGGTAAATTGCGAAAACATGTTTTCCATTTTCATTCGAAATTTTTACGTCTAAGAAATTTATCGAATTATTGATTTCTATTTCGGTTGTGAATACAATTTTTGGATGTAATGAATTTATATGATTTTCGAAAATTTTAACTCTGTATCTGTTCCTGTGAAGCAAATAATGATATCGTCTTCAAAGCGATACCAGTGTAAACAATATTTATTGAGTGGATGATTATGAATTAAGTTCTCTGAATTATTCATGAATATTTCTGCTAACAACGGAGTTAACGGATTGCTCATAATCAAGGCGTCTTCAATAGTATAATATTTGTTATTGAAATGGAAATAATTTTGATCTAAACAAATTTGTAATAATGAAAGAATAGCTGATTTAATGATAGTATTGACATGATTCTTTTCTAATAATTCTTCAACTGAGTAGTACGTATCTTTCGGAGGAATGTTGGGAAATAGATTCTAACATCGGAAGAAATGAGTTTGGAATTAGTTGGTATAATGGTATCTTTGATATTGGAAATTAGTTCGTATGAATTTTTGACCGAAAATTTGGATTTAAATTTGCAATGTTTTATTAGCAAGTCGTTAAGGAATTTTGAAAGAAGGTGCCGTTACATAAGAAACAACAGGTCTAACAGGGGAATTAGGTTTATGAAGTTTCATCAACGAATATATTTCGGGGGATTATGGATTGAAGTTAATGAATTTATAGTTTTCGAGGTCTGTAATTAATAATTTTTCTGTCGACATATAAATTGATCAACTCCAATCCACAATCCCCCGAATTATATTCGTTGATAAAACTTCATAAATCTAATTATCCTATTAGACCTGTTGTTTCTTATGTCGCGGCACCGCCTTTCAAACTTTCAAAATTCCTTAACTACTTGCTAATAAAAGATTGCAATTTTAAATCTAAATTTTCGGTCAAAAATTCATACGAACTAATTGCCAATATCAAAGATACCATTATACCACCTAATTCCAAACTCATTCCTTTAGATGTTAAAAATCTAATTCCCAACATTCCTCCGAAAGATACGTTCTACTTAGTTGAAGAATTATCAGAAAAGAATCATGTCAATACTATCATTAAATCAGATATTCTTTCATTATTACAAATTTGTTTTGATCAAAATTATTTCCATTTCAATAACAAATATTATACTATTGAAGACGGCTTGATTATGGGCAATCCATTAACTCTTTTGTTAGAAATATTCATGAATAATTTAGAGAACTTAATTCATAATCATCCGCTCAGTAAATATTGTTTATACTGGTATCGCTTTGAAGACGATATCATTATTTGCTTCACAGGAAGAGATTCTCGAGAATCATATAAATTCATTACATCCAAAAATTGGATTCACAATGAAATAGAAATCAATAATTCGATAAATTTCTTAGACGTAACAATTTCGAATGAAAATGGAAAACATGTTTTCGCAATTTACCATAAGCCGTCACATACAGATATTATATTACATAACTCGTCGTGTCATCTGAATCAACATAAAACGTCAGCATTCAACAGTTCTATTCATAGATTGATTAACATCCCGTTATCACCAAAAAATTTCAACAAAGAATTAAATTTGATTAAACAAATAGCCAAAAATAATGGTTACAATCCCAAACAAGGTAGAATCGCATTGAATGAAGTTTACCCTGTCGATAAATTGAAACAAAAGTTCAACACCTTAACCTACTTTGGCATTACAAGCAAGAAACTGAAATCATTCTTGAGTAGCAATAATTTTAACATAGCTTTCCAAACTAATAATAATTTAGGCAAATACATAAAAATAATGGAACCAAATCAGGTAAAAATAATAAATTAGATGTTTATAGATTGAATTACAATGACTGTGATAATTTCTTCATTGATAGAACATATAGAAATTTTAAAATTAGAATATCGGAACATAAACGCAATTTTTAAATAAAAATCAGATTTAAATCAGGCGAATCATCTCTTAGAGAATAATCACTCTTTGGACCCACAGTTTTAAATTTTGCATACAGATAATAAATATTGGAAGGTAGATCTTTGGGAAACTTTAGAAATCAACAAATACAAACACTCAGGTAGACTCATCAACGAACAAGTCGATTTAAGCCCTTCACCTGTATTGAATCTCTTTGGGGAGCAATCTATTACTTAATTCCATTGGATATACCTGTCATAAATAACCACTTAAGAAGAATCAACCCAAGAGGCTTTTAATTACTCAAGAACATTTATATTTTCATTCTCATTCTCATTTTCTGTACATTCATTCGTCTGAAGAAACTACGGTGTAATGAAACGCGTTACGAATCATAATTTTCAAGTAAAATTTCAAAAAACACATTACTTGTTTTTATTATTCAAACTGAATTTTATAATCTCTTCGTTGATTCTAGAAAAAATTCTACATTTAGTTTGTTCCCTTACAAACTGATACAAAGTACCTATCTTCTTATTTTCGAATTACAACGTTTGATCTCCAAATTTAACGAACAAGCACAATTTCTAGTAAGAAAATAGGCTTGACTGCCGGAGTCGATTAAAAGTCTCACAAGTTTACCTTTACCTGTTGTAGCAAATATTTTGACTAACACAGTCGATAACAAAACTATGGATCCAGTTTTGGTGTGAGAAGTAGAACACACATTGGTTATGTGAGACTGATCTTGTTGAGTTGAAGTCTCTTCCGGTAACTGTAACTCACCCTTTTTTCCAAAGCATCACTTTTTGATTTAACGTAATGTAACAAACTATGGTGGATGCGGTTGCAAGTCTTACACAACCATTTGCTTGTGCACGCAGCAATTTGATGTGTGCCCAAACATTTTATACACAAACCTTTTGTTTTTACGAAACGCTAACGCTCAAATGGATCCATACTCAAAAATTTATCACAATGTGATACCAAATGTTGCTTTGTAGGAGCACAAACGAACATTCAAATTTATTCGTGACCTTCTCGACAAAGTGAATTATGGAATTTTCTGACTTTGTAACTATAGAACGTGGAGACATACTGTATATCCGGGCTTGCTCTTTTATCATCAACCATGTTTGTTTAACTTTCCCAAAGCTTGAAAGGCTGAATCGAAGTTATCCAAAAGAATATTCAACCAACTTGTAGAAGTCACCTAATTGGGTTTCAGTTCAAATATTTGATTCAAGTATGCAGTCGCTAATGCCCTCGGATTCTGATATTTTTTCACTAAATAACTCCAAATCATAGAATAATTTGAGGCTATCGGAGGCAATCCCATGCAAATAGATGTGGCATTCACTTTATCTGTATCAGTTAAGTTCTTATTTTCATGAATCAAACTTTTGAGGCATTCGAATATTTCCCGAAAATGAGGGAAGATTTATTCCTGGCAATCTGACAACACTGAAACGAGATGGATTTGGCTCTTTATTTCATTCATGGTTTTAGAGCATTTCAAAACTTCACAATACAAAACATCGAATGTTTCAAGAGCTGCAAAATTGACGATATATTCTGGGTTTAACTGCATTTCAACACTAACCAAATTATCAATCACTAATTGAAATTCACGTTTCGTCTCCTCTAATGAATGTATTTTACTCCTGAAGTTTTTCATTATTCTCATTTTTCAAATCTTTACTCCAATCATACAGCCTCTTCACTCTTTGAAATTACATATCGCTTTTGCCAATATATACTTTCAGTTGACTTTAAAATTTTTCAATTTTTCCTTACTTTCTTCCGTCGACATCAATGAACCAAAATGTATATCAATATTCCAAATAATTTCACCGAAAATCAAACCAAGAGCGAATGAACATAAAATTTCGAAAGTAATCACTTGAAAGAAATTCCAAATATCTATGTGAGCAATTAACGTTTGAATATAAGTAGAATCGTAATTCAATTAGATTTTTATAAGTCGAAAATATTAACGAAACGAATAAAAGAATGTCGAACGAACTCAATGTATTGATACTTCAATATTAATTTCAAAATTATTGAACATCAGTGCTCATATTCGACTAACGACCAACTATATACTACCAACCGAAAACCAAAATAATTAACTCCAATTATTATTATACATGAATCAGTATAATAATCCAAATCCAAATCAAATGAGTAATTCTAATATTCGATCAAAATAAACTAACTAGGAACGAAGTTTCTTTGTTCCCACAAAAAACTCAACATATGACGAGAATATCCTATACTCGATGGCGTTATAGAAACTGAGAGAAACGAACATTGATTATATCAAGCTAATAACCAAATCCGGCCCGAAGGACCAAAATATGTAGGTTTTATTCAAATTGCAGACTGTAATTTCCAAACAAAAACGAGGGAAACTCGGTAAATCAAATACAAAACCGACTTGTCGCCGCCAAAAAATCCAAGAAAGGAAGGAGAAAGGAAAGCGCGTTCCTTATTCATTTATATGTGTCTTTACAATATATACAGCATGCTCTTTCATACACAAAGATGTTCATATTAAATTAATATATTTCAAAACAAATGTATTTTCTTTTTATTGTTGATGACTTTGGCGTCAACATTTAGCTAGTATGTTAACTATGAGCTGGAACAGAACCGAAGAGAATTGGATCAAGCTTCCATTTGATATCTATAAAATGAGCAGTTATCCCATAATACCCTCGTATATTGAAAGACTACCACACAACAATTGTGGAAGACAGTTTTGTGTTACATTTTCTAAGAAATTTTTGCAGCATATTTTGTTGTTTTCGAATGAGTTTGTTTATAGTGAAGTCTTTCGGTTCCTACCAGGTATATTTACCCCAAGGTTCAAATATTTCAAAATATTCTCCCTAACCTCGTCTTCAAAAAAATTATACGGAAGATACTTACCATGTCACCATGTATTACACGAGTAATTTGTGGAATTTTTCTTGTTCATAACTAGCTGAGCCACCCTAAAAATGAAAAGGGTCTATCAGCAGAAATTTTTCATACATTTCAATGCCAATAAGGTAAATATGCTGTGCTGAGACTGAGCAGACTCCATCACTACAAATGTGGGGGCGGTTTCCATCGGTTCATTTCTGTAATAGGAAAAGGTATGCTTGCAAACTCAAGCATCACCGTATATTTCGACTTTCAATTGTGTGATGCCTACGGTTGCATCACCGTACGCAGCGAACACTCACGTGTGAGTCTGACGTGTGCATCGCCATACTCAACGGGTTGAGAATGGAAATTGAAAATTTTCACGAAATTGTGAATTATTCAACAGAGAAGAAATGGGACATTGCTCATTGCTCGAAAAATTGGATATTTTGAAAAATAAGTATCAGGTGTTTTTAGGACAAAAACTGACCTGTCCAAGATTTTTGTCAGTTAAAGTAGTCAATTAGATGTGTTTTCAATTTTGATGAATGTCTTGTTCATCAGGTTGATAACTAGAACACTTTGTTCAAAACGAAGTTTTCTTTCTATATTTCTGAAACTGAAGCGCACATTTTCCTAAAAAAATGGAATTCATTTCGCAGTTTCAGCCTCAGCACTCAGTTATAAGTTGTTAGTAGGCTTCTTCTATGATAATTTGTCAAATTATTGTTGTTTTAATATCTAGGCCTCTGATCATTCACAAATATAAAAAATTACCTTAAAATCACCTTTGAAAGGTGTTCCATGGTCATGAAAGTATTGGTTTTTTTTGGAGAGAAAATGGCTTAAATAGACACTCTGTATGTAATTTCGTGATAACGTTATTTGAAGAAAAAAGTTTGAAATGAAAGAAAAATCTCGTTCTATTTTTCTGCGTCTTGCCTAATAATAAAATAATTTCTCACTTTCATAGTTTTTCTAATACACTTATTTTCCTTTGGCATTGGTTCTCAATCTGTTGAGATCAGTATCAGAATGCGATGAGTTTTCGTCTGGGTACTCTGAACGATTTCCTCATAAGGTTCTGTTTCGATTGTCAACATCAAACGTGTATTTTACCATCCTACCTTTCTCTTTTAGTACGGTCTGCCGTCCTGGTGTAATGATAATGAAATAACTGAAGCAGTATATTCACAAGAAATGGAGTAAGAAGTCTCTGCATTCCCCCGACCCACGAATCATCGTTCAATTTCGATTCTCGGGGATTTACTGATTCTCCGAAAGGGTTCTGCTGAATATCGTCTAATGTAGTAAACCTTAATCGATAGGTTATTATTCCTATCCTTATAGCCTCTAACATAACATAACATAGATAACGACACAAAATGATTTTTGTTAGGTTGCTATATATTTTCATACCAAATATTGAGTTTTTAACGAATGATATGAAAAACCTCTGAAGAAATCATTTCATTTGTTTCTAACCTATATTATTTCGAAATCTTTTGTAGTTTGTAGGCGACCCCAATATTTTGTTGAGTATTGTTGAATACAGAAATTCTTTACATTTCTGAAATGACTGGTTGACTTCTTCTTTTCTGTCTTCAAATTAACCAAAATCCCTCGCGGAGTTTTTTGTATATAATTGTTGCCCTGGAAGCGAATTGACTAGATTGATTGTACTAAGTTTTGAAATCCCATCGTGTTGCAGCCATTTTCATTCAACCTGTATAGGTATGGCAACAAGCAATTAGCAAGTGAACTAAACCTTATGCCATTGATGTCAAGTCATGCTTTTGGGTTGCAAAACCAAGGAAAGTTTCAAAAGCTTGAATTGCAAGTCAAAATAAGCTTTTTGAAAAATTTTCAAGCTGCTTGAATTGATGAAGCCCTAAATATCCTTAGTGTTTGCTCTACAACATTTTATGGCTCTACATCCGTTTTGGGTTAGAATAGATTGTATTCGTAGGTCATATTAGTCTGGGATCCAATGACATATTTTTATCTAATATATACGCAGGCGCCGTACGACTCCAAGCAATCGTCACTAAATCCTATCAAATATTTCTTTGAATTTTTAAAGACCCCTAAGTGACGCGGAGTTTGCACGGAATCTAATAAAGTTATTTCGCTTGAAGAAGATTCCATTTTCTAGGTATTTCTACCGACATAGGAATTCCATCACAATCTAATTTCATAATCCACATTTCTATCATAATTAATTTGAAAAGTAAAATAACAGGTGCAAAATACCCATAGGGTCACGAATTCGAGGCATGCAATAGAGAACGTACATATTTTTATCTGCCATTTCTTCCCGGTTAAACATTTGAGAAATGCTTCAGACAATTGTGTCGTGAAGTTCCCTGAACAACAGCGTCCTCACCATGAGTGGATATGGCAATGGCAGTTCCCGTAAAACACAAAAAACAAGAATTGTCATTTCTTCCTGGTTAAAACTTTGACAGTCAATAGTTGTTATAATATTGAATTGAATAAAGGTGTCAGCTGGTTGTAATACAGTGAATTATAAATCCCTGCTCATACGAACATGTAAGAAAGAGAAAATTTTGTAATTTCTTACCCGCTGGAATTAGGTCAGATGGTAGTTGATACTTTGAATGAAACAACACGTTATCTGTGTGTAAGAGGCTTGAAAACTCGTCAGATGACGCTTTGAAATCGATAGTACTAAAACTTAAAACTTAACTTAAAAAAATTTTTATAAATACGCACAATACAAAAATTGTCGCATCACCTGTATTCTGAATTCCACAATTGATTAAGCAGCTCTATCGCAGTTTTATTGTCAACATATGTTTTTACCGGCTCGGTGCCGTAGGGGATATGATGCTTGTCTCCTGCGCAGAGTTACCTGGGTTCAATCCCCACAAAGTTCGGATTCTGGGAATCGCTTGAGTATCCATCTTTCTGAGGAGATGTAAAGCCGTCGGTCCTGTCTAACAGAGATGTGTTGGATATTAATGATCCCTTCCGTCGACACGAGAGGGGTTCGGCAAAATTCCCGGGTTAGTGAGGTGACAGAATACCCCGGCGTGTCATTGGCCGAAAGGCAGAAATAGAGCACGTTAAAGGAATAACAAACAAACAAACATATGTTTTTGGACATATGAGGGAACAAAAATCTTATCTATGCAGTAAAATTTGTTTCCATATGGTCTCAAACACGTCTGAAACAAGAATGAGATATTTTTTGTATTCATTCAATTCCTCAGTTGATGATCGTTGGCTTCGTTTGAATGCACTAAGAATTCTGCACTGTACGGCTAGAATGCTATAAAATGAACTTGCACCTTCCAGAAATGTGCATATTTCATTGCAAACTGTTAGAGACATGCTCAGAGAAGATGATATCAGACGAAGGGTGGCTTCTACCGGCCCGCGTCTCACCAGAGAGCATCGAGTTGCAAGACTTCAGTTTGCGAGGGAACATGCAAATTGGGGTATTCCAGAATGGTCGAATGTTATTTTTTCCGACGAGTCTAGGTTGTGGCTAGTATCAAATGATAGACGCATGCCTGTATACAGACGACCTGGGGAACGGTATCAGCAATGCAGTATCCGGCAAACCGAAAACTTCGGAGGGACTCAGTAATGGTGTTGGGGGGAATTTCTTTCTATGGTTAAACTGAGTTAGTCCTAGTGAATAATGGAAGAATGACAGCGGCCAGATACATCGCAGATATCCCCATGTTGTACCCTTTGGCACATTGATTGGCGAAAACTTCATTTATCTGCATGATAATGCTCGGCCTCTTGCAGCTAGAGTAGTTACAGAATTTCTGCAAAATGCGGAAATTGATATTTTAAGATGGCCAGTCAGATGTCCTGACTTGAATCTCAAAGAACATGTTTGGGATTTGGGAATTTGCCATGGAGTGGCAAATTTTGCAATTGTAGAACACTCCAACAACTAGAAAATCAGCTTCTTGAAATTTGGAACTCAGTGACTCAAAAGTACATCCAAAATTTGTTTGAGGGGCTTCTGAGACGTATACTGGCAGTAATTAGGGCCCGGGGAGGAAACGCTCGATTTTGAAAATGATTAGTAACCATTCGATGATAGTTGAATGGTCTCTTCGCGAATGTATGAAGATGGTGGAATTTTTTAATTTTTCATTAACTAGAAAATTGTTGATATTTTCCATCATAAACTCATCTTTTTTGAATGATATCTTCTCATTTTACACTCCTGAAAGTTACCACGAGACTCTTGAATGACCAACCTAAAAGTTTATATAGTATTGTCGTAAAAGTAGGGTTAACAGATAGTTATTCTGTTGCGTGCATTGAATGATATGAGTTGAGAAACATTGTGCGAATGCAGTGAAAAATTTAGCATTTCTTGATCAGATAGAACAATGATGTTGAAATTTTCACTATATTGACAAACTTATGAAGCATTTCACTACACTGTGGCTTCTTCAGATAAGATGTACATTCAAAAGAATAATGTACCTCATATACTAGATGGTAAAAACAATTACTTAACTGAAAAGGAGGAATATCAAAACAGGGTTGCTTCTTTTGAGAACTGGAAGGATAATGTAATGGTGACGAATATACGTCTGATTGATTGTTCAGTAAATTTTCCGAATTTTCCTATTTATTGATTTCCAATGATTCATATAGACTATGTAAAAGATCAAAATTATAATTGAAATTTAATAAATTTTTTCAATGGAAATTGAATTCAAAGCCCATTCCCATGAATAAATTCCTAAATAAATGAAAAATTCATTTCAATTCGAGAACCGTTGAAAATAGGTATAGAAAATCTTTACATCATTCGAAAGGTATTTGAGTTGTCATTCACATTCATCCATTTAATTCAGTATGTGCCATTTGAAATGAGAAGAATAATGTGACTTGTTTTTTCAAGAATTTTGAGAATGGAAAAAAGAACCCTTCATCGTTTTGCTATCATCCGCTCCGCTTTCTGCGAAAGCTCTGTTCTTTGGGAAATTTAATTGTCTCGGAGGAAATTTTCTGACAATCCGGTAGACCACGTAAAGAGTGTGAAAAAAATTCAAACTTGTACAAAACCGGTTAAGCTATAAAAATTCATTGAAAACTCAAATAACTTCACTACGAGAAATAAGAAAATGAATCGAAAAAAATGCTATTTAAAAAAGCAAAACTTTACAATAGATCTCTGGAACGAAATACCCTCTATTATCATTTTGCAGTATGCATCGGTATAAGATCGACCTATTTTCCATTCACACCTTTTCGATACAATGTACAGTTTCGAATAAACACTCAGTGGACACACGGTATAAATATATCCGTATGATGTAAATTTAATATAGGAATAATGGCTCCCTGTTCATTATTATTGTTGACGAGTATATCTGGAACTAAAATATTTGTTGGTATCTCTTCATTTACAATCATATCTTGTGGCTAGTGATAAGTGATATTTATTACAACAATGGTTTCACTTCTCGACGGGGAAATAAATATTTTGGATAATCAATTTCATTATCAATTGCATCTTGTTTGAATGGAACAATTATAGCATTTATGTGCATATAGTCATTTTCATAATCAATAAATGCATTACGAGTTCACATAAAATCTGTGCCCAGGATTCTGTTGTAATTACCAACACGTATTTCTTTATCACTTATGACGTATATTTTTGTTTTTCGTTTCGTTAGGAATATTTAATGAAATGATTGTTGTTCCTCATGAAATAAATGAATTGTTTGGTGTTATATCGTTTTTAGTATAAAGTCATTTCATAGAGACTTGTTCTCTGAGGAGCTGAATCAGTGTTTGGGTTCTCGATGAATTTCGATATGTGAAAAGTTATTGGATACATCCGTATAATACAGTTAGAGTATATTAATATATTTCTCAGATTTTATTGGAAGTTGAGAAATTAAAAGATAAATTTCAAATGATAAATTGATTCCGTCGTTGCTACGTAGTAGTTAATCATGATGATAATAACGAATTTATACTATCACAAGAGGATTGCAATTTCAATCTCTCAACCATCTTCAGCTGACTACAAGTACTGAACTAAATTAGAAATACATACATAAAAAGGTTAGGGGTGCAAATAAGAGGTAATAAACTAATTATGTTAAAAACAGGTATTATTCAAAAATATCAAATATGGACGCCAGGCCATACTGGTCGTTCAGAAGATTATCTCCATGAGGAGTTTGTTGGAGTTCGAAAATTTCGGTGGATATGGAAATATAGACGATAAACTGTTTTATGGAAACCGCAAGATAACTAGATCAATTTTTAACTAAAGCCAATAGCATTCATCCCAAAATTAAATTCGATAGTCAGATTCACTTTTCAGACTTGACAATCACCCATAAAAATAACACACTAAGTTCTGATGTATATCGAAAATCCACCTACCCATACATAAAGCATATTTTAATATTCACCCACGTATAGAATCAACTAATATAGATAAATACATTTCATTAACATATATTGATCCTATCAGCGGAAAGATTGCAGATATCATTTCGAAACAGCATAAACAATTAGCTTTCAATATCCACATGAAACTCTTACAAAAATTCTTCAATAGGAAAGATAAACCTGATAGATTTGACAATATTGGAGTTCACCAGTTTTCCCGTACGGATTGTGAAGGTGTTTATATAAGTCAGACTGATCGTTCATTTAAAAGTAGATACAAAGATCATCATACAGATTACAATAACCAGAGAACCAACTAATCTACTTTCGCTTCACATTGAATCGGAAATGGCCATCATTTTCTACGCATAGATCAACTTCAAATTATTCACCGAATACCTAAAGGACGAGAGTTAGATTTAATTTTCAAACTCCAATAAATTCCTCATGGAGATACTCTTTTGAACGACCAGTATGACCTGGCTTATTTGTCCCTATTTGATATCTTAAAATAATACCTGCTTTTATCATAATTCGTTTATTATCTCTTTTGCACCCTTATCAATTTTGTATCTACTTGTTTATATATATATATATATATATATATATATATATATATATATATATATATATATATATATATATATATATATATATATATATATTTCAACTTCAGTTAAGTACTTGTTGTCAGATGAAGATGTTCAAAAGATCGAAATTGTAATTCTGATTCTCAATAAACTCTTGTGATAGTATAATACAGAGTTTAATTTCTTATTATCGTCCAAATGAATTTTATCCGTGGAATCAATTGATGAGTTAATGGAAATCGTTCGATCCGACATTACGATGCAATCCACACATTGGATAAATCCATTAACTGCCGAAGAAAGGTTATCCTGAAACTTTATTTATATATCTGATAAAGAAATACGCAAACACCCAAATAGTGTATTACTTGTCGGAAAATATTATTCGAAACTGATAATTCTAGATATTATTCTTCCCAAAGAAAATAATTGAAGGGTAGTATATAGTACCGATAAATAAAAATGGAAAAAAAATCGTATAACAATATCATGAATTTATTTGCCTACAATATTATATCTAATTGGTGGAGAATTCATCTGTCGGAAGTATAGATGAAGCCGTCCTTTATAAATCATAAATCTATAAAATAATTTGAAGACATGACGTGATAAGAGATTATTTGAAATATGCAAAAATTTGAGACAGGCAGAAGTAACAGTAATTTCCATATTTGATACTGCGGATAGCTCAAAAACACCGTTGAAGAAACGCTATGTGTAGTCTATCCCATGTGATAATATCCCATGTGATTCTATGTATTGTGTCTTCTTCTGTTGAGATACAACTGCATTATGTTGCCCTGAAAATTTCCTACTGACCGTTGATAATGTGTGGTCGCACCCATGAGGTAGATTCCAGATCGTCTAGACTGCTTCTCCGGTGGTGCCACCGCAAAAACATCCGTTGATACGGGAATGTGTGGTCGCAGACTTATGAGTGAAATTGAAGCACCAGTATCGGCGAGAAATTTTCCTTTTTTTCGTTGGACAATTTTCTAATTGAAATGTTGGAGTTTGTAATTGATAAGTATTTGTTCGAATACTTTTATTTATCACTGCTCTAGGAATGCCTTTTGAATTTAGTCATGCTCTGAAACATTCAACATTCTGAACTATTTTGTTTTTTAGATAATTTAGCCTTGGAATTTGGGTATATGGTCGTTTGCGAAATTTGTAGGTAATTCTAGATATTATTCTTCCCAAAGAAAATATTTGAAGGATAGTAAATAGTACCGATAAATAAAAACGGAAAAACCGGAATCGTATAACAATATCATGAATTTATTTGCCTAAAATATTATATCTAATTGGTGGAGAATTTATCTGTCTGAAGTATAAATGAAGCCGTCCTTTATAAGTCAAAAATCTATGAAATAATTTGAAGACGTGACGTGATAGGAGATTATTTGAAATATGCAAAAATTTGAGACAGGCAGAAGTAACAAGAATTTCCATATTTGATACTGACAGATTGCTCAAATGCACCGTAGAAACGCAATATGTAGTCTATCCCATGTGATTCTATGTACTGTGTCTTCTTCCGTTAAGATACAACTGTAATATGTTGCCCTGATTATTTCCAACTGACCGTTGATTTCACTGTAATGGATAATGTGTGGTCGCTCCCATAAGGTAGATTGCTGATCGTCTAACTGCTTCTCCGGTGGTGCCACCGCAAAAACATCCGTTGATACGGGAATGTGTGGTCGCAGACTTATGAGTGAAATTGAAGCACCAGTATCGACGAGAAATTTTCCTTTTTTTCGTTGAACAATTTTCTAATTGAAATGTTGGAATTCGTAATTGATAAGCATTTGTTTGAATACTTTGATTTATTACTGCTCTAGGAATGCCTTTTGAATTTAGTCATGCTCTGAAACATTCGACATTCTAAAGTATTTTGTTTTTTAGATAATTTATCCTTGGAATTTGATTATATGGTCGTTTGCGACATGGTCATATTTATGACCAGGTATTTTTCAATAATTACAGATAGTATACTGGTTATTATTAATTAATGAGGCTTTATATTAGGTAAACTAACTCTGAGAAGAATTTTGATTTGGATCTTTTCTGAAATTGGGAATTGCAATATTTCATTTCACCGACGCCGCAACAAAGATACGAAAAATTTTCTGTTTAAGGCCTAGTATAACTAATTATTTCTTATTCTTGAAGATTTGCATCTTTAAGATTAATTGTAGCTCGTGCTCGAAGTATTAGACTAATTTCAGGTTTACTATGAATAATATATCTTCGTTGAGCTGTGCATTTAATTCCCCCATCTATTCCTAAAAATAAATGGGATTTAGCAGTGGGTTGTTCTATTTGAATACATTTATCTTTAATTTTTCCGACTCTTGAAAAATAATATGTAACTGTTTCATTTAGTAGTTGTTTCACAATTCTTTTCATGGGTTCGAGCTTAATGTTCTATTTAAGAATTATATATTTCATTAAACTTGCCATGAATTGGCAGATTGTGATACCACATATAAAAATAAACTAGAGATAAGGTTGAGCTCACGAGAAAGTTGGATTTGCGTTTGTTGTAAAATTGTTTAATTCTACTCTTCAATATATTCACCATGGTCAGATTACTTAACCAATTTGGGTGTTCGTATTATTTTGATTAAATTGTGCAAACAGTTTGTTTCGTTTGTCTTTGTGGTTGACGTGTTGGCAATTTTGGTAAGATTTAGAAGACAGGCCATCTGCCCAGATATCCCTCTAGAAAATTGATGCACTGTACTCCGCCTATATATATATATATATATATATATATATATATATATATATATATATATATATATATATATATATATATATATATATATATATATATATATATATCTAGAAATTAAACAATTTTCAGTCATCAAGTCTTCTTGTGAGTCCACTGGACAGTATTCTACCTGAAATGCTCTTTTGGGTGTGTTTTCAAAAATTTCACCGATACCAATTTTTCTGTTGGTTCACAGGAAAATTTAACAGGAATTGTTAGATAAAAATCAGGTTTTACTGGTGACACACGGCGTTTTTGAGCAAAGACCCTCAAACCCTTGATATAATCTTCATTTGAATTGGAGATGTACCTTTTGGGTTATATTTGAATTTGTTTTATTTGGTTGAGAACTTTATCCTTTTTCCGGTCGTGATTATTCAACACTCTGGCAAATTAACTAATTCTGTGGTTTCTATTTTCAAAGATTATCCTCATTAAAAGTTGCTTGAATTAATTAAATCGGGTACACACAACAATGTGTTCGACAAAGGATTATTCAACAAATAATATTGTTTTCCTTCATTTGTAGTTTTTTCTTAATGTATTTGCTGGCCAATGTTTTTAGAGTAAATTCGATTCTGGAATTTTTGTGCTTATATTGAAAGAGGTTGAAGCATTGCTCATTTAGGAATTTTAATTGACTTTTTGCTATGTGCAATTGTGAAAGTTTGCCTTTTGATTGAACAATGTCTGTTAATTCTAAGTAATGGACGGAATATCGAGAGTAGAGTAGAAAAGATATGTGAGAAGAGAGTCTACTAGTTTTCTTTTCTCAATATTCATATTCATATTCAACGATGCTATGATTCAACTGCAAAGACAATAACATATTTCAATCGGTTTACTGAAAGGCATCAAGATGATAAATCTATTTCCAAAGGTTGAATCGCATCAATAGTGGATCGTTAAAAGCACCTCTTCAATATAAAGTGTCACAAGAGAGTTGCTTATTTCAAATGATAAACTCAATTCGGAACAAATTGGTGGTATTCTGGTAAAAGGTTGGAAATAAACGAAAATAAGGAAACGTACTTCCCGTTTCTTAAAACATTGAACAGAAACAAACTTCAGTGAATGCTATTTCACTTTTCATAAAAATAGTGGATCGTTAAAAGTACGAGAAAATTTAAATATGAAGTAGGTCATATGGACTGATCAAGTTCGCATCTCCAGGTACTGAATATTTAATCGCAATACTGAGCATTTTGGGTCTGATATAAATTTTCAGTGCCAAATTGATGTATAGCATCAAGGAAGATATGGCTTCAATGTGTGGTTTAACCTTAAAAAATATCGGCGTTTTAGCTTTCGAAATTGTTGATGATGAATGGTGGTCATTATGAAAAAACCTAGAATAGTAATGTTATTGAGACTCAATGAACTGTCTCTAGCACAAAGATCAAATACTTTCCTTTCACGCGATAGTGCCCCTCAATAGCCTTCAAATTTGAATTTTGGGTATAATTCGTCAGGGAGTAGAGGTCCAGTGAGATGCCTACTCGTTCCTCTAACTTGACGCCACTAGACTTCTTTCTTAAGGGTTATATTGAAGATGTACTCTATAAGGAACTAGTCACAGTTCAGAAGAGTTGAAACAGAATTTCAGATAATCCCTTTATTTCTGTTTAGAATATTCATACTTTCAATTAGAAATGTTTTGATTAATTTCATGGAAATTTATTTCAATATAAATAAATTGAAACATTTGTGTTTGATTTCCACAATGTTCATTTTTAATACACAAGACAAGTCAACAGTTACATTATTTTTAATTGTCTAGTGCAGTGGTTGTTAAAACTTATTCAGACTCTGTACCCTTTTTAGCCAAAAAAAATTTAGGTACCCTTCTCAGTTCCGGTACTAAATAAACTATAACTATAATATTGAACAAATTGAACAAAGCCTTTACCTTTGCACCTCAATTAAACATCATTTTCAAATAAAAGAAGAAATATTCTTCACAGACAATTTTATTACATTTAAAACACACACACACACACAAGATTTAAAGAGCTAAAAGCACTTACTTCCAAAGAGATTAGTGAGCAGGGTGAGCTTGTTTCCTTTGCACAGTTCATCAGAATTGGATCCTAAGCTAGCTAAATACAATCTTAAATCATTATCAACATTCAATTTATTTCTATATTTACTTTTAAGTTAGGTTAAACTTGAGAAACCCCTTTCACATAAATAAGTGGTGGAAAAAGTAACAAGAAATTTAACAACAGTGCTTGACAGTTCTTTGTATTCCTTCCCTATGCCGATTCAGGAAAATATAAAAATGAAGTACCAGCAGTAAAATATTTATTTTTCAGCGTGGGATCACATGAGACTTCAAGGAGTTGCTCCTTTCGAAAGGTAGTCAGGTTTGTGTCCATAGCATTAGCATTAAGGGGATCACGTATCCAGTCATACTCTTTCCTCAAAGATGGAGAGTACTCTCTTGTTCCCATTTGAGTCTTGAGTTAGTAAAATCAGATATGTTGTCGTCATTATCTTGCAAAATTAATTATAATCTTTCAAACGGCTCGCAGTTGCTATTTTCTATTTGTTTTTCCCAGAGAGTGATCTTGTTTTACCATTATTTTGTACCTAAAAAAAATCAGGAACACTATCCTGCATGGATAAATTTTAGATGTTTATATTTGTTCTAAAATATCATCAAAATAAACCAACTTAAAAAGTTAATCAAAATCAGTACGTACAGGAAACAGATGAGATTTGTGTTCGGTGAAAAAAAGAGTAATTCTTTGTGGAATTCAAATACACAGAGAAAGCCATTGTACCTCAGTAAGTAGCAATAAGTTGTTACGGAGGCTCCCATATCCTGGCATAGAATTTTGAAGTAATTTCATCAGGGAGGTGGTTAGCCACCAAAGTATCCCGGTGAAGTACAGAATGAGTGAACTCACACTCAGTTGAAATATTTTTAATATGACCTACAAGCTCTGTGATGTGACCTCTTTTTGCCTTAGCACCATCCATATACAACGACACACAGTTTTTCCACTCGAGAAGGGTTTCGAAAAAGAAAAGAATCTAACAATTTGAAAATATCATCACCTTTTGTCGATGTTGTGTCTTGCAAAATAAAATATCTTTAAATAATTCATCTTGAATAGTGCCACGTAGAAAAACGATCAGTTGGACTAGGCCAGCGACATCCTTGGTTTCATCAAGTTGTATATCAGAGCAAGAACTACCTCCAATTGCTCTGACAAGTTGTTTTTTTGTGACATACGCCTAATCACTAATTCTTCTTGAAACTGTATCATTTGACAATGTAATTGTTTTAATTCTTTTTGCCTCTTTCTCTTCAAACATGCAAGAAACAATTCTTGTCGTGGCAGGGAAGATTGAGTTTCCTCCAAAAGTATAGTTTTTACAGTCCCACAAAGATAGAAAAAATTGTCGCGAATATTGGGAGTATGACCAAATTCAAACAAAGAATTTATTCAAATTAAGGGAGTTAGAAAGGACGCATGGCCCGAAGATCGGCAAAGTACAATCCGCAGTAAGGTTTTGAGCGGATAACGATGGACAAGAATTGAGATAGAGAGTTTCAGAGCTGTTGCGATAACAAATAATTGTTGCACAGTGAGTACTTCACGATGTTCACTCCTCAAGAGCTTTGATGAACTATCCATTGAAAGGTGCTCTCCACTGCGCAACCTGTTAGAAAGTCTATCTAAGGGAATGGGAAATTTCAGAAGTGTTGGACGGACTTTACCAGCCTTCGCAATCAAATGACTAAGAAGCGTAAGAAGCGTTCAGAGCATTTTTTTCTTAATTTTAAGATCTTCCAAAAGACGTGTAAAGTACTGTACCTTCTTTTTTATCATTTTCCCAAAATGTCGTTTTAAAAGAAGGTTTCATACAATTGATAAAATTAGAATAAACAATGCATTGTGGATTAGGTCGTCACGTAAAACCTGATTTTAAGTACAATTCGTCATATTTTCTTTCCTTACTTTTAGATTCATTTACCATCTTTTCTGTTTTTTTATTTATTCCTCGAGCTACTCATTAGTAACAAAACGTTCAGGACCGCTTTCATTTTATCAAGTTGATGGCCCAAAATTTTGATTCAGATCTTTATGATGCCTTTTCTTTAAGAGCCGTTTATCAATTGTTAATTTTATTGTAAAATTCACTTATGTATCTCAGTCAATACATTGACGCATTGTTTGAACAGAATTGATTGTCCGCAGAATAACACAACACGCCACAAAAATAAAACAATACTTAGAGCGAGCTTGTAATAACAGGCAATACTACTGCAGTGCAGTGACTCGAGTAACTGGCCGGCGACACCGCCACTAAGGTTTAGTCATCTGTGTGGTTCGCCAGTCACTCGAGTCACTGTAGTAGTATTGCCTGTTACTACAACTCAGTATTGTGTTATTGTAGCCACACTCCCACTCTGAGGACTGAACCTTAGTGGCGCGCGGTCATCAACATGTCCATACGTGTCTCCACTGTCTCACTCAACTATTGTTACAGAAGAACCGAACGGGTACGCTATAATTTCAACTTACAGTTACCACATATGGAGATTACTGGTAATTATTGGAGTTCTATCGTTTATTAAAAGGGTTATTTTATTTTTTGTTGGCCGGCAGCGTACTGCCTAAAACTTTTTGCGTACCCCCAAGGGGTACGCATACCACAGTTTGAGAACTCCTGGTCTAGAGCTAACGGTATCTATTCTGAATGTTGAGTAGTGAGGGTTGATTTTATTCTAGTTTTTTATTATTACTTATTATAGATTTTTCACTGGTCCCAATATAAGCATAGTAATATTTAATGCCAAACAAGAAAATAATGAATTCAAAAGTCTGGAATATACAGAATTGAATGCAATGAATGCCGATCAGCTTATCTAGGACAAACAGGTCGAGATTTTAAACTTAGATTCAAGGAAAACAAATCCGTAATTTCTGAATATATCAAATATACAAAGCACATACTTACATTAGATAATTTGAAAATGCAATAAAGGGATGACAATGAATCAGTTAGCAAGATTTGAAGTTAACAGACCCAAAATTCACTATTCTCGATAGTACTCTTCCCACTACTCAAAAAAAAACATATAAACATTGTGGAAATAAGACAAAAGTGTTTCATTTTATTAATGTTTTCAATACCTGCCGTAGTATTTCTCCGCAATGTAATTTATGCATTGAAAATAATGACAACATTCCGAATAGAATATTGTCATTGTAACATCTATAGACTCATAATGTTGGTACCAAGTAGCCGAGGAAAGGAAATTTCGAATTTCTGAAAAAAAATTAAATTTCTTTTGAAATTGCAATCTGTAGTACGAATCATAGATTTATGAAGAATAAAATGGTCTGAATTTAATCAAACCATAGAAACAACAATGGTCATGACAAGAAATCTGTGGTTTTCAGTCAAAGTACAACATGGATCGTTCATGGACATGAACCGAATGAATGGGATTGAGATAGTTTAAGATTTTTTCTGAAGAAAAAGGTAGGTTGCAATGCAGAAATATAATATAACTGTTATAGCTCGAAAACCGCTGATCCGAGAATTTTTACTATTTTTTTATCTGCACAACTGCGTAAAAGTGCTCGTAGAAAGTAAAATTTCCATGTATCTTTGGCAATAGCTGGTTCTATGATATTATCCAGAATATTCAAATAAACTTCGCCCTTGAGTGTCCCATTCATGAAAAAATTTTTAAGGTACGTGCGTATAAACCCCTACTGATTCAAGTATGTGGGTTGGTCTAGTATCACTTATTTTGCTTGTTAATATAAGAATTTGATGAGAGAGTGCTCTCTTATCGCAAATACGAATACTTTTCATAAAATTGGATGTTTTACATCCGACCACAAAACTTATTTCTTCAGTCGAGGTTTTTTCGTAATTTCATACGAATGGAACTTGTAAGGCGTAGTGATCTTGTGCACAAATGAATAAATAAAAACAAGTGTTTCACATACCTGCAGCAGAGAAGAGATTTACAACAAATTGTCCTATCACTTCTAGTTGTGCCATTTCATCAAAGAGTTTATAAGTAGCTTCCAAAAAACTTAATTTTATATGCTTTTGCACGCAATAATATTTGATATGTCTTGGGTGGACAGTTTTCAAAAAATTACTCTCTATATATATAGCAGCGGTTATTATTTAGTGATTTTCGATCTCCGGACAAATACGAACATATATTCTTGACCAGAGCTCGACTTGGGTTTGCAGATAAACAATAGTAATGATGAATTACATTTATTATAATAATTCAAAATTTATGGGCTTGTGTTGCATTTTCAATATAGAAAAGTCCTTTTATCGAACCCAGATAATCGTTTATAACGTTCTTCATCAAATAGGAGGAATTTTTGGTGGTGTTAGTTTTGATCGACGTGGTCCTGTAAAATATATAAATATATATTAATAAGTTCGATACTGATAAGAAGTTCATTTAAAATGTATATATATATATATATATATATATATATATATATATATATATATATATATATATATATATATATATATATATATATATATATATATATATATATATATATATATATATATATATATATATATATATATATATATATATATATATATATATATATATATATATTTTATATATAATATATATATATCAGTTATAATTTTAACCTACTGCTAATCGTTTTATAAATTTCACCCATTCAAATAATATTAATAAATGCTTTTTATATGTTTTCGTTCCGCTCACCCAGACAAAAATATATTCGGAATTTTGATGGATCGATTCTTGTTAGAGGTATGATTTACTACAAAAAAGCCCATCGTGTCGAGTCTGTTACTCTGAAAGGTTCGGCGAAAAATGTCTTTTGAGCTGAATTTTCGTAAAAGTAGCAGTAAATCGTATTTATCTGCTCAACTATCGAAGATAGAAGAAATATGTACATGACAAATTTATTGGGGGGCTTACGTCCTACAATTTGGTCATTATATATATTCTCGTAGCTTTCGTGGTTTAGCAGTTAAAGCCTCTTTAAACATCAAATTAACAATAAAATATATTATTGACGTCAGTAACAACTAATTTTCTGAATCTAGGTTGAGAAATTTGTTTTTCATTGTATTTTTGAAATTTTATCGCAGCAAAATTTTTAAACCAGTAATTTTACAGATATTACTACTTTTAGGAGATCATAATATCCCAAAAAATTTATACACTTTTCACAGGTAAATTATTCATGTTAGATATTCAATTTATGAGCAGTTTCGTTAGTTTGTTAATCATTTTTCTCCGATTTGTATTCGTGAAATTTTGCGGATCTAATTTATGGTATTTGTCGAGGATCTTGCTGCCTTAGCTCGCTCCGATGATAATGTATCAAACGACGATAGGAGGAAAATGGTTCGTGCTTTTCTAACCAAAGAAAGCACTTCTGAAAATCCTAGAAGATTTATCGCTGAAAATCTCAATGATTTATTAACATCAAATATAAGTGACTTCGTGAATAAGAACTCTGTAGTGTTATTTGATCAATTTGAGTTATCTTATAATTTTCAAGTAAAGATCCAGAAGTTTGGAAATCAGATGAAGAGTGAGTGTCGTTAATGATAATGCTGAGAGGAAGTGGCTTTAATTCAAGAATATAATAACAGCTTAACAAAAATGAAGAGCAGAAGCAATATTTATGACGTCTTGCCGAATACCACAGGAACAGAATTTCCAGTTGCACTAAAAGTGCTTTTTCAGCGGCTTACCCAGCGACATAGAGTATAATAGGAAACTACAGAAAACGCATTCTTTGATAATTGAGTCTTCCAAAAATTGTTTGAAATATATTTCAATAAATTACATATTGCCATCTAATGTTAAGAAGTTTTATTCTGAGCATAATTATAGTATAGATCACAAACATAAACAATATATGTATTACGTTGATAAGAAGAAATGATAATGAATAAGTTGTGCATAAATTAAATATCTTACATGAATAAACAAATTTCCCAACCTAGATTCAGAAAATTAGTTGCTACTGAAGTCAATAATATATTTTATCGTTAATTTTATGTTTTAAGAGGTTTTAACTGCTAAACCACGAAAGCTACGAAAATATATTTAATGACAAATTTGTAGGGCGTAAGCCCCTATAAATTGTCATGTACATATTCTTCTATCTTCGATAGTTGTGCAGATCAATACGATTTACTGCTATTTTTACGAAAATTCTCTAAAGACATTCATTGCCGAACCTGTCAAAGTTACAAACTCGACACGATGGGCTTTGTAGCAAATCATACCTCTAACAAGAATCCATCCGTCAAAATTCCGAATATATTTTTTTCTGGGTGAGCGGAACAAAAACCTATAAAAAGGCATTTATTAATGTTATTTAAATGGATGAAATTCAAAAAGGATTAGCAGTGGGTTAAAATTATAATTAAGGGCTCGCATTATGTTCAAAAATATTTTCTTTCTCTATAAGTTTCCAGATTTTCAGGTGGGGCATGAAGAGAAATTTTTTCCCAATTATGAAGCACCTACCTATATATATATATATATATATATATATATATATATATATATATATATATATATATATATATATATATATATATATATATATATGTTTCAAATATGTTTTATAGCACACTTATATAATATTTCGATTCTCTAGTGGTCTGATAATTCTCTGTTAAAGAAACTGAAACACCCTCTATATAAATGAAATTAACATCAAATTGACAAAAATATTTTGTCTTTACGTTGGCTCAGTTGACGTTCATGAAAATCATGATTCTATCTGAAGCAGTAAACGAAGTATCAGTGGCGAAAAAATTATATCAACCAAGATGACTATGGAGTTGGATCTTTCCGTTCTTCAAAGGAGAGAACATTCGAAGCAGAATATACGTCAAGCGAGTTGATATCGAAATAACACACGTTTCGTGAAGAAATCATTACAGTAGGTTTCTGTTAGCAAACCTGGCAAAGATCACAAATGTTCGATACAAATCGCAATACGCTATTCATTGGGCGTGACCAAATGATAGTTATCTTTAAGGAAAAATTGATTTTGAAGATCTGAACTTACCTGAAATTTCATTTCTGGATTCTAGTGAAGCAAAGTAATTTGTGGAGTTAGATTTACAGGATTCCCTGAAAATAAGTTACTTATTAATGCGGCCAACATCAGAAGTTTTATTTATTATTCGAAGTTTTGCTTGATAACATTGGTTACATCGAAATTTTAATCAAATCAAAATATGAGGATAAAAGTTATTTAACGTGTTTTATCCTCATATTTTGATTTGATTAAAATTTCGATGTAACCAATGTTACAGTTAGTTATTTAACGTGTTGCGTTATCTTAAGCTATAAATTATACATTCAGGAGAGTCATGAGGTTATGCACTTAGCACCCTTTTGATAATTGATTCGAAATAAAAAATTTTTCGAATTTTCTACTATACCGTTTTCGATAAAGAGATAACTGCAAATATTATTTTTAAGATTATGATTATGAGATGTAATTTTTGGATTAATAAGCTTTTGTATGAAGAGTAACATTTTGAAAAGTGATTTCTGACTTCAGGATAGTGTTGCAGACGTGACATTTTATCGCTGAACCAATTTCTACCAACAACAGATTTAAAGTAGAATGCTAATTTTTCTTGTAGAATGAAACATTTTTGGATTGATCCTTTTTATTGGTTCCAGTAGACAAGCAGTCTGGTTCTGCTATTTGATTTTGTTACTTGGTGTACGTCTTAATGAATATAATTATTATTAAATTATTATTGAATAAATATGATTTTCATGTCTGATTTCAGCCATGTCTGAGATTTGATAATTTTCTTCAACAAGCCTCTCAAATTGAAATTGCTATTTCAATAAGAGAAATTGATGTAGGAGATAAATTTGAATTTGGGAGGCTTTTACTTGATAAAATTCCATTATCAATAATAAAATGTGTTTTTGGAATTTTACTTAATAATTATGATTCGTAACGCGTTTCACTACACCGTAGCTTCTTCAGACGAATGAATGTACAGAAAATAAGAATGAGAATATAAATATGAATGTTCTCAAGTAATTAAAAGCTTATTGGGTTGATTCTTCTCAAGTGGTTATTTATGACAGGTATATCCAATAAAATTAAGGAATAGATTGCTCCCCGAAGAGATTCAATAGAGGTGAATGGCTTAAATCGAGTTGTTCATTGATGAGTCTGCCTGAGTGTTTGTATTTGTTGATTTCTAAAGTGTCCCAAAGATCTACCTTCCAATATTTATAATCTGTATGCAAAATTTGAAACTGTGGGTCGAAAGAGTGATTATTTTCTAAGAGATGATTCGCGTAATTTGAATCTGATTTTATATTTGAAAAACTGCGTTTTTGTTCCGATATTCTACTTTTAAAATTTCTTTGTGTTCTACCAATGTAGAAATTATCACAGTCATTACAATTCAATCTATAAACACCTGTTCTTTTGTTTTTACCTGATTTGGTTTTATTATTTTTATATATTTGCCTAAATTATTATCAGTTTGGAAAGCTATGTTGAAATTATTGCTACTCAAGAATGATTTCAGTTTCTCACTTGTAATGCCAACGTAGGTTAAGGTGTTGAATTTTGGTTTCAATTTATCGACAGGGTAAACTTCATTCAATGCGATTCTACTTTGTTTTTAATTTAAAATATTATATATTATTTTGGGATTGTAACCATTATTTTTGGCTATTTGTTTAATCAAATTTAATTCTTTGTTGAAATTTTCAATCAATAAGCAATCTATGAATTAAACTGTTGAATGCTGACATTTTATATTGATACGGATGACACGACGAGTTATGTATTATAATATCTGTATGTGACGGCTTATGGTAAATTGCGAAAACATGTTTTCCATTTTCATTCGAAATTGTAACGACTAAGACATTTATCGAATTATTGCCTTCTGTTTCGGTTGTGAATCCAATTTTTGGATGTAATGAATTTATATAATTTTCGAAACTTTTCAACTTTCTATCTGTTCCTGTGAAGCAAATAAGTATATCGTCTACATAGGGATACCAGTATAAACAATATTTACTGGGTGGTTGATTATGAATTAATTTCCTAAATAATTCATGAATATTTCTGCTATCAAAAGACATAACGGATTGCCCATAATCAAGCCGTCTTCAATAGTATAATATTTGTTATTGAAATGGAAATAATTTTGATCTAAACAAATTTGTAATGATGAAAGAAAATCTGATTTAATGATCGTATTGATATGATTCTTTTCTAATAATTCTTCAACTAAGTAGTACGTATCTTTCGGAGAAATGTTGGGAAATAGATTCTTAACATCGAAAGAAATGAATTTGGAATTAGGTGGTATGGTATCTTTGATATTGGCTATTAAATCGTATGAATTTTTGACCGAATATTTAGAATTGAAATTGCAATGACATATCGACTGAGGCAATGTCAGGGTTCTATTTCACAATAGATATGAGGTTAAGGCCGTAATATTCTTTCATTCGGATATTCCAAATAGTCGTGAATAACTTGTATATTTTTAGATTATGTAAAATGTTTGTTTTTTTCTTAGAAAATAGATGTAATTTGATCTTATTACACTAGGGATGGTATTAAACAGTCTGGAGGTATGGTCGAAAGATGTATGTGAAGGTGTTCACTAAAAAATCAGATTTTAGTTTTCATTTCAGTGCAGAATCTTGCCTAATTTCCATGATCAGCACACTTATATCTACAATGTTTTCCACCCATCTGTCTCAAAATTAACGGTTTTGGCAGAAAAAGCTGGGACGTCAATTTTATTGGAGGAGACCAATTTCTTAGTTGGTTCGGAGCATGTTGAATCAATCTCGTTCAATTCTCTAGTCAAAATAGAATCTTTTGAACAATTAACATCACAAAGAAAGTCTGAACACATTGAGAGTTTGTATTCCAACAAAAATATGCCACGTCAGGAAAACAGGTATGATACAGAATATGTGGATTATCATCAATATTTCACTCGAAATTTCACAAAATTGCAAGCAGCGATCAGGATTGTCTTCGTTTATTTCTTGAACTAGTTTCATAGTTTATAATGGTGAAATGTTTCACAATCATGTACACTTTTGAAGCCGATACACAAGACACACATATATAATTCTTTAATGAAAATAGTGTTTTCGATTTGAAGATGGCCCAAAATTGAGTTCAATCGCTTCGTTTCGTATATGCAGATGTTCAACTTGATGTTTTTTTGTTAGCCATCGAATCCGTAGTTAAGAATTTATTGATTAAATATGAAACATAATGGAATGTTACCTGTTTTTCTCGATGTTTCACATTGAAAGTCGTTGCCCTTTTCCTGACACAACTATTATTGCTATAATGAATTGAAATAGTTTCGACCTTCTCATCAGTTGAGTAAACTATTTTCAATTTTTGTCTCGCAAACGATAACTGTGTTTAAAAGTATTGTGAAAATGAACCACAAATATGAAACAGATTTATCGTTACCAGATGGTTCTGATAAAAACAATTGTGCGTTTCCTACAAAACATTGACGTTCGCCGACTCGCTGGCTTGGAGGATATGATTCTCGTCTCCTGCGCAGAGTTACCTAGGTTCAATCCCCACAAAGTCTGTGCGATTTTTCGGATTCTGGAAATCGCTTGAGTGTCTATCTTTCGGAGGAGATGTAAAGCTGTCGGTCCTGTCTAACAGAGATGTGTTGGCCTTTAAAGATCCCTTCCTCGTCAAGAGAGGGGTTCGGCAAAATTTCCGGGTTAGTGAGGTCACAGAATTCCCTGGTGTGTCATTAGCCAGAAGGTAAAAATAGAGCACGTTAAAGGAAAAACAAACAAACAACATTGAAGTTTATCAATATCTCAAATTTTACATTCCCTTGAGAATTGAAAACTTGGCAGTGCTGAGCTTAACAGTCGTCACTTGGGAATGATAGCAGATAGCGAATTGTTTCATTGAATGGATGTCGGATTGAGAACTTATTTTTATTTTAAGTATTGTCAAATTTTCATTAGAAAACAAAATTTTGTTGGATTTGGATGGTTTTATGACATTAAACGTTCATAATGATAAGGTTTTGAATAGAAAATTAGAGGACGTTTCCAAAGGTATGTAATAAATGTATAACTAAGAAATTGGTCCCTCAATGAAAAATTGACATGTCTCAGATTTTTCTGCTACAATCAGTCTTTCTTGAAATACAAGCGGTGGCACATTTTGTTAGAATACAAACTTTTGTTGTTTTTGGACATTCTGTGTGATATTTGTGTTTGAAAAGATTCTATTTATTTATCTCAGGTATTGAACAATATCTTTCGGAGTCTGTTCTTTACGCTATATCCACCGTTAAATACTTAACAATCGTTGGTAGAACAGCCTGCATAAATTAGAAGCATGTTGTATCTCACAGCTTTTACTATTAGATGAAAAACGAATATGCATTCTCAAATTGATTGAAGGCATATATTTTTGGGGGAGCGATTACCTATGTAACAAAATTGTGCAACTAAATATATCTACTCTGAACTAATTTCTATTTTATTTTTGGGTAATTTTTATCAGAGCGGAAATTTTAAGTTACGTGTTCTGCTTGAATTTCGAATGTTGCAATGCTTCATTCTAGGGTGGAGCACAGAAAAACTTTTTCCTTAACATTCAGAGTTCCTTATATTGAAGTAAAAGTATATGTATTTATTCATCTAATGTGATCAGCTTTCACCTCTGCAGTGACGTCAAAATCTCAAAAATATGTAAAAATGTTTAAAATTTTCAAGGCGGAATGTTGTTCTCAATTTAGTGGTAATTAGGTATTAAATAATGAAAAGTATAATGTAGATATTTATCTGAGGGACTCCTTTAAAAAACATGCAAATTTTGAGAACAAAATATATGTATTATTAGTTCAAATTTGAGCATAATGTTCCGTGATTTCAACTTGCCTGTTATTGCACCTAATCGAACCTTTTTGTGCACTGTGAAATGGAAGCTTCTGTTGTAATCTTAGCAGTTGTTTCAACAGCTTGAGCATGGCAGGAAAGCCTCAAAAATATTAGTTCGTTGTCACCATTAGATTCGACTATGTACTGAATGTCTTGGTCAGATACGTTCTTCAGAAGCGATGGTTTGGTAGAGTTTTCCTTCCAATTTATTAAATCAATGTGTGTACAATTTAAAATTGATCGATGGCACTTGAAACAATCTGGGTGTTGGAGGTAGAGTCTTACTGTGTGCCTTAAGTATGCGGCGGGCTGCCAACTCTCTTTGTTTGCTGTCATCTATTAACATCGCAAGAAAATGCTTTCGGGATACGCGAAATAGCTATGGATAACAGGATCTATAACCTTCATCAAAGTTTCTGTCTGGTATCTGGAGGCCTTAATAATATTGAACAGATGACGTGTGCCATATTTGCATGACGGTTTATTTTTTATTAAGAGCCAAGAGAACGGGTGAAGTTTAACAACAAAAGTCGGCAGAGTTCTCAAATTTTCTGATGGTTCCTACTTACAAACGTAGTATCCGGTTGATACGCGTCAACCAACAGGCATCTGATAGTTTGCCTGGAGATATATTTCTCAGATCTTTTAAGAAGTCACCTGTAATTACCGCCGTAACTATTTTATACAAGTAATGTTGATCTGTACTCAGAACTATGGACATTTGTCACTCGATGTATGCAAAATTTTTTAACTGGCAGTTTTTCACAGATTTCTAGTTCTTTTCCTAATAAACCAACAAAAGATTTAGGTCCCGAAGTACACCCATCGAGATGGAGAACAAGGTGTCTCAAAGGCAATTCGTTCAAATGAAGCAAGCAAATAATCCACTGCAATGGTTTTGTAGCCCTTTATTAAGCAATTTTATGATTTCACCATGCTCCAAGTATTGATATTCGTACCGTCATAACTAGTTGCCATAATATGATCTTAAGGAATTTCTGCATGTAATAGAAACCTTGTAATCTCATTTTCTATTGCTTTCGCTGCGCTAACGCCAGGTTCTACGTACCACATGTAAATGGATCCCGGCTCTAGTATCAATGAGATATGTTCCTCAACAGTCTCAGACATATAGCATTTACCATCTTTTTCATCAATTTACAAAGTTATATCTTTCCTAACATCAAAATATAAAGACGAGAGCTCTTTAACAGTTTTCATTAGTTTTCTCTACTTTTAGTTTTCTCTGTACGTAGACCGTGTCTATATACGACATGAACGTTGAACATAATGTCGAACAATATGACGATGATCGTGACCTTATATTCTATAACAAAAATATAGTATCTGAGCTTTGCAGAAGCTCAAGCCCTCTGGTGGCAGAAGATGCAGCTCACCCTAACTTAGAATTCTTATATAGAACTGAAACTAGTGGGATCCTACACCATAATGTTCGTCCTTTCAATTGGAATTGGAAAACCAACTACACTCGTATAAATGAGTCCATTCGTCCAGTGCCTTGGGATCAGGAGTTTAATGGAGGCTCTCTCGATGAAAATGTTCATATTTTCTACCGGCATATCGATTGCATAGTAGATAAAATTGTACCAAAGCATCTCAGGAGGGAAAACTATCCTTTTTATGTTTCGTTTCCGACCATTCAAACAATAAAAGAAAAGAATAAAATACACAAGAGAAGGAAACAGTTCAAGAATATCAATGACCTTAACCTGTTAAGGTCCTTGAGAGCACGTAGTAAATTTGCGATTCACTAGAGGATGTTGATGTGTTGAATAAAAATATCTTAAGAACGCTTCAGTTTGATGAGGCTGAGGTTATGAAGGGACTTTCCGGTATTGACAGTAATAAGGGATCTGGACCTGATAACATTCCCTCTATTTTCTGCAAGAATTGTGCGGTTTCCCTTTGTGTACCACTTATACTCCTGTTCAATCAATCTCTGAAGTCTGGACATTTTCCACGAAGGTGGAAAACCGCTGCTATAAATCCTATACACAAGTGGACGCCGAGATGAAGTACAAAATTCGCGTCCAATCAGTTATCCATCCTAAATTGTTTGAGTCTTCAGTATACAGGTATTTACTGCATCTAGTCAAACATATGATAATACCAGAGCAGCACGTGTTCATCAGAGGTAGTACGTTGGAGTCTAACCTTGTTTGCTACTTGGAGTACCTACACAATGTCATTGATAACGGGGGACAAGTGGATTCCGTTTATACAGACTTTAGCAAGGCGTTCGACAAGTGTAGTCATAATGTTATGCTGCGGGCGCTTGCTGAAGCTGGTATTGGGAGAACGTTGCTAAGATAGGTGGAATCATACCTGAGAAAAAGATCACAGTTCGTTGAGGTTGCTGGTTATTCATCGTAGTCATTTTTTGTATAATCTGGAGTGCCGCAAGGCTCTCCTTTAGATCCTCATCTGTTTATAGTATATGTGAATAAGATTAGGAGCTGCTTCAAATTCAGCATGTTTCTACCTAATACAGACGACCTAAAAGTTTTCCTCGAGATAACTGATCATAAGGATTGTCAGAATGGTCGAGTTTTGTGAGAGTCATTGATTGTTCTTAAATTACTCCAAGTGTAGTTCAACTACTTTCACACGAAAAGTTGATACAATTGATTATGTTTACCAACTGCAGGGTAACAACTTACACAAACTACAAAAGATTAAAGATTCGGGAGTAGTCTATGATTCGAAACTGATGTTCAGTGATCACGTTGAATCTATAGCCAATGCATGCTCTCAATTTTCGGGCTATGTCATCAGAGACTGTAAATATTTTGTGAATATTCGTTCAAGCATATCTGTGTATAATGCATATGTATTGTCTAGACTTTGTTTTTCGAGTGTCAGAATAATTTATATGTGGATAGACTCGTGGGAATTCAGAATCGGTTCATCAGATATATAGGAAAAAAATAATTTTAATATGGACGGAGATATGAGTATACAGAGGGCTAAAGAACATTTCAAAATATATTCACTTAATAATTGGAGAAAGCTATCAGATGTCATGTTTTTGAACAGGATAAATAATAATATAATAATACTAAAAATCTCAGATACTTAGAACAGTTTCACATAACCTTCAGGAAGACAAATTGCTCGCAGAATGCACCTATCATTCGTTGCCTAAAGGCAGTCAATTTGCTCCAAAGTGGAACAGAGCTTGACGTTTTCTCTCTTTCTCAGAGTAGAACAAAATTCTTCACTAAGCAACATTTAGGGTATTGATTGTTATTGTGTTTACTTATTGTCTGATTGTTTGTTCGTACTCTTTTCAATTTATAATCTATCGATAGATTTCCGATTACTCAAATTTAAAACTTTGTAGATTTGAAATTTTATAGTTTGAAATTTTCATTTTCTTTCAGATTGTTTAATAATGATTATTCAGATTTATTTGAAATATTTGATAATGATTTATATAATTTCGAGGATAGTAATTTTGGGCTCGTCCTGTTTGTTTCCTAATGTGATTGAATAAATAAATAAATGAATAGATGCTATTGCTGTTGTTGCTATATCTTATACCCAATGAAATCTAACCTAACCCAATGTCTATCACAGGTCCAAGAGGAAATTGAAGGACATAGGTTTACAAATTTTGTTTTCAGCAATTCGTTCGATCATGGTGCATTCTGGCTTTTCTGACGTTGATGAATCCGCCGAAGAAGTACTATCATCTGAATCAAGTAACGATGAGGTATTTAAGGGTGTGTTTAAAGTTTTTTACCACTACCTTGTAGTAGTTACGTCGATGCCGCTGATAACCATAGTACGCGACGTTCTGCGGTCGATTGAAGAAGATTACTATTGTTTAGGTACCTTTTTATCATAAGGTTAGATGAGCAAATTCTTAGCACTTGCATCCTGCAATATCCAAGAGCGTATCACGGCTTTGCCGAAAACTTTGTAACTTTTCCAAGGAGCTATTTTTTATATCTTAAATGGTATGCTTTCATTATTTGAATGATTCTTGTTCGAGTTACGGTCCGAATAGATGCAGTTTGCTATATATTTGCAATCCTGGATATCAGTGTATCAGCTATCTCCGCGAAAATCGATTTCAGTTGATGTCTCGTCCATTCATAGTACTTCATTACATCTCACAATTATCATCAAAAAGAGGACATTTAAATGCACTCACAACTGTAGTTATACGTCCCATTACGCGCCCCTCACTCCTAATTCAAACACTAAGTCGAACTTCTTTGTATCGAAAATATACTAACTCAATAATCGTTTGTTCATTTGAAAAATGATCTGGTTATCAAAATACGTTACATTAACATGGCGTCCTGGTAGAATCTAAAACCAACTTCTTTCATAACTTCAATATTGTTGCAGAGGCAGTTACTCCAAACCAAATTAAATAATTCCTTCCATGACTCAATTTCTGTCTAAACAGCACCTAATTTCGACTATTAAATTACTGTTCAAAGTTTTTCCGTTCTAAATTAATAATTATCCAAATTAAGAGACTTGATTGATTCATATCAACTCAAGGAAGTAGCGCTTTTCTTTGAGGATTCGTCTTCAGATCGATTGGAAGATAATGATTTCTCGAATTAATGTAAATAAGTTGTTATCAAGTTTGCGGGTATCCATGACGTTTTATGCAATGCGTTTCTAATTCTAGAAGTCGGCTTATTAAATTGATAAGGATGAATCTGAAATATCTTACATCCACTTTCTTGTATAGGAATCCAATATCCAGTTACATGGTTCCAGGTCCACAGGTCGGGACAGATTTGAGTTGAACCATAAAATTTATTGTAAAATTCACCTTGAAATGTGTATTTTGTTTTCTCTTTTGAGTATTCATATACCCCATCAACTAATTTCCATGTCCCATCAAACGGATATAGAATATGTCCTTCACACTGTCCAATACACCCCAAAGGAAATTCCTGCATGAGAAAGGGGTAAGCCAATTCATTAGCTTCACTATCTCCTGAAATCAAATATATTTTTTTGTATTTTACCTTAGTTTGATGTAGTTGGATATACTCCTCACAAAAATTGTCATATCTCCCTACTTCTACTATACTATATGAACTTCAAGGTTTGTCATTCAAGAGTCGCTTGGTAACTTTCAGAAGTGTTGAATAAGAAGATATCATTCAAGAGAGATGAGTTTATGATAGAAAATATCAACAATTTTCGAGTTAATGAAAAATTAAAAAATTCTACCATCTTCAAAATCGAGTGTTTCCTCCCCGGGCCCTAATTACTGCCAGTATTGGTCTCGGAAGCCGCTCAAACAAATTTTGGATGTACTCTTGAGTCACTGAGTTCCAAATTTCAGGAAGTAGATTTTCTAGTTGTTGGAGTGTTTCACAAGGCATCCTACGTTGCTGAATTTGCCACCCCTTGTTGTTCCAAACATGTTCTATGGTATTCAACTTAGGACTTCTGGCTGGCCATCTTAAAATATCAATTTCGGCATTTTGCAGATATTCTGTAACTACTCTAGCTGCATGAGGCCGAGCATTATCATGCTTAAAAATGAAGTTTTCGCCAATCAATGGGCCAAAGGGTACAACATGGGGTTCAAGGATATCTGTGATGTATCTGGCAGCTGTCATTCTTCCATTATTCACTAGGACTAACTCAGTTCGACCATGACAAGGAATGTCTCCCCACACCATTACTGAGCCCCCTCCGAAGTTTTCGGTTTGCCGGATATTGCATTGCTGATACCGTTCCCCAGGTCGTCTGTTTACAGGCATATTTCCATATTTCCCTGTTTCGTTGTACCGATTAATTGCTCTTGAAATGGTGCTTTGCTTAACATTCAACAAGTCAGCCACGTAACGTTGGCTTCGCCCCTCCTCTAGAAGTGTAACAATTCATACCACTTCATGATCAGTCAAATAGCGTCCAGGACGTTCAGCAGCCATTACAATAAATTCAAAGATTCGAAAATCAACAAGAAACACAGAAAACTTACATTAATTCAGCGTGAAAACTGAAGAGAAATTGAATGTATTCTGATAGTCAAATAAACTCATTCTTGTTCGTACGTGTTTGAGATCATATTGAAACAAATGTTACTAAACAGATAAGTTTTTTCCCCTCATATGTCCAAAAACATATGTTGACAAAGAAACTGCGATCGAGCTGCTTAATCGGTTGTGGAATTCAGAATACCAGGTGATGCGACAATTTTTGTGGTGTGTGTATAAATGGAACTATTAAAAATAAGAAATTTCAGATAATTTCAGAAACAATTTTATTCGGGATTTCATTCCAGAGGAAGTAAGAGCGTTGTTACAAACTTTGTGACTTTTTATGAAATACTTTTTCATTTAATCATTGTTTCTTCGTTTTTATTCAGCAAAGAAACTTCAACCGAGTTAATTGAATTAATGATAAAATTGACTGAAAATCTCTTGAAATTACTATTTGCGAGATTATCGCAATGTGTAGACACATTGAAGAATTTTTATTCAGGGAACAATATTCAACTTTCCGTAGAATGTTAAAAACCCGTCCTTGTCTGTGCTAGTTTTCCGATGCACCCTTCATAAACACCGTCAACCGGAGCCACACAGCATTGGTACAGCACGGTCAGATATCGTGAATAGAAGCAATGGACTGCAGTTTCTGTCTCACTTGACCTCTTCAGCATTGCATACCTATTCACAACATCATGCTACACTGCTACCTACTCAGTTAATTTCGTTGGAGCTCTTGTAAACATGTAAATATTACTGCGCCTTCCAACGAACCGAGATAGAGGCCACTTCACTATTGCCACCAGGAGGGTGCTGTTACATTTACATGTTTGCTAGCGCTCCAACGAATTGAGATGAGTAGGTAGCAGTGTAGCCTGATGTTGTGAAAGGGTATGCAATGCTGACTAGGTCAAATGAGACTGAAACTGCAGTCCATTGCTCCTATTCATGACATCTGTACCACTGCTGTGTGGCCCCGGTTGACGGTAATTATGAAGGGTGGATCGGAAAACTAGCTCCATTGAGGAGGGATATTTAACATTCTTCGGAAAGTTGAATATTTTTCCTTGAATAAAAATTCAACAATATAAAATTGACTGGATGATTGCTATATTATGCTCTGAACGGTACATGCAGTTGTCGTCACAACTGAATGATGAAACGATAGATGGAGCATCTCAACACTTGACCCTTCTTGTATCTAACGATTACCAGCCGAGTCTTCACAGAACAAATCCGGTAATATTTTTAGATACGCTAAGGGTGCAGCGCTTGTTTCTATTACCGAAAATCAGAGGTTATAAGTTAGAGTACCACACAAAGAAAACCGATTATGGCCAGTTTAAAAGCAACTTCCACTGTTAAAATATGTCTGACTCACCGTATATCCATAATTAAACGAATGAAAGCACATTTATTACGAACAGCTAGCGACCAAGATTAAAAAATTCAGTATGGTTGGTAACAGAAGCCAACCTGCATTGTTTGTGTCCGAGTACATTAAAAATAAATCTGTGCTCGTAAGCGCTTGTTACTAGCAACCTTTTTTGTGTTTGACCCTAACATATAAGTCAACTCATCACGTCCTTCAAAATTGTCTATTTAGAATTATCCCTATATACAACACTTAATCATTCCTGGTAGGTCAAAAAGGAAATCATTGCCATACGGTATTGAAACCATTCACTCGATTTTTGAGGGGTGGAAATAACTCAAATGGAAAATGATTTTGTCACAGATTTAGTTTTGGGTCTATGTATCCGACTGATGCTTGTGATCAATGAATTTAGGAAGCGCATAGTTCCAAAAAATGAGACGATTTGGTTGAGATGTTCTGTGACTCCATGAGAGGGAAGTGCCATACTTCAGGTAAGTTTACAAGTAATGAATCAATTTCAACTCGAATTTTTTGATTTATCCGCACGTTCCTAATGCCAAAGTAATGTGTTTCGATTTCTATTCGACGCTCACGAACTTCATAGAGAAATAATGAAAAATTTTATTTTGTAAAAAACTCTTGTTTGGCTAGTGCATAGTTAGTGCTTCAAGGAGAGTGGAATCATTTCCACAGAAAACGGTGATGATATAATAAGAATCGAGAATCTATACATATTTTAATCAGAATAGATGTGATAGCATTTTCAACGAATTGTATTTATTTCAGAAGATAATTTTTCCGAAATCTCACCTCATATACAAAAACTCAGTCGTTAAGTAGTTAACTAATATTCCAATAGAAGTAACAGAAAATATTTGTAAACACCCTTCAAAAGTTCTGAATGTGAAAATCACTAACACCAGTTATAGGGAAAAATCTGATAATCGAGAGTTTAAATATATATACACCATAACATCAAACGGAAATCAGATGTGTAATATGTAGTTTATCCTTGTAGAAGTTTTGTACATTCAAATCGAGAAGAATCGCGAATCAAGAACCATCGCTCTTCATATTTCAAAGGCCTTCGTTAAGGTTTGGCACTCAGCCTTGATGAATAAGCTAATAGAATATGGACTTCCCGAAAAATTGCTCGGTTTGAATAGTAGCTTCCTCGTAAGTAGATGGTTTCATGTGGTAGTCGATGGTGTAACGACTGAATCTTTTCGAGGCAATGCAGGAGTAGTCCAAGGCTCCATAATTTCGCCAACTGTTTTTTGTTGCAGATTAATGATCTGCTCCACTCCACCGAAAACAGAATATTTGGGGTTTCGGACGACTGTACTCTAGTGTCCTCATTTTCTAGTCAGTGTTGTATAACTGCTGAGGAGTCAAACCGACAAAGACACCAACAAAGCATGTCACTGAGTTCAGAGTTGGGAAAGATATCAGATTGGAGCCGGTTGAACTTGGTCAATTTTAACGTAAAAAGATTCGATCAATAATGGTCTCCAGAAAAATCAGTGCTGCAGATCCTCCTTTAATTATAAATGGACATCGAATTTCCCCACAAAATAACTGGGCATCTTTGTTTACACCGAAGTTGGCTGGCATTACCATATGTCATCTACTGCTGAATATGCTTCTGCCGAACTCAGCTTTCTTTTCAGGGCTAAGCAGTACTTGTTGCCATCATAGCTGTTGCCGTTATACAAAAGACATGTGCGACCTGGTCTGGAATACTGTTTCTACGTATGGGCTCCGCACCCAAACATAAGTTACATCTCTTCCTCTTTTTTACAGGTACTTCCATGGTAAATTCTCTGAAGAACTGAAAGGCTTGTTTCGGAAAAAATCCAGTTCCAAAGAAAAACCATTCTCGTGGAAAACTCTCATTAGTAGATTGTCCAACCAGCGAAGTTGTACCTTTCTCTATGAAAATTTCCTAGTTAACAGGATAGTATGCTGTGGAACTCGCTTCCATTGAACATATTTCTAATAACATTAATAAGGGGATGAACACACATTTTAACATCTTAGGCGGCCACAGTTGCGGCATGTAAGGCATCGCCTCCTGCCAATAGTTGGATATGAAAAAGTAGGAAAAGAATACTTCAAAACTATTGCAGAAGTGTATAAGATTTTGTGAGAATTTAATAATCTTATGATATTTATCTGTTAATCTACTGTCAAGTACTTAGAGTAAGCTTATACAAATTATATGGTCGGTACTATTAAGTAATGCAGCAAATATTTTCTTCTCTTCTTTCTATAAATGGCGTATGTTATGGGTTTTGTCTTCTTGAAAAAAAATTGACAACTGTCAAGAATGAATATCTGTCAAACCCATGAAAAATAAATGTGGATTTCGCATGAGATATTGAATTGTTTTCTTTGAAGATTCAACCTTGCACAAAGTTGGTTCCCAAAAGAAATTCAAGGTTGGTTTAAGGGTATAAGTAACATAATAGCAATGAAAAATGGCTCCAACATCAATGAGAGTGTGGGCACGCTTCATCCAGGTTGACTTTTGATGGAAACGAATATAGGTGAAAACTCTTTTCTATTTCTTTTGGGAAATCAAACCATTGTACCATTCGCACTTCATCTACATTTTGTGAAAACACTCCTGTTTTAAGTTCTATTTATGCAGCGTGTTTCCAGAGTGAACGGGCATTTATTTGTTCCATTGTTTTTTGTTTCCGATATACAGGATGTCCCAAAATTTTGGAAACAGAGAACATCTCTGGTGTTATGAGAGATTGAGTTGTGAAATGAAATGAACTGCGGTGTAATTTTAAAATGTATCCAACTCACACATTCTACGCTCGAAATTTTCTTTCGACATTCAGGAAACAACCCAACTTCAGTTTTTCAAATTGCACCCTTAAAATTTTATAGTGTCAATAATTTTCAAATAAATTCAGAGTATTGTAGTTTATCGTTTTCAACGTTTTCATGTTGTCTGTTGGCGATAAAGAAAGAATCATTTCATTGATATTCTGAAAACTCTAAAATAAACGTACTCAAAAAATAGACTGCATCAAAGAAACATGGGTAGATATGAAAAAATATGAAACGCAAAGCCATAGAGATTTTAATAAAAGTTAATGCGCAGAACCATATCATGAAGTGTTCCTATGCAACCGTACCCTCCGTCAGTTTTGAAGTTTTTGAAAGATTATTTATGTACTGAGAAGTAAAAGCAAGTGAAAATATATTTTTAATACAATTTCGAAGAATCATATGATACGTACTAGTGCAATAAGCTGCGAATATGCCACTTACATTTTGAGCTAATGAGTATATGAATATGTTGTTCATTTATGGGGAATGTCGAAAAATATTCGCGACGCTGCTCATTTGTATAATGAACGATTTCCAGCTCGTCGTCAATCATCGCATTCAACATTTATAAAATTGAAACGGAAAATACGTACTGGATCATTTCCGAATTTCAAGCATAGGCACCATTGAAATCCAGTAAAAACTGACAAAATGTTATAAATATTCTAGCGTATACTGGTGTGAATCCACATATTTCATTGCGTACTCTAGCAAGAGAACTGGGAACTAGAAAGAGTACTATTCAGAGAATACTCAAAGACCATAAGTACCACCCATTCAAAGTTCATGTAGTACAATATTGCAAGCAATCGATTTGAAACGTCGAATGGATTTCATCGCATTCACGCAAATACATACAGTTTTGCTCAATTATATATGCTGGAGTGATGATAGTAGATTCCATAATAATGAGATAGTTGATAAGCATAGCGCCCATTACTAGTCTACAGAAAATCCACACTGTATAAAAGAGAGTCGCTTTCAAACAGTGTTGGGTATAAATTTATGGTGCGTTTTATTCCATGGTTATTTGATTGGTCCCCATTTTCATGAAGGAACATTAACAAGGCAACGATATTTTGATTTTTGGGTGAATACGTTACCAGATTTATCAGAAGATGTTGTCCTGGCAGAAGTACGTGTATTGGTGTGGCAACAAGTTCGGGCTCCTACCCATAATCCACATATTGTGACGAATTATTCAAATGACTCATTTGCCCGTGGATGGATTGGTAATAGAGGTCCAACTCAGTGGCCTACACGTTCTACAGATTTGACTCCTTTAGATTTTCCTTGTGGGTATACATAAAAGTCTTGTTTATCAAGTACGTTCAACTACAGTGGAAGAACTAAAAATCGGATCGGTGCGGGATGTCGCACGATCAAACCCGCTATGATTATAGCTTCCTGCACGAAAGAAGCGGACATTCATCTCTTATGAAAAAGACTAAATTTCACCACTTTTTTATTGATTCGTTGTTGTTCAAATTTGATAATAAATAAAAACTTTTGCATATTGTTGTAGGTATCCAACGCATAAATACCCAATAGAACAATTGAATTGTATTAATAAAAGGAATTCAATTCTGAAAATGAAGATTGTTTTTGATGGTTCAAAGAATAAATCCAATCTGGAAGGTGAGAGTAAACTCACTTTAATATTCATCTCAAAATAGCCTCTTTATAAACATCGGAACTCATAAATAAGTAAAGAATAAAATTTTTGCTTCTACCAAAGATTCTATGGTTTATTAAGTTTCAGCACCTACGTATACCTAACAAATGTATACATGGAGCCTCAATCGACAAATCTCTGAATGACATGTGTAGTTGTCAACTCGAGATTTAATTAACAATGCTCTCAATGAACACAAAAATAATAATTGCAATTATAATAAATAATAAGTGTAATTTGATTTGAAAGAAGTGAATTATGCGTTGAGTCCATAAAGAGAGTGCAAGACTAGCATATAATTATTAAAAAGTATGTGAAGACTAGTCTATAAAAATTAAATTTTGACTTGGCTAGACTGGCGACTATACGAAGGTGCTATATCCATAGATGTGCTATCTGTGATTAATGGTCAGCACGGATTTTAGTACGTTTCTTAGTAATGCTCTCAGATTTTCTAATGAATATTTCTTTTTTATCGCGAATATCCAGAATTGAAATGTCAAAATTGACAAGAGACAATAATTTGAATTCATTTTATAATCAATTACACTTTAAATGTTTATGGGTAGCAATTTGAAAAATCAAATGAGGGGTTGTTTCTGAAGAGTAAAAAGAGAACATCCAGTATAGAACTTGTGAGTCGAAGGCATTTCAGAAGTACAAAGCAGTGCATTTTATTTCACAATTCAATCTCTCATAATACCGGAGATATTGCGTGTTTCCAACATTTTGGGACACCCTGTATAGCCTGATTTCTCAATTTTGTCGATGTTTCAATGAGCCATATCTTTCTAGCCATTCATCCGAGTTTGCTCAAATTTTGTGAGTGAATTACGTAGGCAGACTTCAGTCAAATCTATTTAAATCAAGAAACACACGAAGCTGTATTATAGAAATATCAGTTTTCAGACAAAACTCACTATTCCCTTCTGTTTATCGATATTCAAGTTCTGAATTTTTAAGGAAAACCAACATGATTTGATACACAAAATCAGTTCATAATATTGTTTGGCGCCACATTAGGGACTGAAAAATTACCGATAGTTTCAACCATTAATTCTTTAATGTTCTTTTCCATAAAACTGTATACCACAGCCACAGTCAAATTTTATTATTTCAGAAAAACCAATGCCCGTATGTTCCCGAAACAATGCTTTTCGAAAAGTATTATTACTAGTAATTAATTTCAGGTTGAAAAGTTGAAGTTGAATTTTCCAAATGAAAACCTAATACATGGTATTCTTCTTGTTGTCTGAAATCCTCAATGTAACATAGTTCTTCAATGTATTGGTAAAATTGATTATGAAGAAGTCAAACCGAGGCAAACTCAAAATTTTCACAGAATACGATTATCAATAAAGATGATTTTAATTCAAAATTGCAATCTGCAGAAATGAATGAAATCTTGAGGATAATTTGTAGATGCTCAAAATGAACACCACTAATTTCTATGCATTTCGGGATTGGCTCAAATGGAATCAGCTACTTCAATTTTTCTTTCCATTAACTGTTCTACAGTATGTATTGTTTCGCGTTTTTCATGAAATCCCATAAAAAATAGTCAACAGTATATAAATTCGGTGATCTGGCAGGCCAATTACCAGGATAACCTCGACCTATTCAGCGATTTTCAAATTCTGTATTCGAGTTATTTTTAACGATCAAAGAAAATGTGGTGTTGCACCATCATGCTGCAATTACACTCCCCATGGCATTAAAATCGGCATCATTCGAAATATTCGGTGAGATTTTCCTAAAAAAAAGATACACTGCTCTGGTCGGAAAAAGGATCTTATCAGATTTACGTCCTATATGGCTCACTATAATTTAACAGAAAATTGGTTCTGTGAACGTTTTGTATACATCCATGGGGATTCTCTTCTGCCCTTATTACATCCCGGTTGAATTTCGATTCATCAGAAAAAAAATTCTTCTGTGGTTTCCTCTGCCCTTTCAAAAGGCTATACAAGTTTTCACGTTACATCTCTTTCCGCACGCTGAAGTATTTCTTTTTTGAATATTTTCCACACTGCAGATGAAGAAACTACAAGTTCAGTGCCGATTTTAATAATATTTGTTTTGGGATTCTCATGAACGACTTGTAGAATATTTTCTTCAATACCTCGTCTTCGGTTCTGCTGGCAATATTGCTTCAGGTACTTGTGGAGTTTATCATGTTATCTGGAAAACTTGAAATGTTCGGCGAATGTCTTAGAGGTAGTTCAAGATCTTATGGCAGGTGCGTCACAAATATTCTGCGCTAGGGCGGCGCTTCCATTCGTGAAATTCGGTATTTCTAAAAACATCTGTTCGCCACTAACACAGAGAGCGCGAGGAGGAATAACAATACAGGGCTGATGTTTGTCGATCGAGAGCTTAGAAAATATGTAAATATGTTCCCATATCGCCGGTCCTTTACAGAGATATATATTCAACATTTAGGAAGACAATGCGAGTGGTGCCGAGCACAACTACCTTCTGAGCTGCGGATATAATGGAGGTCTCCAAACCGAGTTCTTTAGTGTTTTCTACGAGGTGTGACTCAACAAGGCCATTGGTTGATATTATCAGAGGCATAATGACAACCGAGGCGTAACCATATATCTCCTCATTTCGAACGCCAGGTCGCGATATTTGTCGATCTTTTCAGTGTGCTCATGTTGTCGAACGCTGCGATGGTAACGTCCAGGATAATTGCTTTCTTTTCCTGTTTATAAAAAATAACTACATCGCGTCTGTTGTGAGGTACCGGCCGATCCATTTTGATTGTAGTGTCCCAGTATAACTTAAAGCGCTGATCTTCCAAGATAGCTTGTGGTTGGTATAGATAATTCTTCATTTCGACTTTAATTAGCAGAAGAAACAATCCTATATGTTTGTGGTATATCTTAGCCATCGAGTTATGTCTATAAAGGTATTTTTTCGGAGCAAGTATCGGACAAGATGATGTTATATGTCGGATAGATTCAGAGTTTCGCGAGCACCGACGTCATTGGTCTGATGGAATAGGTAGACCAGCAATATTTTTTTGATACGATCTAGTCGCAACGACTTGGTCGGAACGATAATCATCTTGGCGAATAATCGCCCGATGGCTCATCTCCGCCAGAATATATATATATATATATATATATATATATATATATATATATATATATATATATATATATATATATATATATAGTGATGATTATAAGTGATCTTCCTACGACTTCTTCTAGGCCTATTTTGCAGAGATTGTAGCTCCACGTATCGGGCGTAGGTTTTGCAATCAATCCCTATGATACCTATGTGGCCGCTATATCACTCTGTGTTACCCTTCTTCAACGAGAGCAATTGTTCGACCCTCTGCACATCAGACAGTCCAACATAAGGCATTTTTAGTTATGATTTTAGATTTTTTTAAATTTTGAAATTCACAGTTTCAAATCTCAGTGACTACTGAGTACAATATCCTGAACATGTGGTGATATTTCAACATTTCCTATGATACTATCCAGTTTTTTTATAACAAAAAACACTTCATTCTTCACAAGTAGTCAAAGGCCATTGGTTAAAAACAATCAATAATGTGAGATACCGAGTGATTCCATATAAATTTGGTTGTCTGTATATACTCTTTAGATGAATGCTAGTTGATCGCGAAATTTTGATGGCTATTTAAAATTGTTGAGATTTCAAGTCTTTCTATCACGATATGAGTCGAGTAGGGTTGTTTTATTAAGATACGAATTTGGTCTGATCCGAAGAAATGATATGTTGGCATCCATTCGATAATAGGAGATAAAAAAATTACAATCTCTTGTCGAAATAATCTGATGTAGGTATATCTATAGTTACTTCATTCATGCGGAAACGAAATGTTTAAGCGGCTTATTACTTTTTTTGAGAACCATTGCCCATCGTTATCCCATGTCCATAAATAATCATCATTTCGGATCCAAGCACCATCTCCTGATTTAACCCATTTTGTATAGAATGTGCCCTTTGCGATATAAATAGTACGACCAAATATGTGGTAATATACTTGTGATTCAACATCTTTGTACCATTTTCCGGAAGAGGATATGTATAAGTTGCGTTTGATTCTCGCTTGAAACGTCCAACCCTGTAAGAGAAACATTTGTTAGAGCAATTTATTAATTCGTAGATTTTCGCGGACGAATTTTGATGTGGTTTCTTCTTTCTTCCGGTATCTCGTCCGTTGATCCCGGTATTGACCACTAATTAATTGTTTCTGACGACGGAAAATAATTCTACTACGCAGTCATTTCATGAAGAAAGATCATATAGAAACATATGTCCGAAAATAGTTCATTACGGATTTACAGAGTGTTAATGTTTAATCGAAATATGCAGTTAAATTTGAATTTTCGTGAACCGCTAGAGATGCGGAGTTAAAATTTTGGTGGTGAAAACTTCCAAAACGCATTATTTTCAATCCAAAACAATATTTTGATTTTTTCCAGAAATAAAAGATATTTTCGAATTTTCGATTAAAACAACTTGTCCGATTTTTTCATCCCCATAACTTCAATCCCTTAACGGGGGTGAGCACAACCCCCTGATTTTGAATAGGGATTAGGGATGTTGATATACCTCATTTCGAGGTTCCTATTGAGTACTATGTGACCCTAAATTTTCGCTTCAAAATTTTTATCGTTAACGAAATGGCGGCTAAAAAAGTGGAAGACTACTTACTCTTGTGATAAGTTTATTAAGTGCTGGAAATTGGCACCATTCAGTTCCATTTAGTAAAGAACGTTGGTGTATGGCTAGCTTATGTTGAATTTATCTCTAGGTATGCAATTTTTTCATTTATTTGTAAAGTTTTTGGTCGAAAAAGTAGATAGACCATGTGTTTGAGTCTCTCGTTAGTCTATCGTGAATTTTCAGGAACGTTGAAACTGCGCAAAAGAGATTGTTAATTTATAGTAGGATTAAAATGGTGTATTCCGTAAAAGAAAGAGTGGAAATGATAAAATTAATTTTTAGAAATAACTACTTTTCGCGATAACAGCGGTTTTATTCAACGGGCGATATCCGGAAAATAATGTATCTGCTGCTTGCGTTATGCAACTGGTTGCTAAATTTGGCGCTACGGGTTCAGTCGGCAACAAAAAGAGGGTGTATGAAGGAGACGAAGCGAGGGAAGTGGCTATCTTAAGTCACGTAGCGATGGATCCGACCATCTATCAGGAAATTGTCCAATGTGTCTGGTGTTTCACGCACAACCATTAAGAGAATTTTAAGAAAACATAAGTTTCAAATTTTTAAGATACGATTGGTTCAGGAACTGAATGAGGATGATTTTGATCGACGACTCATGTTCTGTGAAGTGGTCAGTGAAATTATCAACAGTAATCCAAACTACATGTTCGATATCTGTTTTTCGGATGAGCGTTCATTTCACCTTAACGGCACTGTAAACAGGCATAACTGTCGGTACTGGTCAGATAAAAAAACCAAGATCATTTCGAAAAGAGCATTCTCAGCATCACCAAAAGTTAAATGATTGGGCGGGTTTTTATGGAAATCACACCATCGGCCCATTTTTCATACCCAGTAATATCACTGGCCAAATGTATTCAGAACTATTATAGAACGCTATCTATCCAGCTCTCGTTCAAGTATTGTAGAATGAAGAAGACCATGAAACAAGATGGCGCACCACCTCATTTCATTCAACCTTCGCGTGAGTTCTCAGATGAAAATATTCCTCAGGCCTAGATTGGGGACATATTGAGTGGCCACCCAGATCACCTGAACTGGCGCCACTGGACTTATTTCTATGTGGTCACCTGAAATCTAAGATTCGCGCTACCCAACCTGAGCCACTGGTTGATTTGCGAAATCGGATTATTAATGAATGCCGCCAAATTGAAGCAGAAATGTTGCGTTATGTGCGTGAACCATTGGAGCAAATTCTATTTTACTGCATGGGAGTGAATGGTGCCCATTTTTAGCACTTAATAAATTAAACACAAAAGTAAGTAGTTTCCACTTTTTTAGCTGCCATTTCGTTAACGATGAAAATTTTGAAGCGAAAATTTAGGGTCAGATAGTACTCAATAAGATCTTCAAAATGAAGTATCGCAACATCCCTCATCCCGATTCAGAATCAGGGGGTTGTGTTCACCCTCTTTATGGAACTGAAATTATAGGGATGTAGAAATCGAAAAGTTGTTCCTTTCGTAAGCATAGGAATGACGCAAGAGCTTCGCTGACAAAGAGGGCAGGAGTGATACAAAAATTCTGCTTGAAACCTTGATTGCCTTCTCCTTTCACTTTCGTTTCATAAAATTGAAACAGAATCAAATCTTCAAGATATTTATATAAATACATTCCTACATTGACAACGATCTTTTATCCTTAAAATGATATGTTTATTTCCGTTCTATTTAGATCAGGCAAAATAGTCTAGTATTCAAATAACATTACATATTTCAACGTGTTCACATAAATCATAATCGCAAAGAATTACTAACTATATTTCATGTATCATATATTTTCAAGTGATTTACTGAAATGATAGTAAAAATTACTTACATGAGGGACATGGAGCGCACGGTGGACATGGGTTGCCTGGAGGATTAGGTGGACATGGCAATTGTGGTTCTGGTCGACAATCAGGATCTGATAACATAAAGAACATGTATAATTTTCAACCAGTCACTATCATGACTACGTACATTCTGGAGGACAACCAGGAGTTACTATTATAGGTGGTTTACAAGGAGGTGGAGGTGGACTAGGTGGAGTTGCTATAATTATTGGTTGTTGACAAGGTGGATCTTGTTCACATGGTTGACAAGGAGGTAGCACTATCATTATATCTTGTCTATTGTTAGCAATACATGGATCTAAATAGTAATATATCATGAAAAATATCAAATTCAACTCCATCTTGTATTTAAGATGAACCTTGATTGAATGTCGATTGTTGAAATTCCGTAACTGTTCACTTTGACAAAACTGTTTAATGAACTGAATAGTTTATATCTTCTGTAACTGTTCATTCTTTTCGTATATCGGGCATTCGCATTTGAACCTTTGGAAATATTTGAAAACTAACAATGTTTATTGATGTATAATTCGAAAACAATTTTTGCAAGTAGGTTATCATTTTATATTTCCCATTGTTGTTAAATCGTTAAACACAACGAATTTTGAAGTTTCAAAATTTGTTGATTATCAAAATTCAAATTTTGATATAGTGAAGAAAACTGATTGATTAAAACCAATATTTGAATAAGCAAACAAACGCGTTCTATTATGGCGAATTATTCAATAAATTATGATGATGATGAAATTCTTCTTTAATGAGGGGCTAGTTTTCAGTCTTTCCTAATCTAGACGAAAATTGTACAAAAACTGGAAAAATCATTGAATTTTGAAATGCTTTTGAATGGTTTCATAAAAGGGTATCCCTCGTTCAGATAGTCGAAATATTCTCACTCCCGAAACCTTCTTTTCCTCGATTAAATCATTGGGGTGATAAAAGGAACGCGTTCATGGTAATTTTAGACCCCACTTTCCTCTCTCCTTCCATCAACATTGAAAAACGTGTTTTTGAACACTGTTACCCACCTAAAAACTATGCAGAAGTTTTTCTTAGTTACTGGGCCTCCGCAAGAGACCTAAATAAAAATTTGCTTTAAATATTTTATCCTTACGTTTGATGCATGACTAGGCAAGTCTAGTTTCTACGGATTTGGTTTTTGTTGTTGGAAAGTACTTTTAGATATTTTCTCAGATTTTTTGTGATAGTGCGCGTATAACCGGTTTTTTGCCTTTCCGAGCAGAAAAAGCAATTTTTCTTATGCGGGTGCGTGCGGGAAACAATGGAAACTTAATATTATAATATTCCATATTCCATATTATAATATTCCATGAAAATAATATCAAATAAAAGGTTCTCCTATTGAAAAAAATTTAGTGATAATTTTCACATATTTTTGCCATTGATCTTACTTTGTAGCTTTTTCATTGCGAAAAATTTAACTTTCCCGCTTCTGCGCTTGCCGAAAACAATGAAACCAGTTTAATAATCCTACAAACATAAAAGCTAGTATGGGATTATTCAACTCCCAAAAATTTTTCAGTAACAACTTTCAGTTAAATTTCCATTTATTTTACTTTTCCGCCAAAGTTTTGCTTCCTGAACGCAAGATTATAACAATACGTATTTCCGTAGATATTAAATTATCTATGAAACTACAATTTCAACCAAGTAATTAATATTGGGCTGTGAGCGAAACCTAGTCTTTTAGCGAGTTTTTAATTTTTTAGGTTATGCTTTCAGATAGTAGTTTCAATTTACATTTTAATCGCCTGAAATTTTCTTAAGTTATTTTGTAATCGGAATTGTTAAATACGGTATCACTTTTCAATTCGTTATTGTCGTCATAATTTGTTTACTGTGAATAAATAGTAGCAGTTCTACATTTCTCTTATTGTCGTAGTGTCACTATCATAATATCAATGATTAATAGCAAAAATAACTAAAAATCGTCACTTCAAAATTAGAAATATAATTTGCAGTTGGCCCTTGCATTTGAAGGACAACATGGTTTAATACAGGGTTGCTCAAACTTGAACTGCTGGCGATCTACCTCAATATTTAGGACTACTTATGATCGACTCTGAGAGGCTGTAAATATTTGTGATGCAGGGTTGTCCTACATACACGATATACCTTACCTACCTACCAAGGTAGGGTGTACTGTAGCATATATATATATAGATATTAGCTTTCCGCACAATACACATTATTTTTGTTAGTCAAGATGTGGTTAGGTTCAATTAGGTTCTTCTCTATAGTATCAATGAGAGAACTCATAGTTATTCAAAATTGCGAGATTGTTGGTTGTTACAAAACAAAAGAATTACATATGGTGTTAAACTTAACTAAGGAGTGACTTTGGATGTTAAAGTATGGTACTGCATGTCCTCAACATACTTCCCATAAGATGATACGTAACCACTGAATGCTAATCGCAAGCATGATGACATATGATCGTCAGTATCATAATTCAACTGAGGAATCCTTGCTTTCAAAGACGGAAAATGTTTCAGATCCTTTCTTTCAAGTTGAACTATCATAAGTTGCCATTCATTTTTGAATGCGTTTACTGCACTAATCATCTCAATCATAGTTTTTCCTTCACCTTGAAGCTACAAGTTATTGGTGTTTAAGTGCATTGTGATGTCAGTCAGAAATGTCAAATCAGTCAGCCATTTTTCGTTTTTCAACATCTAATTGTTATCAACTCTTTCGTCTAGAAAAGCTGTTATTTCGGGCAATAATTCTTGAAACATTTCTAGAATTTTTCGCGACTCAACCACCTGACTGCCGTGTGAAGAACTAAATCAGTGTGTTAAGCTGACTCCCTATCTTCCAAATACAACTTAAAGAGCCGCCGTTGATCTAAGTGCAGGGATGGAATTCACAATTTTTGCTGCAATGCCCATAACTTCCTCCATGTTTGAAACTTTTGAACACAACACTCGTTTATGTATAATGCAATAGAATGAGAAAATAAATGTTATTTCATAAACGGAAATGTTAATTAGCTCGACACAGTTTTTGTTTCCTGTCATTGCTAGA